>CM038231.1:51717278-53077221 GCA_021442155.1 Cymbidium sinense | reverse complement strand
TTAATTTAGATTAATTTGATGTAAAATCTTTAACATATTTCAATAATAATATCTCATTCGGTTGAAATCTATATTCACAATTGCTATAATGAATCTAATAATGAGGATGTAATTCTAAATTAACATTTTGAATTGAGATGAGTGAACACTAATATCTTAGATATTTTGATAATGATGACTCCTCTAATCAATATCCTCAATTAACACAATCATCATTGGGGTAGACCCTATCAACTCTATCCATAATGTAGAGTACCAAGTCTATGATTAGAATTTATGGTCGTACTTTTAACATTAAAATAGATAATCTATAATTTTGAATATGAAATTTCCTAAATAAGGCCTTTGATGTATGTATGCACATGTAAATATCAAATCTTAAACACATAATTTTTAATCAATTTTGTCAACTCCGATTCCTATTAGAGGAGCATATATTTTCGAGATAATTTCTAGTCCAAGTCAATTGCATACTTTTTGGAGTCAAATTAGTCTAAATCATTTATTACCTTTGGCCCGCGCAACATCCTCAAATATTGAGTTAAGAATTTAACACATGTCAGAGTCCATGTGGGCTGTTTAGAGCATTTACATAAGTTCTGAAACGCTCAAATTGAAACGGAGTTATTTCATAATGTGTGTAGGTTTCAATTTCAACTTTATTGGTCAATTACACACACCTCGATATGATGAGTTTAAATGCAAGTGTGTCTCAAGATGTGTGCGAAACTCGTTGCATTTGAAATTCTTGGACCATATGCATATATTTCAATGAACTGATTTCAAATGCAAGTATATCTTATGACACATGCAAAGAACTTATTTCTATATTGTTGGCACACGTTGCAATGTTGTGTTTAGGATGCATGCATTTCATATCAATAAATTTGAATGTATAACTATTTCAAGATGTGTATGCCTTTCATTTTTCATTTTATGTTGTTGCATTGGCTTTGAATAAGAGTTGTTTTGAGAGATACATGTAATGGATTCAACCTTTCTCAAATCATTGATAGTGATTATTACAAAATTCAATTATTCATTTGGCAGCTCTGTTTGTGCTCGTCAATAGGCTATAAAGTTATGTTGATCCTCGTAAGCAAGTTGTTAGGTCCTTTATAGTTCAATGTTTTTTCAATTTGAGTCTTCATGACTTATTTGCTTGATCCAATATTACCTTTCTGAAAATTTTTGAATATTCAAATTATAACTTTAGTTAATGTTTACTCCATATAATATTAAGATTTGAAGATTTATTTTAATTGTGCTAATTTCAAGTTATTTGCAGATTCAATTTATTGAAAATTCTGATAGATTTTTGACAGCATCCCGACATCGTCCTCAGATAAGAAACTGCTTCGGAGGTGCTAAGATCTTCCCACCATGCTTAGAAGAAGCATGCATGGTAGGTATTTTATGACACTACGACCAAAGAGTCTTCATACATATTATGCTCATGAAAGCACATAGTCTTCTAAATCTACATGAGAAAGCACTAATTTTCCTGTTAAAGTTAAAACAAACGTACTTAACCCCTAACAAACCTTGCGTAATATTGAAGCAACATGAGCATATATTTAATATTTCATGTGTTATACCTTGAAAACATAGTATTTTAAAAATTGAAAGCCTCCGATATCATCCTCACATAAGTATTGATAGAGTCTAAAGCTTTCTCATCACGCTTATAAAAGCATGAATTTGTCTTTCGACTAAAATATCTTCATACCTACAATACTTATGAAAACGTAAGCTTTTCAAACCGCATGGAAAACATCCTTTTTTCTCCAAGCAACATAACAACAAGTACTTACCCTAGCAAATTTTCTGTCGTGTTAAAGCTATCACAAGCGAGTACTTAAAATTATTAGCGCATTTCATCATCACATTGAAATAATACAATTGCTTAAAATTTTCTTCACTTCCTATATTTTACATTCACACAAGCAACACGATTATTTGATAATGTTGACAACTGGTATATTCATTTTGCCTTTTAGAGAGAGAGAGAGGCAGTGAAAAGGAATTCCCAACTATAGGAGAATAATGAGGAGAAGCATGTAGATAGGAGCAACACAGTCAAAGAGGAAGAGGGTGATGTTGGACGGTGTTTTGGCTACTGTTGGGTGAGATTGTTTGTTGGATTGTAGCAGGCAGGCATGAGGTTGTTGTGTGAGATAGTGTTGGAAGAAAATAAGGGAGAGGTGTGTTGAAAGTGTGCTAGATCAGCTCTTGATCAGGGAAGGCGGGAAGATGTTGTGCTTGGGCAGCTTGTGAGATCACAAGGGGATTAGGTTTAGCTTGGAGCCAGCTTGAGGAGGGTGAATCTATGAAATGTGGAATGACCGGCTAGAGAGAAAAATTTGGATCACCAACTTAACTAGTGGATGGTCGAAAAGGGTGTGAAAGATGACTATTCAATTTAGGAGTATGCAACAAATAGAGCAGGGGAGGTAAAGCTAAGTTTGCATGTGGCTAGGCTAGACGATAATAGAGCGAGAGTTGTTTGCGATCTAGAAACAAAGAGGCAACTAAAGTGGCGATCTACCAATGGATGGGAGATGGAATGATGGCTAACCGGATTCAACCTAAGGAGGAAAAGTAGAGTAGAGTGGGCTTGAGATAAAGGAGGCGGGTTGCTAAACCGAGAATGGGAGAGAGAGGGAGGTGGCGAATGCTCAGAGAGGAGATGAAGAGTGGAGGACAAACCAAACAAGAGTTTAGTGTTTATTAGGTTAGGAGTTAATGAGTATATATAGACTTGTCTTTTGGTTAAATTTGAGTGATTAAATAATACCTAATTTCGACTTTTATAGTTGGAGCATTGGCAACATAAGTGCCTTTTCAAGTAATTTCGATATTTTGAACGCAATAATCTTTCATGACTAGAATTGTTGATCAATTTCGGTATCAAATCGTGTCAATTTCAACTTGAAATGCAGGATATTGTAACGCTTGCACAAACTCAGTAAAATTGCTCTCGGACAGTCTCATTTGATAGGTTTCGATGTTTCAGCGATAAGGGCACAATTAATTCACAAACGGAGGTCATTTAGATCGCAAACTCGATATGTGTTCAAAGCGTCGCTCATTTTCCCATCAATCCATTGTCGAATAATGAGGAATGTATATTTCGAATGGAGAAATCCATTTTGAAGATTGTTTGATTGATTTTGGGATGTTGTGCGATAACATCACGTCCATATCCGTGAATTCTATATTTATTCGATTTGACACATGGATGTATGTGGTCAACATTGAGAAAGACACTTTATAATCTCAAATAATCCCTAAGAGTTACAAATAAAGTCAAGAAGATCATACCATCTTCATTAATGAAAACAATTCTCATTTTATATGTTAATGAGATGATGATAGTAAAAGAAAGCAATCAAAACAACAAAAAACAAAAAACTAGAAATATTTTGAAATCAAAGAACTAAGCAAACTCAAATACTTAGGCATAAAAATTGCTCAATCTGAATAGTGGATCTTTATCTCTTAACAAAAATATGTTCTAAACCAATGAAGGAAAATAAAGATGATTGATCGTAGACCATGTGAAACTCAAATTGAATCAGACCAAAACTTAGGCACATATGAAGAAGGAAAAAAGTGTACATCAGGCAATATCAAATATTAGCTGAAAAATTAATCTATCAATCACATACATGCTCTAACATGGCCGTTCTGATAAGTCTTAGAAAGTAAAATTATAAACAAACATAAAGAATCACACCTTCAAGACCTTAGATACCTTAACTCAAGCTCAAAAAGGAGAATTATCCACACAAAATATGAAGTTCATATTACTACTGACTATGTGGTGTCATGATAAGAGATCCACTTCATGATACTGCACACTTTTGGGAGACACATTATAGCACGCAAAAGTAAAAAATAGCCTATTATTTCAAGATCCAATGTCGAATTTGAATTCAGCACGATTGCTCAAAGTATCTATCTACAACCTCATGTGGATTAAAATCATTTAAAGAGATTTAAAAATCAAATGGAAGGAGCTCATGAAAATATACAATGATAAAAAATCTGTCATCAACAATGCTTATAATTCTATACAATATGAACATACCAAAGTGAAAGTTGATAATCATTTTACAAAACAAAAAATTAGATAGTGAATTGATTTGCACTTCATATGTCCTTAGAAAGACAACATAGTGACATATTCACTAAAGGGCTTAGTAACCCTACATTCAAGAATATTATAAGCAAATTTGGAACGACATATCTTTACAATCCAATTTGGAGAGTATTGAAAATATGTCAAATCATGATGCTAGATAATGAATATTAGAGGTTATGCCTACATTACTTCTAAGAAAATAACTCTCTTACGATGGATTACTCCTTGGCATCAACTAGGAAACCCTAAATGGATCAAACAATGATGATACCTAAAGATGATTTTTTTAATTATTTATTTTTTCTCTCTATATAGCTTTTGTATAAATACCCCCTAAAAAAATGTATAATTCAAGCTTTTCTAACCACTTCTTTTCTACAGGCTTAAGTAGTAGTCATTAGAAACTTTAACTAGTTATATTGATTTGTTATTTTAATTGTTTTAGTTATTTGCATGGAAGGTTATTTAATTTAATTTTTTTTGCTGGAAAATATGATTAAGTATATTCTGGACAATTAAACAAGTGGTACGCTCCACTTCGACTGTGATGGCCCAACATACTAAAAATTTTCTTACTAATATTTGAAATGGGAGTTTGTGCTAAAAAAAAATTAACAAATGGTACAATGTAGGGTATCTGCAAATTATTTTCATTACTTGATTAATATTGAAGTCACGGCAATAACATATGGGATCTTTGCTTAGAGATTAAGGTAAAGGGCTTTAGTAGTTCTCTCCCTACTATATATGAGCCATCTTCCTTATTATTCGATTAATGCTAAGAATTTTTTGAATGAATGAAATCCCTAGCAATCATGGATGTGAAGTTCATGTTTTACTGCTTGATGCTTGAACACAACTAGGAAATGTATCTAACAATCCAACAATATAGAAACTCATCACTTGTAATTTCTTCATCTTCTGAAACTCCAATTCTTGGTTTCCTTCAAATGCATCTAAAGTAGTATGCAATGCCTTAAAACTTGATCTTAGTGTGATCCTTATTATATCTAGAGTTTGCATGTGTTGTACCCCAAAATATTCTTCATATTTTCTAGAGTATTTGTTCATTTGTTGTGCATGTATTAGAATATATAAATGATTTATTTGGCCTTAATTCCTCAAGTGTTGATATATATTGCATCTCTTCAAGAAATTCATTAGGGGACTTTAACATAAGAAGTGAAACAAAGCCTCATATGTTAACACCTTTAAAAAAAACGCAACAAAAGAATCAAATTTCACAAAGATATCCAGTAACGCATCGATCAAGACGCCTTGCATGCATGAGTTTGGATTATTCCACAACTTTTTTAATTTTGCAACAAGTTGTGTTACATGGAGATTTAACATTTACGTATGGCAATGCATCAGGATACAATCACTTTGTAATATACTCTGGCATATTAGATAGAAAATTTGAGGATAAAATAATTGCCACATAAAATCACCTTGTAGTATACTGATAAATATAAATTTTGAGAATACAATAATTGCTACTTTTGAATTATAGTCAACTGAAATAATACACATTTAAATTTTTTTCTGATTGAACTTCCTTCAAAAAGGTAAAATAAAATCCCATGGAAAATCTTGCCAAATAGCTTTTAACAGTATCCTAGTTACAAGGTTTGATTAACATGGTTAAAGAAAAAAGAGAAGAAACTTTTACTTCATCAAATAAAAAGAGAATACTTGTTAATCTTGATGAAAAGCACATGAACCATTCGCTTTAAATAAACCTTTCCTACACTACTATACATAATCTTTTTTTCATAAAAGAAGAAAATTTTAGAGATTCATGATCAAGACCAAAGATGCTTTTATTAAATAGTTTCCCTACCAAATAGCCCATACTAGAGATGGCAAAGACCCCAGATAAAAAGGCTGCCTAGAGGGCCTCAAGTGAAGGCAAGAGAGACCTGAAAATTTAAAATAATTAAAAAATTGCAAATAAGCAAAGAAAATTTAAAAAAAGAATTAAAATATCAATTAAAGTCGCAAAAATAAAAAAATATCTAAAATAAAATAAATTTTGTCAAAAAAAGAGAAAATATATATAAACAAAGTAATTATATATATATTATTTATAACATTAGTTTACTTTTCTTTAATTATGCATAAATTTCTAAGTTACTAAAATAATCTAAAATATAAAAACATCAAATAAATCATTTATGATATATTATATTTGAGAAAAGTTATTACTGAGGTAGAATATTTTGATATATTCCGAGGATACAGGCGCGGCTATAAAAGTTATTTTATCCACATTTTTATTAAAATATATAAGTTTTAAACAAAATCTTTAAATATAAAATATATTATATATATAAAGCAAATGAATTATATATTATATTTTTGATATAAAATATATATAAATGGCATAAAAGATCATTTTATATAATATTTATTTATAAATTTAAAAAGATTATATAATTTATTTTTTTATTATTTATTTAAAAATTATTAATATACATTTTTTAAATTATATAAAAAAAAAAATAAAAATATATATTTTTAAAAATATATTAATTATAAAATATTAAAAAATTTTTATTTATATAGTATAATTAAAATATATTATATATTTAATTATATATTATATTATATATATATTAATGATTAATAAATATATAATATTTGTTATTAAATATTTTTAAAAATATTTTAAATTATAATAAATATTTTAAATATATTAATTAAAAAAAAATTTTGAAATAATAATTATCTGAAAAAAAAAAATTATCTAAAGATAATAAAATTATTTTTAGAAAAAAATTTTAAATTTAAAAATACAAATAAAATTATAAATTTAAATTAAAAAAAAAAAATTTTAAAAATAATAAAAATAAATTAAGTTAAAATATATAATAAATTTTAAAAAAAATTACAAAAATTTATAATAATATAAATAATTTATATTTAATTTAAAAAAATTTATAAAATATTTTAATAACCAAATATATGTATATAATTTTACATATATATATTTAAATATATTTTAAAGATATTTTATTATTTATAATTTATAAATTATTTATATAAATTTTTTATTGTTAATATAATATTTAAAATATACTTTTATTAATTTTTTAATATATTAAAAAATAAAAATATAAAATAATAAAAAAAAATTGAAATAATAAACATTTTATAAAAATAATAAAAAATAATAAAAATATAATTTTATTTTCTATAAATTTTATTTGCATTTATATTTAAATTATAAAATATTTTAAGCTTATATAAAAAAAAATACAAAATATAAAATAAATAATTAGAGATAAAATTATTATTTATTTTAAAGTTATTATATTTAAAAAATATACATTTTATTTAAAATATATAAGATTAAATAAATAAATAAAAAAAAATATAAAGATTTATTTTTATATTTATAAAAGATTTTAGTATTTATATATATATTTAATTATTTATATACATTTATTCCTTTATATTTCTTTAAAATATTTATTTTATTTATTTATTTAAATTTATATATATTTTCTTATATTATTATTAATATTATATATATATAATTAAATATTTATAAAATTATTTTAAATTATATTTTAAATATAAAAATTTATATAACTTTAAAATATTTATATTTAAATATGAAATAACTAAATATTTTATAAAATATATTAAAAATATTTGTTAAATTTAAATTATTTTTTATTATTTTAATTAATTATATATTTTTTTAATAAAATAAATATTTTAAATAAATATATATTTATAAATAACTAATTTTTTTATTTATATATTTTAAATATTTTAAAAAATATTTTTATAATTAAAAATATTTATATAATAAATATGACAAATAACCAAATAAATTATAAATATAATTAATATATAATATAAGTATATATAATATATAAATTACTTTATAAGAATTTATAAAAATATATATACCTATAAAAAAAAATTATTTATTATATTTTAAAAAATTATATATTAACAAAAATTAATAAAACAATTTTAAATAATTATATTTTTTTTATTTTTTATTTTTATGTTTTGAAAATATGTTTGTTTAAAGTTTTTATTTTATTATTTTTTTTTTAAATAAAATAAAAAAATATATAAATATTTAAGTTTATATTTTAAAAAAAATAAAAAACAAATAAAAATATAAAAATAAAAAAAATAAAAAATGTCCCTAAATATTTATCATCGTCTTTAAAATATTCTATTTATATATGTTAATGATTAGAATTTTAATAAATAAAAATAAAAAAATAAGATAAAAATAAAATAACTATAATTTTATTGAATTTGAAATCAACTTAATTTGTATTAAATATAACTTTTTTTTATTTTTTAATAATTTATTTATTATTTAGATAATTTAAAATAAATCAATTTAATTACAAAAAATAACACACGCAAAATTTTTTATATTAACAAAAATATTAAATTGTATTTTAAATCATCTATATTATATTTTTATATTAATAAATTTAAATATAAACATAATTAAGTACATATATAATTTAATTAAATATACATAAGCATAAATATAAAAATATCTATATTAATTAATTATGTAATATCATATTCATAAATACATTTTTTTTTATACAATTTGTTGGGGAACAAACATGAATTAAGAATTAGAATTCCTTTTTTGTGGACAGTTAGCAACGCGACCTCAGTCTAATGAGACGCCAAATTGCTCGTTCCAAAAAAATGTATAAAGAAATTTAATCCTAAATTCAAAATCTAAACTAAAACTAAATCTAAATCCAAATCTTAATCTTAATCTTACATACTACTTATACCCTATACCCCTAAATATGCTTAATCGATACACCAAGAATGCTATTTGTAGTAGTTAGTTAGTTTTAACAATGTGACTTTTAAGTTGATTAAATGACTATCTATACTCCATTTATAAAAAAATATATAAATAAATTGTAAAGCTTATATTAAATCAATAATCATATTGAAATCCAAAATGTATTTTGGAAATTTATATTATTCTTTTATATTATTTTATTTATATTATAAGTTTGCACATCCTCAAAAAAGAGTTTAGTTTGGCCCCTAAGAAATTTATTTAATTAAATATAAATCTTCATGCAATATTTGAATTACATAACTTCTAAAATTCAAAATCTAGTTTTAATAAATTTGTAGTTAAAATAAATGTTTTATAAAGTAAATCCAAATACATCAAAAGTGTATTATTTTTTTCATACATACCACATAAACTTAATAATGAATTTAATTTTAATAATTTCATAATACTTTTTATTTAAAAATTATGTAAACAACATCAACAAAATATAGTAATAAGGGAAGCATCAAATTTCTTTTAAAAAACAAAATTTATCTCTCTGAAATTATTTATCGATTACATATCCAAAATTTTAACATATTTTTTTTTTTTAAAAAAACAAACTTAGATTGTCGCTTTGGTTTTACAATCTATTATCATAATTAATCCTTCAAGCTAAAGCATTTTAAGTGAACACATAAAAATATTTTATTTAATTTTTCATAAAAATAATTTTTATTATTTAAAAAAATAAAAATAAAACTTAAAAACAAAATGATCAATTTAAGAAAATAAGCAAAAATAGTCACTATTTTAGTCTACAATAATAGCCAATTAAACTGACAATAATTCTTTTACTTTTTTTATGTGTAAATTTTTTGCTTCTTTAAGAAAATGTATTCTTAAATCAAGAACTTCATTGGACGAAAAAAGTTTATGACACCATTTAGAGAATCAAATAATCTTCAAGTATCAGTATTTATAATCAAAACATAATGTTATGATGAGAAAATTTTGATATACATAAGTTCATTAATTTCCAATATCATTAAGACACTCAAATGTATAAAATATCTTATATAATTAAGAGGATCAATATATACAACAACTAAAATAATTAAAACATCACCTTAAAAATTATAAATAAATCTACATTTTACATATGAGAGGAATTAGGAGTTGAAAAGAGTCTTGTTAGTGCTTACATAAATTTGATACAAAAGTTCTAAATATTACTTCTTTTCTTTATTTTCTTTTTTTCTTGCTAATATCCTAATATAACTTGCAGTCTCCACTCCCTAACAATACATGCAATTCATAGAGACGATGTGATGTTAAAAAGCTCTTGAAAAAACTTATTAAAGTTCAAAATGTAATTAGAAGTGTGAAAGAGAAAAGCGATAGAAGAAAGGTCTAAAAATCTTTTGATAAATGTTTTGAGCAAATATACAATAGTTAAGATGAGAGTGTTGTGGTGTTTATATTTAGAGTTTTTATAGGGACACCATAAATATCACCTATAATGGACTCAATCACCTAATAAGGACTCTAAGACCTGACTCTATGTATAGCGAAACTCTCCACATGGATAAAGTAAAAGTAGGGTTTAAGTATCCTTAAGTTTTTATAGGACAAGCCCTATAGTTAATTACATCTTAGGAGACATAAATCATCTAAGAATACTCTCAATTAAAGTGATTGACTGACATCTCGATGGATTTTAAACCTTAATATTAAATGTTTGATAATTTTGGAAATCGAGTGGGAGGACTCAATTTTGAAGGGTTCTTAATGGAATCTAGTTGGGAAATAAGTAGGAAATACCCTTAAATATTGAGAAGTCTAATAACTATTCTAACTATTTAATTGTGGTGTTCTAATTTGGAGTCGTAAGGACACCACATAGATTTTAAAAAGTACTTATTGAAGTGATCGGGTACGACATTAATGTATGATGTACAATCTGTGAAGTAAAACATCACCATAATGGCCTTAATCACTTAATAAAGACTTCTAAGGATGGGTCTATGTATATACCAGAGATCTTTCTCCTACTTTACATGGAGAAGTAAAACAAGATTTATTTTATGTTACATTCTTTAGTTTCTTATGGAAGTGAGCTTCCATAGTTAATTACATCTTGAGAAATGAGAATTTTCTAAGGGTACTCTCGATTAAAGTAGTCAATAAGTATCTTCAAAGACTTCAAAGCTATCAAAGGATTAGTATTTAGAAATTAAGTGAGAGTTCAAATATAAAGACTTATTTATAGGTTCTAAAAGAGAATAAGTAGGAAGCACCCATGATATTAGGAAGCTTAGTGAGTGCTTCAATCTAGCCTACAGTGAGGCTTTATATTTTTGAATAAGAGAATTTACTTTTATTTAAGTTGGAATCTTATTAGAATGCTAGAGCTTATAGTCCAACAAAATAATATTATGAAATGCCTAAGAAGTAAGGACTTATACTCGTAGCAAAAGAGAAGGAAACCGCCTCAGAACCTAAATCTAGAGTGCTTTATCCAAGGCTCAAAGCTCGACCTAACTGTACTCCGAGGAAATAGGATATAATGGTTCACCTCCATAAAAAATGATGAACACATCCGGACTCTCCTAGACTAACAACCACTTGGAGTGGCTACCAACTAACACCTCCTATGCTTTAAAACTATGTAGGCTAATCTTATGTAGATGCGAGATAGCTAGGTGGTTATTTAATTATAAAGGAAGCGTAATCATAAACTCACTCCTAAGAGACAAGATCATGATTAACATGAAAACATGACTTAGACTAATGTTAAAAGTTTACAAATTTTGAGTTATTTTGACAGACACATTTTGGACTAAGGCTTAGAACAATTATGCATATATGCTTGATGAAATTAAGTTATGAGCTAAACCAATTAGATGAGTTGTTCTCCACTATAAGGGATTGCTCTCAAAGGTCAAGCATATTCCCCATCATGTAAGAGTGGAGACCTTCCCTATCTAAGAGTAGCATAATATGATATGCATTGTGTGATATCATACAACATTTAGCTAAGGGGTTATTAAATCTTTTATTATATTGATTAAGAACCTAAGCTTTAAGATGACATTATGAGTTGTATTGAAATTTGGTTATGGGTTATTTTGTGATAATAGAATATTTCATTTTATTCTAAAGAGCCTACTGCATTCAGGCCACATATTAGATCATCACACTTTAAGAAACCTATGATAATCATGCAGTTTCTTTTGCACAAACTAAACATAACAATTAAACATTAGAATTTTGTAAAAGAATAAAAGGGTGCCGCTCATCATCTATAAAGAGAAAGTTGGGTAGCCAAGATTTACCCTTATACAACCCAAATTACACTTGAATTTACAAATAAAATGAATGTTATGGGGTCTTCAATCATTATTCCTCTTTCTTCTCAGATTAATTTGCTGTTTCATAGGGCCTCCTAGGTCTTTTGTCTTCTAGCCACCGATCATCCTAAATCCTATGGCACTAATCCTAATCCTACAAAAATTACATATTTATGAAAAATAAAACCTAACTATACATGCAAAATAGATGTTAGTTAATCAAACATATAACTAATCTAACTATATTTTATATATTTGGACTTAGCAGCCTATACTTGGGTAGCCAAGCCCACCTGTCCCAATTGGATTATCCTTAGGAGCATAAGAAGCACCTGTAAGCAAGAATATTTATATTTACTTATTATTTCAGTGGCCCCTTTAGTACAATCCCCTGCACAAAATATTATTACGCTACTACTAACCTAACATCCAGTCTTCGCACAAACAATCCTAAAATTTAGTTTAAAATATTACATCATAAAAATAAAATACATAATTATAACATACACCAAACTTAATACTAGAATTAGTGACTAAGCATTTTAATGTAATAATGTGTGATCCTTGATTAGTTTTTAGATTATCATCTAAAGTTTTAAAATTATTTAAATTAATCATTATGGGTGATTCCACTTCAAATCTTTTAATTAATTAATTAATTTTAATTTACATTTTTTATTTAATATTTACTTAACACCAAATTATTATAAAGAGAATAATGTACATATTTATACATGCAATACATATTTATATTTTGAACACTTCATGATCATTATTGCATGAATTTTGGTAGAAAAGAAAGATTTCATTTCATACGAGCATATGCAAACATGTATTAGAAATTTAAGCAAGTGCCATTGCTAAACTAGAAAAGTGATATTATCTAAGACCTCCTTGGGGCAACATAAAACCTCGTGTTCCTAGTATATCCAGATAATATACTTGCTAATTCAAATACATATAAACATATCTACAAGCATAGAAATGAAAATCATGCTAAGGTTATATTAAAATAAATATTTTGGTAATATAAAGTTTAGTCACATGAAAAGAAAAGTTTTATCCTAAATTCTAATATGCATATACACAAGTGAAATTAAACAAGTGCGTATTGTTAAACCAGAGAAATGAGATTATCTAAGACCCCATTGGGGCTACTTAAAGCCTCATATTTTGGGATGTGTCCATACTATATACTTGTTAATTCAAATACATTTAAGCATGCACATTAAATATAAAGATAAAATAATCATTCAATTTATTGGAAGACAACCATGAAGAACTTAGAGATTCTATCATTCTTTATAGCTCCAAGCAAGCTAGTGTAGGTTGACTCAACAAGAGGCAAAGCATGCATTTGCTATTGTGATAGGTATCACTTCTATTTTTGCACAACCATGCAGAGTTTTATTTGATTATGGAGCTAGTTATTCCTGCACTAAGAAATATTTTATGTTGTTGAATTTATCTCCTATTGTACTACAATCTAGTTTATCTATTATTTACACTTTAGAGAATGTATATGATAGTTGTGCATGTGTTTGTGAGATTGAAACTTCTAATAAGAGATTTGAGTCTGAGTTGATATTGTTGCCCTTGACTGAGGGGATGAACTGGTTGAGTAGGTATGGTGCTCATATTAATTGCATGAAGAAGAGAGTGACATTAGTAGTGGGTGATGAAAATATTTATTTTCAAAGTGTTAGAGGAGTATTATCATCACTTATCTCAGCTCTGCAAATTGACAAATTATGAAAGAAGGAATGCTTTGTATATTTTTCTCATGTAACAAATGAGAGTGAAACTTTAATGGTGATTGAAGAAATTCCTGTAGTAAGAGATTTTTCTGATATTTTTCCTAAGGAATTGATTAGTTTGCCTTCTAATAGAGAGATCAAGTTTTATATTAAAGTGTTGCCTGGTACATCCCCTATTGCTAAGATTCTTTATATAATGACAGTTAAAGAATTACAGTTGAAGGTAGTCAAAAAAGTTGGTAGATAGAGATTTTATGCTTAGTACATCTTCATGGAGTGCTCGTGATTAATGACTTATTTGATCAATTGAGGGTGCATGTGTTTTCAAAGATAGATTTAAGATCTAAATATTATCTTGAAGGTGAAAGAGGAGGATGTGATGAAAATAGCTAACACTGCTATGGTCTTTATGAGTTCTTTAGTCATTCCATTTGGTGTGACTAATGCCCTAGTTGTGTTTATAGATTTGATGAATTGAGTATTCAGAGAATATCTAGATCAATTTATTATATATTAATGTACTCAAAGATTGAGGATAGTATTAGAGACCTTGAGATAATATAGACTATATGAAAAATTCTCGAAGAGCAAGTTTTAGTTGAACAACGTAGTATTTATGGGACATGTCGTAAGTGATGAGAAAATATCTATAAATCCTCATAAGGTACAACCTATTACTGATAAAACCTACTACTATTTTCTAAGGTGCATAATTTTCTTAGTGGTTATTATAGAAAATTTCTTAAAGTTTTCAAAGATTGCCTTGACAAAATTAACAATGTAAGGCAACCCATTTGATTGGATGATAGATTGTGAAGATAACTTTCAAAGATTGAAGAGTTTTAGGTGTCAACACTTATTATGACTATTCCATTTGGAATTGAAGGATTCCAAGTATTTGGTGATGTATCATTGAAAGTCTTAGGTTGTGTGCTGATGCAAAATGATAAAGTGATTACTTATGCTTTAAGATAACTAAAGCCACATGAAAAGAATTATCCTACTCATGATTTAGAGTTGCTATTATATTTGCATTGAAGATTTGAGGCATTACTTGTATGGAGTTAGATGTGAGGTTTATATTGATCAAGTTTAAAGTATATGTTCACCGTAAGGAGTTGAATTTGAGGCAGAGAAGATGGTTAGAATTAATTAAGGATTATGATCTTAGCATTCAGTATCAACTTGAAAAGGCTAATATTATGGTAGTTGTAATTAGTGGGAAGTCTACATGCAGTAGCGTTGGATTACTTGATGATTCTGATATGGAGATTAAACCTAGTTAAGTTTGGTGATGTAAAATTTGAAATGCTTTCTTAAATGAATGTACAATCTACATTATAAGAGATAATTCTAGAAGTTCAAGACCGATGAGAGTACAAAGCATTGATAGAACATATTCAGGGTAGGAGGAGATCTGAGTTTCAAATAGATGATCATGGAGTGTTGACTAATTGAGGTAGACTCTGGATTCCTAGTGGTGCAAACTTAAGAAAAGAGATTTTACATGAGGCATTACTCATACAATCCACTCTTAGAGTAATAAGATGTATTAAGATTTAAAATCTTTATTTTGGTGGTCTAGAATGAAAATAAATATAGTTGAGTTTGTATTAAAATTTGAGGCTTGTCATATGGTAAAAGAATCGAGGCCTAGGCTTATTACAACATATAATTCCTATGTGGAAGTGGGAAGAGATTACAATGGATTTTGCAATGGGATTTATGAGGTTCAGGCAAGGACATGATGTAGTATGGATTATTGTTGATTGACTAACAAAGTTATACATTTCATCCCTGAGATAGATAGATCCAAGTGAGAGATTAGTATAGCTATCGCTCATGAGATTGTCGTGCATGGGATTCAAAGTTATTGCTCGATCGGATGGCAAATTCACTTCTAGTTTATGGAAAGTTATCCAATAAGGTATGGGGACTAAATTAAATTTCAGCAGGCTTTTCACCCACAGATAGATGGTTAGTCTGAGAGGACCATTTAAGTGCTTGATGATTTACTGAGATTATGTGTACTTGATTTTGGAGGAAGTTCAGAAGATCATATTCTAATAATTAAGTTTGCTTATAATTATAGTTTTCAGTCTAGCATTGGAATGTCATTATATGAAGCTTTATATGGTCATAAATGCAAAATACTTTTATCTTGGATAGAGGTGAGAGAAAGGAGATTATTGGAGCCAGACTTAGTGGATGATGTCACTGAGAAGATTAGACCATTAGAGATAGATTGAGAGTGGCACAAGATAGGCAAAAAAATTATTATTATCCCAAGCATCGAAATAGTTAAATTTCAAAAGGTAATATTATATTTATAAAAGTCAGCCCTATAAAGGGTGTGAGTAGATTTGGCAGAGAAGGTAAGATGAGTCCGAGATTTATTAGACTTTTTAAGATAATAAGTAGAGTTGGCCAATCTACTTATAAATTATTGCTACCCGATCATATACCATATGTGCACAATGTCTTTCATGAATCATAAGAAAGTGGGTTCCGATGTTGATCATAGAGTTCCCGAGGATAAGAATGAGATAAGACCTAATTTGATCTATCAAGAGGATCCCAAGATTTTGGCATATAATGTGAGACAATTAAGGAAATAGCATCCTCATGGTCAAAGTTGGAAAGCATAGATCAAAGAGAAGCCACCGAGAAAAAGTAGCATATATGAAACAACTCTATTCAAAATTATTTGACAATTACTCAATTATGAATGTCGAGGATGATATTTTTCAGAGGTGGGGAGATTATAATACTCACAAGTACAATCCGATCTTCAAATCGCCTTTGCCATCTTATAGGATATTTGACACCATTTTTTATAAAAACACTCTTCAATATTTATGAGCATTGCATATATGAAAATACGATGTTAGTTATTAGATTTGAACTTTTTAGGGAATTTACATGTATTCGTGTAGATAAATTTTATGGGGTCATCGAGCAATTTGTTTACAAATTACTTTTACCAAAATATTTTAAACATGCTTTAGTAATTATAGAATAATTTTTATAGTTTTTGGAATGATGGATTTTAACAAAAAGAATGGATTTATATTAATGCTTATAATAAATTTTAAAAAATTCTAATAATTACCATTATATCCTTTTATTTATTAAAAAATAATATTTTTTTATAAATATCTTACTCCACTCATATTTCCAATGCTTTATTTCATTCTTGCCATGAGAACTTAGAGAGAGAGAGAGCTAAATTTTGGGGTCTTAGAGCTGATTTTGTTCCTGGAGTCAATTAAGAAAATTGATCGTCTCAAGTAAGCAGTACCTACTTAAATTTTCAAAATTTTACTTTTTGTAAAATATTTTGTATTTTATTTGGTTGGAATTTATACAAAGTTAAATCTACATATATACACAAACTTTTCACTGTATAACTTTTGATATGTTGTAGAATTAACTGTGTCTGATATATTGACACAACAAAATAAAGTATTCACCAGGTATTTTAGTTATATAGTATTTTATGTATTTTTATGAGTATATTGAGTTGATAAAAATTACTATAAATAAGAAAAACTTTCAAATATTATTATGAATATTACATATAAATGATTTTATAAATTATGATTATTAATATATACACACAAGTCTACCTACAAATTCTACTGATATTTTGCACTTGCAAATTTCTTATATAATGCAATAGTTAACTCCTTTTTATCAAAATATTGATTCATTTTTATTGATGCATTGTAAATATCTATATAAATAGATGGATTGATTTACAAGTAAATTATGAACTTTACATGTGAAATATATTGAGATGCATAAGGGACTGAGTAACATATGTATTTATAGGGAGGTATAAGGGCTTGATTAAAATTAATTGTGTTATGTACATGGATGCATAAATGCTGAATGAATAATTAAATGTGTTTGGGAGGTATAAAAGCTTGATGATTGTTGATTTTTTGATGAGCTCTAACCCTCCATCTTATAGGACTTGCAGACTTTAAGAGATCCTTAGTCCCAAGACACATCTAGTGATTAGTGGACACTCAACCCAGCCCTGAGACTAGAAGATTAGCCAAAAATAGGTCATGCCTAGGGTGTGTTGACCTCATTTTTTAGAATGAGCTCTCAACACCTCCATCTTAGACATAGGATTTCTCTTAGACTTTAAGAGTTTTCATAGTCTTAAGACACATCTAGTGATTAGATGGACACTCCAACCTAGCAAAAAATATTTTAGAAGAGTTAGCCATAGGAGTCATGTCTTGTGGGTGTTAGAAAATTACCTTTAGCTTAAACAATTCCTCACTTTCCTTCTCTCAAGTCAAACTCCAAATCGATTCAATTTGATTTTCTCAAACTCAATTCAATTCTATGATTGAAATCCATAATCAAAATCCATCAAAAATTCCTAAGTTCAAATTTCCTAAGTTCTTAACCCTTTCTTAAGGACTTAGCCAAAATCATGATTCAAACCTATTCAATTTTTTGAGATATTCTTATAATTCATTTATATTCTCATTTATATTCTCATTTTATAAATGAAATATAAATTCAAACCCATCAAATCAAATTTAAAATTCCAAAACAATTCATGAAAATTTTCCTAAATTCCGTTAGCTTTCCATTAAAGGACTTAGCCAAAATCAACCCTAAACCTTGAACAAACCTATTCAAATCTTTGGGATTTTCTCAAAATCAATTTATATCCTCATTTATATTCTCATATATAAATGAAATATAAATATAACTCAATCAAAGAAAAGTTAAATTCCAAAATAAAATGCTTGAAATTCCTTAAATCCTTTAATTTTCATTAATGTATTTAACCTAAACTTTGATCAAACCACTTCAAACTCATGGGATTTTCTAAAAAATATATTTGTATTCTTATTTATGTTCTCATATATAAATAAAATATAAATATAAATCAATCAAATCCAGTCAAAAAAATTAAATTTCAAATTCCATTAAATCCTTTAAATTCCCTTTAATGGATTTAACCTTAAATCATGATTAAACTCTTTCAAATCCTTGAAATTTTCTCATGATCAATTTATATTCTCATTTATATTCACATATAAAAATGAAATATAAATTCAAACAATCAAAACCAACTCCTAAACTCAAACTCAAATCAAATCAAAATCAAATCTAAGCCTTTCAAGTCAAATTCTTGAACTTAGCAAAATCAATTCAAATCAAGTTAAACTTGATTTTCTCTCATGGTTCAATCAATCCTACAATCATGAGTCCATATATCTAAACCTCAATCCTTCAAACAAAACTCAAATAAAAAAAATCAAACCCAAGACCCTTCATATTCTTCCTTTAATATGAAATTTTCAAATGGATCAAAATCCATTTGAATTCAAACCATTTGTAAATAGAATTATATTTCATCATAAGTCCATATACAAGATCAATCAACTTCAAATCAAGCTTTGACCAAGCCATTTGACCCACTTAGATCACTTGACCCAAAGTGATAAAGTACCCATGAGCCAACTTTGATCCTAACCAAATTAGATTGAACAAACTCATATTTCCCTCTCATCAAGATCAACAATTATCATGGGATGATCAATCAATCAAATTGGGTCAAGCCAAGTCAAACCTAAGGGTTGACCAAGTCAACACTTAACTTAAAATGAAGCCTTACATGACCAAAATCCACTATAGGCCAAATTGTTTGAAACCATTGATCTAAGTTCACTCACCTATGTTTGAACTTGACCAAGTCAACCTTTGAGCCTAACATAGCCCATTTGGCCCACTTGACTAAGTTGACCCATTTTGACCTAAAGGGCCAAAATGTGTCAAAACTTGATCTAAGCCAAATTGATTGAAACCAATGGGAAGTCCATTCCAAATCACTTATGGAACTTAACCAAAGCCTCAATTGGCCAACTAGACCCAACCTAGCCTAATTGACCTTAGATCCAACATGACCTAAAGGGGTCATGTTGAGCCAAAATTGAATCTAACCCAAAGTAATTGGAAAAAAAGATACTAATCTAGTCCATATGACCAACCTAACCTAAACCTACCCTTGAACAATAGGTCAAATGGGTCAAATTGACCCATTTGACCTAAAATAAATTCATGAGCCAAAACCAAATCTAATCCAAATTGAACCAAACCAAAGGCACCAAAACATTTCAAATGGTCATATGAACTTTCCAACCCTTGTTTCACCAAGACCTATTGGTCAACTTGAAAGTTGACCCATTTTGACCTAAATGGGTCAACATGAGTCAAACCCTATCAAATGGATTCCAAATCCATTAAAACTTGGCCAACCTATTTTCTCAACATACCAAACATACTCAAATTAAAAAATAGTAAAATGACCATTATACCCCTAGGCCATAGAACAAATTTTGGCCTAGCCCATGGGTATTTTGGTCATGCACTCATCACAATCACTTGAGGCTCCTAAAACCTCAAGGAGACCAAGGATGAGTGGTGCACAACCCAATGGGTTTGTCAACCCATTTGGCCTATGGCCAAAACCCGATCACCCATGGCCAAATTGAAATTTTAAACTCCACCCAAAGCTTAATTGGATGCACATGGGAGTTAGCCTTCCACTCCTCTAGCCAAACCGACCATGTGCACACCTCTAACCACCCAAACAACCCATCCTATGAGGTCAATTGGATCAAAACAAGCAGTATGCTCACTGATTTCCATGGGGAGATATACTCCTAATCCACTCAAATTTTCATTCACACTTGATCGATTGGAGCCAAGAGAGTTAGCAACCTTCACGAGCTCCCCAAGCTTCCTTGAAAAGATTTAGCTTTCTTCATTCTTTTGCAAGTGCAAAATAGGGAGGTCATTCTCTACACACTTAATCCCACTTAAATTCCTTCTACACTCATCATCCAAGGACCGTGAGCTTGCCAAGCATCCAAATTGAGTTGAGGGAAGATCATCAATCCCAAAGAGTGAAGAGGAGTTGGTCCAAAGCTCTACACTCAACTCAAGGCCTAGGAACTCAAGTGGCTTCATCTCCACTGACCTAAGCTACCATCAATCGAGCACCGGATCACCATGAGGTTAGTGAATTTTCAACCACTTGGCTAAGAGGTCTTTTGTGAAAGAAATTTCCATTTGATGAAATCCACCTTGATTGGCTTGGTCCTTTTGATGGTGGGTTGAGTCTTGAATGAATTTATGGAAGATCCTCGGATCTCCCTTGATTGTGAGCATTCACATTCATCCTGTGGAAGAACTCCATCCCATCCACATTTTAGATGGACGGCCGAGATTATTCATTTTATATATTCTTATCTGATTTAAAACCACTATATCTCACCATCCTATCAAAGATCGGACGATAAGATAAAAGCGCATGCCACCGCCATTCCCTTTGACTTGACAGTTAAGTGCTCATGCATGACGCGGTATAAAGTGCACCATCGCCACCACGCATGACCATGAGCTGCATTATGGATTAGTTAGGATTATTATTAACTCTAATTAATTCAAACCTTCAAAAAATCATAACTCCTTCAAGAAAAATCAAACAAAATATAAGGAAAAATGCTATGGATAGATAATTCCATCTAAAATCTAAAAATATTTTCAATGTATTTGATTTCCTTTTCTTTGAATTTGGGTTTCTTTTGGGAATGTTAATTAGCTAATTATTCTAATTAAGTCACCAATTAATCTCAAACTTCTAGGTTCATTTTAGGGGATGACCTCGCCTCCCCTAATTTTCTTTGAGATTTATCATTCATTAGAAAAAATTATTAGCTCATTCCCTATACCCCTTCATGTAATTAAGAGTAATTAAGGTGTGATTAGTGGATTTTCCCTTGATTAAGTTTGATTAAGGTTAGATCCAGAGTAGGGGTTTTATGGAATAATTTTGGGGCATTTTCCCCAAGCTTCTCTAAACCCCTTTCTTTCCTTAATTCCTTCTTAATAATTCATTAATTACCCCTTAAACAAATTTTCAAAAATTTTAAAAATTTCCAAAACTTAATTAATCTACCTTGGGTAGATTCTTAGGTGTTCAATAGCCTAAGTTTAATTAAGGAAATTAAAATGCCTTTCATAAGTGTGAAGGGGTGTTTAAAAAGTACTTAAGCTAAAACCCCTTAACTTAATTAACTTCTAATTGTGAGCCAAATTGCATTAGGCTTTGTCATTACCAGGTGCATTGTAAATTTACATACCTTATGATTTTATGTCATCTCATTGGCTCATAATTACTTAGTTAATTTTTTAGGCAGGGTAAGTTAATTAAGTCACTTAATGCATACCTTAACCTAATAAACACTTAAAATGGATTTAATTATCTAAAATTAAACTAAAATATAAACATATGGGAATGGGTTAGAATAGTAAAATAATCTCACCTTTAAAATTAAATCAAACTTCAAGCAAACAAAATTATTTTGAAATTCACTTTGATTTATTCTAAGTTTTCTTATTCTTTAAGAATGTCTTTAGGATTTAAGTAAATTGAGTTTTTTTACATGCTTTCATTACTTTATATCTTTCCCAACATACTAAATTGTATGCCATGTGATTCGTGCATTCATAGCTTCATGTTTTTAAATTTTCAAAATAAAATTATTTACTTTATGTCAAATGTGCATGTGTTGGCTAAAGTAAAATATGAGTGCTATTATCACTACTAAATCCAAAGTTTTTTCAAAATATATAAATGAAACATCAAATTTGAAAGTGTGCTATTCTTATATCTTAATTATAATCTTGCATATGATTAATTATAAAGTCATGTTTAGTGTTGTCTTTCCTTCCTTTCTTATGTTAGCATAATTTTGAATATGGTTTGGTAAGATATAGGGTTCATTTGAAAAGAACCCAACACTTACTTAATTCTAAACCCTATTCATCCCTATACTCTCATCTAAGAAGGATTGTCTATACTTGAATGAATAAATTGCATAAACAAAAAATGAAACCACAAATTTTGTATTCTTTCCATTTATTTCTTTATGTATGTTAGTTAAGGAAAGTGGTATATCAACAACCTGAGATTATGAGGTTTTAAGTAATGTAGGTCTTGTACCTATACCCTCCTACAACAATGAACTCACTTATGCCCTTCTTACTTTCATGCATGTATGTGAAATTTTGATAAGGAAAACCTTTTCTACTTAAGAAAAAAATTCTTAAATTTTCTTAAATGAATTACTTAGCATGCATCATAAAGTGTGTTAACTATTCTCATGTATAGATATGCTTAGGGTCCATCCATACATGTTATATATGTAAAGAATTGAAGTAATGTGTTATGTGAATTTTGATTCATTTTTCTTAATCTAAAATACCTTTCTATTTGGATAGGTTTGTTTAGAGTTGATCTAAACTTAGGATTAATTAAAAGATTTAATAAAACATTCACCTAAATAAAACTAAGCATGAACTGAAAATTACTTAAGGATTAGGGAAGGAAAGAGAAGTTCTCTCTTTCCCTCTCTTTTATAACTTAGTAATTAATTGTAGGTTTCACTCAAATCAAACTAAAATATGAAATAACCCAAAATACTTAAACAACTTAAATAAACCCTCCTCTAAGTTGAACATGTCCTTACACTTGAAAACTTGCTAAATGCCACACAAACCTTCAAAGCACACACATTAGCCTAAGTCACCACTTCTAGCTTTAGGTTAGGTCGGTGCATGGTTTGAAGTTATGTTTTATTCTGCGATGAATATTTTAGACTAGATGTTAAGGTGTATGCTCATAAAATGAATGTTAGGACATGCTAACTATTCTTTTCTACAGAAGATTGTGCAAAAGGGGCGCTATCAAAAATATAAATATAAATGCTTCTTGCTTGCATGTGCTTATACCCCTTTGCATAATCCATAGGCCAGGTGGACTTAGTCACCCATGTGTGGGGTGATAAGTCTAATATACATGCTTGGGATTTGTGTGGTGTGATTTGACTAACCTTTGTTTTACAGGTGTTAGTTAGATTTTTCTTTTCCTTTTCATGTAAAAATTTGTATAAATAGGATTTTGGAATGATTTGTTATGGGGATTATGATGAACATTGGTCATGAGATCCCATCTTATGTACCATGTGAAGCCTTGGAGCATCTACCATTTAACCATCCAAAGGAAGATTCAAAGAAAAAAAGAAGAAAAGAAAAGAAAGAAAGACGAAGGAAGAAAGAAGAATAAAACTTGAAGAATCCCATAACAATGAATTTCTTTGCTTAATCTATAATTTAATTCATTTGTAATCTAGGTTGTATAAGGGTAGAGCTTCACATTTTAATTTTGGGTTTGTCGGTGGTGCGACCATAAACGACCATTTATTCTTTTATAAATTAAATTGATTGATATTTGTTTACCTTGTGCATTAAATGACATGCTTTTCCTAGTTTCTTCCTTGCTTTATGTATGGCCTGGATGTGGATTAGGCTCTTTAGAAAAAAATAAATCTTTTACCCAACTTAAAAAAAACTCAAACTAAAACTAAACAACTCATAAACTCACTTAAAGCTTAGGATTAAAATCAAGATAAAAGAATTAGAAATACCTTAGTTGGATGAGTTCTTTTCTTTATAATATCATGCACAAAAACATATTATTTTACTCTTGATTGGTGGGCTTCCATCTTTGCAGAGAATCGGCTTGACCTTTGAGGACTGTGGTGAAAACTCACCACCTAAACTTCTCACTGATTTTGGCCAATAATCTACTTTCTCATGCATTGCACAAAAAGCCTATTAGCCTAAGTCAAATTGATTGTCCAAAAATAAAATAAAATAAAATTTGAAATGCATTAGATTTAGGTCATTTGAAGCATGTCCCTTTACATGATCTAGTCTCTTTAGGGAGTGAGTTTAAGGACTTAGTCTCTTTCTAAATAAAAATTGTCTAGCTATCTTGCATAAGCATAAAGACTTGCCTACATGTATTTAAAATCATAGGAGGAGTTAATTGGCGACCACCCCCCAAGTGATTGTAAGTCCAAGTTGTCGGGTGGTTTGTCCTCTCTTGTAGAGGCAAACCAATTACTAATTTTTGCCTTAAATTTAGGTTGTGATTCTAGCCCTCGCCGAAGCTCCCTAGATTTAGGTTCTAAGATTGCTTCTCCCCTTTGTGGGTCATAAGCTTAATTCCTCACCTGTTAGGCATTTTCTTAATCATGTGTTAAGGAATCCTAAGTCCTAAAATTATAATGAAAAATACAACTCAAACAAGCTAAATTAATTTCCAAAATCTAAAGCCCAATTTTAGGATAGTTTGAGATGCTCTTTAGGTTTTTTAGCATCGTGAGCATCTCCTACTTATTCCCATTTTTTTAGCTTCCATAATAACTCTCTCTTTTGATCAATCTCATTTGATCTTCAAAAATACAAACCAATCGATTGATATTCCTTCCTACTGAAATCTTCAAAGACAATGATCATTTATCTTAATCGAGAGTTTCCCTAAAGGATCCTATCCTTTAGGATGTAATTATGGGGCTTGCCCTGTGAGAACTTAACGAACGATTTAAAATAAACTTTCTTTACTTTTCCATGTAAAGTAGGAGAAGAATCTATACATATATGCACCCATCATCCTTAGAGTCCTTATTGAGGTGAGTGGTTCCATTAAAGGGCAGTGATTCTGTCTTTCGAGATAGTACACTATACCTTGATGACGTACTCGATCACCTGAATAAGTACATCTGTGGATCTACGTGGTGTCTTATTAAGATGAATTTCTATAAGGGCTCTTCTTTCTTTTCTCCATAGATTTGAAAGGCAGCTCCTTATGAGAGATTTATTCTCCACAAGGTGATAGGAAAATTTGCCTACCTATAGCTTGAACCGCATTCCTCATTTCCTTCCTTCAATTCAAACTCCAAATCAAATCAACATCAAACCTAAACTAATTCCAGCCTAATTGATTTTCTCCAAACTCAAATCAATGCTACATGATTGAAACTCATGATTGAAACTTATGATTGAAATCCATAATTGAAATTTATGATTGAAGCCCATGATTGAAATTCCAAATCTTACCTAAGTCCTTTAATCCTCTCTTAAGGATTTAGTCTAATTCATCCTCAAATCAATTCAAACTCATGAAATTTTCTCATAACTCATTTATATTCTCATTTATATTCACATATATAAATGAAATATAAATTCAAATCAATCAAATCAAATTCCAAGTTAAAATTTCAAATTCAAGTCCTTTGATTTTCCTTCATATGGACTTATAAATCAAATCATCAATCTAAATCGAAATTCAATTCTAAGTTAAATATTTCTTATCATTTAATTCCATCTTTATATATATAAAATGAAATTCAAATCTCAAATCAATTCAAACACAATCACACACACACACACACACACACACTTTATATATATATATATATATGTATATATATATATATATATATTATATATATATATATATATATATATATATATCTATATATTATATATTATATATATATGAAATATAAATTCAAATCAATCAAATAAAAGTCAAAATTCAAATTCAAATCACAAAACTCTTCTTAAGTCCTTTAATCCTCTCTTCAGGACTTAGCCTAAATCATGTTCAAATCACTTCAAAACTTTGAAATTTTCCCTAAAACCATTTATATTCTCATTTATATTCACATATATAAATGAAATATAAATTCAAACAACCAAAACCAACTCCAAAAAATCAAATCAAATTCAATCAAAATCCAACCTAAGCCTTTCAAGTCAAATTCTTCTTAGCCAAATCAACTTCAAATCAAACTAAACCCTTTTTTCTTCATGATTCAATCAATCCTTCAATCATGAATCCAAATATAAACATAAACTTCAATTATCAAATCAAAACTCAATTCAAAAATCAAGCCAAATCCATTTCATGTTTGAACTTGAAATTATCAAATGAGTTAAAACCCATTTTGACTTCAAACCACTTGCAAATGAATCTATATTTCAATCATAAGTCCATATGTGAGTTCAATCAAACTCAAATCAAGCTTGACCAAGCCATTTGACCCACTTAGGCTCACTTGACCCAAAGTGAGCTAAAGTACTTATGAGCCAAATTCAATCCTAACCAAATTGGATTGAACTAAGCCCACCTAAGCCTCTCATCATGATCAACAATCATCATGAGATGATCAATCACTTAAATTGGGTCAAACCAAGTCAAACCTAAGGGTTAACCAAGTCAACACTTAGCCAAAATGAAACCCAACATAGCCAAAATCCACCATAGGCCAAATTTATTGAAACCAATGATCTAAGTTCATTCATGATCAATGTTTGAACTTGACCAAGTCAACATTTGAGCCTAACCTAATTGGCCACTTGACCCAAGTTGACCCAACTTGACCTAAAAAAGTCAAAATGTGTCAAAACTTGATCTAAGCCAAATTGATTGAAACCAATGGGTCAAGTTCATCCTAAAATGATTGTTGAACTTGATCAAAGCCTCAATTGGCCAACTAGACCTAACCTAGCCCAATTGACCTTGAACCCAACTTGACCTAAATGGTTAAATTGAGCCAAATTCAAACTTAATCAAAATTGATTGGAAACAAAGATACCAATCCATTTCATATGACCACTAAACCTAAACCAACCCATGACCTTTCCCAAATAGGTCAAATGGGTCAAATTAGTCAACTTGACCCATTTGAACTAAATGAACTCAATTGAACCAAAACCAAATCTATTCCAAATTGAATCAAACCAAAGCCACCAAAAAATTTCAAATGGTCATACAAGCATGACCCAATCCTTATTTTGACCCAATTTGACCAATTCGTCAACCTGACCCAAGTTGACCCATTTTGACCTAAATGAGTCAACATGAGCCAAATCACATCAAACCAACTCTACATTCAATGAAACTTGGCCAACCTATTTTCATCATCAAACATATCCCAAATGAAATCAAGGTCAAATGACCATTTACCCTAGGCCATAGGGTAAATTTTGGCAAAATCCACTTGAAATTTGGTCAAATCCTTCCATAAGCACTTGATCTCTTAGTGGATCAAGTGAACACTATGGAGTGGTGCACCCAATAATGGGTTTGGGTTAGCCCAACCCAAATGGCCAAACCAAACCAAATGCCTTGAAATAGAGCACATGGAATCCTCCTTACACTCAATTCAAGCACACACCACCTCACCCACTTCTTCCCTGGCCAAAATTGAATTCAAGGACATCCTAAATGGCCTAACAAACCCATGGCATAAGCTCAATTGGATCAAAATGTGAGGCAGGCCATCCATCCTTCAAGGGGAGATATACTCCCCTAATTCAACAAAATTTTCACTCCCTTACATAGGAACTGTGAGCAAGCCCTGCTAGTATTCCCAAGCTTCCTAAAGAGAGTTTGAATTTCATTTCTTGATTTTCACTGCCTTGAAAATAGGGAGCTCCAAAATCCAATTGACTCCACACTCAAAACTAGTGCAATTCCTTTGCAAGCTCCATCGAGCTCAATCAACTCACCAAGCTCTCTAAGTTCCTAGGCAAGGAGAGTCATCTTGATCAAGATGAGCTCAAGGAAAAGGTCTAAAAGCAACCACCCAATCTCAAGAGCTCAAACTCAAAGAAAGCTCAAACAAAGCTTCTCAAGAAAATCAAGTGTCTGATCACCTCCTGAGAGGTAAACCATTTTCCAAGCTTAATCAACCATAGGTGGAGCTTTGTAAAAGAAATTTTCATTGCATGATAAAATAGCCATTAATGTGATCTACATTGCATGATGAAGGTGTGAATTTTAGCCCAATCTGAGCTCAAGCTCGATCATGGCCTAGAACATGGATGATCTTTCCTGGAATTATAGGATGAATCTGCCATCCATCATATTTTGGATGGCCTAGATTAACATGCAGACCCATGATCTCCCCTTAGAACCACCTTGAGGAGAAAGCGCAACGTCACACCACGCATGCTATGATGTGATAAGTTAAAGAGCTAATCTTGTCGTGCCATGTGGAAAGCGCATGTTGTGTCAGCGACCCACGTGGTGCCGACGAAATTAAATACTTAATTAGGGTCTTTAAATATTCTAATTAATTATGAAAACTTCTAAAATTCATATCTAAGCCTAGAAAAATTAAAAAAATATGACATAAATTGCATTAGATAGATAATTGACTATAGAATATTCTAAAATTGATTTCATTAGATTTTGAAAAGTATTTTTTTTTTCTGAATTTAGGTTTTCTTGGAAATATTATTTTGCTAATTACCCTCTAATAACTCCACTGAATGATCCCAAACTTTTTGTGCTTAATTAGTGGGATGACTCCAGCCTCCTCTAATTTTCTTGGGATTTATTGGTGGATTAATTGGGAAATTTCTAGTTCATTCCTTAATCACTCCATTAATGTAATTAAGCTTAATTAAGGGCATAATTAGTAGCTTAACCCTCAAATTGAGTCAATTAAGGTATGATTGAGTTAGTATGAGGTTTATGGAATATTTTTGTGATACTTTCCTTAAGATATTCCTAAACCCATTTTCTTCCTTAATCCATCCTTAATTGGGGTTAATACTAATTACCCTCTTAATTAATTTCATAAAATTCTAAAACTTTCTAGAACTCAATAAATCTATCTTGGGTAGATTCTTAGGTGTTCAAGAGCCTAAGTATATTAAAAAAATCAAAACTCAACTCACATGTGTGAGAAACTCAACTCACATGTGTGAGAGGTGTTATGAAATAACTTAAAATTAAACCCCTTAGTTTAATTAATCATTAATCCTGAGCCAAATGCATTAGGCCCTTGATTAAGTATGCTAAGGAGGTATAGGTAAGGGGTAATTAACACATTTAATTCATACCTTAACCTAACCAAAGCATAAAATTGATCTAATCACCTAAAAATTAAATTAAAATAATAAACATATGAGGAAATGGGTTAGGAAGATCAAACTCACCTCACATTTCTCAAATTAAATCAAATTCAAGATAAAATCAAACCTTCTTTAAAAATAATTTGATTTACTTTGAACTTTCTTATTTCATGAGATTGCATTTAGGAATTAATTAGGGTGAATGTGTTTACATGTTTTCATCACTTTAGTTCTTTCCTAATATACTAAATGTGTATGTCATATGAACTTCATGCATTCATTGTTTTCAAAAATCAAAATGAAAGTAAAATATTTTCTTTATGTCAAATTGCATGTTTTGGCTAGAGTAAAAATATGAATGGCTATTATCACTATTAAATTCAAAACTATTTTCAAAATCAATAAATCAAATATTCAAAACTGAAAGTTTGCTACTTATGATTAGTTATGAGCTTGCATGTGGTTATAAGTATGAAGACATGCATAGTGTAGTCTTCCTTCTCTTTTCTTTTAGTATGGTTTGAATAAGATTTGGCAAAGTGTATAGTTCATTTCAAAAGAACATAACACTTGCCTAATTCCCTTCCTATTCATCCCTATACTATTACTTAAGAAGGACATCTACACTTTCACATATAAATTGCATAAACAAAAATAAATCAACCAACACAAACTTTTGTATCTTTCTTTTCCCTTTATTTTGTACATATACTTGTATTTAAGGAAAGTGGTATATTAGTCTGACAACCCTGGGTTGTGAGGCTTTAGTATCTAAGTAGCCTTGTAACTTACTTACTAACAATGTATATTCACATATGTATATATATATATATATATATATATATATATATACTGTGTGCATGTGAAAAATGGATAAGAAAACTTTTCTACTTAATGAAAATCATGCATCATAAAGAATTCAAACTTTTCTTAAGTAACTCACTTAGCATTCATCATAAAGTGTGTCAAACAATTCTCATTTGTATGTATAGATATGCTTAGGATACATCCATATGCATGTTATACATGTTGGGAAAGAAATGAAGTGATGTGTATTTTGTGAATTTAGTTCACTTTACTTAATCTTAAAATACCTTTCTTTTTGAATAGGTTTGTTTAGAATTTATATAAACTTAGGATTAATTAAAATACATTAAACATTCACTAAAAAACTAAACATGAATCTACTTTAGAAATTATTTAAGGTAGGGAAGGAAAGAGAAGTTCTCTCTTTTCCTCTCTTTAAAACTTAGTGGGATTCACTTAAACCCAAACAAAGAATCAAATAAAATCAACCCAAATCAACTAAACACTTAAATGAAACCACCCATCTAAGTTGAACATCTTAGAAACTCCAAACCCATTAGCTAAGCATACCACACAAACCTTCTAAAGCACACACACATTAGTTAAGTCACCACTTTAGGTTAGGGTGGTTGATATTTTTTTTTTTATTTTGTGACATTTTGTTTTAGTCTGAATGTTAGGGTGAATGTGTGTAGAATGAATTGTAGGATGATTTAGTCTAATCATTATTTTTTGCAGGGGATTGTGCTTAAGGGGCATTGTAATAAAAATATAAATGCTTTTGTTGTGCAGGTGCTTATACCCCTAAACATAATCCAATAGGCTAAGTGGACTTAGTTACCCAAGTGTGGGGTGCTAAGTCAAATATATATGCTTGAGATTTATATGATTTGTTTAGTTAATCTCTATTTTACAGGTACTAGTTAGATTTACTTTTCCTTTTCATGTAATTTTATAATTAGGATTTTGGAATGAATGTTATGGGGATTAGATGAGCATTGGTCATAAGATTACATCTTAAACCATGTGAAGCCTTTGGTGCAACCACCTTCCAACCATCCAAAAGAAGGAACCAAAGAAGAAAAGGAAAAAGAAGAAAGAAGAAAAGAAGAAAAGAAGAAAGAAGAAAGAAGAAATGAAGACCCCCATAACATGAATTTTTTACTTGATTGTAAATTAATTCATTTGTAATTTGGTTATATAGAGTCTACCCAATTTTTTTTTGGTTTGGCGGTTCCACCACAAATGACCTTTTATTCTTTTGTGTTTGCTTTATAAAATTTTAATGTTTTATTTAGCTTGTGCATTAAGATGACATGTTTTCCTAGTTTCTTTTTTTCTTTGATGTATGTCCTAGATGACAATTAGGCTCTTAGAGAAAAATAAATCTTCTACCAAATTAATCAATTTAAAATTAAAATAAATAACTTATAATCTCATTTAAAGCCTAAGTTAAAATCAAGATAAAAGAATTAGCAACCCCTTAGCTGGATGAGTATTTATTTTATAACATTATGTAGAATATTACATGTTCTTGATTGGAGGGCTTCCTCCTTGAGAAACTTGGCTTGACCTTTGAGAGCCATGGTGGAAACATACCTCCTCCCCTTCTCGCTGATTTTGGCCAATAATCTTAGTTCTCATGCATTAGGCATATGAATCTATAAGTCTGAGTCAAATTGTCCAAAATAAAAAATAACATGTAACATATTTTGTATTAAATTTAGTTTCTCATACTCTTACATGATCTAGTCTCTTAGGGAGTGAGTTTAAGGACTCTTTCTAAATAAATAATCCTAGCTATCTTGCATAATCATATGACTTGCCTACATGAATTTAAAATCATAGAGGAGTTAGTGGCTGAGTCCAAAAGGGGTGGTTTTGTCCTCTTGGAGGTAAACCAAATACCCATTTTTCACTTTAGATTTAGGTCATGCTTTTGGCCCTCGCCAAAGGTCCCTAGATTTAGGTTCTGAGGTTGCTTCTCCCTTCTATGAGCCATAAGTATAATTCCTCACCTCTTAGGCATTTCCATAACCTTGTATTATGAAATCATAAGCCTTAAAATTCTAATAAACAATCAACTCAAATGAATAATTCAATTTCAAAATGGAAAGCCCAACCATAGATAATTTGAGATGCTCGCTAGTTTCCTAACATCATGAGCATCTACTTATCTTTCTTCATAATAACTCCTCTATCTGATTAATCTAATTTGATCTTCTAAAATAAACTAATCGATTGATAGTCCGACCTATTGAAATCTTTGGAGACAATGATCATTTATCTTAATCGAGAGTATTCCTAAGGGATCTCATTCTTTAGGATGTAATTAACTATGGGGCCTTTCCCTTATAGCAAATTTAACGAACCCAGTTTAAAATAAATCCTACTTTACTTTTCAAAAGTAGGGGAAGAATCTTTGGTACACATGCACCCATTGTCCTGGGGATTCCTGAGGTTAGGTCCATTGTAGGATGTTGACTTCTATCTTTCGAGGTAGTTCACCTCTCTCCAATGTCATACCTAATCACCCTCAATAAAAACATTTGTGGAATCTACGTTGGGTCAAAAATACAAAATAAAGAAGAGATTTATATTCTTATCTTCACTTTATCCCCACATAGAGTGAAGATAGAAAATATATTTTATTATTTAGAAATCTTATAAAATTAATTATAATGATATATATATATATATATATATATATATATATATATATATATATATCTATATATATATATATGTGTGTGTGTGTGTGTGTGTGTGTGTGTGTGTGTGATATATTTGGGAGGTATAAGGCTTGATGATACATATGTGTGATATATTGGAGTATAAGAGCCCCGAGAAAATATTATATGAAATATTTGAAAATATTATTTGGTTTAGCATTTACTATGGATTAAATGCAATACAAAACATGAATTACATACTATAAAATTTTTTACATATATGTTCTTAGTTAGACTTGTTCACATAGACTCTATTAATTATAATAAGCATGTTAATTATATTTGATAGCAAATACTATTTTATCATATAAAAATTTATAGTAGATTTTGTATAACCTATTGAGTATTTATACTCATTCTGCTTTTTATATATGTAAATTTCAAGAAAGGAAAAGAATAAGAATTGATTTTAGAGAGATTTTAGCCTCCTATATAAAATGTCATTTGCTAGAATATAATTATTCTTTTACAATCATGATGTTGTCGCTTTGATGGATATATGCTTCATGATTATTGTGTACACTCTTTTTTTGTGATTATATAGCTTTTGATATGAAATGAATAGAAATGGATGACTTTTATTTTATTTATTTATATTGATGATATTAGTTGCTCTAAGTGAAAAAAAAAAAAGAAAAATAATAATTCCTTCCAATTAGGTCTTGGGTAGTGTCTATTACACATCCGACATGATGTGACTCGCCTCACCTCAATTTAAGGGTTATATCATTTTAACATGCTTGATCATATAGTTTTTGTAAATATGATTTTGAAGTTATTGTCAAGATAGCAATTTTTTTGGTAAATTATTGTTGGTGTCACAAATATATATATATATTTTAAATAAAGTCAAATAATTTTTTCTAATCACACTTTAACAACTTTGTTCTCAAAGTAACCTTACTATTACTTTTTTTTAAAAAAAGTATAGCTTAGGAAACTAGTAAGAATGCACATGTGATTGCTTTTGAAAAGCAAATTAGATCTATGCTCTTAGCTTATTTACACATACTTCTACATCTTGTAGTCTTTAAAGTCATCCATGTCAAAATCATTTATTCTAAAAGGTCATGCAATGCTCATTCAAATTAGGCAAGTTTAATGTAGTCTTGCTCTATATCCCTTGATACCAATTTCACCAAAATTGTCGCTTTCTACATCAATCTCTACTTACTCCCCATTTCTCCCTCACAAGACACCAAAAGCCAACCACAATGTTGCCGCTACTATCATTGTCCTACTAGTATTGACATCTCCCTAAGTGTCTGAAATCAACACTAAAGCCTGCCCAAGTTTCATACACGATAGAAGAAGAAAGTTAACAATGCTAATGCGACATCAAAATTCAATAAACCCACCATTCTTGTAGCTTTTGTCTCTTTCTTGGATGCTAGCATGAACACTTTTAGTGTCAATTGTTTCTTTATTTGTTTTCTTAGTGGATTGTTGTAATTTCAAATAAAAGTACTTCCATATAAAAAATGTATTGAACTAATTTATGAAACAAATGCAATATTTCTGAATTCAATCATTATAAACCCTAATTATTGACTTAGTAGTCTCCTACGATATCAAAAAATTTTCAAAGATAATTCCAAAACAAAAGGTTGGCTCCACAAGCCATTCCACACCTCTAATTAGCTATTTTCTCAAATACATATGATATATTATCTTATCAAAAAGCCATCCTTGAGATTCCCATATGTTTCAATTATTTAGTTGTGAGTTTAATACTGATATTTTTAAATAATATTATTTCTTATGTTTAAAATCATAAGAAATAAATAATTAAATAAAATATTTCAAAAATTAGCTTCTTTTATTTTCTTTCATTTCATTATATTGATTATCACATCCACTAAATTTGCATGCATGTGTTCTACTTTAATACTGCTAATTTAACACTTCTTGTATTATTTATGTATCATTTTTTGGTCCAACAATGGTTGTTATTTCCCATTTATTTTCTTAATCTTGTCATTGGATATCTTCTTCTTGACTAATTCTTCTTTCCCACCAAAGCAAAACCCCATTATATACTTTTTGCTAGTACTTGCTCTAATATCAATTCATATCTTAGTCATTTTATTCAATATATTATACCCAATTCATATCTTAAGCACCCATTCAAAATATTGCTTAAAATAAATCTTTCAAGCTCTCACACCTCCATTTTTCTATAACTCTGTTGAATGATAATTAAATCAATTTGGTATTTAAAAACATTAATTGCCTTCAATTTTTCTACATCATATTTAGTGTTGCCAAAATTAGGAAATGCCTTAAATTGCCTTTTTCTTAATTTCTTTAGGGCACTTCAATATTTCTATACACACCATCCAACTTTGAATCAAATGAGCTATAGCTCATATCAATATCAATGTTATTACTTAAAATGCACTATTAATCCCTTAATATCAATGACCACAAATCAATAGATAAATTCATAACTTCATTCTTGGCTCTAGTGAATGGTTATAACCAATTTAATGTTGGTTGAAACCTAGGTTTTGTTATTGTCAAGGGCGGAACCTCATTATGATTTGTTAAAAGATAATGTGACTTTCTGTTAGGGTTATCATCTTAAAGAATAAATATATTATAAATTTTTTTTATGATGTATTTCAACATATAAATAATTTTAGCAAATTTGTATTTATATTTGAACATAAACAATCTCATAAGCAATACAAAATCTAACTTATTATCTTATATTATTTGTGATTTTTTAAAACTTTTTTCAATGTTGTTCACTTTATTTTGCTCGATTTTATTATTCTTTATCAAGCTTTACCTTTATTATCTACATTTTTAGCTTTTTGGCAAGGCCGCATTATGGAGATCTATAGTCAAAAAGCTTCAAAGAAAATAACTGTTTCCGTTCATGCAATTACTAAAACCTAAAAAGGTGGAGGTACTTAAATATTTCAAATTGAGTTCTACATACATTCCATTAGTCAAATGTTTAATGGCTAATAAAAATAATGTTAAAGCAAGTTAAATAATAGTTGTTGTATAATGGAAGAAATAACTATTTCTATTCATGTGATTACTAATGCCCAAAAACTTGGAGGTACTTTAATATTTTAAATTGAGTTCTACATACATTTCATTAGTCAAATGTTCAATGGTTAATAAAAATAAGCTTAGAGCAAGTTAAATAATAAAGTATAATGGATACAAAATTATAAAAAAAATAGTTATAGGAAATTGAAAAAGTGATTATGTAATTTAGAAAATAAAGTTTGATGGTAGCTAAAACTATTTAAAAAATAGTTTAGATTGCTTAGTGTAACCTAACTTAACATTTCTTATTCTATGGGTAACTTGATATAATTGTTTATATTATAAAATTTCTTGCTTGTTTGTTAATGGATTGATATTTGAAGAGAGAGTGGAGATTGGTATTAATAAATTTTCAACTTCTGATCTTCTACCTTCAATTTAGAGTAATGATGTTATTGATAAGAAAAACTATAAAAAAGCATATTTTTTAAGGAACTTCATCAATCAAAAATGATAAACTTTTTTCAATTGAGATAGATAATGTTGCATAGAGATTTATTTCAAAATAATTTGAAGAATATCCAATAAGGTTACAATCTTTTTAAACCTCAAAAGGAAAATGACACAAGTCAATGTGGTGAAAATTCATTTATTAGCAAAGAATTTAAGATTGGAAGAGAAAAAAAAAAGCTCTTAGTACAATAAAATCTTCTTATTATATAATCAAGGTAAGGAAGAAAAAAAATAAAAAGATTATTATATCATGTTGATTGCATCCATTGATTGTGTTTGATTTCTTATGACGAAGGACTATCATTTCTTATCATCATGGTCATAATTTTCTTCTAAATGAATTACTTGAGTTATTTCTTTTATTTGATCAAAGAAAAAAAGTTATATTTGCAAATACAAATATAAAATTAAAGTTTATTTCATTAAAGGTTCAAAAGGAAATTTATTATACAATAATTATTAAGACCTTATTTTTATCATAATATTGATGATTATTATTTTTCCATCATTACAAATAAATCTCTTGACACATAAATGAAATAGCAATTGATTATTGCACTAAGATATGTTAATAAAAAGGGTAAATTATTGAGAAATATAGGGGTTTAATATATTTATTCTATCACTGTAGTTACATAAAAAAGAAGCTACTGAGTTTATTATGTTCAAATATTTATTAAGCTTGTATAAGATTTGTGAAAATGGTCATGATAGGGCATCTAATATGCATGAGTGTTTCATGGATTAAATGCATTCTTTCTGAAAGAAATTTCTGAAGCATTTTATATTCATATTTTACTAATCAACTCAAACTATGTTTAATAGCTACAATAAAAATATATTGCCAAATGTAACATCTATTTAAGATTACTTCAAGAATTGTGAATAATGTTAGAGAAAAAAAGAAATAATACTTTTAGAGTCATTCAACATTAATTTTTTTTTATATCTCAAATGAATTATCACAATCCTTATAAAGAAAACATCGAGACATTGAGGATACTATAAAATTAGTGCAAATATTGAAGTAATCATTATAAATGATAAGGGAAAGTGGATGAAGTTCTTCATTGGATGAAGTATCATAGTTTCATACATTTTTGAATTGAAATGTCAAATATGAACTCTATTACTCTATATACAAGTCTCAGTGACAGTAAATACAAAGAGCTAAAGAAATAAAAAATTTACAACATTATCGTGTTGAATTATTTTACATTATAACTGATTGTAAATTAAATAGCTTTTAATCACTTTTTTGTTTTTATTTTATTTTTGTTTTTTTGTTTTGTTTATGTTATGCTTAAAAATAAACTTGTTTGATTGTACCATTATTTATTTTTAAAAACTAAAAATAAAATCACATAAAAAAACACTCTAAACAAACATATTTTCAAAAATATAAAAATAAAAATAGAAAATAAAAAAACAAAATTAATCCCAAACTGCCCCTTAATAATCATTTTCTTGAAACTAACATTGAGTTATTTTTGTGTGTGACATGTTTATATCCAAGTGATCCTTCTTAGCTTTCGATAAAGGAAAATTATATTATCTTATAGGATTATATTCAAGTGATTTTTCCACACTTGAGCTCTTAGCTCTTGAGCATCAGTTGTCCAATTATATAATTCATATGCTTACCGACAATGAATTTTAATTTTTAAGTGGGATTGCAAATCTTACAAAAGTTTATTATGGTAAAGATGGTGTGTATCCCATAATTTATAAGCTTATTGTTTTGTGTTAACTTTGTTAATTATTATTGTTATAGTGAAAGAATATTTTCTAAAATGAAAATTGTCAAACTTTGATTACATAGTAGAATAAGTAAAAGTTGGCAAATGACTATACCTTATATTGAGAAAGATGTGTTATACTCCATTTATAAAAAATTATAAATAAATTGTAAAGCTTATATTAAATCATTGATCATATTGAAATCCAAAATGTTATTTTGGAAATTTATATTATTTTAAGTTTGCACATCCTCAAAAGAGAGTTTAGTTCGCCCCCTAAGAAATTTATTTAATTAATTATAAATCTTCATGCAATATTTGAATTATGTAACTTCTAAAACTAAATTTGGAATCATTCAAAATCTAATTTTAATGAATTTATAGTTGAAATAAATGTTTTATAAAGTAAATTCAAATAATCAAAAGTGTCTTGATTGAAGTCATTGGTGGAGCCAAAAAAAAATTTTAACGAGGGCACAAATATAATTTCATTTTCAATTTTGTAACTTATCTTTTTTTCATACATATCACATAAACTTAATAATAAATTTAATTTCAATAATTTCATATATTTTTATTTAAAAATTATGTAAACAATATCATCAAAATATAGTAAATAATTTCATATATACATTTTATTTAAAATTTCTTTGAACAAAAAAAAATTTATATCTCTCCAAATCATTTATCCATTACATATCCAATTTTTAATATATTAAAAATTTTAAAAAAATTTATACTTAAGATAGTGGTTTTACAATCTATTATCATAATTAATCCTTCAAGCTAAAGCATTTTAAGTGAACATATAAAAATTTATTTATTTATTTTTTCAAAGAAATAATTTTTATTATTTAAAATTAAAAATAAAACTTATAAACAAAATAATCAATTTAAGAAAATAAGCAAAAGTAATCACTATTTTAGTCTATAATAACAGCCAATTGAACAAATTATAGCCAATTAAACTGACAATAATTCTTCTTTTACTTTACTTTTTTTTTTGTAAATTTTTTGCTTCTTTAAGAAAATCACAATATTTTTAATGTACAACCAAAAAGTTTATGATACCATTTAAAGAATCAAATAATCCTCAAGTATTAGTATTTATAATCAAAACATAGTTTTACGATGACAAAAATTTAATGTACATAAGTTCATTAAATTCTAATATCAATAAGACACTCAAATATATAAAATATCTTATATAATTAAGAGGATCAATATTTGCAACAACTAAAATAATTAAAACATCACCTTAAAAATTATAAATAAATCTACATTTTACACATGAGAGGAATTAGGAATTGAAAAGAGTCTTGTCAGTGCCTACATAAGCTTGATACAAAGATTCTAAATATTACTTCTTTTATATCTTTCTTTTTTTCTCGATAATATCCTAAAACTTGCAGTCTCCACTCCTTAACAATACATGCAATTCATAGAGATGATGTAATGTTAGGACTGAAAAGCTCTTGAACACACTTATTAAAGCTCAAAATATAATTAGAAGTGCGAAAGAGAAAAACGAGAGAAGAAATGTCTTAAAATATTTTGATAAATGTTTTGAGCAAATACAATAGTTGAGAGATGAGGGTGTTGTGGTGTTTATATTCGGAGTGTTCGTAGGGACAACATATAGATTTTATGGGATACTTATTGAAATAATGGAGTATGATATCAAGGAATGATATACTATCTCGAAAGATATACATATTACCTTATAATGGACTCAATCATTTAATAAGGACTTCTAAGGCCGATGACTCTACGTATACTAGAAATCTTTTCCTTACTTCACATGGATGAAGTAAAATATGGTTTATTTTAATTCAGATCCTTTATTTCCCTATAAAGATAAGTCCTCATAGTTAATTACATCTTATGAGACATAAATCTCTTAAGAATACTCACGATTAAAGTGATTGACTGACATCTCAATGGATTTCAAACCTTGATATCAAATATTTGGTAATTTTGAAATCAAGTGGGAGGACTCAATTTTGAAGAGTTCTCAATGGAATCCAGTTGAGAAATAAGTAAAAAAAATGCTTGTAGATATTGAGAAATCCAGTAAGTATTCTAACTATTCTATTGTGTTGTTTAAATTTAGAGTCGTAGGGACACCACACAGATCTTAAGGAGTACTTATTGAAGTGATCAAGTGTGACATTAATATATGATGTACTATCTCGGGAGGTAGAAACATCACCCTACAATAGATTTAATTACCTAAAAAGAAATCTTAAGATAGATGAGTCTACATATATATTAGAGATATTTTCCCTACTTAACATGATAAAGTAAAACATGATTTATTTTATGTTTGGGTTCTTTAGTTGTCTATGGAAGCGAGCTTCCATAGTTAATTATTTCTTAAGAAACAGGAATTTCTTAAACACACTCTTAATTAAAGTAGTTAATAAGTATCTGTGGAATTTATTTTTGGATGTGGGGTCAACACCATCATCAGGGACTTATCAAGTGATCGAATTATTAAGGTATGATGTACTATCTCGAGAGATAGGAACATCACCTTATATTGGACCTAATCATCTAATAAGGACTCCTAAGACATGATTGGTCTTCGAATATACTAAAGATTATTTTTTTTACTTTACATGGAAAATTAAAGTATGGTCTATATTAAGCCAGGTTCTTTAAGTTCTCTATGGAGGCAAGCCTCCATAGTTAATTATATCTTAGGGAATGAGATTACCTAACAATACTCTCAATTAAAATAGACAATTATTATCTCCAAAGATTTCAATGTTAGACTATCAAAGGATTGGTTATGTTTGGAAAATCAAGTGGGAGAGACCAAGTGGAAGACTTATTTGGGAATCCAAAAGGGAAGAAGTAGGAAATGCTCATGATACTAGGAAACCTAATGAGCATTCCAACCTATCCGATAGTAGGACCTTATACATCTGAAAGTGAAGAGATTTATTTATTAGAGTTGAATTTTTATTAGATTGCTAGGACTTATAATCCATCAACACAAGATTGTAGAAATGCCTAAGAGATGAGAGTTTATGCTTGTAGCCCAAAAAAAATTAGCTACCTCAGATCCTAAATCAAGGGAGCTTTAACACAAGCTAAAGTATGGCCTAAATCTAAGCGATAAATGGCTGTAAGAGTTCACATCCATAAGAGAGGATAAACAATCCGACTTCTGGACTTATAACCACCTTAAGTGGCCGCCAGCTAACACCTCCAATGATTAAAACCATGTAGTCCAGTCTCAAGAATTGCAAGATAGCTAAGGTATTTATTTAATTGGAAAGAGACTAAAGTCCTAAACCCACTCCCTAAGAGACTAGAGCATGAGTGGTATAAACACATTACTTAGTTTACAAATGCAAAATCTATTCAAATTTTATTTCAATTTGACACGGTATTTTAAATAAAGGTTTTGGGATATTTTTATGCCTAAATGATTGATGAAAATTGATTGTTGGCTAAATCAAAAGAAAGAGGGAGAAGCTCCGTCAGGAGTGGTTTCTCTCATAGATCAAGCAGTCTCTATAGCGTAAGGACGGAGACCCTTATTTTTAGCAATAGTAATAGAAGATGCATGCATGATGTGAAACATACAACATACAGCTAAGGTGTTGCTAAATATTTTAATTATTTTGATTATAAAATAGGCTTTATGATGAGACTATGAGTTGTTTAAAGCTTTAGTTATGAGTTATTAGTTGGATAGAAAAATTAATTTTATCGTCTAAGAGCCTACCACATCGAGGCCACACATTAAAACAACAATTATAAATAAACTATGAAAAAGATGCAATCCTAATGAGTAAGCTAAACACAAAAACAATCATTTTTATAAACCACTATAAAAGAATAAGAGGTCGGTGTGGTGCACATGCATCCCAAAAAAGAGAAAAGATAAAGTTCTACCCTTATACAACCCGGAATATGAAAGAATAATTTTACAATTAGAATGAACACATGCTACGGGGGTCTTCGTTCTTCACTTCGTCATATCCTCCTATCTTCATTCTTCCTCCCTTTGATTTAATTGTGCTCCAAAGGCATCATAGGGCCTCCTAAGATAAAGCCTTCTAACTACTGCTCATCCTAATCTCCCATAGCACTAATCCTAATTCTATTACAAAGATTACATTTAATATGAAAGAGTAAATCAAACCCTTTATTAAAATAAATGTTAGCTAAAGATACATACAATCCCAAGTAATTTTATATATAATTTGGACTTAGCACCCCGCACATGGGTAACCAAGCCCACCTGTCCTCACTTAGATTATGCTTAGGGGTTTATGTAACTTACAAAAAGAGCATTAATATTTATTTATTTTTAAACGGCCCTTTTAGCATAACCCCCTGCATAAGACATGATTAGGCTAAGAGCGGCCAAACATCTAGTCTACGAGGTATACACCCTAACATCTAGTTTAAAATATTACATCACAAAATAAAACATACATCACAATATACACATCCCTAACTTAGAGCTAAAAGTAGTGACTTAGCTCTAATGTGTGTGCTAAGACTTTGTGTGGTATATCTTAATTAAGCATTAAAGTTATGATTTCCTAAGTGTGGAATGATTTAATTTAACATAAAGGTTGGTTTCATTTCAATTTTTTTAATTGATTTGTGAATTTTTATTTATACTTTGGTTTCATTTGGTTTACATTTAGCATCTAAGTGTTATAAAGAGAGGAAAGGGGATTACCCTCCTTTATCCCGATCTTAAGCCACTTTATAAAACATATTTTTATTATTTAGTTCTTTTTAGTGAATGGCTTATTCAATATCATTATTAATCCTAAGTTTAAGTTAACTTTAAATAATCCTATTTAACATGAAAGGCATCTTAAGATTAATGTAGTTGAATTACTACCACATGAAATATATTATAACATTCCTTTTCATTACATGTAACATGCATATGACTTTATTCTTAGCATACCTATACATACAAGACATTTTAGAATACTTGAATAATGATGAATGCATATGTTTGGATTTATATTTTATTTGATTGAATTATTTAATACATGTAAATTAAAGCTCTATCCAAATTCTCATACAAAAATACATAGGAATGAAATCAAATAAGTACGTGTCATTGTTAACCAGGAAAGTGAGGTAATCAAATGACCTACTTGGGGCAACTTAAAACCTCATAATTCCTGAATGTATAGACTATATACTCATTAACAGTCAAACTTATGTAAATCTATATATGAATCATAAGAAAAAGAATGTTAACCTATATGTAATATAGGCCAATGGCTAAAATGATTATGGATGCATGTATTTTTAATTACAAAAGAAGATTTTCATCTTTTAATTAAGCATACATATACATGTATAAAAGATGTAAGCAAGTATATGTCATTGTTAACCAGGGAAGTAAGGTGATCAAATGACCACATTGGAGCTACTTAAAGCCTCGTATTCCTAGGATGTCCAGACAAAATATTTGTTATCTTAAATACATACAAATGTATGCATAATTATAAATATGGAAATCATTGAAAAAGTTGTACTTTTCTTTAATTAAATTATTTATACATATGAATTAAAGCTTCACCCAAATTCTAAAACCCAAATATATAAGAATGAAATCAAATAAGTACATGTCATTGTTAACTAGGGAAGTGCGGTAATCAAATGACCTCCTTGGGGCTACTTAAAGCTTCATATTCTCAAGATGTCCAGACTATATACTTATTAACATCCAAACTTATGTAAATCTATGTACGAATCTAAGAAAGAAAGCTTCACATTCATATGACCAAGCTATAAACACATGCATATCCTATATGTATTCATAACTACCATCACTCTACATATTATTATTAATATATCCCTCTAAAATTTATAAATCAAGCACGAATCTAAAGTTAAAATATGTATACAATAAAATTAAATGACTCAGTGAGATGAGTCCAAAAAAATGACCGGTCAAGCCAATGAGCTCAAATCAAGCCCAAAAGCTATATATAAAAACTTTGAAATACTGACTAGATAATCAAATGACTTCCAAATTTGATGTGCTTATAGTCAAATTGAGTGGCTTGATGAGATGAATCCAACGAGTCTAAGATCACTCAAATTGAAGATCATTTGAATGGTCAAATCACCAAAAAAATCTATCTATGATCAAATGAATCAATATACACCGTCCAATGGAGTATTTTGGGATTTTAACTATAATGACCAAAATTCCCCTCCTAAAATCCTATAAATAAGACCTCATTCTTATTATGAAAGTGAGGAGGGAGCTAGAAGTGAACTTGGGAGAAAGCTGGAAGAGAGCTAGAAGTTTGAAGTTCGTCATCATCATCGTTATCATCGATCACCGTCTATTATCGTCAATGATTGCCACCAATAATCATTATAGCCCAACCACCATTGTATAGTTGTTGTTATCTAATTCTGGAATTCTCATTATAAGGATTTCTCACATACAATCTTGTAATCCCCTTATCAGGAAAACTTAAATTTTGTACTCAAAAGCAGATACATAATAGAGCACTTTTACTGGGCTAAGCCCCATAAAATTTACCCTTCTTTTAGGGGTTTTTATACATAAAAATTCTGGAATTCCTTATTCTCTTTTCAACTATCTATGTTTGTGCTATGATATAGAGTTTTATTCTACCACTATAAGTTTTCTAGCATGCAATAGTTTGGTGTCATCTTTGGGAAACATTCTTTTTACATCTTCACAATGGTTGATAATTTGACTTCAAGTTAAGAGCAACACCATCTATATGATGAAAAAAAATTCTACTTGGGAGTAACACATATGAAGAATGAAGAAACATCAAATGTTGATTCTTCAATTCTTACCAGAAACTAGGGGAAACCTTGTTCTCAAAAGATCATCCAAATCCATATTCTTGATATCTAATTGATTATCAGTTCGAGAAAGAAGTTAATAATGTAGAGTAATTTCAACATTGAGAAAAAAGAGAGATAGCTTTATAAATTATGATTCCCCAATCATACTCATGGAAAAATAAGACAAAGATCAAGAAGCAACTTTGACTATAACCTCAAATGGATATTTTGATTTGACATCTTCCACACAAATTAAAGTCATCGAGTGAAGCTCTGACAAATAATATTAGAAGAATCAAAATATTTAACCTCTTCCACACAAGTTAATGACATCGAATAACACTTTGATAAAATAACCTCGGATGAGAGTTAAAACTATTGATCTATTCCACACAGGTTAAATGTCACCGAGTAAGACTCTGAAAAATAATCTCGGATAGGTCAAAAATCCTTTATGAATTCCTCCCCTTGATAGCACGCCCATGAGGAAGCATCGATGGGAAGCTAGTAGTGGACAAGGTTCTCACTAGAAAGACTCCAAGAGAACAAGTAGTTGATAGGGTCTCCACTGATAAAAAATCTCAGAAGGTACAGGTACATCAAAAATCTTAGAAGGCAGAAGCCTAGAAGGTACAGGTACATTAAAAACTTTAGAAGGAAAAAGCCTAAGAAGGTACAGGTACATCAAAAATCTTAGAAGGTAAAAGCTTCAAAAGGTACACATACATTAAAAATCTTAGAAGACAAAAGTCTTAGAAGGTACATGTACATCAAAAATCTCAGAAAGCAAAAGCTTCATAATGCACACATACATTAAAAATCTCAAAAGGCAAAAGCCTCAGAAGGTATAGGTACATCAAAAATCTCAGATGGAAAAAGCCTCAGAATGTACAAGTATATCAAAAATTTCAATAGGCAAAAGCCTTAAAATGTACAAGTCAAAAATTATTTGAATCGATATACAATATCCGATAGAGTATTTTGAGATTTTTGGCTACAATGACCAAAATTCCCCTCTCAAAATCCTATAAATAGGACCCCATTCTTGTCATGAAAGTGAGAAGGGAGTTAGAAGTGAACTTGGGAGAAATCTGGAAGAGAGCTAGAAGTTCAAATTGATCACCACCGCGGGTCGCAGATCAGCAGCGATGACGCCACCAACAACCATTATAGCCCACCACCACTGCATAGTTGTTATTACCTGATTATATAATTTCCATTACAAGGATTTCTCGCATACAATCTTGTAATCCTGTTATCGAATTCAAGAAAACTTGAACTTCGTACTTGAAAGCAGATATATAGTGGAGCATTTTTGCTGGGCTAGGCCCTGTGATTTTTTCCCCTCTTTCTAGGATTTTTCACGTAAAAATTCTGGAGTTCCTTATTCTCATTTCAACTATATGTATGTGTGTTAGATTTCCATACAAACTAAGATGTGAAGTTTTATTCTACCGCTACAAGTTTTCTAGCACACAATAATTATCAATTTATAGACTTTGGAAAAAAGATTTGAATTTATTAGTGATAATAGCCACACATATAATTAAGTTAAGTCAACACATGCAAGCTTACATAAATAAATTTTATTTGATTCACTTAAATTTGGAAGAATAAATGCATGGAATCATATGGCATACAATCATTTAGAAGTGATTGGAAAAGAATAACAAAATATAAAACATGATTCATTCAATTAAATTAATTCCTAAGGACAATCGCATCAAATAAAATTATTTAAAGAAAACCAAAGCTTTTTATTAATTTGATTTTTAGATTTTGGCTGACATTAAAGAAGAGAGATTATCATTCACTATTTTAATTCCATTCCTAAGTTGGTAATCATAATTGATTTAAGGAAAGATAATTAAATGAATAAATTAAAATAGATTATTAATCAAATCACTTAATTACTCTTTTCTATGCTTCTTTAATTTGATTAATCATTTAATCATGAGCCACAAATGCTATAAACTTGTGAGAAAATAAAATTGCAATGCTTCTAAATAACCTAATGCAATTGACTGATAATTAAAGATTAATTAGGCTGAAGAATCTAATTAAGTACTCTTACAATTTTTCTCATACTTATAGGTTAATCATAATTTTCTTATAGGCCTTTATGTTATTGAACACATACAGAGGAACCCTTAATTTGATTATTGATTATCTGAAATGATTAGCATTCCAATTTGATTTAATTTAATCACTTAATTAATCAATTAATATGCAAATCTACATGTGTTTGAATGTTGATAAGTATATAGTCTGGACATCCCGAAAATACGAGGCTTTAAGTAGCCCCACAGAGGTCATTTGATTACCTTACTTCCCTATTTAATAAAGGCACGTACTTAGTGATTTCATTCCTATGAATTTTTGTATAAGAATTTGGATAGAGCTTTAAATTTACATGTATTAAATAATTTAATCAAATGAAACATAATTTCTAAATGTGTGCATTCATCATTCAAGTGTGCTAAAACATGCTGTATGTATAGATATACTTAGGATTGAATTTTTGCATGTTACATGAGATGGAAAGAAATGATTTGATATATGTCATGTGATAATAATTCAATTATATTGATCCTAAGATGTCTTTCATATTAAATAGGGTTATTTAAAGTGAACCTAAATTTAGGATTAATAAAATATTTAATAAGCCATTCACTAAAGAAAACTAAATCATAAAAATGTGCTTTAAGAAGTGGCTTAAGGTAGGGATGAAGGAGGGTAATCCCCTTTCCTCTCTTTATAACACTTAGATACTAAGTGTAAATAAAATGAAACAAAATAAAATATGAATTAAAATTCACAAATCAATTAAACAACTTGAAATGAAACCAACCTTTATGATTACTTAAATCTTCTCACACATAGAAAATCATAACTTTAATGCTTGTTAAGGCATAGTACAAAAAGCCTTAGCACACATATTAAAATTAAGTCACCACTTCTAGTCCTACAATATATGTGTGATGCAACATTTTAGATTGGATATTAAGGTATATACTTCGTAAGCTAGATGTTAGGTCGCTACTAGCTTAATCATATTTTATGCAGAAGATTGTGCTTAAGAGGATGCTTTAAAATAAATATAGATGCTCTCTTTACAGGTTGCTTAAACCCCTAAGCATAATCCAAATAATGACAGGTGGGCTTGGTTACCCATGTGCAGGGTGCTAAGTCCAAATTATACATGTAATTGCTTGAGAATTGTATGTATGTTTAGCTAACCTTTATTTTGTAGGTGTAGTTAGATTTATTTTTTCTATATAAATGTAATTTTGCAATAGAAATTAGGATTAGTGTTATGGGGATTAGGATTGGCTAGAAGGTTTAGCCTCTGTGCCTGTGATGCTTTGATGCACAACTTAATCAAATCAAGTGAAAGAAGGGAGGACATGAAGACATGAAGAAGTGAAGACCCCCCATAGCATGTATTCATTCAAATTGTAGTTATTCTTTTATATTCTGGGTTGTATAAGGGTAGAATTCAGTTATCCATCTTTTCTTTTTTGGGGTGTACGGCAGTACTCGACCACACCAGCCTGTTATTCTTTTACGTTAGTTTATAAAATTATTTGATGTTATGCATAAATTGTGCATTAGGATTGCATGATCTTCATAATTTTTTTTTATGATTGATGCTTTAATGTGTGGCCTGGATGAGGTAGGCTCTTAGGACAAAAATAAATTTTCTACCCAACTAATCACTCATACCTAAGCTTTAAAATAACTCATAACCTCACCGTAAAGCCTAAGCTATAATCAAGATAATTAAAAAATTTAGCAACCCCTTATCTATATGTTGTATGCCTCACATCATGCAAACATCTTCTATCACTCTTGCTAAAAATGAAGGCCTCCATCCTTACACAATAGGGACCGCTTGACCCATGAGAGCAACCCCTGGAGATGGAGCTTCACCCTCTCTCTCTTTCGATTTAGCCAATTATCTATTTCATCATGTATTTGGGCATAAAGAAATCCCAAAGCCTTTATCAAAATAAAATAAAATTTATAAGATTTTACATTTATAGATTAAGTCATATGCTCATACCACTCATGCTCCAGTCTCTTAGAGAGTGGTTTTAAGGACTTTAGTTTTCAAATTAAATAACTACCTTAGTTATCGTGCAATTCATAATATCAAACTACATGATTTTAAATCATAGGAGTTAGCTGGCGGCCACTCCAAGCGGTTATAAGTCTAGAAGTCTGACAAGTTTATCCTTTTGTGGGAGATAACCCCTCTTATTCACCTGTCTCTTAGATTTAGGCCATGCTTTAACTCATGCTAAAGCTCGCTAGATTTAGGATCTAAGGAAGCTAGTTTCCTTCAGGTTAAAAGTATAAATCCTCGCCTCCTGGGCATTTCCACAATCTTGTATTGATGGATTATAAGACCTAACAATCTAATAAAATTTTAACTCAAATGAATAAATCTCTTCACTTTCAAACTTATAAATCCCAATCATAGGATAAATTAGAATGCTCACTAGGTTTCCTAGTATCATGAGCATTCTCTACTCATTTCCTTTAGATTCCAAAAATAAGTCTTCTCCTTGAACTTTCTCAATTGATCTTCCAAACATAACCAATCCTTTGATAGTCTAACCTTGAAAACTTTGGAGATAATAATTGTCTACTTTAATTGAGAGTATTCTTAGAGAATTTTATTTAAGATGTAACTATGGGCTTGCCTCCATAGAACTTAGCTTAATATAAATCTCGCTTTATTCATCCATGTAAAGTAAGGAAAAAATCTCTGGTATATTTGAAGACTCATCATGCCTTAGGAGTTCTAATTAGGTGAGCAGGTCCATTGTAGGGTGATGTCTCTATCTTTCGAGATAGTACATGTTGACCTCACTTTTGAAGTGAGTTCTCAACTTTCTAAAGATCTAGGACTCTTATAGATACTAAGAGCTCTTCTTAAGACACTTCATTGATTAGAACACTTAACTTAAGACTAGAGACGAATTAATATAGAATAGGTTATACCTTAGGAATTTAGAAAAATTGGCCTACCCTATGGCCTAAATCTAATCCATGCTTTCCTTCTCTTCCAAATCCAAATCATAAATCAAATTCCAAGCCAAATTATTAAAGCCCTTGATCAAACCCTTTCTAAGCCATTTGATTTCATCTTATGGGCTTAGCCTTAACCAAATTCAAATCAACCCCAATTCAATTGATTTTCTTAAATATAAATTCAATCTCAAATCAAATTCCAAATCATAAATCAATTCCAAACTAAAAAAATTAATCTCAAATCAAATCCAAGACCAAATTTCCCTCCTAAATCTAATGAACCACTCTCATAAGCTTAGCCAAATATCAATCCAAATTGTCCCAAACTCAATTGATTTCTTCATAAATCAATTTTTCCTTCATTTATATTCACAAATATAAATGAGATCCACCCTCCAATGACCAAAATCAAATCACAAACTAAATAGGTTTTCCTTCTTAGCCCTTTTGACCTACATCCATAAGCCTGGCCAAATTTGCTTTCAAATAACTCCAAACTCAAGTGATTTTCTCATGAACCATTTAAATCTTTATTTATATTCTCAAATATAAATGAAATATAAATCTAAATAGCCAAAGCCAAATCCAAAATTAAACCAAAATCTAATTCAAGCCCTTTAAGCCAATCTCTTGGACTTGGCCATTATCTAAACCAACAAAAATTCATAGGTTTCTTCATGAATCAATCATTCCTTCAATCACTCATTCAAATATAAACATAAACTATAATAATCAAGCCAAATCAAACCCAAGTTAGTCTAGGCTCATATGTGAGTTCAACTAAACTTGAATCAAGCCAAAACCAAACCAATTGACTCATTTAGGCCAAAGTGACCTAAAAGACCTTTTTGAGTCAAGTTCTAATCCAACCCAAATTGCATTGAACTAAGCCCATCCAAATCTCATATCATGATCAACAATCATTCTAGGTTAATCAATTATCTTGAATCGGGTCAAACTAAGCCAAATCCAACCCAAATTATGGTTATCTCGCATGTGTGAGAAAATCATAAGAGTAATTAAGTGAGCTCCTTAAGCTTAATTAATTAAAAATTATGAGATAATTGCATTAGGCCCCTTTTATTTTATAGGAGCATTGCTATTTACCTTTTTATGTGGTTGCATATCATATTAGCTCATAATTATTTAATTAATTGATTTAATCCATGCTTAACTTAACTAATTCATAAAATCAACCAAATTGCTTTTAATTAAATCAAATTAACTCACACATATGGGAATGGAATTAGGACCAGCAAACCTCTTTCACATTTCATAAGTCAAATCAAATATGAAATAAAAATGGCTTTAACAAACTTTGGTTTATTTTAAATAAGCTTGTTTAATGTGATTGTCCTTAGGAATTAGTTGGATTGAATGAGATTGTATGCTTGTGTTTTTTTATTTCTTTCCAATCATATTAAAATATTGTATGTCACTTGTAGCCAAGCATTCATTCCTTTCAAAAATAAATTAACTAAAAAATGATTTCCTTTATGTCAAATTTGCATGTGTTGACTTAATTAAAAATATGTGTAGCTATTATCACTACTAAATCTCAAACATATTTTCAAAAGCTTCTTAATGAATAAGAATATATGTGGTGACTTTAGTTGTATATATAAATATATATCGAAAGTGCATCTGAATATAAACTTAGTGTATGAAGTGAAGTTTCTTTCTTATATTCATATATTAATTTGCATAAGTAAGAATGTTAGCGGGTATATTAGTCTGGACATCCCAGAGATGCACGGCTTTAAGTAGCCCTAAGGAGGTTACTACCTCACTCCCTTGGTGCAGAAAAATGGTGACGTACTTGCTTAATTTTATTTTTATGCATCTTTAACATTAGAATTTAGATAAAGCTTTAATTCATTTACATAAATAAATCAATTAAATTGAATCCAACTTTTATATAGTTTTCATTTATATAGTTTCTTGCACATTCATATATATAAGAGCAGTGGGTATATTAGTCTGAATATCTCAATGATGCACGACTTTAAGTGGCCCTAAGGAGGTTCCTACCTAACTCCCTTAGTGCAGAACAATGGTATCATACCTACTTAAAATTTTTATATATGTGTATGTGTGATACAACTAGTGTATGAAAACCATAATTTAATCAAATAGATTATGCTTTTGCATGATTCCCATTCTTGTAATTGCTAATACATCCATATGTATTTGAGGGTAGCGGGTATATTAGTCTGGACATCCCAGGGACACACGGCTTTAAGTACCCTAAGGAGGTTCCCACCTCACTCCCTTGGTGTAAAACAATGGCGATGTACTTGCTTAAAATTTTTATACATATGAATGTGTATTTAACTAATGAATGAAAATCCCTCTTTTATTAAAAAGACATGCATTCATACATTTTTTAAGTGGTTGAATTGATTACTCATATAATTTGAAGTTCTTTCCTTATGCTTTTGTATAAGAATTTAGATAAAGCTTTAAAATAGTATGATAAAATAATTCAACCAAATGAAACATTAATTCCAAATGCATTTGCTTACTTTCACCATTCTAGTATGCTAAAATATAAATTGCATATATAGGTATATTTAGGACTTAACCATATGCATGTTATATATGATGGAAAGAAATAAGCAAACATGTGCCATATGATGGTAGTTCATTCCAACTAATCTTGAGATGACTTTCTCATTGAATGAGTTTATTTAAAGTGAACCTAAACCTATGACTAATTAAAATATATAATAGGCCACTCACTAAAGAGAAATATTTAATTAATTGGCTTTAGAAATGACTTAAGGTAAGGGGTAAAAGAGAGTGATCCTCTCTTTTTTCCTCATTATAACACTTAGTTGTTAAGTGTAAACCAAGTGAAACAAAAAAAATTAAGTAAAACTTACAAATCAATTAAGCCACTTAAAGTAAAATCATCCTTTATAATTAAATCCTTTCTAACTTAGAAAATTATAACAAAGTCTAGTTAGGACATACCACACAAAGCCTTAATGCACACACCTTAGATTAAGCCGCCACTTTTAGCCTTATTTTAGGATGATGCATGGTTTGATGTATGTTTGGTTTTGTGATGTATTGCTTTTAGACCTAATGTTATGTATCCTAGACTATGTTAGTGATTAGCCTAACCATATTTTCTACAAGAGATTATGCTTAAGGGGTGTTAAACATAAATATAAATGCTCTCTTTTGTAGGTTGCTTAACCCCTAAGAATAATCTAAATTAGTACAGGTAGACTTGGTTATCTATGTGTAGGGTGCTAAGTCTAAATTATACATATAACTGTTTGGGTGGAATGTATGTTTAACTAACCTCTATTTTGCATGTGTAGTTAGATTTACTATTTTCATGTAAATGTAATTTTGTAATTAGGAAATAGGATTAGTGTTATGGAGGGATAAGGATGAGCATTGGCTAGAAGGCTTTGTCCTGGGAGGCCATGTAATACCTTTGAAGTGGAGCAAATTAAATCAAATAGAGATATGAAGAAATGAAGGATACATGAAGAATGAAGATGAAGACCCCCATACCATGTATTCATCCTTAATTGTAATTATTCTTTATAATCCGTTGTATAAGGGTAGAGCTCTACTCATTTCTCTTTCGAGTTAATGGTAACCACAGACCTTTTATTCTTTTATGCTCATTTTATAAAGTTGATTAATATTTTGTTTAAATTGTGCAATAAAAATGGAATGCCTCTTCATAGTATCTTTATTTTTGGTGATTTAATGTGTGGCTTGGATGCGATTAGGCTCTTAGGAAAAAATAAATCTTCCTAAATAACTCATAATCTTACATAAAGCCTAGGCATTAAATCAAGATAATTAAAAAATTTAGCAACCCCTTAGCTGAATGTTGTATGTTTCACATCATACATGCATATTCTTTCTCTCTTGAAAATAGGAGATTTCCATCCTTGCACGATAGGGGAATGCTTGACCTGTGAGAGCATCCTTTGTGATGGAAAACACCCCTTCTTACTGATTTATCCAATAATCTAATTTTATCATGCATGCAGTCATATAAAATCCTAAATCCTTTGTCAAAATAAAGAGTCCAAAATCAAATAAAATTTGAAAATTTTTGCATTAGATTAAGTCATTGTTCATACAACTCATGCTCTAGTCTCTTAGGGAGTGGGTTTAAAGACTTAGTCTATTTCTAAATAATAACAACCTAACTATCTTGTAAAACATATGACTTGGCCACAATTTAAAGCATAGGAGGAGTTACGCTACCACCTGTGTGGTTGTATTAATTCGGGTGGTTTATCCTCTTTTATGGAGGTAAACCATATGCCCGTCTTCGATTAGATTTAGGTCGTGCTTTATTCCTTACTAAAGCTCCCTAGATTTAAGATCCAATGTAGCTATTTTCTTCGGGCCACAAGTATAAATCCTCACCTCTTAGGCATTTTCATAATCTTGTGTTGTGGGATTATAAGTCTTAGCTTTCTAATAAAATGACAATTTTAATAAAATCAATCTCTTCAATTTCAAAGATATAAAGCCTAACCATAGTATAGATTAGAGTGCTCACTCGGTATCCTGGTATCATGAGCATTCCCTACTCATCTCCTTTGGTTTCTAAAAATAAGTCTGTCCTTTTAATCTTTCCCAATTGATTTTCTAAACATAGGCAATTTATTGATTGTTCAATCTTTAAATTCTTTGGAGATAATAATTGCTTATTTTAATCAAGAGTATTCCTAAGAAACACACTTTCCTTAGGATATAATTAACTATGGGGGCTTGCCTCTATAGGAAACTTTAGAATTCAGTTTAAATAAACCCTATTTTATTCATCCATATAAAGTAGAGGAAAAATCTCTAGTACAGTTGAAGATCCATCATACCTTAGGAGTCCTTATTAGGTAATCAAGTCCATCGTAGGGTAGTAACTTCTATCTTTCGAGATAATATACTATTCATTGATATGGTACTCGATCACTGCAGTTAGTACACTCTAAGATCTGCGTGGAGTCCCCCATCTCTAAAATAAAACACCACAGTACATCATACCTCAATATCATAACTAAGCACTTCAATAACTATCTGATCTGCATGGTGTCAATCCAAAATAAACACCATAGAGTGAAATTGGTTTAATTCAATTTGGGTTAGATTTATATTTAGCTCATATAGTTCAATTTAGGTCAAATGGGTCATGTTAACCAATTTTACCAAATTGGTCAAATTGGCTTGAGCATGGGGTAGTTTTATGTTCAATTGATCATTGATGATTGATTGAAAGAGTTGATTTGGATTATGGAGTGATTTGGTTCAATTTGACCTTTTAGGTCAATTTGAGCTAAGTAGGTTAATTGGGTTAGGTTGACCAAATTGGGTTCAATTGAGGGTTAGATCATGTTTAATATTGAATTAGTGTATGGTTAGAAACACTGGTTTCAACCAATTTGGTCTAAGATTTGATTTGGTTCAATTTGACCCTTCAGGTCAAATTAGGTTAATTTGGGTCAAATGGTCAAATTGAGTCAATTTGGGTCGATTAATTATAGTGGAGCGTTTAATAATGGCCTACAATCATCAATGAAGGGATTGAATTATTTGATTTTATTCAATTGGAGTTTAATTGGAGTTTAGCTTAATAACACTTTTTAGGTCATTTTGAGTTAAGTGACTTGGTCAAGCCAACTTGGACCAATTGGGGTCATGGATGATTGGGATGTGTTCAATGATAAATTTAAGGTTGATTGGTGGCTTTAATTGTAATTGACTTGGGCTTATTTAGGTTTTGGCTGATTTGAACCCTTTAGGTCAAATGGGCTAACTTGGGTTGACCAAATTCCTTTGGTTCACCAAATTCCTTTAGTTCAATTGGCTTAATTGCATGTGTTGGAGGGGCTTGAAATAATCAATCGAATAATCAAAGAAATTAAGAAAATCAAATTGAATTTAGTATTCTTGAATGAGTTTGAATGGAGCTATAGAATTATGGTGGGGTTAACTTGGGTTAAGGTCCAAGTTAATTTGGCTTGGAGCTTGGATTAGAAAACTCAAATTCAATTAACATTAATTGAATAGGTTTGAAGTTGGTTTAGCTCCATCTACATGAATGTAAGTTTGGATGAGTGAATGAGTATGAGTCTTGGTTCAGGCCTTATGGTAGGTAAAACTTATTTGTCTTAAGGTGAACCCTAAGCTTAAGGTCATACCCTATATGTATGTTGACCTCATTTTTAGAATGAGCTCTCAACACCTCCATCTTAGACATAGGGCTTCTCTTAGAATTTAAGAGTTCCTTAGTCTTAAGACACATCTAGTGATTGGTGACACTCCCAGCCCTAGAAGACTTAGAAGAGTTAGCCATAGGAATAGGTCATGCCTTAGGGGTGTTAGAAAAATCTCCTACCCTTTGGCTTAAACCATTCCTCACTTTCCTTCTTTCAAGTCAAACTCCAAATCAATTCCATGATTCAATTCCATGATTGAAATCCATGATTGAAACCCATGATCAAAATCCATCAAAAATTCCTAAGTTCAAATTTCCTAAGTCCTTAACCCTTTCTTAAGGACTTAGCCAAAATCATGATTCAAATCTATTCAAATCTTTGAGATTTTCTCAAGATCTATTTATATTCACATTTATATTCCCATTTATAAATGAAATATAAATTCAAACCCATCAAATCAAATTCAAAATTCAAAATCAATTCATGAAATTTTCTTAAGTCCCTTTAATTTTCCATTAAAGGACTTAGCCAAAATCAACTCTAAATCTTGATCAAACCTATTCAAATGCATGATATTTTCTCAAAACTTATTTATATTCTCATTTATATTCTCATATATAGATTAAATATAAATATAAATCATCCCAATCAAAGGCAAAAATTAAATTCCAAATTTAAAATTCTTGAAATTCCCTTAAATCCCTTAATTTTTCATTAATGGATTTAACCTAAACTTTGATCAAACCTTTTAAAACTCATGGGATTTTCTCAAAACTTATTTTTATTCTCATTTATATTCTCATATATAAATTAAATATAAATATAAATCAATCAAATCCAATCCAAAAATTAAATTTCAAATTAAAATTTTATTTTAAATCCTTTAAATTCCCTTTATTAGATTTAACCCCAATCATGATCAAATCATTCCAAATTCTTGAAATTTTCTCATAATCAACTTATATTCTTATTTATATTCACATATATAAATGAAATATAAATTTAAACAATCAAAACCAACTCCAAAAATTAAACTCAAATCCACTCAAAATCCAATCTAAGCCTTTCAAGCCAAAAATCTTGAACTTAGCCAAATCACTTTCAAATCAAGCCAAACTCTTGATTTTCTTTCATGGTTAAATCAATCCTACAATCATGAGATCATATATAAAACCAAACTTCAATCAAACAATCAAAACCCAAATCAAACCCAAGACCCTTCATATTTTCCTTTGAATATGAAATTTTCAAATGGATCAAAATCCATTTGACTTCAAACCACTTGTAAATGGATTTATATTTCAATCACAAGTTCATATACAAGATTAATCAACCTCAAATCACGCTTTGACCAAGCCATTTAACCCACTTAGGCTCACTTGACCCAAAGTGACCTAAAGTACCCTTATGAGCTAACGTTTGATCCCAACCGAATTATATTGAACCAAACTCATATATCCCTCTCATCATGATCAACAATCAGCATGGGATGATCAATCAATCAAATTGGGTCAAACCAAGTAAAACCTAAGGTTTGACCAAGTCAACACTTAACCTAAAATGAAACCTAACATAGCCAAAATTCATCATAGGCTAAATTGATTGAAATCATTGATCTAAGTTCACTCATAACCTATGTTTGAACTTGACCAAGCCAACATTTGAGCCTAACCTAGACCAATTGGTCAACTTGACCCAAGTTGACCCATTTTGACCTAAAGGATCAAAATGTGTCAAAACTTGATCTAAGTCAAATTGATTGAAACCAAGGGGTCAAGTCCATCCCAAATCACTTATGAAACTTGACCAAAGCCTCAATTAGTCAACTAGACCCAACCTAGCCCAATTGACCTTAGACCCAACATGAACTAAAGGGGTCATGTCGAGCCAAAATTAAACTTAACCAAAATTGATTGGAAACAAAGATATTAATCCACTCCATATGATTAAACCTACCCTTGACCTACCTCAAATAGGTCAACTTGTCCCATTTGACCTAAATGAAGTCATATGAGCCAAAACTAAATCTATACCAAATTGAACCAAACCAAAGGCACCAAAATATTTTAAATGGTCATATGAACTTGACCCAACCCTTGGTTTGACCCAAGTTGACCCATTTTGACCTAAATGGGTCAACATGAGCTAAACCCTATCAAATGAATTCCAAATCCAATGAAACTTGGCCAAACCAATTTTCTCAACATATCAAACATTCGCAAAGTGAAAAAAAATAGCAAAATGACCTTTTTGCCCTAGGCCATAGAACAAATTTTGGCCTATCCTATAAGTTTTTTTATCATACCCTCTTCACAATCACTTGAGGCTTTCCTAAAAGCTCAAGGGGACTTAGTGATGAGTGGTGCACCCAACCCAATGGGTTTGGGTTAGCCCATTTAACCCATGGACCAAACCTGACCATATGGCTTGAAATTGAGTTTTGAAATTCCCTCCTAAACTCAATTTTAGCACATGGGAAGTTGGCATTCCACTTCAGGGATCAAACCGACCATGTTCACACTCAAAACAACCTAAAAAACCTCCCTAATCTGGTCAATTAGATCAAAATGACAAGCTTATGCTCGGCTGTCCAATTATGATAGGGAGAGATATACTCCCCCTAATTCAATAAAAATTCACTTCACTCACACTCAATTGGAACCTAGGAACCGTTAGCAATCATTAGAGAGCATTCCCAAAGTCTTGAGAGAGGATTAGAATTCTTCCTTCTTGATTTTGCACTGTGCAAAAATAGGGGAGGTGGAGTTATTAGCCAACTTCCTCTACACTTGATCTCATCTAAATTCCTTCTACACTCCTCATCTAAGGACCAATTTGATACACCCAAGCATCCATTTGAGTTACCACAGCAAGGAGAGCCTCAATTGGATTAAAGTCACAAAGGGGAGCAAGTGGTGTTGGTCCATAGGGAGATATACTCAACTTCAAGTGCTCAAAACTTCAGCAAGGCTTTGTCTCAACTAGACAAAGCTCCTCCAAGGGAATCGAGCGTCGGTGATCACCTACGATGATGTTAGTGATTTTTCGAGCTCAATTCTCATAGATGTTGGTCCTTTGTGAAGTGAACTTTAATTTCATAAGATCTCAATCATTGGATATATTGGTAATTGCATGATGTTGTATAAAGCTAATGTCGAGAATGGGATCTTTAGAAGGTGGACAGATCTCATTCTTTTTGAGCTTTGGCAGCGATGAATCTCTGGCCATCCATCCGTATGGTTTGGATGGGCGACCGAGATTATTCCCACATTTATATACCCGTTATACATTTTTAAACCGGGAGATCTCATTTAATCTTTGATCGAATGAGAGACGCACCGCCGCCTTTTGATGTGACGCTTAAGTGAGTGGCTCACTATACATGTAAAGCATGACCGCCACGCCGCGCGTGTCATGGGTAGGATTAGTTAGGGTGTTTAATTAATTCTAATTCATCCCTAGATCTTCAAAATTTCATAACTCTTCATATAAAAATCAAAAAAAGAAAAGAAAAAATGCAATGGAAAGATAATTTTATCTAAAATATTTAAAAATAATTTCAAAGTATTTTGAATTACTCTTTTCTCTGAATTTAGGTTTCTTTAGGAATTTTAATTAGTTAATTATCCTTTAATTAGCTCATCAATTAATCTCAAACTTCTAGGGTTCATTTTAGGGGATGACCTCTATCTCCCCTATATTTCTTGAGATTTATTGAGGGCTAAATTAGGAAAATTACTTTTTCATTTCCTAATTACCCCTTTTATGTAATTAAGGGTAATTAAGGTGTGATTAGTGAATTTATCCTATGATTAAGTTTGATTAAGGTTAGATCCAATGAGTAGAGGTTTTATGAAATAATTTTGGGGCATTTCTCCTAAGCTATTTCCTAAACCCCCTTTTCTCTTCTTAATCCCCTCCTAATTAAGGGTTAACTCATTAATCACCCCTTTAAATTATTTTTAAAAATTCTAAAAAGTTCCAGAACCTAATTAATCTACCTTGGGTAGATTCTTAGGTGTTTAATAGGCTAAGTTTAATTAAGGAAATTAAAACCTCTTTCATAAGTATGAAAGGGTGTTTTAAAAGTACTTAAGCTAAAACCCCTTAGCTTAATTAACTTTTAATTATGAGCCAAATTGCATTAGGCCTTTTCATTATTAGGTGCATTGCAAAATTTAAATTTAGTGTTATGTCATCTCATAATAATTACTTAGTTAATTTTTCTAAGGTGGTGTAGGTAAGGGTTAATTAAGCCACTTAATTCATACCTTAACCAAATCAACACATAAAAATGGATCTAATTATCTAAAAATTAAAAAAAAATGCAAAACATATGTGGGAATGGGTTAGGAATAGTAAACTCATCTCACTTTTTCAAAATTAAATCAAGCTTCAAACTAAACAAAAATCATTTTGAAATTCATTTTGATCTATTCTAAATTTTCTTATTCCTTAAGAATGTCTTTAGGATTTAAGTAAAGTGAGTTTGTTTACATGCTTTCATTGCTTTAGATCTTTTCCAATATGTTCAGTTGTATGTCATGTGATTCATGCATTCATAATTTCATGTTACAAATTTTTAAAAAAAAATTTATTTACTTTATGTCAAATGTGCATCTGTTGGCTAAAGTAAAATATGAGTGGCTATTATCACTACTAAATCTAAAGTATTTTCAAAAATTATAAATGAAATATCAAATCAAAAAGTGTGTTATTCATATCTTAATTATAAGCTTGTATGTGATAGATTATAAAAGCAAGTTTAGCATAGGTTTCTTTTCTTTCTTATGTTAGCATAGTTTTGAATAGGAGTTAGTAAGATGTAGGGTTCGTTTGATAATTCCAAACCCTATTCATTTCTATGCTCTCACTTAAGAAGGGTTGCTTATACTTGCATGAATAAATTGCATAAACAAAAATGAAACTATTAAATAACTTTTGCATCTTCCTTTTCCATTTCATTTCTTTTACATACTTGTTTGTACTTAAGGAAAGTGGTATATTAGTCTGGACAACCCCGAGGTTGTGAGGCTTTAGGTAGCCCTAAGTAGGTCTTGTACCTCACACCTCTGGTTAACAATGATGCTATACTCACTTATGACTTTCCTACTTTCATGTATGTATGTGAAAATTTAGATAAGGAAAACATTTTCTACTTAAGAAAAATCATGCATATTCAACTTCTAAATTTTCTTAAATGGATTACTTATCATGCATCATAAAGTGTGTTAATTATTCTCATTTGCATGTATAGATATGCTTAGGGTCCATCCATATGCATGTTGGGAAAGAAATGAAGTAATGTGTGTTATGTGAATTTTGATTCATTTCATTTAATCTTAAATGCCTTTCTTTTTGAATAGATTTGTTTAGGGTTTATCTAAACTTAGGATTGATTAAAAGATGTAATCAAAATATTCATCTAAATGAAGTTAAAATTTGTTCTAACCTTAAAAATTACTTAAGGATTAGGGGAGGAAAGAGAAGTTCCCTTCTCTTTCCTTCTCTTTATAACTTAGTAATTAATTGTAGGTTTCACTCAAACTAAATTAAAACATGAAATAATAATAACCCAAAAACACTTAAACAACTTAAATGAAACCCTTCTCTAAGGTGAACATGTCCTTCACACTTAGAAAACTTGAACCTAAAGTCCAAAGCTAAGCATACCACACAAACCTTCAAAGCACACATTAAGTCACCACTTCTAGCCTTAGAATGGTATGGTTTGTTTTATTTTTATGAATATTTTAGACTGGATGTTAGTGTATGCTGTAGAATGAATGGTAGGACGTTTAGTCTAACTATTCTTTTCTGGGGATTGTGCTTAAATATCAAAATAAAATATAAATGCTTCTTGCTTGCTTATACCCCTTATAATCCATATCGATGGACTTAGTGTGTGGGGTGATAAGTCCAATATACATGCTTGAGATTTGTGTGATGTGATTTAACTAATATTTATTTTGCAGGTGTTAGTTAGATTTATACTTTTCCTTTTCATGTAAAAATTTATATAAATAGGATTTTGGAATGATTTGTTATGGAAGATTAGGATGAACATTGGTCATAAGATCCTATCTTATGCACCATATGAAGCCTTGGAGCATCTACCATCTAACCATCCAAAAGAAGAACCAAAGAAGAAAAGAAGAAGAAAAGAAAAAAGAAGAAAGAAGAATAAAGCTTGAGACTCCCATAACAATGAATTCCTTTGTTTAAATTCTAATTCAATTCATTTGTAATCCGGGTTGTATAAGGGTAGAGCTCGACTACCAATATTTGATATTTTTGAGTTTTTGTGGTAGTGCCTAATCACAAACGGCCATTTATTCTTTTTGCGATTAGCTTTACCAATATTTAATGATTTTTTTAGGTTTTGCATTAAGTGGAATGTTTTTCCTAGTCTCTTCCTTGCTTTATGTATGGCCTGGATGTGGATTAGGCTCTTTGGGGAAAAATAATCTATTACCCAACTTAACAACTCAAAATAAAATTAAACAACTCATAACCTCACCTAAATCTTAGGATTAAAATCAAGATAAAAGAACTATCAACCATTTAGCTGGATAAGTATTTCTTCATAATATCATGCATAAATGCATCTTATTTCACTCTTGATTGGAGGGCATCCACCTTTACCAGAGAACCCGTCTTGACCTTTGAGGGTCGTGGTGAAAACTCACCTCCTGCCTTCTCACTGATTTTTGCTAATAATCTACTTTCTCATGCATTAGTCATAAAACTGCTATTAATGATTGTCAAAAAAAATAAAATAAAATAAAATGCATTAGATTTAGGTCATTTGAAGCATGTCCCTTTACATGATCTAGTCTCTTTAGGAGTGAGTTTAAGGACTTAGCCTCTTTCAAAATAAAATAGCCTAGCTATCTTGCAAAAGACATACATATATTTAAAATCATAGAGGAGTTAGTTGGCCCATCCCAAAAGTCCAAGCTGTGATTTATCCTCTCTTGTGGAGGCAAACCAATTACCCATTTTATCTTAGATTTAGGTTTGCCCTCACTAAGCTCCCTAGATTTAGGTTAGATTTCTTTTCTCCTTTGTGGCCATAAGCATAATTCCTCACCTCTTAGGCATTTCCTTAATCTTGTGTTAAGGAATCTTAAGTCCTAAAATTCTAATGAAAATATAACTCAAACAAACTAAATCAATTTCTAAAATATAAAGCCCAACTATAGAATAGTTTGAGATGTTTGTCAGGTTTCCTAGCATCATGAGCATCTCCTACTTATTTTTCATTTTGGCTTCGATAATAACTCCCTTTTTTTATCAATCATGTTTTGATCTTCAAATACAAATCAATCGATTAATAGTCTTTCCCTATTGAAATCTTCAAAGACAACTATCATTTAACTTAATTGAGAGTTTTCCTAGGGGATCCTGTCCTTTAGGATGTAAGTAACTATGGGGGCTTGCCCCTGTAGGGAACTTAACAAACTCGATTTAAAATAAACCATGTTTTACTTTTTCATGTAAAGTAGGGAAAGAATCTCTAGTACATATGTAGACCCATCATCCTTAGAAGTTCTTATTGAGGTGATTGGTTTCATTAAAAGGTAGTGACTTCTGTCTTCTGAGATAGTATGCTATACCTTGATGACATATCACTGAATAAGCATACGGATCTGTATGCCTTACCAAGATGAAATTTTGTAAGGGTTCCTCTTTCTTTTCTCCCCGCAAATTTGAAAGGCGGCTCCCTTATAGAAATTTTGCTTTGAGTGGAACCTATTCCATTCAACATCCTAATCCTAATAAAATCAAATTTCCTCCCTCGGGTGGAAATTTATCCTAAATGTTAAACTATGAACCTAAATATCTTAATTAATCAATTTGAAATTATTTAAATAATTTAATTAAATTAAATTTTTCTTGACTAATATTTGTTAGATTTAGTTTGAATTTCATAGTTTGAATCTATTTTGTGTAATTGTTGATATTTATTTTGAGTTTATGGGTTTCAATTTAATTTAATTTTGATAATTTAATTGATGTAACCTTTCTTTGAATTTCACTTTAAGGATTTAATTTTATATGACTTGTTATTGATCATAAATGTTATTCAAATTTAATGATTTTATATTACTATTATTATTATTATTATTATTATTATTATTATTTGATTTGAATTAGTTGATATATTTCAATTAACTTGTGAGTTGACAAAATGATTTGATCTTTGTTTGAATTCTAATTCTAGAGTTTGATAACTTATTAAGTTTAATAACTTCGATTTTTGGTTTGATAGTTATTTAGCTTAGTTTGATTTTAACTTATTTGATATGATCAATTTAATTTGTTTGATTGGTGTGGTTTGTTCAAGTTTCATATTGATTGATATGCTTTCATGTTGTTTGGAATTGATACCAATTAAATATGATTTGATAACTTGGAATTTATCTAACTTTATACTTATTTGATTTTATTAAAGTTTACTTATTTGTTGACTTGATTAGATTAAGTGAGTTAACTAAGTTTGATTATTAGAATTCCATTTTTCTTCATTCATCCACCATGTTTATTAGAATTTGGTAATTGGCTTTAATTAATGATTCATTGTTCAATTTGATTATTTAAATTGTATACTCAAAATTTTGTTAATTATTAATTTATTTAATTTCATTCAATTTAACTTAGTTATATGTTGAACTGAATTGATTTAGGTTTTATTTTAATCTTATTTGATTTAATTGAGTGATTAGTTTAATTAAGGTTCAAAATATGATTAGTTTGTTGTTTATTTAATTTAGATGCTCACTTTATGCTGTTTATCTAATTAAAGTCTAATTTAATAAATGATCAATCGACAATCAAGTTTAATCAACCATATATTAACTTGGTAAAGTTATTAAATATTGTTACTTGAATCCTTAAATTATTTTAATGATTAGCAGATTTAATCATCCGATTTTTATTGTAACTCATTTGATTAGAATATTTATGATTATCTTGACTAGTTAGTTTAGATAATTGAAGCTTGGTTATTGGCTAATTTAAATTATTCTATTTAAATTTTTTTGTTTAAATTACATCCAACTTTATTAAGTATTAAATTAATTTAATTAAGGATAACTTGAATTTGACATGGTTAATTTAATTTAGTGATTAATTCAATTAAAGGGTTTGAGTAATTTGTTTAAAGAGTTTTAAATAGATAGATTAGATTTTAATCAATGGTTTAATTAATTATGATTGATTTGATTAAAACTTTGATGGATATTTATAATTAAGTTTTAGCTTAAGTTAAGCTTTATTTAGGGATTATTTTAGTATGACTTATTTAATTTAATTTAGTTTAATTAAATCATTAATTAATATCAAATTGATTATTTTATCAAACAATTAATTAATATGACAAGGATTAAATTAAACTTTAACTTTATTATTTGATCTAAGAGTTTGACTAAGAATTATGCTTAATTTATTTAATTTTCATTGAATTAAAGATTTGTTAAACTTAACCTTATTAAATTATTTATTGATTAGAAACTTGATTAAGGAATTTGATTTATATACTAATCTAAACTAATTTCAACCAAGTGTATATTTTAGTTTCTTTGTCATTAACTTAATTGAGTGATTATGATATTGATGTTTGATTGATTATTAATAGCTTATTTTTGACTTAATTGACTAATTTGATTTGCTTAATGTTCAATGATTAATCAAGTGTGAATTTGATTTATGATTATTTTAACTTAAGGTTTAATGATTAAGGGTTGAGATTTAAAGCTTAGTCCAAAATAATTTTGGGTTGTTATGTTTTATCAAGTTAATTAAAGTTTGATTTAGTTTAGGTTAATTACTTGTTGAAGCTTTTAATTTGATTTTTATGATTAATGAATTGATGACTTAAGTTTACTTGGTTAAGATTAATTTGAGATTTAACTAATACTTAAAGGGGTTTGTAGTTAATTTAATCTTTAAATTTATGTTTCATTAGGTTAAGGTTTAGTTTAGTTTGAATTGAAGATTATGAGATATTTATTTGATTTAATTTAGGATTCTATTAATGAGGGTTTAAATTTTTATTTTTTTAAATTTAGCTTAATATTTTATTTATTGAAATTTAACTTTAATAAATTCAATTACTGATTTTAATGAATTATTAAATCCAAATTAAGTGACTTTATTTTTAAAGCATGAAAATATTTATTAAAAGTTCTAGTGTTAATAGAGATATTTTAAGTTAATTCTATTGATTTTTATAATTTCTACAATTTTAACTTGATTTAAATTGACCTAAAACTTGGAAATTTAATAACTTTTGATCCATAAATCATTTTACTTTGAAACCTTTATGACAAGTGGATGTACTTGCTAATTTCATCTTGCAAAAATTGCATCTTGATCAGAGATGTATTTTGGGGTTAATTAAAATTATAATAATTCCATTGAAACTCAAATTAAGCCTGACACATTAGGAACTAATTGGGGCTTTTAATTTTCTTTAATTCCTCTCCAAATGATGAATTCAAAGAGGTTTATATAGAATTTTAAGAGTTTTGACTGATTTATTGTAATTTTTTAAAGTTCAGGTCAATTAATTGATTTATTTAATTCAATTAATCTTCTAATTAGGTTATTTTAAGGTTTAATAAGTTTCAAAATATTTTAATATCTTTATAAAGTTCATTGGAGACATCAATAATGGTTTGAGCTATTTTGAATTTTTGTTAAAAATTTTCTTGAATTTTATTTAATTATTTCATAAAAATAGGCATTTGAACTTTGAAATTTAATATCTTTTAATCTACTCATCATTTGACTTGAAATTTTTATGATAATTATGTCATAGTGTTAATTTCATTCTCCAAAAATTTCAAGTTGTTTTGATAAATATTTTAGGATTAATTAAGGAAATTTTATTTTCAATCAAACTGAGATTAATCTTAAAATATCTAATAAAAATTTTGATTTCATTGGATTCCTCTTGAAAAGATGAATCTAACGAGCTTTTATTTATAACGTTTCATGAAATATTTTATTTCTTATGAATTTTTAAAGTTTCGCGTGATTTTATGCAATTTTTAAACTCAAAAAATATTTGAATTTACTTAACCCAGTCAACGCCGAGTCAACACTGACTGGGCCTTAATTCCCCATGTCATAAGCTGATTGGTCCACCTGGACACTGATAGCGAAAAATGAGCAAGAAACAAGTTGATACAGACCGTCCGATCGTAGATCGAACGATCCAAATCATTCCCAGCGATCCAATAGGGGAATTCAAATTTTAAGGACTTCTAATCAGAGCCATCCATCCCTATTAAGAGGGATCAGATGGTTGTTGTTCCATCTCCCTCAGGGATGGCAAAATGAGTTGGTTGGGCATCTGATTCCGCCCCAAACAATCAATTTGAGGGACGAATTTCTAGCGAACTCATTGGAAAATGTCCCATTTCGCACTGAGGGGGTGGGAGAAAGTAAAATTAAGGGTAATTTAAGGGATTTACCTAGAATCTAGTGAGTATTCATACAAATAGAAAAACTTATTGGTTTTCTAAGATTTTGAAGAAATTGCCTCACAAGAGTTGAAATCCAATGAATTTTTCAATCGAATATGCTCCTAAGAGATGAAGCTCAAATGAATATGCCCACTTGCCTCCTCACCCTTTCTCACGGCAACCTCCTCATGAATTTGGCTAAATTCTATTATATGATGCGTGGAAAGGGAGGGGGTGGTATGATTTTGATCAGAGGAGCTCCAGGAGTTGTTTAGAGTCAATCAAGAGAAAAAATGGGTTATCTTTTCCTCTCTTTTTAATGGTGGCTAAAAACGACCATTAATGGTGATTGGAAAGGTGAGATGGGAGGAGGCTTGGAGAAGTCAAAATCGATGGTTTAGTCATTGTAGAGCTTGTTAAATGTCAGCCAAGCGGAGATATAGCTTGTGATTAAGTGGATCTTGGATTTTGGCATATTGCCATTGATTCTTCTCTCCCTCAGGTCTCCATTGTTGACTTGAAGCTCCACTCCAAATGGGCTTAAGTGTTCACCTCCATGTGACAGATTTTGTGTGTGGTTTGAATCCACTTAAGTTGCATTGAGTTGGTTTGAACCTTTTCTTGAACCATTTGGCTCAAAGGAATCAAGTTTGTTTTAATGCATTGATTTAAATCAATTAAGTTTAAATTGGATTATAATTATGTTTGATTTGATATTTGAAATGATTTAGAGTAATTGATTTTAATTAATTTGGAGTTGGTTTTTATTTGAACCGATTGTGACCCAAATTAGTTCTAACAAATCAAATCAAGTTCATTTAGATCAAATGATTGATATGATCTAAATTGAAGTATGTTTGAGATTCTTCATCCACAATTTGAATCATATTCAAAATTCAAGACTATTCTAGATGATTGTATGCTCGGTTGATGAATAGGAGATGGATAATTATTAATTTGATCTTATTGACCACCTTATAAATATTGACTTTGACTTGGACCTCTAAGATTTCTTGATAAATGCATAATTAATTTTGACTTGAAGAGTATTTGGCTATATAGTGCAAAGTTGGTAGGCATGCGACCTCGCAGCCGTTCACCATGCAACGTTCCTATGGAAGAATGAGCGATGTTCACCGATTGATCTGTGTGTGTGTGTGTGAGAGAGAGAGAGAGAGAGAGAGAGAGAGAATGTGAACGAGATGGCAAACCAAGGAGTGAAAAGAGGAAGAAGAAGATCAAGCGATGCATTATCAATCAAGAACACCTCGTTATTGCCTCTAATATCTAAAGCCCTAGCCTCACTTCTTCTTTTATAAGCATCTTTTAAATGGATTTATTGATTGCTCCTTTTATACTCTTTTGGTTTTGCTTTTCGTTGGTCTATGGCACGATTGATATTAATATCTGTGTTTACTTGTTTTCCATACAATTATTTGAAAAGATAGGTGAATAATTTTAAGAGTTATTTGGCTATAAAAAAATTTTAATAAATTTTGAGAGTATTAAAATCTGAAAATTAGTTGACATGATAATTATTAAATTTTGTTTACATCTAATTTTTCTATAGATGTTTTTTTTTATATATAAACTTTTATAAAGTGGAGATATCCTACAAAATTTTGATCATTGTAATTCAAAATTATATTATCTTATATATATATATATATAAACATAGACACACACACTATATAACTTTTAATAAATTTAATATTATTGTCTTCTTATGTTTAATTAAGTTCCGATCATTTTAGTTGGTTATGTTGGTTCTATTGGAGTTGAATTTTGATCTCTGAGGGTTGTTTGATTTTAAGTAAAATAGATGTAATATATTTCCAGGGGAATTTTAAAAATTTGGGCATGAAGTTTGGAAACAAAAATAATGCATTATAAAAGTACAATAAATTTCAAATTCACCATATAATTTATTTGTGTATTTCAAATTTGAATGATTTTAGTCAAATTTCAAATTCATGCAAAACACCTCTCATCACCACATCAGATTGAATGTTATCGCCGTATCACCACATATCATAATCATACTTATCATTGTCGCTTTCATTAATCGTACATCATAGCCACGAATTATCATTCATTAAAGTTTACATTAAATTCATTTAACTTTATTTCAAATGCTAAATATTCTACATTTAATCAAATAACTTCAAATATTTTACATATACTATTTTTTTAGTGTCTTTTTTAACAAATCAAAAGGCCCTTAAATAATTTTGCTTGCTGTTAACAAATTTTTTATATAAATTTTATTTTATTTTCTTATAAACTACTTTTATTTATAATTTCATTATATGATAAATTTATATGTAATTAGCTTTTAATAATTTTATTCTAAGTTAAAAATATTATGTAATGAAATCATATCTCATAATGCTGATAAGCCCATCCAAAGAGATCAGGGTTCAACTTCTTAAACTAAGGTCATCTTCCTCTAATGATCTCAAAACTGTTTCCATAGTTTTTCTATGATAAACAATTGTAACATTATCAGGGCTTAGTTTTGAATATTACAATTTTAATCTTTATAGTAAAACTCACACATTGAAATCCCTGCAAAACATTTTCAAAAATTACTTGAATTTTAGCAATAAAGAGGTTGGCAATTTTCAAACATACAATATAAGGATGGTTAAATTTTATTGAGTATTAATTAATCTGATTAAAAAAAAATAAAAATTATTGTTAATATCTTAAATTTGAATCCCATCTAATTACACATTATAGACTTGAGCAAGCAAATAAAAAACATTTTTTTTATTAATTTATCCTATTATTTAAAAACACATAAAAATCCTACCATCATCAGCATTTATTCCAAAGAAAAAAGAAATAAAGAAATAAAGACCGAAAAGAGAGAGTCAACAAAGGGACAATAAGCAATAGGACAAAAATGGACTGAGAAAATAAGAAAGTATCTTATGAACGGACAACACTTTAACTGATGCTAAGTGTAGTTGGATAAAGGACAACACTTAATAGGACACTGAAGAAAAAATTGTTGCTATTGTTGGATAAAAGATTATTGTTGCTATTGTAAAATAATTGGAATTATTTGCATTTGCTATAAGAGAATGATCAGAGCAGAAAATAGAAGGCCCTCTGAAGCATGAGAGAAAAAAAAAATTAACCAGTCAAAATTTATCAGCACCATATCAAATATAACAGCTATAGGAACCTCATTTTCTTTCTTTCTTTTTTTTTTTTTTTTTTTTTTGGTTTTGTTTTTTCATTAACATTGATTCATTGAAATTTAAAAAAAAAAAAATTAAACCTTTACAATTCCATAATTCAGGGCTCAATTGGCACACATCATCAACTAGTAAAATTAAGAAGCTCTGCAGCTAACTAGATGTGCGCTATCAATCAACATGAATGAATGCTCCAGATTAAAGACTGTTCCACCTTCAACACTGAAGCAAGCATTTGATCTCGTCAACTAGGTCTCACCATCCTGAATAATTGGCAAGACAAGAGGTTTTGAAGGGCTGATATCCACATTCCATGAGTGGTTGCCGCTTCCATTGGACATTCTTTCCATGTTACAACACTCCGGATTCTTTGTAGGTATAAGAGATGGCTTGTGGAGAACGTTGAACTCTTTGCTTCCGACGCCGTTCTTACCTACGCATATCGTGTCGCCTCGGCCATGCCAAATGCCGTCTTGGACATTGTTGATCTCCAATGTTCTTGACTCCTGCTTGAAAAAAACAACTCTTTTGTCAGTAAAAAAAAAAACTCATTATTCGTGTTTGATCGTATTTAGTTCAAAACAGGTCCAATAACAAACCTGGCACAGGGTGCAACACGGGCACAGGAGATGAATGACGCAGTCTTCTAAAGAACTGCCACTACCCTGCAAAGGTAAATGTTGGACATTTCAATTGATATGTAAAAGAAGAATTAAATAAACCTAGACAACATAGAGCTAAATCAATTGATATGTATAAGGACAATCAAATAAACCTAGACAACATAGAGAATGAACGAGTATCATCATCGATAATTAAGGTGCTGTATAGAATACTTAACCTATTAGAATGCAAGGTTTTCCTATGCTGCAAACTATAGGCAGAAAGATGGAGAGTTTCGAACTCATGATCTGCGTCTGTTGCGGGAACTAGTTGGATTGCATTGTTATTGTAGTTTTGAATGATTTTTGGTGAAATTTAATGCATCATTATTTTACTTCTGAATGATTTGGGATGAACGAAAGGTAACTAGTATTCCCATGCACCTTTCTGCCACGAATGTATTGTATGTTAGATACAGACTTTGCATATAATAACATATGAAAAAAATATATATATATATATATATATATATATATATATATATATATATATTCTTTCATGCTACACAATTCTATATTTTTTGCATTAATTCTTAGACTTCAATATTTAATCAAATTAAGCATCAAGTTCTTCATCCATGGGCAATGAAGGAATATGTAAAAAGACGCATGTTTAATTGAGTGAAATGATAAGCATACTTGACTGGGCATTAAACAAGCCCAACAAGACAGATGAATCATGAGCTCACCTATTTATATTAGAATCCCGTCGATTTCTTAGAAGTTATGCAATCAAGAGATCAATAAACACCAGGCTATAATTCAGGTTGCCTTCCTCATGGAGGCACAAGCTAAGATCCTACAATTTCAAGAGGCAGTGCTTTACTCCCCAAGCACATCCAAACACAATATCGTAAACTAGTGATATGGATATTTCTATGGCTAACATGAAATTAAAGTAGTATTTCATACATGGTGATATTGACAAGACAATCATAGAAGTACATTTTATGTGTGTACCTGTTTGGGGAGTGAAACACTGACCATGATAAGAAACCTACTATTCAGTTGGAGGTATTTAGATCATGAATTCGATCCATCTCCAAGTTATTTTCTAATTTGTTAGTAAACAATGATACATTATATGAGAAATAAGAAATATCTTAAGGCCCTTGTTCAGCATTGTTAAAATGTAAGTGATGTGGATAGGCAAAATATTTTGGACCAGCAGCATGAAGAAGCAACCTGATATATTTCATCAAGAGCTTATTGGTTGATAAAAAAAAAAAGATGAAAGAATTGAGAATTATCTACAAAAAATCCTTTAAGATCGATAGTTGAATGAGTGTTAATCCAACATCCTTTTGGATCCAACTAAGGGTTAATGCACATCCATCAATCAATCACTATCCAACATCCTTTTTGTAAATAGATTCCATGATCATGATATGGTTGTAGATTATCATGATGTCGGAAATCAATGAGCCATACATATTCATATCAACCATAAAATAAATTTAGGATGCCATCAAATAAACATACTCAAAAGTCAGGAATGTTACACTCATCTACAAGATTAAAAAGAAACTCTCCACTATCAAGCAAGATAACATTCCTGTCATTAAATTTTTTATGTCTTGAAAGTTTATTGGTTTGAACTGAATTACCAAGTTCTCAAGATGACATATTATGAAAATACAATAATTCTAAAATAGTTCGAACAAAGAGAAAGAGTAATTGAGTTTTTGTATGACTTGATAATGATTTGAGTTAAATCTTAAGAAGAGAAAATCCCCCTTCTATAAACAAGGCTTTTTCTCTTATATGAGCAGAAGAAAGAGGAAATGTCGTGATATTTAATAATTCGATCTCCAAATATTGGCCATGGCAACCACAAAACCCCAAAATAAGAGATTTGTTGTCACAAATTTTTCTTCCAAAGAACAACAAAAACCTCCTCCCAAAAGAAACCTCTAGAACAACTATTTCAAGAAGAAAAAAAGAGCAAATCAAAGAAAAATATTGAAAATTTCATTAAAGTCCCTAAAAAAAATATGGTAAAAATAAAGAATGAAACAAAAAAGGCAACCTTGTCAGGAATCAAAAGAGCACAACTCAAAAGAAATCATTAAACTCATGAACTTTCTCAAATTGTAAAAGCCTCATACATCATGATCTCTTGCTCAAAATGATATGAATTCTAATTTTGTGTTTTAATGCCTCAAATAATTTTCCTCTAACTTGGAACTAAGATTTTATAAGATAATACATAACATAAAAATATACTAACATCTTTCAAACTTATAAATCATATCTCAAGAATAGAAAAATTAAACTTATTGCTAGCTTTATAACAAAAGTTACAAGTCAACGGCATATTTTATTTCTCCCAACTCAATTAAAATACATCAAATCCTATTTGAGACACCAGAAAATAAGAACTAAAAAATACCATGAGATAAATGCCTTAGAAAAAAAATTACATTTTGGATATCATTGAACTACCAAACAAAGCAAAATATAGATTTTTTCATTGAAATGCAGCATATGAAAACTATTGACCTCCACATATGTGTCATAAGTCGAGTTCGACAGACTTGAAGGTGTGCCGCAAATCGGGCTCAAAATGCACCTGACGCCACCAAAATAGTCGAATGACCTCCGATCGATAAACGGATTCGTAACGCCAAATTGATCGGAAATATAAATATCAGATAATCTAGATCAACCGCCAAATGATCGAAGCTATCAACGCTCGCCATAAAGTCTATCGGGATCCCAACGACCTCGCTAAACTAATCACGCCGTTAACTTCAAACATGAAAACTATCACATGAGAATGTTCACGCCAAATCGGAAGCCGTAAATGTCGAATGATTTGCGCGACAAATCGAGGCCGAAATGCAAAAGACGCCACCAAAATCAACTCAAATGACCCGACGACGTGATTTTGGCATCGCGTCGTAAAATCGAAACCGGCGATATATAAATATTTCACAATCGACTCGCGCCGAAGCCATCAACACGCACGCATATATCGGTCGCCGTGAGCAAACGACCACGCTCATAAATTGATCGCTTTCAAACGCCGAAATATATCGAATAAGATCGTTTCAATTCGACAAGTCTACACAAACGCCGAAGCGATATTTTGAGTCAAATTGACTCACGACGATTCAAACCAAATATCCATTAAACGATGGCGCTATGTTTTAACGCTTATATTGATTTATATATATTGACCATGTGACTTTATCGATAAAATTTACATTATAGTTTTAATCCATTTAAAAGTCAATTTAAAATAAAATAAACCTAACCTAAATCCTTCTACCACCGCCCCTATTCTATTTGACCCGACCCAGCCTCACGCTGCGCAGATAAGCTACTAAGAGATCTAGACACTTATCGAGCAGGATCCTAATTTCTTTTCTTAATCTCCGCTGATTGAATTTCCTTCCTTAAACTTCTTTCTTCTCCCTCAAACTAACTCGACTTGTTTCATTTTATCAAAATCAAAATCTCTTTATTTTTCATCAAATGAAATCTATTTCCTTTGTTTTTCCTCATTTTACTAAAACTGAAAATCAATTTTCACCACCCATTTTCCAAATCCAAAATTCTATTTAATCCACTTAAACTCCGCTGGTTAACTGAAAATTTCTGGCTGGAATCGGAAGAACAAGAGATCGCGGCTTCCGCTGCCGATTCTCAGATATCCTTCCATTTTCAGAATCAAAGTATGTTCTTCTTCCGATTGCATCGATTCTTAGATCACCTTTCCGATCTTCACTCACAGAATCGAGAGTAACACCGCCAAGAGGCGTTCTCGCTGATTTCCGAGACATTACATCTAATTTTCTCTTCATCAACCGAGAAGAAACATCATCAAGATATGTTCTTCTTTGCTCAAAGATATCCAACCTCATTCTCTTGCCATTACGCGCAGAAGATTAATGTAATATGGGATCTGAATGAATATATATACATGTTTGTGTTTATTTGCAGAAGGCCTCGCTGGCTCAAGAGGGCTGACGACGGGAATAACCCGCCACGCGAAGACACACTCACTACGCCAAGAGGCGATATAGCGACATCCTGATGTCGCCTCCCCTATAATGAAATGCTTAAATTAATTTCTAAACTTAAAAAAAAAAAGGAGAGGAATGAATATATATTGAATTTGTCTTCTTCAGTTTGAAAGCCTCCGTCGCAAGAGGCAACGAGAAAAAATCAGAGGTCAAGAAGACACCCACGCTTCACGAGATAGATACCGAGAAAGCCAAAACATTCTCGACGTTCTACACGAGATGACGCCGGATACTAAAATCAGGCCAAATCTTTGACTTAGAAAAATGGAGAGAAGAAAATAACGACTTTAACTAAACCCAAAACCTAAAAATCCAAAAAAAAAAATGGGAAAGTAAAATGATATACAACAAATACAAAAGTAAAACAAAAAAAAGAAGAAAGTAAAAGCATTTACAAAACATATTTAAGCAAGTTGAAAACCTTCCCGAATTACGAATTAAAATCCTTCCCCCTCTTTCTCGAGTACTCTAAACTCAAGAAAGTGCTATCTCTTAGCCTTATTTAGAAGGATTTGAGGAAGTAATGAGTGAGTTCGCTTTCGTTGTAAATTTCAAAATTAAACAAGTTTAATTGAAATTTGAGACTAATACTAAACTCATAACAAACTCAGAAAAAACTTAAAGTTTATAAAATTTGATATGAAGTTAAAAATAAATCCAAATTGGGTTTAATAACTCTTATATAATATAATCGATTATTATGCTACTAATAAACACGAAGAAGCAGAATAAACACCGAAATCCAGATTATCAAAATTGATATAAATCAACATAATGAGAAAAAACTCAACAAGAAACTAAAAAAAGTAATGCTTTAAACTATAATCTAAATCAAAATGCTCGTCTTGCCTGACTGCAACTCTTCATGCAGATAAGATAATACTAAATCAAAATCTACAAAACCATGCGCTTCCTTCAATCAAAAAATTAAGAAAATTTTATTATTAAAATCAACGAATACTAATTACTAATTATCTATTAAGTATCAACACCGACGTCAATATGTAGATTTCAAATCCAAATTTTAATGTCTTAAAAGGAGGCGCAAGCTAAAGTGAAATTTAATGAAAATCTGAAATCAATCTCATAATTCAGAAATGAAAACGCCTTCGAACACACCCGCATTTAACCCCGAGCATACTCAATGAAATTTAAATTGTCGATACTACGCTGTTTTGAATTAGTCTTAGACGTCCTATAACAAAACCTAAAAATCTATTATAAGATTTCCAATATCTAATCCTCGTTAGAGCCGATATGATCTAAAAGTTCTTCAATATATTAAAATTAATCAATTTTTCAAATCAAATTAACTCAAATCAGTATCAATCAAAAAAGTCGCTTAAATAAAATTCTAGATTAAAAACTTAAATCAAACTCCATCCATCCACCTTCCAGAACTGCTTATGACAAATTAAGAAAACTAGCTCATAAATAGCAAAATCGTTGCTCTATGTTTTTCTTAATCTCTCTTCGCAGAAGTACGTAGCCGTCCTCATCGGTTTTAAGAGGCCTACAGATGAAATAAAGTTACCGAAGCCTCTCGACGGTGTACCGCCCATTATATTATCACGACCGTAATCAGATGCTTCCTCAATGGCTCTCGCCTTTGAAGTCAGAATCATAGATACTGATGCAAGAAACAACCCTCTGTCACTAGACTTAAGATGTCTCCTGACAAACATCACCCCAAGTCTATGATTTCTGACGATATAACCCATGTTACGATGGGATCCTTCACAAGTCGCCAACTACTCCGACTAAGTAGACTGGACCACGACCGGATGACGTAACCATGGATCTAGACGACACGCCATCATTCCCCAACCATCCGGTTTAAGCTTAAATGATAAATTTCATAATCTTAAATTCTAAAACTCTACACGCCGCTACTAAACGCATGACGAGCGATCTAACCGACTAGCTTAACCAAAGTTTTCTCACTATCGATAATTAACTTTGCGGCCATGCCATAAAACTTAGAATCGATCTTAAGTCCTCACCAAATGAGGAACTAAATCTCCGAAAGGTCTTATCTACTATCCTTCAAAATTACACCAACACCTTCAAATCATCATCACTCTTCAATTCAAATCATGAGAATTTTCTGATCTCACAAATTCTCGCTGAGGATTCTCTTTCCATCTTTGGCTAGTCATATATATGCTATAGTAGCAATAAAATTTTTTGAAAATTCAAAACAAGAAATGGTGATTTGAGTGTGTAATAAATTCAATATGAGGTTCTATATAGAATGAATCATTTCGTAGAGTATATCTTTATTACACCAATATTTTGTCTTGAATTCTCAGATTGAAAGTAAAATAATAATATTAATCCTCATCTTTCACTTTGCGTGGATCTACAAAACACTCTTTTCACCGCTCAGGTAAGTAACATCTGCTCAAATAATGCCATCAACATAGATGTCGTCTATTCAATTTGGTAACTTGAATTTCCTGCCATCGAATGAACTCGTACCCATTCGGGTACATCTGTCTGAGGCCATCTGGAAGGCCTGTTATCAAGTTCTACTACCACGTATACAACGGCCAACAATCATATCATGAGTTCTCTCAACAGAGAACTTCAATTTTCAAAAGGCTAGGTCAATCTGAAACCCCCGTGATGAAAAGAATCGTCAAGGGACAAACTGTGTCTTTAATGTCTCGTGATACAGCTGCTACGCCGACTGAACCTTTTGTGCCTGGAAAGCATAATCATGAAGCTTCCTCATCGAAGCAACCAACTAAAGATAGAAGAAGAGGAGAAACAGCTGAGGGCTCAGCAGATCTCCTTTGAACGACCTAGTGAACAAGCGATACTACCGCCATAAACGAGTATCCCTACCCACACCAACTTTGACAACTTAAAGTGGGTAAAAAGGAATAGCTATACTGGTGAAGTAAAGCAGTCTTTCTGGAACAACCAACCACATCAAGCTCTACCCACATGAAAAAAACAAACATTGTCCAGATACATAAAGTTCTCAAAATAAGGAGAGGTCTAATGAAACGAAGATTTCGAGACCTATGGTGATGAAAATAATCGCTCCACCAAGAAAGTTGTCATCTCTTCTTAATCCAGCCATCGAGCCCAAGACGCCGCATGGTGAGCATTGAGCGTCAATTGGACCGTGTCCAAGAATCCGCTGTTGAAAGGTCCCGGCGAAAGGATAAGCAAATATGGAGGCCAAGACCCCGTAATGAAGTCCTAAAAAATGAAAGAGGTGTGATATCTGATACATATACTCAAAAATTCATCTCTAAAATAACTCATCAGAAGTGGATACCCAAAAGAAGGGTATCATCATGATAGACACGATGGTCGACACCGAGAATCCTCTGGGATCCCATCATCTCGATTAAGTTCACCCCGTAAGAGAAGGTTGACTTTGATCGCAATCCTTTAAGAAGTACTGTTCGCATTAACCAACCAGATCCCTGGAAATGTCGATTGAACGTGCAGTGAAAAAAATAATAAAGAGAATTCTATGGAAGTAAGTCATCTATGGTCGAGATATGATGAACTCTATCAAGAAGAACGCAAACTCGTGGAATCAATTGACATTTATGAAGAAGAGTCTTCACACAAGAAAATAGGACGATCTTCGATCACAAAGATGAAGAAAAGAAGAAGAATGAGAAAGAGATCAAGTCGCCTATATGGTTGAACCGTGAAATGATCACACACACTTTTATACTCAGACAACCCCAACAAATGCAAGGAGAGAAGTTCTTCTCTTCAAAATGAGCAAATAAGCAAGAACAAGAAGAAGAAGAAGACGCCGCCATGACACCAAAGTTGAAAACAAGAGAAAGCAAATGGATCAAAGACGAAATTGGCCAAAAAATGAATGATATGATGGTATAAATGAACATCATGAAGTGCAAGATAATATCACATCAAGTGCAAAGACCTATTTTGTCCGCTAATCATCAAGAAGAAATAATACTTCTATACCACCAAATCACGTACCTCAAGCTCCTACAATTACGTTACATGGAGCGAGGAACGGTTAACCCACTACCTCTCCAAATGATTCAAAATTTACAAGACACCGAATGTAAATGCCCAACTAAAACAATAATCAATGAAAAGATAAAGGCGACAAATTTCGAGTAGCTAACGGTCGCCATTACCCAAATTGAATATGACCAAGTGTAGGATTATTCGATCAAATTTAATACTCTGCAAATTTAATATCCAGCTCCGGCCCAGAACAAGATAACAGGAGGATGCAATCGGCCAAGAAATCACCCCGCCGAATGCAAATTGTCAAATAATTCGCTTAAAATATTTACTCAATTAGAGTTATAGAAGAGATTCAATGCCAGTAAAGAAATCATCACCTTTGCCTTGTTGAAAAGGAGGAGAGATGAGTTGACATAATTCATCGACGCATAAGTATGAAATGCGAGCAACACAATGGAGAAAAACATGCAATCAATTGCTAATGGTAATATAGATGATAAAATGACACCATTTCTATGTATCTGGACAGAACATTCCAAGACTTGCTCGATAGCTAAATTCAAAAATTGAATTTAAAAGTGCCCAGATAAAGAAAAGAGAAATAAACCTTCTGAAGAAATTCATATCGCTCTATAAAAAACGGTGATATACAAAATGATATACAAAATGAAAACGAATTTACGAAGAAGTCTTATTCTAATTCACAGCCAAAATTGGTATTATGAGGCAATAACAAACCTCGAACTTTTCCAAGTGGTGGGGAGCATCCAAAACAAGCAACAAGAGATGACGAGTGAATGCGGCCATCTCTTAAGGAAAAGATAAATAAAGAATATTCCTTGTGACAATGTTAAATTGTTTCTGGCAAGAAATAAAGCTGGCCTACAGAAAATTAAAAGGCCTGAAGAAGCTGATCAAGTCAACAATCCAAATTACTATCCCTATCATCGGATGATCAGTCATCCTATCAAAGATTAGATCGAAAGAAAGAATCGACGAGGTGAATTTACACTATCCGACGCTTTCTCCACCAAAAAAGAGAGTCTACAAGGCCGACGTCATCCAAATATCATCAAACAAAATGAGAAATCAATTGAGATTGAAGAATGGAAAACTGTGGTCTCCAAAAGACCGAAAATGTGAAAATAAAACGTAGTCGAGACTACAACCCATCACAATTCTTGTAAGGAAAGCAAGAAGAGCCTGAAGAGCTAATGTTTGAATTTTGTTTAATGACTCAATAAGACAATAACAGTTCAGATGAAGATCTATATTTTTCCGACGGAGAAGAGTTAGACTCATCCATATCATCAATGAAACGTATGACGCTTGAAAATCGAAGTCTAGCTTTTGGATAATCTTCCAGAATAAGAAGAGAATGTGAAGAAACTACCTCTTCAGAAAAATTTGAGCAAGATAAAGTGATTCAAGTTCAGTTGAGAAATGGTAAAGTCTTACCACCTTCATCAAAGAAGGGAAATGTAAATAAAGACAAAGGCAAATAAATCGAAGTCAACGAGGATATCATTGTCAAAAATCCTAGGATAAAGCCTAAATCAAGTGAGAAGATAGATTATAATATTCTATCATATTTGAGAAAGATCCCTGCACAATTAAGTGTGTACGAGGCTCTCTTAATGTCAAAAGACCTCCGAGAAACTTTGATACAGGCTCTCAAAAATCCGGAGAGTTATGAAGTTTACTTTGCTGAAAAATGCATGACTGAAGCATTGCAAACCCAAGATCTCCCAGTAATCACATTTTCTGAAGAGGATCTTATGTTGAGGATAGCGGATCACAACCGTCCTCTTTATGTTACTACAGAGAGTGATGCATCTCAATAAGTCAATATTGATTGATCTGCGTTCTTCTATCAATCTTATTACTAAAGGTATTAAGAGGATTATCACTGATATTTAACAACTTATGATAAGATAATTTGATATTTAATGAAAAAAAGGCGTAAAACTCTAAGTTCTTTTATTCTCTCAAGTTCGTAGATTTATATACGTAAGTCAAGTTTCATGTAATCGATCGATACATTATTTGAGCTCTCTCGCATCGTGGTTGTATGAGTATAGCATGGTCCCACCAACTATGCATGTAAAGTAGAAAGATGGAGAAGAATTCAAAATTTCGGTAACACACAACCATTCTCCATCGATGATGCAGATCTATGAAGATGCAAAATATTTCATCCTAAAGAGCCTAAGCCAAGAGCCTCTTGAAGCGGTAGCATCCACTTTAGAACTAAAAATAATTTCATAAAGTGAAAGAAGAGTAGAAAAAGTGGAAGAAAGAAGGTAATGTCGACTCTCCTAAAGCACTTGATTATGCACCTAAATCGAGAAAATTAGTTCCTCATTTGGGAAGTGACACGAAGGAGAGATATTCTGTCAAACCTAAGGAACTTATAAGCTCAAGAAAAGCAGAATGTGAAATAAGTGATTGATTGACTATGATTTTGAATCTACTTATGAAAATAGAGTTCGATGGGCATCAAGGAGGATAGCTCACTTGACGAGTCGGATGACTCACTCAAAATTATACCATCCTCAACAAGTGCTTCAAAGAAATCATCCTGGAGGTTCATGATATTGAAGAATTGATAACATTCTATGTGTGCATTGAGTGAGTGACGAACAGAATTATTTTACAAATTTGAGTCTAAGCTCAAAATTTTGACTTGCTCAACATGAAAATTGATAAGAGTATCAATAAGAATATTAATATACTATCCACAGAAATTACGAAGAATGATGCATAAGCTTGGAATTCATATTAAAACTACTAAACATAGGACTCAAATCTTTAACAAGATGTGAAGCTATAGAAGTTCTCAGGCATCACGAAGAAGTGATAAGTTTATCACTAAAGGTCTAGGGTTCATCACAAATCTCATCAAGAGTAAGTTATAATATAATAGAAGGCGATATCGAGTCTTAGTGATGAAGAAGATGATTCCATGAAATTCTTCTTAAAATGATAAAGTAGAAACAAGCCGCACAGAAGAACTTGAAGATGGTGGACAAATATACTATGGATGAACTTAAAAAATCAACCTAGGGCGAGGATGATCCTCAACATCGGTGCTCTCACGATGAGAAAATTGAAGAGCTAAAAATGCTACTTTGTGAATTCATTGCTTTGCATGACATTGAAATGTCGCTTATCCTGTAGCGGTTATAAAAATGCAAACTGATTAAGCAAGCTCCAGGTGAATGAGATTGGAGATTGAATAGGTAAAAAACTAAAGTGATCAAGCATACTTTATCCGGGAGGAGAAGTATGTACATTGGATAGCCAAATATTGTCTAGTTAGAAGAAGAACGGCCAAATCATGCATTGACTTAAGACCTAAATAAGGCGTCAAAGATGACTTTTACCAATATCAAAACTATTGGTGAACAACACTTCCAACTATGACATGTTCTCATTCATGGACGGATTGTCGAGATACAACCAAATCAAAATGGCACCTAAGGATGAAAATATACATCGTTCAGAACACTTATTGGCATCTATTGTTACTCTTCGGCTTGAAAAATGCTGGAACTACATACCAAAGAGTCATGACGCATATTTTTGATGAGTTGATTCATCAAAAGGTAGAATTTTATGTTGACGATTTGATAGTAAAAAACTTGAATCGTGAAAACCACTTGACTTGAGAATTATACAGAGAATAAGAAAATATGATCTCAAGATGAATCCTAAAATGTGCATTCGGGTATCCTCAAAAAATTCTTGGGTACATTATGTCAGGTATTGAATTGATCTGCTAAAATCAAGGCAATTATAGATGTCCACCAAAAGTTTATGTCAACTTCGTTCTTTACAAAGGCCTGCATTCATCATCGTTAATTCATATCAAATCTATTAGATCGTCAACCATTTGCAAGGTTGATGAAGAAGGATGCTCCATTCAAACAAGGATAAGTGTGAGAAGCCTTCAATAGCATTAAAAGCTACATGTTAAATCACCAATCCTTTGCGCTACTCAGAAGCCCCTCATTCTATACACATGCGTTAGAAGAGTCTCGGCATTATTGCAACACAATGAAGAAAGCAAAGAACGCTCTTTATTATATCATCGATCGATTGGAGCAAAAGTGAGATACTCTCCGATAGAGAAGCACTATTTAGCATTGATTTTTACAGTCCAAAAATTTCGTCATTATATGTTATCTCACAAGATTACCCTTATCTCAAGGATCGATCCGCTAAAGTACTTGATGACAAGACCGGATTGACAAATTCGCAAATGGCGGATTTCTTCTACAATTTGATATCATATACATTCCATAGAAAGCAGTGAAGGGACAAGTCTTAGCAGATTTTCTAGCTGCACATCCCATCCCTGCGGACTCTTCTCTCAATAACGATTTGCCCGATGAGCAAATTATGCTCATTCATGAAAGAGAAAAATCACAAATTTGAAAAATGTACTTTGATGGAGCCTCATCGATCAAACAAATCCAATGTCTAAATTTTCTAAGAGCAAGAGCAGGAATCGGCATCGTCTTAATAACACCAGAAGGAGGGATAATGAGACGATCATATGTGGATTGGCCAGAACTAATAATGAAGCGAATATGAAGCATTAATGGCGTGAAGTATTTTCATAGGCATTCAAAACTTGCATATTTTTGGTGATTCTCAACTTATTATAAATCAAGTACTTAGCACCTATAGAATCAACAAACTTGAGTTAGCTTTCTATCACAAACGAGTTCTCGAGCTAATGAAGTAGATACCAAATATCACACTAACTCGAGTCTTCGACCCAAGAATAACAAAGCCGACTGCTTAGCAAAATTAGCTAAGGAAATGGCAAGTATGAATGATGATTATGTCATGATCGGCATATTTACTCGACGAGTTCTAGAGCCAGTAAAATATCAATCCCCGCAGGTAGAGGGGTTATCAAAGCTGACCCAGCAGGATGCGACTCAAGTTACTCCTCATACTCCCCTAAATCAATAAGTTGTACCAAGAAGAGCTAAGAATGACATTGTCTCAGAAAAGCAGTGTGAAGCCTTTGTTGTAGAAGAGCCGCATGATTAGAGGCAATCTTTCATCGACTACTTTAAAAAAGACAAATTACCAAATAATAAATCGCTGGCAGCTCAAATCTAGAAGAGAATGCTACGTTATGCTTTCGTCAACAATACTTTATATTGTAGATCTTTTGAACAAATGTGGCTACGATGCCTAGATGTAGATGAAGCTAGCAAAGTGATGGTTGAAGTTCATGAAGGACTTTGTGGTGCACATCAGTCAAGTCCCAAGATGACAGTAAAGATCAAAAAGATGAGCTATTATTGGTCATCTATGGTAAGAGACTATTAATCATGCTAAGAAGTGTCACGAGTGTCAAGTACATGAAAATCTCATCCATCAACCTCCAAATCCATTACACCCAATAGCATCCGACCATTCAATGTTAGAATGCAGTATAATTGGACCAATTCCACCGTCATTTTCCTACTCTCTGACTAACTATTTCTCTAAGTGGGCTAAGCTACCCCATTTAAAAAAGTTATTGTCGATCGAGTGATTAACTTCTTCACGCATAATGTGGCATATAAATTTGGAATGTCGCGCCGAATAATTTCTGATAATGGCACAACTTTCAAAAGTGCAAAGATTTATAAATTCGTCGAGCGACACAAAATTGATTGGCGATACTCTTCAATATACAATCCAAGAGCAAATGGTTTGGCAGAAACTTTCAATAAGACATTAGTCAAACTGCTCAAGAAGTTTCTCACTAAAAATAAAAGAGAATGTCATACCAAGCTAGTAGAGGTACTATGAGCATATCGAACTACTCACAAGACGCCGACTAAAGCTACTCTCTATTCATTGGTATTTGAAACTGAAGCAATTCTTCAGCTCGAAGTTGAGTTGCGTTCACTTCAAGTAGTCATCCAATACAATCTGATTGAAGATCAAAATGCTCGTTTAAGAAAGGAAGAACTCGACGTGATTGATGAAATTAGATTGCAAGCTCATCAAAATCTGAAAATTTAACGAGCAAAGATGTCCAGGGCTTTTGACCATATGGTGTGGTCTTGAACTTTCCAGAAAGGAGAATTGGTCCTGGTGCTGAGAAGACTAATTATTCCAAATCGAAAATTCGATAACAAATTTGAGCCTAATTAGGAAAGCTCTTTTATCATTAAAAAAGTATATCAAGGAGGGGGGTACCAACTCATCAACCTAAAGGGTGAAAGACCAATACTGCCAATTAATGGTCGATACTTGAAAAAGTACTATACATGATGACCACATTCTCGAGGTACAATAGAAATCCCCCTACAAGACAAGGGATATTTTTTTAGTATATCTATTTAAGTCGACATCGTGCTTCATAGCAAGATCCCTAAATAAATATACTTAATCAAGATAAAAAATGATTTTTTGTGAAAATTCCCCTATTACACAGAGGACATTTTAGATTTATATACATAGATGAAAGCAATGCTACATGTTGAAACTCTCTTAAGAGCATATTAATTCAAATATTGATGTATTTGCGTATTTTCATCTTGAAAGTTCTTCTAAATGTGCTTTAGAATTCCCTCTGCAAGACAGGAGGCATTTTTAGTTTATTTGAGTTGATATCGTGTTATAAGACGAGATCCTCGAATATATTTTGATTCAGGTTGACATCAAGCTTTACGCCGAAATCTCTTAATACACCCATAATCGTCATTGTTAAGTTGCAGGTTCTTGCAGAACAAAAGAATATATTTCGCATGAAAGACGCTAAATGTCAAAAATTTATCTCCGATTTGCCAAACTTCGATATCGTCAAGATCTCCATTTAAGCTTTTAATCAACCGAGTTGGAAAAAACATCAACCTCTACATCTTGAAGTCTAGGACACGGATGGATTTTAAAGGTCGAACTCAACAAGCCCAAATGGTCGAGTTGCCGACGCTCTCCCCACTCAACAAGCCGCAAGAAAATGCCGCAGTTAAAGAGCCCCCGTTCGTCAGTCTGATGACAAAACCACCAACCCACTACAGCTTAAGTCGAAGCTTCGGGTAGGTTCTAAAGGTCGAACTCAACAAGCCCAAATATGGTAGGAGTTTGACGCTTCTCTCACTCAACAAGTCGTAGTGAAAGAGCCTCTTGTCAATCTTGTTCAATCTCACCAAATCAGTGATTACAAGCGAGATCCAAGATCTTTCTACTTGATCGATAGATCAAAGCAATCTGAGGAAACGCTCAATTCAGGGCTACCTCAAATCAATCTATATATTGCCCGCAAGGTGATATCTTAATTTATTCTCAAATGATCTGATCAAGCTCAAAGCACAGATCAAAGTCAATCTCTTCATCAAGTCCGTCAAAGCATAAAGCATAGGACCGAGAGAGCAATTTCATAGTTCATACAAAGTCGATGGCCGAACTAAAGGAATTTCGTGGTTATTCAGTTTGTTAATGCACACATTGCTAAACTAATAACTCAACCTTGACCCTATATAAGCCGGAAGGTTGGGTCATCTATATGCACCTTCAATGAATCCATCAAAGCAGCAAACACAGGATTCACGGAGTGCATACACTCTATGACAAGTCAATATGAACAAATCAGGTCTGTCCTTCGTCAAGTCCGTAAAGCTTAAAGCTAGGATGGAAGGAATTTCAAATCTGACCAGGCACAGATAAACCAATTCCCCAGCAGAATCCTTCATCAAAATAAGCAAACAAATTGCTCCATCAAATCCAACCAAGCACGAAGCTAGGATTGGAGGAAACTCAAATCTGCAATGACATAAAAGAAAGAGATCTTCAGCAAAGCCATTGAAGCAGAGAGAGTATGTGGTGTAAGAACTCTTACCTACCCGACAAGTCGATTCTGAAAAATCGGTCAAGCCCATCATTTAACATGTCCTGAATAAGGCAACATACTAATGACAAATCCTATCAAAGCTCCGTAAGCTATCGCAATCGAAGTCGAAATGATCCAAGTTCTGTGACCAACCCAAACGGTCAACTAATTTTCAACAAACGTGACTCACTCCGTGCGCAAATCACCTCTGTTGGATAGCATTTGTTGACCTCCACATATGTGTCATAAGTTGGGTCAAGCCCAAAGCCAGTTCACGGACGAGATGGCATCAACGGATCAAAATGCATTGGGCGTCACCGAAAATGGTAAACGACCTCCGATCGGAACGGACTTTCGCGTGAAATTCAAATTGATCGGTATAAATATTGCGTATCTAGAAATGCTAACAAGATCGAGCTATCAATGTCACGCATATCGAGTCGGAAAGCTGCGACGATGTCCGAATGACCACCGTTCGTGAAACTGATCGCGTCGTTAGCTTTGAAACATTGAAAACTATCAAATGAGAATATCCACGCTCAAATCGGATGTCTGTGCAAATGTCGAATGATTTGAAGTGACAGTGCGCAAATCGAGACTGAAATGCACAGGACGTCACCAAAATCAACTCAAATGACTTTCGATCGATAGCGAACTTGACTTCGCATTGAGCGTCGCCGTCGGATATAGATATTGCACAACTTGATTATCAACCGATCGCTCGAAGTTAATGCTCGCACACATATCGAGCAGGCGGCGAGACGACCCGTTCGCTAAATTGATTGTCGTTAAGCCAAATCTATCGAATAAGACTATTTGCACTCAATTCGACAAGTCTCAATGTCGTGTAGGCGGCACATACATTTGGTTTGAAATTTTAACGCCGATTTGAACCAAACGGCCTCCAATTCGCGAAGCTGCGTCGTTCGTTAAAAATGGAATAACCTTCAATTGATATATATATTGATCATGTGATTTTATTGGCGTAAAATTCACATTAAAGTCATTTAATCCATTTAAAAGTCAATTTAAAACAAAATAAGCCTAACCTAAATCCTTCTCTGCCCTTATTCCCATTTATTTCGACTGAGCCTTCTCCCCACATCTTTGCAGCTCGCCAAGAGTTGCCGACTCCCCTCAAGGATCCTGCCACTCCCTTGGATCAGTGAAAAGTGAGTCCTTCAACCACTCCCTTTCTTCTTCCTTTCAAGAGGCTCCTTGATTTCCCTCATCAGAAAATCCTTTCCTCTCCTCCTCAACAAAGAATTAGGTAACCCCCTCCTTTCTTCTTCCCTTTCTTCTTCCTTCCTCTTCCCTTTCCTCTTCCTCCTCCTTCTCTTCATTCTCTCCATTTCTCCCTCAAAAGCCAAAACCGAAAAATCAACTTTTGTTTTGCCCTCATTTTTCATCAAAACCAAAAATCCACCCTTATTTTTCTCTCATTTTTCATCAAAATCAAAAATTCACCCTTATTTTTCCCTCATTTTTCATCAAAACCGAAAATCCACCATTATTTTTCTCTCATTTTCACCAAAACCGAAAATCAATTTTCAAATTCACCCATTTTCTAAATCCAAAAATTCCCTCATTTTTCCATCAATTTCAAACTCCTTTAAATCGAAAATTTCGCGGAAGTCAGGTGGGTTCTTTTTGGTTTCGATGTCGCATTCTAGTATTATCCTTCCATCTTCACTTTGCCTGTCGAATGAAGCAATCGAGACGGTTCTTCTTTCGATTTTCGATCGCATTCCTTCATCACCTTTCCAATTTTCCCGCATCGGAAGCGTCGAGACGGGTTCTTCTTTAAGTTTCCGGTGTCGCACTCCTTGCATTCTCAATTTTCTCTTCGCCGTAACCGGAGAAGCAACATCGTCAAGAGACGAGTTCTTCTCTTGGTTTCCATATCAACCTCGCTTTTATCAGAACGCGAAAGATTAGTAAACATGTGATCGTGAATGTGATATATATATATATGCTGTGTTTCTTCGTTCAAGGCCTCGTCGTCAAGAGGACGCGACGATATGAAAAATTAGTTGTGGTGTCAAGACACCTTCACGCTTCATGAGGGTCGCAGAGTAAGTCGCATCTGAAGATGTCATCACGAATCTTTGAAATTTTATCAAATTTCTAGACTTAGAAAAAAAAGAGGAATGAATATATATTTCATTTGTCTTCTTTCAGGTTTGAAGGCTCGTCGTTCAAGAGATGAGATGATCGGTATGTGTCACGAGAACTCGCCTCACATTCATGAGAAAAAAGCACTCGATCTGACTATCACGGGGATGGCGTCGGTAGCAAATTACGTCAAATCTTTTGACTTAAAAAATGAGAGAGCAAAATGAACTGACTTAAGAACGCTAAGGAAACCTACAGCTAAATCTAAAATAAAAGCATCAAACAAAAAAAGGGGGGAAAGTAAAATGACATACAACAAATACAAAAGTAAAACAAAAAAAGAAGAGAGAAAAAACATTTACAAAACCTATTTAAGCAAGTTAAAATCATTCCCGATGTACGAATTAAAATCCTTCTCCCTCTTTCTCGAGTACTCTAAACTCAAGAAAGTGTTATCTCTTAGCCTTATTTAAAGGGATTTGAGAAAGTAATGAGTGAGTTCTTTTTTCTTGTAAATTCCTCAAAATTAAACAAGCTTTAATTGAAATTTGAGGAGACTAATACTAAACTCATAACAAACTCAGAATAAACTTAAAGTCATAAAATTTGATATGGGTTAAAAATGAATCCAAATTATGTTTAATAATTCTAATGAATATGGGATGATTACTATGCAGCTAATAAGCATAGTAGGCTAAAGAATAAACATATAACTTATCAAAATTGATATAAATTGAACATAATCAAGTTGGGAGAAAAAACTCAACAAATAAACGATGTAGTAATGTTTTAAACTAAAATCTAAATCAAAATGTCGCCAGGATGAACTCTTTCGCACAAGGCGTCTTAAATCAAAATCTACAAAATTATAAGGCTTCCTTAAATCAAAATTAATTTCATTTATTATGATTTTCAAAATCAACAAAATCACTAATTATGTGAAATTATCTAAGTATCAACACCTGCATGTCTGATATAGAGATTTCAAGAAATTTTAATGTTTGAAAAGGCGAGCTTAAGTTAAATTTAATGAAAATCTAAATCAATCTCATTGATAATGTAAATTCGCCACAGAGCCTACGAATGTTTAAATTCGTTGCGAGGATCGCAGTTCTTCGGTTTAGTCTTGGATCCGTTAACAAAATCTAAAAATCTATTATAAGATTTTCAATAGATCTAATCCTCTGTTAGGAGCTAAACAGAGTGGACAGGATCTAAAAGCTCTTAAATATATTGAAATTAATTAATTTTTCAATTCAAACTAACTCAAATTGAGTGTCAATCTAAAAAGTTATTTAAATTAAATTCTATCACTACAAACGTAAATCAAATTTCATCCATCCACCTTTCTCAACTGTTTATCGGGGGTGACAAATTAAGAAAACTCTAACTCACAAAAGAGCAAATGTCAAATCAAGTGTTCTATTATGTTCACTCTCAATTTATCTTATCGATGGGCGTGGACAATGTCATGTAGGTGGCTTGGCCAAGAGGCTCCACAGATGAGATTACAGAGTCCTGATCGGTGGTTTGGCCTGAGCTCCATTATATTACGATCACCACTTTATATGCTCCCAATGGCTCACGCCTTTGAATTGTGAATCATAGGTACTTAATAGCAAACAACCTTGTCGTAAGGTAGACTTATGTCTCTCCTTAAACAAACTACAAGTCTCTGGACATAATCAATGTGTTCGATGAGGAACTTTTTTGTCGGGTTGATTACCACTTCACTAAGTAGGCAGGACGGCCGGGATGACATGGGATCTAGATGGACACGCCATCATTCTCCCAACCATCCTGGTTTAAGCTTAAATGATGAATTTCATAATCTTAAATTTTAAAACTTACGCTACTATCTATATTCGATAAATTTTTGTCGAAAATTATCTCACTTATTGAGAGGGTAATTAACTATGGGCTTCTTTATGGAAACCCGAACCAAATCTAAAGTCCTCACCAAATGAGTGAAATCTCAGTAGTGTCTTATCTACTATCTCTCTCTTACATACACACCTTCAAATCATCACTCTCTTCAATTCAAATATTGTTGAGAGGTCGGTAGTGAAATTTCGGAGCCCGCAAAAACCTAAAGAGATATAAAGCAAAATTAATAGCCAAAGAATATACTCTAATCTTATTAAATCAACTATCACGATACATTTATTTTTATTATAAAGCATGAATATAATCCATATTTTATTGTCTCTTGTAGCTCTTATTAGATGGTCCATGCATCAGTATAATGTGAAAAATACTTATGAGGATATTGAAAAAATTATATGGATTCTCTCCGAGAATTTGATAATATTTTCACAAAAAATATAATATGCAAACTCAATGTGTCGAAATTCACATACCCTCATGAAGAGTCAGATTAATCGATCAAATTTTCAAAAGACAAATGAAAAAGTAGATAAGTCAATACCCAGAGTTTTTTCCCTCATTTTGTGAGGACTTTAGATCTACTTCTAGTTTCTTATGATAAAGGTCATACATGTCAATGCGTACAAAGCACATGCATGGCATGGTGAGACGCACTCAAAGATCATTTGTATAACGTGGTAAACATCAAAAATCGATATTTGTGCCATGCAAGAGTAATATCGCATAAATGGGCAGCCAGTTATTTTTTAAGCATGAAATTATATACATACATACATACACACACATATACATACATACATGTATTTGTAAATATTGTATTGTGTGTATATGTATATGTGTTGCATGCATATACGTATTATATGTGTATACATATATGCATACATACACATACATACATACACATAAACACACATTTATATATATATACACATGCACACACGCACGCACTTATAATAGTATTTCACATTTATTTATATTAACACCATACTCAAAATGGCGTGTGTCACGCAATGTGCCATGGCTTCACGAGGAGTTTTGTATGGTGAGCCTTTTCCATCGACAATAATTATGGCAAGCACCTATAATTAATTACTCATCCCGTCAGAGAGAACTTTCGATTAAAGTTAGTTGTTTAACCGTCAATTACTTAGCGTATAGTAGCAGCAAATTGAAATTTTGGAGTTTAAATTCATAAAATTCTTCATTGTAGACTTAAAAGAGGATGGTTGGGAGAATGATAATGCAACCAATCAAGATCTCATGGTTTCGTTGTCCTGAACTATCAGGATTCCTAATCTACTTAATCAGAGGAGGTAACCATCGAAAGCATTGTCGCTATGGGTCATCAGAATCTTGTATATATCCAGTTAATATCCGCAGGAGACATCTTTAAGTCCATCTTAACAAACAAAGAACGTTATTCCATATCAAGTACACCATATAGTTCACAATTCAAGGGTTAGAACCATTAGGAAATATATGGGCTACAATTATGACTGTAATATAGTGGGGCTAAACTACACGATTAGAGGACGTTAGTCATAACAACACTTATAGACCTGAGTTAATATCTATCTAAGGAGACATATTTAAGTTCACCTTAACAAACAAAGAACTTTTTTCCCTATCAAGTACACCTTATGATTCACAATTCAAGGGTTAGAACCATTAGAGAATTACTGCGTAATATAATGAGTCGCTACACGATTAGAATACACTTTAGACAGGTTAATGTATAAAGAGACATCTTTAAGTCCACATTAACAAACAAAAAACTTTTTTCCCTATCAAGTACACCATATGGTTCACAATTCAAGGGTTAGAATTATTGGGGAATATACGGGCTACAGTTATGACTATAATATAGTGGGGTCAAGCAATACGGTTAGAGGACTCTAATCATAACAATATTATATGTGGAGTCTATTGATCAAACCACACAAACAAAAGATATGAGTTACGCCCTTACTAGCATGAGATTATTTGAGGTGAACATAGCGGTACACTTAATATTGGCTCATTTATGAACTAAAATTTTTCTAATTTATCACCTCTGACAAATAGTTGTGGAAGGCAAACTAAGTAGATTTTAGCTTTAAGTATCATATGTTGAAATTCATTTGAACATTTTGAGTTTATTAATTTATCAGATTTTACATTTGTATTGATATTTAATTTAGATTAATTTGATGTAAAATCTTTAACATATTTCAATAATAATATCTCATCGTTGAAATCTACATTCACAATTCATCATCGGTGTCTAATAACAGAGGATCAGACCTAAATTAACATTTTGAATTGAGATGAGTGAACACTAATATCTTAGATATTTTGATAATGATGACTCCTCTAATCAATATCCTCAATTAACACAACCATCATTAGGATAGACCGTGCCAACTCTATCCATAGTGTAGAGTATCAAGTCTATGATCAGAATTTATGGTCGTACTTTTAGCATTAAAATAGATAATTTATAATTTTAAATATGAAATTTCCTAAATAAGGCCTTTGATGTACGTATGCACATGTAAATATCAAATCTTAAACACATAATTTTTAATCAATTTTGTCAACTCCTATTCCTATTAGAGGAGCATATATTTTCGAGATAATTTCTAGTCCAAGTCAATTGCACACTTTTTAGAGTCAAATTAGTCTAAATCATTTATTGCATTTGGCCCGCGCAGCATCCTCGCGCAGCATCCTCAAGCATTGAGTTAAGAATTTAGCATATGTCGGGGTCCATGTGGTTGTTTAGAGCATTTACATAAGTTTTGAAACGCTCAAATTGAAAGGGAGTTATTTCATAATGTGTGTAGGTTTCAATTTCAACTTTATTGGCCAATTACACACACCTCGATATGATGAGTTTAAATGCAAGTGTCTCAAGATGTGTGTGAAACTCGTTGCATTTGAAATTCTTGGACCATATGCATATATTTCAATGAACTGATTTCAAATGCAAGCATATCTTATGACACATGCAAAGAACTTATTTCTCTATATTGTTGGCAGCTTTTGTTGTGTTTAGGATGCATGCATTTCATATCAAAAAAATTGAATGTATAACTATTTCAAGATGCGTATGCCTTTCATTGTTTAGGTCATTTTATGTTATTGCATTGGCTTTGAATAAGAGTTGTTTTGAGAGATACATGTAATGGATTCAACCTTTCTCAAATCATTCGATGGTGATTATTACAAAATTCAATTATTCATTTGACAACTCTATTTGTGATCGTCAATAGGCTATAAAGTTATGTTGTTGCTCATAAGCAAGTTGTTAGGTCCATTATAGTTCAATGTTTTTTCAATTTGAGTCTTCATGACTTATTTGCTTGATCCAATATTACCTTTTTGAAAATTTTTGAATATTCAAATCATAACTTTAGTTAATGTTTACTCCATATAACATTAAGATTTGAAGATTTATTTTAATTGTGCTAATTTCAAGTTATTTGCATATTCAATTTATTGAAAAATTCGGCCGATTTTGAAGATCCCGATCGTCGATAAAGCTGCTTTTGAGATGCTGGTCTTCCCACCATGCTTATAGGAAGCGTGCATGGTAAATATTTTATGACACTACGGCCAAAGAGTCTTCATACCTATCATGCTTATGAAAGCGTCACAACCTTCTAAATCTACATGAGAAAGCACCCTAATTTTCCTCTCCGTGTTAAAGCAACATGAACGAGTACTTAACCCCTAACAAATATTGCAGTAATATTGAAGCAACATGACCATACATTTAATATTTCATGTGTTATACCTTCAAAAACATAGTACTTTAGCTTAAAATTCAACAGTCTCCCAATATCATCCCACGTAAGGAGCTATATTAGAAGTATAAAGCTTTCTCATCACACTTATAAAAAGCGTACATGGTAGGTGTCTTTCGACACTGTGACCAAAACATCTTTATACCTACAACGCTTATGAAAAATGTTGCATAGGCCTTAGAAACCTGCATAAAAAACATCCTAATTTTTCTCCCCGTGTTGAAGCAACACGAACAAGTACTTCAAATCTAGCAAATTTTCTGCCGTGTTAAAGCAATCATGAGCGAGTACTTAAAATTTTCAGCGCATTTCATCATCACATTGAAATAATACAATTGCTTAAAATTTTCTTCACTTCTTATATTTTACATTCACACAAGCAACACGATTATTTGATAATGTTGACAACCGGTATATTCATTTTATCTTTTAGAGAGAGAGAGAGAGGCAGTGAAAAGGAATTCCCAACTAAAGGAGAATAATGAGGAGAAGTATGTAGATAGGAGCAACACAGTCAAAGAGGAAGAGGGAGATGTTGGACGGTGTTTTGGCTACTGTTGGGTGAGATTGTTTGTTGGATTATGTGAGGTTGTTGTGTGAGATTTTGTTGGAAAAAAACAAGGGAGAGGTGTGTTGAAAGTGTGCTAGATCAGCTCTTGATAAAGGCAGGAAGGCGGGAGGATGTTGTCTTTGAGAGGCGCTTGTGAGCTCAAGGGGATTAGGTTTAGGCTTTGAGCTTACTGCAGCTTGAGGAGGGTAGGCCGAATCTATGAAATGTGGAATGTTGTTGGCTAGAGAGAAAGAATTTGGATCAGCGGCCAACTTAGCTAGGGATGGAGCAGCACGAGTAGGGTCAAGTAGGCGTGAAAGATGACTATTCAATTTAGGCGTATGCAACAAATAGAGCAGGGGAGGTAAAGCTAAGTTCGCATGTGGCTAGGCTAGACGATAATAGAGAGCGGAGAGTTGTTTGTATGATCTAGGAAACAAAGAGGCAGCTCAAGTGGCGATCTACGAACCTGGATGGGAGATGGAATGATGGACTAACTGGGATTCAACCTAAGTTTTGAAATTGGAGGTAGAAAGTAAGGTAGAGTGGGCTTGAGATAAAGGAGGCGGGTTGTTGAACTGAGAATGGGAGAGAGGGAGGTAAGCAGAATGCTCGACCGAGAGAGGAGATGAAGAGTGGAGTGACAACGCTAAACAAGAGTTTAGGGCTGTGTTTATTAGGGTTAGGAGTTAATGAGTATATATAGACTTGTCCTTTTTTGGTTAAATTTGAGTGATTAAATAATACCTAATTTCGACTTTTTGTAGTTGGATTACCGCATTGGCAACATAAGTGTCTTTTCAAGTAATTTCGATATTTTGGACGCAATGGCGCAATCCGTTTCATAATTAGTGATTGTTTGACCAATTTCGACATCGAATCATATCAATTTCAACTTGAAATGCGCGATATTGTATCGATTCGCTCAACCCTTGCACAAACTCATCAAAATTGCTCTCGAACAGTCTCATTTGATAGGTTTTAATGTTTCAGCGATAATGACACAATTAATTCACAAACGGAGGTCATTTAGATGTCATCGCAACCTCCAGACTCTGATATGTGTCTAGGCGTGTCGACGGCTCATTTTCCCATCAATCCACTGTCGAATAATGTGGATTGTATATTTCGACACAATGGCGAAATCCATTTTCCAATTGAAGATCATTTCGATTGATTTTGGGATGTTTTGCCTTCGATTTGTGCAACATCGCGTCCATAGTCCATCGAATTCCCTATATTTATTCGATTTGACACATGGATGTATGTGGAGGTCAACATTGAGAAAGACACTTTATAATCTCAAATAATCCCTAAGAGTTACAAACAAAGTCAAGAAGATCATACCATCTTCATAAAATACTTTATTAATGAAAAAGTTACAATCTCATTTTATATGTTAATGATATAATTGTTGCAGATGATGATAGTAAAGGAAAGCAATCAAAAAAAAAAAAACTGGCAGAAATATTTTGAAATCAAAGAAGTAAGCAAACTCAAATACTTCTTAGGCATAAAAATTGCTCAATCTGAATAGTGGATCTTTATCTCTTAACAAAAATGTCATAAACCAATGAAGGAAAACAAAGATGATTGATTGTAGACCATGTGAAACTCAAATTGAACCAGACTAAAACTTAGGCACATATGAAGAAGGAAAAAAGTGGACATCAGACAATATCAAATATTAGCTGAAAAATTAATCTATCAATCACATACATGCTCTAACATGGTCGTTCTGATAAGTCTTAGAAAATAAAATTATAAACCAGCATAAAGAATCACACCTTCAAGACCTTAGATACTTTAAATCAAGCCCAAAAAGGAGAATTATCCGCACAAAATATGATACCTTATAACTTGAAGTTCATATTACTGCTGACTATGTGGTGTTCATGATAAGAGATCCACTTCATGATACTGCACACTTTTGGGAGACACATTATACACGGAAAAGTAAAAAATAGCCTATTATTTCAAGATCCAATGTCGAATTTGAATTCAGTACGATTGCTCAAGGTATCTATCTACAACCTCATGTGGATTACAATCATTTAAAGAGATTTAAAAATCAAATGGAAGGAGCTCATGAAGATATACAATGATAAAAAATCTGTCATCAACAATGCTTATAATTCTATACAATATGAACATACCAAAGTGAAAGTTGATAATCATTTTATAAAATAAAAATTAGATAATGAATTGATTTGCACTTCATACGTCCTTAGAAAGACAACATAGTGACATATTCATTAAAGGGCTTAGTAACCCTACATTCAAGAATATTATAAGCAAATTTGGAATGATATATCTTTACAATCCAATTTGACGGAGAGTACTGAAAATATGTCAAATCAAGAATGGCTGGCACGAGTGCTAGATAATGAATATTAGAGGTTATGCCTACATTACTTATAAGAAAATAACTCTCTTACAATGGATTACTCCTTGGCATCAACTAGCAATCCTTAAATGGATCAAACAATGATGATACCTAAAGATGATTTTTAAAATTATTTATTTTTTTCTCTCTATATAGCTTTTGTATAAATACCCCCTGAAAAAATGTATAATTCAAGCTTTTCTAATCACTTCTTTTCTACACAAGCTTTTAAGTATATAGTAGTCATTAGAAACTTTAACTAGTTATATTGATTTGTTATTTTAATTGTTTTAGTGATTTGCATGGAAGGTTATTTAATAACTTTTTATTTTTGCACTAGAAAATATGATTCATATAAACTAACTCGGACAATTAAACAAATGATACATTCCACTTCAGGTTATGCGATGGCCAAACATACTACGAAAATTTTCTTACCAATACTGAAAATGAGAGTTTGTGCTTCCAGATAAAAAAAAATCAACAAAAGGTACAATGTAGTGCAGCAAATTATTTTCATTACTTAATTAATATTGAAGTAAGCTAACATATGGGACCTTTGCTTAGAGATTAAGGTACCATAAAGCTTTTTAGTTCTCTCCCTACTATATATAGTCATCTTCCTTATTATTCGATTAATGCTAAGAAATTTTTAAATGAATGAAATCCCTAGCAATCATGGATGTGAAGTTCATGCTTTTATGCTTGATGCTTGAACACAACTAGTGGAAATGTATCTAACCAATCCAGAATCACGCAACAACATAGAAACTCATCACTTGTAATTTCTTCATCTTATGAAACTCCAAATTCTTGGTTTCCTTCAAATGCATCAAAAGTAGTATGTCGTGCCTTAAAACTGCTGATCTTAGTGTGATCCTTATTATATCTAGAGTTTGCATGTGCTGTACCCCAAAATATTCTTCGTATTTTCCAGAGTATTTGTTCATTTGTTGTGCATGTATTAGAATATATAAATGATTTTTTTGGCCTTAATTCCTCAAGTGTTGATATATATTGCATCTCTTCAGTAAATTCATTAGCAAGACTTTAACATAAGTATTAGTTGTAAGTGAAACAAAACCTTATATGTTAACACCTTTAAAATTAAAACGCAACAAAAGAATCAAATTTCTCTGTCAAAGATAGCATCAGTTGTAACGGCATCAGATCTAGTACGCTCTTGCATGCATGCAGAGTTTGGATTATTCCACAATTACAGCTTTTTTAATTTTCCAACAAGTTGTGTTACATAGAGATTTAACATTTACATATGGCAATGCATCAGGATACAATCACTTTGTAATATACTCTGGCATATTAGATAGAAAATTTGAGGATAAAATAATTACCACATAAAATCACCTTGTAGTATACTTTGGCATGATAAATATAAATTTTGAGAATACAATAATTGCTACTTTTGAATTATAGTCAACTGAAATAATACACATTTTAAGTTTTTTTTCTGATTGAACTTCCTTCAAAAAGGTAAAATAAAATCCCATGGAAAATCTTGCCAAATAGCTTTTAACAGTATCCTAGTTACAAGGTTTGATTAACATAGTTAAAGAAAAAAGAGAAGAAACTTTTACTTCATCAAATAAAAAGAGAATACTTGTTAATCTTGATGAAAAAGCACGTGAACCATTCGCTTTAAATAAACCTTTCCTACACTGCTATGCCTACATAATCTTTTTCATGCCAAAAAGAAGGGATAATGAGAGGAATCAAAAAAGCTTAGAGATTCATAAACAAGAGCAAAGATGCTTACTCTTATATTAAATAGTTTCCTGATTCTAGCACGAAAATAGCCTGCATACAGCCCAACTGAGATGGCAGAAGCGACCCCCAGATACAAGAAATAATGCTGCTTAGTTATGCCAAAAGCAATAAGGCTGCACAAAGTGAAAGCTAATAGGCTAAGATAGACGGTTCCCTGAAAAGAAAATATCTAAAATCATTAAAAAAACTGCAAATAAGCAAAGATCCAGAAAAGTAAGTCAAAGCAAGCTACCTCATCTTTATTTACAAGTCAGAAATTAAACTTATCAATGACAGTTAGCAAGATCTAAAATAATTAACACAAATAGGAAATTAAATTGAAATAGTTAATTAAGGACAATGCAATCAGATCAAAAGTAATTAATATCAATTTATATTAGCTTCCATTCTGTATCACACCAAAAATTCATAATAGACCTATGTCATAATCTATACATTTGGCCTGAAAAGAATATGGAATTAACTCGTCCAAGCCAAATGAGATATTTATGGGATAACTCCAAAAGGTAAGATAATACCTAATATGATAGGTGTAAGTATTTTGAATCTATTACATAAAAGAATAGAGATAAAAGATGAGAATATTTAGAATGAATAAAATGAAGAAGTATCTCAAGGGTTTTGGGTGATAAGAGAATATCATGAAAGCTTAAAGATAAATTGTATAAAGCCACAATTAGGCCAGCTATATCGTATGAATCTGAATATTATATTCTAAAAAATATTAATTTCTAAGTTGAGTGTAGCACAAATGAAAATATTATAATGCATAAAATAAAAAAACATTATATCAGAGGTAAAGTTGGAGTGACATCTATTAAAGATGTGGTTCTTAGGAGACTCAACTGGCTCTAATATATACAACAAAATTGTATCAATAGAACAATTGATAAATTTAATGTTAAGGGAATAGAAAGGAAAAGAAGTAGACTTAAGATCGCATGGATAAAAATTATTCATAATGATTTTGCAAAGAATGTGTTTAACACCCAGGAGAGCACTCAATATTCTAGAAGACCAGGTTTTAGTAATAAGGATAAAAAAGTAGAGGCACATTTATCATCATTTGCAATCTTTATCATGTAAACATCAAGGCAATGCATTCTTAAAAATAAGAGAATGAAGAAATTTTTAAAATAAGTATTAAATAATAAATAATTATTATTTTAAGTATTTATAAAAAAAAGTTTGAGTTTAGGTACAGTTGTCCCATAAGTGAGCGACTGGCCAGCCACCTCATTGATGAGGTGGCTTAGAGCCAGTCGCCCACTTATAGGCGACTTAATCTACCAAGCCGATCGATTCGAATGTCTAGCTTTAGGTAAAGCCTCGACCGATTCGAGGCCCTCACTAAATAAGTCACGTGCAGCTGTGGTAGACCCCGCGCGGCTTTTGCTTTTGAGTTCCCGACCCTGCGGCTCCACCAACTCTCTCGGCTCCAGCTCACACGACCCGTCCCGCAAGGTATATTTTCGAGATAAACAAGTATTGAGGTCAACAACATACACAAACATTGCATTGGCAAGCGCATATAATTATTTTACCTCCTATCTCAAAAGCTCAATATTATTCTCATCATCTACATTTTTATATTATAATCGTTATCACTACATCCATTGCTACATGTAATGCTCATTATCTTAAATGCTTCATCAATGGAAGGAAGGTAGGCCTCAAATGTTAATTTCTGCTTAGCTTAACATATTATAATAGTCATGTATGGAGGAGATTAGTGGATAATCCATGAAAGATTTAGATTCATGAGATAACATTCTAAAGAAAATATTATTATGTGAAGTTAACTGCCCCATGTGCATCCAATGATAACGGGTGAGCCAATAAGTTTTTTTTTTATTTTAAAAAAAAAAAGATGAATATAGTATATTACTAGAAAATTTAATATTAAACTACTAACTAATTTAGAGTGTTGGTTAATAAATTTCTATATGCACTTCATCAATAATGTAGATAAGCCAAGGGTATAAGTCATATAAAATTTAAAACATGTGTGTAAACCATGACAATGTTTTCTATGTTATGTTTATCATTCTTAATAAGCACATTTTTCTCATTTATTATTAAAGTATTTTGGCTAACCTCCATTAATGCTACTTACAAGGTTTCATCATCACATTTATATTACATCATAACCACTACTTATTTTGATGAGTGATGAGTTAATTTTTAAGTTGCGTTAGAAATTGGGTTGTTGAGCATATACTTAGGATGAGTCGAGCTTCGTTTAATTCTCTTATGACTCGATCGTTGATGATCGCTTATTCCAAGTTATGTCGGTGGCAAAATTGTCATCTGAGTCTCGGGTCATGCAAGCTTAGAAGAATTAAAACAGAAAGCGCTTAGATCTCATGTCTCAATAGCTCGTAAATGTTAAATCATATTTTAACTGAATTTTATCATACCACTATATAACAACCATAAAAAATATAGGTGACTTGGGAGCCGTACAATATTCTAATTAGAGCTCATCTGTCTGATATTTGTCTTGCTGGTGAGACTGTCTGGCTAGCATGTGTTCCACTGATCAGTTGGAAGAGGGTAGAGTGGCACCTTCCTAACAGAGTTCTTCGTCAGTTTGGTAACTTACCACGCATTGATGTCGCTCCGATGGATCCCAGTTTCAAAAGAATTGATGGCGAGGAAACGTCTTGATTGGGTTCGTACCATCAGCTATTATCGAGAGGCTCGCAAAGATCACATTGTTGTGCTAGATGACACTTATCCTGACATACGAAGCCTGCGGTACATGTTATGGTTCAGTCATGGGGCGTCGTTAATACTTGCTTAGCATTGATCCCAACGACTACTACCCCGTGAAATGCAGTGAGCATATGTTAAGATAACACTACAATCTACAAATTTACTTAGCTATTCTCTGATTTTCATAATAACATTTTAAACTTGTTTATATAAAGGAGCATATCTTAGTACGGAGAATATATTTCTCTTTCTTTGGACGCCTCAGGACTTGACTTCCGTTAAATATAAGTATGAGAAGATATACCACGAGAGGTGAGAACTCACATCGTACTACAGCTCCAAAGACGTCGCCAGATATGTCAGCGTACGATTACTCATACCGCGGCAAACATGGTGCGGGCCCATCCACTTATCGATCCGCGGGTCATCCACTTTTCAAGAGCTCGATGCCTCATATGGGCGTTGCACCCTCACAAGATTGAGTATCTTTAGGGACTCAGACGAATGGGATGTCAGGCGGGATCGGGAACATGATGTCTCTCATCAGCTATGTGATCGTCCATTACAGCCACCTACGCACTACACTCCAGGTAATGCTACGATAACATATAGACATCATCGTAGGCAATAATATACAGAGATGGATTTGTATTGTGTATTTGTCACTGGATATTTCTATAGTTTTGTATTATTTACATTTGTAACTGAGTTTACTTAACATATGAATGAATTTTTTTTATATAATTTGTTTAGTTGTACAACAACTTCATGTAAAGTAGTTTAAATTTGATGCTAGCAGCTAGTTGAGTTTATATGCAAATTGCAGACAAACTCTGGTAAAAAAGACATCTATTTTCTTAAAAAAATATATATAGCAGGAAAGTTGCTCACTTATGGACGACCTACTGAATAAATCGGTCAGATGTCGATTCTGGCACCTAAAAGCCGATGAGCCGATTTAACTAATAGTTGATCATATAAGTAAAGGCTGGCTCACCTTACGGATTGAGATAATACTCATTTATGAAGAACTGAATCTAAACTTTTTTTTTATAAGTACTTAAAATAATAATTATTTATTATTTAATATTTATTTTAAAAAATTTTAAGAGAATATACAATAAATAGAAAGTTCTGAATCCTAGAAATGAATATACCCCTTAGTAACTTTAACGGAAAAGAAAAAGTCTTCCGAGGGTATATCATGTCGTGCAAGGAATAATACTAGTGGTTGAGAACTTTAACTTCAAGAGTTCTTGGGTTCAAATCCGTACACATACTTTGTGTGTGTGAGTTTGAGATTAAATTTGCTCAAATATCCCAAAAATAAAAAACGTATATCATGTCAGCTAACACAGGAATTATTATAGCCTAAAATTTGTAAAATGAAGGGTGGGTGTCGGCACAAAAAAAAAAAAACAGCTCACCTGGAGGAAACAAGGCCCTAGGCCAGCTCTACCCATATTCTTCCCAAATCTACAGCATGGGCAACTGCAAACATCAAAAGTTAAACTCTTATATAGAAACTCTGCAAAAAAATAATAGCTTCCATTTCAACAAAAAAAGAAAGCATGTGACCCTTCACCCTAAGAAAATGGCTAAACCACCAAAACGCAGAAATCCAATAGAATAGAAATTTCAAAGGTCTCTTATCAACAGAATTCAAAAATCGGCCATCTTTCCAGAGTAACATATACGGAACGAAAAACAAAGCATCTGACAAATCAAAGCTAATCAAGAAAAACGATGTCACCCATGCTCATATCAAATAAAGCACTAAATCAGCACCAAAATCCCATGCTCACCACGCGGCCTCCATGGCGATCCGTCGGTCCTCAAGGCAACCGAATACGTCCCCCTCCCACATCCTCTGAACCCCACCGAGCTCAGCATCTCCACGGGCATCTTCCTCCTCGTTCGACATCCTCCTCTCCACCTTCACCCCCTGCGTCTGAAGCGCCACAGCGGCACAAAGCATGTCGAAGTCCAAAACAGCCACCTCATCCATCAGCCTCACCCCCTCCTCCCCCTCCATCGTACGTTTAAGCCGACGGCGATTAAAATTAGGGTTCCGACTAGGGGTTCAATGCTCTTCTACCTTCTCTAAATTTCCACCATAATCTCGCGCGAAATCAAACCCACAATCCCGTATATAGTTATCTCGACTTTATCTAATCGGGAAAGATAATCAAGAGGGAGATCAACATTGAGTTCATTGATGCGAAGAACAAAGGAAAGAGGGAAACATTAGAATGCGGCCAGGCCGAGCTTCGTTGGCGCACTCATGGCAGGTGCAGCAAACGTCACGCGACCTCTTTGATCGGTGGGTCCCGCATTGGCCACTACAGTCCGGTATCATTCGGCCGCCTGTCCGGTCCGACCTTTTTTAAATAGCGAGAGAAGTAAAGCTGTGACTTTAGGCTAATTTTTTAAACTAAATATAATAAATTAAAAAATTATATTCATATCATATAATCTATATATATTTATATATCAATTATAATTTATATATATATATATATATATATATATATATATATATATATATATAATATTATTAATATTAAATTTGTAAATAAAATATATTTTTGTATTTACATATTTATATATTTTGATATAATTATGAAACTAAACTATTATATGTATATTTATATCAAAATTTAAGTATTATATACATAAATATATAAAAATAGCATAAAATATGAAAAAATTTATAACTAACCCAAATGGGCGAGAAGATACTCATATAGCTATTCAATTAACTATTAAACACGCAAAATAAGTGATTAAAAATAAACTATTTTTTTCTTTGACGTTCTAAAGATATTAAGATTTGATGGAGCCAATGATTAGTAAAAATGCGAGGATTATTTCTTTGCATTTTGTTCTATTTTTCGTGTAAGGAAATTCACATTGGTAGAGTCAAAAAATTTAATGTCTTAGCTTAGCATGAAAATTTCATACAGAAAAAAAAAATTGAAAGACACTTAGATTTCTACGTGAAATACCCAAGAAGAAGAAAATCACATGAGTTAGCCCACTTGAAATAATTTTACTATATCAATATTTATAATTATTATTCTTTTTCTAAAGTTGGAGAAGATAAGCTTATAAGAGTAGGTTTTATAAAAAAATTTTAATGCTCCACTTAAGGTGTAGTCTAACGATCCGATGATGATAGTCGAGCGATGGTCAACAGTGATCCAACAATGGTAGTCTGGGGGCGACAACCGGGTAGCATTTTTGTGATGACAACTGACGACGATGATTTGGCGGTGAGATGACGATGGTGGGCGGGCGGTGTACGGTGATCGATGATGCTTGCGGATAGGTTCGCATGGCAACGGCGGTGCGTGATCTAACAATGGTGGTTGGGTGGATGATGACGACAACAATGGTGCCCGACGACGATCTGGCAATGAACGGGTGGTGGTCACTAGCAACGACGAACAACAGTAATCCAACAACGGTGGCTAGGTGGCTAGCGACTATTCGACAATGGTTCGGTGGCGATCTAGGGATGAACGAATGGTGGTGATCGGCGGAGTCGACCGATAGTGTTGTGATGCCGATGGCTAAATGGTTGTCTAATTATGCTCCGAGATTCTTCAAGTCAAAGCTTTCTATCATCTCCCAACTTAAATTTTTTTATGTGAAGAATGAGAAACTATTTATAGATTGTGGGAGTGACATTCCTTATAAACATATGTAAAATCGGAAACCACTCCATCGGACGACTAAAAATATTTTTCTTGATTATGAGATGTATTTAAAACATTTGAATGCCCAAATAGAGTTATAATTAAGAGATCTTGAACTCATTAGATTCGTCTTGTCGAGAAGTTTAATTTTATTATAAACATATCATATTTGGAAGCTATTCAAAATTTTGAATGATATCCTAAAGTTTTCAATTATATTTTAAGTATTTGATCTGAATTAGTCTGGACTCAGGATCAGATTGTTTTTGATCTCATTGAGCTATTTATATTGACTCTATGATGACCAATTGAGAGTTTGAAAGATTAAGATTTTAATTATAAGAAATATTCGATAACACATACATCAAAATTCGTGCTTGAACTGTGAGATTTTACAATGACATATCACTTATAAAATCTCCACATTTATTCTCGTTTACCTAATGCTTTTCTTTTCTTCCCCATATAACTACATTCTCCGATAAGATTTCATTCTCTTCCTTCTCAGCTTTTCCTTCTTCAACCCACCAACCAAGCTTTTGGCTAAGGTGTCACTTAGTTGGAATTTTATACTCCAAATGACTCGATCCCACTAGCTCCATCAAGATAAAATTTACGCATCATTTCAAGTAAATATCATGGGTTAGTCTATGAGTGTGAGAAAATTTCTCCATTGAATACACACCACCATTGTCTAAGATATGCAAAAGTTTAAGAGTTGAAATAAATAATTAAAATCTCTAACAATTCAAGAAATAATAATAATCTAGGAACTTTATATTGATGCAAGATAAATATAAAGAATGTTAAGAATAAAATAAAGGACTCATTTGTCAAAAGATATATCATGAAATGATTGTTAATAGAATATAGTTACATATGCTTCATAATATTTCCATGGGATATTAAAAGCGATCTTCAAGGCCTACTTATATAAGCATTAATTTGTCAAATTTATTACAAAATAATATTACTTTTTGAAAGATAATAAATTGATTTTTTCTTTAAGAATAAATTGTACTTATTATTATTATTATTATTATTATTTTATTTTTATTTTTGGACGGGTGAGCCTATGAGAGCAATAAATGCACACATTCGTGCTCGATCATTGGTCTCCATATTAGGAGCGAGACTCCAGTTGACTAATCCATAAATCTTGTGCAATAAATAAATAAATTGTACATAGATTTCAAAATGAGATATGAGTACAAAATATACAGTAGATCCAAGTCATCAAATATAGCTTTTAGATAATTTAGAGTCAATATAATAAGAAAATATGAGTGTCATTGTATTTGCAGCCAATCATAAATATACCACTTGCCATGTTAACAAGTTATGAGTGTGATAGGTCAAAGGTGCCTTAATCACAAAACATATATTTCAAAAACAAACTTACGAGGCTGATCTTAAGTTATATCATAAGTAAATGTGCTAAAATGCAAAATGATCAATATCGCATATATAAATAATTTATGTAATTGATCATTAATCATATATTAAGTAAAATAATTTTGCATGTAAAATTATTAAAACTAAGTCAAAATAAATAATATGATCAAATCAAAGAAATTTCCAAAAAATATTTAAAAATTTGCAATAACTATGATAGATTTTCTACAAGTGTAGCTAAAATTTAATTTATTTTATATTTGTATTCATCATTTTTAAGCTCTAGAAATAATTTACATAATTTTTATGCTATTATCAAATTTCACATTGAATATTAGTTAACTTTTTTATTAAATTTTTTCAAGAGTTTTAAATAAGATTATTTATGATCATAAATGAGCCAATAACAATTTAGTCAAACTTATTTATTGAGTAACTAAATATTTATAAAATTATTTAAATTTATTCATTAATTAATAAAATAATTAGGAACGAGCTCTAATTGAGTCGGCCTACAAATAATTTACAAATATCTTAAAAATTGACCAAATAAGATTGTTGCGTGCTAGAAAACCAGTCGCGGTAGAGTGAAAGTTTACGCCTTAGCCTTGTCGATTAGTCCAACACACAGTAATTAAAGAGAACATGACACTCCAGAGTTTTAACGTGGAAAACCTCGAAAGAGGGGAAACCACCTTCAATAAAAGCTTCCACTATGTATCGTTTGAGTACAAAGTCTTCCGATAACGGGATTACAAAATTGCATATGAGGAGGTAAAACTATGTAACAACGATCGTTGTAATAGTTCGGTAATAGGTGGAGATGTAGGACAATGATGAGTGGTAGGTGATGGCCGTCGGCGGGGATGTGACCTTGTTTAGAAGATCTTCAAGCTTGAGCTTCTTCTTCCTCCTTGCTTAGCTTTTCCTCTTCTTGTTTGACTCTTCCTCTTCTTCCTTGTTGACTCTTCCGCTTCTTCCTTTCTGACTCATTGGTGGGATTAGACGGCGGTAGTCGGTGGTGGTTTTCAGCTACTTCTTCTTCTTCTTCATGATTCTATTTATAGATGGGAGGAGGCGTTTAATTTATGCAAAGTCCTGACACTCCTCTTGATCGGACGGCTTAGAATGGTTCCTTGATCATTTGATGTATTTTGAGCATTTGGATGCCCAAATGAAGTCGAATTATGAGATCTTAGGCTCGTTAGATCCGCGTCGACGCCGATTTGACTATAAACACTCTATATTTAAGAGCTATTTTGGGATGTAATTGATATCCCAAAGATTCCAAGGATATTTCTGCTTAATCTCGACGGTCACTTCAATCGTCGCGATTAAGATTCGACTTTGATTAGCGGTATTTTGAGCACCATATCGTTCTATTTTGGATGAGATTGTCTTAATCATCCAAAATATATATCAACCCATGACCAATATATTTCAAATATTCATATAAATCCAAGATTACGATTATGGAAGCAAATCATGGTCTTTGGCATGAGATTCGAGGTTATGAATTTATTTGGATGCTCACTAAGTTTTTCGGGCATTTTTTGGGGGTCCGTAGGCACCGTGCTATCGGCAGCGCCCCGGCAGCGTCTGTGCTGGACCCGCGATAGCGCAGATAAGGCGCAGTCTGGGTTTCAACGCCGATGGGCGGGCCATCAGTCGACTTCGAACGCATGGCCGGTCGCGGAGCCTTGGCCGGGGTTGTCCATGGGCTTCTGCGGGAAGGCTGCTGTATCGGGTCAGCGTCGGCGCCCGGGTCGGGTCGGTCGTCGGCGGTCCGGTCATGTAGTTGATGGCAGCGGATGGGCCGGGCTGGATGGGCATGCGTCTTGGCAGCACACCGACGCCTAGCGCCTGTATGAGCTCCGGGAGCGCCCACCTGGCACCGGAATTTTAAGGAATTTAATGCATTTTGAGGGTTTTTACCCTTTTACCCTTGTGAGGCTATAAATACCCCACAGGTGAGGGAGAAAGGCATACCTTTCCCTCTCCTTTCTTCTTGAGTGAAAGTCCTTTGGTGGCGTCGAGAGGCGTCAGACTACGGTCATGACAAGGCTCAGTTTCTCCCGAAGGTGTAAACTAACTGACCAACCGGGTTGAAGCGATCAAGACGCTTCACGACAAGGCTCCGTTCTCCCGAAGGGTGTAAACTAACCTAGTCGGACCGGCGGATTGGAGGCGATCAAGACCCGTAATTCTCAAGGCTCCGTTCTCCCGAAAGTGTAAACTAACCTTCGGACCGGGGGATTGAGGCGATCAAGACCCGTGAATATCTGGCAGGCTCCGTTTCTCCCGAAGGTGTAAACTAACCTAGTCGGACCGACCGGGTTGGAAGCGATCAAGACCAGCGTTCATACGACAGGCTCCGGTTTCTCCCGAAGTGTGTAACCTAGTGGCCGGTTGGAGGCGATCAAGACCGCGTTCATACGACAAGGCTCCGCTCCCGAAGGTGTAAACTAACCTACCGGACCGACCGGATTGAGGCGATCAAGGCCGATGCGTCGTGGCGGTTTCCGGCCTCGTCCGGTTCGCCGACCGTCAGGTTAAGGCGGTCAAGGCCATGCGTCGTGGTTCGTTCGGCCTCGTCCGGTTCTTCGCCTCTCGGACCGTCCGGGTTTGAGGCGAGCGGGTTAACATTATTCAGCGATGGTGACTAAGGTGGTCGGCGAGATTACAACGATGGTGGTGGCCGGAGATCAAACGATGATGGTGATGACCGGCGTTACCGGAGATATGATAAGAGTTCGCGATAGTGCCATAAGATCAGCTGATACGTAACGATAGTGGTCCGACGAGATTGCCAGCGATGGTCAGCAGCGATAAACGGCAATTAATCAGCGATAGCCGCGGCAGTAGTCAGCGGCGGCCGCGGCAAATGGTCAGCGGCAAGATGTGGCTACCGGTGAAAATTGATAACCGAGATGCCGGCGATGGTCGGAGCGATACCAGTAGTCAGCAGCCGGCCAGCGACCGTGGTCAGCGTAATGTAGTAGTGGGATAGTGGATCAATACGGCGGTGGCGGTGGCGATGGCGTGACCGGTGAAGATTGCCGGACGATAGTGGTGGCCGGAAGATTGCCGGCGGCAGTTCAACAGATTGATAATGATGTTGTTAACTTGCACGCTATGGATATAATTGAATCGCGAGGATTTTGACCCATCCGGTTGTTTGTCGGGTGTTACCCGATGGCGTTAACTGTGTAGTGGGTACAAAGTTTTGACCTTTCCTAGGTTATTGGTGAATATTATTATTCGCGCTAACGTATGGAAGAGGCCGTGGGAAGTCCACCAAGGACCTTTTGACCTTTCCGAAGTTGTTTGTCGAGTTTTGCGATGACATTAACCCGTATGGAAGAGGCGAAGTCCACCAAGGACCTTTTGACCTTTCACGGGTTGTTAGTCGAAGTTTTACTGATGGCGTTAACCCGTATGGAAGAGGTCGTGGAAGTCCACCAAGGACGTTTGACCTATCTTGGGTTGTTAGTCGAGTTTTACTCATGGCGTTGCGTATGAAGAGTCGGAAGTCCATAGCGTTTTGACTATCCGGTTGTTAGTCGAGTTTTACTCGATCGTTAACCGTATGGAAGAGGTCAAATTGAATCCGGTAGTCGGCGTGGCGAAGCGTCGGTGCGGATGGCCGGCTAATGGCGATGACCGGCGAAAATTATCGGCGATGGTCGGCAGTGACCGGCGGCTGACCAGTGGCGGATGACCACGACAATAGTGGTTGGCGGCGGGGTGGTTGCCAGCGAGCGGCAATGTCGATGATCGGCCAGCTTGGTAATGGCGGGATAATAAGATGCTCGATGATAATGGCCGGCGTCGGACATGACCGGCAACAATGGATACCGAGATTGCCGGCGATGGTCAGCGACCGGCACGGTAGTGCGCGGATGACCGGCGACAATAGTGATGATGGATGCCGATAGTTGCAGCAAGGCAGCGCGGCAGTTGGCTATAGTGGTTGGCCAAGCAGTGGTCAGCGGTAATTAATGCGTAGTCAGCGTAGTCAGCATGCAATGCGTGTTTTGATGACCGGCGCATGTGATACCGGCGATGCCGGCGATAGTTAAGTGGACCGATATGGTACCAGTGGTACCGGCGATGATGAGGATTTTGACCCATCCAGGTTGTTTGTCGAGTGTTATCCGATGACATTAACCTGCGAGAATTTTTTTTTTTTTGACCTTTCCGGGTTGTTTGTCGAGCTTTTGCTCGATGACATTAACCCGTATGGAAGAGATCGCAGGAAGTCCACCAAGGACGTTTTGACCTATCCTGGGTTGTTTGTCAGAGTATTTACTCGATGACGTTAACCCGTATGGAAGAGGTCAAATATTTGCATGAGCTTGTAGCCAGAGTTGACCATTGATCTTTGCCTTTTCGTTGGTGTTGTTGACTTGCTTATCTTTTGAGATTAAGAGTTGCCCCCCAGTTGGGGGTATGTTCGTATGAGTCGATTGATTCTTTTCCAATTGACGTGGATATCTTTGTTGAATGGGCCTTTCGATTTCTTCTTTTGATGGGACTGTCGGTCTGTGTTCCTTGGGGGTGCTTTTATGTCTCTCTGCAGATTATCCAAATTGTTTGCGATGTGCATTAATAGCCTCATCGAAGATTTGTGCTTCCCACGATGAACTAAGTGATATGACCGACCGTGTCCCGAGTGATGAGTAAAAGGCCACGGGCGCCCTCCAAGAAAAACTCCTCTTAATAGTTGAGTTTACTCCGGTGTATTTGGCAAGCTTCTAAGGAGAACCTCCGAAGTATTCTTTAAGTGATTCACCCTCGCTACGTCAATCCGGAAAGATGGGAGGAATCTTTAATGATTCTCCGATTTGCAATGAACTCCACAAAGAACGCGAGTTCGTTAAAGGTATGGATGGATCCCCTTGGAAGAGAGTAGAACCAAGTGCGAAGCTTGCCCTTTGAGGTAACAGAAAGACCGACAAAGCGGTGTGTCGAGCTCGTTGGATATGCATGATAGTCTGTAATGGTCGATGTGTTCGTGTGGGTCATTGCCCCATCATAGGAATCAATGCTAAGCTTGAAACCTACACTTAGATGTTGAAGAATTGCTTCAGCTAAAGGTGAGGACTCCTCATAACCGCGGTGTGGGTGAAGATGATTTCTGTCTTGAAGGTGAAATTCATCTTGTATTAAGCGTCGTACTTCTGTGCGAATGTCATGTCGAGCGGGATTAACAAGATGAGCATGTGTGAAGCTATCAACAACGATCTGTGGATTAGTAACCGGTTGAGCTGCACGCGATGGATGAGTGAAACTAGCGATGTCAGAGATCACGTTATGGTTTCCTTCGGAGGAACTCGGGAAGATTAGCATTTTGACCTCCTCAACGACCGATCTTGGGGGTTCATTTGTCGGCTGTTGTAGTCCTTGCAAAAAAGGATCATCTTATTTTGGGACTCCTCCATTCGGCATACCGATCCTTCAAAGAGATTCCCGTTCGCCAGGTCATGCCTATCGAGGGATTGAGGCAAAACTTGGCGTTCTTGGTTCGAGGGGCGGGTTTTGAGAGTGACGGAGTTGGAGCGGAGGCTCGTTGTGGCGAGTGTTGCTTTATTGGCCATGACGTGGATATTCACGCAAGTATGATTGAAGGGTTTTCTTCCCACGACGGCACTGCGTGTTAGAAAACCGTCATGTAGAGTGAAAGTTTACGCCTTAGCCTTGTCAATTAGTCCAGCACACACACAGGTAATTAAAGAGAGAACATGAGACACTCCAGAGTTTTTAACGTGGAAAACCTCGAAAAGAGGGAACTGTGATAAAAGCTTCCACTATGTATGCTTTTGAGTACAAAGTCTTCCTGATAACGGGATTACAAAATTGCATATGAGGGAGGTAAAACAGCTATGTAACAACGATCAGGTTGTAATAGTTGCTCGTAGTAGGTGGAGATGTAGGGACAATTGGCGATGAAAGTGGCCTGTGATGACCGTCGAGCAGGGATGTGACCTTGTTTAGAAGATCTTCAAGCTTCAGAGCTTCTTCTTCCTCCTTGCTTAGGCTTTTCCTCTTCCCTTTTCCTCTTCCTCTTCTTCCTTGTTCTGACTCTTCCGCTTCTTCCTTGCTTGACTCATTGGCGTAAGGATTAGCCGGCATGGTCAGCGATGGTGGTTGGCGGCCGCGGTGGCTCCTCCTCTTCTTCCTTCCTCCTCTTCTTCTTCACTTCTTCTTCCCCTTCATGTGAGGGATAGAGTTCTATTTATAGATGGGAGGAGGGCGTTTCTATAATTTATGCAAAGTCCGTACCACTCTTGATCGGACGGCTTAGAATGGTTCCTTCGATCATTTGATGTATTTTGAGCATTTGGATGCCCAAATGAAGTCAGAATTATGAGATCTTAGGCTCGTTAGATCCGGCTCATCGAGACGCTCGATTTGACTATAAACACTCTATATTTAAGAGCTATTTTGGGATGTAATTGATATCCCAAAGATTCCAAGGATATTTCAAGTGCTTAATCTCGATCGTCTAAAATCGTCGCTTTTGATATTAAGATTCGACTTTGATTAGCGGTATTTTGAGCACCATATCAAAGATATTAGAAAGAAGAAATTTTTTATCCCACTAACATTTGAACTTAGAGTTCAAAGAAGTTGTCAAGAGGGATACCCAATTAAGCAAGGGTGAGAAAATTATGTGAATGTTGAGAGGCGAGTAATTATTATGAGCCCACGTAGAATTTAGCCCTATGTTTAGAAAATACAAGTATTGCTAGTATAGTGCGAGACTTGCAAGGTCTTCGGTTGGCAGTCTCGCTTCCAACGTAATGACCCGCGATCGAGCACACAAAGTGTGCGTGTGTTGCCCTTATGGGCTAACCTGTCCCCAAAAAAAGTATTGCTAGAATGTAACTGTGTACTAACCTTGTAATTTTTTAATATGCACCTAGAATATATTATATATTTATTACATAAAAAATTAGTGTACATAGCAATGAATTATTTGCACCTTATAACTTCTCATGATAGCAAAAAGAAAAATTTCATATTTATAAAATATTTTACCAACTCTATATCCCAAAATTAAAACAAAATTAGGTAATCTTTAAATTTAATTTTTAAATTTTATTTTTGTGAGTCTAATTAATTTTTAATTATGCAATAAAATAATGAGGCATTTATATATATAGCACACAATTTTTTTATAATTTCATATTTATCATTTAAATTTTCATATTTACTTAAATAATAATTAAATTTTTAATATTATATCAAAAATAATATAATAATTATTTGTTTATAATAAAGTATATTTTTATGTATAAAAAATGTTATTTTTATAAATATCAAATCGCATAAGAATTATGATATATATATATAAATAATTGAAAAATTAGAGAAACAATTAGGCGGGCCTTTTAATTCCGCGAACATTCTTCTCGTTCGCGGTGTCTCTCTCTCTCTCTCCCACTGTGATGGTGCCAGTTCGAGGATTCCATCTTGTTGGTTTGGTCGGAAGGAACGAATGCGAGCAGGTCCGTTTTGAGATCTTCCTTTATTAGTTCTTTAAGATTTTCAATTATTTTGATGAAAATCGATTTTGCTTCAAGTAATGGTGTATTTCATTTGGGTTTCTTGAATGCAATATCCATTCTTGTCTCTCTGGTTGGAAATCTGTAGCCTCAAGATTCTTAATATCGTATTTTGGGGATTCGGTTATTCCTAAATATAGTTTTCTCCCCTTTTTCTCGAAGCATTGTTTAATATCCTATTGTTTTATTTGAATGAATTAAGGGAACAGAACATTCTTGGAATTAGGTTTTATTTATTGAGACACTGGTATTCCTGAACTTTTGTCAAGGAATTGAGTCCATTTCACTTGCAAGGAATGATATTGTTGCCTGTTTGTGCACTGAACGAAGCTTAGAGTTCGCCCATTTAATGGATCACTGGTTGCTATTGATATGCAATGCACGGACCTTGAACTCAAGGTATTGTTAGTGTACAACCACCTTTCCCTTAGACCGTCTTTAGGAGGAAGGTTAACAACTTCAACAGGTTTCGTGATAAAAGTCGAGGCACACTGGTGAGGGCGAGCACGCGGTCATACTCAACTCACGCTTTGATTCCCCTTGAGCGGCGCGCATTACTTCTGAAAAGAAATGGTCATGGGCTCGGGGTTGCCGCTCGGGATTAGTCGTGCACGCCACAAAATGGATGAGATCAAAAAAAAAAAAAAAAAATATATATATATTTCAAGAATATCATGTTTAAAATCCAACCAATCATAATTTATCATAAATGCATGTAATTCTCTATGTAATTGCGTAATCGAAGTACGCAACTTAAGAGATATTTTTTTGAACTTTATTTATTGTGCTTGTTAAATTCAATGTAATCAATTATGTAATGCATAGGAGTCGATCTGAACTTATAAAAAGGGGATGATCCCCACGGATTCAAGGTCCTTTTTTCCGACTCTAAGCAAGAAGACTCAATTTCTTTATGCTCTCTCTCTCTCATTTTCTTTTTCTTTCTCTCTTCCTCTTATAGTTTCTTGCTAAGTGGTGTGAGATCATAGATAGTTCGGCATTCAACAAATAGGTATTGTAGTAGGAACTCAAGTAGGGTTAAATAGGCTTTACTATAAAAGAAGCCCATGTGTTTTACTGAAATTCGATCTTCTTGAAATTGAAATGCACGCAGACTTTTTTGCAGCAATTAATGGAACACTAAGAATATCAAATCTTCAAAAATTAAATTTTAATGGTTAATTAGATAAATATAAGTATTAGAAAGAATTAACTATTTATTTTAATTTTGAAAGAAACCATTGTATGGAATGTTGCAGTTGAACCAAAATAGTGCAATATAGGTTCGACCCTATTGTGATATAATCATTGTTTAGGTGTGTGAAATCTAGGTGAGCAGTACCTTTGACTTCCTGTGATTTCAACCAATCTACAATATATCGCAAAAAAGTTAATAAGATATATTTTAAGACTAATTAATGTTTTAATATTTTCATTAAAATTCAAATTAGGCCTAAAATATTAAGAACTAATTAGAGTTTTTAATTTTCTTTGATTCCTCTTTGAAAGATGAATCCATATAGGGTTTATTTGAAATTTTTAGATTTTTATTCATTTTATTATGATTTTTTAAAGTTTATCTTAAATAATTGAATTATTTAATTCAATTAATCTTTAATTAGGCCATTTTTGTGTTTATCAAATTTCAGAGAGTTTTAATGATATTTTTAGATTCAGTAGTGCTCATATGATGATTTAAATTAACTTCATATTTTTCTTTAATTTTATTGGATTAATATTAATTTATTTCATCAAATTAAGGTTTATGGATTGAAAAATCCATAATTTTCATTTTAATTATCAATAAATTTTCAAATTTTTATGTAAGGTGTGTCTTATGTCTAATTTTAGATCCTCAAAGTTTCAAATTGATTGGGTGAATATTTTTAATTTAATTAGGGTTTGATTGTTTTTAATTAAACTCAAATTTATTCAAAATTATCCAATAAAAGTTAGAGATTTTAGGTTTTAAGATTTCTCTCAGGATTCATAGAGCCCTTATTTGTATTTTTTAGTTGAGTATTTTATTTTCTATTAATTTTTAAATTTTAAATTTTTTTTGGAATTTTTAAATTAAAAAATTCTGAATTTCTCACTTAACTCAGTTAGCACTAGCGAGGTGTTGATTGGGCACCACTTTGCATTTTGATGCGGGATTGGGCCAGTTGGATCCTTATAAAGTGGCAGGGACGGGACAGTCCGATTAAAGATCATATGACTAGAGTTGTCCCTCGGTTCCTATAGGTGTTTAATTCAAATTGTGCTTCTAAATGGCGGCATTCGTTGCAAATAATAGGAACGGATGGTCGTGATTGTCTCCCTAACCTCTTGCCATAAGTCGAGAGCTGTCGACCATTAAAGGATGATTTTCAACTATCTAAGTGGTGGAAATATGAGATTTCGATTGCAAAACGATCAGGGATCGATTTACAATCATTCTATGCGACTTGATTCTATCCTAAATCAAATTAAAAAGGAGGTCGAGGTTGGGGGATACCTCACCGGAGTCAAATCTCGGTGGTGTTCTTGTTTCGAAATCCTTTAAGGGATTGAGATGAAGCTATGGACGAGATTTTACGGCTTGCCTCTCTTTAGATTGGTGTGGAAACTAACGTGCACCGCCGCTCACTGGAGCTTGATCAAACAATAGGTTAGAGAGGTTGGAGAGTGGGAGAAGTGACTTGTTTGAGTTCATTTTAGGCTGCAGAAGCTGTAGGAAGTGTTAAATGTGTCAATTGAAGGCTCTCTCCCTTTCTTTATAAGTGGTCGAGCCTCTTCTCATTGGAGGTAGCCGAATTTGGGAATTAGAATCCTACGAATGCTCTGAAGGGGGTTAAGCGATCATGGAGCATATTTGAGATGACTAAAGGTGAGTACATGGGGGTGGAGTTTAGTGATGAGGTGGCTCGGCCTCATCCTCTCCCATGGCTTTCACCTCATTCATGGCACCTCTTCACCTCATAGCACCACCTCAATTGACTCTTGGGTTGTTGCTGGTTACCTTGATTCGGTTTAAGGTGGATTAGGGCTGGGGTTAATTGGATTGGATTTGGGGGTTAGGATTTGAGTTTAGCTTATTTAGGTTTGGATCCCCATTTGATTAATTGGCTTTAAATTTAGGTTATAATTATTCTTAACTGTCTTTTAGATGATTTAAGGATTAATTAATTCAAAGCTCATGGGGTTTGATTTAATTTGGGTTATGTTTAACCCATTTAATCCAAATAGGTCAAATGGACTATCCCAACCTATTTGACTACCTTGAGATTTAGACTAAGGTTTTATTTGTATTTAATAAATCATTTGTGATGATTGTGATTGGTTAACTTCATTTAATTTCAATTAGATTTTAAGTCTAACACAAATTAGCCCATTTTGAGTTAAATGAATTAAATTAGGCTTATTTAGGTTAAATGATTAATTTGACTCAAATCAAGGTGTGTTTGGCTTTAAATTTGTTCAATTGAGTGTTTAGAATGATTTTGCTTAATTAATTTCAATTAATTTGCATTTTATTTTGAATTTGACCCATATTGACCCAAATTTGGCTTAAATAGATTAAATTGGGTTCACTTGGGTTAAATAATCAAATTGGTCAACTTAGATCTAAGGAAGGGTTGGATTATGTTTAATTATAGTTTTGTAGTGTTTTGAAATATTTAATTTGAGTTAGTTTTAATTTAATTTAAATTTGGGCTTAATAGGATTCATTTGGGTTCGCTTGGTTAAGTGACAATTAACCCATTTAAACTTTTATAGAATTTAGATTTGTTCATTTTTATGTTTGATCATATTCACTTGATGATCTTAAGCTTTTGAGATGACTTAATTTGATCAAATTTTGGTGAGTTAACTTTTGACTTAGTGTGACACATATGAGTTAATTTAGGTCAAATGACTTGATTAACCATTATGTACCCCATATGAATTAAATTTTAGGTTCATTTATGTTTATATATTGACTTTGCACATTTTCTTTGGTTTGATTTTAATTTGTTTTGATTTTATTTGTTTTTTTTTTTTGGACTCAGGTGATTTTGAGCTTAAATAGGTCAATTGGGTCAATCATCCCAACTATCACAGTCTAAGCTCAATTGAATTTAGATTTTAATTCAGATATGTTTAGTTTTGATTTCTGTCAAATTTTATTAACTTTAGATTTGATTAGGTTCACCTAATCCAATTGTATTAGGGCTTTACTAGGATGACTTTGGATTTCAGTTTAGAGTGTTGAGCTTGATTTTAATTTCAAATTTAGTTTTGGCCTTAAATTTATTATTTGATTTGATTTGTTATTTGGTTTTGATTTGTTCACCTAGTTACTAAGTGTAGGATCCTAAGTATCTAATTATGAAGCACTTAATTTAATATTAGAGGTCCTAATTACTAGGATTGAAATTATGGCAAACTCATCTAGAAATAAGGTAAATAATATAGAAGCTAATATTATATAGAAAAATGTAACAAGTGGTATTATGTAAGTTACAAAAAATGTGTTTAAAGAATAAAGAGAAAAATCTTCTATTAGTAAAAATAATTAGTGGTGAAGTCAAAATGTGCAAATAAGGATAAAAAATATGAAGTTTTATTATAAAAATTAGTTTAAATGTAAAACTTGAGAATTGAGAAAAATATAGAGTGACCTATAAGGATTTTAAGAAAATAATATGCGATGCAAATAATTCAACACTTAATAATTTATATAATATATTAGATATTAAAGAGGGTAAAATATATATGTATATGTTAGCCAATCAAAGAAATAGGAGATGTAAATATTTAGTTCAAGTGAAGTGTATTAAGGAAGAGTTTTACTTAGAAGAAGATATTCAATATATACGGATGAGATATTTTGATAAACTTTTTGATGAATGTTGTGAGAATATGATTGATTTTAGCGATCTTAGTACCCTAAATGAAAATAGAGACTTTTTATTTTTATCATTGTATTAGTAAACTTGAAGTTGGAAAGACTTTAAAGAAAATAAAGTGTGATAAAACAGTAGGATGTAATGATATTCTAATAGAAGTGTGGAAATATTTAGGAGACAAAAGAATTTCTTAGTTTACTAAAATTTTTAATATTATTTTAATCACTAAAAAAATGTCAGATGAGTGGAGAAAAAATTATTGGTTCATATTTTTAATAATGCACATGAGTGTGCAAATTATAGAGTAATAAATTAATGTGTTTTGCATTAAAATTATGTGTGTGTGAGAGAGAGAGAGAATAGTTGAGTATAGATTATGATGTGATACTAAAGCTTCTTAAAATCAATTTTGATTCATGCAGTGTGGGTCTACTATGGAGGAGGCTATATATTTGTTAAAAGGTTTGATGGAGAAATATAGAGAAAGGAGAATCTACATATGATATTTTTAATTTAGAGAAAGTATATGATAAAGCTCCTAGAGTGGTGCTTTGGAGAGTTCTAAAAAAGAAAGAAGTTAATATTGTATATTCAAATCATTAATGAAATGCATACTGGAGCTGTTACTTATGTTCAAAATAAGGAGGATTGACCAAGTATGTTTGTATTTTAGTTAGATTACATCAATGATTGGCTTTATGTTCATCTGTTTTTGTTTTAATTATAGATGTTTTTACTAGACATTTATAGGAGGATATACCTTGCTGCATACTTTTTGTTTATTTTTTGTTTTAATTATAGATGTTTTTACTAGACATTTATAGGAGGATATACCTTGCTGCATACTTTTTGTTTATGATATTCTTCTTGTTGATAGGACTAAAGAGAGAGTTCAAGAAAAACTTGAATTATAGAGGCTAACTTTAGAGTCTAAAGGCTTTTGTTTGAGTAGATCTAAAACTAAATACATTAAGTGTAATTTTAGTAGTAGTAGATCTAGTGATGGGATTACAATGAGTGATCAAGTCATTAAAAGGAGTGTATATTTTAGATATCTTGGGTCTATTGTTCAAAGTGATGGTGAAATAGATGAGGATGTTATTAGTAGAATTGAAGTTGAATGACTGAAATGGAGGCATGCCTCGACTATTTTGTGATAGAAGAGTATCGCTTTGACTTAAGGGAAAATTTTATAAGATGGGTGGCAAGACCTACAATGCTTTATGATGCAGAATGTTAGCTGGTAAAAGAAGAACATAAAATTAAGTGTTGCAGGGATGAGGATGCTTAAGTGGGTGAGTGACTTTACACTAAGAGACAAAATGTGAAACAATATATATGAAAAGGTTGTAGTAGCTCAATGCGGATAAGATTTGAGAGAGTCACTTTAGATGGTTTGGTCACATAAAATGACTATTATTTGATGACACAGTTAGGAGAGTAGATGTATTAAATTTAACATATGTTAAGAAAGTCAGAGGTAAAGCTAAAAAGATTTAGTTAGGAAGTATAAAAAATGACTTTATTTTATTAAAATTAAATGAGAATGTGACATTTAATTGAATACAATGGAGAAAAATGATTCATGTAGCTGACCCTGTGTAGTAGGGTAAGGGCTTGTTGTTGTTGTTGTTGTTGTTGTTGTTATTGTTGTTGTCATACATTCTCCTTTGTTAAAGATTTTTAATGTCTTCATGCTTAGTTGATGGAACAAATAAAAACAATAAAATGAAGTATGCAGTAAATCGAAGTAAATTCACTAAAGAGTATAATGTAGGTGATTATGTGATAATAATTCATCTAAAAAAGATCTCTACCAAATATAAGAAATTACATATAAGAGTTTGTGGGCCAATGAAAAATAGGTAATGCTTATTATATTGATTTTTCCTTTTTATATGTATATTAGCGTAGTTTTTATTGTTGAATGAGGAATTAATCGATTTTTAGATCTGCAGCTTAACTCTCTTGCAGGAGATAATGCCTATTGATTACGTCACCTTCAAAACGCACATTCATGAGGTGGATTCCATAGTAATAGATAAGATACTCATAAATCAAAACATCGCACCATATTTCTAATACGATGGAAAAACTCATTTATGACACTTGGTTAATGGAATTGCTCTCCTCATAACTCATATAAATTAGTTATTGAATGTGAGGGTTCGAATGTCTGAGATAGCAAAATTCTTTCCCTGACGTCCTGCTTGGCAGCCTCTGTGAAATCCTACAACATGGTATCATAAATAAATCTTAGAGCAGAAAAGATATAGCAGAAATACAAAAATTATGCCTGAAGAAGGGTTCTCCATGCCCAGCCATCTTCCTGCTGTTGAACTGAAGCAATTTAATCCTAAGGAAGGGTATTTTCAAAGCTTATATGGCAAATTACAGGCGCTTTGCAGTATAAACAACCAAAGGCAGCAGGATTTGGAAAATACTCGGCTCTTCAGACAGAGAGTAAGGAGCAATGTTGGATGCTTGCACTCTGAGGGTGCTAAAGCTTTTGAAGAGTGTCACCCGATGATAAATGATGCTTCACTCACTTCAACTTCTCCATTAAAGTTAAGTTGCTACAAGGGAGATGGATTGTTGCCTTCTCCGCCATATCATTGTGCTTATAAACACGATTATGTACCACCCAAAATACCTCATCTTTCAGCTGTACTAAAATCCGAAGATCGATATATTGAGCTAGAATCAAGATTCAAGGCAGCTGATGACTTGAGGGCAGTAATTTGGCAGAAGTCAGAAGACAAATTCCGGCAGCATCTTAAAAGCAGCATAAACGGCTACAAAAGGAGACTAAGGGCAGTTAAATGCCACATAGATGAATATAGGCCAAATCTTTTTCCCAATGTCAGTCCAGAAATTTTGAGGGAAATATATCTTCGTAGTTACCATTTACAGAAAATTGACAGCCATGGCACTCGTACATCTCATCTTTTGGAAGATACGGAATGCACATCACAAGGTAATGAGCCTTGCTTTGGACTTTCACCTTGGCTGCAGCTCTTGAATGAGATGCATACAGATTATGGGACAGAAAAACTTTCAGCAATGCAAGATGCAACTGCGGAAGTTTTTTTTGCTTCTCAGAATGACCGGATATCTTCTTATTCATCCCCTGAACCTGAACTCCTTTTGAATTACAACGTTAAAGACTGCATTACTTCACTGGGAAATTCTCTAAAGTCGATTCAATTATCTTTGTCGCCAGATTATAGAGAAGGCGATGACAATTTTATCAGGAAAGAGTATAGCACGAAGACATGTAGTGCTAATTCTTGTGGAGATGATTTAGGTGAACTTCATACAAATGTGATGAACTCTGAAAATGGTGAAAAATGTCAGCGTGTCAGTGAGTATAAGGGTGGTTGTATTACGAAGGGTTACAGAGTGAAGAAATCATCAATGTTTATTGGTTCAGCATGGGCAGAACAAATTTTGGTCGCTGCTTACAAATTACAAAGAGATTCTGCTTATGTTCAGCTAGTCACAGGCAGCCCCATTGCTAATTTTGAGAAATTTCTTACTTCGGCCTCTCCAGTCATTGTTCCTTCATTTTCGATCAAAGAGGAGAAAGATTTCTTTTTTACAATTCAGGATCCTAGCGTTTCATTACAGCGTATTTGGAGTTGGTATGAAAGGCCTGGATGTTATGGACTGGAAATAAAGGCAGGAAATTCCCTGATCTTGGGAAGGTTGAAGAGCCTGGATGAACCTTTTCTTGCTTACTTTGTTCCTTCTCTCTCTTCCATCCAGCTGTTTGGGGGAACTAGCGAAACTATTCATCAGGAAGAAACTGGGAAATGTTCATTACTATCCTCATTCCAGAATCATTTGTGCCCGGGATCATTAATAGACACAAAAGATCACAATCTTCTTAACCCGGTAGAAAAGCATTCTGACGGTCCTCTTCACTCAATTTACAAAGTTAGCTCCTCAAACTGTTCTAATCAGAACCAAGAGCCAAGCTTCATTTCATCCACCAGCGAATCAAAATTGATCTTTGAATTCTTTGAAAATGACCTTCCTCATGAACGCATGCCATTATATGCCAAGTGAGTGGCAACCCTTCATGTCATTGGTCTTTATTTGTCCAAGTTATCTTTGGATAGTTTTAGTAGCATCAAAATAGGTAGCTAACATTTGTTTCTTCTCCATGGCAGAGTAAAGAAGCTTATAAAAGATGGTGCTTCCAACCTGCACATGCCTGGCAATCCATCCAGCTTAGAATGCATGAAATTGCAGGATCTTCATCCCTCATCTTGGTGAGTAACAAGCACCCATTTCTCATCGCGTTACTTGAAATCTTAAATACTTCCTGTATCAGCTGGTAAAGCTAATGAATCCATTACTATTCCAGAATTTAAAACTCATAGTAATTCTCCATATACTTGATTTTTTTAGGTATTCAGTAGCTTGGTATCCCATCTACAGAATTCCAGATGGTCCATTCCGCATGACATTCTTGACCTATCACTCACTCGGCCATTTCACCTTAAATCCTTCCAGGTCGGGTTCTTCCAAGCAAGATGTGGTTTGTCCCGTGCTGGGAATGCTTATAGCTATAACGCGAAGGTACTGATTCTCTTCCAAACTTACTGAAATATATGGAATTTATACTGCTTACTAATGATTAGCCTTCACCTAAAAAAAAAAAGAAGAAGAATTGAGTTAGGCTCATCGACTATTTATTATTTAATGTAAAACAATTGAGGTTTTTTGATTGAATCATTAGCATGAGCTTAACCTAATGAAATAAAATCGCGTGCAACTTCATATATACATGAAAACTGTCCCATTTTTTCCTGAGACTTCTCCATACCTACAGAATGATGGCTGGTTTATCCTTAATGAGAATGCACGTAACTCTCTTCAGAGAGAACAGAGGTCTTTAGATGTTTTAAAGTTGCTTCAAGATAGAATAACCAATCTGGTGGAAACTGCCGCAGTCTTCGCAGCAGGGATTACTAGTATGAAGAATGTGAAGGTTAAGAATGTTCACCAGGATTATAATTTCTTTCTGTCACGGCACCATTGATTTCTTCTTATCTCATAGGCATAGTTTTCCATTTATTTTTATTTGGAAGGGACTCATTCAACACTGTATAGCGTAGATATTGGCTTAGGAGACAGTTGTGTAAAGTTCAGATATTGGTGATTTCATGCATAACAGGTAGGGCTGCAAATGAACTGAGCATTCAACAAGTTACTCGTGACTCGGCTCGATTAGAGCTTGTTTATGTGTGTTCATTTAACTAATCGAACGAGCTTGAACACTTTTGTAAATACTGATTGCTAAATCGAAGTGCTTCAATAAGTTGTTGTTCATTTATGTCACGAACATTATCATTTAAAGCGCAACAAAGCTCAAGAAACTCGATAATACGATTAAGGCCGATTAAGGCTTGATTAAACTCGAAGGCTCGTTATTTCATTAAATGAGTTGTTGTTAACATAAGTCCATATGAACCGAGTCAGCAAGCTCTCGATGAGCAAAGATTTTTAACGAGCTCGAGCTTGAGCCGAGCTCGAGCTCAATAATGACAAACGAGCTTGAACGCAAATAAGCCTCTGCTCGGCTCGGTTCGTTTGCAGCCCTAATAACTTCTTTTTTTTAATTTTTTTTTATTTTTTATTTTTTTTTATTTTTATTTTTTTATTTTTTTTATTTCGTTTGCAGCCCTAATAACTTGAAAATTCTAAGTTGTTAATAAAGTTCAGCTTTAGTAATGATATGAAGTTTATATAAGAGTTTTTTCTTATTATTTTTTAGTTTGGGTCTACTTAATTGCTTGCTTAATTGTGGGTTATAATCATAGTTTTAAAAATTGGATTGGACTGTTTAATTTGATTGGTTTAATTGTGAAATAGGTCCATAACTAGCTCAAATCCAAAATAACTTCTATTTTGAACTACTAAATTGAACTAATTTTTGGATAATTAGTTGGTTCTAATATTGATTAAATCTTGATTTTTGAATTTTGATATGAGGACTATAAATATAATATTTAAATTAAAAAAAGATAAAATAATTAATATGTTATATCCGAAATTTTTATTCTAAAATTTTATTCAGAATATTGAAATATCGTAAATTAATATGTTATAATTGAATTGATAAAAATATTACTATAATATTATTAGTTTATCATTTAAATCATATTATAATATTTGTAATATTTATCACATCATTCAGATTAATCACCAATTGAATTATTAAAAGTGTTCCCATCCGACTTCAAAATCTTGATCCGAGACCAAAAAAAAAAAAAAAAAAAAAAAAAAAAAAAAAATTGCAATTCAGAGACTTCAATTCTTACCTTTAGTCAAGTAGATTAAGAGGTGTTTGATAATAGATTAGATTTATTTTAAATAGAATTTAATAAATTTAGTAGATCTAGATTTAGTAAATTATGAACTATTAAATTTTGAAAAATATTTGATAACAGATTAATTAAATTATATTAAATTTAGAAAGATATTTGATAAATTATTTAATAATTTAAATTTATTAGGATTTAGAAATTAATTTTTTTTTGAAGAAAATATAAAAGATAACTTTTTATCATATTATATTTTAATTTGAGATATATTAAAATAATAATTATATCCATGATATTGAATCTATACTAAATCTTGATCTATCCACAAACTTTAATTTATAATAATACATCAATTAATAATTAATATTATTAAATTAAAATAGTTAAAATTAACTTAAACTACATTACAAATAATATTAATTGTTATATTAGTTAAAATCATAGGAACACTTTTAAATTTTAAATTAGTTAATTATCAAATTTATAACAATTATAATTACATTAGCTAAAATTATTTAAATCTAATTATCTATCAAATGATAATTACATTTAATAAATTATAATTAACTTATAATTACATATTAATAAATAGTTAATAATATTTAATTAAAATTAATTTTATCATAATATTTTAATTAAGCAAAAAATTAGTAGTTAAATGAATTATTTAAAATTAAGATTTTTTAAAAGTATTAAAAAAAATTACGGTTGCAGTTTGTGTAAATCCCATAAATTCATTCTTCCAATAAGATTTACTAAATCAGGAATTTAAGAGGATTTATTGATTTACTGGATTTATAGGATTTTCTAAATTCGGGATTTATTTTTTGCATTTGGTAAGATTTATTAGATTTAGTAGTGTAAAGCTTAAATAAATCGGTTGCCAAATACCCCCTAAAAGAGGGATTTTATTCGATGAAGACTTAACGGCGTGCAATGGAACGGTTAGATCAAAATTTTTATTAAATCAAATAAATTAAACTAAATAATTTAAAATAATCAAATAATTTAAAAAATATATATATATAGAGCTAATTGAACTAAACTATAGTTCTATTTATTCGGTTGAAATCAAATAACTAAATATTTATAATTAAAAATCAAATATTGAGATATTTTTTACTGTATTCAAATCATGCAGCGGGTCACTTTCAGGGGACGATCTACCATTAACACAATGATTTAAAGAATTCATGTGATAATTATTTAGATAAATTTTATGCTGACTGTCGACTACTTATCACAACTCTTCACTTTTTACATTCAAATTTGGAACCGATAATGATAGTGTTAGATTGCAGATTAAACCAAAAAAAAAGAAAAAAAAAAGAAAAAAAAAAGAAAAAAAGATGGCTCGATTGAATCCACTAGAGCACACCCATGATGAGACTAGGCTATAAAACATATATATACATATTTAGAAAAATCTGAAATACAAAACGTAATGTGACATTGTGACTTGTGTCGTGAATATTTATTATAGTGGTTTTTCTGTGCTAAAATGGTTAACTGAAAATTAGATTAGTGAGAACAATGATAAGATTTTCATTTGACTTTTATTGATAATAAAAAAAATGCTTATGATTGAATATAAAAAGAATTGATTTTATTGTTTTTCAAAAAACCTACAAATGCTATATAAAATTTATATAAGAAATGACTAAATATCAAGAATAATTTTTATAAATCATAATAAACATTACTCGCTAGTATATATTTATAAAAAAAATAGGGGCATTAATATACATAGTACAGAGTTCTTATATATTTGCATACTTAAAATTTAATTTTTTATATTTATATAAATAATATCTAATTTTTTAATATTATATCAAAAATAATATAATCATTAATTTTTTAAAATAAAATGCATCTTTTTATATATAAAAATAATACTATATTTATAAATATCAAACTTTATGTATTAGTTATGTAAATGTATAAGAATTATGTGTTATGTATGTAAATTTTCAAAAAAATATTTAAAATAATATAATTTTAAAATACATCATTAACACATAAATTAACGCTTTTGGCTTCGCTTTTTCTTTAAATGGTGAAAACAAAGACATTCATTTGACTATCGTGACTTTTTTTTAGAAAATTTTGTGTAAAAAAATTATTTTGAGAAGGTAGAGTGTGCGTCGAAATATTGAATTTTTCAAAAAGAAAAATATTTATAACATACGATAACTTTTTGTAAAAATTGCTTTCTCTATAATAACTTTATAATCAACTTTTTAAAAAGTTATAGTTGCCCTAAACATACCTAAGATTTTCTTCATGATCAGATTAGTGCTTCAAGAAATGTGTGGATTCTAGAAGAGCATCTCCTTGCCTCCTAATTCAGAGTAAATTCTATGTTCTTCAACTCATTCGAGAGCATTGGTGATTCTGCTCAATTAACGCAGGAAGACGTTTCTTAATAGCTTATTTTAGTAGGAGATAATTTAAAGAATTATAAACATGAAAGAGCACCGAATCTAAAGAATCAGAGGGTTGAAAAATTAAATGCCAAAGTACAGAAGGTCTGAATAGCAAAAGATCAATAACTTTAATGATTTTAAAATATTCAACTCTAAACCCTAAACGTCAAGATCTCATTATTAATTTGAGCATCGATTATAAATCTCTGATTTTTATTTTCTAAATCGACTGTATAATGCATAGAACCTAGATCGGTAATTCTCATTCAATTTTAATAGATTGACTAAAAAAGTAACTATGCAATATTTTATTAATAAATTTTTTGTTATTTTTATCATATTGGATTTTAGATTAGAAGATTTCATTTTATGGGTCTACTTTTCTTTAGAGCATCTAGGTGATCATAAAGTAATTTCTATGTGAAATGTAATATATCTTCAATTTAGTTCTAAAAAAATGTAAGTGCAAGTCGAGTGAAAAAAAAAAAGATACAAGATCAAAAATTTTTTTGACTTAAGAATCTTTTTAATATTAGTTTAAAAACTAAAAAGATGTCAGATGAGCGAAAAATTATTAGAATTAAGTTAATGTGCTATACATTAAAATTATGGGATAGAGTAATTGAGCATAGATTTCGACGTGATACAAAAGTTTTTTAAAACTAGTTTGGATTTATATCGGGTAGATCTATTATGAATGTTATACATTTGTTGAGAGATTTGATGGAGAAGTATAAAGAGAGTAAAGGGGAACTATATATCATATTTGTTGATTTAGAGAAAGCATATGATAAAATTTCAAGAGAAATGCTTTGGAAGAAAAGAAGGGAATCAATATTCGTAAAATTCAAGTCATTAAGGATATGTATACTAGAGTTGTCACTCCTGTATAAGTACAAGTAGAATTGACAAAGTATTTTTCTATTACAGTTGGATTACATCAAGGTTTGGCTTTAAGCCCATATCTTTTGTTATAATTGTTCTTACTGATTAGAAGAGGATGAACCTCTTATTGTATATTTTTGCCAATGATATTCTTCTTGTTGATAGACAGAGGGAGTTCAAGAAAAAAATTGAATTATGGAGTTTCACCTTAGAGTTTAAAGGCTTTCATTTGGCTAGATCTAAAACAACATCCACGGAGTATAATTTTAATTGTAGAAGATGAAGTGGCATAGTGGTGACAATGTGTGATAAAGCCATTTAAAAAAGTGAACATTTTAGATATCTCGGGTATATTGTTCAAAGTAATGGTGATATAGATGGAGATGTTATTAGTAGAATTCAAGTTGGATGGTTGAAATAGAGGAATGCATCGAGTTATGTGATAGAAAAATACTGCTTATACTAAAGAGAAAATTTTATAAGATGATGGTGAGACCTATAATGCTTTATGATGCAAAATGTTAGCCGATAAAGAGACATAAAATTAAACTATGTATTGCAGAGATTAGAATGCTTAAGTAGATGAGTGGCTTTATACTTAGAGATAAAATGAGAAATAAATATATACATGATAAGCTTAGAGTAGCTACAGTGACAAATATGATTAGAGAGAGTCGTCTTAGATTATTCTTCATATAAAATATCGGCCTTCCAATGACCCTAGTTAGGAGAGTAAAAGTATTAGACTTAGCCTATGTTAAGAAAAGTAGAGGTAGACTTAAAAAGATATGGTTAAGAAATATAAAAAATGACCTTAATTTATTTGGATTAAATGAGAATGTGATAATTAGTAGAACACATTGGAGAAAAAAAGATTCATGTAGCCTAACCTAGTTAGCAGGATAAATGATTATTGTTGTTATTGTTAATCAATTTTCCTGCTGTTCTAGCACTCGAAAATGCTTTGCATATAACAGATAAAATAAAAATATAAAATATATTATGAAAAATATATCAAAAAAGTTGTTACATTGATACTAGTCAATACAATTTTGATTACTAATATGTCAAAAAATCTCAAGTGTGTACCATACAAAATATTGAGTATATAATGCTGATCCAAGAAAAAAAAAAAGTAAATTATAGAGAAAGAAGGTTACTACAATGTTTATATGGTTCAAGTAAATTCAAGGTATAGATTTAATTAACATTTAGACTAGGATTAACACTAATAATCATGTATTTTTTTTAATAGGCAAGATAACTTAACACCTAATTTTAATGAGCTTAGACAGCTTAATCTCCAAAACAAAAAATGCATAATAAAATTTGTTTAAACTTTAGTGGAGACCTATTGATTATTTCGTAGCAAATATAATCTTTTAGTATAAAGTTTAAATAATATAATTAAAATCAATTTGTACAATTTTTCATTGATTATTATAGAAAGATTGAACCACAAAGATCCTTGCAATCATTGAAGATGAATAATTTGATTCCTAAAAATAATATCTCAAATCTCACTTGAAGTAGTTTTATAACGTTTTTTTTTTTTCAAGGGTTCATTAGCATTATATGTGATAAATATTTTATTATAAGCTCTACATCTTTTTTTTTTTTAAATATTCAAATCATTAAAATTCTCTAAAAATAAATTTAAAAATTAAGAGGCCATTTGGGATCACTTTTGTTTTTTATTTTCTATTTTGTAATTTTCTTTTATTTATATATATTTTTAAAATAAAAATATTTTATTGTAATTATTATTTTTAAAAATATTCAAAACATCTTGAATGTTTTTGAAAATAATGTTATTTATTTTTAAAAATAAAAAATAAAATATGTAAAAAATATTTTAAACAAATATATTTTTAAAAATAGCACCAAAAAAAAAACAAAAACAAAATCGATCCCAAACAGCTCTAAGTTATTTAATGGCTATTTATGTAGTTGTTATATAATCAAAATGCCTTCTCATATTAAATATTTTTTTTCAAATGATGATTAATAAATTATAATCTACTTAATTAAAATTCTTGATATGAAAGAAAATATTTTTTTCAACCATTAGGTCACAAAAATCTTTCACCTTTTTATTTTTTTTTTGGAACATTTACAAAATACTACATAATTCTTATTATATATTTACATATTTCATACCTAAATTTTAATATCTACATTCATAACACTCAAATCTCTACTATCACATCAATAATATCACTATTATTATCTTTCTAAAAATAAATTAATACATCCTTTCAGGCATAAGATATTATATATATAAATATTAAATTTAAGTATTAGATATATAAATATATAGAAATTATATATGAAATGTATGTAATTTTATTATTTATTTATTTATTTTTTTGCTGAGTGCTTGATCTCAAACATTTTTGCATTATTTCAATAAATGTGCAATGATTTATTCTCCCCAAAAAGTTGAAATTTAAATTTTAGTTAAGTTCAGCTAACCACTTTAATGATAATGGGCTGGGCCAATGGTAGCTTAGGCCCTAGCATCCCCACTATAGATCCCCCGTTTAAATATTTGTGAAACTTTATTGTTGTGTGAATGAAAAGGGAATGGGGAAATATATTTTAGCTAACCCACCGTCTTTTAGAGTTGATGGTAGTGACGAGAATCTCTGATGCGTTAGATTCCTCTCAGAGTAGCGCCGGAAATCAGGATCCGATGACCATTACTACGAATGCCACTCACGACAACACATCCCAAATACGGGTGTTGGTGAATACCCATCCAAAAAAAAAAAAAGAGGATGGGCAAATATATTTTATAATAATAAAATGGAAGTTTTTGGATTAGGTGTGTGACCTGGACTGTAATTGTAAAAGTATTTAATATATGTAAATATCAAGAAAATTTGACCTGTTTTAGGTTATAGAAGATTTAGATTTTGAAAAAGAATTTGAATGTAAATATATAAGCATTAGGCAGCTGGAGATAGATATAGGAAATGATATTAATGATATATGATTTAATTAAAATAAAATAATATTTATATATATACCACACAAGTTTTATATATTTACATATTTAATACCCTAAGTTAGATAATTATTTATCTAATAATTTGTTATTATTTTAAAAGTGTATTTCACTCTAAAAAATAACTCATGATAGTATTTTTCATGTGATATTGAAGATTTATGTGTTATATATAAAAATAATTTCAAATTTAGATATTAGATATATAAATATATAAGAATTATATGATATGTATGTAAATATTTCTAAAATAAAATACTTAATTTCTTAAATAAATAATAAATAGTGAGTGTATATATAATATTGTATATCAATTCTCTTCCAAAATATTTTGGAATCAATGATTATAAAATTGAGCTGTGATTTTGATATATAAAATACTTATTTATGTAATTATATAATAAAATGCTTAGAAATATGTTTTATATAATATTCTTTTGGATCAAAATAAAAAATAAAACTCAAAATATTGTAAAAAAACTTAGATATTTATAACACAAATTTTACATCAAACAAATCTTTGAATCTAAGCGATCATCCTTCTACCAAACTCAACAAATTCATTTTCTCATTATTTTCATGGTTACTATGAAACGATTAACCTTAAATAATCACTTACATATCATTAGATGACACCACATAATATTTATTATCATTAAATCTATATATTATACAAATATGAATTTGCAATAATCTATTAATATTTATGATTGTAAATTGATGTTGATGTGAAGAGAGAAAAATATAAACAAATACTACTAGTAGATATACAGTAAAAAAAATTTAAATATATTATTATCCACCTAAATATATGCATCTACCAAGTATAGGATTCCTTTGATATTACCTTTTGTTATCATTATTTTATTATATTTTTATTTTGTCTATATTTTGATATAAAATAAAAATATTTAATATTTTATTTATTTATTATTATTATTATTTTACTTTAATAACATGAGATCGCATGAAACATGTGTGGGCAAGGTGTGCACAACTAGGGATAGCTGTGGGGCAACTGTGACCTATAGGGAGCACGATTTGGTCAAATAGGCACATAACTGTTTTTTTTTTTTTTGGTTGGACTGGTGAGCTTGTGAGGGTAATAAATGCATACACGCGCGTATGCGTCATCATCGTGCCTAATCGACGGCCTTGTATCTAGATCACTTAACTAGTTGAGTCAAACAAGAGTGAAGTTTGTCCAACTAGACTTATTTATACCTCTAATTAAGTTTAAATATAACATGAAAGATTCTAATAATAGATGCCATAATTAAAGATACATTTGTATCACTACCAATCCATTTCATTTTTTAAACTTTTATTTTCATTTTTATAGAGAGAGTTAGACATTGCCAAATGATCATTAATTTTAGAAATGCCAAACTTGAGGTTTATATAGTTGGCAAAAAATTTGTTCAGGATATTATAATACAAAATTTGATTGTGTTAGATTTTAAAACATTTGCATTTATTTTGAGATAAATATAAAAAAATAATTAAAATATTATTCAGTTTCAATCTAGCTTATGGATGATTGGAGTATTAAAATCTTATTCAACTTTATTTATTTAAACCAATTCAAATAATTAACTCACAGTGAAACAAGAAGAAGAGAAGTTTCTGGTTTGCATGGTATGAACAAGTTCGCTCGTGGCCATCTAAACATCGATTCGATCTTCCTTCAAGAAAAGAATTGTAGATGATTAGTTGACCAACAAAACAAATTCAAAGCTGCAATATTTTTGATGAATTTCAAAGATTTTTTTATGGTCAAATAAATGGAGAAATTAAGCTCAAGAAAAAAATAGAAACAAAACTGACGTTGATTAAATAAGAAGAGCAAAATAATATGTTATGGGATTGGGAATGATGCATGAAAAGTAGCATATATTAGAAATAAACGAAAGGATTATTACTCAGAAATCTAAAGAGCATATGGACTCTAAAAGGCTTGAGCAGCGAGCGCTGAGGCCGGTTTGTGGCGTTGGCGGGAGAAAGGGGCAAGCATCGGCGAACATCGAAGCCGCAGTTATAGGACTGCGGTTGAGCAGCTAAGTGGTGACTAGTGAGTAGTGAGTCACAGTAATGATGCAGTTTGTGTAGAATAGCGGTGGCTATGAAGCTGTGAGACTAGAGCAGGTGCTCGCAGACGAGTTTTATATATAAAAAAAAAATTGATGTCTGAAGAGCGGAGAGAGAATTTATTTCAAAGAGACCCATATTTGTTTGAGCATCACTCCTCCCAAAGAGAAGTCTTGTTTAAGAATTTTTACATGACTTTGAATTTGCAAATCAAATTGAAGGTGGAAACAGAAGAGAGTCTTGTACAACCCTTGTCCCTAGGCAAAGTGGTTTTCGCCCAGCAAATCAGATCCATCTTTCTTGACTCTCTACTATGGTAAAAGAAGTTACTAGTGAGCGAGATCTTTTTAAGTACACCTTTAGGGAGAGAAACATATATGAACTAGTAGAACAAATAATTGTTAAAAGAAGATTGAATGGGTTAGAATCTTCCACCATAGGATAGGTATTTGCATTTCCATCCAGCCAAATAATTTATCAAACAGAGAATTGAAGTGTATTAATTTGAGAGGGCATGGAATTAGAGGGATTCCAAGATACTTGAAAGGAAAGTTGTTGTGTTTGATATCAAGAATCTGCTAGAAAAGATTGGCACTTCTAGCATTTTTGGAGATGCAGACTGTGGGCTCCGAAAATTCTCCACCGACCTCTCGACAATATTGAATTGAAGAGAGTGATTTAAAGTGTCGGTGAAAGATGTAATAGTAGATAAGACACTACCCAGATTTTGCCTCATTTTGTGAGGACTTTAGATATGGTTCTAGGTTTCTTATAAGGCAAGCCACATAGTTAATTATAAGTGAGAGAATTTTAGATTAAGGCTAGTGGTTAGATCGCTTAATGCATGTAGTAGTAGCGACATATAGAGTTTTAGAATTTAGATTATGAAATTCATCATTTTAAACAAGCAGATGGTTGGGGAATGATGACATGCGATCTAGATCCCATGGTTAGTCATCCCGGACTGGGGCTAATTACTTAGTTAGAGGTAGTCAACTGAAGATCCTTGCCAAGACACGTTACATCGTCAAGAAATTCTTGTAGACTGGGTGGTGTTTGTCAGGAGATAGGCTTAAGTCTACCTTAGGCGGAGTCTGCCATCAAGTATACCCTATGATTCATATCTCAAAGCGAGCCATTAGGGGATCAGCTCTGATCGTGATCGTAATATAATGGAGCTCCAACAAATCACCCGTCGAGGACGGTCGTAATTCCTTCATCTGGAACTGGCCAGCCACGCATGTGAGGACACCCGTCCTTGATAAGAGATTAATTGAGAGTGAACATAGAGAACACTTGATTTGATATTGGCTCCTTTGTGAGTTTTCTTAATTTGTCAAATAAACGGTTGGGAAGGTGGATGGGGAGTTTGATTTAAGTTTTAATGATAGAGTTTCATTTAAGCGTTTTGATTACCACTTAATTTGATTTAAAAAAAATTGATTAATTTGAATATATTTAGAGTTTTAGATTATGTCAACTCTGTTTAGCTGCTAATAGAGGATTAGATCTACTATCACTTGATAGAATTAGTTCTCGATTTCACGACTTGAAATTTTATTATAAGTTTTAAGTTTTGTTAACTGGACCCAGTCTAAGACTAAGAAACAACCGCATACTCAAGCACTTGAATTTAAGCACTTAGCGTAGTGTTGGGGCCCATGCGGGTGTATTTAAGACCTTATGTAGTGTTTATTTCTGAATTATAAGAATGATTTCAGATTTTCATTTAATTCCAACTTAGCCTACGCAGCCTTTTCAGACATTAAAATTTAAACTTGAAATCTATATGTCCGAGCACATGCAGGTATTTATAGCTTTAGATAATTTCACTTTATTAGTGATTTCATTAATTTTAAAAATCATAATTAGAATGAAATCTCTTAATTTTTGATTAAAGGAAGACCTATTATTTTATAGATTTTTATTTAGTATCACATGATGTTTGCTTGTACAAAGAGTTGTAGATTCGACGGTGATTTATTTTTGAAATTTCTGAGGTTCGATAATTTAGTTTGTTATTTTAAAGAAGATTTACTCTCAAAGTAATTTTCATTTTCCCCTCTTTTCTCAAACTTTCTTACATTCATTTTCCCTCATTTTATTCAAACTCCATATTTGTTTTCCTCCTCCTTCTTTTCAACCATTTTCTTCTAATTTCTATAAATAAGGCCAAGAGAGAGTCTCTTATTCTATTCCATTTATTTGAAGGGTTGGAGTTAGAACATTTGAAAGGGAGTGGTTAGATTGATATTTGATAGTCCCTCTTTTTGTTTTGTTTTATTTTGTTGTATGTCATTTACTTTCCCCTTTTTCTTGTTTGGATATTTTATTACTTAGCTTCGTTAACTCATTTTACTTTCCCATATTTTTTCTAAGTCATGAGATTTTGATGAAATTTTTAAAGATTGCAAGTGACATCTAGATGTTGGCTTATTATGCACTCATGGCGTGAGTGGTTTCTTTCGACACCACAATTTTTTTATCTCGTTATTCTTGAGACAAGGCCTTCACTCAAAGAAATATAAGCATGCATATATCCACATTCACATCACACATGTTGACTCATTTTACAAAGATCGAGAGATGAGTTGGATATCATAAACAAGAGAAGAACCCTCTTGATGGTGTTACTTTAAACTGATTGAATTTGAAGAGGTAATGAGGAATCAAATCGAAAACCGAAAAGAACCCACCACGGTGTTGCTTCTCATTAGTGAAGAGAGAGTGGAAGGGTGATGCAGGAGGCGACTCCGGAAAGAAGAAGAACTTCCTTTCTGTGTTCTTCCCTTTGTTAAAGATTGGAAGGATAATGAGAATCTGATCGAAAATGAAGAAGAAGCCTCTTTGATTCTTACTTTTAAGAAAAAATTAAATTTAAATTTATGATTTGAAATTGAAAAAAAGAATGATTGGAAAATGATTTTGGTTTGAATTGGGAAAGTGAGGAAAGGGAAGAGATCATCGAAAGAATGAAAGGAAAAGAAAGATCTCTGGTTTGAGGAAGAAAAGGAAAATGAAATCATTTCAGTTGGAAAAAAATGGAAGATCAAGCCTTACCCTCTTTTGTTTTGAGGAGGAAGGAAAACTCTCTTGGTGGATTAGCAAGGAAAATCAAAATGAGGAGAGGAGGAGTTCTTCAAGGAGGAAAAAAAATCCTTAAGCAGTTGAGGAAGAAGAGGCTGTGTGCTTGGAGGAGTTGGAGCATGAAGGAAGCCTTATTGTTCCCTTCCTGCGTGAAGTCTCAGGCGAGGAGAGTCAAGACAGATATAGCGAGCAAACCGGGTTCATTAGACTTAGATTAGGTTTTAGATTTTTTAATTTGATTTTTAGGTTAATTAATCAGCTTTGATGTGGACTTTATTTGATATATATAATATATATATATATATATTTAGTGTTAGCATAACGTCGTAGTCGTTCGCAATGTAAGGGCTTTGGTTCAAGTCGGCGTAAAATTGAGTCAATTTCAACTCAAAATGCGCATCACCACTTTCGACCGCTTGACATTTGTGCAGACTCATTCGAATTGAGTGCGAACAATCTTACTTGATAAATTTTCATGTTTTAAAATTAAAGGTACAATCAATTTCGCGGTGGTTTCGTGTGTTATCGTGACTTTGATAGACGTGCATGTGCGTTGACGACTCGAGTGCTTGATCAGTTGATCATCAAGTCATACAATATTTATATTCTAACTAGTTTCAATGTTCTAAATGCGATGACGAAGTTCGTTCATCGATCGGAGGTCATTTGTGTTGATTTTGGTCGTCGTGCATTTTATTCAATTTGTGCATTCTTCGATTATTCAACATTTGCATCTCATCAATTGAGTGCTAATCTTACTTAGTTTTGATATTTTGAAGGTAACACGTATCGGTTTCTGAGCAGATCGTTTGATCATCATTAAACTTTACTCGATATGTGTTGACACATTGATAGCTCGAGCGCTTTATTGATTGATCGTTAGATTTTGCAATATTTATATCTTGATCAATTTTGACATTCTGAACACGATAACGAAGTCCGTTCATCGATCAGAGGTCATTTCAACCATTTTTTTGTGACATCCAGTGTATTTTGAGCCCCGATTTGCGTCTTTGCTCACCTCCTCAAATTAAACTTGTGCTTGATGATTTATGACACATATGAGGAGGTCAACAAATGCCCCAAAAAATATGACTCGTGCATGGGTGAGTCACATTTGTTAGGGTTGATCTTTTACTCATAGATCTTAGATCATTTCAACTTCACTTGCAATAGCTTACAGAGCTTTGATATGATTGCCATTAGTATGATGTCTTGTTTAGGACATACTAAATGACGAGATTGACCGATTTGTCAGAATCGACTTGTCAGATAGATATGAGTTTTTACACCATATACTCTCTACTTCAATGGCTTTGATGAAAATCTCTTTATTTCATGTCATTGCAGATTTAAGTTTCCTCGAACCCTAGCTTCGTGCTTGGTTGGGTCTGATGGAGGAATTGATCTGCTTATCTTGATGAAGGACTTTGCTGGGGAATTGATTTATCCATGCTTGGTCAGATTTAAAACTCCTTTTGTCATAGCTTTAAGCGGATTGATGAAGGGACTGTCCATATTTTGTGAGGAAGTGTATTGACATATGAATGCTTTTCTTTGATGAATTCATTGAAGGGTGCATCTGATTATGACCTTGCTTATATAGTCAATATTGAGTTATTAGTCTAGCAATGTGTGCGAATAATCACGAAATTCTTTAGTTGACCATCGGCTTTATATGAACTATGGAATTGCTTCCTGATCTTCATACGCTTTGAAAAATTGATGAGATTGATTTTCTTGATCCCATCATCAGTAGAAATATCTCTTGGATCACGGTTGCTTATAATCACTAAAGCTGGATTTGATTTGATTGAGCGGTATCATCATTGGGGATGGCGGGGCTCTTTTCTGTGGCCTTTTCTTACGGCTTGTTGAGTGAGGAAGCGTCGACAACTCGAATTTGTGAGCTTTTGAGTTCGACCTTTAGAACTCTATCGCTTAACGTGATGGGTTGGTAGTTTTATCATTAGACTAATGAACGGGGGCTCTTTCACTGCGACCTTTTCTTGTGGCTTGTTGAGTGAAGAGAGCGTCAACAACTCAACTATTTGTGGGCTTATTGAGTTTGACCTTTTGACCCATCCGTGTCCTAGACTTTAGGATGTAGAGGTTGATATTTTCCAACTTAATTGATTGAAGCTTCCAAATTAGTTCTTTGACTTGATCTCTAACATTTGGATCAGAGAAAATATTTTGACATTTGAGGCTATCTTTTCATGCGTAGCAATATTATTCTTCTTAACACCCAATAGCAATTATAAATATATTCGGATTTTCGCTTCGATGTCACTGAATCATATATTCGAGGATCTCATCTTACATCCTATGTCAACTCAAATAAACTAAAAATGCCCCTGTCTTGCAAGGAGAATTTTAAAGCATATTTAGAAGAACTTTCAAGATGAAAATATGCAAATATATCAATATTTGAATTAATATGCTCTTAAAGAGGATTTTAACATACAACGTTGATTTCATCTATATATAAAAATTTAAAAATACCCCTTGTGTAACAGGGGAAGTTTCACAAAAAAGTTCTTTCATCTGAAGTGGGTATATTTATTTAGGGATCTCGGCATGAAGTATGATTATACTAAATAGATAACCCATGTCTTGGAGAATTTCTATTGTACCGAAATGTATTCCTCATGTAATTTACGTATTGCTACTATTAATTGGGCATTGGTACCATTTAGGTTGATGAGTTGGTATACCTCCTTGGTATACTTTTTCAATGAAAAAAAGTCTTTCCCAGTTAGGCTTAAATTTTCCACCGAATTTTTGATTGGGGATAATTGGTATTCTCAGCACTAGGACCAATTCTCCTTTTTGGAATGTTCGAGGCCCCACCATATGGTCAAAGCCCTGGACATCTTTGCTCGATAGACTTCTAGATTTTGATGAGCTTACAGTCTAACTTCATCAAGCACATCGAGTTCCTCCTTTCTCAAATGAGTGTTTTGTTCTTCTTTAGATTGTATTGGATGGCTACTCGAGTGAAACTCAACTTCAAGAAGAAGCTGAGTTCAAATACCAATAAATAGGGAGTGGCATTAATTGTCTTGTAGGCGTTCGATACGCCCATAGAGCCTCTATTCGCTTGATATGCCATTCTCTTTTATTTTTTGTGAGAATCTTCTTAAGCAGCTTGACTAATATCTTGTTGAAGGCCTCTGCCAAATCATTTATTCTTGGATTGTATATTGAAGAGTATCGCCAATCAATTTCGGTCGTTCGACGAATTTATTAATCTTTGCACATTTGAAAGCTATGCTATTATTAGAAATTATTTGGCGCGATACTCTAAATCTATAGACCACATTATGTGTGAAGAAGTTGATCACTTTCGATCAGATAACTTCTTTAAATGGGTAGCTTACCACTTAGAAATAATCGATCAGGATGAAGCGGTGTCCAAGATGATGGTGGATCAATTGGTCCAATTATACGTACCCAACATTGAATGGCCAGGATGCTATCGTTGGTGTAATAGATTTGGAGGTTTATTGATGAGATTCTCATGTACTTGACACTCATAACACTTCTTAGTATGATTAATACAGTCTCTCACCATAGATGACCAATAATAACCCATTCTTTTGATCTTTACTGCCATCTTGGGAATTGACTAATGTTCACCATAAAGTCTTTCATGAACTTCAACCATCACTTTGGTACCTTCATCTGCATTTAGGCATCCTACCCACATTTGTTCGAATGATCTATGATATAAAGTATTATTGGAGAAAGCATAGCATAGTATTCTTTTTTCAATTTGGGCTGCCAGTGATTTATTATTTGGTAATTTGCTTTCTTTAAAGTAGTCGATGAAGGGTTGCCTCCAATCATGTGACTCTTTTACTGTAAGGGCTTCACACTATTTTTCTGAGGCAATGTCATTCTTAGCTCTTCTTGGTACAATTTCTTGTTGATTTTCGGGAGTGTGAGGACAGTGCATCCTTGGTCAATTTGATAACCCCTCTATCGGAGATTGATACTTTATTGGCTCTAGACTTCAGTAAATATATCGATCATGATATAATCATCATTCATACTTATTTCCTTAGCTAATTTGCTAGCGGTCGACTTTATTCTCGGATCGAGAGACTCGAGTTAGTGTGATATTTGGTATATGCTTCATAAGCTCGAGAACTTCGCTTGTGATAGAAAGCTAACTCAAGCTTGTTGATTCTATAGATGCCAAGTACTTGATTTATAATAAGCTGAGAATCGTCAAAAATATGCAAGTTTTGAATGCCAATGAAAATAGCTTCTTCTAGACCTCCCACTAATGCTTCATATTTAGCTTCATTATTAGTTCTTGGCTCGGTCAATCCATATGATTGTCCCATTATCCCTCCTTCTGGTATTATGAAGACGATGCCGATTCCTGCTCTTACACTTGGAAAATTTAGAGGTTAGACTTGTGATGTAGAACATCATGAGGATCAACAAATTAGAGCTCAAGGCCCATTTACAAGATCTCAAGCTAAAGCCCAAGAAAATTCAAGAAGAAGACTTAGCTCATTAGCTTTGCTAAGGCCATTTTATGATTTCATCTTTTTTATTTATGTAATTTTAATTTTCTTCTAGAAACTCCATGTTTGAAATTTTGCATTTAAAATTCAAAGCATGACATGTGAGGTGGTTGAATCCACATAAAATAATAGCATGTGAAATGGGTGGATGACATAAAATAATGAGGCAATTTAATGCTTCACATTAATGTGGCCACCCACCTTTCCCTCCATGTTTTGAATTCTTTTCTTTTGAAAGATGCTTGTAATGGCTATAAATAGCCCTCTTATTAGAATGAAGGAGATCTTTTGGCAATTACAAATTTTGAGTTATTCTTGTGGTTTGAGAGCTTGGTGGCCAAACCTTGGCAATCCTTGGTGGGGCTAGTTATCCAACATATCTTCTTCCTTCACCTCCAATACCCACGTTCTCTCAATCTCATCAAAAGAAAGAATAACCTTCAAATTTGGTATCGAGCGAAGCCGAAGGAACAAATTTGGTCAAAAGTTCTTCAACAAAGGGAGCATCTCAAATGTTGGACTTGTCTTCAAACTTGTGAGTTTTTCTTGGACTTGTGAGGTTAATTAATTTTCTTTTTATGTGATAGTTTAAATACATATTAGTAGCTTGGAAAGATATATATTGCTTGCAAGTTTATGGTGATAGCATAAAATTTTAATTAGTAAGCTCCATTATATATTTTAGCCATTTTCAATTGTGTGAATGTGCACCCCTCCTCTCAAAAGAAAAAAAAATTAAAGAGTACCTTGGTGAGGTAGTTCATCACCTAAAAACCATTAGTGCAAATCAAAATCTAATTATTTGCTTTATTATCTTTGTTATTGTTTATGGTTAATTTTAGAAGTTTCTTTGATTAACTTATGATAACTTGCTTTCTTAAAAGAAAAAAAGAGGCTTGATAAATTTGCATTTTTTTATTTCATTGCATTATATATATATTATGCATGCATAATAATATAAGTGTGTTAAACTTGGTGATTTTGGAAGCTAAATAGAACTTTGTCAAAAAGACCTAAACTGTTTAAGGAGAGCTTGGGATTTAAGTGGTCTTGTACCCCTCCTCACCTGGAAGTTCTCTTAGCTTAAAATTTCTTTGATTACAATTATATTATACTTGTTTATTTTTTTCATTTTTTTTATTGATCCTTTTTCATATATCTTTTTTTTTTCATTAAAAAAAAATCTCATGGCACAAAAATCTATCTCTCAAGATCAAGTTGAAAATTTGACTAGATTAGTTGATGCCTCAGATCTTAAGATCCAAGACAATGAATTAAAACTCAACAAATATTAAAGAAATAAAATGCAAGAACTTAAATAACAAATGCAAACTCTTTTTTAGTACATCTACAAAATAATGGGTACCAACTCCTCCTCAATACCTATGTGATGGGATAGATGAAGAAGATTCATATCAAACCATAGAAAATCAACCACTTAGAAGACAATCAATTGCTAGAAATGGTGGAAGGGGAGAAATTTATTTTAAGACTATAGAAGACTCTAATGATCCATCTCGAAGAGTTAAAGTAGAAACAACTTATGATGGTATACATGATCAAATAAATTTCTCGATTGGTTTGTTCAAATGGATGACTTCTTTGATTGGTATAAAATGGATGATTACCAAAGGGTTACTTTTACTAAAATGAAATTGATAGGGCATGCTAAAATTTATTGGACAAATACTTTAGCTAAAGAACAAAGATTAGGAAGGACAAACCTCACTGGATAGAAATGAAAGAAATGTTAAGAAAAGTACATCTAGGCATCATGATAAGAAACTACATAGTCAATTATTAATTTTGAGACAAGGTAATTATCTTGTAACGAATACTTGAACACTTTTGAAGATCTAGTTTCTAGAACTGATTGTCGATAATGATTGGCATTAATAAATTTGTTATTGGACTTAGAGTGAATTAGAAATGAAGTTGAATTATTTGACCCACAATCTTTAGAGGAAGCATTTTATTATGCATTATTGGTTGAATAACAAAAGAAATCTGCCTCTCTCTCTAAAATTAAAGAAAGTTAGTACCTTCCATTTCATCCATAGATCTCTTGTTAGACACATCCAAATGGCCCATCCCCTTTGCCTAAAACTTCAATTGAAGGGAGCTCTAAGAACCTTAGGAAGTAATATGTTTTAAATGTCATAAAAGGTCATATGCAAAATCAATGTAAAGCTCAAATCTTATTTTTAGAAGAAGTTGAAAATCAATAGATGATAATCTAGAAGAAGTTTATGATGACACCCCATTATCGATGAAGAATTGGAATTTTGATGACCCTCATGTTAATGTGATGAGATGTCTTCTTGTAATAAAAAATGAGAAGATTGGAGGAGAAAGAATATTTTAGCATGTATTTTGTGTAATGAAAAGAGAAGTAGGTTAGTTATAGATGGAGGAGTGCTATGAATGTCATTTTGAACACATACCTTTCGAGCCAACTTAAAATCAACCTCACCTGAACCATTTCATGTTAGTTGGGTAAATCATACATCTCTTCCCATCCAATGTGTTTAGTTCTATTAAAATAGGAAGCTATGAGGATCAAATTTGGTGTGATGTTCTCCTATGGACATTGCTCATATTCTCTTAGGACCTTGGCTATATGATATGAATGTTATTCATGGTAGGGAAAATACTTATATTTTTAAACATAATAATAAGACTATTAAACTCTCTACCAATAAAGCCGGTAGAAAAACACCCTCCATAACACCACATAAAACAACCGACTTGCAACTAAGCCTCTATTGAAGAAAAATGCCAAACTTCAATTAATTATCATAGAAAATCCTACTTGTTAATCACTATCATTTATCCTTACTTTAAAACACTACTCTTTCTCCTTTGACCCCAAAGATAGAAATAATAGGTTTGGCTTCTGAAAAGAATTTTGATCCATTTCTTCTTCACATATTACATGTAAGAAGTCATACTAGACTAATGAGACTCACCTACTGTGGTCTCTTTTCTTCTTCGATTTTAACGATATTGCACGATGAGCTTCACGATGAGCTACCTCCTCAGAGACATTCAACATGCTATTGAGTTCTTAGTTCTCAACTTCCTAATCTTCCACATTATAGGATGAACCTACCGAGCATGTTGAGATTAAAGACAAGTTGAGGAATTATTAAGAAAGGGTTTTATTCAAGAGAGTCTTAGCCCTGCGGTCAATTAACTCCAAAGAAAGATGGAACATGTGAATGTGTGTTGATAGTCGAGCAATAAATAAAATTACTATCAAATATATGTTTCCTATTTCCCGATTAGATGATATGTTAGATTTAATCTCGGAGCAAATTTTTTTCAAAGATTGATCTAAAAGTGGATATCATCAAATTGATTAGATCGAGGAGATGAGTGGAAGATAACTTTTAAGACCCATGGACTTTATGAATGGCTTGTCATGCCCTTTGGACTTTCAAATGCTCTAGCATATTTATGAGATTAATGAATCTTAAACCATATATAGGTAAATTTTGGTGGTGTATTTTGATGATATTCGATTTTTTGGTCCAAGTGAAAATGAACATCTACAACACCTACAAAAGTCTTTGAATTACTTAGACAAGAGAAATTATACATTAATTTAAAAAGTGTTTCTTTTGCAAGAGGTAATCTTTTTTAGGCTTTATTATATCCACTTAAACAAGATCCTTCTAAAGTGAAAGCAATCTTAGATTGGCCACCACCTAAAGTTTTCTTGAAGTTAGAAGCTTCCATGGTTTTGCCACTTTTATCGAGATTTATTAAGAATTTTAGTACCATTGTTGCTCCAATAACTGATATACTAAAATTAGATAAATTTTGTTGGACTCTAATGCACAAAAGGCCTTAGAGAAAATTAAAGTTCTTATCACTACGCTCCAATCCTTAGGCTTCGATTTTCTAAAGCCTTTGAAGTGACATGTGATGCTTGAATTGGGATAGGTGGAATTTTAAGTCAAGAGAATCATCCTATAGCATTCTTTAGTGAAAAGTTAAATGAAGCTAAAGATATTCCACTTATGATAGAGTTTTATGTTGTAATTCAATCCTTAAGGCATTGACGACACTATCTCTTACATAGAGAATTTATACTTAATTCTGATCACCATGCTTTAAAATTCATTAATACTAAGTCATAGGCATGCAAAATGGGTTGAATTTTTACAAGACTACTCTTTTGTTCTAAAGCATAAGCGGAATTAAGAATAAACTCGATGCTTTATCCGGGTAAACCTAATGATTTCCTCTTTAGAATTGAGAATCTTTGATAGAATTAAAAATGATTATATTGTGTGCCGACTTTCACTAATTTATCTTGAACACTAGATAAACCAATAACTTTACAAGGGACATTCTTGATAACAAATGGATATTTATATAAAGGAAAACAATTATGCATTCCTTGATCTTGTCTTAGAGAATTTCTTATCAGAAATTTTATCTTTGGGGTGTTGGTCATTTTGGAAAGGATAAGACCATATGTTTATTAGAAAATAGATTTTATTGGCCTTCATTAAAATGAGATGTTCAAAAAATTAGTGGCTCAATTTAATTTGTAAAGCTAAAACTATCAAACAAAGGTGGACAATACACCCTTACGTTCCTTATAGGCCTTGGGAAAGATCAATAGATTTTATTCTAGGATTACCTAGACTCGAGAACATGATAGTATTTTTTGTTGTAGTGGATGGGTTCTCAAAATGGCTCATTTCTTACCTTGTTCAAAAAAAATAAATGATGCTTATATAGCCAAATTATTTTTTAAAGAAATAGTGCAACTCCATGGTCTCCCTTTAACCATTGTTTAGAGATGTTAAGTTTGTCTCATATTTTGGAAAACATTATGGAAATTATTAGGTACCAAATTAAAATTCTCTTACTTTCAATGGACAAGTAGTTAATCATACCTTAGGAAATTTGCTTAGATGTTTGGTAGGTAAAAGTTTAGGAAATTGGGATTTACATTTACCAATCTCAATTTGCCTATAATAGTACTATATCTAGAACTACAAAAAATCACCATTTGAGATAGTCTATGGTCAAACCCATGACAACCAATAGATGTAAACCTACCATCTCATGTATCGATGCATCATTCTCATTTGCTAAAGATTTTCAAAGCCTCCATGAAGATATAAGAAAGCAAATTACTATAAGTATGATAATTATGCTTCTAAGGCAAATCATAATTCCTTGAAAGAATATAACGAAGGTGATTATGTATTGATTCACATTTGGCCTGAGCGTTATCAAACTACTAAATATAAGAAATTACATGCATGAGCTTGTGGTCCATTTAAAATTCTCAAGAAAATTGGAACTAATGCTTATCACCTTGATTTTCCTGTTGATATGTTCATTCATCCATTATTAATATTGAAGATATTCTATCATATGAAGGAATTATAAACCTCCACTTGTTCAATCTAACTCTTTAGGGAGATATAACAGTACTTGCGTGAAGCCCTCTTCCTTTGAAGTTGACTATATTATCAGGAAGCACCCATTAATCCTTACATCATTTTCTAGTTGGTTGGAAGAATAAGCCACCATGAAGACACATGGTTGACCTAGTGATTTGGAGACTTTAGCCCACAATTAGTAGAAGACTTCTTAGATTTCAACTATGGGCGAGTTCAATTGAGCCCGGGAGTTGATGTAGAACATCATGAGGATCAACAAATTAGAGCCCAAGGCCCATTTACAAGATCTCAAGCTAAAATCCCAAGAAAATTCAAGAAAGAAGAAGCTTACATTAGCACTAAGGCCCATTTTATGATTTCATCTTTTATTTATATAATTTTTAATTTTCTTCTAGAAACTCAATGTTTGAAATTTTGCATTTAAAATTCAAAGCATTATGTGAGTGGTTGAATCCACATAAATAATAGCATGTGAAATGGGTGGATGGCATAAAATAATGCGATAATTTATTGCTTTACATTAATGTGGCCACCCACCTTTTCCTCCATGTTTTGAATTCTTTTCTTTTGAAAGATGCTTGTAATGGCTATAAATAGCCCCTCTTATTAGAATGAAGGAGATCTTTTGGCAATTACAAAATTTTGAGTTATTCTTGTGGTTTGAGAGCTTGGTGGCCAAACCTTGGCAATCTTTGGTGGGAGCGCTAGTTATCCAACATATCTTCTTCCTTCACCTCCAATACCCACGTTCTCTCAATCTCATCAAAAGAAAGAACGCCCACCTCCATCAACTTGTTTGATCGATGAGGCTCCATCAACATACATTTTCTAAATTTGTGATTTTTCTCTTTCATGAATGAGCATAATTTGCTCATCAGGTAAATCGTCATTAAGAGAAGAGTCCACAGGGAAGGGATGTGCAACAAGAAAATCTGCTAAAATCTATCCTTTCACTACTTTCTGTGGAACATATGCGATATCAAATTGTAAAAGCAATACGGCCCATCTTGCCAAGTGACCTGTCAACGCTGATCTTGTTATCAAATACTTCAGCTAATCAATCCTTGAGATGAGGGTAATCTTTTGAGATAACATATAGTGATAAAGATTTTGGACTGCAAAGATCAATGCTAAACAGTGCTTTTCTATCAAAGAGTATCTCATTTCTACTCCAATCAGCCTCTGACTGATATAATAAAGAGCATTCTATTTACTTTCTTCATTGTGTTGTGCCAATAATGCTCCAAGGGACTCTTAATGCATGTTGTAGAATGAGGGCTTCCCAGTAAGCATTGCAATTATGGATTTAACACATGTAGCTTTTAATGCTATTGAAGGCTTCTTGGTACTCATTGTCCCATTTGAATGGAGCATCCTTCTTCATCAACCTTGCAAATGTTGACAACGTCATGATAAGTTTGATATAAATCGATGGATGAATGCAAGCTATAATTATAAAGAATGAAGATGACGCAAACTCTTCGGTGGAGGCATCTCCACAATTGCCTTGATTTTAGCTGGATTGATTTCAATACCTCTATGACGTACAATGTACCCTAGGAATTTTTCAGAGGATACCCCGAATATACCATTTAGAGGATTCATCTTGAGATCATATTTTTTGATTCTCTCTAATACAATTCTCAGATCTTCAAGGTGATTTTCACAGTTTAAGCTTTTCACCACCAGATAATCAACATAACATTCCACCTTTTGATGAATCAACTCATCAAAAATATGCGTCATGGCTCTTTGGTATGTAGCTTCCAGTATTTTTTAGGCCAAAAGGCATGACCGTGTAGCAATAGATGCCAATAGGTGTTCTAAATGATGTATGTTTTTCATCTTTAGGTGCCATTTTGATTTGATTATATCCCGATGATCCATCCATGAATGAGAACATGTCATAGTTGGAAGTGTTGTTCACTAGTAGTTGATTGGAAGCAAAAGTCATCTTTTTCCATTTAGTCAGTCAGAGACAAATTTGGCCATTCTTTTCCCAACTAGAACAATGTTGGCTATCAATCACACACTTCTCCTCCTGGATGAAGCCTGCTTTGATCAGTTTCTTAGTTTCTGTAATTATCTGTTCTTCAATCTTCAACCTCATTCACCTAGGGGCTTATTTAACAGACATCACATCTGGTTTAATAGCTAGTTTATGAACTAATACATCAGGGGATAAGCCTAGCATTTTAAAATATGTACGAACGTAATCTCAATTCCAAGTAGCATTTTAGCTCTTCCACTTTCTCATCAAGTAGAAGGGCATTGAAAGTTGGGAGGAGATCATCCTCGACTCTAGGTTGATTTCTTTAAGTTCATCCATAGTATTTGTCTCATCATATTGAGTTCTTCTTGGTGCGGGCAGCTTACTTCTTCATCATTGTTAAGAAGAATTTCATGGGAATCATCTTCTTTATTACTATGAGTTTCTATCTCAGCTTCTATTATATTATAATAAGATCTATTTTGATGAGATTTATGGATGAATCCCAGACTTTTAGTGATAAACTTATCACTTCTTTGTGATTCTTGAGGACTTCTTTGGCTCCACATCTTGTTAAAGATTTGCGTTCTATATATAGTAGTCCCAATATGAATTTCATGCTTATGCATCATTCTTCGCAATTTCTGTGGATAATATATTGGTATATTTATCGACACTATCTCATCATAATTTTCATGTTGAGCAGGCTGATTAAAGTTGTGAGGCTGAGACTCTTCAGATTTATAAAATAGATTCTTGTTCCGCCACTCTCACTCAACGGTGACACATAGAATGTTATCAATTCTTCAATATCATGAACCTCTAGTGGAGTGATTTATTTAAAGTATTGTTGAGGGATGGGTATAATTTTGAGTGAGTCATATGGCTCTTCCAAGTGAGCTATAATCCTTGGTGCATCCATCTAAACTCTATTTTCATAAGTAGATTCAAAACTATAGTCTAAATCAAAATCACTTATTTTATACTCTGCTTTTCTTGAGAGCTTATAAGTTCCATTAGGTTTGATAAGAATATATTCTCTTTCTTTTGTGTCACTTCTCAAATAAGGAATTGATTTTCTTAATTTACGTGTAGAATTAAGTGCTTTAGGGAGCATCAACGTTGTCTTCTTTCTTCCTCTTTGCTTCTGCTCTTTCACTTTGTGAAATTGCTTTTTAGTTTCTGAAGTGGATGCTACAACTTTAAGAGGCTCTACCAGCTTAGGCTCTTTGAAGATGAAATATTTTGCATCTTCATAGATCTTTACTTTATTGATGGAGAATGGTTGTAGGTTACTGAAAATTCTGAATTCTTCTCCATCTTTCAGATACTTCATATAATGATGCATAGTTGATGGGGCATGCCATACTCATGCAACACCACCAAAGAGAGCTTTAAATGATGTATCAACATGATTACATGAAACTTGACTTACGTATATAAATCCTTGAATTTGAGTGGGAGAATAAAGAACCGAGTTTTATCCCCATTGAAACCATGAACCATCAACTTATCTTTCCCAAGATGTTGGATATCAAGTGATAATCCTCTTAATACCTTTAGACTCATGATAGAAGAACTGGATCAATCAATATTGTTTCGAGATGTCATCACTCTGTAACATAAAGAGAACGGTTGATTATTTGTCAACATAAGATCTTCTCAAAATGATTGGAGATCTTGAGTTTACAATGCTTATCATACATTTTTCAAAGTAAGCTTCATAACTCTGGATCTTTGAGAGAGCTATATAAAATTTTTTGGAGATCTTTTGACATCAAGAGAGCCTATACACACTTAATGCAGATCTTTCTATGTGATAGAATATTATAATCTATCTTGATTTTAGGCTTTATCTAGATTTTGGGAATGACATATTGTTGACTTCAATTTGTTTTCCTTTGTCTTTATTTGCATTTTTCTTCTTTGATGAAGGTAGTAAGACTTTATCACTTCCTAACTGAACTTGAATCACCTTATCTTACTCAAATTCTTCTAAATAGGTAGTTTCTTCAAATTTTCTTCTTATTCTGGAAGATTGGCCAAAAGGGCTAGACTCATTTTTCAACGTCATACATTTCATACGTGATAATATCGATGAGTCCGTCTCTTCTCCATCGGGAAAACATATATCTTCATCTGCTTGTTGAGTCATTAAACAAAATTCAGACGTTAGCTCCTCAGGCTCTTCTTGCTTTCCTGATAAAATTTTTGATGAGTTGGTCTAGTCTGTCTGACTTCCCTTATCATTTTAGATGCGATGCAAAAGACCATCGACATCATAGATGATTCATGTCTCTCTAGACAAGATTCACCATTATTTCTTCTTCATCAATTGATGCAGAAGTTTAGGCATGAAGTCTGCAAGCCTAAATTTCTGCTTTGCTGGCTAGTGATACTCCTCCAGATTGTTAATGATCTTTTGAGTTGTAGTTTTCTTCTTGCTCTTCTTTTTCTTAACCAACTTCTTTGATTTATAAGGCCTACATTTAATAGACTACTTCTCATGCTATGATGAAGTAGCCTTATCAATGCCACTGAGAAGCCCAAATACTTAGTTTAGACATCTCTCTTAAGTCAATATAGGTTCAAGTGGTGATTCTCACTTAACACCAAGGACATTTTTTAGCTTTTCATGCTCTTTTTGGAGACTATTATTTTCCATTCTTCAATTTGAACTAATTTCTCCTTCTGTTTATCTTTGATGGATGTTACGAAAGAGGATGTAATCATCCTTGTAGACACTCTTTTTGGGTTGACTAGAACACTGTCAGATAGTATAAATTCACCTCGTTGATACTTCCTTTCTAGCCAATCTTTGAAGACATAACGATCTTCGATAGGATGACTGATCATCCAATGATACATATAGTAGTTTGGATTACTGACTTGATTAGTTTCTTCAGGCCTTTTAATTTATGGTAATTGTAAACCAATTTTGATTGCTTGCTGAAATAATTTAGCCACACTGTCCCTTCTAAAGGAATATTCTTTGCTTATCTTTTCTTTAAGAGATGGCCACATTCGCTCATCATCTCTTGTTGCTTATTTTGGATGCTCCCCACCACTTGAAAAGTTTGGGTTTGTCATTGCCTCAATACCAATTTTGGCTATGGATTAGAATAAGCGCTTCTTTCCTTATCATCATTGTACATTGGCTGCTTTTCTTTATCCACATTATATATCAACCTGTTTTTGCCATTTGAGCTATAGGAAGCGACATGAATTTCATTTCTTCTTGAGTATGAAAGTTTATTTCTCTTTGCTTTATCTGCATAGACTTCGGACTTAGGTGATTCAACTTTTTGAATTTAGCCACCCTATCGAGCAAGTTCCCTGAGAATGTTGCAATCGATGCCATGCATAAAATGGTGCCATTTTATCATCCATATTGCCCATTAGCAATTGGATCGCATCTTCTTCAATTATTGCTCGCACTTCATACTTAGGTTTGCATGACTTATGAATTTTGTCAGACTCATCTTTCCTTCTTTTCAAGGCAAGGTCAGCGATTGTGATTTTTTTGGTTGCACTGACGAACCTCTTCACAAATATAGTCTCTAATTCAGCAAATATTTTAACTGAACCATTTGACAATTGCATACCATTGAAAGCGGGCGGTTGAAATTCAAATTGATGAAAAAGTAGTGCATCGTTCCCTCCTGTGTTATCACAAGTAGCTTTAAATTAGGCTATATGTTGTTTTAGATTACCAAGCCCGCTGAAAGTATTAAATTTCTTCACTGAGTAACCTTTCAGGTATGACACTTGGTCATATTCAGCTGGGTAAGGGCAACCCTTACTCACCAGCTTTTTAGTCTGCTCTGAGGCTATGACTGCCTTTATCTTTTCATTGTTTATCATTCCTAGTTGAGAACCTATTACCATTCCAGGTGTGCAAGCCAGATTTTGAATTGTCGGCTGGAGAGGTAGTGGGTTAACTTCGTTCACGCTTCACGTATCGTAGGACTTGAGGTACCATGACCGTGGTATAGAAGTTGTATTATTATCATTTGATTAGACAAAACATATGCTGCACTTGATGTGATATTCTTCTGCAACATCCTCATCATGATGTTCATTTGTACCATCATATCATTCATTTTGGTATCAAGTTGTGCAATCTCCTTATCTTTGACCTTCATTTGACACTGCATTTTCCTTTGCTCTCTAGCTAGCATCATGGCGTCAATCAATATAGGCTCTTCCTCTTCTTCTATTTCTTGTGCTGTTCTGCTTCTTGCTCATTTTCAGGGGAAGAACTTGACTGCCCTTCTCCTTGTGCATTTGCAAGGGCAACTATTGATAGGGTTGAATGACGACGTTGATTATAAAAGCATGTACTAGGCTGATCATTTCGGTTCAACCATATACCTTCACATAATCTCTTTCTCATTTTGGTCTTATTCTTCATCATCTTCAGCAAAGATCGAAGATCCATCCTCTATTTGCTTATGTGAAGACTCTTCTTCATAAATGTCGAATTCAGGTTCAAGTTCCCTGGATTCATGTTGCTACTGATGGTGCTGAGCGAAGAGTTCGCCTATATCTCTAACAACATAGACAACTTTCACTTCCATAGTGTCCTCTTCATTATTTTTCTTCTTGCACATGAATTTTTGATCGACGTTTCTAGTGGAACTCTAGTTCAATGTGTAGAACAAACACTTCTTCTATTAAAGGACTACGATCAAAGTCAACCTTCTCTTGTAGGGGTGAATTTGATCGATGATGGGATCCCCTAGAGGGATTCTCGAGGGTGTCGACCATTATGCCTTTCATCAATGATATCCCTTTTTTTGGGTATCAACTTCTGATGAGTTGATTTTGAGGATTTTTGAGTATATGTATCAGATGTCACACCTCTTCCATTATTCAAAGTTTCATTATGGGGCCTTGGCCTCATATCTTTTTTTGAGACCTTTTGGATTCTTGGACACGCGGGTCCAAGTGTCATGCTCAATGCTCACCATGTGAAGCTGCTTAGGCTCACTGGAAGAGATGACAACTTTTTGGTGGAGCTTCAGTATTTTTCATCACCACGGGCCTCTGAAATCTTCTTTTCATTAGGCCTCTATCCTTAGCTACTTTGAGAACTTTACGTATCTTAGCAGATAGTGTTTTAAGCTGTCTCCTCTATGGTGATGGAGCTTGACATGGTTGGTTCTTCTAGAAAGACTGCTTTACTTCACCAGTAGAGCTATTCTTTTTTATCCATTTTAGGTTGTCAAAGTTATTGTGGGTAGGGATACTCACTTTTGGCGGTAGTATCACTTGTTCACTAGGTCATTCAAAGGGGATCTGCTAAGCCCTTAGCTCAGCATTTCTCCTTCTCTGTCTTCTGGTTAATTTACCCTTTGATGATGAAGCTTCATGATCATGCTTTCTGGGTACAAAAGGTTCAATCGGCACAGCAGCTGTACCACGAGGCATTAAAGACACAGTTTGCCCATTGACGGTTCTTTTCATCATGGAAGTTTCAGATTGACCTAGCCTTTTGAAAACTGAAGTTCTCTGTCGGGAGAACTCCTTGACAGTGGTTGGCTATTGAATTGGTTGGCGCACATGGCTAGTAGGAGCTTCAATAACTTGAGGTATTCTAGCTTGGCCTCGAACGAATGTATCATGGGTGGGTACTTCAGGAGTTACAACTACAATAGCCGGGAAATTCAAGCTACCAAATTGAATGGTAGCCCCGACATCTCCTGTGTTGATAACGGTGTTGGCTAGGCAGATGTTCGCACCACCCCTAACTTAATGGTGAAAGGAGTGCTTTGTAGATCCATTTTGTAAAAGTGAAAGATGGGGATTAGTAATTAGCAATTATTATTTCACCCAATACTTTCAAGATGCAGAGGCGCTACGTAGCAAAATAATGGTGTAATAAAGATATACTATATGGAATAATTCATTCTACATAGAGCCTTATATTAAATTTATTACACACTGAAATTACCATTTTGTTATTTTGAATTTTCAAAAATTTTATTGCTACTATAGCTCAAATTAGACTAGCCAAAGATGGAAAGAGAATCTTGTCCCGAGCGGAGTCGCCAGAAATCTGTGGGCTCCGAAAATTTGCCACCGATCTCTCGACAAATATTTGGATTGAAGAGAGTGATTTAAAGTGTGTAATTTTGGGGTAGATGAATAGTAGATAAGACACTACCTGAGATTTCTCCCTCATTTTGTGAGGACTTTAGATTGTTCTAGTATAGAAGCTATAGTCAATTACCCCTCTCAATAAGTGAGAGAGAACTTTTGATTAAGGCTAGTTATTAGATCGCTTAATGTGTAGCGTATATATGGAGTTTTAGAATTTAGATTATGAAATTCATCATTTCAGCTTAAATTGGATGGTTGGGGAATGTTGACATGCCTGATCTAGATCCCATAGTTCTGTCATCCCGGGTTGTCGTGATCCCTAGTCTATTTAGTCAGAGGAGGTAGTCGACCCAACCTGACCTAAAGATCCTTATCAACAACACATGGGTTACGTCGTCCAAGAAATCCTTGTAAACTTGGGGTGGTGTTTGTCTAAGGAGATTGAAGTCTACATTATGAGGCTATTTTTCCTATCATATACCATGATTCATAAGTCAAAGTGAGAGCCATTGGGGAGCATAATGGCTGGTGATTGTAATATAATGGAGCTGACCGCCAAACCACCCAATTAGACTCATAAGCTTCATGTGGAGCCTACCCCAAGCCACAAATGGAGGATACGGCCCTTACTAGCAAGAGATTGATTGAGAGTGAACATAGCAGAACACTTAATTTGACATTGACTCCTTTGTGAGCTAGAGTTTTCTTAATTTATCACTCGACAAATAGTTGCAGAAGGTGGATGGATTGAGTTTGATTTAAGTTTTTAATGATTGAGTTTCATTTAAGCAGTTTCAGATTGCCACTTAATTTGATTTGGAAAAATTAATTAATTTGAATATGTTTAAGAGCTTTAGATCTTGTCAACTAACTTACAGGATTAGATCATCACACCGTAATCCTCGATATTTCACGACTTAAAATTTATTATTTTTAGATTTTATTAACTCGACTACCCCAAGACTAAATCGGAAGCAATCAAGCTCCTCAAGAACTTGAATTTAAGCACTTAACATAGTGTCAGGGCCCATGTGGGTGTATTTAAGACCTCATGTAGTGTTTATTTATGAATTATAAGATTGATTTTCATTTAATTCAAAGCTTATTTTCGAGATTAAATTTGTACTTGAAATCTATATGTTCGAGCACATGCAAGTATTTATAGCTTTAGATAATTTCACTTAATTAGTGATTTCATTGATTTTAAAAGTCATAATTAAATGAAATCTCTTAATTTTTGATTAAAGGAAGCCCTATGATTTTATAAATTTTTATTTAGATTCGCTTTCTGTCTGCTTGTCCAAAGAGTTGCAGATTCTGTGGCAATTTTTATTTTGAAGCTACAAGTTTAAAGGATAATTTAGTTTGTTATTTTAAAATAAGATTTATCCCTCAAAGTAATTCTCATTTTCTCCCTCTTTTTACTCAAACTTTCATAGATTCATTTTCCCCATCTTTTTTTATTCAAACTCTCTTACATTTATTTTCCCCCTCCTTTTCTTTTGAAAGCAAATCATTCACTACCTCTTTTAATTTCTATAAATAAGGCAAAAAGGGAGTCTCCTATTCTATTCCATTTATTTGAAGGGTTGGAGTTAGGACATTTGAGAGGGAGTGGTTAGAGACTTTAGAGGGCTTTCAACCATGTTTGAGTAAATTTCGTAAGTGCTTTTGACCCCTCTTTTTATTTTGTTTTACTTTTATGTTTGTTTTATGTCATTTTACTTTTTCCCGTTTTTCTTGTTTGACGCTTTTAGTTTAGATTTAGCTATAGGTTTTCTTAGCATTCTTAAGCCAAATCATTTTACTTTCCCATTTTTTCTAAGTCATGAGATTTTGATGAAATTTTGATAGCATTTTGGCTAGGGGAGCGACATCTAACGGATGTTGGCTTACTCTCACATGATAGCGGCTTCACGAATGAATTTTTCTTCATCTGAGCCTTGGCCTGCCTTCAAAATAAAAGAAACACAAGCATATATATCCACATTCTGACATATTTTTTTTGTGCAGATAAAGAGATGGATTGGATATGCAAACCAAGAGAAGAACCCGCCTCTATGTTGCTTCTACGCAACAAGAAGAATTTGTAGAGCAGGGAATGCATCATGAAAAGAGAAGAACCCCTTGATGGTGTTGCTTCTCGACAGTGAAGATGGAGGGTGATGCAAAGTAAATCAAAAAAGAAGAACCTACCTCTTGATGATGTTCTTCCCCTGTTTGTGGCGAAGCGAAGATTGGAAGGATAATGCGAGGAGTGCGACGCCAAAAATTGAAAGTTGAACCCGCCTCTTGACGGTATTCTACCTCGATTTGAAGCAAAATTTTCAAACCGAATTTGAAATTGATTAGAAAATGAGGAATGATTTGGAAAATTGAGATTTTGATTTGGGAAAGTGAGGAATTGGGAAGAGATCATCGCCAAGAAGAATGAGGGAGGAGAAGATCTTTGGTTTGAGAGAAGAAAAGGAAACAAAAAAGAAAAGAAAAAAATAAAGGAAAACAAGTCATTTTTGAGGAAGAAGAAAAGAAAGGAAAGAAAAAGGAAGAAAAGAAGAAGATCCCAAGCCTTTTTTATTCTGAGGAGGAAAAAAAAACTCTTGATTGGATTAGGGCAAGAAATCGAAAATGAGGGAGTGGGAGTTCTTTGGTTTGGAGAAGGAGAAGAAATCCTTTGTGGGAAACGTTGGAGGAAGAGAGGGAGGATTTGATCTGCGGCGTGGAGGAGTTGGAGTGTGGAGGAAGCCTTGTTTCCCTTCTTTCGGAAGTGGGGCGATCCGTGAGGGAGGGGTGCGGCACAGATGAATAAGGTTCATTTAGGGCTTAGGATTAGATTTTAGATTTTTTTAATTTGATTTTTAGATTAATTAATCGACTTTAATGTGGACTTTAAGTTGATAAAATCATATAGTCAATATATATATATATCAATCTTAACTTATTCCGGTGTTCTGGATGCAACGACGTAGTCCATTTCGTAATCGGAGGCCGTTTGATTCAAGTCGGCGTCAAATTGAGTCAATTTCAACTCAAAATACATGTTCGCTATGCGACATTCTGACTCATAAGAATGAGATTTGTTTTTTTGAAGCTATGAACATAACAACATATGTCAATGACTTTGAATACGATGCATTGATTTGAAAGTGCTTGATCATTGATCCAAGTCACAATATTTATATTATGACGTGATCTTCTGAAAATGTCCGTCGATCGAAGATTATTTGAGTTGATTTTAGTGATGTCCTGTGCATTTCAGCCTCGATTTACGCACTGCCACTTCTTATTATTCGACATTTACAAAATTTTCAATTGAGCATAACAACTTGATAGTTTTGATGTTTTAAAGCTGATGTGATCGAAGCGAAGGTCATTTGGTCATTAAGCCTTCTTGACTCCATATAGTCACATGATAGCCGCTTAATCGATTGATCATTAGATTTTACAATATTTATATCTTGATCAATTTTGACATTCTGAACGTGATGGCAAAGTCCTTTCATTGATCAGAGCTCATTTCAATTAATTTTTATAATGATTAGTATTTTTGGAGCCTCGCATCATGAAGTCCGATTAAACTTGTGCTTGATTTATATGACATGAGGAGGTTAGCATATGAGCAATTTATTGCTGTTCACCTACAAGCTTGAATAGCTAGCTAGTTTATCTAGGGTGGATTTAAGAGAGCAAGCTACAATACCATTCACAAAACCCATGATTAAATCATCCGCAAATAAGAGATGAAAAACATTACAGTTACTCGAGCAAAAGGAGTTATATCTCGACAAGCTCACCTTTTGATCTAAAAGACAGGAAAAGGCATCCATTGCAATGGTAAAGAGGAAGGGAGAGAGGGGACAACCTTGCCTCAATCCATTAGAGAGAAGAGTAATTTGATCTCCATTAAATAGAGAAAGGCACATATGACAAGCCTCAAGGTAGGGAAACCCTTTCAGAGTCTATGTAAGAGAGACTTGTGATTAATCATATTGAATGCCTTCTTCAAATCAAATTTGGCAATGAACTTTTCCAAGGCAGAAGGTGAAAAAATATTATGGCATAGCTCATGAGCTAAATCAATATTATCAAAGATATCTCTATCTTTTATAAAAGCAGATTGAGTTGAGTGTATGATAATGGCAAAACGACCTTCATCCTATTTGCAAGAACTTTTGCGACTTTGTAGAAAGTATTACATAGGAAATAGGTCTATAATCTGCAATAGAATTGTAATGTTTTATCTTGGGAATAAGAGTGATAAGGTTGTGCTTGAAAATGCTCGAAAGCCTTTTGGTTTTGAAAAGATGATGTGTAGCTAGAAGGAATTACTTTCCTATGATATTCCAACTAGATAAGAAAAACTTAGAGTTGAACCCCGTCCGAACCTAGGGATTTATTCTCATTGATATTTTGAAGAGCACAAATGGTTTCTTGATCTGTAATGTCAGCAACTAAATTTGAAGCTTATGTTGGAGAGAGAATTTTTCCCACGGAAATATCATAGTTGAGAGAGAAAAATCCACCATTGATTGAAGAGTGAAGAGATAGATTGATAGTGATTAGTAATAGTACCTTATGCTATTTGGAGACTTATGATCTGATAACTTCATCTCTCTTTAATAGTACAATAAATGAATTTGAGATCATGATGTTTAAGAGTTTTAGCTTCAACCCATAATCTCTTGCTTAATCAAATCATAATATCTTGAGTTAATCTTAGCTTCACAAACTAGGATTGGATTCTCCCCTTTCAAGGCAAGAGAGGATTTTCTCTTCCAAATTTTTAAGAGAAGAGAAAATTGAGAGAAGAGTGGTCCTAGACTTGACTCTTCAAAGCATCTCTCAAAAACATGAGTTTTTTTCGAAAGCACAAACAATGGATCACCAGGAACGTAGTGATGCCAAGCCCTCTTTATAACCTCCTCAAAGTTAGTATAAGTGGTGTAGTAGTTTTGAAACATGAATATATAGGAAGGGGTGAGGGTCTGATTCTACAGAAAGGTGATTAAGGGAGAGTGATCTGAAGATAAGAGAGTAGAAACTCTATAAAATGAAGCAGGGAAAGAGTTTAACCAATTGAGATTACATAGCACTCTATTAATCATTGATGACATCATTTTGAAAGAAAAGATTGGCTCACAATCATGAATGCAATCCCTAAACCAGAGGTAAAAGTGTATGTTCCCCATGCTTTTCCTTACTTAAAATAATATAGTTAAAGTACCCCATGAGAATCCATGGGGAGTTCATAGTAGAAGCAATATCTCGAAGGGAATTCCAGAGAAAAATTCTTTCACGAGCCTCATTATGACCATAAATACAGGTAAGAAAAAAGGAGCAAGAGCTATTAATGATTACAAGACCAAGAACTAGCCAGGGAGTCTTCAAAATAGGGATAAAGGAAACTTGGTTGGGATTCCATTTGATCCATATTCTGCTTCTTGTGCAGCAATTAAAGTTATTAACACCATCTTCAGGTTGAAATAATCTAAGCTTATTATAGAGGGAATGATTGTCAAGGAAGTTAAAGGAAAGTTTGGCCTCTAATAAGCAGAGAACATCAAGCTTATGTTCCTTAAAAATTATCGAACAATAGTTTGGCCTTTCGCCTTGAGGGCATGAACATTCTAGCATCCAATTACTTGTGTAGCCATAAGAAAACAATAGATAAGAGGTAGGGAAAGAGAAGAAAGGAGGAAGCTCAAGGGGGGTTATTTACCCCCTTTTTGTTATAAATCTTTGGCCAGTGGCCGTTTGAATAGAAGAGGCCTTATTAAAGTCAAAATCAATAGTTTCTTTCCTAGGAGTCTTGGAGAGGAGCTCTTGAGACTTGTTGAGAGTAAATCGAACAGTGAAACAACAGTTGATCGAGTAACAACACCATAGGAAGTATTTGAGCTAAGGGTGTCGTCAGAGGGATTGGACACGGAGTTAAGGTTAGGACCATTGATGGCATTTGGCGAATCCTCTCTTGGAGGAGAGACGCTGGGGGATGATTTAGGTCATTGATTGTAGTAGCAGTGAGAGAGACATCGTGATCATCTAAAGGTTGAATAGAATCGATTTGAGGCAGAGATGCAGGTAATGTGTTAACTGATGGTGGAGGGATGGCAGGATCATTAGCCAAGTTATCCTCAGGAGGGGTTGTGTGCATGGATGGGGCCAACTCCGGTTGTAACCCTTTGACACATGTCTTTGTGAAGTGAGTTTGGGGCAAGATGAAGCATTATGGGAGAAGGAAGAGCATCTTTGACAAGCTTTTGGTTTCCAATTGTATAAAATGTCTTGCTTGAATTTAACTCCATTTAGATTAATTAGGACAAAATCCGACAGCAGGGAAGAGGGGTTGTTCTGAACGCATATTATGGCGCAAGTAATTCTAGACTTAGAAGCAGTTAGATTGTCGACTACAAGCAGCATATCGACCATACTGGCCACTTTTGAGAACCAGACTCGTTCTAACAGCAGAGAGAGAAATTGAGGAGCTTAATCTAGATCAGTATCTTCAAAATATTTTCTTTGGAGGGTCTGAAATCCCAAGCACACATTTGGAAAAAAAAAGCCTATCATTAAGAAAATAGAGGTCGTTGTCCTAAATCAGGACATAGTTGTCTTGACAGGAAAATTTGAACAAGAAGTCCCTTCTAATGAGGGTAACTCTAGACTCTCTTTGAACTTCCACTTCTTCTTAACCGCCGTAAGGAGAGAGCCGTAAAAGGGTTCATCCTCAATAAAGTTAACCTCATCAGAGTTAGATGGGGCAAAAGAAAGCGAAAGAGATATGTTGTCATTTTGAAAGAAAAGCAAGTCTTTCTAGTTGTGCGTCGAAGAGGAAGTGGGACATGGAGGGGTAGGGGGGAAGCAAGGATAATGAGAGCTCAGCGGGTCAGCCCCTAGGATAGAGCTAGAGGGGAGAGAGGAGTGAAGGCGGGGATAGTTAGAATTGAATGAAGAATCAAGATTCATGGTAACTAACAAAGGATTGCTTGTCAAAAAAAAAAAGAAAAAAAGAAAAAAGAAATTAGACCCCCGACCCAAGGTTGGATGTTAAATCCAAGAAAAAGGGGCTAGGCCGCAAAGAGGAGGGAGCAACAATACCTAAGAGAATGGAGAAGGGGAGCTGCCACCAAAGCAGAGAAACATAGAGGAGAGCATAACCCTAACTTTTTTTAATACCTAAACTTTAACTTTTACATATATAAAATCTTCAACATCACACTAAAAAAATACTATTATCGTTCACTTTTAAGAGCAAAATGTACCTTTTTAAATATATGAAACTATTAAATAAGTAAATATCTAACTCTAAGTATTAAATATATAAAAACATAAGAATTATATTCTAATAATATATATAAATTTTAAAATTAATAAGATGTATAAAATATAACACAAAAATATAGAATAAATCATAAAAGAATTAAACTATCATTAAATGAGTATTTTATCAAAAATTTCAAAAATCATATATTATATAATAAATAAATATCTTCATAATTTTAAGGGGATTTACATACATAACAGAAACATCATTATTTACATATTTAACAAAACTTACTATTTACAATTTTAACACTAAAACATTCTAACATAACAATATTAACTTTCCTCTTCTTGTTGGACCTGGAATAAGATCACGTCCATGGCATTACAAAATTGAATCACGAGGATGGAAAAGGGTCAAAACAATCGACATATGTTGTCAACTTCTTAAATAAAGAAAAAATCGAAATTTCTAGATCGCGACAGAGACATAGCTAACTATCACCGATCTCTTTAAAAGTCGCCCATGGCTGAGAAGAGAGAGGAAGGTGAGAGAGTGTTCTTGTATATAATGGAGAAACTAAAGTGGTCATTGTCAGATCACTAAGAACATTCTTTCTCTCACATTGAAATTAGGGGCAAGGAACCTACTAAGCTGCGGCTTTGAGATTTGAAGGGTGGTTTGAATCCATTGCTTTTTTTCTCTCTCTCTCTTTAGTTATCACACGTGAGAGCGGCCATATAGTAGCTTTTTGATCATAGCCTTGGCCTCCATGATTTTCTTTAGGAGAATTTTTATATTCTTCTGAGGATAATTTGCTTTGTAAATAAAATTTTCTTAAAAAAGTGTTAAAAATAAACCAATAAAGAAAAATGGTAATATTGTTTGTTAATGTTTTGTTAAAATTGTAAAATAGTAAGTTTAAAATATAAATAATGATATTAAATATAAATCTAATTTTAAATGAATAAGCGAGCCATTATTTAAATTTATTAATTTATCTAATGAGCTCTTAAAATTTATTTAAGATTATTTAACTGATAAATAAATAAATATTAAGTTATTTATAATTGTATTGTTTTAATATCCCTATTTCTATTTGAAGAAAGTTTAAACATGATTATAGATAAATCCCCTATTAATGGTCTTAATCACCTTTTTCTTGTTTTAAATAAGGCAGACAAGTAATTATAGTGCTAAAAATGTGGCCTCAAATCGAGATTCTTCGCAATGCGGGACCTCATTGCTTTGAATAAATTCCCACGTGATTTGTTTTGGCTCGCTAAACTTCCCGTACTGCCTATGGGGTGGTTTTTTTTAATGAAAAAATAAAGTAAAATAAAATAAAATTTATTTAACCGAACATTTTTCAATAAAGTTAATTTTAAAATTTATTTCTAGAGATAACATTTATTATATTTACTTTAAGGTTTATTTGTCCATATGTAAATAAAAAAATTTGTTTTCAAATAAACTGATGATGACAAATTTCATTTATTATTCGTGAAATTAAAATTGGAAAACTTTTTTTACATATGATATAAATTGTATATATTTATCTATTTAAAACTTAAAGTTTAATATTTGAATAAGTAATATTTTTTATGTATGAGAATTGAGAAGGCATATTTCATTTTTAATAATTAATGGTATGATATGATGTTATATATATATATATATATATATATATATATTAAAATTTAAATGTAATTAAATGCTAAATATAAAATTACATAAAAATAATTATTAAAATTATTATATTAATAAAGATTTAAGATAATTTGTGGAGCTTAAGGAAAATATTTATTAATAATTAATATTTGAATAAGTAATATTTGTTATGTATGAAAGGCATATTTCACTTCAAATAATTAATTATAGTGATATTTTTAATGTCATATTAAAAGTTTAAGTATATATATATATATATATATATATATATATATATATATATATATATATATATATATATATATATATATATATATAAATAATAAATATAAAAATACATAAAGATAATTCCACTGGGCACAATATTTAAAAACTTAATGTTCTTAAAAATAAAAAATGATCCCACTGGGCCCCTTAGGGTTTAGGATATTTTTGCTGCACAATATTTTCTATTTTTTTTTACAATAACTAATAATTTACGTATATTTCTGGACACATAAAACATTAAAAGCTTAATGTAATATGAATGTATTCATAAAAAAGAAGAAGAAGTTGTTAATCGTTATAAAATGCTGAACAAAATCATGCAGTTCGATTTGATTTAATAATTTGATAAAAACAGAAATAATAGCTGAACAAATCTTCTTTTTTATATATAAATGATAATTTTTATCAGTAAAGTCTCAAATGAAGATTTATTAAGATTGACGAATCTTTCTAATCTTAAATTATGTTCAGTAGATCTACTTTTAATATGCAATGCAAGTTCTATAATGTTCATCTATGTGGATGTGATCTGTGTACAGACTCTAAGACAAATCTCTTGATTTATATTATCACAATTTTTCTAACACATAAATAACTTTTTTACTTATTGGAATATATGAAGGTGATCATCACATATGAGAAAAAATTGTATCAAAATATTTTAAATTATTTAGTTTTAAATAAAAAGAATAATGTAAAAAATATCAAAGATAAGCTCAAAAATAGGAGCCAAATATACAAAAAAATAAAAAATTTCAATTTTCAAAATTTTTTATATATTTTTCCTTATAAATTATGTTTCTGTTATGATGTTTACATATTTTACTTTTATGATAATGATATAAATTATATGGAGTTATTCCTTTTTTTGAGACATACAATTATGTTGCAAAAAAAAAATGTAAGCTATCATATTGTATCATTAAAAATAACATTTTTATCAATTTAACACATAAAAAAACTTTTTGTATACACATTTCTCCATCAATAAGATATGAAAACGTTTAAAAGTTACATATGTTAAGATGATTCCATCCAAATAAAAAGACATGAAAACCTATTTCTTTGCACTTTTAATAGTTGCAACAAAATAACTTCTTGAAAGCTAAATGAGGTAAGGATTCCGTTAAGAAATGGGTGAGTGACCACTTTTTATGTAATTTTAAATCTATTATTTTATTTGTTAAGTTTTATTGTTTTCAACTTTTTAGGAATTAGAAAATCCCTTTTATAGAAAATTTTTATTGGAAAATGTGCATAGTGTAAATACAAATTATTCACTCAAGAATTTTATCCAATGAAATTATAATTATCAATGTTACCAGTCTAGTAAGGTATACAATTGTACCCTACTATGAAGATTTAGAATAACATCAGAGTATGATGTGTACTTATTGGGTGTCTAGACTAAGCAATATTTAAGTTGGTGTTCTTCAGCAATCTACCTCCTTTTCATGTTCTTGTGATGTCATGCCAAATAATTAAGTGGCTTGAGACATCATATACTATTATTCAATAGTAGTTAGAGATGGCATGTAATATAGGCATGGATAGTAACAAAATTTTCGCATTTCAGTTGGAGACATCAAGAGTGTTATATGAGGTATGATGATGTATGACATTCGAAGATGCATTTATGTTGATCCACCCTTAGGACTACTCCACCTTGAACTAGAAGAAGACCATTGATTCCCCCAATGGACATGTTCTAGGTCCTCGAGTCCTTAAAAGAATTGATGGTCCTGGATCAATGTATGTAGATTCAAGTGTGCATGGAGTTGATGTACATGCCTAGAGCTATGAGGTATGTTGGAAGTAGATCTCTCATAACTCTATTGTTCATAAAAACTTCTCGATGATCTCTTTTTATGGAACACTAGTTCTGTATCATAATTTCTCCACACTAACTGATCAAGTGGATCAAAGTCAAAATGTATATAAGTGTATATTTCTAGATCTAAAATTTTATCAATTATTCTTTGCTTGGTGATGTTTACTTTGTTGTCATAAAATATATTTAAAATGCATTTATTTTTTTAGAGTTTTATAGGCTCAAGAATTATGTATCCAAATTAACATACTCAAACTAAAACTTTAGTTATGAAGCATACACTTTAATGGGCTTCAAACTTTATATATTTAAGAGTAAATGAGTTTAATTATAATAATTTCATATGATTATTATTCGAGATATTATTTTACCCTAAGTAGTTGATGCATATGAAGAAATTCTTCAATAAGATTGCTGTCATTTCATGAATTCTACATCTAATCTCCATAATAATTCATCTCAATCAGGCTTCTAAACATGTAAGTAGTTGATATGCTTCATTTGATAGTACTTACAATTCTAATGATGGATTGATTGATTCTATAATCGCTTGCTGAATGTTGAGGTTAACCATTTTTAACAATGAGCTAGAACATCCTTCACCAATATTTTTTTGAGCAAGATTTGCCATCACTCTAGAATATAAAACATATGCTTTAATAATCATAAGTCATAAGTATTTTTTTTAAAAATTTTAAAGTAAATAGAGAGTATGAAATGTTTGTAATCAATTGCTATTATTTGTAGTTATATCTGAATATAGAAATATTCTAAATTTAACTATGGAGCATTTGCTTTTACTTTTTGCATGAAGATCTAAATTATGCAAAAAGAAATCCATAAGCAATCAATTTTTAAAACTATAATAAATTTACTCTACTATCAAAAAAGCTTATACATGCATCATATTATGAAAACTAATAATCTAGAGAACCAATGCATGTTCAGTTCTAGCCTAATTGAGTGGTATTATATGACTTCATTAATGAAAGAGTGTATATGTAAAAAGTAATGGTAGTACATTATTAAAGTTTTTTTGTGGTAATCTTTATTAAAAATTTTGATGATTGCCTTTATTCAATCCCTTTAAGAATCATTAAAGACACATATGATTGTCTCATTTTAAAACTATGATATAAAGTAAACCATTATTTTAAATAATCTCCAATTTTGGGAGCTCTTTTAAAAATACCCTCAATTACAGATTGGAGATTACCGTGTCAAAAACTCCAATGATGTTAATGAAATCTAGGCATCATTGGATTTAGGGTTGTAAAAAAAGCTCGTTATTCGTGGAACAACTCATGTTCGGCTAGTTAAATAGCTTGTATTCGGCTCGTTCGTAAAGTATGTGCCAAACATGAACAAATATTTTATGCTCAATTTATAAATGAGCTGAACACAAATAATCCTTTGTTCGATCGTGTTCATCTCTATTTGGCTCAAAATAAATAAGAATTGATAAATAATTATATAAATATTATATAATATGTATTTTATATCATTAAATATTTATTATATAATTTATATTTATTTGAATAATTGAATTAGTTAATAATGTTTAAATTAAATAAAATTAGATATATTATAAAAAAATAAAATTAATTAAATGATTTGAATGAAATCACAACCATTAAATTATATAATATTTAAATAAATAGTCCATATTTCCTAAATTGTAAACTATACGTATTTAACCTTACGGGTCACGGGTCACATCTCACGCCTCAATTCGATTATCAATTTGAAAATTGACATTTAGGTTGTTGCCCTAATCCTGCGACTGCGAGTCCCCAATCCCCATCCCTTCTCTGCGAGAGCACAAATTGCGATTCTTGTGGCGCTGCTATCCACGGGAAGTGTCAAACTGCTGAAGTCCGATCACGATTTTTAATTCTCTAGGGTTCAATATCGATTATTACTTTCTCCATTTCGCCTAACTTCGTGAGTTGCCTCTTGAGACTTGCTTATCTCTTATTTTTAGTGCTCTATTATTCAGAATAGATTCATTAGAAAAATCTTTATTATGTAATTTCTCTTTTTAATATGTGAAGTGATTAAGATATGGAGAATATTGTGGGTTCTAGATGACTCAAAAATATTCTTGAAATTTCTAGGATTTCTAATTTTTTATCTTTGATTTCTTGTTGAAATGTGCATTCAAATGTTGAAGTACCTATTCTCTGTTTGATTTTGTAATATCGTGTGCATTTTAGTGTTTTGAGTTTACTATCTACATCTAACTGTTTTGTTATTTGTTTTGTGATATCTTTGCTTCAAGGAGGATATTCGAAACATATAGTTTATGTAAATACTTGTGATTCTTTAAATATTCTTTTCAAAATCTCATCACTATTGCTCTGTTAGAGGTTTTAGGGCTTGCGGGTTTCATTGTTTGGTTTGCAGATTAAAATTTAAGAGTAAATGTTATCATGTTGATGTCTTTATTATTCATTTTCATCTTGTGCTATGGTATCTATGTTGATGCGTGTTTAACTCTCTGCTTCTAGCTATAAGATTGAGCCTTTGACCCAAATAAGAAGCTCTGTATGGCTGTATATTATCCATGCTGTAAATATCACACAACTGATTTCTATTATCTTTTTCTTTAACTATTATGATCTCTTCGGTAATGAGGGGGACTACAATCTGTAGATTATTTTTGATATGCATGATAAGTTTTAATGATGTAATTACTTGTATGAATTTCTTAGCTAATGTCTGATGATAAGTTGGAAAGTAGCGAAGTCTGATTCAAGAATGAAATTTACTAGAGTTAAAATTTGATTCAAGAATGAAATTTGCAGTCCAGATTAATTCTAAATTGCAGATTGTTTTTGAAATGCATGATGATGGGGTTGGTGGCAATGTAGCATGATATTATGAATCAAATATATTTTACTTTGTTGGATTCAAGAATGACATATATTTGATCATAACATAAAAATGTGTCACAAATATGTTTGATCAGAATATATATTTGATATTTTATCATTAGCTTAAATGTTTAGAAGCCTTTGCTAGATTCAAGTATGGCATTTTCTTTAGTAGCAATCCATTATATAGTATGATAATTTATGATTTATACTTTGTATTTTGTCGGTACCACAATAAAATTAAAAGATGTAGAAACATAAGTAGCAATAACTTCATGTTTTATTATTTAGTTGGCTTTTTCTACTTGAAATATCAAATGTACTAATGATGTCTTATTGCACACCTCTTGTTTTATCATAAATATCATATATAACTTTTTTATGCATTTCAGTTTGGTTCTTCTATTTGCATATCTCAAAAGTTTTACCATTCTATTATACAAGCTTGTAATAGTGCTTAACTTATTTATATGTATTCAAATTAACTGCATAATTATGGTCTAATTCTCTATTGCATTGTGTCAATATAATGTGCTAATATTCTTATGTCAAGCATATGGATTGTATCTTTAGTTTTGAGACATATTTTGCTTTTTTAATATAGTCTACTATCAAGTCAAATTTTGATTTATCTCAAACAACATCATCTGGTAACAAGATTATTATAGAGGATGAAAATAGTAATGAAAATCTTAATCTTTCTTCACAATTTAGTTATTCAAAAGCACTTGCACTTAATACTATTACTAGAAGAATCCCTCCTAAGAAGACTAGGAGAAAGAAGTGTAAAGTTTGGGAGTACTTTATTAAAAGTGTTTCAACTTTGAAAAGCGTTAGTGCACCTTCTTTACAATGCATATGTTGTGGTATAAAATTTCATAAATCCAAGACTGGCACCACTTCACAACTTCTTAGACATGTAAGAGAATGTGATAAGATTAAAGCTAAAAATACACAAGTTATTTAGTTGCCGGATAAAAGGCAAAAATTGTTAAATTTTATGCCTTCTCATAGTAGTTCAAAAATTGAATTCTTATTTTTCACGATCTAAAGAATTATGATCATCTTCAAATTAGAAAAATAATTACAAAAATGATAATTATACATGAGTACCCATTTATGATAGTTAAGCATACACAACCCAATATTTTATTGAAGGTCTTGAATCATAACTACGAAAGAGTATTTTAAAATACTATAAAAAATGATTGTATGAATGTTTATGAAGCAGAGAAAGTCAAGCTGAAAGCATATCTTAAAAACATACATATAGTGTCATTAATATCTGATTGTTGTACTTGCAATCAAACAGTGAGGTATATGTGATTAGCAATTCATTATATTGATGAGTCTTGAAAATTACACAAACGAATTAGCATTGAACTTGTACCATCTCATACGGGTACATTTATTTGTGATACTATATGTGATTGCTTGTTAGAGTAGAATCTACAGGATAAAGTTTCTATAATTACATTGGATAATGTTAGTAACAATGATGTTGTCACTAATGCTGTTAAAGCTAATTTTCAATTAAGAGGTAATTTACATTTTCAAGGTTATTTCTTTCATGTGAGATATTGTGCTTACATCTTGAATATAATGGTTCAAGATGATTTGAAGGAGATTGAAAATATAATATATCTAATTAGAGAGTCAATAAAATATCTTAAAAAGTCTCCGAAGAGATTACATAAGTTTGTTGAAGTGGTGAAGCAATTATGGTTACTTCGAAGGGTTTATCTATTGATGTTCCAACATGATGGAATTCTACATATATTATGCTTGTGTTTGCCATTATTTTTCACAGTGTATTATACCATTATGCAGCCCAAGATAGCAATTACAAGTGGTTGTCATCTGATTTTGATTGCGAAAGTAAGAGCAAATTAGGAAGTTCCTTGCTATTTTTTTATAATGTTACAAAAATGATTTATAGTTCAACTTATCTAATTACAAATATTTTTCTACCAAATGTTCTACATGTTAAGAAGTTGTTGATTGGGGGAATGCAATTCATCAAATGAATATATTAAACAAATGACAATTGCTATGAAAATTAAATTTGATAAGTATTGGGGTGAATGCAATTACTTATTATGCAAGGGTATGTTAGATGAAGTTTATAAATTTTATATTTTCAAAGATATACTCTTCTTATGAGATAGAATTCATAATTAAGAAAGTTGAAGTAGTTATTTGGGAAATTTATAATCAATACATTTTTGATATTGCTAGTTATAGTTTAGCTTTAACAACTGCTAGTAAGTCCTCACAGCTATAAATGGAGCCATCTTTTTCACCTTCTTTTGATTGTATGCTAAATTTTGTTGATTTTGTTGTAGCATCTAGTTCCGTTCAACCTTCAAAATCAGATTTGCAAATATATTTGAAAGAAGGTTTATATATGTGCAATAATGAACAATTTGTTGTTCTTGATTGGTGGAGGATGAATACTCTAAAGTATTCATACTTATCTAAAATGGCTAGGGATGTCTTGATAATTCCCATAATAACGGTTGCATCTAAATCTACTTTTAGTACTGGTGGTAGAGTTTTGGATGATTATAGAAGCTATTTATCTGCAAAAATTGTTAATGCACTTATTTGTATAGCTAGTTGGATTAGAGGTTGTCAATATAATATCAAGAACCCTTTAGTAAGATGTAGTTTCATAGTTATTTTTTTTTATAATTATAAATTTTGTCTTCACTTTTTTATATGTCACTCTAATAAATGAGTATATGTTACAACAAGAGATCATAGCAGGAGAAAATCTACATGTGAATCTTTCTGAATAGTAAAGCTATGAAGTGAATGGAGGAGAAATATATATACAATTGAGTCTATTTAGATTATTAATATTTGAAAATTCAATGCTTTATTATTGTATACGTTAGACTAAATATATTCTGTTAGGCTTATTTTATTGCTTGCTACTCTGTAATGCATTTCCTTTTTGGCTTTTAGAGCCTGGATTTTCCTTGACACTCTATATTGAAATTCAAGCTAAGTTAGTGGGATTATTTTATTGCTTTCTACTTTTTGACAACCCTAATAACCACTTGTTATTATTTTGAGATCGATCTACTTGTTATTTTTTTAACAGTTTTTTCAGTCTTGAGGATCATTTGACACTCTTTATATAGCAATTGAGCTACACTATTATGACTACATTAAGGTATATTTTTTGTATAAATTCATTTCTAAGTTTGTCTTATGTGATATGTTGAATAATGAAGTTTTGATTATATATATTTTATTTTTTATATGCAATTTTGATTTTATTTACTGTTTTATTATATTTTAGTCTTTAATTTATCAATATTATACTTGATTTTATGTTGGATTGCTTAGATTTATGATTTTTAAAGGGCTGTGATGTTAACCTTTTTTTAATATGAGATGTAACTTCGCTTGATAAAATAACTACTTATCTTTTTTGTTTAGTTGGGTATGTTTCAACTATTTTTTGACTGATGTAGCTTTGATTTTTTTTACTGTTCTATTATATTTTGGTCTTTAGTTTATCAATACTATACTTGATTTTATGCTGGATTGCTTAGATTTATGATTTTTAAATGACTGTGATGTTAAATATTTTTTAATATGAGATGCAATTTAGCTTGACAAAATAATTACTTATCTTTCTTATTTAGTTGGGTCTGTTTCAAATATTTTTTTACTGATGCAGTTTTGATTTTGTTTTTTACTTTTCTATTATATTTTGTTGTTTAGTTTGTCAATACTACACTTAGTTTTGTGCGGAATACCTTGAATTTATGGGTTTTTATAGGGTTGTGATGTTATATTTTTTTTTATATGAGATGCAGCTTGGCAATATGACTCTTTATCTTTCTTATTTTATTCAATCTTTTTCATTTATTTCTTGATTTATGCATTTCTGATTTTATTTATTATTTTACAGTATTTTGTTCTCTAGAGTCTAATTTCTTTGTGGTGGATAGTTTGAATTTATGATATTTTCATATTAAGAATATAAGCAACCATCAAGCTATGAGGACATCATTGATTAGTTGATATTAAATTTTAAACTGAGCCCATTTATTAATTGTATAATATAAACTTTTTCTAGTTTTGTTTATATGGCGTAGCAAGAAGTGCAAAGTGCAGATCTAATGTGACAATTTAGTGATTTCTAAAGAGTGAGTAATGAAGCAAAGTCTACCAAGATTAATTTGAAGATTGAAAGATATTAAAGTTTCATTTTGTTTTGTATAAATGTATAGTGGATTGTACTCATTTGGTAATTTATTTGTAGATTATAATTAATTATAATTTATACTTAAATAAATAAATTGTGTTACTTTATTATATTCAAATATAATTCTGAGTTATATTTGCAATAAATTTATTTATTAAAAGATCATTTTTATTACTACAGTCTACCATTTGTTATTGTATATTTGTATGCGTTAACAAAACAATAAAACTTTTTTCTTTTTAAAATTAATTTTTTTAAAATATTAATTAAAAAAAATCAATTTTTCTTATTTCAAATATTTAAAAATGAGCCAATTCGAGCTGAACACGAGCTGTTAACGAACATGAATATATTTTCGAGCCAAACATGAACTCACTCGAACACATTGTTCACGAGCTATTTCGAATACGAGCTGATTTCGAACAAAAAAAAAATCCTTAACGAGCTGAACACGAACACATGTCAAGCTCGCACAAGCTAAGTTCATTTACATCACTAATTGGATTGTGAAAAGAAAAAAAAAACACTCAAGAGTTTTTGATCAAGTTCAAGCCATATTCATGCATCATGCTTATGATTTCAATCTTCCAAATGACTCTAAAAATTTTGATCAAGTGATTAAGCTAAATGACTTCTTTTAATACTTTTGTAATCAATCATAATGCATTATTAAGATGTTTCAAAAATGTTGATTATAAATATATATGTTTATAATACACCATATTAAATTACTTAAAATCATCATATTAATTTGATAATGTGCATAAATTAAATATAAATTATTCACTAATGAGTATTATTCAATCAAACCATAATTATCATTAATATAAGTCTATTATGATAAATATTGTACACTACTTCCTTATGTGATAAGGAAGAATGGCTTCAGAGCTAGTGTGTGCTTACTAGTGCTTGCATTGGACGATTTCATAGTTGGTGTTCTTTCGTAGCTACTCCTCTTCATGCTCTTGTGGCATTATGCTGAATAATTGAATAGAATTTGACATCATGTAATGTAGGTGTCTATCAATATGGGCCTAAGTAATCAGGAATTAATGGTAACTTAGTGAGAGATATCAAGGGCGCTACACAAGGCATGGAGATTTAATGTACTTTAGAATGCATAAATGATGTTCACTCTTAAGGATACACCACCCTAAACTAAATGATGACAATTGATGCCCCAATGGGCTTACTCCAAGTGCTCGAGTTCCTGAAATATTTGATGGCCTTAGATCAGCATAATCAAATTTTATTTTAAAAAAAAATGAATTCATCAATATTATTATAATTATAATTATTATCTAATATCTTATGCTTTATTTCTTTTTTTATTATATCATCAATTAATCAAACTACAAATCTTCTTATGAATACAAAGAAAAAGAAAATAAACCTATGTAATGCTTATAACATAAATGAGATATAATATATTGCAAAAATATTTTTTGATTAATTGTGAGAAGCATGTACTATATACGTTATCACTAAATCCAAACCGGCCTATGTAAAAAAGCAAACCAGCCTAAACAATAGTTTGCACTTGCACAACCACTAAGGGGTTGTTTGGTTCCGTGTAAAAGAGGTATAATGTAATTTAAAAACATGCAATTCTACTTTTCCCGTGTTTGGTATGCGGTAAATTAATTATCGTGTAAAGTTTTACAGTATTTGAAATTCCTTCCTAAGCTATTCTCCGTGTAAATGGAATACCCCTGAATCGAGCAAAATTAGAAGTCACGGTTGACAACCATGCGTATGACTCTTCGCTCCCATAATCTTGATACGCCACTCTGGAGAACTGAGCCAGCATAACCTGTAGAGGTGGGATCGCCTCGACATTGCCGGCGGCTTGGGCTTCTTTTCAAGCTACGCTTTTAGATTCTCCTCTCCGTTACAGCTCAACAATTATCTGCCTCCATAACCGAGATTATTTTAAGAGGTACGTCCTTTGTCCTTTCTTTCTCCATTTATTTGTTTCTCATTCTCTTCTCCCTCTGTCTGTCTCTTAATTTAGGCATTTCAATTGTTATTTTATTCCTCTCCTTCCCTTTCTCCCCTCACTCAAGTGGAAGAAGGATTGAGGAGTTTAGGCTGTTCTTTGAAAGAAGTGATTTTGATGTTGCCAAGAGTGTAATTTAGCCTAAAAACCTATAAAAATCTATCACGATTTACCATCAAAAATCTTCTTTTTTTCACCAGTTCAAAAGATTTAGAACTATTAGTGTTTATAACCATAGAACTCCAAGAAATTTGGCTTACTTTCTACCAAAACAGAGACTACCAAAGTAATACACACAATAACTAGTGTTCTCAAAATCCATTTCAAGCAGGTTTTACTAACTTCATCATCCTTGAATAATGAGTCATTTATTATTCTTTCCTCTGCTCAAATCTATCCTTCGCTGAAAGATCCTGAATATTATCTGGAATCTCATGTGAAGTATTATTAAAAAGAAATAGAATAAGGAGAGCAGATATGACTGTTAGGATGCAATACAAGAATTTGGAAATATGATTAAAACCTTCAACAAGAACAAGATTTCTAGCCTCTAACACAATGGCGGAGCCACAGAGATTTCAGCGAGGGGCAATTGCCCACCCTGAATTTAATTTTTTCTATCATAGGAGTTAGCAATATAGTGATTTGCTCCATACTTACAACCCACCAGCTTGCTAGCAGCTTTGTTGTTCCTGCAACTTACCAGCACTCTACAGAACTTTTGCCATTAGCACACAATAGAAAACTTCATATAAACAGTTTAAGATTAACATCTCCTCATAATTTGAGACAGTTCTGTAAAAAAAAAAATTGAAATGGTTATTATACCTTGATGTTAAATAGAAAAATTATCTTGCATTGTAGGATTATCCTGATAATTTGCATTGTAGGATTATCGTGATAATGTTGGAATCAATCAAATTTTAGTGGTCTCATTATTTAGTACTTTTCATAAAAATTATCTTGCCAATTTCTATAATAGTATTATTTAGTTATGTACTATTATTTAATATACAATATATAGATTGTTAGGGAAGACATCAAGTTTACATAAATATTTTATGATATAAAATAAATAATGCAAGAAATTAGTATTCCCTAAAGATTGCTTCACCAACATATATTAAAAAGAGAAGTCTCAAATCTTCCAAAGTAAACAACAAAATTAAAAATGTAAATATAGAGTTTTATTAATGAGTCTGAAAAAAATAGTAGAAATTCTCGAAGCCTTCATACATATTTATAAATTTATTTAACAATTTTTAGTTCTATCTTACTTTATGTTCAATGCCATGTACATAGATACAAAAATGATGATTCTCTTTTATATATATATATTTATAATTCTTAACTAATTTGATGGCTTTGTTATTCTCTAAATTTTTTTCTTATTTTAGTTTTAGTGAATATTATTATAAAAATCAATGACACATCTGAAGAGGGTGAAGGATGGTCCTCTGATTACGATGACTTTTCAAATGATGTTGAGATCAATGAAAATCAACTTATTTCAACCATTCATGCATGCATAGCTGGCTCAATCACTATTATATATATTTTATTGGATACACTAAGAAGAGATCAACAAAGAATTAATCCAGAGCGAAATATTCAGTGTGGAACATACTTTTCTAGATTATATCTTGGATCTGATTCAGATTGCGTGAATGGTTCGAATGAAAAAATCACCTTTTTTCAAATTATGCAATTTATTTCGCACAAGAGGTTTACTTGTAGACACGCTAAATGTAAAAATTGAAGAACAAGTTGTAATATTACTACATACCCTTGGGCACATCGTGCAAAATCAGGTTATTCGATTCAACTTTCAACGATCTGGAGAAACTGTGAGTAGGTATTTTAATGTTGTATTATATGCCGTAGGAGAGTTACGACATGAGATGATAAAGCCAGTGACAATGGAAACTCCACATAAAATACAATCAAGCGATAGATTCATGCATTTCTTCAAGGTATGATAATGATATCTTATATAAGTATTTTAATGCTCTTATTAATATAACTTATTAGTTTTAGGATTGTATCAGTGCTTTTGATGGAACCCATATTAAAGCTAGGGTTTCTAAGGAGCATGATCTGCCTTTAGAGGGAGAAAATCTTATCCCACCCAAAATGTGCTTGTAGTAGTAAACTTCATATTAAAATTTACATATGTCTTAGACATGATGCTACAATACTTGAATACTACGATGGTCTATTTATTCCAGAAGGTATAAAATATTTTTATCATAAATATCACTTACAAAAAGTATTTTAGTTATACGAATGATTGATTTACATTTATTCACAGGTAAGTACTACCTAGTGGGCAATGGATACTCCACTAGGAAGGGTGTTATATCTCCATTTCGTGCCACAAGATATCATCCAAAAGAATTCACTAGCAGTAGACCAACCAACACTCATGAGTTGTTTAACCTTGATATTCATCACTCCGTACTACAGTGGAGAGCGTGCTTTTGGTTTTAAAAATCAATTTGGAATTATCAACTGCGACCCATATTTTCCATTACAAACACAAGTTAATGTTATTCTTGCATCTTGTATATTACATAATTGGATCATTTTAGAAGGGGTGATGATTTCATTCTTCTAGAGGATGAGTGGGCTATGAGAGCACATAGTAGTAGGCATGACATAAGGGTTATAGAAGAATCTGGTGAGTGGTTGGACAAAAGAGAACAAATAGCTCAAGCAATGTGGAGCCGCATAAATGAAGTTGGTTATTAGCTAGAATTTTGGATGACATAAAATATCCTTTCTAGCACATAGTCAATATTTTGGGATGTTAGATTTATTATGCTTTTATAAATCATATTTTATTAGTACATACTGTAAATATTTTTTGATGTTGATTGTTTATCTTTTTGGTTGACATATATATGTAATGGGTGATAGAAATATTTATTTTTTGGTAGAATAAAACATCTTTATTTTTATAGATTTATCTTTTTTTGACATAATTTCTTTTATAATATTATTTTTTAATCATACTAACTACTAATATTTGCTTCAATATAATGGTTGTCTAATTAGGTTAAATGGACAATTTCCTCCTAACCCCACTAGCTTTAAAACTAAAAGAAAGAATTTTGTTTGGAGTACAAATGAATGGATTTCGTGGCTTTACAAATCATGTGTGAGTATGTTGATGGTATGAGAAGCTTTCAATGATTGTACAAAGGTGTTTCTTATAAATTAAAATAGAAATTTGGAATTGAAGTCACACCTGATCATTGTAAGAATCAGATCATGCATCAAAGAGAAATATGGAATCTCATCCAAGAGCTAATGAAAAAAATCAGGTGTGTCTTAGGATGAAGATAAAAAAATAATATTGATGGGACAAGAGGAATATATATTACATATTCAAGTATTTTTTGTAATACATAGCTTTGTTACATTAAATTTTTAAGAAATATATGTTAACTTTTTTTACTTCTTGCATTGTAGGCTTTTTCAAAAGATGCTGGCTTTTTAAATATTCCAATTATAAGTTATAATGAATTGGAGAAAGTTTGTGGTGAAGGTCATGCCACAGGAGAATGGGCAAATTCAAGAAATTCTGAAACTTTCTTTGGTACTCAACATATTAGTTTAGATGATGATGAGTCTCTAAGTTTTATCGAGCCATGTATAGATGCATCCCAACCCATTGAGTTTCTAGATGTCGATCTTACACAGAACTCTAGAAAAAAAAAAAGGTCAATACCTTCATCTTTGAAAGGATTTACTAAACACAAGAAGACTAAAAAGAATGAAAGTGATCAATCTCTACATGATTATATTGTGATGATGACTGATAGTGTAGCCCAAGTTGCAAATGTAATTCAAAGTTCAACAAGAGATTTTAAGGAAAGAAAAATATTCAATGAACTAATGATAGAGCTTTCTAGTATTCCAGGATTTTCTGCTGAAGAGATTGACACAATTTATGAGAACTTATCAAAGAATCCTACGATAATTTGCTCCTTTCTTTCAAGACCCACAGAATCAAAAGCTAGATGGATGCACAAGGAGTTAAGAAGATGATTGTATTTTGAGATTATGTTATTATCATTCAAATCTTATTGTTAACTACTATCTCATGCAACAGTACTTTATTGTAAACTTAAATTTCCTTTTGTTGAATATGGACCTAAGTGATGGTTGATGATGTTTGGCTGTAATGCACTATGATATTTTGTTACATATACCAAGCTTTGGATGTATGTTTTTTATTTTTTCTTAGTGTTCTATGATAACATCAACAAGTCTTTCTTGTGAAACATTTTCTACAAGAATAGTTTTTCTTCTCTTGGCATTTGCTTGTATGATAATAAATTTATTTATGTCACCGACCTATGCCTTCAATTTTCAATTATTGTCTTTTAAGGGAAAGCCCGTGCAAAGTGGTTGTTGTAACCATAACATGCGTTCTTTTTTTAATGAGATATTTGTGTATTTTTTATTAGACTGCAAAGATATTTGGAATAGCTATCCAATGGATTGATGTCTATGCAAAAACTTGTTTCAGAATTTGACATTCTAAGTACTTGTAATCTAAGTTATTTATGCATAAAGAAGTTTGGTAAATTTATTCTTTCCATAAATGCATTTCTGATGGCTTTATCTCTAGTCATGTCATATAATTGATGATACGACCTATGAGTTTGATTGTTTGGCATCTACTGAACACTGCCCTTCTTCTTTTTTTTTCTATTGATCATCAATGTGCCAAGGGTGCATAGAATAATCAGTTTAGTTGAAAGTATCATCTTTTCATAGGGAGGTGAGCTTAAGAGCAATGGTCGATTACCCCTACTCATTTGGAGAAAAAAGAATTTGAACTATGAAATTAGCCTATCTGCCAATGTAGGGAAATTATGTCCTTGAATTAGCACCTTATTACTGTTTATCCAATAAATTTCTTTTGTTAATGTTTATTAACCCAAAAATGGTATCACTGGCTAGCTCAACTATCCTTCAACAACTCTTACAATGTTTGTGTAATTATAATTTACAAGATTGCGAGCATTACAAATTCAGGCAATGTAATAATTCTTAGCCTGTTTCGAAGGTTCAAAGGATACTCAAGAATATCACTGGCTAGGCTGTGTGCATGTGCGTGATGTTGTTTCTGCTCAAGTCTTGCTACTTGAGAAACCAAATGCATCTGGAAGGTACCTTTGTACCAATGGAATATATTAATTCAAGGATTTTGCTGAAATTGTTGCTCAACTGTGCCCTGAATATGGTGTCCATAGGTAAGTAGTACAAACCAACCAGCTTCCAGCTTTTAAACACTAGTGAAAAGTTTTAATCTTTTGTTAGATTTTTGTATTCCACTTAAAATGATGGTGAAATAGATGGAGATGCTATTAGTAGAATTCAAGTTGGATGGTTGAAGTGGAGGAATGCATCTGGCCTATTATGTGATAGAAAAGTTCCACTTAAACTTAAGGGAAAATTTTATAAGATGGTGGTAAGACCTACAATGACTTATGGTGCGAATGTTGGCCAATAAAAGAGAAACATAAGACTAAGTTAAGTGTTACGAGATGAGGATGCTCGTGGATGAGTGGCTTTACCCTTAGAGATAGAATGCAAAATGAGTATGTTCAGGAAAAAGTTGGAGTAGCTCAGGGTAGATAAGATTAGGGAGAGTCGCCTTAGATGGTTTGGCCACATAAAGTGTCAGTCCGATGAACCGATTAGGGAGAGTAGATGCATTAGATTTTCCTTATGGTAAGAAAGGTAGAGGTAGACCTAAAAGACTTGGTTAAGATGTATAAAAATGATCTTAGTATACTTGAATTAAATGAGAATTTGACACATAATAGGACACAATGGAGATGAAGGATTCATGTAGCCGACCCCACCTAGTGGGATTAAGGCTTGTTGTTGTTGTTGTTGTTGGTAGATTTTTGTATTCCAATGAGAGTTTTTTTTGTAGAATCCTTAGTAGCGGCTTGCAAAGGAAACTTCATGACAGTGAAGATACTTTCTTAGTTCTTATATCTTAGATGCTTATTTATATCTATATTCATGGAAGTGAAGATAATTTTTTCAAGCCATGATGAGTACAAATCTCCTCAATCTTTGAAACAACAATCACATCAGTTTATTTTGTCAGTTGAAGCTAAGATGGATGCAAGTTTGGGTATGCTATTGCATTTATTGCTCTACAGGTACAACTCAATCAACTAAATATTTATTCAATTCTTTTCCTTTTTTTCTTATTTTCTAAGTATTCTTAATTGTGTAATAGTCAAACTATTTAGTTGGCAACACCCTTGTATTATTGTCTTGATTGTCTTGATTGTCGCCGCTCGCATGAGTTTCTACATTGTAGGTATGTTCTTCACCTCTGGGAGTCTTCTTACTGGTTGATCATCACTTCTTCTTCAGCTTGCACATGGAAACCTTAAGGCCACTCAGAGGATCAGATATGACTTTTCAGCTTATAAAGATGCACTTAAAAGCTTCATACAAGGTTATCAAGAAGGGGTAAAGTCAGGCATGGAACAGATCTTAGATACCAACTTGAAGATGCAAGACAATGTTCTAACAAAAGACACTTTTGAATTTTTTGAGTTTTTGTAAATTTTGAAAATTGGGAAATCTCAAGAAAAGTTGGATTGTGGATTAGATTTGATTCTCACAACTAGTCTGTAACCTTTCTTTCAATTTTGGTTCTTCCATTAATTATATTTTTAGTGTACGCCCTTGTTTCTATTGACCTGTATTAGCCTGTATGCATTATCTAAGAATTATTGTATATTATTTTCCTTGATAATAGTTATTTGTCGTTGCTTGAAAAGGTTTTATTTCAGGGAAAAGCACATAAACTATGTCAATTCATATTTAAAGGGATTTTTTTTGGCCACTTGCAAGTATAGTTGCATCAATCCTAAATCCTCAACTTGGAACTGACCTCAAGCTTTTTAAGCATTCATTGCTGGAAAGTTTAGCAGAAATAGTTTTATTTTATGCAGTAGTGACCAAATGGTAAGCTTTTTAAAACAGCTTAGATGATGAGGAGAGGCAGATCAAAAGATTATTTTATTGCTCCTTGGCAAATACTTGAAAGATGAATTATCCATATTTTTAAGGAAATTGTAGATATATCACTTAAATTTTATCTTTTTATAAATCAAATATTAATATTTTTAAATTATTAAATTTAAGTATTTACATGTGCCATGATCAAATAATTAATAATTTGATAAAAATGAAAAATATGAGCTAGAATTTTATTGTGAATTTTAAAACTTGGGCTAGAATATAAAAATGAATGGTAAAAAAAGTGATCATTTTATAAATATTCAAAATTTAAATATTATGCATATAATTGTCACTTTTTTATAACTAAGGTGCCCACATCATCAATTTTAGAACAGTTTGTATATTTATGTAAATTTTTTAGGATGTTAATTTGATTTAGATGGAGGGTTATTAAAATATTAAATTAATTTTTTTTATTATTGTTAGATTCGACAAGTCAATAAACAAGTATTTCTAAGCTTTAGCAAAACTTGTTAAGCTGAATGATGTCAATAAACAAGCCATGTAATTGCTCACACCATTAAATCCAAAATTTTGCTATATCAAAACTTATTAAGCTCAATCATGTCCATTGTTCATGAAAGCATGCAACTCATTCATCATACTATAGTCTAGAAGTGACATTTAGTTGATTATGTCTAATAGAATAACGATGACTACTAAATTAGCTGATGATTGATAATTGGTATGCGAAATTTTGTGAAATGGTTATGGATGTACAAAAATTTAAATAAGTTTATAAATTAATAGAGATCCTAAGTAGGCCTCCCATAAGTTAGGAGTAACTTATCAATCACTTTATGTGCCACTACTAACTTATTTGCCTCACTTCAACTCAACCCAAATGTGTTTTTGACCTCGCTTAATCTAAAGTTTATATCCCCAAGGTATACTATAGTCTACGATCCACTATAGTTATTGAAGTATAGTTATTTATGTGAAATTTGATCTCCAAAACTAAATGATGTCATTACTTCAATAAAAGTTTACTTGCATCCAATGACTCAATGTGGTTGGTTATGATAAAAATAGCCTAAACTTTAATTTTAACCATAAAGTGATAAAAATTGATATAGAAAAAAAAATCATTTTAGATGATTATTAATTTTTATGATGGCACTTGATGAAGAATGATGTAATCTAATCATTTGAATGCCTTCAATGAACTATGAATAAATAAAATCAAAACAAACTATACCTTACTCTCTCTCCTATTGAGAATAAAGCTCTTAAAACATAAAAATAAAAAAAAAAGGTAAATGATGAATTATAACATTAGCATAGCAAGCAAAGTTTGACATCATGTCCTTCTTGAACCTAAATTATAATCCTACAAGATAGATAAGTAAATCTATTCAAATGCACCTTAATTCAATGAAGCAATAAAAAAGCATGAGTTTGACTTATCAAATTAAAAAAAAATGATATTCTATTTATGCTAATCATCCAAAAGTTCTACAGCTAAAAAATAAGGTACTAATCTTATATTTATGCATAATTCCTTCAATGTTGATGTTATGTACATAAATTTAAAATTTTATTGAAAATTTTGTGTAGCTCTAGAAATTACCAAATTTGAAAAATAGCTTAGTATAAAAGAGATATTTGAATATAATCAAGATTCATATTTTCAAAATACCAAAAATTATAAAATGCCACTAAATTGTTAGAAATTCATAACTTATTAGAATTTTAAATTTTATAGGGACTTCCTCATAAAAAAAAACTCCATCCAACATAAAAGTTTTAAACTAAATTTTTTTATTTCATTTGATCACAATACTTTTTTTTGAAAGGTAATATATACCTTCTAAAAATTATATAAAATACTTATTTATCGAAATATTATAAAACATAGTAAGTAGTCTACTCCTATATATCATTCTAACAAAATATTAAAGCCATGCTCTTGATATCTAGAATTGGTAAAAAAAAGAGACTTTGAACTCCTGAAATGCCTTTTCTATTTATATTTTCAGATTGACTAATGGCTTTTACATTAGATCTTAAAAGTACAATGACACTATCTAATAATATAGTTCTCTAAGTCATGTAGTTAGTTACGTGATTATGTGAAGTGTTCCATACAATTACGATAAGTTATAATTGGTTGGGTTTTAAATCAGTTATTGAATCAGTTATTGTTAAAATATTCTGAGTGAATTGTGACCTTTATCTCAAAACGGTCGAAGGTGTCGATCTCCGTCTTAATCTTGGTTGACGTGCGATTTGACTATACATATTTAGTTCCTCAATTTCCTTATCTCATTGATAATAAAACTATAAATATAATAAGAAAATAAAATATAATTAATTTAAAATAAATCTAAACATACCTTATTTATGACGATGACATGTATAATTTTCTTAAATCTTGAATCAAGTCTCTTGCTGCATTCTAAAAATGAGGGATACTATAATGTTTTGAGTCATGAATGCTTGTAGTGCCTTCTTCCATCAATTTTTTTTTTGTTATTCTTGCTCCCTCATAGCTTCATGCAACAAATGAAAAAAATTACGCTAGATCAGTTTGATGTTTCGAAGAAGATCTCAACACCACCCTCTTCCCTAAGCATTAGAGAGAGAAAAAAAACTCAGAGAAGAAGAAAAATAAAATAAGGGTTGAAAAAGAACTGAGAAAAGCACCTCAAGAAGGAACTTCTTCTTCACTCCCTGTCGTTGGGGCACTAGAAGTTGCCAAGGTTCTTGACGAGTTTGAAAGAAATGGCACTGACCTTAGCTCCTTCATTGAGTGAAGTGTTCAAATGGATAAGGGTCCTCTCTATCCCTGAAAATATTGAATCAGGGTCTGAAGGTTTGATTAGCGTTTAAATTTTTTTGAGACAAATTAAAATTAATTGAAAATTTTTTAAAGAAGTTTCTTTGATTCTATGCAGTGCACTTCACCATCAGTGATCTTTGAAAGTAATATGTCTATCACATTGCATCTCCTCCAGATGTCATTAAAACTATACCACTAGTGGGGGAATATGTATTAACTACTTTAGAAGAAGTCACTTAGCTTCCCATTGAACTCTCTATACAAGCAATGAACTCACTTATTGAAGGTACATGCTCACCTCTTAATGAAAGGATATCGTAGATTATTATCATATAGGATCCTATACTACTTATAGATGTGCTCCTTCATGAAGATGTACAAGTTACTTCTGGAAAGAGTGTGGCTACTCCCACAACAGGACAAATTATGAAAGTTCAAGGAACTCCAATGTCACCACTTCAGGAAGTGACGGTGACTTCCAAGACCCCTCAGCTAGATGTAGAAAATGAGTTGAGAGAAATGAAAAATGAATTTGCCGAGGAGGTAGAGAAAATAAAAATGGCGACTGAAGTGGATAAAGTTGAACTAAAGGCACAGTTGTCCAAGATCTAATAGTTTTTGGTTGAGATGAAGAAACTCCATGGAAAGATGAAGAAGCAAGTCTTTGAAGTGATCACTAATGTGATCGCCTTTCGGAAGACACTTGGTGGAAACTTGGTCGAGTTAGTTCATGGAAGGCGGGGAGTATGTGTAATAGCAGCTTTTAAAAAAGGTGGTAGTTCAAAGGTCAGAATTCATATGGTACCTTATGCCCGACAAAATTTTTAAAATAAACATGATTAAAATTTTAATTGACAGATTAGGCATATTTTTAAAAAAATTTAAAAATAGGCACAGTCCCCCGTTAAATGGGCGACTGACCCTTAAATATAAATATAAATATATATATATATTAAAAATTTTTTCACAGATTTCGCTTTTTCTATTCAAAACGTGGGATGCAATTTTGAATATTGTGACACAAATTTGAAAAAAAAAGTTTAGAAGCACGATAATATGTATAACCATTATCTAATTCTCCAAAATTTCTAAAGTTTGATAATTCAATACTAACCACTTGGTATAGACAATGGACCTGTGTCAAATCCTACAGTATGTGGCTGGGAAGATGAATGTGCTGCAAAAGAACTGCTAGCATCATCTGAATCTCTATATCTGCTATCTGATATGTGCATGTCCTTCTGTAGTTTACTGCATAACCCCTCATAGGTATTGATTGAATGCTAAAAATCGGAATCCATATCTCTCCCAAAATAAGGCTGAAAAATATCTAGTGTGTCCAAGATATGCTCCCGCTGTTTAGACAATTATGTAATTTAGTTTGCATAACATATCAAAATTTGAATAGCTTATAGTTTTTCTGTACTAACCATCAGTCTATCTCCAGGAGCTCGAGGATAGTAGGTGGTAGGCGGAATGGTCGGAGCCCTAAGCAAGTACAAGGAGGCCCAGGATCAATACCACCTCATGTACCGACTAACCGTCGGGTCAACTGTAGGTGGAACCGCACCTGTAGGTACAACTGAAGAATGTATGGCCTCCCATTGTAATATGTAACTCTGGTGGTAGTCAACCCAATCAACGTCAGCCTTCCCTCGACCATCGACTTGATGAAATGCAGGATCTATAGGCTCCACGTCGACCCTAGGTGATAGACTAAACTGTCTAAGGACACGATCTGGGAGGTACCACTCAATTCTCTTCCAGCTAACTAGTGGCACCCGATCAAGCCAAATTTTGCACCCAGCCAAACAGATATCTGCCACTCTGCTGCGTATCTGTTGCCCGTAAGGCTCCCATATCACCTGCAACATCATATTAAGAAATATATGCCATACATAAGATTAGAGCAGTAAAAAATGAATCGAAAGTGCACTTACTCATACTTGACTCTGTAGCAAACCATCAAGCTCATCTCAGTACACTCTAACATGAGCATGTGTCATCTTCCTCAGGTAACCTTCATTCCACGTGCATCCAACGCTTAGACCCTCCAACTCTGATGGAAAGGGTACCTCTAATGTGGGTCGGCCAACATGTATATGCTCCATACATACCTGAGTAGCGCATCCCCGCCATGTTTGTCCGCTTTGGCTTAGTAGCTTCATTCAACTCTCTGTATAGATGTGCCAACATAGTTGCTCCAATAGAGTATATGCTAAACATGCTCAAATCATCTAGCAGTGGTAAGTAATGTAGATGTATCTCCGACCCAGAAGTATCTGGCATGAGGAAGCAGCCAATGGTAAACATTATGTACGCTCTAATGTGCATCAGAAAGTCGGCATCTGGTAGATCCAAATATGAATCCCTATAAAATATCCATCGTAACCAGCATAATGGTAAACAGGTCCTGGTGTGCGCCTGCCCCATGCGAAATGTCGATGTAACATGTGGCTATCTAGGATCATGGTCCGTCAATCCGAACACCGAGAATCATAGCAACGTCTTGTAATGTAACTATCATCTCAGCAACTGTCAAATGAAATGTATTTGTCTGCGGTGACCAATGCTCAACTACGACTGTGAGCAAGTAGTGATCAAGTCTGAGATATTGCAGTTGTGAAACACAGTCCAACCCAACATCTCGTAGTCCATCCATAAACCGTAATTAAGCCAATCTCTCGAACATAAGTAGATGCGACCTACAATGGTCGAAGAAAAAAATTTATTTGATCAAAATGACATATGGTATAACTATTACAACAACTGAAGTAAAGCATAAATATTACAACAAATGAAGTAAAATATACCATATCGGGATGTGCGTGTGGTTCCGCCATGCAACACCGCTGATCTTTGGGGTGAACCTCTAGGGGTGCCATAATACGGACTCATCGGTGGCGTATGCCGACGTCTAGTAGCTCCTCCTTCCTCCGTCGCCATGTAACCTGTATAGTAAATAACATTTGGGAGTGGATCTTAGTATATGTGGCATTACAAATTTATAAATACAGCTATATTTATAGGAAATTTCAATACATGGGGCCTTAAAGAAACACTAACACCCAAAAAAGGCTATATATTGGAAAATACTAACAGCCATAATACAATTCAAGTATGTAAGTCTGAGAGAAACTAACAGCCATAATATAATTTAAGTACATAAGTCCAAAAAAAAACTAACATCGTAACGAAACAACACTAATGTTGCCTTTGTGGATAGGTAGTCCTGTTATGCCCAGAATTTTTGCATAGTTCACAAATTCTGTTGGATCGCTGTACGTTCTCATCCATTGTATTAGAATATCACCGTGTCCTAGGCCTGCCAGTGCACCTTCTAATATTTGGCGGTGTGAGTTCAATTGTATGATGATCCGATAAGTACAGTACATTGGCGGTCCGGAATGACATGAAATTGAGCTTCGTATGTGCTGTGGTACATTTGCAGAGTGTAGTACAGGAAAATATATTCCGAATGATTTATATGACGTTGCCCCATCACAACAATCACATGTGGACATGGAATGTGCAGTAACTGGGGCTGCCTGCACGTACAAGTGCAACGAGCTTGTTCTTGCAACTCAGCCTTGAATGACATGGAGGACATTGTGAAAACCTGGAATTCAGTTACATTTATTCTTGTAGGATCTGAGCATCTTCTTGCTTCATGCTCATTTTATTGCAGTTGAGCTTTCACACGTGGAGCGAAAATTGAATCATTCACATGGATCAGGTGAGAAGCTGTATCTAGTTATTTGTTGAAGACAACAACAAGATTGTAGAAATTGATGTAATTAAAGCCTGAATCGGTAATCCACGTGCCCTCTTTAGCACACCATTGAAACACTCCAAAGCGTTAGTGGTCATTGTGCCGTAATGGTATCCACCATCATGACACAATGCCCACTACGCCACATCTCTTTCTAGCAGCCACTCAGCAGCCTCTGGTTTAATATTATTTATGTCTGTAATGTAATGTGTGAATATGTGAATGTCAGCTGTATTACCTTCCACATACATTTTATGACACACAAACTCAGTGTCAGGAATTCCCATCGTTCTGCACGCCTTCTTGAGGTTTTCCCTGAGATGGCGCAAACGGTGGCGGTGTTTTACCCATGGTAAAATTTCACGGCATCCACGCACTAATCTAGAATGACGGTCAGATATAATACATAAATCAGGTTGCGTGCATATAAATGGAACCAACTCCCTCAATGTCATGGTAAACCAAATCCATGACTCATTGCATTCTGCTTCAACAATTGCAAATGCCAAAGGGAACAAACCATTATTAGCATCAATACCAATAGCAGTTAATAGAATGCCTCTATACTTTCCCAAGAGGAAAGTACCATCAAGACTTAGGACCGGTCTACAGAACTGCCACCCTGATATAGATGGTCCAAATGCCCAAAAAATGCATTGAAAATGACCAGAATCGCTTGACTGGATGCGATACACAGTGCCAGGCATAACTGAACATACAACTATCATAAAGTGATCCAATACACGGTATGACTCCTCCCAGCTACCAAATATAACTTGTATAGCCTTTCTGCGGGCATCCCATGCTTTCATGTATGACACTTTAATGTTAAATTTTGATTCTATGTGACCGATAATTTCCCTGGGTTTCAAATCCAACTGACATCTAATGACTAGCTGGATGTAGTAGTTAATAAATTGCGATGTGCACTGCCTATGCCCACTGCTCAATATCGAATGAGAGCATATGTGTGGACCTGACATACTGGAAATCACCCAGGAACCACCAAGCCACTTGCTCGCACAAGCATGTAGATGCCACAAACATGGCCTACTCGAATGGTTGCTATGAATGCAAAGTATCGTGAACCTCATTTTATTAGAATCACTTGTCACATATTCCACATTATTTGTTATTGACCAACCCTGGATAGTAAATTTAAGGTGCCTCTTATCATGGAAATACATTCCTTCATTAGGTCTATTGGAATGAAATTATCTTTTAGAAAAATAGAATTTGTTGGGAGGTCATCAAAGTTTAGTTCTTTATCCCATTCTTGGGATGACTGACAAGCTCAAATGTAGTCATTATTACTGAACATGTTTTCTTCAACGACCACTATTTTGTTAGAGTAATCTCTCAATATCTGGCTGGTTTCAGCGTTTGAATGGTGTTGTTCTCTCATATCACCTTCGCTATCATCTGTGTCTGAACTTGTTACGCTGGGCATTATTTCGTAGCCCTCATCCCCGATTTCTGGAGGAGCAACCTCATCACAATGGTTCTCATCCATAGTTGCAGAAGTTGAGGCCATATGATGAGCATGTATAGGAGATGTAGATGTGTCTACATCATTAGTGCTGCGCATTTGAATGTAGTGTATAAGGTTAAGATGAAAGTATGTACTTAGATAAGCAGTTCAAACAACTTTTCAATGATATGGTTCTTGTGGCGATATATGGTGTTGGAAAGTTTCAGTTGGCTGAAATTCATCTTCATTATAATTATGAGCTTCAGTATCATCTACTGGTTTCAATTCAATTTCAACGTATACGACAATAGGTTGTACACTTGCTGCATTGATGACCGACTCACAAACTTCATCATCATTTAATGGCGTAGCAATGAAATTGGCACCAACAGAAAACCGACATATGAGATTAATCCTGAATCGTGTCGAATCAACTTTGAGTGACCGCATGATTTGATTTTGTACGCTGCTAAAATCAGCCCAGCACAAAATTAATATAGGACGCTTTTTTTCACCACTATACATAGGGAAGAAATCATCACTAACACTAAGTTGGCCGCCATAATATAGCACTAAACATACTGTATCTGAACTCATATTCGAATCAAATATGTGTACAGGAGGCAGGAATGTTCAAGAGCAGACCTGTTTAAATTAGCTAAATTAATCTTCATCTTACTAATCAAAAAAATCAAAAATATCGAAGATCTTACTTATGAAATGATTGAAAAATTCTGCTTCTTAAAGATGTCCCCAAACAGTTAAGTTAAGTCTAATGATTGAAAAGTTATGCTTCTCCCATACTTATCTCAAAAATACACAGATAAATAAAACCTAACCTACACAAGCTTCAATTGTTAATATAGTTTCCAACTATATATATTAAACATAAGCAATCACAACAAAAAATATATATTTAAAACTTGCAATACATTCTACAAATCCAGAGTTTAGCACACATAGCTACTCATTTGGGAAAGAAAGAACATCAATAATTTATAAATGTACAAGAATATTAAGAATAATCAAGACTACAAATCGAGTTTAGCACATAGCTATGATTTCTTCTTCATATTTGAATCTCCCTATTTGATACACTTTCTTCATTCTCTATAGTAAACAACATAAGGGCTCCAAATTTACTACACACAAACATTATACCTAAAGAAAAGCCTAAAGTAAGTTAAATCCACATTATGTTTGCCTACAAACATCATAAAATACAACAAATGCATCTCACATTCACATATTACATATTTTTTTTAAAAAACAAAAAAATGGCAAAATATACCTTTTAAGAAATGCGGTTGGATCCGGGTACGAGTAGGAGGGCCGGCAGGGTGCGGCCAAGGTCGTCGTCGATAAAGAAGTAGTAGGGCGAATAATGGGTGCTTCATCGCCCTAGGGAGAAGAAGGAGAAACGGGATCGGGCCGTGTCCCGATCTCTCGGTTCGCAGCTTTTTTTAAAAAAAAATATTTAAGAGCTAGTTGCCCGTTAAACGGGCGACTATGCCTATTTTTAAATTTTTAAAAAATGTGCCTAATCCGCTAATTAAGATTTTAATCATGCTTATTTTAAAAATTTTGCCCTTATTCCCTTGTGCATTCTTCTCAGTAAGAGTTGCAGGTCTCTGATAATAAGAAAAAGGCCACAACAAAGTCTGTGGAGAGGATGGAGCCATTATCAAAGAAGATAAAGTATATCGCAACTTTAGAACTAATCACAATTCTAGATGTTGCAGAGGTAGAGTATGACCCTCTTACAATAGAGGCTTCGACCTATGGGACAAAATTGATTCTTTCTTATAATGAAGAAAATAACACTTGCATAGTAGATATGTCTACACATGAGTACTGTGTAGATGAATCTTTATATCTTCTTACCAATGAATTCAGTTCGATCATCCGATTAGAAAGTTTTCTTAAAGACATAAAATAAATCCCAGTGGAGTTATTCCCAAAAATAGTGATATTGACCCAAGAAATGGCATGACAAAATACATTTCAAAAGGCTCTCAAGCACTAGTGGCTAACAAAAAAGAAAATTCCTACACTTAGAAAGGTGTGGTGATTGAGAATTATAGGGAAGAACTGTAGTAGCACAAGTAGGCTAGTCATGAAACCATCAAACAACAAAAGCATGCTTCGAACAAATGTTATAAAAAATATCAAGCTTGAGAGCTATGGTCATTGCTAATGAAAAAAAAACTATAAGTTATTAGAGAGAAAAGTTAGAGAAAAATAATATTTAAGTAATCAACTTAAAAGCTTCAATTAATATGTGCTTTGGACTTGCTGGGATCATAAAACAAAAAGTAATTGCTTAGAGATTGAGAATTTTTGCCAAGAGGTAAAGTGCAGTGCCTCAAAAATAAGATGTCAAACATGCATACTCTTAACTCTCTCATGACCGACTTCAAGAACATCCCATCTTACAAGAACATACTCATTGATAAGTACTTAAAAGAGATTCAACATACTTGAGCTAACCAGTGGGTTATAAGATGTTGCCTCCAGTTTGGGAAGACTTTAGCACTTTCTAGAAGATGATCAAAAGGTTGAGTGATGATAAGGCTGAAGGTGAATATGAAGATGATGGTGGTAGTTTGATCAATGTTTGAGGACATAGTTGTGGGCGTTGTACATTTATTTGTTAGTACATGATTTATTATAATTTTTCTCTGTAAGTAATAAAAATATTCTCTTTAGTACTCGTGTATTTTTATTTTATATTATTGACTTGTATATTTGAATTTTCTTTGGTGTAGAATGATGGATATTATTGATATTATGATATAATTACCTCTAATTGTCTTACTTGTGATATGCTCTTTCGATTCAAGAAATATGTCTTCTATTATATATAAAATGTGAACTTATAATATTTCAAGAAATTATATAGAGATAAAATGCTATTTCTATTGAAGTCTTACTTGTATCCTCACCCCTAGTTTGTCTTTTGATTCGATGGTCCCCTTTAATGTGTTTTGATGCTTTACTATATGTTGATCTTATAATAATCACATCATAAACTTGACATAAACTCATTGTAAAAGACACTCACTCACTACTCAATATGAATCTTATCACAAAGAGAGGAGTCTTGCTTTCTTAGTTAAATTTGTGTTTCAATAGGACACTATTACAAAAAGCTAAGTAGTTATTGATGCTTGAAAGTTGAAGACCATCCAAATGTGGATGAACCCTTATTACAAAATAAATCATTTTGGCTGAGAATTCCACATTTTGTATAAATGAATGGAGTAAATCTTACAAAATTAATATAAAATTTTGAGGAATAAATAATAATAAATCTACACATTTCTTTGATTGAACAACATTTGTAAGAATTAATCTTGAAATTATAATAGAATTGATAAAGTTGACGAGTTGGCGACTTGTTTATCTAATGAATTGTCAAGTTACCAAGTTGGTGAATAGCTGAATTATCATGAATGATAACTTGAATAATCATTTGATTGAACCCCAATAATGAGGATTTCAACAAAGAATGAAATCATTACTCTTTCAAATGAATTAACATGACTATTGCAAACTCCTTTAAGAAATCAAAATAAATTTTAAATCAATGTCCTAGATTTTTTTTGAATCATGAAGATTTAAGTTTTAAATAGAAAGTTCTACATATTACTTTCTATGTATCAATTATATTTAATTTCTATATCTATTTTTCTAATGATTAAATTTAATCATCAAACATTCTTCTTCTTCAATAATTTTAAGGAAGAATAGAACTTAATGACTTTTCTAAGTGCTGATTATCCTTCACTTGTTCGCTTTTAGCTCTCTTATTGGATATCATTCTAGGAGCTCTTTTAGCTACTTCGTAGAACTCTTGGGGGCCTCCAACATTTCTATAAGGGGTAGACCAATAACTTTCAAGCTATTCATCTTATTTTGGTCTATCTTTAGTAATTAAGAGAAAAGAGATTCTTTGAAGATTGAATAAAAACTCATACATTTTAGTTTTTTGATAGTGTTGCACTTACTAAAAATCCATGAACTTGCATATGCGAGTGATCACTAAGGAAAAATGCCCTCTACAAACCTCGAGCCAACTTTATAGGATGTTTGGACAGTTCATTCTTCATGAGGTAGATTGATATATATATATATATATGTATATATATATATATATATATATATATATATATATATATATATATATATATATATAACATATATATGTATATGCATTATGTTTGGGTTTATTTAAATTTGGGTTCTACTACTTATAAATGCAAGCATTTATAGTTAATTACCCCTCTTACCATAATAAGGAAGAGCGATCAAATTAAGGTTTAAAATAGACTTATCTATCTAAAATGGATAGGTGTCTAAAGGTGTGATGTGAATGATTGTTTAAGGGAAAAAGGATAGTAGTCCCGATCAAGATCCCATGGTTCCATCATCTCGGGACTATCATTATTCCAATTTACCAACATTAGCGGCTATTAGCCTTAATGTACAGGGAGTCTGATTAGTAGTCATGAGTTTCCTTGTTTCAGATATCTTGAGTATTTAATATAAGTGTTATGGTGTAGGTTGGTTTAGATTATATTTGCATCACAAAAATAGAGTGGAGTTATATCTATTAAAAGCTGTTAGATTGAACTTATTTATCTTTGGAATATCGTTAGGGTGTTTGCATGGCGAATATAAAGATTTGACTTACATCCTTTTGAAATGCCATTATAGTGTTCGCATGGTGAACATAAAGATTGAACTTACATCACTTTGGAATGCCATTAGGGTGTTCGCATGAAAAACATAAAGATTGGATTTGCATTCCTTTGGAATGCCATTAGGGTGTTCACATGGAAAATAGAAAGATTGGACTTACATCCCTTTTGGAATGTTGTTATAGGTAAGGAAGTTCACATGATGAACAAATGGTTGAGCTTACATCCAATTGGAAAGCCAATTAGAATTTAGGTGTTTGCATGGAAAAATATAAAGATTGAGCTTAGATCCCTTTGGAATGCCATAAAAGGTGTTCACATGATTAGCATATAGATTGGACTTACATCCCTTTGGAATGTCATTAGGGTTCGCATGGCTAACAGAAAGATTAGACTTACATCTTTTTGGAATGCCATTAATGATTTAAAAAGTTCACATGATAAACATATAGATTGGGCTTACATCCCTTGAGAATGACATTTTTAGAAATGTTTGCATAGAAAATGAATAGATTGGGCTTACACCCCTTGAGAATGGCATTAGGTGTTTGCATGGCGAACATAAAGGTTGAACTTACATCCCATGGGAATTCCATAATAGGTGTTGACATGGTAAACATATATATTGGACTTACATCCATTTGAAATGCCATTAGGGTGTTCGCATGACGAGTAGAAAGATTAGACTTACATCCCTTTAAAATGCCATTAATAGTTTAAAAGTTCGCATTGTGAACGTATAAATTGGGCTTACATTCCTTAGAAGGTCATTATGGTGCAGAGGTTCACATGATGATCATATAGATTGAGCTTATATCCCTTGGGAATGCCATAAGCTGTAGGGTGTTCGCATGACAAACATACATATTAAGCTTACATCCCTTTAGATTTCTAGTTAGAATTTAAATATTCGTATGACGAATAGATAGATTAGGCTTAGATCCTTTGGGAATGACATTTATATTTTAGGAATTCACATGATGAATTATATGATTGGTTTTATATCCTTTTGGAATGCTAATTATATTTTATAGGGTGTTCGCATGACGAACAAAAAGGCGTTTGATTTAAAATTTTTTTTGACTTTTTTATTTTTAGGGTAAATCTTCTCAGTGCTGTATAAACAACACCGTAATGCTATGGTTTTAGCGCCATGGCACTAAGAAGTTGGTGATTTGGTGCTTGAATCTCAACACTGTCAGGTAGAAACATAAGTTTCAAAATTAGAGAGGGCAATGCATTGGAGCTACAAAGCTAGCACTGCAACCCTGAGATGCTATAAAGAATAACATAAAATAGGTTGACTAGTTGACCAATGCCAAGGCATTACCAATGTGGCGCCGTAGTACAAGGCCAAAAGGTCATTCAAAGGCTGACAAACTGGCATAAGCATTTAACGAACAAAAACATAACTTTTGATAAGCAATGTGACATTGCATCAAAGAACCACGGTGCTCCATCAATGTCTGACGTGCTTTTCAGATCCCATCGATTATGTAATTAATGGTAATAAATATTAATAATTATTCTTTTGGACCAGTATAATTACTATCTTGACTAGATGATTGACACCTATGCACTGCATGTGGAGCACCACAATGCTGGTCTCGGATCTCAGAAACTAAGAGACCAGAGTCATGGCTCTGGTATGGGAAACATTATGACACCATTGTTGACCTCACTTTTGGACTCTTCTAAACATTAAGAATTTTTTAGTGCTAGGACAATTCTAGTAATTAAGGGAAGAACAAACTCAAACCTAGAGACTCATAGGGTGCAACCCTAGGACTAGAGCTTGCTTTAGGAGAAGTGAAGCCTCACCTATTCTAAGACTCAACCAAAGTATATAATCAATGTTGACCTCACTTTTAGAGTGAGGATTAATTTTTATCATCTTAGATTTAGGAACCTTCTAGGCACTTGGATCCCCTTAGTGATAAGACACTTCTAGTGACTAAGGAAACACTAAACCAAAGCTTAGATACTTAGGAAGCATACCCTAGGCCCTAGATACGCCTTAGGACAAATAGGTTCTACCTATTCTATGGCCTAAACCAAGACCCATGCCTATTCACTCATCCAAACCTAAACTCATACAAATAAAACACAACCAACCTCAAGCCTATTCAATTAACCTCACTTGAATTTATTTTCTAATCAAAACTCCAATCCAAATTGACTTAGGCCTTAACCTAAGATAACTTAACCATGATCCTATGATCCAACCTAAAACCCATTCATGCAAACTAAATCCATTTTGATTTTCTCAATCACTCCAACCATTCAATAAATCATTTCAAACTCCTCCAACATTTGAAATCAAATCAATCGAATCAAATGATTTTGATCAACCCAAGTTAGCCTATTTGACCCAAAAAGTTCAAATGAGCCAAAGCCTAATCAATCCTAAATCAATTGCAATCAAGAACATTAATCAAGTCCAAACCCATCTTTAAACCCCTCTCAACACTTAATTGACACCAACTTAACCTAATTCAACCCAACCAATCCAATTTGTTCACTTGACTCAATGTTACCTAAAAGACCCATTTGATTCAAACTTCAATCCAATCCAAATTGGATTGAATTAACTCATACAATCCTTTCCATAATGATTGTTCATTGTCTTTGATTACCCAATTGCAATCAATTGGGTCAGATCAAGCTAATTAGACCCTTTGATCCAAGTTGACCTAATTTGGCCTAAAGGGTCAAAATGAACCAAATCAAATTCTAAACTAAATTGATTGAAACTAATGCTCCAAACCAACCTTTAATCCAATATTAAACATGATCGAACCTTCAATTAAATTTAATTTAGTCAATCTAACCCAATTAGCCCACTTAACTCAATTTGACCTAAAGGGTCAAATTGAACCAAATCATTCCATAATCTAAATAAATTCAAACCAACATCTACAATCATTCCTAAATGGTCAATCAAACATAAACCAACCCTCCATTCAAACCAATTTGGTCAATTTGACCAAATTGGTCAACTTAACCCATTTGGTCTAAATGAACCCAAATGAACCAAACCCAAATCCACTTCAAATTAAATCAAACCAATTACACCAATACATTCTAAATGGCTAATTGAACTCACCAAAACTATTGGTTTGACTCAATTTAGTCAAATTGGTCAACCTAACCCAATTGAACCCATTTGACCCATATGGGTCAAATTGAGCGAGACCTAACCAAACTTGGCATGAGTCATCCTTGTGTCACCATGGGCCTGCCCAAGTAATCCCAAGCTATGGTGAACTCAGTTTGGGCCATACCTATTGAACCAAGCCACCCAAATGGGAGAAATCCCCATTTGGGCAGATTCTCCACCCCCTTACCCCTTGGCAATCACCTTTGGCTCTTCTTGGACAAAAAGACCACTGACCCAACCTAAATCAAGGCTATTGGGCTAAGCCTTTTGTCATGAGAGGGTGAGTTCACCGATGAAAATCTGTTGGTCCACCTAAGGGAGGTTGTACACTCCATGCTAGCCCATTCCACTCCTTCAGCATCTCACCCTCAGCCACCTCAGCAGTCCTCTGCCACCTCCGGCCACCTACCTCGATCAGTCTCTTATCGAAGGTTGAACCAATCTCAGCCCTTGGTTAAGCTTGGGAGGAGGGTATACTCCTCTCTGAGGATTCAAACTTTAGAGACACAGACCTTCCTCAGAGCATTCCACACAGTTCAAGACCTTCCCCTAAGCTCCTCGTGCATTCCATAACTGGGGAGACCAACCCCCGAGCGAACCCGAGAACCCCATCCATCCAAGCTTCCAAAATCTCCACCAAACCCAAATTAACTCTTCTCACACCTTCACCTCATTTTGGAAAGTCAGAAAGAATCGCTTCCTAAATGATTCGATCACTGAAAGGCATCCCTAAACCAACTCCAATGAGCTTTACGATGACGTTCGGTCCACATAGGATTGACGGGGAGGAAACTCATGGTCTTCTCAACAGGGCTATGTATTTTCAAGATGAAGCTACCTCTATCGATGGATCATCGGTCTTTAGCTCCGGCGATGTAAAATCTGGCAACCGTAGTTTTGTCCCATAAGTGTTGGCCTTTTTTGAAGTCAAGTGTGATTTAATACAATTTACACCATAGGATCCCTTTAGATTATGTCCCTAATCATTTTGAGGTTGATTTTTCTGTCGAACGAGCTCCGACAAGCTTGGATCGAGAGGCAAAAGGTGGATGGTGTCTATCTTCTAACACTCTAGGGATGATGAATCATCGACCGTTTGTTCCACGTGATTAAGATGGACGATGGTGATTAATTGTGCTAAAATTTTTGATTTAATCCTTTCGTAATCACAGGATTAATCTCGCGCATCTACTGCCATTGAGTTAGTTGCCACATCGGATAATTTAAATAACTGATACCGTAATGCCACTTGGAAAGCGTCATGTGGTGTCCAATGGTGATTAAAAATGTAATGAAATGGCCAAAACTTCAAAAAATCTTAACTAATTATAGAAAAATTCAAAAAAAGTACAAATAACATTTTGGAAAGGTTAGATAGAGGAGAATCTAAGAAAAGTAAAATCCCTAATTTTTGTCTGGTGAATAGTGCTTATTTAAGGTTTGAAACTTAGGCTAATTACCTTAATTAAGGCTTAATTACTTGGCTAATTGATCCCAAATTTAGTTAGATGATTTCATGGGATGTCCTCTATCTCCCTTGATTTTCTTGAAATTATTGGCCATGTAATTTAAAGAATTTAAAAATTTAATCCAAATTACCCTCATTAATCAATTTAATATTTGCTAAAATTGCTAAACAATAAAAATTAAATAATTTATGATGATGTATCACTATGAATAGTGGGAATAGTGAGGGGAAATAATTAGGACATATTTTCTAATTATTTTTCTAAATGATTTCTTTAGGAGGGTTAATTAACACATGTAATAATTAGAGATTAATTAGGAAAATTAGTGATCTAATGGTTGGTTTAGGTAATTCAAACATAATTCATTGGGTCCTTTTATGTGTTTAATAACATAAATTCATCAAGAAATTTATGGTTGACCCATTGATGTGGAAAGCCATAATAGTACTTAACTTAGATTCATTCCTTCTTTAATTTAATTACCTCGTAAGCATGAGCCTAATTGCATTGGATCCCTTTAGGTGCATTGAAAATTTTAATTTCAAAAAAGCTTATCATTAGAGGTTCATGATTAAGTAGTTAATTAAGTTAAAGAAACTTAGGGAAGGGTAATTAAATTGATTACTTAATGGCTTGAACCTAATTTATATTTACTATAGTTTAAACATTGTAAAGGATTGTTCTATTTTTATGATTTATGTGTATGTTTGCATATGTTTGAAGTTAGCAAGTATACAATTTAGATATCTCGGGAACACAAGGCCTTAAGTAGCCCCAAGGAGATTTTAGATAATCTCACTTCCTTGGTTTAACAATGGCACATACTTGCTTAATTTCATTCATGTGTATGCATGTGCTAGAATTTGGGATAGAAATTTGCTTTACATGAATAAAGGATTTGCTATTATATAATTTTTGCATGATTTTTATTTTCATGCTTGTGTATATGTTTACATGTATTTAAGTTAGCAAGTATATAGTCTGGACATCCCAGAAATACGAAGCTCTAAGTAGCCCCAAAGAAGTCTTAGATAATCACTTCTTTGGTTTAAAAATGACACGTACTTGCTTAAATCTTTAATATATGTGTATATATGCTTAACTAAATGATGAAATATTTATTATCTACCAAAATACATGCATTAATGATCATTCAAGTGTGACAAAAATGCAATATATATATATATATATATATATATATATATATATATATATATATATATATATATATATATATATATATATATATATAATAATATATATATAATATATATATATATCTATGATATATATATATATATATATATATCCATATTATATATAGATTTGTTTTATTTCCAAATACCATGAATCTGATGTATGCTTGATGATTTGGAATATTATCCATTAGTGATTCAATTTTATACTACCTTTCATGTTTGGATAAGATTCTTTATGACTAATATAAACTTAGGTTTAATAAAATGTTTAATAAATGATTCACTAAAGAAACCAATGCCATAATAACATACCTTTAGAAAACAACTTAAGATACAGATGAAGGAAGGTCAAATCTTTTCTCAATTTATAATAACTGGATGTTAAGTAGGCATCAAATGAAACAAAAGAAATGTAAATTAAAATTAACTAATCCTTTCAATCATTTGAAGTAAAACCTCCCATAATGTTTAACTTAAACATCCTACACTTTAGATAATTATACTTCTAAAACCTAGCTAAGACATAGCACACTAAACCTTAATATACACATTAAAATACAAAGTCACCACTTCTAGCTTTTAGGCTAGGCCGGTGTATGTTATGGTGTTATATTTTATTTTATGAAGTAATTTTTTGATTGGATGTTAGGATTGTTTATGTTTAGAATGGATGTTAGGTCGTTAATAGCTTAATGATATTTTCTGCAGGAGATTATGCTGAAGGGGTCACTATAATAATAAGTAAATATAAATGTTCTTGCTTGCAGGTTGCTTATGCTTAAGCATAATCCAATTAGGACAGGTGGGCTTGATTTCCCATGTGCAGGGTGGTAAGTCCAAATGTGTGAAATATAATTGCTTGGCTTGTATGTTTGTTGAGCTAACATCTATTTTGTAGGTGTAATTAGATTTTATTTTTCATAAATATGTAATTTCTGCAATAGGAATTAGGATTAGTGCTATGGGTTTTGGATGAGCAATGACTAGAAGGCAAAGACTTGGGAGGCCCTATGAAGCCTAGAACAAACCAATCCAAAAGAAGGAAAGGAAAAGCAAAAGATTCAAGACCCCCATAGCATTTATTGTAATTGTAATATTAAATTGTAATATGGGTTGTATAAGGGTAGAGCTCAGCTACTCAATTTTTTTCTTTTCCAGGGTGTACGGCGGTACCTAGCCTCATCGACCTTTTATTATTTTATGAATTTAAATGATTGATTATTATATTTAGTTTGTAGAATAGAAATGGCATGCTTTTCATAGGTTTTTTTAAAGAGTGGTGATTTGATGCATGGCCTGGATTCGGTAGGTTCTTCAGGATAAAATTAAATTTTTTATCCTCATGTTGACCTCATTTTTAGAATGAGTTCTCAACCCCTCCATTTTAGACAGAGGATCCTCTTAGATTTTAAGAGATCGTTAGTCCTAAGACACATCTAGTGACTAGGTGGACACTCAACCTAACCCTAGAGACTTAGAAGAATTAGCCATAGGAGTAGGTCATGCCTTAGGAGTGTTAGGAAAATTTGCCTACCCTATAGCTTGGACCAGTTTGCTTACTTCCTTCCTTCAAGTCAAACTCCAAATCAAATCAACATGAAACCTATATCAATTTTAGCCTAGTTGGGTTTCTCCAAACTCAAATCATTGCCATAGGATTGAAACCCATGATTGAAATTCCAAATTCCAAATATTTCCAAAGTCCTTAATTTCCCTCTTAAGGGCTTAGCCTAAAAATTATCTTCAAATCAATTCAAATTCATAAAATTTTATCATAAAATATTTATATTCTCATTTATATTCACATATATAAATAAAATATAAATTCAAATTCCTAATTCAAAATACTTCTTAAGTCCTTAATCCTCTCTTAAGGACTTACCCTAAAAATTATCTTCAACTCAATTTAAATTCATAAAATTTTCTCACAAATCATATATATTCTCATTTATATTCACATATATAAGTGAAATATAAATTCAAATCAATCAAACTAAATCCAAAATTCAAGATCAAATTCCAAATCTTTTCTAAGTCACCTTGATTTTCTCTTAAGGGCTTAGCCTAGATCATGTTCAAATCACTTCAAACTCATGAAATTTTCTCATGACCCATTTATATTCTCATTCACATATATAAATGAAATATAAATTCAATTCAATGAAACTAAATCCAAAATTCAAGTTCAAATTCAATCAAGATCTAACCTAAGCCTTTCAAGTCAAATTCTTGAACTTAGCCAAATCAACTTCAAATCAAGCCAAACTCTTAATTTTCCTTCATGATTCAATCAATTCTTCAATCATGAATCCAAATATAAATACAAACCACAATCACTTTACCAAAACTCAATTAAAAAATCATGCCAAATTCCATTTCATGTTCACCCTTGAACTTGAAATTGTCAAATGAATCAAAACCCATTTGACTTCAAACCACTTACAAATGGATTTATATTTCAATCATAAGTCCATATACAAGTTCAATCAAACTCAAATCAAGCTTTGACCAAGCCATTTGACCCACTTAGGTTCACTTGACCCAAAGTGACCTAAAATACCCTTATGAGCCAAATTCTAATCCAATTGGATTGAATCAAACTCACCTAAGCTCATCATGATCAATCATCATGAGATGATCAATCACTCAAATTGGGTCAAACCAAGTCAAACCTAAGGGTTGACCAAGTCAACACTTAAATGAAACCCAACATAGCCAAAATCCACCATAGGCCAAATTGATTGACCAATGATCTAAGTTCATTCATGATCAATGTTTGAACTTGACCAAGTCAACATTTGAGCCTAACCTAGCTTGACACTTGACCCAAGTTGACCTAAAAAGTCAAAATGTGTCAAAACTTGATCTAAGCCAAATTGATTGAAACCAATGGGCCAAGTTCATTCTAAATCACTTGTTGAACTTGACCAAAGCCTCAATTGGACTACCTAATCCAATTGACCTTGAACCCAACTTGACTAAAGGGTCATATTGAGCAAATTCAAACTTAACCAAAATTGATTGGAAACAAAGATACCAATCCATATGACTATGAAACCTAAACCTACCCATGACCTAGCTCAAATAGGTCAAATGGGTCAAAAATAACTTGACCCATTTGACCTAAATGAAGTCATATGAATCAAATTCAAAAATAAACCAAATTGAATCAAACCAAAGCCACCAAAATATTTCAAATGGTCATATGAACTTGAAACATCCTTTGGTTTGACCCAATTTGACCAATTGGTCAACTCAACCCAATTGACCCATTTTGACCTAAATGGGTCAACACGAGACAAACCATATAAAATGAACGCCAAATCCAATGAAACTTGGCCAAACCTATTTTCTCAACATACATACAAATTCAAAATTAGCCAAATGACCATTTTACCCTAGGCCATAGGGTAAATTTTGGCCAATTCCACTTAGTGGTCAAATCTTCATACCCACTTGACACTCTCCTAGTGGATCAAGTGAACACTAGGGAGGGTGGTGCACTAACCCAATGGGTTTGGGTCATTGACCCAACCCAATGGCCAAACCGACCATGTGCATGGAAATGGCCACATGACAAACCTCTTCCCACTCAATTGAAGCACATGGTCACTTCACCATTCCACTCCTTAGAAAAAAATCAAATTCAAGGACATCTTAAATAGCCTAACAAACCCTTTGAATCAGGGCAATTGATCAAAAAATTGATTCTCCTTGCTCGACCATTCGATTGCCAAAGGGGGAGATATACTCCCCCTAATTCACTCTCATTCTAAGAGAGCCATTTAGTTTGAGTGAAGGAGCCATTTTGAAAGTGATCCAAGCTTCCAGGGAGATTTTCATCTTTTCAATTTTCATACTTTAAAATAGGGAGCTCCATTGATTGCCAACTTACTCCCATACTCAAAATCTCAATTCCCTTTGCAAGCTCCATCAGAGCTCATTTGAACTCACCCAACTCTTTCCCAAGCTCCAAAGGTAGAGGAGGTGTTCAGACCAAAGCCAAGCTTTGGAGGTGGAGTTGGTCCATTGGAGAAGTTACTTCCACCAATCTTAAACCCAAAGCTTCATCTCAAAGATGAAGCTTCTCCAAGGGAATCGAGCATCGGTGATCACCTCCGGTGAGGTTAGCCAATTTTCAAGCTTAAATTTAATGTGGTTTGGAGCTTTGTGAAAGAAATTTTCTTGGCATAGGATTTTGACCATTAGATGTGATCTAGGATGCATGATGAAGGTGTGGACCAAATTCTAGCCCAATCCGAGCTCAATCGAGCTTGGATCATGACTTAGAAGATGGAAGGATCCTCTTTCCCGTAGGGAATTATAGGGATGGATCTCTGGCCATCCATCCGTGTGTTTTGGATGGACGGCTGAGATTAAAATGCATAATATATTTATATTTACTCCTCAGATCCACGGATTTAATCTCAGCCATCTAATCCTTGATCGGACGACTGAGGAGAAAGCACATAACGCCGCTACCACATGATGCTATGATGTGATATTTTAAATATTCAATCCAATTGTGATGCGTGTGAAGCACATGCCAGGTTAGCCGCATGCGTGGAGATTAATAATATGATTAGGTAATTATTTAATTTCTAATTAATCATATAAACTTCTTAACTTAGAAAAATCAAACAAATATGAAATAAATTGCATTAGAAAGATAATTGAATATAGAATATTTTAAAATTGACTTTGATTGATTTTGAATAGTTCTTTTCTCTGAATTGGGATTTTATTGGAAATGTTAATTTGTTAATTACTCACTAATTAATTTATTGATTAATCCTAAATTTTTTGGGTGTAATTAGAGGGATGACTTCTACCTCCCCTAATTTTCTTGGGATTTATTGATGGCTTAATTAGGAGAATTGCTAGTTCATTCCTTAATTACTCCCTTAATATAATTAGATTTAATTAAGGGTATAATTAGTGATTTAACTCTCTGAATGAGCCAATTAAGTTTTGATTAAGTGAATGTGAGGTTTCAAAAATAATTTTGGGATACTCTCCTTAAGATATTCCTTAAACACCCTTTATTCCTTTATCTTACCTTAATTAAAGGTTAATTCACTAATTATCCCCTTAATTAATTTCATAAAATTCTAAAACTTTCTAGAACTCAATTAATTCTTCTTGGGTAGATGCTTAGGTGTTCAAGAGCCTAAGTACAATTAAGGAAATCAAAATTCTCATATATGTGAGGGGTGTTTTGAAATTACTTAAGTTAAACCCTTAGCTTAATTAATCATTAATCATGAGCCAAATTGCATTAGGCCCTTTTCTTCCTAGGTGCATTGATTTAAATTCTTGTGTGGTTTTATGTCATCTCATTGGCTCATAATTATTTGATTAACTATGCTAAGGTGGTGTAGGTAAGGGGTAATTAACATGCTTAATTCATACCTTAACCTAATCAAAATATAAAATGAATCTAATCACCTAAAAATTGAACAAAAATATCAAATACATGTGGGAATGGGTTAGGAACAACAAAGAAACCTCACATTTTTTAAATTAAATCAAAATAAAAAATCAAACAAAAATCACATTAAATAAAATTTGATTTTCTTTAAGCTTTCTTATTTCATAAGATTGTTTATAGGAATTAATTAAGGTGAATGTGTTTACATGCTTTCATTACTTTAGTTCTTTCCTAACATGCTAAATGTGTGTGTCATATGACTTCATACATTCTTGCTTTTCAAAAATAAAATTTAAAATGAAAATGTTCCCTTTATGTCAAATTGCATGTTTTGGCTAAAATAAGAATATGAGTGGTTATTATCACAATTAAATTCAAATTATTTTTAAAATATATGAATCAATTATCAAAACTGAAGGTGTGTTACTTTTATCTTACTTATAAGCTTGCATGTGAGTAAAATATAAGGATGTGCTTAGTGTAGTCTTCCTTCTCATCTCTTTTGGTATAATTATGAATATGATTTGGCAAAGTGTGTAGTTCATTTGAAAAGAACAGAATGCTTGCCTAATTCCATTTCATATTCATTCCTATGCTTTGACTTAAGAAGGACACCTACACTTACATATATAAATTTCATAAACAAACCAAAATAAAACATATACAAACTTTTGCATCTCTCTTATCCATTCATCTCCTTTGTACACATGCTTGTATTTAAGGAAAGTGGTATATTAGTCTGGACAACCTTGGGGTTTTGAGGCTTTAATTAGCCTTATGTAGGTCTTGTACCTTACACTCCTGGTTAACAATGGCGTCTTACTCACTTATGCCTTTCATACGTTCATGTGTTCTTGTGAAAATTGGATAAGAAATCCCTTTGCTACTTAATGAAAATCATGCATCATAAACATTCAAATTTTCTTAAGTAACTTATTTAGCATGCATCATAAAGTGTGCTAAACATTCCATTTTTGTATGTATAGATATGCTTAGGATTCATTCATATGCATGTTATACATGCTGGGCAAGAAACTCACTTTATTTAATCTTAAAATGCCTTTCTTTTTAAGAGGTTTGTTTAGAGTTTATCTAAACTTAGGATTAATTAAAACACATAAAAAATATTCACTAAACAAAACTAAAATATGAATCCACTTTAGAAATTACTTAGGTTAGGGAAGGAAAGAGAAGTTCTCTTCTCTTTCTCTCTTTACAACTTAGTAATTAATTATAGGATTCACTTGAACCCAATCAAAACATAAAATAAAATCAACCCAAAAAAACTAAACCACTTAAATGAAACCCTCCTCTAAGTTTAACATTCTTCACACTTAGAAAATTCTAACTTAAAGCCATAGCTAAGCATACCACACAAACTATAAAAGCAGACACTTTAGACTAAGTCACCACTTCTAGCTTTAAGTTAGGGCGGCGCATGATTTGGTGTTTGCTTTTATTTTATGATATATGTTTTAGTGGATGTTAGGGTGAATGCATAGAATGAATAGGATGATTTAGTCTAATCATTATTTTTTGCGGGATTGCTTAAGGGCTATAATAAATAAAATATAAATACTTTTATAGGTGCTTATACCCCTAAGCATAATCCAATAGACTGGGTGAATTTAGTCACCCATGTGTGGGTGATAAGACCAATATACATGCTTAAGATTTGTGTGGTTTGTTTAGCTAATTTCTATTTTGCAAGTGTTAGCTAGATTTACTTTTCTTTTTCATGTAATTTTTGCAATTAGGATTTTGGAATGATTGTTATGGGGATTAGGATGAGCATTGGTCATAAGATCTCATCTTATGTACCATGTGAAGCCTTTGGAGCAACCACCTTCCAACCATCCAAAAGAAAGAACTAAAGAAGAAAGAAGAAAAGAAGAAGAAAGAAGAAAAGAAGAATGAAGAAATGAAGCTTGAAGACCCCCATAACTATGAGTTCCTTGCATAATTATATTTAATTCATTTGTAATCTGGGTTGTATAAGGGTATAGCTCGACTACCTAATTTATTTTCAGGTTTGTGCGGTGGTGCTCGACCACAAATGGCCTCTTATTCTTTTGCATTAGCTTTATAAAATGATTGATGATTTGTTTAGCTTGTGCATTAGGATGACATCTTTTTTCTAGTTTCTTCCTTGCTTGATGTATGTCCTAGATGTGGATTAGGCTCTTACAAAAAAAAAAATCTTCTACTAAATTTAATAATTCATTATTAAAAATAAATAACTCATAATCTCACTTAAAGCTTAGGCTAAAATCAAGATAAAAGAATTAGTAATCCCTTAGTTGGATGAGTATTTCTTTTATAACATCATGCACAAATGCATATTATTTTCACTCTTGATTGAAGGGCTTTCACCTTTTCCAGAGAAACTTAGCTTGACCTTCGAGAGCCATGGTGGAAATACACCTCCTCCCTTCAAGTTGATTTTGGCCAATAATATTACTTCTCATGCATTAGGCATATGAATCTATAAGCCTGAGTCAAATGATTGTCAAAATAAAATAAAATGTAATATGATTTGCATTAGATTTAGGTCATTTGAAGCATACCCTTACATGATCTAGTCTCTTTAGGGAGTGAGTTTAAGGACTTAGTCTCTTTTAAATAAATAATAACTATCTTGCATAAAGCATATGACTACATGAATTTAAAATTGTAGGAGGAGTTAGTTGGCGATCAAGCGGTTGTAAGTCAAGCGGTTGGGTGGTTTGTCCTCTTTTGTGGCAAATCAAATACCCATTTTGCCTTAGATTTAGGTCATGCTTTTGGCCTCACCAAAGCTCCTAGATTTAGGTTGAGGTTGCTTCTCCCCTGGGCCATAAGCATAAATCCTCACCTCTTAGGCATTTCCATAATATTGTGTTGGAATCATAAGCCCAAATTTCTAATGAAAAATTCAACTCAAACAAATTAAATCAATTTCAAAATATAAAGCCCAATCATAGGATAGTTTGAGATGCTCGCTAGGTTTCTAGCATCATGCATCTCTACTTATCTTCTTTGGCATAATAACTCCTCTCTTTGATCAATCCCATTTGATCTTTCAAAATAATGATTGATAGTCCTATTGAAATCTTTGGAGACAATGCCCATTTATCTTAATCGAGAGTATTTTTAAGGGATCTCATCCCTTAGGATGTAATTAACTATGGAGGCTTGCCCTGTGGGGAACTTAATGAACCCAATTTATACTTTACTTTTCCATGTAAAGTAGGGAAATAATCTTTGGTACACATGTAGACTCATTTTTCTTAGGAGTCCTTGTTGAGGTGATTAGGTCCATTGTAGGGTGGTGACTTCTATCTTTGAGATAGCACATCTCTCCTCAATGTCATACCCGATCACCCTCAATAAGAACATCTGTGGATCTACATGGTGTCAAAATTGCATAAAGAAGAGATGTATATTTCTATCTTCATTTTGTCCCGCATAGAGTGAAGATGGAAGTATATAATTTGTTCTTTAGAAGTTAGACATATCAAAATTTCACCACAGATTTTTTTAGTGACTTCTCTGGGTATGGTTTCTCTCTCCATCTTTGGTAAATGATCGTTGTCTATAACTATCGATAGTGGGTTTGTACTTTGGAATGAATCCAAGACTATCTTTCGTTCTATTGGCACTTAGTTTATTTCATGCTTAAGTTAAGCTAGCCAACATCTTTAGGTTTTAGGACCTCACCCCGTATTGGTCTTAAAACTCCCATTGGGTTCTCCAATGGGTAAAACTAAAAAGATCTAAATAAAAAGAAAATATTTAAATACTTCCTCCTTATCATTTCTACGATAAGGAAAGCTTAATTCTAAAATAATAAAGATAAAATAAATCCTTATAAAAAATCATGCTTTTAAAAAAAAAGCACTCTTTCAAAAATGCACTTAATAAAATATTTTTTGGACACAATTTTTCTAAATTATCTTCATCTAATAATCTTTATGATTGTTATATGCGAAGATCATCTTTACAAAAATAAAATTCCAACAATCATATTTTCAAAAGCATAAAATTTGAAGATAGGCCTTTCCATTCAATACACCCAAATGTATTGAATGGATATTACCTCTTCAAGCAAAATCATAACTTTGAACTTTCACCTAATACATTCCACATGTGTTGGGTTGGGATTTTCCTATTTTCAAAAGCATATATGAACATCTCCATTCAATATACCCAAATTTATTGAATGAAGATTTTCTTCTCAAATAAAATAACATCATTTGGAAATCCTGCTTAAACATATTCCATATGTGATTAAGTTGGAATTCCCTCTTTCAAAAAGCAATAATCACACAAAGAGCAAAATTTTCACATTAAAAAAATAGGATTGACTTCCATTCATACATACCCAAATTTGTTAAATGGAAGTCTTCTTTTCAAAAATCAAAACTTAACAATCATATTTTCAAAATTCAAAACACATTTAGAATTTCATTTAACACACTAAAATTTGCTAAGTGAAGTCTTCAAATTTGAAAAAAAAATTTTCAAAATAAATTTGAAACTTCATTCTAGTATATCCCATTTGCTAAAATGAAGTCTCTCCTTTTCCAAATATAAAATTTGAAACACACTTTTGGAAATTTTATTTAGCATACTCAAATTTGCTAAGTAAAATATTCATCCCACAAAAATTTTTCAAAACATATTTTGAACTTCATTCTAGCATACCCCATTTGCTAAAGTGAAGTCTCCCTTCTCAAAACAAAAATTTAAAACATCCTCAGAATTCCATTTAGCATACTCAAATTTGCTAATTGAAATTTCTACTTCACAAAATTTCCAAAAGCACTTTTGGAACTTCGCTCTTTAGCATACCAAATTTTCTAAAGTGAAGCCTCCATTTTTAAAATAAAACCAAAACATAAAAATTTTTAAACACATCTTTTGAAATTTCATTTATCCTACTCAAATTTGTAAGTAAAATTTCCACCTCACAAAATTAAGTGAAATTCCATTTTTTTAGCATACCATATTTGCTAAAGTGAAGTCTCCACTTTCAATCAAAGATAAATAAAAATCAAAGGAAAACACATTAGGATTCCCTTAGCATACTTAAATTTTCTAAGGATCCTACTTTTCAAAAATAAATCAAAAATAAAAAAGAAACACATTAGGATTTCCTTAGCATACCCTAATTTTTTAAGGATCCTATTTTTCAAAAGAATCAAAATATCCAAAACAAATGAAACACTTTAGGATTTTTCTTAGCATACTCAAATTTGCTAAGAATCCTATTTTCAAAAATCTTTAAAAAACAAGACACACTTGGGTTCTTCACTTAGCATGTCTAAATTTTCTAAGTGAGAATTCCAATTTTCAAAATCAACAATAATTCATAAGATAAAACAAACAAAGAAAAAAGAAATAATTATTTTCAAATACTTCACTTAGCATACCTAAATTTACTAAGTAAGTGAATTCCAAAATACCAAATCAAAAACAAAATCAATTGACCCTTACTTTAACATACTCAAATTTGTTAAAGGAAAGGGTCCTCAAACCAAAATCTAATTTTAAACATGAACCTAAGGAAGCATCTTTCTAAAGACATTTGAATCCATTTTTCAACATACCCAAATTTGTTGAAGTTGGATTCATATTAAAAAATTCTTCTTTCCAATCAAATGTCCAAATCTTCTCTAAATCCATTTTAAACCCCACTTGACACTTCCAAGATGTTGGATGTGGGTTTAAAAATCAATAAAATAGAAATCTAATCCAAGCTTATTTCCAACATCGCAGATTCTCAGCATCAGTCTTAGTTATAGCTTCAGTTTAATTCTTCAATTTTAAGTTGAATATAAATGGCAAGTTCACAGAAGTTTGTGTTTACTTTCTCCTACGACATGTACTTGGCCTTGGTCAGGCCAATCTTCTCAAACTGATCACATCCAACTCATCCATTTTGATAGAGGTTTCATGGGGGTGAGGATCACCTATGAGGGCACTCCCCTCCCAATTGTTAGTAGGACTGCGGTGGCTGGGCAGAAGCTGGTCATTCAGATTGATTTTCCATTGGATTCTGACATCCTCTCATTAAAGAGGAAAGTAGTGGTAGTCCCATTAGTTCCAGCAGTGCTAGTGATAGTGATAGCGCCTGCGCACCCCATGGTTTCCCGTGCCACCCCAATAAGGGCTAGCACCCACTCATTGGCACCCTCTAAGGCTAGCACCCTCTACTTCAAGAAATTTCCCAAAGCACTTTTGGAACTTCGCTCTTTGGCATACCAAATTTGCTAAAGTGAAGCCTCCATTTTCAAAATAAAACCAAAACATAAACATTTTTAAACACTTCTTTTGAAATTTCATTTAGTATACTCAAATTTGTTAAGTGAAATTTTCACCTCACAAAATTAAGTGAAACTCTATTTTTTTTAGCATACCATATTTACTAAAGTGATGTCTCCTCTTTCAATCAAAGATAAATCAAAATCCACATTAGGATTGAGCATACTTAATTTGCTAGATCTACTTCAAAATAAATCAAAACCATAAAAGAAACACATTATTTCCTTAGCATACTAATTTTCTAAGGATCCCTTTTTTCAAAAGAATCAAAATATCCAAAACAAATGAAACACTTTAGATCTTAGCATACTCAAATTTCGAATCCTATTTTAAAATCTTTCATAAACACACTTGGTTCTTCACTTAACATGCATAAATTTACTAATGAAATTAAATTTTCAAAATCAACAACAATTGAAGATAAGAAAACAGAGAAATAATTATTTTAAACACTCACTTAGCATACCTAAATTTCTAAGTGGTGAATTTATACCAAATAAAAAATAAAATCAATTGGCCTTACTTTAACATACTCAAATTTGTTAAAGCGGTCCTCAACCAAATCTAATTTCAAACATGAACCTATGGAAGCATCTTTCTAAAGAAATTTGAATCCATTTTTCAACATACCCAAATTTGTTGAAGTTGGATTCATATTCAAAAATTCCTCATTCCAATCAAATCTCTAAATCTTCTCTAAATCTCTTTCCCCTATGGCATGGACTTGGCCTTGGATTAGGCAAATCTCCTCGAGCTAATCTCACTCATCTCATCCATTTTGGCACAAGTTTTAAGGGGGAGAGGATCACTTGTGAGAACCCCCTCTAGATTAGCAAGGCGGTGGTAGGAAGCCATCATTTGATCAATTTACCATCCATTGACATCCCTCATTAAAGAGCATGTAGCATCGGTGATTGTGCATGATGGTGGCCCGTGCCCGTGGTTTCTCATCTACCCCAAAGCCTAGCCCACTTTGGCATAGGGTAAGGCTTCTCGATCCGGTGCTTCCACACCTTTGAGGTTGGGTCTAGTTCTTACTCCACTCCCTACCAGACTCAAGAAAATAAAATTGCATGATTCGATCATATCGATTGAGGAGATGACGGTCATTGTGAAGAGGTACCCACTCTGATCACTCCGCTGGTTATAGTGATCCCTTTTCATCGCCTCTCTGGGTCTGATAGAGAGGATGCTAGGAGGATACATACTTCACCTCCACCGGTGGTTCATCACCAGTCCCCAGTTAGATAGAGTAGGAGGTTGAATGCCAACTTCTGATCAGTTGTATGCCAAGTTTGGTGGAGCTTACGGACGTTTTGAGTATGGATCTTAGTTCAATTTGAGATCTATCATTCCCCGGCGTGAAACATATGAGGAAAAGGGCAGAGGCCTTGATGCAGATCACTTGCGAGAGGTGGAGGTTTAAGTATAGCCTGTATTGATTTCCACTGACATCTCTGATCACATAGATTGTATTTTGCTTACAGGAATGACCAATCGTAAGAAGAGGGTCCCTGTCTCGAGAGAGTCGATGGTGTCTCCACCACCTTTTCTGCCATCTCACTGTTCATGTCACATCTCAGTTCTCAAAGGCCATGAAGGCACATGGGAGAAGGCACTGTTGGTGATCAGCTGGAGGATCTATTCCATCTACCATCCACTATGGTGAAAGAGCTCTCCTTTCTTTACACTGTGGTGCGGAGAATGGTGATCTTGAAGCAGTGGTCCTTCACACCACCGGTTATAGGACAAGAGATGGTGGCATGGAGAGGAGTAGATGATAGGTGCAGATGATAGTAGAACCTCTAGGAATGTCACTTGTCAATTAGAGTGTCTTTCTTGATAGTCCTCATGGATTGATTCTCACAAGAGGAGGTGGTGCCTCTCGGTGCATGTCGATGATCACCATCACCAAAATCATTTGTGCCTATTCAGATTGATCATTCTCTTCAGGACATAGTGGCACATTATCTTATAGAAAAGAAGAAAATTATGGGGTATGACTGGTCTGATGAGGAGAAGATCAGCTTTGATCCCAACTAAGATGATTTATTGGGATACTTAGTCAGGGTTTGCATGGTAGATACTAGGGGATCCCTCCTCAGAGTGCAGCAGGCCTTGGACGGTGATGAGGTTGAGCAGGAAGACATAGCATAATAAGCCCAACACCTCTAATATCAGTTAAAGCAGAAAGATGAATAAATAAATAGGATGGCGTGGTAGCCTGAGGACTTGTTAGTAATAGTCTCAGTACTTCACAGATAAGCCCCAACAGTTCATCCTACTACAGCTGATATTAGTCAGCTAGAGTTAGTGCATGTCTTGGACCAAGCCAAGACCTTACCTCCCGTTGAGCAAGGTAGCACTAGCATGTATATGAAAGTAGTGAAAAGTACCTCCATATAGAAAGACATTCTGGTTTGAGTATGTGAAGGAAGCTGGCTCAAGCAGGAAGATCATCAGTTCCAAAGGGTGACCACTGAGTGCTATCAATATCCCAAGGTTTTGCCACCTTCCTTCAAAAGTTTGATGGAGTGGAAACCCATATTGCACACTTTAGGGCTAGTTGTTGCAATGCCGGTGGCAGTGATGCTTTGCTATTCCGCCTCTCGTTAGTAGCCTAGCAGGGATAGCTTTCAATTGGTATGCTGAACTTCCCAACAATTCAGTAAAGACATTTGCTGAGTTGGAGTAACTCTTTATCAAGAGGTTTGTTGGAGCTTAGCAAAGGGTTACTATTGGCGATCTCGTTGAAGCATAATAGCACCCAGGTGAGTCGCTTGTTGACTATATTCTTAGATGGCATAACCTATGAATGCTGGATAGCTCTCTAGATACCATTGAGATTCTTCTAAAGAATATCATATCACTTCATGCTTGGGCTTCACTATCAATATTTGAAGCTAATCAACAAGGGAGACTAGTCTACAGGAGAGGCCAAACAATTACCTTTTCAAGAAGGTTATCAAAGCAAAATTATAGAAGGTCTATGAGAAGAAGCAGGAATAGTGATGAGTAGATAAGAGCAAGCTAGAGATGGTCAGAGACCACCTTTAGCCTTTCACCTCCTCCACCACCAGAGGCGCCCTAACCTCCCACATCATGGCCCGGCTCACCTCCTCGACCATACCATGTAGTGGCACACATACGCCACCGGTGTATGGTCCACCTACTCTTTTAGATAAGCTTAACAAACCTTATTCATTTAAGAGGGACGTAATCAAGAAGATCTTTAAGAATCTCTTTAAGAAGCCTTATTTTTAGCTACTCGAGCCTAGGAGACTGGAGGAAGTGGGCAAAAGCCATGATCCTAAATTTTACCCCTACCACCGTATGCTAGGTCATGTTTTGGAGGATTACTTCACATTTGGGGCTGCTTGAACATAACTTCAAGATAGGTCTTTGTAGTTATCTAAAATACCTTATGGAACGACCATCCAATTCCATTAGGGTAATCCTTGGGGATACTTGTGATCCTTCCAAAATTAAAGAAGGTTGGGATATCTCTTTATCTAAAACCTCTAAAAAGATTATTCAGAAGATCAAAAAACTTTCCTTGCAAGTGCTTGAGTCAGCTCAAGCCTCCAACATCGAGGAAAGTTTACAAGTTCAAGTTCAACTTGAAAGGGGATCTCAGGCGCATGTGTTGCGTGATAGCCCGGTGGCGTAATCCCTCGACCTCAGGTCTATCATTGCAGCTACCACATCGTCAACTTCTCCTACTTTATCTAGTTCTCCTTCTTATACTAGTAGAACTCTTATATCAATGGATAAGGGCATCAAATCCATTACCCTTCTTACTTTACTTGACTTCTACTTTGTACCTCTTATCAAATCTAAGAAATTAAAGAATAAAGCTTGAATTATATGTGTCACCGATGGGTTGTCTACATTCTTAATGATAACTCTTCAAGTCAAAATAACTATAATAATTTTGATCTTCCTCTTCGATTGAGTTGAACTTTCTACTCGAATCTTTTCATTGAGATAGACTTGGAATCACCCGAGGGTCTCATAGAGAAGGCGTAGGTGAGCATGTGCGATAGACCTTCATTACCCTTCAAGAGATCACCAGTCAACCTCCAGTGGTAGGTTCTACCTCCTAGGCACTCCTCAAGATAGAGGGAAACAAGTCATTGGTATAGAGGATCGACAAGCCCTTCCACAGGATGCTCCACCCTTGGATATGCTTATGGAGAATAAGCCTAAGGTGGACTACAATGCCCTCTCTCATCTAAGAAAGTTATAATCTAAGCTAAGTATATACGCTGACCTTATCTTATCAAAAGAGATGAGGGAATCACTAATCAAGGCTCTCATTGATCCTGAGATATGCTTAGCTTAGCTGACCGCTATGAGTGAGGTGGCACATTACAAAAGAAGCTGATCACTTCAGATGAAGACCTTCTTGGGAGACTTAGAAACACAACCTCCCCTCTACATCACAATTGACATGGGAAGATTTAGACATGCTAGAGTTCTCATTGATCCAGGTGCATCGGTGAACATTATAAGTCTAAAGATCCTTGCCTATTTGAGGATCGACATCTCTATACTCTGAGGAGATTAGATGATGTTGAGAGGATTCAATGAACAAGGTGACCAGGCTTTAGGTTCCATAGTGTTATCTTTGGAAATAGGTGATTGGAAGACTGAAGCTAAGTTTTACATCATCGATTCAAATACTGTATTCACAACTTCGCTCGATAGGCCTTGGATACATTAAATTAAGATAATTCCATCCTCACTCCATCAGTGCATCAAGTTCAGAAAGGATGGGATCGAATACCATGTCAATGGAGATGAAAAGCCACTTTCAGTTAGAGAATTTGAGATTTATAAGGATGCGACATACTATCTTCCTCAAAACACCCTTTCTTGAGAACTTGGACAAAAATAAAAATCAAAAGAAAAAGAAAATTAAGAAAAAGAAAAGGCAAAAGAAAAAGAAAATAAAAATAAAAATCCAAGTGAACATGAAAGGAAAATTGAAGAAGAAATAGATCCGCATATCACATTCCACCCACAATTCATTCCATCATATGAACATGTGGGTAGGATGACTCAATCTCCACTAGGTAGAGGCAGAGGCTAAGGCAAAAGTAGAGGCAGTTCTAGAGGTGGAAGATCCCCTATTTGGCCATCAGCCAATAGAGGCCATGTTCCAACTCATAGGAGTACACTTACTATTCACATAGACTTGGAATTCAATTCGGAGGACTAGTTTAATGTGATTAGTATACCAACCAACTCCCTTCAGCGGGTTCCATTGGAGGTGACTTTCGATCCAGATATGAAGTCCGGGCCTCCAGATAAAGCAAAGTATTCGAATCAGGTTTATGTGAAACTATTAGGCAGCAGATCTAGGAGCCTTAGCTTTAACAACACTTTCATGTTGAATGTTTAGTAGTTAAGGAAGCCCCTAAGTCTTCCAGTTATATGAAGCCAAAGAGATTCTTTTTGGGATCATCATCCTCAAGTCCTGATGTTGATGTAGAACTTGAGGAGGTTACATTTAAAGAATTAATGGAATTTACATTTGACTTTTTTTACTTTGTTCATAATCTTATATAAAGGTTTAGTTCCTCATAAACATGGTCACATAGGTCAGTATTTTGAAAAACTATGGAATAATACAGGGAAGCACCATCAAAGTGACTAGGATTTGGTATAGTGGGTCATGATGATGATTCTCTTAGTTATGTCAATCATTTGGAGTTTGATAGTTTCTTTTCACACAACACCAACTCTTATGAGAATATGTGTTTAGAAATCTCAGATGATCCAGATGATCTCTAAATTAAAGAGACACCACCAGAATTTGAAGAGGAGATTCATTCAACAATTGACAAGCTTAAAGAAATCAAACTCGAGATAAAAGAAAATTCACGCCCAACGTACATCAGTTCATTGCTGAACGAAGAAGAAACTAATGACTTTGTTAGGCTATTAACTGAATTTAAAGACTACTTTGCATGGAGTTATGAAGTGATGCCTAGATTATCTCCTGACGTAGTAGTCCATAAATATTAGATTCATGCCACCTATCAAGCTCCTAGGCATGCGATTAGAAATTGAACAAGGTCATTTAAAAGCGATCGATGTTGGTTTCATCAGGGAAGAAAGATATCCTACCTGGTTAGCTAGTGTCATCCCAGTTAAGAATAAGAATGACCAAATTCATATTTGCATCAATTTCAAGGACTTAAACAAGTGATGTCCTAAGTATAAGTTTCCTTCTCCTATACCAGAATTAATGGTGGACATCACCTCATCTTATGCAATTTTATCTTTCATGGATGGGTCATCTAGCTACAACCAAATCAAGATGTCTCCTGAAGATGAAAGAACCTTGATCAATCTTCATTATAGGGTCATGCCTTTTTGACCTTAAAATCGGTGCTACATAGCAACGGGCCATGACTCAGATCTTCAATGAACTCATCCATCATTAGGTTGAGTGCCGCGTTGATGATCTAATAGTCAAGAGTAGAGAAAAGAAAGACCACCACTTTAACTTGAGAGTAGTTTTCGAACGGTTAAGATAATATAATCTCAAAATGAATCTTCTAAAGTGTGCATTCAGAGTAGCTTCAGGGAAATTTCTTAGGTTTGTTGTCTGACACCGAGGAATAAAAATATATCTTAAAAAGATTAAAGCTATCTTAAAAATGCCACCTCCTAAGAGTTTAACTCAACTTAGATCCTTCCAAGGACGGTTGGCTTATCTAAGATGCTTTATCTCCAACCTATCAGGGAGATGCAAACCATTCTTAGCACTTGTCAAAAAGAACACCAAGTTCAAGTGGGATGATAAGTGTCAGCATGCCTTTGAAGATATCAAATAGTATTTGGTGAAACTGCCAGTTCTAGCAGCTCCTATCCTGGGCAAGCCACTCATTCTCTACACTGCTACATTGGATGACTCTCTCGGCACTTTGTTGGCCCAAGAAAATGATGAAGGAAAGGAGAATACTCTCTACTACCTCGATGTCTAATTCTAAAACAAACTATCCACCTATTGAAAAACATTGCCTAGCTTTGATCTTTACCGCTCAAAAACTACGACACTACATGCTTTCTCATAAGGTGAACTTGATCTCTAGAAAAAATCCACTACTGTATCTCATGACATGAACAATGCTATCCGGACATTTGGCACAATGGTCCATGTTTCTCTCACAATTTGATATCACATTCGTACCCCTCCGTGTGATAAAAGGATAAACATTTGCGGATTTCTTAGCAGCACACACACTTCTTACTTTTCTCTTGTGATCTCACTGATGAACAAATCTTGAACTTAGGGGAGGTTGACAACTGTTAGTGGGAGATGTATTTTGATGGTGTAGCTTCTTTTCATAAAGGGGAAGCACCATGATCTATTCTTCCAGGAAAGACTGGGGTAGGAATAGTTCTCCTAACTCCAGACTATGATGTGATGAGATTCTCATACTATCTTTCCAACCCTTATACTAATAATGAAGCTGAGTATGAGGCTTTGATTACCGATCAGAGTTAGCCATCACTATCAGTGTTAAGAGCATCAACATCTTTGGAGATTCTTAGTTGGTCATCAAGCAAATTATCAGGTCCTACAAGGTTCCCAAACCCAAGCTTCATCATTACCACGAGTATACCATGAAGTTTTGGCCCAAATTCTTCAAGTCACCATCTACAAGGTTCACCGAGCAGAGAACGTAGTAGCATATGCTTTGGTCAAACTTGCCAAAGATTGGCATGTCCAAAGGATGAGTCCATTTTAATAAGGGTCCAAAACAGACAAGTCCTATCCCTTATTGATACTGAACTCATAGAGAGACTTTATCTTGAAGGGGAGGTTTTCATTGCCAAGGACAAGGAGCTGGATTGGATGCAACCATTTATAGACTATTTGAACACTGAGAAACTACCTCAACAAAAGTTACAAGCCCATCAGATGAAATAGAGCTCTCTCCTATGTTCTCATTAATGGCACCATGTACCGACGGTCCTTTGACCAAATGTGGTTATGCTGTTTAGACAAACATAAAGCCTTTGGCATTATAACTGAGGTACATTTAGGTCTATGCGGAGCACATCAATTCAGTCCAAAGATGAAGATGAAGATCAAGAGATTAGGATACTACTGGTCGTCAATGATTACAGACTGCATGGATGTAGCTAGGAGATGCCATCAGTGTCAGGTACATGGTGTGGTCTTCCACCAACCACCCAACATTCTACACCCTATGTTGGCCTCATGGCCATTTGAGTGTTGGGGTATCAACATTGTGGGTCCGATCGATCCTCCTTCTTCTAAGAGGCATCGGTTCATCTTAGTTTTCACACATTTGTGTAGGCAATCCCACTGAGGTCACAACTCAGCATGTGCTTCAGTTTTTTAGGATCCATATCATATATAGATTTGGGGTGCCTCGATGAATTATATCGATGATGCATTCAAAAGCACCAAGATCAACTTTTAGACATGGTATAGATTGGAGATACTCCACCATCTACTATCCTAGAGCAAATGGCCTAGCGGAGGCATTCAACAAAACTCTCATCCAAATATTAAAGAAGACTCTTGATGACAACAAACAATTGTGGAATGAGCAATTGGTTGAAGCCTTGTGGGTCTACCTCACCACATACCAAACTCCAACTCAGTCTTCACCATTTTCCTTAGTGTTTAGGTCCGTAGCTATTCTACCTTTAGAAGTTCAACTCTCATCATTAGGGATAGCATTGGGTAGCAAGATCACTACAGAGCAGGATGCAAAGTTGTGGTTAGAAGAGCTCAAAAGTTTGAAGGAAAGTCGCCTACTGGCGTGCGAGAACCTCAAGTTGTAAAAGGCCAAAATGATTCAAGGTCACAATAATCTGGTTCGTTCTAGGTCTTTTCAAGTAGGAGAACTTATGTTAGTCCTAAGGAGATCAATTGTTGCCCTTTGAAAGATGAGAGGCATGTTTGAACCCACTTGGGAAGGCCCCAATGTGATAGAGAAGGCTTACCAAGGATGATCTTATAAGCTCATTGATTGTAAAGGGGAACACTCGATGCTTCCAATTAATGGGTGCTATTTAAAGAAATACTACCCATGAAATAAATCATGTTTGAAAATAATTCTATCAGTCAATAAAAATATGATTCCATGTCATTAAAATCTTCTCTTCTTTCGAAGTGTTGTTTGCTTGTCTTGCGAATCCTCCATGATATGTTCAGGGTTGGTGTAAGAGTCCCCCAGTGGCATTCTATCCCTCTTTCATGACACAAACACAATCTCCCGGCACTATTAGAATAGGTGTAAGAGAACCTGAGAGGCATTCTATTTTGATTAGCACAACTAAGTTAGGTGCAAGAGAACCTAAGCGACATTCTTTCTTAGTGGGAATCCCCGTTGCCATCTGTGGCATCTTTCATCAAAATCCCCTTACGTGTTTATGGTAGGTGTAAGTGTCCCCTAGAGGTGTCATATTTTCTTTTAACACATGCACAAAAACAAACATAAATCTTTTATTTTGAGATATTTTTATGTGGGAGCAAGTCCCCCGTGGCACTCACTCATTAGCCACTCCAGGTCAGGTCTATATGCTACCTCGCTAGTATGTCACCTTGGGGGTCACTTGTTTGGAAGATGTGTGTCCCATCACTTTCTTCCTAATTTGACCATTGCAAACTAATGAATGCCTTGTTAGTATATTAGAATTCACTGCCCAGCCAGTAAGCTACCTCATGTTGATTTTATTTAAGAAGATATGAGTCCCCATGCTTTCTTCTTGAATTAATCATCATGATCTAACTAGGTTGAGTATATTTGAGGTTTAAGATAAGTCTCTTAGAGGCTCCTTTCCTCTTGACTACATTTTAGTTAATATAAGTTCCCCAGTGGCATTCACTTTCGGTAGGCCTAGGTCAAATGCTTTTGTAGAAGATAGACTATCTCTCTTAAGGAGGATGTGAGTCTCTGAGCTTTCTTCATAGACTGATTGTTGCAAATTGACTAACACCTTAAGCTAATTGATGTTCGCTATGCTAACAGTGACTCACCTGGTGGATACACCACTCTTGGCAGATGTGAGTCCCTGCTCTTACTCCTTGAGTTGGGCCACCGCATACTTATGGTATATATGACTAGCCATGTCATCTTCTTCAGGGTTTTAGATTAAGCCCTTAGTGACCCCATCTCCTGTGGGCACTCTATTTAGATCACATCCTTTGCGACCCCATTTAGACACTACCTGGGTTACTTTTAGATTGGACAATCCCCCTTTCCTAGTAGCTACCCCTATGGTTGGAGAATTTGTTCAGCGGATGAATAGATTCTCCCATGGTTTAGCAAATCTGAGATAGGTCTAGGCTGATATAAGCTCCTTCTCAGTTTGTTCCCTCATAAACTAACATGGTCCATGATAAATAAACAAATAAAATAAATAAATTAATTTGCTTGTGGATTAGGAATTCAAGCCCCCAAAGGGCCCCTTTTCCCAAGCAGGCATCCTATCTTTAGGACAGTGTTAGTAGAACTCCTTATAGAAATTGCTTGACTACCTGAGCTAAGATAAGTCCTGGGGTCAGTACTCACTTCATAGTTGCCTTTAGGTCGGGTTCAATCTATTTTACCACAAGCAAGTTACCCCGACAGTCATTTTGCTTTGGAAGATGTAAGATTATGACGCATTCTTTCTAGCATGATTTTCGCAAACTAACGGGCAGCCTTAGGTCGGGTTTGATTTATTGCTCAAAGCAACTGATCACCCCAGTGGTCTTCTGTAGTGGAAGATGTGAGTCCTTGAGCATTCTTCCCTTTAATTGATCATTGCAAATCGAAATGCACTCCTTTAGTCAGATAGTTCTCCCATCGGTCAGACAGCTATTCCATTTGGTTTAGTAAAGTTGAGTTAGGTCTAGGCTGATATAAGCTCTTTCTCAGTATGATCTATCGCAAACCAACGTAATCCATCAAAATAAATCTAAAAGTAAAATTAATCTTGACTATCCTTGAGTTGATTTAAGTCCCCCAGAGGCGTTCACTCAATAGTCAGCCCTAGGTTAGGTTCAATCTGTTGCCTTGCCAATAGATTACCCCAATAACTGGTTTTTACTTTGGAGGATGTAAGTCTATTATGCTTTCTTCCTAGTACAGCTACTGCATACTAAAAGGCATTCCTTTGGTTGGCTAGTTCTACTATGTGTTTAGTAGACTACCCCTTTGGGTTGATAAATCTGAATTTGGTCTAGACCTCCATGGCTCCTACTCAGTGCAGTCCATCAAAAACCAACAGAGTCCATCTCAAAAATCAAAATCTAAAAATTGAAAAAAATTCAACCCTCTTCCCCAGTGGAACTTTCTCTCTAGTGAGACTCAAATCAAATCAAACCTCTCATCCCTTTGTAGATGACTTGAACCTGCTTCCCTAGTGGAAGGTTCACATACTTTATCCCTAGTGGATTCCTCCTTCCCTCTCTTATGTCCTTGACATAAGTAAAGCCACATTGCATTAAGTTCTGGATGCTTTCTACACCTCGGGTTAGGAGTAGATCATCTTTTTTAGTGCTTGTGATCGTTCGATGTTGTTGATCATTGCGGTTAACACCAATACGTGCGCTGTTCCTTGTCAGTCACACCACACCTATTGGGCGCCCTTTGTTGACCTCATTTTTAGAATGAGTTCTCGACCCCTCCATCTTAGACATAGGACTCCTCTTAGAATTTAAGAGATTCTTAGTCCTAAGACACATCTAGTGGCTAGGTGGACACTTAACCTTACCCTAGAGACTTAGAAGAGTTAGCCATAGGAGTAGGTCATGCCTTAGGAGTGTTAAGAAAATTTGCCTACCCTATAGCTTGGAGCACTTTCCTTACTTCCTTCCTTCAAGTCAAACTCCAAATCAAATTAACATGAAACCTAAATCAATTTAAGCCTAGTTGATTTTCTCCAAACTCAAATCAATGCCATAGGATTCAAACCCATGAATGAAATTCCAATCATTTCCAAAGTCCTTAATTTCCCTCTTATGGACTTAGCCTAAAAATTAACTTCAAATCAATTCAAATTCATAAAAGTTTCTCATAACTCATTTATATTCTTTGATTTATATTCACATATATAAATGAAATATAAATTCAAATAAATCAAATCAAACCCAAAATTCAATTTCCTAATTCAAAATCCATCTTAAGTCCTTAATCCTCTCTTAAGGACAGCCTAAAAATTATCTTCAAATCAATTTAAAATTCATAAAATTTTCTCACAACTCATTTATATTCTCAATTATATTCACATATATAAGTGAAATATAAATTCAAATCAATCAAACTAAATCCAAAATTCAAGATCAGATTCCAAATTTTTTCTAAGTCTCCTTGATTTTTTTCTTAAAGGCTTAGTCTAGATCATGTTCAAATCACTTCAAACACATGAAATTTTCTCATGACCCATTTATATTCTCATTCACATGTATAAATGAAATAGAAATTCAATTCAATGAAACTAAATCCAAAATTCAAGTTCAAATTCAATCAAGATCTAACCTAAGCCTTTCAAGTCAAATTCTTGAACTTAGCCAAATCAATTTCAAATCAAGCCAAACTATTGATTTTTCTTCATGATTCAATCAATCCTACAATAATGAATCCAAATAGAAATACAAACTTCAATCACTTAACCAAAACTGAATTCAAAAATCATGCCAAAAATCCATTTCATGTTCTACCCTTTGAACTTGAAATTGTCAAATGAATCAAAACCCATTTGACTTCAAACCACTTGCAAATGAATTTATATTTCAATCATAAGTCCATATGTAAGTTCAATCAAACTCAAATAAAGCTTTGACCATTTTATTTAGTTCACTTGACCCAAAGTGACCTAAGATACCCTTATGAGCCAAATTCTAATCCTAACCAAATTGGATTGAATCAAACTCACGTAAGTCTCTCATCATGATGAACAATCATCATGAGATGATCAATCACTTAAATTGGGTCAAACCAAGTCAAACCTATGGGTTGACCAAGTCAACACTTGCCAAAATGAAACCCAACATAGCCAAAATCCATCATATGCTAAATTGATTGAAACCAATGATCTAAGTTCATTCATGATCAATGTTTGAACTGGACCAAGTCAACATTTGAGCCTAACCTAGCCCAGTTGGTCATTTGAACCAAGTTGACCCAACTTGACCTAAAAAGTCAAAATATGTCAAAACTTTATCTAAGCCAAATTAATTGAAACCAATGGGCCAAGTTCATTCTAAATCACTTGTTGAACTTGACCAAAGGCTCAATTGGTCAACTAGACTTAACCTAGCCCAATTGACCTTGAATCTAACTTGACCTAAAGGGTCATATTGAGCCAAATTCAAACTTAACCAAAATTGATTGGAAACAAAGATACTAATCCACTTCATATGACTAACCAAACCTAAACCTACCCACAACCTAGCTCAAATAGGTCAAATGGGTCAAATGGGTCAACTTGACCCATTTGACCTAAATGAAGTCATATGAACCAAATTCAAACCTAAACCAAATTGAATGAAATGAAAGCCACCAAAATGTTTCAAATGGTGATATGAACTTGATCGAACCCTTGGTTTGACCCAATTTGATCAATTGATCAACTTGACCTAAGTTGACCTATTTGGACCTAAATGGGTCAATATGAGCCAAACCATACCAAATGAACTCCAAATCCAATTAAACTTGGCTAAACTATTTTCTCAACATACCAAACATTCCCAAATTTAAAAATCAGCTAAATAACCATTTTACCTCTAGGCCATAGGGCAAATTTTGGCCAATTCCACTTGAAAATTGGTCAAATCTTCTCCATACCCACTTGGCACTCTCCTAGTGGATCAAGTGAACATTAGGGAGGGTGGTTCACCCAACCCAATGAGTTTGGGTCAGCCAAACCCAACCCAATGGCTAAACCAACCATGTGCATGGAAATGGCCACATGGCAAACCTCTTCCCACTCAATTGAAGCACATGACAACTTCACCATTCCTCTCCTAGGCGAAAACTAAATTCAAGAACATCTTAAACAGCCATTAGAAATCAAATTGATCAAAATGACTTCTCCTTGCTCGACCGTCGGTTTGCCAAAGGGGAGATATACTCCCCCTGATTCACTCTCATTCCAAGGGAGCCATTATCGATTGAGTGTTAAGAAGCCAGAGGAGCCATTTCCAAGTGATCCTAAGCTTCCTAGAGGGAGATTGAAAGTTCATCTTCTTGGTTTTCATACATTAAAAATAGGGGAGCTCCACTTGATTCCCAACTTACTCGACACTCAAAATCAGTGCAAACCTTTTTTTAAGCTCCATTAGTGAGCTCAATCAAACTCACCCAAACTCTTTCCCAAGCTCCAAAGGCAGAGGAGGAGTGTTCTAGACCAAAACCGAGCTCAATTGGAAGAGGAGTGGGTCCATAGGAGAAGTTACTCAACCTCAACCCCTCAAACTTTCAGCAAAGCTTTGTCTTAACCAGACGAAGCTTCTCCAAGAGAATCAAGCACCGGTGATCACCTTTGGCGAGGTTAGCTATTTTCCAAGCTTAAATTTAATGTGGTTTGGAGCTTTGTAAAATAAATTTTCATGGCATGGAATTTTAACCATTAGATGTGATCTAGGATGCATGATGAAGGTGTGGGTATTCTAGCCCAATCCGAGCTCAATCGAGCTCAGATCTTGGCCTAGAAGATGGACAGATTCTCTTTCCCATAGGGAATTACAAGATTGGATCTATGGCCATTCATCCGTGCATTTTGGATGGACGACCGAGATTAAAACACATAATATATTTATATTTACTCCTTAGATCTGAATTTAATCTCAACTATTTGATCCTTGATCGACTGAGGAGAAAGCGCATAGCGCTGCCACCACGTGGTGCTATGATGTGTCATTTTACATATCCAATCTGGTTGCAACATGTGTAAAATGCATGCCACGTCAACAGCATGAGTGGCACCAGCAAATTAATAATATGATTAGGAAATTATTTAATTCCTAATTAATCACCTGAACTTCTAAAATTCATATCTCAACATAGAAAAATAAAAAAAATGAAATAAATTGCATTAGAAAGATAATTGAATATAGAATATTCTAAAAGTAACTTTGATTGATTTTGAATAGTTCTTTTCTCTGAGTTTGGATTTTATTGGGAATGTTAATTTACTAATTACTCTCTAATCAATCCACTAATTAATTCCAAATTTCTTGGGTGTAATTAGAGGGATGACTTCTGTCTCCCCTAATTTTCTTGGGATTTATTAGTGGCTTAATTAGGAGAATTGCTAGTTCATTCTTTAATCACTCCCTTAATGTAATTAGACTTAACTAAGGATATAAATAGTGATTTAACCCTCTGATTGAGCCAATTAAGTTTTGATTAAGTGAATGTTAGGTTTAGGGAATAGTTTTGGGAAACTCTCCTTAAGATATTCCTTAAACCTCCTTTATTTCTTAATCTTACCTTAATTAAAGTTTAATTCACTAATTATCCCCTTAATTAATTTCATAAAATTCTAAAACATTCTAGAACTCAATTAATTCTTCTTAGGTAGATGCTTAGGCATTCAAGAGCCTAAGTAAAATTAAAGAAATCAAAATTTAACTCATATGTGTGAGGGATGTTTTGAAATTACTTAAGGTAAACCTCTTAGCTTAATTAATCATTAATCTTGAGCCAAATTGCATTAGGCCCTTTTCCTCCTAGGTGCATTACTGATTTAAATTCTTTGTGTGATTTTATGTCATCTCATTGGCTCATAATTATTTGATTAACTATGCTAAGGTGGTGGTGTAAGGGTAATTAATATGTTTAATTCATACCTTAACCTAATCAAAATATAAAATGAATCTAATCACCTAAAAATTAAACAAAAATATTAAATACATGTGGGAATGAGTTAGGAGCAGCAAACTCACCTCACATTTTCCAAATTAAATCAAAATAAAATGCCAAACAAAAATCACATTAAACAAAATTCAATTTGCATTAAGCTTTCTTATTTCATAAGATTGTCTTTAGGAATTAATTAAGGTGAATGTGTTTATATGCTTTCATTACTTTAGTTCTTTCTTAATATGCTAAATGTTTGTGTCATATGACTTCATACATTCATGCTTTTCAAAATAAAATTTAAAATGAAAATGTTCCCTTTATGTCAAATTGCATGTTTTGGCTAAAATAAGAATATGAGTGGCTATTATCACTATTACATCCAAATTATTTTCAAAATATATGAATCACTTATCAAAACTGAAAGTGTGTTACTTATATCTTGCTTATAAGCTTGCATGTGAGTAAAATATAAGGATGTGCTTAGTGTAGTTTTCCTTCTCCTCTCTTTTGGTATAGTTTTGAATAGGATTTGACAAAATGTATAGTTCATTTGAAAAGAACACAATGCTTGCATAATTCCATTTTATATTCAATCCTATGCTATGACTTAAGAAGGACACCTACACTTACATATATAAATTGCATAAACAAACCAAAATAAAATAGATACAAACTTTTGCATCTCTCTTTGCCATTCATCTTTTTTGTACACATGCGTGTATTTAAGGAAAGTGGCATATTAGTCTAGACAACCCTGGGTTTGCGAGGCTTTAAGTAGCTCTAAGTAGGTCTTGTACCTTACAACCCTGGTTAACAATGGCATCGTACACACTTATGCTTTTATACATTCATGTGTGATGCGAAAATTGGATAAGAAATCCCTTTGCTACTTAATGAAAATCATGCATCATAAACATTCAAATTTTCTTAAGTAACTTATTTAGCATGCATCATAAAGTGTGCTAAACATTCCCATTTGGTATGTATAGATATGCTTAGGAGTCATTCATATGCATGTTATACATGTTAGGAAAGAAATGATGTGATGTGTGTTTTGTGATCTCAACTCACTTTATTTAATCTTAAAATGCCTTTCTTTTTGAATAGGTTTGCTTAGAGTTTATCTAAACTTAGGATTAATTAAAAATAATAATAAAACATTCACTAAATAAAATAAAACATGAACCCACTATAGAAATTACTTAGGTTAGGGAAGGAAAGGGAAGTTCTCTGATCTTTCCCTCTCTTTTCAACTTAGTAATTAATTGTAGGATTCACTTGAACCCAATCAAAACATAAAATAAAATCAATAAAAAATAACTAAACCACTTAAATGAAACCCTTCTCTAAGTTGAACATTCTTCACACTTGGAAAATTTTAACTTAAAGCCATTGCTAAGTATACCACACAAACCTTTGAAGCACACAGTTTAGACTAAGTCACCACTTATAGCTTTAGGTTAGGACGGTGCATGATTTGATGTTTCCTTTTATTTTATGATATATATTTTAGTCTGGATGTTAGGGTGAATGTGCGTAGAATGAATGATAAGATGATTTTGTCTAATCATTATTTCTGGAGGGGATTGTGCTTAAGGCACTATAATAAATATAAATATAAATACTTTTACTGTGCAGGTGCTTATACTCCTAAGCATAATCCAATAGGTCGGGTAGATTTAGTCACCCATGTGTGGGGTGATAAGTCCAATATAGATGCTTGAGATTTGTGTGGTTTGTTTAGCTAATCTTTATTTTGTAAGTGTTAGCTAGATTTACTTTTCTTTTCATGTAATTTTTGCAATTAGGATTTTGGAATTATTGTTATGAGGATTAGGATGAGCATTGGTCATAAAATCTCATCTTATGTACCATGTGAAGCCTTTGGAGCAATCACCTTCCAACCATCCAAAAGAAAGAACCAAAGCAAAAGAAAAAAGAAGAAGAAAGAAGAAAAGAAGAATGAAGAAATGAAGCTTGAAGACCCCTATAACAATGAGTTCCTTGCTTAATTGTATTTAATTCATTTATAATCCGGGTTGTATATGGGTAAAGTTCTGATATGTAATTTTTTTCGGGTTTGTGTGGTGGTGCCCGACCATAAATGACCTCTTATTCTTTTGCTTTAGCATTATAAATTGATTAATGATTTTTTTAGCTTGTGCATTAAGATGTCATCTTTTTTCTAGTTTCTTCCTTGCTTGATGTATGGCCTGGATGTGTATTAGGTTCTTAAGAAAAAATAAATCTTCTATCAAATTTAATAATTTAAAATTTAAAAATAAAGAACTCATAACCTCACCTAAAGCTTAGGCTAAAGTCAAGATAAAAGAATTAACAATCCCTTAGGTTGGATGAGTATTTCATTTATAACATCATGGACAAATGCATATTATTTTCACTCTTGATTGGAGGGATTCCACCTTTGTTAGAGAAACTTGGCTTGACCTTTGAGATCCATGATGGAAATACACCTCCTCCCTTCTCGCTGATTTTGGCTAATAATATTACTTCTCATGCATTAGGCATATGAATCCTATAAGCCTGAGTCAAATGATCATCCAAAAATAAAAATAAAATGTAATGTGATTTGCATTAGATTTAGGTCATTTGGATAATGTAATGTAATGATCTAGTCTCTTAGGGAGTGAGTTTAAGGACTCAATCTCTCTCTAAATAAATAACAACCTAACTATCTTGCATAAAGCATATGACTTGCCTACATGAATTTAAAACCATAGGAGGAGTTAGTTGGAAGCTATCTCCAGGTGGTTGTAAGTCCAAGTAGTTGGGTCGTTTGTCCTCTCTTGTAGAGGCAAACCAAATCCCCATTTTTACCTTAGATTTAGGTCGTGCTTTCGGTCCTTGCTAAAGCTCCCTAGATTTAGGTTTTGAGGTTGCTTCTTCGTTCTATGGGATATAAGCATTAATCTTCACCTCTTTGGCATTTCCATAATCTTGTGTTATGGAATCATAAGTTCTAAATGTCTAATGAAAAATTCAACTCAAACAAATTAAATCAATTTCAGAAATATAAAGCCCAACCATAGGATAGTTTGAGATGCTCACTAGGTTTCTTAACATCATGAACATTTAGTACTTATCTTCCTTTGGCTTCGATAATAACTCCCTCTCTTTGTTCAATCCCATTTGATCTTTTCATAAAAAACTAAGATTGATAGTCCTACCTATTAAAATCTTTGGAGACAATGATCATTTACCTTAATCGAGAGTATTCCTAAAGTATCTCATCCCTTATGATGTAATTAACTATGAGGGCTTGCCCCTGTTGGAAACTTAACAAACTCGTTTTAAAATAAACCCTACTTTACATTTTCTTGTAAAGTAGGGGAAGATTCTTTGGTACACATGTAGACCCATTGTCCTTAGGAGTCATTATTAAGGTGATTAGGTCCATTGTAGGGTGGTGACTTCTATCTTTCGAGATAGCACACCTCTCTTCAATGTCATACCTGATCACCCTCAATAAGAACATTTGCGGATCTATGTGGTGTCAAAATTGCATAAAGTAGAGATGAATATTTCTAGCTTCATTTTATCCCACATAGAGTGAAGATAGAAGTATATATTTTAGTCTTTAGAAGTTATACATATAAAATTTTCACCACATCTCACTAAGTACCTTATAACTAAATTTTAAGACAACTCCCAACCTCAGCTTAAAGCCTAGGTTCATAATCAAGGTAAATAAAAGATTTGGTAACCCTTTAGCTAGATGTTGTATGTTATCACGCCATGCTTGTCATATTATACCAATCTTGAATATGGAGGGTCTCCATTCTTGCATGATAGGGGATACACTTGACCTTTGAGGATGATTCCTTGTAGTGGAGAACACCTCCTCCTGCTGATTTATCCCACAACTCTATTTCATCATGCATGTAGGTATAATTGTCCCAAGCCTTAGTCCAAAATGAATGTGTCAAAATGATGTAAAAGATTATAATTTTTTGCATTAGTCTAAATCATGTTTTCATGCCAGTCATGATCTAGTCTCTTAGAGAGCGAGTTTAGGATTCTAACTTTCTTCCTAATTAAATAATAGCCTAGCTATCTTGCATCTACATAAGTCTGACCTACATGATTTTAAAGCATAGGAGGTGTTAGTTGGTGACCACTCCAGGTGGTTGTAAGTCCAAAAGAGTCAGGATGGGTCTATCCTCTCTTGTGGAGGTAAACCATTGTGTCCCATTCTTCCGATTAGACTTAAGTCGTGCTTTTAGCTTGTGTTAAAACATCTTAGATCTAGGTTCCGAGTCTACTTATTTTCTTCAGGCTATGAGCATAAGTCCTCACCTAGTTGGCATTTTCATAATTTTGTGTTGATGGACTATAAACCCTAGCATTCTAATAAGATTCCAACTTAAACAAAAAAGTAAATTTTCTCTTTCAAATATGTAAAGCCTCATTATAGGGTAGATTGGAGAACTCACAAGGTTTCCTAGTATTATGGGTACTCCCTAGTTATCCTCCTTTGTAATCCACAAATTAGTCTTCCTATTTGAAGACTCCCATTTGATTTCCATGAATACCTAATCCTTTGATAGTCTAACTTTGAAATCTTTAGAGATGCTTATTGGCTACTTTAATCGAGTGTTCTTAGAAATTTTTATTTTCTCAGATGTAATTAACTATGGAAGCTTGCTTCCAAAGGGAAATAACAAACCTGGCATAAAATAAACCCTGGTTTACTTCTCTATGTAAGGTAGGGGAAAGATCTCTGCTATATGCGTAGGTCCATCATCCTTAGGAGTCCTTATTAGGTGATTAGGTCCATTGTAAGTTGATGTTTCTATCTTTCGAGATGGTACATCATTCTTTAATGTTGTACCCCCTAAGATCTGTGTGGTGTTCCTATGACTCTAAATTTAAACACAACAATCAATCAATTTACTAAATCCAATCAAATGAATACAATCTAGGCTCCAAGCTAAATACTAATTCTATTTAAGCTCAATTTGATCCATCATTGGCTCAACTTGGATAGATAGGCTAAGTTGATTCAACTCAACCTAACCTATTTGTATTTATCAAAATCAAATCGACTTGATTGGAACTCAACTAATCCAAACTTCTTTGGGCTCCAACTCAACATGATTAAACCTTAATTGTAATCTAATTGAATTAAGCCTAGTCAATTTAGGTTTTGACCCAAGTTGGCCCATGTGAATTCCTTAAAGATCAAAACCCAACTCAATTTGAATTAAGCCAATTAAACCCAAACCAGATTCCTTAGTTATTCCAAGCATCCTGCCAAGCACTATAACCTATCTCAATCCACTGAATCGAGCCAATCAAGTCCATTGATCCATCCAACCCAAATTGACTTAAATGACCCAATTGAGTTAAACTTCAATCAAACCTCAATTGAACCAAACCAACTCACCCAATATATTTCAAAATGATTGTCGATCACTATTGATCATTTAATTGCATCTAGTTAAGCTTAGTCAAGCCAATTTGGTTATTTGACCCAACTTGACCTAAAGAGTCAAATTGAGCCAAATCCTATTCTAATTCAAATTGATTATAATAAATGAACTCAATCAACCATGAATTGAGCATTGAATAGAATTCGACCACCAATTGAAGTCAATTTGATCAAATGAATCCAATTGACCCAATTTGACCTAAAGGGTTTGAACCAAATCTCATATTAATTCAAATCAATACCTACAATGAATCTCAAATGCTCATTCAAACATGAACCAACCTTTCACTCAAACCATTTTGGCCAATTTGGTCAACTTAACCCATTTGACCTAAATGAACCTAAATGAGTCAATCTCAAAGCCACTTCAAATTGGATCAAACTAATTACACCAATGCATTCCAAATATCCAATCAAACATAATCTAATAGTTTTCTTGACCCAATTTGGTCAATTTATCAACCTAGCTCAAGTAAAAACTAATTGACTTATATGAGTCAACTTGAGCCAAACCCAACCAAACTAAGATTAAATCAAACTAAACTTGGCATGACTCATGCTTAAGTCCTAGTGACTTGCCCAAGTGAACCCAACCCATGATGAACCTAGCTTAGGTCAAATCAAGTGAACCAAGGTTACCAAATAAGATAAAATTTCCATTTGGAAGGCTTAACCACCTCCTATGCCCATGGCAACCAACTTTAACTTTCTTTGGACATAGGTCCACTATCCTAACCTAACCTAAAGCTATTTGGTGCAACCCTTGACTAAAAGGAGACCCTCCTTTCATTGTTTGGCTATTGGTCCACCTCAAAAGAGGTGTACACCCCATGGCAGGCCATTAAACTCCCTCAACCACTCAAACACATCCACATCACTAGTCCCCTTCCACCTCTGGCCACCCATGATCAAATGATTTCCAAAAGTGGAACTAATCTCATGGCTTTTTTAACTTAGGGAGGGAAGTATAACCCTTCCTCTCCTATTCAAACTTAACACACACACACTCCTCAGACAATCTCAAGTAGTCCCCAAGCATCCCCGAGTTCCCTCGTGCCTTTAGTCGCTAACAAGACCAAATTCCACTTGAACCTGAGCCTTCTCTCTCGCTAAAGTCACCAAACCTAGATTAATTCTTCCCACACCTTCCTCTAGCCTCAACAAGACAAAATAAATTGATTCCCAGTTGATTCGAGTACTAGAAACCATCTCAAGACCAACTCCGATGAGTTTCATGGTGGTGTTTGGTCCATAGAGTAACTAACGGGGAGACAACTCACAGGATACTCAATAAGATTTCATCTCTTCAAGATGAAGCTACCTCAGTCGATAAGCCACTAGCCTTGAGCTTCAGAGAGGTAAAATCTAGCAAATCATAGAAATCTCTAAGATTGTTGGTCTTTTGTGAAATAAATCATGATTTTGTGAGAATCCTATTATAGGATCTTTTAGATTTCATTCTTGATCATTTTGTAATCATTTTTTATTATAAAATCCAGATTACAATTAATTATTTAAATTAAAATAAATTCCATGGGGGGTCTTTAATTCTTGTTTTTCTTTCCTTCTTTGAATTAGTTTGCTCCAGACTTCATAGGGCCTCGCAGGTCCTTGCCTTTTAGCCACTTCTCATCCTAAACCCTATAGAACTAATCCTAATCATTATTAAAAAAATTACATCTTCATGAAAAATGGAATCTAACTACACTTGCAAAATAGATGTTTGCTAAACAAACATACGTGCTAAGCAATTATATTTCATATATTTGGACTTAGCACCCTATACTTGGGTAACCAATCCCACATATCCTAATTGGATTATGCTTAAGCAACACCTACAAGCAAGAACACTTATATTCATTTATTATTACAACAGTCTCTCAAGCTCAATCCCCTACATTAAATATATCATCAAATTAATAAAGACCTAACATCCACTCTACGCATAAATAGTCCTATCCAGTCTATAACATTACACCGTAATATACACTGGCCTAACCTAATACTAAGGTCAGTGACTTAGTGTTATAATGTTTGTGCCAAGGGTTAGTGTGGTAAGTCTTGATTAAGCTTGAGATTCATGATTGTCTAAAGTTTTGGGATTGTTTAAATTACTCACTAAGGATGGTTTCACTTTAAGTCTTTTAGTAGCTTGAGTAGATTTTAACTTAAGTGTTTTTATTTTTTGTTCACTATTTACTTAAGATCTAATCATTATAAAGAGATGAAAGAGATTTAACTCTTTCATCCCTAGCCTAAGTTGTTTTATAAAGATAGATTATTATGGATTCAATTCACTTAATGAACCACTTATGTATTTTATTTAGGCTAAGTTTAGATTAGCCTTAATGAATTTCATTCAAACATGAAAGAAATTTTAAGATTAATGAAATTTAAGTCACCATCATATGAGTAATACTCAATTATTTCCATTCGTTATTAATAATATTCACACTCTTTCATTTTTTTTCTCTAATATTTAATTTAGTATATTGTTGATCTCACTTTTGGAGTGAGGATTCTTCCTCCCTATCCTAGACTTTGGAATCTCTTAGACACTAGGATCCCCTAATTATAGGACGCTTCTAGTGACTAAGTGAACATTAAACCTAAACCTAGAAGATTTAGGAAGGCTTACCCTAGGCTTAGGCTATACCTTAGGACCAATGGAACCTACCTATCTTATGGCAAAAATCAAAACCTATGCTTAACCCTAAGTCCAAAAGTAACCTCAAACCAATTAACCCAGCCTTAATTAAACCCCATTTCATTTCCAAGCTCCAAGCCAAAATAACTTAAACCCAAACCCATCTTAACCCCATGATTAATCAAATCCAAATTTGATCTCATCCAACCAACCTCATCTCCCAAACAATTCAATCAAATCCAATCGATCAAGTTAGCCCATTTGAACTCAAAATATCCAAATGAGCCAAAATCCAGTTAAAGCCAAATAAATTGCAATCAAAGCCAATAATCAATATCAAATCCATCATTGAACTCAACTCAACACTCAATTCCATCAAACCAACTCAACTATCCCAATTTGTCCACTTGACCCAAAGTGGCCAATATGACCAAAATGAATCCAACTTCAATCTAACCCAAATTGAATTGAATCGACTCACCCAACCTCTTCTATAATGATTCTTGATCATCCTTGATTAATCAATTGCAATTAATTGAGCAAAACCAGGTCAATTTGGCCTCTTGACCCAAGTTGATCTAAAAGGGTCAAATTGAGCCAAATCAAATCCTAAACCTAATTGATTAAAATAAATGCCTCTAATCAATCATAAATTGATTATTAAACATGATCAAGCCATTAATTGAACCTAATTTGACCAAGTCAACCTAATCGACCCACTTAGCCCAAATTGACCTAAAGGATCAAATTGATCTAAATCATTCCCAAATCCAAATTATTTGAAATAAATACCTACAATCATCTTCAAACCATCAATTGAACCTAAACCAACCCCTAACCCAAGCTAATTGGGTCAATTTGTCCAAATTGGTCAACTTAAACTCATATGAGGCAAAATCAAATCAACTTTAAATCAAATCAAACCAATTGAACCTAAACATCCAAATGATCATTTGAACATGTCCCAACCCTTTGTTTGACCCAATTTGACCCATGGGTCAACTTAGCCCAATTTAACCCAATTTGACCTACATGGGTCAAATTGAGCCAAACCCTTTCAAACCAAGTCCAAACCTTGCCAAACATGGTGTGACCCATCCGTTGGTCACCATAGGTTAGCCCAAATGGACCCAACCCATGGTTGACCAGAATTAGGCTAAAACCCATTCGGTAAACCCCTTTAAATGGAAAAAACTTTTTATTTAGATGTCAAATATACTCTCCAACCCGTGGCAGCCCTCCTTAGCTCAATTTGGACACTTGGATCACTGGCTAACCTGACTGAAATTTGATTGGGTTCAGCCATGGGTTAAAGATGGTGAGTTCACCTAAGCCATCTCATTGACACACTTAGGGGAGGAGGTACACAGCACCTCGACCCATCCCAGGCCTTAAGCCAGTCAAGGACCTCCACCTCAGCCATTCACTGATGGCTCTGACTGCTTGTGCCGGGCGGGCGACTATCAAAAGCTAAGGTAATCTGAGCTATCCAATCTCTTGGGGAGGTGACTATACCCCTCCCCATCCAATTCAAATGAGACAGAGAGTTTTAGTGAGTCGAGATGAGCATCCTCAGAGTGTTGTCAAGCCCCCTTGAGGTTCCCATCGTCGGCAACACCAAAGTCAAATGAACCTGAGGCCCCTGCCCGTCCAACTCCAGCTAAACTCCACCAAACATCAATTAAATTTTCCCACATCTTCCTTAAGCTCCAGTGAGCTAGAACGAATCAATTCTTGATCAGTTCAAGAACTGAAGACCACTTCTATACAAACTTTGATGACTATTGAGGCGGTGTTTGGTCCATAGAGGCAACAACGGGGAGGTAACTCATGAGCTTCTCAACAAGGCTTTGTCTCTTCAAGATGAAGCTACCTTAGTCATTAGACCACTAGTCTTAAGCTCCGTCAAGGTAAATTCTGGCAAACCATAGAAATCCTCTTAAGTGTTGGTATTTTATGAAAGTTTTACAATTTCATGCAATTTCCACCGTAGGATCTTCTTGGATTCTTTCCTAAATATTTTGGAGTTGATCTCGATGCCTCACAAGCTTGACAGATCAAGCGGAGGGCATAGTTCTTCGCTCTGGGGATGAAGGATCATCCACCGTCCATTCCATTGATTAGAACAGATGGTCATGATTAATCTGTTAGTTTTATTTGATTTAATCCATTAAGATCCACATGATTAATCCCAACCATCTAATCCGAGATCGGATGGCGAGGGCGAAAGGTCATTAGCCACCGTTAACTCAACATGTCACATTGGATAATTTAAGTAGCATATCCCATGACACCACATGGAAAGTGACTCTACGTCAGCTCATGCGTGGCGTCAATGGGATCAAGGATTAATTAGGCTTAAAAATATAATTAATTACTCAAAACTTAAAAGATTTATAACTAATTATGGAAAAATATTTAAAATATGAGTAAAGCCATTTTGCAAAGGGAAAACATATAAGAATTTAATAAAAATAAAATCCCAAAGGTTTAAATAGTGAACAATGCTTAATTAGGATTTTAAAATTTTTTAATTAGTGTAATTAAGACCTAATTACTTGGCTAATGAGTCTCAAATTAAATGTGTTGATTCCTTGATATGTCCTCTACCTCCCATAATTTTTTTAAGATTTATTGGCTAGGTAATTAGGAGAATTTGAAATTCAAACCTTAATTACTCTCATTAAATAATTTAATAATTATTAAAAATGCCAAACAATAAAAAAGTAAATAATTAATGATTATTAATCACTTATTAATAGTGAAATGATGAGGGGGAGTTATTGACCTCTTTCCTAATTGTTTTCCTAAATCCATTTCATTAAGGAGGGTAATTAATTTATAACTTAATTAAGGTTAATTAAGCAATTTAATAGGCCAAATTAAATGAAATTAAAAATGTTAATTATGTGTGATAATTTAAACTGAATTTGTCAATTTTTATTTATGTGTTTAATAACGTAGAGAGCATTAAGAAAATTTTGATTAACCCAAGGGTATGGGAAAATCATATATGTACTTTATTAGATTCTTCCTTAATTTAATAAATGTTTAATTATGAGCCTCATTCCATTAGGTCCCTAAGTTCATTGCAATTTTAATTTCTCATTTGCATATCATTGGAGGCTCATAATTAAATGATTAATCAAATTGAAGTGACTTAGGGAAGGGATAATAAATTATTTGCTTAAAGACTTGGACTTAATTAATCCATAAAAGTTAATTAATTATAATTCTTTAAACACATTACATCACACATGTGGGATGGGAAAAAATAGCAAATAATATTTCCCTTATTTAAGTTTAGTAACTCAAATCCAAAACTAAACTTAATAATAACTTTGGTTGATTTTGAATAATTTTATTTAATATGATTGCCCTCAGGAATTAATGTAGTTGAATGAATTATGTGGAAGTGTTCAATTATTCCTTTTCAATCATCATAAATTTTATATGCCATTTGTATCATGTATTCATGTTTTCAAATGAAATAATCAAATGAATATAATTATGTGTAAGTTGCATGTGTTGGATCAATTCTATGATGTGTGGCTATTATCACTAATAAATTCTAAAATTATTTTTAAAATTATAAATGAAAGTTAAATTAATGTTAGCTATGCATATTACATATGATTTATAGTTGTTTATAACCTAAACATGTCGAAGTATTTTTTTTATCTTTATGATTCATGTATGTGTTTACATATTTTTGAATATTAATAGGTATATAGTCTGGACATCTTGGGAATACGAGGATTTAAGTAGCCCCACAGAGGTCTTAGATTACCTCACTTCATTGGTTAACAAAGGCACATACCTATTTAATTTCATTCCTATGTGTATTTGTACTAGAATTTGGATAAAACTTTACTTAACATGTGTAAATAACTCACTAAAATACAATCTTTTGCATGATTTTCAATCTCATTGTTATGTGTACATTCATATGTACTTAAGATAACATTTATATAGTCTGGACATCCCAAGAATACGAGACTTTAAGTAGCCTCAAGGAGGTCTTAGATTACATAACTTTCCTGGTTTAAATAATGACACGTACTTGCTTATATCTTTAATACATGTGTGTGTATATTTAGCTAAGGAATAAAATTTATCTTTTCTATTAAAAATATATGCATTCATAACCATTTAATTGTGCCAAAAATAGATTGCATGTATAGGTATGTTAAGTCCTAAATCATATGCCAGCTATTGATGATGAAAAGGAACAATGAAACATTATCTATGTGATGGAAATTCAATTATATTAATCTTAAGATTCCTTTCTTGTTGAATATGATTCTTTAAGATTAACTCAAACTTAGGATCAATAAAATATTTAATAAATCATTCAGTTAAAGAAACCAAGTCATAATAACATGACTTTAGAAAAGAACTTAGGATAGGGATGAAGGGGGTTATGCCTCTTTCTTCTCTTTACAATTCTTAGATGCTAAGTAAATATCAAATAAGACAAAGAAGATACAAATTAAAATCCACCAATCCTCTAAATGATTTAAAGTAAAACCACCCTTCATATTTAAACTGAATAATTCCAAACTTAGATAATTATAATTCTAAAGCCTAGCTAAGACATACCACACTAATCTTAGGAACACACATTAGAATGCTAGGTCATCACTTCTAGCTTTAGGTTAGGATGGTGTATGTAATGATATTGTGTTTTGTTTTGGAAAGTAATATTTTAGACTTGATGTTATGATTGTTGTGCATAGGCTGGATGTTAGGCTATTGTTAGCCTTATGTTATTTTCTAGAAGATTATGATAACAGGGCAACTGTAATCATAAATATAAATGCTTTTGATTGCAGGTTGCTTATGCCCCTAAGCATAATCTATTTAGGATAGGCAGGCTTTGTAACCCATGTGCAGGGTGCTAAGTCCAAATAACATAATATAACTGCTTGGGTTTGTATGTATGTTTAGCTGACATCTATTTTGTAGGTGTGTTGGCCTCACTTTTGGAGTGAGGATTCAATCTTCCCATCTTAGATCTAGGATTCTTCTAGACTCTAAGATCTCCTTAGTCATAAGACACTTTTAGTGGCTAAGTGAACACTTAACCTAAACCTAGAGACTTAGAGGGATAAGCCATAGGATTAGGCTATGCCTTAGGATTTAGTGAAACCTACCTAGCCTATAGTCTAACCAAACCCATGTATAACTCCTTAGAAAAAAATCCAACCTTAAATCAATACAACCAAATCCAATTGAATCCCAATTCATATTCTAATCCTCAAACCGAAATCAAATCCATCATAACCTAAATCTATGCATATGATTTAATCATATGGACTTAGCCAAAATTCCCTTAAATCCAAACCAAATTCAATTTGTTTTCTCAAAATGAATTCAATCCTTCAATCATCATCCCAAGCTCTACCAAAAACTACAATCAAATCAATCAAGCCAAAACCAATTTAATCAACCTAACCTAACCCATTTGACCTAAAATATTCAAATGAGCCAAAATTCAATTAAACCCAAATCAATTGCAACCAAAGCCATAAACCAATCCCAAATCAATATCTAAACTCAACTCAACTCAATTCAACCCAAAATTAATTCAATTGACCAATTAGGCTCACTTGACCTAAAGTGACCTAAAGGACCTATTTGAACAAATATCAATCCAACCCAAATTGGATTGAACCAAACAAATCAAAACCTCCTATGGTGATTGTTGATCATCCTTGATTGATCAATTTACATCAATTGGGTCAAACCAAGTCAATTTGGTCATTTGACCAAATTAACCCACTTAACCTATATGAGCCAAATGAACCAAATCTCATCATATTCCAAATCAATTGAAACCAATGATTAGTACAAACCTAAAATCAATCTTTGAACATGACTTGATCAATAATTGATCCAAACCAAACCCAATTGGCCCTCTTGACCCAAGTTGACCTAATTTGACCTACTGAGATAAATTGGATCAAATAAAAATATAATCAAATTTATTGCAACCAATGACTAAAGTTAATTCTGAATTGATTATTAAATGTGATCAAAGCCTTGATTGAACCCAATTTGACCAATTGAAAGCAATTGATCTAATTTGCCCAAATTGACCTAAAGGGTCAATTTAGCCTAAATCATTCCTAAATCAAAGTTGATTGAATTCAAAGCCTATAATCATCTTCAAATGATCAATTAAATAAGAACCAATACCTAACCCAAGCCAATTTGTCTAATTTGGCCAAATTGGTCAACATGACCTATTTGACCTTTATGAACCCAAATGAGTCAAAACCAAATCCAAACCAAATTAGACCAAACCAATTGAACCAAAACATTCCAAATACTCATTTAAACTTGACTCAACCCTTGGTTTAACCCAATTTGACTAATGGGTCAATTTGGCCCAACCTAGCCCAATTTGACCTACATGGGTCAAATTGAGCAAAACCCATTCAAACCAAGCCCAAACCCTTTGTAACTTGGCATATCCCATCCTTGGCTCACCTTGGGTCAGCCCAAATCTAACCCAACCCATGCTTTACCCAAACTGACCCAAACCTAATGGATAAAGCTTGCCAAATGGCACAAATACCCCATTTGAATGGTCAAATCCACTTCCCCTCCACATGGCTACCTCCTAGACCTCCACTTAAGCAAGAAGGACATTAACTCACCTAACCCAAAGGTGGTTGGGTCAGCCATGTGCCAAGTGGAGGTGAGTTCACCCCACTTTCTCCATTGGCACACTTGGCATCCCAAGGACAACCATTCTCTTCCCATGGCAGCCAGCTTCCCACACTTGGCCAACCAAACTGAGCCACCTCAGCTTCCTCCTGCCACCCATGACCACCTGCGGTGGCCGAATGACTACCAGAGGCCAAATCAATCAAGGCCATCTGATCCAAGAGAGGAGGGGGCATACCCCCTCATTTTAATTCAAACTTAGAAATTGAATCCTATGTGAGCTCCGTTAGGTCATTTCAAAGTCTCCAAAGAGTGTCCCGAGTGCCCTAAGCATTCCCATCATCGAAAAACATTAAACTGAGCTCAGCCGACACAAGACAACCTCCATCTCCATCCAATTCCATCAAAACTCAGCCCCGTTCAAATTAACTCTTCCCATAGGTTCAGCAAACTTCGGCGAGTAAAAAAAACTCTCCCCCGAGCAATTTGAGCACCGAAAGTACCTCTCAGCATAACTCCGGCGAGCATTTTGATGGTGTTTGGTCCACATAGCAACCGGTGAGGGAGGGGGGGGGGTGGGGCATCGCATTATCTTCTTAACAGGGGTTCACCTCATCGAGGCGAAGCTACCTCGGTTGGTTTGTCATCGATCTTGAGCTCCCGTGAGGTATTATTCCATTAAATTGAGATTTCTTAAAAATTTAGGCCATTTTGAAGAGAATGTTGATGTTACATGAATCCAACTATTAGATCCCCTAAGATTCCCATTATGAAGGTGTGGGATGAATCTCGAGCTAGTCTGAGCTCCGACGAGCTCAAATTGGGCTGAGGAAGGCAGATGGTGTCCATCTTCCATCGCACGGGAGACGATAGATCATCCGCTGTCCGTTCCGCATGATCAAACAAATGGTCGTGATCTTGCGATTAGATTTAATATGATTTTTCTCTTAAACCACGAGATTAATCTCCATTGTTTGATCTTAGATTGGATGATGAGGACAAAAGCGCGTCTGCCACCACCATGTCCGTGCTAACTCAGATAATTTTAAATTACTAATCCCGTAGCGCCATGTGGAAAGTGTGCTACATCAGCAATCCACATGGCTCTGATGGGATTAGGCTTAATTAGGGCTTAATTACTCATTTTAATCACTAAAACTTTGAAAAATCTTAGCTAATTATAGAGAAATAAAAAAAATAAAAATGAATACTCATTTTAATTGTAAAATAGAGGAGATTTAATTAAAATATTTTAATTTAATTTTGGCCAGTAATTTAGGTTTAATTAGGATTTGAATGTCCACTTAATTAGCTTAATTAGTCTCTAATTACTTGAGAAATTGATTTCAAACTTTGTGTGTTTACTCAATGGGATGATCTCTGCCTCTCACATTTTTTTTTGGAATTTATTGCCTTGGTAATTAAGGAAATTGATGTTTCAAACCCTAATTACCCACTTTAATTAATTTAATAAATAATTAACATTCAAAATAGCAAAAATTAGTTAATTGGCACTTATTAATAACTGATTAGCAGTAAATGGATGAGGGAGAATAATTAGACCTCTTTCCTAATCTCTTTCCCAAGTTCATTTCATTATTAAGAGGATTAATTAAGATAGTAATTAATTAAGTGCATGATTAATCAATTAATGGTGAAATTAAATTAAATTGAAATGCAAACCATATTAGATAATTAACAATGAAATTAAGGGTTTCTCTTTATGTGTTTTATAACATAAAGACCCTTTAAGGATATTATGATTAACCTATAAGTATGGGAAAGTCATAAAAGTACTTAATTAGATTGTTTAACTTAATTATTCTTTAATTATGAGCAAATTATATTAGGTCCTTTAGGAGCATTGCAATTTTATTTTCTCATATGTTCATATCATTTGTAGCTCATAATTAAATGGTTAATGAAATTAAAGAAGAATAGAAAAGGGGTGATTTGCTTAATAATTTAATTTAATTAATTGATAAAATCTGCTTAATTACCTTTCCTTAAATAGAATAAGACTACCAACATGGGAATGGGGTGAAAATAGCAAGTGATCTCCCTCCACTTTGAATCCAATATAAATCAAAAAATTAAATTAATAAGGAGCTTTGGTTTTCTTTAAATAATTATATTAGATATGATTGTCCTTAGGAATTAATTTATTTCAATGAACCATGTGTTCATATTTAGTTATTCCTTTTGAATCACTCTAAATGATGTATGCCATATGAATCCATGCATTCATTCTTTCAAATTTAAGTGAATCAAATGAAAGTTATTTATGTAAGCTTGCATGTGTTAACTTAACAAAATTATATATGTGGCTATTATTACTAATAAATTTAAATCTATTTTCCAAAGTGTACAAATTGATAATAATATGTGTAGTGAAGATAGTTAGGAATACATATAGGATTTTCTTGTGCTTTTAGCTTAGTCATATGAATGTGAAGCTCTCTTTCTTGGATATATATATAAATTTCAATAAGTTTGAATGTTAATAAGTATATAGTCTGGACATTCAGGGAATACGAGGCATTAAGTAGCTACAAGGAGGTCTTTTGATTATCTGACTTCCCTAGTTAGTAATGACATGTACTTATTTGATTTCATTCTTATGTATTTTTTGGTATTAGAATTTGGTTAGAACTTTAATTCATATGCATAAGTATAACTAAAGAAATTACAATCTTTGCATGATTTTGATACTTATAATTGTGTATACATTTATATGTATTTAAGATACCATGTGCTTAGTCTGGACATCCTGAGAATACGAGGCTTTAAGTTGCCCTAAAATGGTCATTTGATTATCTCATTTTCCTAGTTAAGAATGGCACGTACTTGCTTACATCTTTTATCCATGTGTATGTGTGCATAATTAAAAGATAAAAATCCCCTTTTATTATTAAAAATGCATACATCCATAACCATATAAGTCATCGATATATATTACATGTAAGTTAATGCTCTCTTTCTTGTGATTCATATATAGATTTATATAAGTTTGAATGTTAATAAGTATCTAGTATGGACATCCTAGGAATACGAGGCTTTAAGCATCCCCAAGGAGGTCATTTGATTATCTCACTTCCCTGGTTAACAATGACACATACTTATTTGATTTCATTCTTATGTATTTTGGTATTAGAATTTGGATAGAGCTTTAATCTACATATATAAATAATTCAATTAGCTAAAAATATATATTCCAAACATACGCATTCATCATCATTTAAGTATGATAAAAATACATTATATGTATAGATATGCTAAGTGTTAAAGTCATATGCTTATTACATGTGATGGAAAGGAATGATTTGATATATGTCATGTGATAGTAATTCAATTATGTTAATCCTATGATGGCTTTCATATTAAATAGATTATTTAAAGTTAACGTAAACTCAGGATTAATAAAAAATATTTAATAAGCCATTCACTAAAGAAAAGTAAATCATAAAAATATGTTTTAAAAATGGCTTATGGTAGGGATGAAGGAGGGTAAGCCTCTTTCTTCTCTTTATAACACTTAGATGTTAAGTGTAAACCAAATGAAATAAAATAAAAATATAAAGTAAAACTTGCTAATCAACTAAACCACTTGAAATGAAACCAACCCTCATGGTTAACTTAAACAATTTCTAAAACTTAGACAAATCACATCTCTAATGCTTAGTAAGATACATCTCACAAAGCCTAACACACACATTAAAATTAAGCCACCACTTCAAGCCCTAAGTTAGGATGGTGTATGTGTGATTTATGTTTTGTTTTGTGATTTAATGTTTTATACTAGATGTTAGGATATATGTTTCATAGATTAGATGCTAGGCCGCTATTAACCTAATCATATTTTTTGCATGGAATTGTGTTTAAGAGATTTCTAAGAAATATCAATATTTTGCTTGCAGGTTGCTTAAGCCGCTAAGCATAATCTGAGTTAGGACAGGTCGGCTTGGTTACCCATGTGTAGAGTGCTAAGTCCAAATTATAAAGATAACTGCTTGGGATTGTATGTATGTTTAGCTAACCTCTATTTTGCTGGTGTAGTTAGATAGCGGAATGCTTGACCTGTGAGGGCATCCCTTGTGGTGGAGAACACCCTCTTTTTATTGATTTAGCTAATAACATGATTTCATCATGCATTTAGGCAATAAAAATTTCAATCGTTTGTCCAAAATAAGATGTCAAAATGAAATAAATTTCTAAAGATTTGCATTTTTAGACTAAGTCATATGCTCATACCACTCATGCTGTAGTCTCTTAGGGAGTGGGTTTAAGATTTTAGTTTTTTTCTAATTAAATAACTGAGCCTAGCCATCTTGCAATTTCATAAGACCAGACGACATGGTTTTGAATCATAGGAGGTGTTTACTGCCACTCTTAGTGATTATAACTCCAGAAGAGTTGGACGATTTACTCTCTCTTATGGAAGTAAACCAGTATGTCCCCTTTTGCTTAGATTTAGGTCATGCTTTAACTTGTGTTAAAACTCCCAAGATTTAGGATCTGAGGTTGCTAGTTTCCTTCGAGCCACAAAAATAAATCCTTACCTTTTAAGCATTTTCATAATCTTGTGTTGATGGACTATAAGACCTAGCAATATAATAAAAATTCAACTCAAATAAATAAATCTCTCCACTTTCAAATATATAAAGCCCTACCATAGGATAGATTGGAATGCTCACTAGACTTTCTAGTATCATGAGCATTCCCTACTTATCTTACTTTACTAAAATAAGTCTTTCCACTTGATTTATCCCATTTGATTTTCCAAAAATAACCAATCCTTTGATAGTCTAGCCTTGAAATCTTTGGAGATAATAATTACCTACTTTAATCGAGAGTGTTCTTAAGAATTCCATATTCTTTAGGATGTAATTAACTTTGAAGGCTTGCCTCCATCGGGAATTTGATAACCTAGCTTAAAATAAACCCTACTTTACTTGTCCATGTAAAGTAGGGGATAAATCTTTGGTATATTTGAAGACCCATCATGCTTTAGGAGTGCTTATTAAGTGATTAGGTCCATTGTAGGGTGATGTTTCTATCTCTTGAGATAGTACATCATACCTCAATGTCATACTTGGTCACTTCAATAAGTACCCCCTACGATCTGCGTGATGTCCACCCACATCCAAAAATAAACACTACAGATTTTTCTGGCGACTTCGCTGGGGAGCATTCCTCTCTCCATCTCTAGTGGACAATTATTATCTCCAAGCATTGATAGTGGACTTACATTTTGTATAAGCCCAAGACAATCATTTTTTCCATTGGCACTTTGTTTATTTCATTCTTAAGCAAGGGTAGCTAACATCCTTTAGGTTTTAGGGCCTCACTCCTGTATATATCTTAACACCCCTATTGGGTCCCCAATAAGTAATAACAAATTAATTAAAGAAAGGAGATGACTAACTATAAATAAAATAGAATTTAGAACCTTTTAACACTAGCTTGGTGAAGCAAGGCTCATTTCATATTAATAAAACTTCAATGAAATCTAAAGTAAAACAAACAAAACCTTTTGTAAAATTTTCAAAATCTTTTCAAAGAAAATCATGTGAACTTCACTTAACTTAATAAAATTTTCTAAGTGAAGGCTCTCTTTTAAAACCAAAGTCAAGAAAAACAAAATCAAAATCTTTCAAACCCCTTTTTCAAATAAAATTAATTAATCCCCATTTGACATACTTAAATTTTCTAAATGAGGATTCCTCTTTTCAAAATCAAAATTAAATTAAACAACAATCCTCTCTTTCAAAAATAAACATATTCTAACCACTTTTTCAAAAATCAATTAATTAACTCCATTTAACATACTAAAATTTGTTAAATGGGGTCTCCTTTTCAAAATCAAAATCAAACATGCACAAAATGTTTTCAAACAAAACCAAGTCCATTTAACATACCTGAATGAGAGTCTCATTTTCAAAATTAAAATAAAATCCAACAACCAACCTGCAATTGGACTCCACTTAGCATACCTAAATTTGTTAAGTGAGGGTTTTATTTTGCAAAATCAAAACAAAATTAAACATCAATAAACAACACGTACTTAAACTCCATTTAACATATCCAATTTTATTAAAGGAGAGTTCCATTTTCAAAACTAAATTAAAATCAAAACATCCAACTTACATTTGAACTCCATTTAACATACCTAAATTTGTTAAATGAGAGTTCAACTTTCAAAATTAAAATAAAACCACACATCAACAAACAAACAATCAAACATATAAGTGAACTCCATCTAACATACAAGTGAACTCTATTTAACATACCAAAATTTATTAAATCAGAGTCTCATTTTCAAAATAAAATAAAACTCCATCATCAACATAAATCATATAATTTAGCTCTATTTAACATACCTAAATTTGTAAAATAAGAGTTCCCTTTTCAAAAATCAAATCAACAACAAGCATCAAACACATTTTGAACTCCATTTAACATACCTAAATTTGTTAAATGAGAGTTCTTCTTTTCAAAATCAAATCAATACACCAATAATCAATAATCAAAACATCAAGATAAAAAGTTTTCAAAATTTTCAAACATATAATTGAACCCAATTGAACATATCTAAATTTGTTGAATGTGGGTTCCAAAATTAAATCAAATTCAAACATACAACTCAAGACAAAGTCTCTCCAAATCTCTAAATCTCTTCAATAGTACCCCATTTAGCATACCTAAATTTGTTAAATGAGGGTTCTAATTCAAAAGTCAAATCAAAATTAACAATTCAAGGCAACAGTTCAAGATAAAGGTCTAATCCAGTTCTCTCTTCTAACAATGAAGACATACCAGCCTAGTTCTTCCTTCCTTCATTTAGTCAGTTCATCGCCATGTCTCGACAAGCTGATTTTCTCCTTTGAATCTCGTTTGGATTACACCATACTCACTAGTGCCCTTGTCTTTAAGTTTGGCCTTATATTTGAGCAATTGAAGGTCACTTGCGAGGGACTAGCCCTCACTACTGTCAATCGAGAGGAGGTGGCAGGGAAGATGCCACTTCTTCAGTTTGATGTGCACTTCGACTCCAAGTTTTCCTCTTTAAAGAGGAAGGCAGTTGTGGTTCCCACACCTGTGTTAGTGTCATTTGTGCCAATGCCAATTCGGTCTGTTGCCCCTACTATGCTTCAAGCATGGGCTAACATCTCCTCATTGGTTCTCCTTACTTTGAAGGCAAATTCTATCTTGGATTTTGAGATAGTCTTCCATACCTTTGAGGTAGGTTGTAGTTCCTATTCTGCCCTGCTCACTAAGACTCAGTGTCACAACCAGAACCGTAATATTAAGTGATACTATGAGTGCAAGGTAAGGTAGAAGGATGAGGTCTCCCATACTTTACATGATCTAAAGAGCTGATCCCTAGGAGTTTTAAGATCAAATACATAGATAAAGGGCCTCTGAGGCCAAAGTTATTGCACAAGCAGGCAAGAGAGGGAGAGAGGAGGAGGTTTGCTAGACAGTCGGTGGCCTCCAATTTGATGGATTTTTCTGATTGATGAGTTGTTAGAGCTGATCGTTCTGATCGCATAGTCCTTACCCGTATTATTAGTCATAAGAGGAGATCTACAACGAAGTGGTTGCCGGTGTCCCCCACACTACACTGCTTCGCTCATCGTCCACCTTCGCTAATTATGTTGTAGCATCCATAGTCCCCACAAAGTTCCAGAAGCCCCTTCTGGAGAGAGAGGTTCTCAATTGGTGATTCGACTATGGCCCAAGGATCCCACTCCATCTATTCCACCCGTTGAGGTGAGGCCGAGCTCCCCCGCTCAATCTTCCACTTTAACTATGGTCAAGAAGGAGTGGTGACCCAAGAGCATTGTGGACTCTCCATCATCATAATAGTTGGAGGAAGAGAGGGGAGGGGACATTGAAGTAGTCCCCATGTTAGTTGAGCCACCCAGGGAGTGCACCCCACCAGCTCAGAGTATTCAATGCATAGATTCTACAAGCCCAATCCAATAGATAGTCATCAGCCAACCTATCTTCCGGTAGATGGTCGTTCTTTAGAAGAAATTTTAGAAGACTATCATACTACAGTTTGATAGATTATTGGGAGTGATCATTCTGATTAAGATGAGGGTATGGTGAATTTTGATGAGGATGACATGTTGGATGACTCAGCGAAAGTTCACATGGTTGACACCCGAGGATCTCTGTAGAGGGAACAACATAGCAAGGAAGGTGCTGTAGTTGAGGAAAAAGACACCTCTCACTCAACTCAACACATCCTCTAGTAGCTCAAGTAGAAGGATGATCAGATAGATATGATGGAGAAGAGGGTAGAGGAGTTGATGGTAGTTGTTCTAGCCTTACAAAACCAAGCCCCAGTTTCACAGCCTTCCCCTATGGAGACTGATCGGCCTAAGCTAGTACACACCCTAGATCATCCCAAGTGCACTCCCATGGATGATGATTCTAGTAGCTTGCATGGAGAGGTCACCGATAGTACCTCCGTGCAGTAAAAAGACATAAATCAGATGGTCGAGCAGTAGGTGAAGGAAGCATTGGCACAAGCCCGAGGGGAGCTCATCTGTTCCAAAGGGTAAACCCTGCCCAAAGGAATTTGATGTAGTTCAATACTCTAAGAGTTTTGTACCACCATCCTTCAAGATCTTTGATGGTAGTGGGAACCCAAGGCAGAATATTGCACACTTTAGGGCCAGTTATTGTAATGTCGTTGGCAGCGATGCACTTCTTTTTTTTGCCTTTTTGTTAGTAGCCTATCAGAGGTTACATTTGATTGGTATGCCGAACTGCCCAATGGTTCGGTGAAGACCTTTGCAGAGTTAGAGCATCTATTTATCAAGAGATTCAGAGGAGCTCAACAAAGGGTAATTGTAGGTGACCTCATCGTAGAGAAAAGAAAATTCGATGAGTCCCTTGTTGATTATATTCTTAGATGGCACATCCTGAGTATGAAATGTAAACCATAGCTACCAGAGCAGCATGCCATTGAGATTCTATGTAAGAATATCCATGGATCGATCGCCTTCATGCTTAAGGGCTTCATCATTATGACATTTGAGAAGCTAATCAATAAGGTGGATAACCTACAAGAGGAAGCCAAACAGTTACCCTTTTTTTGACAAATCATGTAAGCTCAAGCCTCAGATGATATTTGAGAAGAATCTTGTGATAGTTGTGTCAGTGGACAAGGGGAAATAGCTAGCCAGAGCATAATTTGAAAGCCTAAATTTTAACATCCTCCACTACCACCTCATCTTCAACCACCTAGGCCACTATACTAGTCATCACTGTCGCTACAACAGCCTACTCAATAGCGGTATCCATATCCACCAGTAGCTACTTTCCATCTACTCTTCCTAAAAAATTAAGCAAGCCATCCTCAATCAAGTGGGAGGTAGTCAGAAAGATCTTCAAGAATCTCTTGAAGAAGTTTGATTTCTAGCTATTCGAGCCTAAGAGGCTAGAAGAAGTGGGCAAGAGCAATGATCCTAGCTATTCTCTCTACCACCTCATGTTAGGTCATGTCTTAGAGGATTGCATCACTTTCAGGAACTGGCTTAAGCATAGCTACAAGTTAGGAGCTATAGTTATTCTTAAGGAATACTTATTAGAACAACCATATGGTTCTGTTATAAAATCCCTGGGGATACTTCTGATCTTCTTAAGACCAAAGAAGGTTGGGATATTTCTTTATCCCCTACATCTAAAAAGATCATTTATAAAATCAAGAAGCTTTCTCTAGGTGCCTGAAGTAGCTTAAACCTCCAACACTAATGAAGGTTTGCTAGTTGCAAAAGACAATCCAGGGAGGGAGGAAGCCCATCAGTAACAACAACATCCTTCACTCGCCTAGGATAGATTAGTAGCACAACCATAAACCAAGTCAAGTACTTCTTCCATCATTGCAGCTACTACCACTTCTACTAGCTCTTATTGTACCGGTAGGAGCATTGTATCCATGGATGAGAGCACCAAACCTCTCACTCTGCTTACTTTACTTGATTTCTATTATGCACCTCCCCAAAAATTATAAAAATCAATGTGTAGAAAGTTGATTTCACTTACATTCTCTCTACTTTTGATGTTTCTAGTTTCATTCTTATTGAAAGCTCTCCAAGTCCTAATAATAATAGCTCTAATAGTTCTAATCTATTCCTCTCTAATTCAGAATCTAATTTTCCTTCTCTGAATAAATCAGGTTCACCTCTCGAGATTGACTTGTAATTATCTGACTCTAAGGATCCTTTAGGAGAAGCTGTAGGTATACCCGATGAGCAGGTAGAACTTTCCACAAACTCATCATTTCAAGAAGTCACTGAAGTCAATCTCTGCAGTGTCAAAATTCTACCTCCTAGGGTAGCACCTCAGGATAAGGGTAAACAGGTCATTGGTTCTAGTGAGTAGATAACCCCTCCACAAGATGCTCCACCTATGGATATGCTTGTGGAGGACCAACCCAAAGTTGATTACAACATCTTAACACATCTTAGAAAGTTGGCAGCTAAGCTAAGCATATACGATGTCATTATCTTATCTAAAGAGATGATAAAATCTCTAATCAAAGCCTTGCTTGATCTAGAGATATGCTTAGTTTAGCTGACCGCTACTGGAGAGGAAGCACACTACTCAAAGAGAATCTTAGGATTTACATTCAATAATGAAGATCTACTTATGGGGATGATCTAGCACAACCGTCTTCTCTATATTATAGTGGATGTTGGTAGATTCAGACTATCTAGAGTTTTGGTTGACCTGAGTGGATCAGTCAACATTATGACTCTAAGAACCCTTTCCTACTTGAGGATTGATATCTCTAAACTCCAAAAGGAGAGGATGATGTTAAAAGAATTCATTGAACAAGGTGAGAGGACCTTAGGCTTTATAGTGTTGCACTAGAGATAGATGATTGGAAGGTTGAAGCAAAATTTTACATAATTGACTTAGATACATCTTTCAATGCTTTGCTTGGGAGACTATGGATACATGAGATCAACATGGTTCCATTTTTTTACATCAGTGCATCAAGTTCTTGAGAGGGGGAATCGAGTATTATGTCAAAGGAGATCTTAAGCCCTTTACAGTTCACAAGATTAGGATATATGAGGATGTGGCCTACTACCTCTTGCAAAACAAAAAAGTCTATTCTGATGAATGTAGTCAAAATCCTCATGTTGGAGAAAAAGAAAAGAAAGAAAAAGAAAAAAGAAAAAGAAAAAGAAAAAGAAAGAAAAAGGGAACGAGAAATAGACTCAAAGGAGGAAGTAGAGCCTGAGATTAGATTCCACCCATAATTCATTACTCCATTCGAACAAGTGGGGAGGATGGCCAAACCTCCACTAGGATGAGGAAGAGGCAAGTCCAGAGGTAGTCTTAGGGGTGGAAGACCTCCATACTTACCACCCACTAGGAGGTTTGTCCTAGCTACCATGCGTACACTTGCTATCCATATAGACTTAGTATCTAGTTCAGAGGATGAGTCTTATATGGTTAGCACACCGGTCAGCTCTTCTCGATAGCAGATCCCATTAGAGGTGACACTTGAGCAAGATAGTGATGAAGACTAGATTCCTAAGCAAAGTATAAGTGTATCCAAGTCCTCATTGTGCGAAATTAATAGGCATCAGTTGAGAACTTTAGCTCTAATCTCACTTTCCTCACAAAAAAGTTGATGGTTTGGTAGTTAAGGAGTCCCTTAAATCATCCACAGTTGTAAGATTTAGAGGCTCTTTCCTGAAGCATCATCCTCAAGCCAAGAAGTTGATGTAGAACTTGAGGATGATTCATATAAAGATTTAATAGAATTACTATTTGATTGGTTCTCTCTTTGTGTTCATAATTTAGCAAAGAAAGGATTAATTTGCATACATGGTCTAAGCACAAGTCAAATTTCTTCTAAAGGATATGGAACAATGAATGCAAAAGCTCTCAATCAAGAACAAGACTAGGCTTTGGCACGATAGACCTAGTCGACGATGATGACTACTGCTTAGTCAACACCAATCATTTGAAATCTGATAGGTTCTTTTCAAATCTCATTAACTCATATGAGGAGGTGTGCTTAAGAACTTCAGAAGACCCACATGATTTTCAAGTCAAAAATGCACTTTCAGAGTTTGAAAAAAAAATCAAGTCAACTTAGGAACTGAAGAAAATCCATGCTCGACATACATCAGTTCCTTATTGAATGAAACTGGAACTAATGACTTAGTTAGGCTACTTACTGAGTTTAAGGACTACTTTGTATGGAGTTATGAAGAGATGCTCAGATTGGCTCTTAACGTAGCAGTTCATAAGATAGCAATATAGCCTAATGATAACCTTATCAAGCAAGCTCCTAGCTGTAATTGATTAGACATTGAACAACAGGTCATTTCTGAAGTCAAGAAACTAATTGATGCTAGTTTCATCCGGGAGGAAAAATATCTTACCTGGTTGGCTAATTTCATCCAGTTAAGAAGAAGAATGACCAAATTTGCATATGCATCAATTTTAGGGATCGTAATAAGGCATGTCCAAATGATGAATTTTCATTATCAATACCAGAATAGATGGTGGACATTGCCTCATCTCATATAGTTTTTTCTTTCATGGATGGCTTATCTGAATATAACCAAATAAAGATGACCCTTGAAGATGAGAAAAATACTACCTTTAGAATCCCGATCAAAATCTATTGCTATAAGGACATGCCTTTCAGCCTTAAAAATGCCGGTGCCACATACTAGGGGGCCATGACTCAAATCTTTAATGAACTCATTGATCATCAAGTCGAATACTACACTGATGATATTGTGGTCAAGAACAAAGAAAAGGAAGACCATCTCTTTAACTTGAGAGTAGTTCTCTAGCGGTTAAGATAATATAATCTTAAAATGAATCCCTTGAAGTGTGCATTCAGAGTAGCTTCAAGAAAATTTCTTTGGTATGTTATCCGACATCATGGAATTGAAATCTACCCTGAGAAGATTAAAGAGATATTAGAAATGCCACCCCCTGAAAGTCTAACTCAACTCAGATCATTCCAAGGGTGGTTGTGTGGCTAAGATGCTTTATAACGAATCTATCAGGCAGATGCCAACTATTTTCAGCACTTGTCAAGAAGGATGCCAAGTTCAAGTGGGATGATAAGTGCCAATAGACTTTTGAAGATGTTAAGAAGTACCTGATGACGTTGCCAGTTCTAGTAGCCCCTATCTTGGGTAAATTGCTTATCCTCTACACTGCTGCATTAGATGACTCCCTGGCACTTTGTTGGCCCAAGCTGATGATGAAAGGAAAGAGAACGTGCTCTACTATCTTAACCGTCATCTAATTCCTACTAAAGTAAATTATGCACCTATTGAGAAGCATTTCCTAGCATTAATCTTTGCATCCTAAAAGGTACGACATTACATGCTTTCTCATAAAGTCAACATGATTTCTAGAATTAATCCACTACGATAGCTCATGACATGGTCGACACTATCCGGACGGTTGGCACGATGGTCTATAATTTTATCGATGTTTGATATCACTTTCATACCCCTACATATGGTGAAAGGATAAGCACTCTTAGATTTCTGCTGACTCTCTACTTAGTGATGATATCCCCGATGAACAAATAATGAACTTAGGGGATTCTAACATTCACCACTGGGAGATGTATTTTGATGGTGTGGTTTCCTCTCAAAAAGGAGAAGAATCACAATCTACTCTTCAAGAGAAGGAAGCGATAAGAATATTTCCCCTAACTTCAGATTGTGATATGATGGGATTATCATACCATCTATCCGATTGTTGCACCAACAATGAAGCCAAGAATGAGGCTTTGATTGCTAGTCTGGAGTTAGCCATTTTGCTAAGCATCCAGAACATCAACATCTTTGGGGTTTCTCAGCTAGTCATCAACCAAATTATTGGCTCTAAGTTCTAAAGCCTAGACTCCATCACTACCATAAGCATACAATGGAGTTGTTGGCCCAAATCCCAGAGGCTACCATCTGCTAGATTCCTCGAGGAGAAAATGCTATAACAGATGCCTTAGTCAAGATGAGTCCATATCAATAGAGGTCCAAAATAGGCAAGTCTTGCCTCTTATTGATACTGAACTCATTGAAAAATATTTTCTTGAGGGTGAGGTTAGTATTGCCAAAAAGGATGAGGAGCTAGATTGGTGGCAACTATTTATTGATTACCTAAATAAAGGAAAAATACCTCAAGAAAAGTCCCAAGAACATCATATGAAACAAAGGGAATTTTCTTACACCCTTGTGGATGGTGTCTTATACCTGGAAGTCCTTCGATTATATATGTTTACGATGTTTAAACAAGCATGAAGCTCATAAAATTGTGATTGAGGTGCACTCTAAATTATGCGGAGGTCATCAATCCAGTCCCAAGATAAAAGCCAAAATCAAGAGACTTGGATACTTTTGGCTGACGATGATCATAGATTGCATGGACGTAGCAAGGCGGTGCCATCAATGTCAAGTACATGGATTGGTCATACACCAACCACCCAACATTCTACATCCAACATTTGCCTCATGGCCATTTGAGTGTTGGGGTACTAACATAGTGGGTTCGATTGATCCTCCTTCTTCCAAGGGTCATCAATTTATCTTAGCTGCTATCAACTACTTTTTCAAATTGGTGGAGGTGATTCCACTCAGAGAGGTCAAAGCTTGGCAAGTGCTCCCATTTTTAGGTACCATATCATATATAGATTTGAGGTACCCTACTGGATTATATCCGATAATGGTACTGCATTCAAGGGCACCAAAATTAACAACTTCGTCTAGAGACATAGCATAGATTAGAGATACACCACCATATATTATCTGAGAGCGAATACTCTAGCAGAAGCCTTCAACAAAACTCTCATCTAAATACTTAAGAAAACACTCGATGACATCAAATGACAATGGCATGAGTAGTTTGTTGAAGCCTTATGAGCTTACCGCACCACCTACAGAAATCCAACTCAGTCTACTCCTTTCTCCATAGTGTATGGATCTGAAGCTGTTCTACCATTAGAAGTCCAACTCCCATCACTAAGGATAGTCATGGTTCGCAAGGTCACAACAGAGCAGAATATTAAGTTGCAGTTAGAAGAGCTCAAAAGTTTGCAGGAGAGATGCCTACGAGCATGCCAAAACCTCAAGTTATACAAAGCCAAGATGATTCAAGCTCACAATAAGTTGGTCTGCCCTAGATCTTTTCAAGTAAGAGAGCTTGTCTTAGTTCTAAGCAGACTAATTATTGCCCGTTGCAAGATGGGAGGCGAGTTTGAATCCACGTGGGAAGACTCATTTGCCATAAAGAAAACTAACCAACGAGGATCATATCAACTTATCAACCATAAAGGAGAGCGCCCGATGCTTCCAATAAATGGGTTCTACCTAAAGAAATATTATCAATAAAATTGTGTTGAAAAACAATTATTATCAATGAAAATTTTATGTCAAATTCAAGCTCTTCAAATTGAAAGCATTTCTATCTATGAATCTACCACGACATGTTTAGGATAGGTGTAAGAGAACCCATGCGACATCCTATCCTTCATTAGCATAACACAAACACAAGTTACACACAAACATGAACAAAACAAATACATATCTTTTATCTCAAGCTACTTTGAGTTGAGATAACGCCCCTACCAGCTCTCAGTTAGTAGCTGCTCTAGGTTGGGTTGGTTTGCTACCTAGCTAGTGTGTTGCCTCAGTGGTCTTTATGCTCAGGAGGATGTAAGTCTCCCATACTTTCTTCCTGGCTTAATCACTGCACACCGATGAGCGCCCTGTTAGTATGATAGGACTTACTGTGCAATCGATACGCTACCTTATGTTGGATCTGTTTAAGAGATGTACGTCTCATACAGTTTCTTCTTGAATTAGCCTTCATGCACTGACTAGGTCGAGTATATTTAAGGATTAGTGTAAGTTCCCCAGTGGCTCCTTTTCTTCTGGCTGCTTCAAGTCTGGGTCCAGTCCTTCTTCAGGACTCCTTGCTTAGTAGTCTCCCTAGGTCAGATAGTACCTGTCTAGCTGATGACAGGCTATTCCGATGATCATTTTTGTCTATGAAGATGTAAGTCTCCTACATTTTCTTTCTAGATTGATCATTGCACACCGATGGGCACCTTAGGTATGATGGTGTTCTCTATACTGATAATAACCCACTCGATGGATGACAACACTCATGGTAGATGTAAGTCCTCATGCTTCCTCCTTGAGCTGACCACCGTATACCTATAGGCTTTCTTTTTTAGGGATCAGGATGATGCCCCTAGTGGCACCTCCCCTGTGGGCACTCTAATTGAATCATGTCCTTGTGACCCCACCTAAACACTACTTGGGTTACTACTGGATTGGACAGTTTCCCTGTCATAGTACCACCCTTGCGATTGGAAGGTTTGAACTACAGATGTGTAGACCCTCCCTTTGGATTTGTAAATCTGAGATAGGTCCAGGCTGACATAGCCCCTTCTCAGTGCGGTCCATCATACACCGACAGGGTCCTCGCATACATATAAATAAATAAAGTATATATTCACTTATGGATTAGGAGGACACTTCCAACGATACCTTTTCTGAAGCAGACATCCTATCTTTAGGGCAGATTTGGCCAAACTCTCTATAGGAATCGTCTGACTACTTTTGAGTTGAAGTAAGACCCCCAACAACACTCACTCGATAGTCCTTAGGTCGGGATCAATTTGTTGTGCATAAAATAGGTCAGCCCAGCAATTGTCCCACTTTGGAAGATGTAAGTCCTCGTGCTTTCTTCCTAGCATAGCCGTTGCACTCCGTAAGGCAACCCTTTGGTCGGTTAGTCTCATCCTTCAACTGGTGGAATACTCTTTGGATCGGTAAATTTGAGATAGGTCTAGGTCGACATAGCCCCTTCTCAGTGTGGTCCATTGCACACCAACAGTGTCCATTAAATTAAATAAAACTAATTGAAATTAATTTTGACTACTTTTGAGTTGAGGTAAGATCCCTAGTAGCACTCAGTTAGTAGCCTCCCTAGGTTAGGTTTGATTTATTGCACATCCAATAAGTCACCCCAGCGACTATTCCTTCTTCAAAAGATGTACGTCTCCTACATTTTCTTCCTAGCACAGTTGTTACTCACTGAAAGGCAACCCTTAGGTTTGATAGTCTTAACCTACAGCTGATAGATTGCCCCTTTGGACTGGTGAATCTAAGATAGGCCAAGGCCCCCACGGCTCCTTCTTAGTGGGTCCATCACACACCGACATTATCCTTAAATCAAATCATAATTAAATCAAACAAATTCAACCAAGCTCATATCCCTTAGTGGGTATGCCCTCAAACAAATCAAATCCAATTTAATCTCCCCGGTGAAGGTAAATCACATTACTCTCTCAGTGGAGCCCAACTTAACAAATAAATCCAACAAAGAAATCAAATTCAAACCAACCTCCCTAGTGGAGTCATAATAAATCAAATCAAAATACACTCGGTCTTAATCCCCAATGGATTCAAGCTTATATCCCCAACAGATATGCCCTAAATTAAATCAAACAAATAAAAAAAAATTTTGAATCGAATCTTCATCCCTAGTGGATTCTTGCCAAACAATTCAAATATATCAAATTAAATCTTAATCCCTAGTGGATTTCCCCTTTTATGCCCCTGGCATAAATCTATCTCATGTCATATCTAATTTATGTGTGATTCCTTAGTGAATCCTTCTTCATGACGTTCACATGAAATTATCTTCAACTTATCTATATCAATTTTTCTTGACTCTCTTATGCCGTTGGCATGAGATGAGTTGCATTGCACTAAGATCATGATTCTATCTTTATCTTGGGTTTAGGTATAGATTACCTTCCTTAGTGCTTGCAAATTCTTCAAAAATTATCGATCATCTCGGTCAACGCCAATACGTGCGGTGTGCCCTTTAGTTACACCATACCTATTGGGGGTCCCCATGACAATTGAGATAGTCAGGGAATGCACCACGCTAGTACAAAGTGTTCAGTGCATAGATTCTACACAGCTCAGTCCAGTGGTCAGTCATCAGCCAACCTATGTTCTAGTAGAGTAGGGTTGAGTAGATGAATGTTCCTTAGATGAAATTTTAGAGGACTATCATGCCGCAGTGAGGCAGATAGTTGGGAGTGATCAGTCTGACCAGGAGGAGGGTAGACTAGAGTTTGATGTTGATGAGGATGACATGTTAGATGACCTAATAGAAGTCCACATGGTTGATACGCAGAGATCCCTACATAGAGATCAGCATAGCTAGGAAAGTGTTGTAGTTGAGGAAGGTGACACATCTCACTCAACTTAACACCTCCTCCAACAAATCAAGCAGCAGGATGGAAAAGAAGGTAGAGGAGTTGGAGTTAGTAGTTCTAGCCTTGCAGAACCAAGCCCCAGTTTCACAGCCTTCCCCTATGAAAGCTAATTGCTTGAGCTAGTTCATACCTTAGATCATCCTAAGTTCACTCCCATGGAAGATGATGCCAGTAGCTTGCATAAGAAGGTCACTGATAGTACCTCCATGCAAGAAAAATGAAATAAAGTAGATGGCAGAGTAGCAGGTGAATGAATTATTGGTGCAAGCCTGAGGGAACTCATCTATTCCAAAGGGTAGACCATACCCAAAAGAATTTGATGTAGTTCAATACCCCAAGTTTTTTGTGCCACCATCCTTCAAGATCTTTGATGGCAGTGGGAATCCAAGGCTGCACATAGCAGTACACTTCAGGGATAGTTGCTGCAACACCAGTGGCAATGATGCACTTCTTTTTCTCATATTTATCTGTAGCGTATCAGGTGTTTTCCTAGCGGTTTGGTGAAGACCTTGCAAAGTTAGAGCATCTCTTCGTCAAGAGATTCACAGGAGCTCAGCAAAGGTTAACTGTAAGTGGTCTCATTATAGAGAAACAAAAACCCAATGAGTCCCTTATTGATTACATTCTCAGATGGCATAACATGAGTATGAAATGCGAACCACAGCAGCAAGAACAGCATGTCATTGAGATTCTACTTCGGAATATCCATGGTCCGGTCACCTTCATGCTTAAGTGCTTTACAATTAAGACATTTGAGAAACTAATCAGCAAGGTGACTAATCTATAAAAGGAAGCCAAATAGTTACCCTTTTTAGACTAGTCATCCAAGCTAAAGCTTGATAAGGTCTTCGAGAAGAAGCTTAGGATAGTTGTGTCAGTGGGAAAGGAAAAGCAACTAGCCAGAGTTCAGTTTGAGTGGCCTAGATTTCAGCAGCCTCCATTTCCACCTCCTCTTGCACTACTTCGGCTACCATACCGACCACCACCACTGCCACAACGACCACCACTTCTGCCACAATAGCCTACTCAGTAGCGGTGCCCATATCAACCACCAAGTAGCTATTTTTCACCTACTCTTATTGAAAAGTTAAATAAGCCATACTCATTCAAGAGGGAGGTAGTTAGGAAGATCTTCAAGAATCTCTTGATGAAGCTTGATTTCCAGCTACCTAAGCTTAAGAAGTCACAGAAAGTGAGCTAGAGTGATGATCTTAGCTACTTCACCTTCCACTACATGTTAGGACACATCTTAGAAGATTGCATTACCTTCATGGATTGGCTTGAGCATAGCTACAAGTCAAGAGATATAGTCATCCCTAAGGAATACTTAATAGAATAACCATCTGGTTTTGTTAGAGTAATCCTTGGGGATACATCCGATCCTCTTAAGATAGAAGAAGGTTGAGATATTTCATTATCCCGAACCTCTGAAAAGATCATTTCTAAAATCAAGAAACATGAATTTTCTTTTGTAATCCCCCATAGCATTTCCTTTAATTTTAATTATAATATTCTTTTATAATCTGGGTTGTATAAGGGTAGAACTTGGCTACCCAATTTTTATCTTTTTTGGGGTGTACGGTAGCACCCGATCGTACCGACCTTTTATTATTTTATGAAATTCATGAATGATTATTTGTTGTGTTTATATTGCATAATAGAATACCATGATTTTCATAGGTTTCTTAAAGATTGATGATTGAATTTGTGGCCTAGATATGGTTGGCTCTTTAGGATAAAATTAATTTTTCTACACCAATTAATAAATGATAAGTAAATTTTAAATCAACACAAAATCTCACTTTAAAACCTAAGCTATAAATAAGATACTTAAAAGATTTAGCATCCCCTTAGCTGAATGTTGTATGCCTCAATAATCATGCATATAATCTTGTTCCTTTCTTGAATAAGGAGGGTCTCCATTCTTGCACAATAGGGGAATGCTTGACCTGTGAGGGCATCCCTTATAGTAGAGAACACCTCCTCTTACTGATTTAGCCAATAATAATATTTCATCATACATTTAGGCATAATTGTCTTAAGCCTTTGCCCCAAATCAATGTGTCAAAATGATATAAAGAATTGTAAAATTCTGTACTTAGTCTAAGTCATGTCTACATGCCAGCCATGATCTAGTCTCTTAGGGAGTGAGTTTAAGACTCTAGTCTCTTTCCTAATTAAATAACAAGCCTAACTATCTTTCACATACATAAGATTGGACTACATAGTTTTAAATCATAGGAGGTGTTAGCTGGTGGCCACTCTAGGCGGTTGTAAGTTCAAAAGAGTCGGATGAGTTTATCCTCTCTTGTGGAGGAAAACTATTATGTCCCCCTTTCCATTTAGATTTATGTCAAGCTCTTAGTTTGTGCTAAAACATTCAAGACATAAGTTTTGAGGTTACTTGTTTCCTTTAGACTACTGGTATAAATCCTAACCTCTTAGTCATTTCCACAATATTGTATTAATGGAATATAAGCCCTAACATTCTAATAAAATTTTAGTTCAAACAAAATAAATTCTCTTATTCAAACATATAAAGCTACATTGTAGGATAGATAAGAGCATTCATTGGGCTTCATAGTATCATGAGTGCTCCTAACTTATCTTCCTTTGGATTTCAAAAAGAAGACTATCAAATTGAACATTCCCACTTGATTTTTCAAAAATATCCAATCCTATGATAGTCTAGCTTTGAAATCTTTGGAGATATTGATTGAATACTTTAATTGAGAGTGCTCTTAGGAAATTTCCATTTTCTAGGATGTAATTAACTATGGAAGCTTGCTTCTATAGTGAATTAAAGAACCTGACATAAAATAAACACTGCTTTACTCTTCCATGTAAAGTAGGAGAAAGATCTCCGATATATACGAAGAAACATCTGCATTAGGAGTCATTATAAGGTGATTAGATCCATTGTAGAGTGATGTTTCAATCTTTTGAGATAATACATCATACCTTACTATCATACCTGATCACTTCAATAAGTACCCCGATAAGGTTATGTAGAGTTCACTAATCTGGTCCCAAGATGAAAGCTAAAATCTAGATTCTTGGATATTATTGGCCATCAATGATCACCGATTGCATGGATGTAACTAGACGATGCCACCAATGCGAAGTACACAGTGTGGTCCTACACCAACCATTCATTATTCTACATCCAATATTGGCCTCATAACCATTCGAGTGTTGGGGTACTGACATAGTGGATTTAATTGATCCTCCTTCTTCTAAGGGTCACCGATTTATCATTGCTGCTACATGCTACTTTTCCAAGTGGGTGGAGGTAATTCTGCACAGGGTGGTCAAAGCTCAGTATGTGCTCCAATTTTTTAGGAACTATATCGTGTATAGATTAGGGGTACCTTGCCAAATTATATCTGATAGTGGTACTGCATTCAAGAGCACCAAAATCAATAGCTTCCCTCAGAAGACACAACAGATTGAAGATACTCTACCATCTATTACTCATGGGTGAATAGTTTAGTAGAAGCCTTCAACAAAACTCTCATCTGAATACTTAAGAAGACACTCGAGAACAACAAATGATGGTGGCATGAGAAATTGGTTGAAGCTTTGTGGGCCTACCATACTACCTACAGAACTACAACTCAATCTACTCCTTTCTCCTTAGTGTACGGGTCTGAAGTCGTTCTACCATTAGAGCTCTAACTCCTATCATTATGGATAGCTATGAGTAGCAAGATTATAACAAAAAAAAACTTGGTCGCTGCTAGAAGAACTTGAAGGTTTGGAGGAGAAATAATTATGAGCATGCTAGAACTTCAAGTTATATAAAGTAAAAATGATTCAAGCTCACAACAAGTTGGTCCGCCCTAGAGTTTTTCAAGTAGGAGAGCTTATTCTAGTTCTAAGGAGACCAATTATACCTGTCATAAGATGGGAGGCAAGCTTGAACTCACTTGAGAGGACCCTTTTGCCACAGAAAAAGCCTACAAAGGAGGATCCTATCAACTTATCAACCATAAAGGGGAGCACCTGATGCATTCAATCAATGGGTTCTACCTTAAGAAATATTATCGATAAAATGTTATTTAAAAATAAATTTAATCAATAAATCTCCATTTCAAATCAAATCTCTTCTAATTGAAAGCATTTTCCCTTTGCGGATCTTTATGACGTGTTTTGGGTAGGTGTAAAAGAACTCAAGCGGCATCTTATCCCTCATTAGCACAACACAAACATAAATGTACACATAATCACAAACAAAACTAATAGAAATCCTTTGTTTCAGGCTACTTTGAGTTGGGATAATGTCCTAGCGACCCTCACTCAGTAGCTACTCTATGTCAAGTTTGATTCACTACCTAGCTAGTGTGTCTGCCCAATGGTCTCTTGCTCAAGAAGATGTAAGTCCTTATGCTTTCTTCTTGGCTTAACCAGTGCACACCTATGAGCACTCTTCTAGTGTGGTATGTCTTATTGCATAACCAATAAGCTTACTTATTATTGACTTTGTAAGAAGATGTAAGTCCCCATGCTTTCTTCTTGAACTAGCCACTATACACTGACTGGGTAAGACACCCACACTCCGTTAGGGTTGAGTTTATCTTTCAGGATTAGGGTAAGACACCTGTGGCTCTTTTCCTCCCGGCTACTTCAAGTTTGGGTTTAGTCCATCTTTGTGACTTCCCACTTAGTAGTCACCCTAGCTCGGATAGTAGCTGTCTAGCCGATGACTGACCGTCCCGATGATCAACTCCACTTAGGAAGATGTAAGTCTCTTATGCTTTCTTCATAGATTGATCATCACACACTAATGGGTACCTTAGGTTGGTTGGTGTTCACTTTGCTGATAGCGACCAACTCGGTGGATAACACAATGACTCACTCATTTTCTCCTTGAGCCGACCACCGTATACCTATAGGCTTTATTTTTCATGGATTAGGATAACGCCTCTAAAGGCACCTCCCCTGTAGGCACTCTATTTGAATTACATCTACATGACCACAACTAGACACTACCAGGCTACTACTGAATTTGACAGTTCTTCTTTCCTAGTAGCCACCCCTATGGTAGGAAGTTTTGTACTGCAGATGTGGCTCCCTTGGGCCAATAAATCTGAGATAGGCCAAAGCCCCCATGGCTCCTTAATAGTGTAGTTCCTGGCAAACTAATAGGGTTCACGCTAAACAAACCAAACAAAACAAAATTGCTTGTGGGTTAGGAGAACATCCCCAGAGGCACCTTTTCCTAAGCAGGCATCCTATCATTAATGCAGTGTCAGCAAAACTCCCTATAAGAATTTCCTTGACTACTCTTGAGTTGAGATAAGATCCCCAATGGCACTCACTCAGTAGTCGACCTAGGTTGGGTTTGATTTGATGAGCCATCAACAAGTCATCCTAGCGGATGTTTCCGCTTTGGAAGTTATAAGTCTCCGCACTTTCTTCCTAGCACAACTGTTGCACACCGAAAGGCAACCCCTAGATCGGATAGTCCTACCCTTCTACCGGTAGATTACCACTTTGGACTGTTAAATCTAAGATAAGCATAAGCTTACATAGCCCCTTCTTAGTGCTGTTCATCTCAATCTGATAAGGTCCAAACCAAAATAAATAAAATTAAATTAAATAAAATTTAAATCCAAACTTTTGCAATGGAGTTAAATCAATCAAATCAAATCAACCAAGTTAACCTCCCTGGTGGAGCCAAATCAAAACCAAATCAATCTACCAACTTTATCTCCCAAGTGGAGCCAAATCAACAAACAAATCAAATTAAAATAAATCCAACCTTGATCCCTAGTGGATTCAAGCCTGTATCCCTAACGGACCTCCCTTCCACAAATCAAACCAAATCAAATAAATGAAATAAATTCAATGAAGTCTTAATTCTTAGTGGATTCCAATCAACACAAATCCAACAAACATGACCAAATATGTATCCCCAGTGGATCCCTCTTCCCTAAATCAAATACAGTCAAATCAAATCAATCAATCCAATTCATGTGTGATTCCCCGACGAATCTCTCTTCATATGCTTGACAAGAAATTAATCTTCAACTAATTCAAACTTAATCTTCTTGGCTCTCTTACTCCCTTCACATGAGATGAGTTGCATTGCACTAAAATTGTCATTCTATTTATCTCTTAGCTTATGTATAGATGGTCTTCGTTTGCACTTGCAATCCTTTTGGACATTATTGATTATCTCGGTCAATGCAAATACGTGCGGTGTGCCTTGTCAATTACACCACACCTATTGGGGGTCCTTTTGTTGACCACACTTTTGGAATGAGGATTCAATCTTCCCATCTTAGGCTTAGGACTCTCCTAGACACTAAGACTTCCTTAGTCGTAGGACACTTCTAATAACTAAGTGAACACTTAACCCAAACCTAGAGGCTTAGGAGGAGTTACCTTAGGCTATGTCTTAGGATTTAAGGAAACCTACCTATCCTATAGCTTAAGTCAAACCTATGCCTACTAACTCAAAACCATTCCTCAAATCAATCCAACCAATTCCAAATGAATTCGAGCTCATATCAAAGCTCCATGCCAAAAATGACTTAAACTTAAATCCATCCTTATCCTTAAGCCAACCCTATGGACTTAACCAAAGTTCCTTCAATCAAACCTAATTCAATTGATTATCGAAAAAATACTCCAATCATTCAAATCACACTCCAAACTCTACAATCAAATCGATGAAAGCTATTGACCAAAATTAATCCAATTAACCCAAGCTAGCCCATTTGAACCTAAAATATCCAAATGAGCCAAAATCTAATGAAATCCAATTCAATTGTAGTCAAAATCAATAAACAATCATAAATCAATTATCATACTCAATCAAACTCAATTCAACCCAAAACCAAAGTGACCTAAAGGACCCATTTGAGCCAAACCTCAATCCAACCCAAATTGGATTGAACCAAACCATCCCAAACCTCATATATTGATTGTTGATCACTCTTAATTGTCCAATTGCAATCAACTGGGTCAAACTAAGTCAATTTGATCACTTGATCAAGTTGACCCATTTAGCCTACATGAGCCAAATGAACCAAATCTCACTCCAATGGAAATCAATTGAAGCAAATGATTCCAATCAATCATAAATCAACCATTGAATATGACTTGACCATCAATTGAGCTAAATCAAGTCCAATTGGCCTCTTGACCCAAGTTGACCCAATTTGACCTAAAAGACTAAATTGAGCCAAATCAAATTCTAATTCAAATTGATTACAACCAATGACTCAAATCAATTACAAATTGATTCTTGAACATGACCAAAGCCTCTATTGAACCCAATTTGATTAATTGAACCCAATTGGCACATTTAATCCAAATTAACCTAAAGGGTCAAATTAGTTTAAATCATTTCTAAATATAAATTGATTGAAATCCAAACGTACAATCATCTTTAAATGATCAAGTGAATTTAAACCAACACCTAAATCAAGCTAATTTGGTCAATTTGACCAAATTGGTCAACTTAGCCCATTTGACCCATATGGGTCAAATTCAAATCCAATCCAAATCAAGTCAAACCAATTGAACTAAAACATCCCAAATCATCATTTGAATTTGCCTCAAGCCTTGGTTTGACCCAATTTGACAAATTGGTCAAGTTGACCCAACCTAGCTAAATTTGACCTACATGGGTCAAATTGAGCCAAACCCAACCAAATCAACTCCAAACTCATTCAAACTTGGCATGACCCATCCTTGGGTACCCCCAAATCAAACCCAATGCAAGTCTAACCCGAATTGACCCATTACCCATTGGGTAAAGCCTTTAAATGGGATAAAACCCATTTTTGGGTGGTCAAACCACTCTTCTACCCTTAGAAGCCACCTTAAGCTCCAAATGGACATGAGGACCATTGGCTTACTTGACCCAAAGTTGGTTTGGGTCAGCCATGAGTCATGTGTAAGTGAGCTAACCCATTTCATCCCATTGGAACACTTGGAAACCAAGGACAAGCCACCTCAGGTTTTGGCAGCCCACTCCCCTCAGTTGGCCACTCAAACCGAGCCACGTAAGCACCTCCCTACCACCCATGGCCGCCTGCACTGGCTGGACATCTAGCCATGGTAGAATCAATCCAAATCATCAATTTGGATGGGGAGGATAGTATATTCCTCTATATTCAAATCAAACTCACAATTAGAGTTTCCCTGGAGCACAAGAGAGCCGAGACGAACTCCCAAAGTGCATTCGAGCTTCCAGCCTCCCATCACAAGCCCCAAATAGAAGGGAGCTAATCTCCATCCAACCTCCTCCAAACTCTACCATTTTCAAATTAACTTTACCCACACCTTCACCAAGTTATAGAGAGGAAAAACGAATCGATTCCCGATCGATTTGAGCACCGGAGACCACTCCAAGCCTAACTCCGGTGAGGATTCCAACGATGTTTAGTCTACAGAGCAACCGGCGAGGAGGCAAGGCATGAGCTTCTTAGCAAGGCTTTGTCTCTTCAAGATAAAGCTACCTCGGTCGGTTAACCTTCAGTCCTGAGCTCTTGCGAGGTAATTTTTGGCAAACCATCAAAACTTCAAATTTTTTAAGCCTTTGTGAAAAAAAGTTTGATTTTGTGCGATTCCCGTCGCAGAATCTCTTTAGATATCTTCTGTGAATGTTTTGGGATCGATCCTGATGCCTCATGAGGTCCAGCGAGCTCGGATCGAGCGAGGGAGGGCAGACGGTGTCCAGCTTCCGTCGCTCGAGGGATGAAGGATTATCCTCCATCCATTCCGTGTGATTATAACGGATGTCCATAATTAATCCGTTAGATTTAATTTGATTTAATCCTATAGGAACCACAAGATTAATCCCCACGTCCGATCATTAGATTGGACGACGAGGATGAAAGTGTGTCCACCGCCGCCACATCATCATTGTGTAAGACCGTTTAAGTGGTCAATCTCGCAGCGCCACATGGAAAGCACTGCCACATCATCCACCCGCATGACACTGATGAGATTAGGGATTAATTAGGCTTAAAAATAAAATTAATTGGCTAAAACTTCATAAATTCATAACTAATTTTATAAAAATCTAAAAAATATTAATAATTATATTTTGGAAAGGTTAAACCAAGGTTATGAAAACCAAGCCGAACTTAGAACAAAGAACAGAGGTTTAATGTTCAAAGGTTCGACCGAGGTTGAACCGAGGTTAAATCGGATTATTTAATTAATATTAAAATTATTAAATATTTATTTAAATAATAGATAAAATAATATAAATATATAAACAAAACTAAATAAAATAAATATATAAATAATATTTCTAATAATTATTAATTTTAAGATTGATATAAAGTTTAATAAGATATAGTTATATCTATATTATAAATCTAATTATGTATATATTAAATATATTTAAAATCTCAAAAAATGATAATATGAATTTATAAATACAAATATAATTTATCATAAGAATATAATGTATTAAAGTTATAGTTTATAATAAAAATATAAAGTTTAGTATAAAAATTATTTTAAAAGCCTTGTTAAATATAAATAATAAAAAATATAATATATAAAATATTTAAGCATATTATTATAAATCATGAAATATGTATATTAAAAAGATTTAAAATTTAAAAATTTTGATAAGGTAAGTTTATGAAGATAAATATAAATTATAATATAAAAATATTAGATTACAATATAAAAATATATAATATTATATATAAAATAATATTATATAAAATATATATATATATATATATATATATATATATATATATATATATATATATATATATATATATATATATATATATATATATATATATATATATATATATATATGTTATAAATTATAAGTTATAATGAAAATATAAAGTTGATAATTAAAACATTATTTTTTATTCTTATATTTTAAAGCCCATTTTTATTCTTGCCAAAAGTCTCTCCATATTCAATTATTTTATACCCACATCATAAAGAGGAGATGGTATTTTACTATTTATATCGAAAAGTAGAGCTCCTAAGAATGAGCTTGTAATATAATTAGAATAATTTTGTGGATATATTATTTATTTAATTTAAGCTCATTTAAAATTATAAAATTAGTTTTAAAATTATATAATTTCATCTAAAAATATTTTAAAAACATATTTCATTAAATTTAATATTTAAATATAATATTTATATAATTTAATTAAACCGATCAGTTTTTCAAAACCGGAACCGGTTCACCAGTTCTCGCTGGTTCAATGGAAAAGTTAGTTTTTGGAAAATCTGAACAGGCCATATGGCTGGTTCATGGTCGAATAGGTTGAACCAACCGATCTTGTTCGATTTCTAAAACACATGGTTAAATAGAGAAGAATTTAATAAAAGTAATTTCATTTGATTTTAAATAGTGATTAAGGCTTAATTAGGTTTTGAATGTGTTCTTAATTATCTTAATTTAGCTCTAATTACTTAGGAAATTAATCCCAAATTTTGCATGTTGATTTAGTGGGATGACCTCTACCTCTTATGATTTTCTTAGGATTTATTGACTATGTGATTACGAAAATTTGAAATTGAAATCCTAATTACCCTCTTAATTAATTTAATGATTAATTAAATTTTTAAATAATAAAATTTAATTAATTAAAGTTCATCAAACATTAATTAATAGTGGGATGATGAGGATGAGTGGTTAGGACCTCTTTTCTAATTACTTTCCCCAATTCATTTCATTAAAGAGAGTTAATTAATGCATGGCTTAATTAAAGAATTAATTAATTAATTAATGGCTAATAAAATCAAAATAAATTGCTCATCCCTTAAGATAATCAACATTTAATTTAAGAGTTCCTCTTTATGTGTTCAATAATATAACGACCCTTAAGGAAATTATGATTAGCCTATAAGTGTGGGAAAATCATAAGAGTACATAATTAGATTCTTTAACATAATTAATTTCTAATCATGAGCCAATTGCATTAAGTCCTTTAGGAGCATTGCACTTTTATTTTCCCTCATGTTCATATCAATGATGACTTAAGATTAAATGATTAATTAAAATAAAGAAGCATAGTAAAGGGTAATTAAATGGATTGCTTAATTATTCAACTTAATTAAATCATAAATGTAATTAGGGTAGTGCTTTCTTTCCTATGTTCGTATATAGGAGGTCATTTGATTACCTCACTTCCCTATTTAACAATGACACATACTTATCTAATTTCATTTCTATGTATATTTGTATTAGAATTTGAATAGAGTTTTAATTTACATGTATAAACAATTCAATCAAGTAAAAATACAGTTTCCAAATGTATGCATCCTTAATCATTCAAGTGTGCGAAAATATGTTGTATGTTTAGGTATACTAAGTGTCACATCATATGCGTGTTATGGGTGATGAAAAGGAATGGTTCAACATATTCCATGTGATGGTAATCCAACTACATTAATCTTAAGATGCCTTTCAAGTTGAATAAGATTCTTTAAGGTTAACCCGAACTTAGGATTCATAAAATATTTAATAAACCATTTACTAAAAGAAACCAAATCATAATAATATGCTTTAGAAAACTACATAAGGTAGGGATGAAGGAGGTTAAACTTTCTTCCTATCTTTACAACATTTAGATGCTAAGTGAATATCAAAATGAAATAAATAAAATACAAATTAAAATTTAGAAGTCTCTAAACAACTTAAAATGAAACCATTTATAATGTTAACTTAAACAATTTTGAAACTTAGAAAAATGTAATTCAAAAACCTAGCTAAGACACATCACATGAAGCCTAAGCACACACATTAGAATGTTAAGTCACCACTTCTAGCTTTAAGTTAGGACGGTGTATGTAATGATGATGTATTTTGTTTTATGATGTAATATTTTAGATTGGATGTTAGAAATGTGGATCGTAGACTAGATGTTAGGCTATTGTTAGCCTAATATTGTCTTCTGCAAGGGATTGTGCTAATGGGGCTATAGTAAAAATAAATATAAATATTTTTCTTGTAGGTTGCTTATACCCCTAAGCATAATCTATGTTATGACAGGTGGGCTTGGTTACCCAAGTGTAGGGTATTAAGTCCAAATTATAAAATATAACTACTTGGGTTTGTATGTATGTTTATCTAACCTTTGTTTTATAGGTGTAGTTGGATTTACTTTTCCAAAAATATAATTTTGCAATCGAAATTAGGATTAGTGCTATAAGGATTAGGATTAGTAGTGGCTAGAAAGCTTAGTCCTGGGGTGCCCTATGATGCCTTGGAGCAAATCAAATCGAAAAAAAGAAAGAAGGAAGAAGAAGAAATGAAGAGTGAAGACCCCCCATAGCATGTAATTAATTTCAATTGTAATTATTCTTTTATAATCTGGTTTGTATAATGATAGAGCTCGGCTACCCATCTTTTCTCTTTTTCAGGGTGTGCACCAGTACTCGTCGCATCAACCTTTTATTTATGGAATATATTCATGTTTGGTTGATATTATGTTTAAATTGTGCAATAGAATTGCATCTCCTCCATAGTTTCTTAAACTTGATGATTAAATGTGTGGCTTGGATGCGGTAGGCTTTTAAGAATAAAATTAATTTTTCTACTCCCACTAATAACTCATAATAAAATTTTTAAAACAACTCACAACCTCATTTTAAAGCTTAGGTCATATTCAAGATAATTAAAAGATTTAGCAACCCCTTAGCTAAATGATGTATGTGAAAATATCATTGTTGACCTCACTTTTGGAGTGAAGATTCAATCTTCCCACCATAGTTCTAGGGGTCTTCTAGACATGAAGAGCTCATTAGTCATAAGACACTTCTAGTGGCTTGTTGACTTTTTTTTAGAATGAGCTCTCAACCCCTCCATCTTAGACATAAGACTTCTCTTAGATAATAAGAGTTTCTTAGTCTTAAGACACATCTAGTGATTAGGTGAATACTCAACCTAGCTCTAGAGACTTAGAAGAATTAGCCATAGGAATAGGTCATGCCTTAGGGGTGTTAAGAAAATCTACCTACCCTTAGCTTGAACCATCCCTCACTTTCCTTCCTTCAAGTCTAACTCCAAATCAATATTAATTGATTTTGTCCAAACTTAAAATCAACTCTCTATGATTGAAATCCATGACTGAAGTCTATGATTGAAACCCATGTTCAAAATCCATAAAAATTCCCAAGTCCAAATCTTTCTAAGTCCTTAATCTTCCCTTAAGGAGTTAGCCAAAATCTCGATCAAAACCAATTCAAACTCATGAGATTTTCTCATAAAAAATGATATTCTCATTTATATTCACATATATAAATGAAATATAAATTCAAATCAATCAAACCAAATTCAAAAACTCAAATCCTAATCCCAAAATTTTCTAAGTCCTTTAAGTTATCCTTCATGGACTTCGCCAAAATCAACTCTAAATCAATTCAAACTCATGAGATTTTCTCATAACTCATTTATATTCTCACATATATAAATGAAATATAAATATAAATCAATCAAAGCAAATCCTCAAATTAAATTCCAAATCTAAAATACTTCTTAAGTCCTTAAATTCCTTTTAATGGACTTAGCCAAAATCATGATCAAATCAATTCAAATTCATGTGATTTTCTCATAATTCATTTATATACTCATTTATATTCACATATATAAATGAAATATAATATAAATCAATCAAATCTAAATTCAAAAATTCAAATCCCTATTCCAAATTTTCCTAAGTCCTTTAAGTTTCCCTCTTAATGGACTTAGCCTAAGTCATGATCAAATCAGTTCAAGCCCTTGAAATTTTCTCATGATCTATTTATATTCTCATTTATATTCACATATATAAATAAAATATAAATTCAAACAATCAAAACCTATTCCAAAAATAAAACCCAAATCCACACAAAATCCAATCTAAGCCTTTCAAGTCAAAATCCTGAACTTAGCCAAATCAACTTCAAATCAAGCCAAACTCTTGATTTTCCTTCATTATTGAATCAACCCTACAATCATGAATCCATATATAAATCCAAACTTCAATCACTTAACCAAAATCCAATTCAAAAATTAAACCCTAAATCCTTTCATGTTCACCCTTTGAAAATGAAATTATTAAATGAATCAAAACCTATTTGACTTCAAACCACTTACAAATGGATTTATATTTCAATCATTAGTCTATATACAAGTTCAATCAAGCTTAAATCAAGCTTTGACCTTGCCATTTAACCCACTTAGGCTCATTTGACCGAAAGTGACCTAAAGTACCCTTATGAGCCAAATTCTAATCCTAACCAAATTTGATTGAACCAAACTCATCTATGCCTCTCATCATGATCAACAATCATAATGGGATGATCAATCAATCAAATTGGGTCAAACTAAGTCAACACATAGCCCAAAATGAAACCTAACATAGCCAAAATCCACCATAGGCCAAATTGATTGAAACCATTGATCTAAGTTCACTCATGACCTATGTTTGAAGCTAACATTTAACCCAAATAGCCCACTTGACCGAAGTTGACCCAACTTGACCTAAAAAGTCAAAATATGTCAAAACTTGATCTAAGCCAAATTGATTGAAACCAATGCGTCAAGTCCACTCCAAATCACTTGTGAAACTTGACCAAAGCCTTAATTGGCCAACTAGACCTAACCTAACCCAATTGACCTTAGACCTAACTTGACCTAAAGGGGTCATGTTGAGCAAAATTTGAACTTAACCAAAATTGATTGGAAACAAAGATACCAATCCACTCCATATGACTAACCAAATCTAAACCTACCCTTGACCTAGCCCAAATAGGTCAACTTGACCCATTTGACCTAAGTGAAGTCATATGAGCCAAATTCAAACCTAACCCAAATTAAATCAAACCAAAGCCACCAAAATATTTCAAATGGTCATATGAACTTGAACCAACCCTTGGTTTGAATTTGACCAATTGGTCAACTTGACCCAAGTTGACTTATTTTGACCTAAATGGGTCAACATGAGCCAAACATCATCAAATGAATTCCAAATCTCATGAAACTTGGCCAAACCTAGTTTCTCTACATACCCAACATATCCAAATTGAAAAATCAACAAAATGACCATTCTACCCCTAAGCCATAGAACAAATTATGGACTAATCCATGGGTAATTTAGTCATGCCCTCTTCATATCCACTTGATACCTTCCTAAAACCTCAAAGGGACCTAATAAAGAGTGGTGCACCCAACCTAATGGGTTTTCATTAGCCCAATTAGCCCCAAGGCCAAACCCGACCCAAAGGGTCAAATTAGCTCATTCCAAATCCCTCCACCCAATTTGATGCACATGGGAGGTTGGCAATCTACTCAAGGCCTCAAACCAACCATGTGCCAACTCAAAACAGATAAAATAACCTCTAATTTGAGCAATTGGATCAAAATTGCAAGCCTATGCTCGACCGTTCGATCCTTCAAGGGGGAGATATACTCCCCTTAATTCAATTCAAAATCATCATTGCTCAATTCGATCAAGCCCTAGAGGTGTTAAGAAAGATCACAGAGCCTTCCTAAGCATTCTAAGAGGGATTTGAATATTTGATTTTCAATTTTCTCCATTGAAAAATAGGTGAGCTCGCTTAAACCTCCAACATCTTGCTCACTCAAAATTACTCCAATTTCTCTTGCACACTTCCTCTAAGGATCATTCTGAGTGCACCCAAGCATCCATTTGAGTTCCCACAGCAAGGAGAGCATCAATTGGATTAAAACTATAAAGGAAGTGAAGTGGTGTTGGTCTATAGAACAATCCACTCAACCCCAAGGCCTAAGAATTTCAACAAAGCTTCATCTCCACTAGACAAAGTTACCTCCTCGATCTCGAGCAACGGTGATCACCTTCGGCGAGGTATAAAACTTTTTGACCACCTAGCATAGAAGGTGTTGGTCTTTTGTGAAAGGAATTTTCAAGTCATGCAAATTCCACCGTTGGATGTGTTCCTTAATAGCTTTAGATAGTGTGAGTAAAGTTTTATTTCAATTCGAGCTCAATTTAGCTCGGATCTTCCCCTAGATCATGGACGGTCTCTGTTGAGCCTAAGGGAAGAACTAGGGAGATCTTGGCCATCCATCTGCACATTTTGGATGGACGACCAAGATATTCTCACGTTTAGAAATTCATTTATCCTTTTATAAACCACGGGTTGATCCCTGGTCGTCCGATCTTTGATCGGATGATAGAGATCAAAGCGCATCCCGCCACCGCACTGCCACTTGATTTGATGTTTAAGAAGGTTCATGGTGCGCTGCAGTAAAGCACACCGCCACCGCCGTGCCAACGTGTGAGTGAGGGATTAGTTTAGGGAGTTTAATTAATTTTAATTAATCTCCCGATCTTCTAAAAATCATATCTTCTTCAATAGAATTAAAAAAAATGAGGTAAAATCTTATGGAAAGATAATTCAACCTAGAATATTTTAAAAACAATTTCAATAAATTTTGAATGCTTTTCTCTGATTTTGGGTTTTATTGGAAAACATGTTTTGCTAATTACTCCTTAATTAATTCTTTGATTAATCCCAAACTTCTTGGGTATATTTTAGGGGATGACCTTTGCCTCCCCTAATTTTCTTGGGATTTATTGTAAGTTTGATTGGGGGAATTGTTAGTATGTTTCCTAATTACTCCCTTAATCTAATTAATAATAATTAAGTTATGATTAGTGGTTTTAATCTATTATTAGAGTTGATTAAGGTTAGATCTAGTGGATAGATTTAGGGAATAATTTTGTGGTATTTCCCCAAAGCTATTCCCTAAACTCCCTTTTTTTCCTTAATCTTCTCTTAATTAAGGGTTAATTCATTAATTATCCCCTTAATTAATTTCTAAAAATTCTAAATTTTTCCAGAACTTAATTAATCTACTTTGGGTAGATTCTTAGGTGTTTAATAGCCTAAGTTCAATTAAGAAAATCAAAACCCAATTCATATGTATGAAAGGGTGTTTTGAAATTACTTAAGCTAAACCCTTAGCTTAATTAACCATTAATCATGAGCCAAATTGCATTAGGCCTTTTTCTTATTAAGTGCATTACAAGTTTAAATTCCTTGTAAGTTTTTTATGTCATCTCATTGGCTCATAATCACTTGGTTAACTATGCTAAGGTGGTGTAGGTAAGGGTTAATTAATTTTCTTAATTCATACCTTAATTTAAATAATACATAAAAAAGAATCTAATCAATTAAAAATTAAACAAAATTATCAAACACATGTAAGAATGGGTCAAGAACAACAAACTCAATTCACCTTTTCAAAATTAAATCAAACTCAAAACTAAACAAAAATCACATTGAATACACTTTGATTTATTTTAAACTTTCTTATTTCATAAGAATGTTTTTAGGATTTAAGTAAAGTGAATGTGTTTACATGCTTTCATTACTTCGATTCTTTCCCCAACATGTTAAATATGTATGTCATGTGGTTTCATGCATTCATATTTTTCAAATTCAAATTTAAAAATGAAATTGTTTACTTTATGTTAAATTTGCATGTGTTGTCTAAATTAGAAATATGAGTGGCTATTATCACTACTAAATTCAAATTATTTTCAAAACATATAAATTAATTATAAAATCTGAAAGTGTGCTACTTATATCTTAATTATAAGCTTGCATGTGAAGGATATAAGAATGTGCTTAGTATATGTTTCCCTTCTCTCTTATGTTAGTATAGTTTTGAATAGAAGTTGGTAAGATGTATGGTTCATTTGAAAAGAACCTAACACTTACCTAATTCCATACCCTATTGATTCCTATGGTATCACTTAAGAAAATTTACCTATGCTTGCACACATAAATTGCATAAACAAAATGAATCATTTAATACATCTTTTGCATTCCTTCTTTTTTCCATTTATTTCTTTTATACATATGTTTGTATTTAAGGAAAGTGGTAAATTAGTCTGGACAACCCCAAGATTGCGAGGCTTTAAGTAGCCCTAAGTAGGTCTTGTACCTTACACCTCTGGTTAACAATGATACTGTACTCACTTATGCCTTTCTTACCTTCACGTGTGTATGTGAAAAATTGGATAAAGAAACACTTTTCTAATTAAGAAAATCATGCATCTTAAACTTCTAAATTTTCTTAAGTGAATTACTTAGCATGCATCATAAAGTGTGTTAAATATTCTCATTTGTATGTATAGATATGCTTAGGACTCATTCATATGCATGTTATATACGTTGGGAAAGATATAAAGTAATGTGTGTTATGTGGATTTAATTCATTTTATTTAATCTTAAAATATCTTTCTTTTTGAATAGGTTTGTTTAGAATTCATCTAAACTTATGATTAATTCAAAGACTTAATCAAAACATTCACTAAACAAAATGAAAATGTGAACCTACTTTAGAAATTACTTAGGTTAGGAAAGGAAAGAGAAGTTCTCTTTATAACTTAGTAATTAATTATAAGATTTATTGAACCTAATCAAAATATGATAAAATCAATCCAAAATAATTAAACAACTTAAATAAAACCCTCCTCTAAGTTGAACATGTCTTCACACTTAAAAAATTTGAACCTAAAGCCATAAGCTAAGCATATCACACAAACCTTCAAAGCACACACATCAGCCTAAGTCACCACTTCTAGCTTTAGGTTAGGTTTGATATTTTGTTTTGTTTTGTGATATATATTTTAGACTGGATGTTAGTGTGTATGCTCAAAGAATGAATGGTAGGACGCTCTTAGTCTAATCATTATTTTCTATAGGAGATTGTGCTTAAGGGGTGCTATCATAAATAAAAATATAAATGCTTTTGCTTGCAGGTGCTTATACCCCTAAGCATAATCTAATAGGCCATGTGGACTTAGTCACCCATATGTGGGGGTGATAAGTCCAACATACATGCTTGGGATTTGTGTGGTTTGTTTTAGCTAACTTTTATTTTGTAGGTGTTACTTAGATTTCCATTCTTTTCCCTTTCATGTAAATTTGTGCAGTTAGGATTTTGGAATGATTGTTATGGGGATCAGGATGAACATTGGTCATAAGATGCCACCTTACCCCATTCATCATCTCATGGAAGGTTAGCTAACTGCACAAAAGAACCAAAGAAGAAAGAGGAAAAGAAGAAGAAATAAAGCTCGAAGACTCCCTTAACAATGAATTCCTTGCTTAATTATAATTTAATTCATTTTTAATCTGGGTTGTATAAGGGTAGAGGTTAGCTACCCATTTTGATATTTTTGTATTTTTGTGGTGGTGCCCGACCATAATGGCCTTTTATTCTTTTTATGATTAGCTTTATAAATTGAGTGATGATTTGTTTAGCTTGTGCATTAAGTGACATATTTTTTCTAGTTTCTTTCTTGCTTTATGTATGGCCTGGATTTGGATTAGGCTCTTTCGAGAAAAGTAAATCTTTACCAAACTTAACAACTCAAATTAAAAATAAAGAACTCATAACCTCACATAAAACTTATGTTTAAAGTCAAGATAAAAGAATTAGCAACCCCTTAGCTGGATGAGTATTTTTTTTACAATATCATGCACAACAACATCTTATTTTACTCTTGATTGGAGGGCTTCCACCTTTGCCAGAGAAACTTGGCTTGACCTTGACAGCCATGGTGAAATGCACATCCTCCCTTCTTGTTGATTTTGGCCAGTAACTTTATTTCTCATGCATTAAGCATATGAATCCTATTAGCGTGAGTCAAAATAATTATCCAAAAATAAAAATAAAAAAAATGAAACTTGAATTGCATTTGATTTAGGTCATTTGAAGCATGTCCCTATATGATCTAGTCTATTTAGGGAGTGAGTTTAAGGACTTAGTCTCTTTCCAAATAAATAACAGCCTAACTATCTTGTATAAGCATAATGACTTGTCTACATGTATTTAAAAATATAGGAGGAGTTAGTTGGCGGCCACCCCTAGGCGGTTGTAAGTCCAAGCTATCGGGTGGTTTGTCCTCTCTTATGGAGGCAAACCAAATACCTATTTTCACCTTAGATTTAGGTTTTGCTTTCAGCTCTCGCCAAAACACCCTAGATTTAGGTTCTGAGGTTGCTGCTCCCCTTTGTGGGCCATAAGCATAATTCTTCACCTCTTAGGCATTTCCTTAATCTTGTGTTAAGGAATCATAATTCCTAAATTTTTAATGAAAAATGCAACTTAAATAAACTAAATCAAATTTCAAAAATGTAAAGCCCAATCGTATGATAGCTTGAGATGTTCGCTAGGTTTCCTAGCATTATGGACATCTCCTACTTATCTTCCATTTTGGCTTTGATAATAACTCCCTCTTTGATCAACCCCATGTGATCTTTCAAAAATGAACCAATAGATTGATAGTCCTTTCCTATTGAAATCTTTGAAGATAATGATTATTTACCTTAATCGAGAGTTTTCCTAAGGAATCCCATTCCTTAGATGATGTACTTGCCTAGGAACTTAACCCGATTTAAAATAAACCCGCTTTACTTTTCATGTAAAATAGGGAAGAATCTCCGTACATATGCAGACCCATCATCCTGGGGAGTCCTTGAGGTGATTAGGTCCATTAAAGGGTAGTAACTCTCATCTAAATAGTACACTATTTCTTTATGATGACCATCACTCAATAAGCACATCGACGGATCTAGGTGGCATCCTAAAAAGATGAGTTTTTATAGTCTTGTCTTTCTTTTCTCACCACAGATTTGAAAGGCGGCCCTCTATAGAAAATTTTAAACTCCACATGGCTAAGTGAACACTTAACCTAAACTTAGAGACTTAGGAGGATTAACCATAGGATTTAGATCATGCATTCAGGATTAGGATGATTTACCTATCATATAGCCTAACCCAATCCATGCCTACCTCCTTAGCTTAAACCAAATCTCAAATTCAATTCAATATAATTAAATCTATAATCAAATCCAATTGAATTTCAAATCAAATCGTCCTTTCATAAGCCCTATGATTTAACCTTATAGACCTAACCAAAATTCCTTCAATTCAAACCAAACTCAATTGATTTTCTGAAAACTAATTCAACCCTTCAATCAACATACCAAGATCAACAACCAAATTTAAAACTCCAAATTAATTTCAAATCAAATCCATAATCCAAACCTTTCCTAGGCCCTATGGTTCAATCCAATGGACTTAGCCTAAATTTTCTTCAATCTAAATCAAGCTTAATTGATCTTCTCATGAGTCAATTTCATCTTTTAATCACCATTCCAAACCAAAATTCACAATCACATCCAATCAAACCAAAATCAATCCAAATCAAACCATGTTAACTCACTTGACCCAAAATACCCAAATAAGCCAAAATCCATTCTAACTGGGATCATTCTGAGCCATAAACTACCCCAAATCAATATTCAAACTCAACTAAACTCAAATTAAACCTCTATCAAGCTAATTGGCCAATCTAGGCTCACTTGACCCAAAGTGACCTAAAGGACCCATTTGACCTAATTTTCAATCTAACCCAAATTGGATTGAATCAAACCAACTAAACCCTTCTATAATGATTGTTGATCATCCTCGATTGACTACAATCAATTAGGTTAAATCAATTCAACTTGGTCATTTAACCAAGTTAACTTACTTAACCTACATGAGCCAAATAAGCCAAATTTCATCCTAAGCTAATTTAATTGAAACCAATGATTCACATCAACCTAAGATCAATCTTTGAACATGAATTTACCATCGATTGAGCCAAATCTAACCCAATTGTCCCTTTGACCCAAGTTGACCCAATCTGACCTAAAAGACCAAATTAGTCAAATCAAGATTTAACCCAAATTGATTGCAACTAATGGCTTAAGTTCATTACAAATTGATCATTGAACATGATCTAGGCCTTGATTGAACCCAATTGACCTATTTAGTCCAAATTGACCTAAAGGATCAATTTAGCCTAAATCAAAACCAAATCCAATTTGATTCAAATCAATACCTACAATCATTTTTCTTTGACCATTTGAACATGAACCAAGGCCTAGCCCAAGCCCATTTGGCCATTTTGGCCAAATTGATCAACTTGACCTATTTGACCCACATGAACTCAAATGGGTCGAATCCAAATCCAAGCCAAATTGAACCAAACCAAATGCACCAAAATATTCCAAATACTCATTTGAACTTGACCCAAGCCTTGGTTTAACCCAATTTAACCAATTGTTCAACTTGACCCAACCTAGCCCAATTTGACCTACGTGGGTCAAATTGAGCCAAACCCACTCAAACTTGACCCAAACCCAATGAAATTTGGCATGACCCATCGTTGGCTCACCTTGTGTCAGTCCAAATCAAACATAACCTGATTTGGACCCAATTTGAGCCATTATTTAATGGGTAAAGCCTCCACATAGGACAAAAATTCAAAATTAGGGAGCCAACCACTCTTTTTTGCACTTGGCAGCCACCCAAAGCCAAGAATAGACTTCTAGCTAAGTGGCTAACCTGACCCAAAGGGAGTTAGGTCAGCCCTTGGTCAAGGGGAGGTGAGTTAACCTAACTCCCCTCATTGGCTCATCCATAGGAGATGGTGATAACTCAAGCTAACCACCTCAGTCTTTCCTCTACTCAAACTGAGCCACCTAAGCTCATTCCTGCCACCTCCGGCCGCCTACGATGACCAAATGAATGAAATGATAGACCCAATCTTGTCTATTCAATCCAAGGGAGGAGGGGGTATACCCCCTAATTTCGATCCAATTCGAGCACCAGGACATCCTCAGAGCTAGAACACTCTAAGATGACCTCCTTGAGCATTCTTCTGAGCTTCCCAAGCCTCCCCGTCACCAAAATACACCAACCAGAAATAGGACAAGGCTTAACTTCATCCAACTTCCTCAAAACTCAGCCCCTCTCTAATTAACTCTTCTCACACATTCAATGAGCTCCGATGAAGTCAAATGAATCTTCCTTCGAGCATTTTAAAGTACCTCTAGGCTAAGGAGGATAGCAATGGTCCACAGAAATCGGAAGGCATCGCACCATCTTCCCAATAGAGCTTCGCCTTGTCAAGGCAATGCTACCTTAGTCAGTTCGTCGTTGGTCTTGAACTCGAGCGAGGTACAATTCCATTAAATTGAGATTTTCTAATTTTTTAGGCCATTTTGAATAGAATATGAATGTCATGTGAATCTAGCTATTAGATCTCTTAGGATCATCCTCATGAATGTGTGGGATCGATCCCGAGCCAATTCGAGCTTTGGCGAGCTTGAATTAGGAGGAGGAAGGCAGAAGGTGTCCGTCTTCCATCATGTGGAAAACTATAGATCATTCGCCGTCCATTCCACATAAGATAGTCATGATCTCCCATTAGACTTAAACCTATCTTAATCCTTAGGAATTGCAGAATTAATCTCTATCATCCCATCTTAGATCGGACGGTGGGGATGAAAGCGCTTCCACCGCTGCCATGTGGGCATTGACTTGAATAATTTTAAGTAACCAATCCTACGGTGCCACATGAAAACTATGCCACATCAGCGCTCTGCATGGCACTGATGGGATTAGGCTTAATTAAAGATTAATAATTAGATTTAATGGCCGAAGCTTTGGAAAATCATAATAAATTGTAAAAAAAAATCAAAAAAATACAAGTAAATACTCATTTTAAAGGTAATTAGAGGAGAATTAATTAAAATTATTTCCATTTGATTTTGAATAGTAATTAAGGATTAAATGTAAACTTAATTAGCTTAATTAAGCCCAAATTACTTGGGCAAATGATTTCAAATTTTGTTAGTTCATTTAATGGGATGATGTATGCCTCTATGACTTTACTAAAATTTATTACTTAGGTAATTATGGGGATTGATAATTTACATCTTAATTACCCCCTTAATTAAATTAATTGTTAAATTTAACTAATTAAAATGTGTTAACCTCTAATTGACAGTGAATGGAAGAGGGAGAGTGGTTAGGCCCCCTTTCCTAGTCTCCTTCCCAAAATCATTTCATTTTAAGAGGGTTAATTAAGGGAATTAATTAAATTCTTAATTAATTAATGAAGTAGTTAAATTAAATCATATTGAAATGAAAATCACATTAGATAATTAACAATAAAATTAAGGGTTTCTCTTTATGTGTTTAATAATGTAAAGACCCCTAAAGAAATTATAGTTAACCCATAAGTGTGGGAAAATCATATGAGTACTTAATTAAATTCCTTAACTTAATTAATCTTTAATTATGAGCCAATTGCATTAGAGTCCTTAGAAGCATTGCAAATTTATTTCCTCATATGTTCATTTCATTTGTGGCTCATAATTAAATGATTAGTTAAATTAAAGAAGTATAGGAAAGGGCAATTAAATGATTTGTTTAATGATTCAACTTAATTAATTCATAAAAATTACCTAATTATCTTTCCTTAAACCAATTAAGATCATCAACTTGAGAATGGGGTTAAAATAACAAATAACCTCTCTTCTTTTTAAATCAACTCAAATCGAAAACCAAATTAATAAGAAGCTTTGCTTTTTCTTAAATAATTTTATTTAATATGATTGTCCATAGGAATTAATTTAGTTGAATAAATTACATGTTTATGTTTGGTTATTCCTTCCCAATTACTTTAAATGTTGTATGTCATGTGGTTTCATGCATTCATCTTCTCAAATATAAGTGAATCAAGTAAACTTTATTTATGTGAGCTTTCATGTGTTGATCTGACCTAATTATATGTATGGCTATTAAAACTATTAAATCCAAATCTATCTTTCAAAGTTTATAAATTGATAATAACATGCAGAGTGATGATAGTTTTGAATACATATAGGATTTGCATGTGCTTATGGCTTAGTAATATGAATGTGAAGCTCTCTTTCTTGGATTCATATATAGATTCACATAATTTTGAATGTTAATAAGTGTTTAGTCTAGACATCCCAGGAATACGAGGCTTTAAGTAGCCCTAAGGATGTCATTTGATTACCTCACTTTCCGGGTTAATAATGCCACATACTTATTTGATTTCATTCTTATGTATTTTGATATCAGAATTTATATAGGGCTTTAATCCATATGCATAAATAATTCAACTAAAGAAAATACAAACTTTGCATGATTTTCATCCATATAATTGTGTATACATTTATATGTATGTAAGTGTTGACCTCACTTTTGGAGTGAGCTCTCAACTTCTCCATCTTAGACGTAGGACTCCTTTTAGACAATTAAGAGTTCCTTAGTCTTAAGATACATCTAGTGATTAGGTGAATGCTTAACCTAACCCTAGAGACTTAGAAGAGTTAGCCATAGGAAGAGGTTATGCCTTAAGGGTGTTAGGAAAACTTGCCTACCCTATTGCTTGAACCAAATCCTTACTTCCTTCTCTCAAATCAACTTCAAATTCAAATCAACTTCAAATTCAAATCAACTTCAAATTCAAATCAAACTCAAATTCAAACCAACTTCAAATTCAAACCAACTTCAAATTCAAACCAACCTCAAATTCAAATCAATTCCAAATCAAACCATAAATCAATTCCACCTTAGTTAATTTTCTCAAATCATAAATAAATTTCAAAACTCAAATCATGAATCAAATATCAAACGATTGACATCCATGATCAGTTCCAAATCCAAAAATCTTTCCTAAGCCATTTTGATTTCATCCTATGGACTTAGCTCAAATCAATTTCAAATCACTTAAAATTCAAAAGTGTTTCTCATAGCCCATTTATATTTTCATTTATATTCAAAAATATAAATGAAATATAAATTCAAATAACCAAAACTAAACTCAAAACTCAAATCCAAATCTGACCTAAATCCAACCTAAACTCTTTCAAGACAAATCTTTGAACTCCTTCAAATCAAATTCAAATTTGGATTTTCTCTCCAAACAATCAATCCTTCAATCAGAAACCAAATTCAATCATAAACTTCAATCATCAAATAAAACCAAATCAAACCCAACTTCATCCTTTGAACTTGAAATTGTCAAATGAATTAAAACCCATTTGACTCCAAATCACTTGTAATTGGATTTATATTTCAATCATAAGTCCCTATGTGAGTTCAACCAAACTTGAATCAAGCCTTGATCAAGTCAATTGATCCACTTATGCTCACTTTATCCAAAGTGACCTAAAACACCTCTTTGAGCCAAATTCTAATACTACCCAAATTGGATTGAATTAAGCCCATCTAAGCCTCACATTGTGAGAAACAATCATCTTAGGATGATCAATCACCTAAATTGGGTCAAACTAAGTCAAACCTAGCCTTTGACCAAGTCAACACTTAACCCAAATGAAACCCAAACTAGCCAAAATTCCATAATAGGCCAAATTGAATGAAACCATTGATCTAAACTAGTTCATGATCAATGACTGAACATGATCAAGCCATCAATTGAGCCAAACCTAGCCAAATTGGCCACTTTGCTCAAGTTGATCCAAGTTGACATAAAAAGTTAAAATGTGTTAAATCTTGAGCTAAGACAAATTGATTGCAACCAATGGGTCAAATTCATCCTAAGTCACTTGTTGAACTTGACCAAAGCCTCAATTGGCCAACTAGACCCAACCTAGCTCGATTGACTAGGAACCAAACTTAAAATCAAACAAAATAAAAAATTAATTGAAACCAAAGCTTGCAAAATATTTTAAATGACCAACCAAGACTAAACCAGCCCATGACCTAACCCAATTGGATCAAATTATTCAAATTGGTCAACTTGACCCATTTAACCTAATTGAACTCAAATGAACCAAAATCAAATATAAATCAAATTGAACCAAACTAATGATAAAAAATCACACCAAATGATCATTTGAACTTGACCTAACCTATGGTTTGACCCAATTTGACCAATTGGTCAACTTGCCCCAAGTTGACCCATTTTGACCTAAATGGGTCAACTTGAGCCAAATCATATCAAATAAACTCCAAATTCATTAAAAATTGGCACAACCCATTTTTCAATTATTCCAAATATGCCTAAATCAAAAGGAAGGCTAAATGACCATTTTACCCCTAGGTCAATGGGTAACCTATGATCAAATTCAGTTGAAATTTGATCATATTCCAACTCAATACCATTTGACATCCTCCTAGTGGACAATTTGGATACCAAGGGGGTGGTGGGTCAGCCATTACCCAACCCAAGGTCAAATCGACCCCTCCAATCAAATTTCTCCACTTGGATCACCTCCCACACTCACCTAGCACATGTTCACCTCCTCCATTCCACTCCTCTGCCAAAATCAAACCACATGGAGCTCCTAACAACCTAAATAACCCATTCAATCAGGGCAATTGATCAAAAATGGAAGAATAAGCTTCGACCATCTGATCTAAGTAGGGGGAGATATACTTCTTTTATTTCCATTCAAACAAAGACTCTTGCATTTGATTGAGCTCAGAAGATCGAAAGCAAGCATTCACAAAGTTCCCTAAGCATTTCTAAGCTCTCCCAAATTTCCCTCTCTCAGTTTTTCTTAAATCACAAATAAGGGAGGTCTAAGGGAATTCCACTTCACTCAATTCTCCACCAAAATTAAATTGCTCTTGCAAGCACCATCAAGGCATCAAGTCAAGCTTACCCAAGATGTTTTCCAAGCATCAAAGCCACGAGAAGGGAGACCTAGACCAAAGCCACAAGCCATTGAAGGGAGCCTTGGTCAATTAGGATATCTACTTCAAATTAAAGCTTCAAACTCTCAACAGAGCATCGTCTCCACTAGACAAAGCTACCTCCTCCATTGGAAGTGTCAATGATAGCGTCTGGCAAGGTAAGACTCAAGCCATGGTCTTTTATGATGGGAATTGTAATCCCGTTAAAATTCAACCATTGGATCTTCTTCTCTATGCTTCTTGATGGTGTGGGTTGAATCTCTGTCTAATTCGAGCTCAAGTGAGCTCAGATCAAGCCATGAAGGATAAACAGACTCCGTCTATCGCAGCCAAAGGCAGGGATGATCATGGGATTTCCATCCCACATATTTTTGATGGACACACTGATTAAAATATGCTAGATCTCTAATTTAATTCTTCATAACCATGCGACCATCGATCCTTGATCGGATGGCCCAGGGAAAGCATAGTACCTACCACACGACCGATTTGATAACTTAAATAACCAATCCCATCATGCCACATGAAAAGCGTGAGCCGTGTCAACAGCTTATGTGGCACCAATGAGATTAGTTATATAATTAGGTTATTTAATTACCTATTAATCATAAAAACTTCACACATTTATAACTAAATGTAGAAAAATAAAAAAAATGCAAACTCAAGTTTATTTTAAAGATAATTCAGAGGGGAATCTAATAAAATTGATTCTAATTGATTTTTGATAGTGGATTTTCTTTATTTGGGGTTTAATTGAAGATCTAATAACCTTAATTACTCCCAAATTATTTCATTAATTAATTCCAAACTTCTTAGGCATGTTTAGTGGGATGATTTGCCTCCCCTAATTTGCTTGGAATTTATGAATGAGTTCATTAAGTAAATTAATTAATGAACCCCTAATCACCCCTTAATATAACTAAGAGTAATTAGACATCTGAACAGTGGTTTAATCACTTAATTGAGATAATTAAATATTGTTTAAGTGAAGAGGAGGTTTATGGAATGGGTTTAGGGTATTTTCTCTAAGCTATTTCCTAAACCCCTTTCTTCCTTAATCCAAACCTAATTAAGGATTAACCCACTAATGATCTACTCAATTAATCTAATCAAATTTTCAAAACTAATATGAAATTAATCAATCTCTTTCTGGGTAGATCCTTAGGTGTTCAAAAGCCTACGGTAAGCTTAAGGAAATCAAAACCTAACTCACATGTGTGGGGAGGTTATGAATGTACTTAATGAAAATCTTTTAATTTAATTAATCAATAATTGTGAGCCAATTGCATTAGGCCCCTTTCTTTCTTAGGAGCATTGCTGATTTAAATTCCATGTGGTTGCATATCATATGTTGGCTCATAATTGTTTGAATAATTATGCTAATGTGGTATAGGTAAGGGGTAATTAATGAATCTAATTCACCCCTTAGCCTAAACAAAATATAAGATCAATCTAATTGTTCTAAAAATTTAACCAAATAAATTCACACATAGGGGAAATGGATTAGGACCAGCAAACTCTTTTCATATTTCTTAGGTCAAAGCAAATCCAAAAAATAAAAATCTCTTTAAGAAATGTTGATTCACTTTAAATGATCTTATTTAATTAGGTTATTTTTAGAAATTAATTAGGGTGAATGAAGTTATATGCTTACATCACTTTACTTTTTCTAAGCATGCTAAATGTTGTGTGCCATATGAAATCACATTCATATCTTTTGAAAAATCAAAATAAATGAAATGTTTCTTTATGTCAAATTGCATGTTTTGACTAAAGTAAGAATATAAATGGCTATAATCACTACTAAATCAAAAATTATTTTTAAAACTTATAAATTAAATATTATAAATGAAAGTGTGCTACTTATAAATACTTATAAGCTTGTATGTGATTATAGCATAACATGTGTTATGTGATTTGCTTCTCTTTTCTTAACATGGGTTGGTATAGGATTTGCAAAGTGTATAGTTTATTTGAAAAGAACATAACACTTGCTTAAATTATTTTCTATGCACTTCTATGTTATGACTTAAGAAGAATATTCTCATTTAAACATGTAAATTGCATAACCAAATCAAAAAAATAAACAAAATCTTTTGCATGATTATTCATCCATTTGTTTTCTTTTTGTACATGCACATGTATTTAAGAAAAATGGTATATTAGTCTGGACATCCTGGGGTTATGAAGCTTTAAGTAGCCATACAAAGGTCTTGTATCTTATACCCTTGGTGTAGAAAATAATGGTGTCGTACTCACTTATGTCTTTCATACATGTAAATGTGCATTTGATTAGTGAATCCTCTCTTTCTACTTAACAAAATCATGCATCATGAAACATCTAAATTTTCTTAAGCAACATCTCTTAGAATTCAACATTAAGAAGTGCTAAATATTTGCATTGCATATATAGATATGCTTAGGATTTATTCATATGCATGATACACATGTTAGAAAGAAATAAATGGTTGTGTGTTATGTGATAGTAATTCACCTTACTTAATCTTAAAATGCCTTTATTATTGAATAGGATTGTTTAGAGCAAATCTAAACTTAAGATTAATTAAAACAAATAATAAAATATTCATTAAAAAATCACTAATGAATCTACCTTAGAAATTACTTAAAGTTGGGAGGAAAGAGAAGTTCTCTTCTTTTTTCCTCTTTTTATAACATTTAGTAATTAAATGAAGGTTCATTCATACCAAATCAAATCATCAAATAAAATTAACAAATCAACTAAATCACTTAAATGAAACCACCCTCTAAGTTGAAGCCTTCACACTTAGAAAACTCCAACCTTAAAGCCTAGCTAAAACATGCCACACAAGCCTTAAATGGCACACATATTAGGCTTGGTCACCATTTCTAGCTCTATGTTAGGGAGATGCATGGATTGATGCTTGATTTTGTTTTGTGATGTAATGTTTTAGTCTAGATGTTAGGGTGCATGTGTGTAGACTGGATGATAGGATGATCTTAGTCTAATCATTATCTTCTGTAGGGGATTGTGCTTAAGGGGGCTATAATAAAAATATAAAAATACTTTTGTTTTGCAGGTTTCTTATTCCCCTAAGCATAATCCAAATTAAAATAGGTGGACTTGGTTACCCATGTGTGGGGTGCTAAGTCCAATTCATTCCTATAACTACTTGGGATTGTGTGGTATGTTTAGCTAATCTCTATTTTGCAGGTTTGGTTAGATTTACTTTTCCTTTTTCATGTAATTTTGCAATTAAAATTTGAAATGAATGTTATGGGGGATTCGGTGAACATTGGTCATTAGAATATGTCTTATGTACCATGTGGAGCCTTGGAGCAAACTACATCTCAATGAACCAAAAGAAGAAAAGAAAGAAGGAAATAAAGAAAGAAGAAATGAAGAAAGAAGAATGAAGAATGAAGACCCCCATAACATGAATTCTTTCTAAATTGTAATTATTCATTTGTAATCCAGGTTGTATAAGGGTAGAGCTCAGTTACCCATTTCTTTTTGGGTTGTGCGGTGGCACTTGACGATATCTGCCTTTTATTCTTTTGTGCTAGTTTTATAAAATTATTTGATGTTTGTTTAGCTTGTGCATTAAGATGACATATTTTTCTTAGTTTCTTCCTTGGTTTGATGAATGGACTGGATGCGATTAGGCTCTTAGAAAAAAATAAATTTTCTATCCAATTAATCAACTCAAAATTTAAAAAAAAAATTAACTCATAACCTCACCTAAAGCCTAAGTTATATATAAAGATAAAAGATTTAGCAACCCCTTAGCTAGATCTTGTATGTCTCAAATCATATATAAAAATCATCTTGCTACACTCTTACTTATGGAGGGCTTCCACCTTTGCCAGAGAACTTGTCTTGACCTTTGAGAGCCATGGTGGAAACACACCTCCTTCTTGTTGATTTTGGCCTGTAACCAATTTCTCATGCATTAGGCATATGAATCCCATAGTTTGTGTCAAATAAATTGTCCAAAAAATAAAAATAAAACTTAATAAAAATTTACATTAGATTTAAGTCATTATTCATGCCTTACATGATCTAGTCTCTTTGGAAGTGTGCTTAAGGACTTAGTCTCTTTCTAAATAAACAACATCCTAACAATCTTGCAAATGCATAAGACTTTCCTACATGTATTTGAAATCATAGGAGGAGTTAGTTGTACCACCCCAGGTTGTAAGTCCAACAAAGTGGTTTATCCTCTTATGGAGATAAACTATATACCTGCTCTCACTAAAGCTCCCTAGATTTAGGTTCATAGATTTCTACTTCCCTTTGTAGGTTACAAGCATAAATCTTCACCTCTTAGGCATTTTCACAATCTTATGTTGTGGAATTGTAAGCCCTAGATTTCTAATAAAAATTCAACTCAAATAATTAACTCTCTTCAAATTTCAAAAATATAAAGCCCAACCATAGGATAGTTTGGGATGCTTACTAGGCTTCCTATTATCATAAGCATCCCTTACTAATCTCCCTTTGGTTTCAATAATAACTCCCTTCTTTTGATCAATCCCATTTGATTTTCCAAACATAACTAATTGATTGATAGTCCTATCTTTGAAATCTTTGAAGACAATGATCATTTACCTTAATTGAGAGTATTCTTAAGGGATCTCATTCGGTAGGATGTAATTAACTATGGGGGCTTGCCTCTATAGGGAACTTAGCGAACCCAGTTTAAAATAAACCGTGCTTTAAGTTTTCCAGGTAAAGTAGGGGAAGAATCTCTAATACATTCGAAGATCTATTGTCCTTAGGAGTCCTCATTAGGTGATTAGGTCCATTGTAGGATTGTGACTTCTGTCTCTCGAGATAGCACATCTTTCCTCAATGTCATACCCGATCACCCTAAAGAGAACATTTGCGGATCTACGTGTTTTCCTAACAAGTGTGTATTTTTTGTCTTCATTTATTTTCAAAGGTAGGTGAAGATTAAAAAAAATTTATCATAGATTTTTCTGGCGACTCCACTGTGAATTATTCCTCTCTCCATATTTAATAAATGATCATTGTCTCCAAGTATCGATAGTGGATTTGTACTTTGTATAAGTCCGAGACTATCCTTCTTTTCTATTGGCACTTAGCTTATTTCATTCTTAAGCTAAGCTAGCCAATATCCTTTAGGTTTTAGGACCTCACTCCATGTAGGTCATAAAACCCATATTGGATTCCCCAATAGGTTAAAATAAAAATTTAATAAAAAAAATAACTAAAGACTTCCTCACCATTTCTATGGTAAGATAAGGTTCATTCTAAAAATAAAAAAATAATAAATTCTTTAAAAAAACAACAATTTTCGAAAGCCCTTTTCCATAATGCACATAATAAAATATTTCAACCTCATCTAACAATCTTCATGATTGTTATATGTAGGATCATTTCAAAATCAAAATAAAAAATCATCCTTTCAAAAGCACAAATGAACATCTTCATTCAATATACCCAAATTTATTAAATGAAGATTTCATTTTAAAAAACAAAATCAACAATCATCTTTTCAAAAAAAAAATCAACAATTATCTTTTCAAAAAAAAATCAATAATCATCTTTTCAAAAAGCACATATTTAAAAATGAACATCTCATTCAATATATCAAATTTATTAAAAGAAGATTTCATTTCCAAATAAAATCAAATCATAACATTGAAATTCCATTTCAACATATCTTATATATGTTGAAGTTGGAATTTCTTTCTTTTCAAAAAAAAAAAAAAAATACAAATTTGAAGATAAGCCTCTCCATTCAATATATCCAAATATGTTGGATGGAGGCTTTATTTTCAAATAAAATTGCACCATTTGAAATTCCACTCAACACATCCCACATGTGTTAAGTTAGGATTTCTTTCTTTTTCAAAATGAAATAATCATGCACAAAACAAAATTTTATCTTGAAAACAAAATATAATTGACTCCCATTTGTCATTGTCAAATGAGAGTTTCACTTTTCAAAATAAATTTGGATCTTTTATTTAGCATACACAAATTTGCTAAATAAAGATCCCTTTTTTCATAAATCAAAACATCAAAATCAAAAACACATTTGAACTTTATTTAGCATAAATAAAATTTTCTAAGTAAAGTTCCCATTTTTCAAAAATCAAAACATCAAAAAAAAAAGAAGGCAAAAACACACTTTGGATTCTTCATTTAGCATACCAAAATTTGTTAAGTGAAGATACTCTTTCCAAAAATCAAAACATCAAAACGTGAAACACATTTGGGTATTTAATTTAGCATGCCCAAATTTGCTAAGTAAAGACCCTCTTTTCAAAAATCAAAATCAAAACACATTTGGATTCTTCATTTAGCATACCCAAATTTGCCGAGTGAAGATCCTCTTTCCAAATATATAAAAAAATCAAAACACATTTGGATATTTTATTTAGCATACCCAAATTTGCTATGATCCTCTTTTCAAAATATCAAAAAAAATCAAAACATATTTGGATCTTTTATTTAGCATACCCAAATTTGCTAAGTAAAGATCCTCTTTTAAAAAAAAAATCAAAACACATTTGGATTCTTCATTTAGCATACCCAAATTTGCTAAGTGAAGATCCTCTTTTCAAAAATCAAAACATTAAAACATGAAACACATTTGGATCTTTTATTTAGCATACCCAAATTTTCTAAGTGAGGGTCCTGTTTTCAAAACTTTAAAAATTCAAAACACATTTGGATTCTTCATTTAGCATACCCAAATTTGCTAAGTGAAAATCCTCCTTTTAAAAATCAAAAATCAAAACACATTTGGATTCTTCATTTAGCATACCCAAATTTGATATGTGGAGATCCTCTTTTCAAAAATCAAAATCGAGAAAAAAAATAAAAGAAATATTTGGACTTTATTTAGTATACACAAATTTGCTAAGTAAAGATTCTATTTTAAACTCACTCATGATTCACAAACAAGCAAAAGAAGAAGAAAATTGTTTTCAAACAACACATTTAGCCTACTCAATCGTGCAAAGTGAGCAATTTTAAACAAAATCAATTGACCCTTTACTTTAACATACTCAAATTTGTTAAATAAAGGGTCCCCAAACAAAAAAAAGTCAAATCAAATATGAACCAATAGAAGCGTTAATCTCTTCAAAATATTTGAATCAATTTCCAACATACACAAATTTTTTGAAAATGGATTCTAAATTCAAAAAAAATATCCTCTCTAATTCTAAATCATAATTTCTCCCAAAATCAAAGAGCCCCACTTAACATCTTCAAATTATTGAGTGTGAGTTCAAATTCTAAAAAATCAAATTAAAGCAGAAATCTAATTTGAGTTTATTTTCCAAAATTATAGAATTTCAACATGATTTCAGTTAGCTTTTAGTTCAGTTCAGTTCAGTTCTAATGAAAGCTCAGAAGTACGTGTTTACTTTTTCTCTTAGGATGGATATGGCCTTGGATCGAGCCAGCCTCCCACAGACTGACTTTGCCCACCTAATTCATTTTGGCCAAGGTTTTGAGGGGGCTAAGATCACTTGTGTGGGTACCACCCTCACAACCATCAGCAAAAGTGTGGTAATCAGGTAGAACTCGGTCGTCCATGTTGAGATGCCGTCAGATTCAGAGTTTCGCTCACTAAAGAGGAAGAATGTGGCAGTTACAGTTTCAATGCCAGTGCAGTCAGTGGTTCCCATTTCCGCCCTAGTATGGGCTAGCACCCACTCGTTGGCTTCTTCCAAGGGGAAGACTCCTATCTTTAGGGATAGTCTCCCTTACCTACAAGGTAGGGTCTAGTTCCCATACTGGTCCTCCCAGCAAGACTCAGTGTCACAAAATATGCCACAAGATCAAGCGGCATCATGTGCACATAGCCAAAGAGATGGAGGCAGCTGCTCAGTATACAGTAGAGGAGTTACCAAGGATAGTCTCTCCTCTGATCACACAGATCAAGTTTCACCCTCTCTCTGGATCTGATGGAGAGGAAGATGTTAGGAGGATCTCAATTTCACCTCCACCTACAAGATAAGAGCTCCTATCGAGATGGAGGAGATTGTATGCCCTTAGATCGTTCTACTGAAGTTGGCGGCTTATGGATGGATAGAGTTTGAGGCTCAATTTGATTTATGATCCATCTTCCCTCGCAGTATTGGTGAGCACATTAGGCAGGAGAGGGCCAGGGAGGCTAGTGTATCATTACATGTGACCAGCAGAGAGAGGTGGAGGTATGCCCAATAGTTAGTGGCTTCAGCCCTTGTGAATTTCCCTTATCGGCACTACCCATGCTGGTAATACTATTATCATTGTATTGACGGGTGCTACCCATCATAGGAGAGGAGCTCCTGCATAGAGAGAGTCGGTGGTGCCTCTACGACACCGCTCTACTCCACGTCCACCATCTCCATTACAAGTCCCATCATCCACAGTTCCATCAAAGGCCATGAAGGCAGCATCTGGGGAAAAGAGAGCCCCACTGGTGGTCCACGTACGACCAAGAGATCCCATTCCATCTACACCGTCGACTGAGGCGAGGTCAAGCTCTCCTACATCACTTGAAGAGGGAATGGTGACCACGGAGCATTGTAGTTGTGCCATAACTACCACCACTACAATAGGTCTTGGAGATAGCAACAATAGAGAGACAAGGAGACATTACCATTGTTCCTATGGCCATAGATCCTCCCAAGAGTACCACTCCACCCAGATCTAGTGACAGTTAAGAGCATCTATCCTCCAGTGAGCGTAGTCCTCAGAAGATTAACTCTTTAGTAGCAGGGAAGGTTAGATGTCTCTCTATTCATGACATTGATCACACCACCAGTCAGCCATGATCATTTGTACTTACATAGTTAGACAGTTCCCTAGATGATATTGTAGCACAGTATCTTATGGAAAAGAAGAAAATTCTAGGATACGACTAGTCTGATTTAGAAGAGGAGAAGGTCAAGTTTGATCCCAATGAATATGATCTATTGGAGGATTTAGTAGGAGTACATATGGTTGACACCAGGGGTTCCCTGCTTCAGGATCAGTAGAGTTTGGAAGGTGTTATAGCCAAGTATGATGATACGACCTACTCGATCCAACACCTCCTTCAATAACTAAAATAGAAGGATGAATAGCTCGATAGGATGGGGAAGAGGCTTGAAGATTTGCTAGTAGCAGTATTGACACTTTAGAATCAAGCCCCAGCAGTGCATCCTACTGTTGAAGAAACCAATCAGCCTGAGTTGTTGCATGTCTTGGATCAAGCCAAGACTTCACCTTTAGTAGAGCAGGGTAGCAGTAGCTTGTATAGAAAGGTAGTGGATAGTACCTTCATATAAGAAAAGAACATTAAACTCATGGTTGAGTAGCAAGTTAGAGAAGCATTGATGCAAGCCTGAGGAGGATCATCAATTCCAAAGGATAGACCCTACCCAGAGGAATTTGATGCTATCTAGTATCCTAAGGGTTTTGTGCCACCTTCTTTCAAGAGCTTTGATGGCAGGGAGAACCCATGCCAGCATACAGTACTGTTGCAATGGTGTGATGCTTTATTATTTTATCTTTTGTAGCTTAAGTGCATAGCCTTTGATTGGTACGTTGAATTCCATAACATTTCAGTGAAGAATTTTGCTAAGTTGGAGCAAATCTTGATTAAGAGGGTTGTCAGAGCTCAGCAATGGGTTAATGTGGGTGATCTCATTGTAGCACAACAACACCCTTGTTAGTCCCTAGTTGATTATATTCTCAGATGACACAATTTGTGTATGAAATGTGAACTACATCTATCTGAACAGCGTGACATTGAAATTTTACTAAAGAATATTCATGGTTCGGTCGCCTTCATGCTTAAAGGTTTTACCATCAAGATATTTGAGAAGCTAATCAACAAGGAGGCTAGCGTGTGTTGAGGCTAGCGTACAAGGAGAAGCCAAATAGTTATCTTTTCCAGATCAATCATCAAAGATAAAGCCACAGAAAGCTTATGAGAAGAAACTAGAGGCAGTAGTAGTGTTGGACAAGGGGAAGCAACCGGCCAAGGATCAGAATGAGAGTTTTCATGGTCCACAACTGTCACTTCCACCTCCTTTACCACCACCTAGGCCATCCTACGGGCCACCATAGTAGCCTCCACAGCCTTCACCGCCTCCTCCTCATCCATTCTCACAGCAGCGGTACACATATTTGCCTAGGTAGCAACCATCCACCTACTCTTTTGGATAAACTAAAGAAACCTTATTCATTTAAGAGGGAGGTAGTCAGGAAAATCTTTAATAATCTCTTAAAGAAACCTGATTTTGCTAACCAAGCCTAGGAAGCTGGAGGAAGTGGGAAGGAGTAATAATCCTAACTTTTGCCCTTACCAACGCATGCTAGGCCATGTTTTGGAGGATTGTTTTACATTCAAGTACTGGCTTGAGCATAACTACAAGATAGGCGCCATAGTTATTCCAAAGGAATACCTAATGGAACAAACATCCAGTTAGTAGGGTAATCCTTGGGGATACTTGCGATCCTCTCAAAATCAAAGAAGGTTGGGATATTGCCTTATCCTGAACCTCTAAAAAGATTTCTTTAAAAATCAAGAAACTTTCTTTGTAGGTGCCTGAGGCAGCTCGAACCTCTAACATCAAAGAAGGTTTGCAAGTTGCCAAAGATAACTTGGGGAAAGTGGGAGCTCAGCAGCTGTGACACACTCTTGGCATAGCCAAAGAACAAACCACAATCGAACCTAGTCTCCAGTCTACCATTGCAGCTATTACTTCAGCTAGCTCTTCTTCTAGTAGACTTTTTGTATCGATGGATGAGGGCATCAAATCCCTCACCCAACTTACTTTACTTGATTTCTACTATGTACCTCTTAAATCCAAGAAATTAAGGAATAAAGCTAGTTTGAATTACATCTGTCACTTCTAATGGGTTATCTAATTATTATCTCATAGAAAACTCTTCAAGTCTAAATAATAATTATAACAAATCTGATCTTCTTCTTTCTGATTCAGCATTGTACTTTCCTTCTTTGAATAATATGGGTTCACCACTTATGATAGACTCAAAATCATCTGATTTTGAGAGCCCTATAGGAGAAGCTGTAGGTGAGCCTGATGAGCAGGTAGAATCTTCCACTAACCCGCCACATGAGATCACCGAAGTCAACCTCCGTAGTGGCAATGTTATGCCTCCTAGGGCAGCACCTCAAGATAAGGACAAATAAGTCATTAGTTCTGATGATCGAGAAGCCCCTCCATACGATGCTCCACCCATGGATATGCTTGTAGAGGATCAGCCTAGAGTTGATTACAATATTCTCTCTCACCTAAGAAAGTTGCCAGCTAAACTAAGCATATATGATTCCCTTATCTTAACCAAAGAGATGAGGGAATCATTAATCAAGGCTATTCTTGATCCATAGATATGCTTAGCTCAGCTGACTACTGTTGGAGAGGAGGTTCATTATTCAAGAGAAGCCCAAGGAGTCACATTTACAGATGAAAACCTTTTTCTGGGAGACATGGAGCACAATCGTCCCCTCTACATTATAGTGGATATGGGCAGATTCAAACTTTTAGGGTTCTTATTGATCTAGGTGCATCGATGAATATTATGAGTTTAAAGACCCTTGTCTACTTGAGGATTGACATCTCCACACTCAGAGGAGATTAGATGATGTTAAGAGGATTCAATGAACAAGGCAAGAGGGCTTTAAGTTCCATAGTGTTACCTTTGGAAATAGGTGACTGGAAGATTGAAGCTAAGTTTTATATAATTGATTCAAATACTTCATTTATCACTTTGCTTGGTAGGCCTTGGATATATTAGAACAAGATGATTCAATCCTCCCTTCATCAGTGCATCAAGTTCAGAAGGGATGGAATCGAATACTATGTCAAGGGAGATGAAAAACTATTTTTAGTTAGAGAAATCGAGATATAGGAGGATGCAACCTACTATCTTTCTCAAAATCAAAATGCCTTTTTTCATGAACTTGGTCAAAATGCAAATGTAAGAAAAAAGGAAAAAGAAGAAAAAGAAAAAGAAAAAGAAAAAGAAAAAGAAAATAAAAATACAAGTGAATGAGAAAAGGACATCAAGGAAGAAGTAGAGCCACATGTCACATTCCACTCACAGTTCGTTCCAGCATATGGACATATGGGTAGGATGACTCGACCTCCACCAGGTAGAGAAAAAAGCAAATATAGAGGCAATTCTAGAGGTAGAAGACCCCCTAGTTGGCAGCCAGCCAACATGGGTTATGTTTCAGTTCACAGGAGTACCCCTACTATTCACATAGACTTAAAATCCAGCTCGAAGGATGAGTCTAATGTGATTGGCACACCAGCCAACTCCTCTCAGCTGGTTTCATTAGAGGTGACACTCAAGTTGGACAGTGACCAAGATCAGGACTCCATGCAAAGCATAAATATATTTGAATCAAGTTTATGTGTAACTATCAGGCAATAATTAAAAACCTTAGCTCTAACCTCACTTTGCTCTAAAAAAGTTGAAGGTGTAGTAGTTGAGGAAGCCCCTCAGTCTTCCATGAATGTCAAACTGAAGAGATTCCTATTGGGATCATCATCCTCAAGTCCAGAAGCTGATGTAGAACTTGAGGATAATTCATATAGAGAATTAATGGAATTACCTTTTGATTGGTACTCACCTTATCTTCTTAATCTTACAAAGAAAGGTTTGATTCCTTATACGTGGTCCAAGCATAGTGAGTACTTGAGAAGTGGAACAATACAGAGATGCAAGATCGACTAGATTAGGTATAGTCCAAATGATGATGATGATTACTGCTTAGTTGTTACCAATCATATAGAATCTGATAGGTTCTTCTCAAACCACACTAACTTCTATGTGGAGGTATGTCTAAAAACTTCAGATGATCTACATGATCTCCAAATAAAAGATATACCTTCAGAATTTGAAGAGAAAATCCATTCAACAACAAGAAATCAATCTGGACAAGAAAATCTATGCCCACATACATCGTCTTTGAATGAAGAAGAAACCAATGACTTAGTTAGGCTATTGATTGAGTTTAAGGATTACTTTGCATAGTGTTATGAAGAGATGCTCAGATTATCTTCTGATGTAGCAATCCACAAACTAGCAATAGATCCTAACGCCAACCCTATCAAGCAAGCTCCTAAATGAATGTGATTAGAAATCAAACAACAGGTCATTTCTGAAGTCAAGAAATTGATCGATGCTGGTTTTATCAGGTAAGAAAATACCCTACTTGGTTAGCCAGTGTCATCCTAGTGAAGAAAAAGAATGGCCAAATTCACATATGCATCAATTTCAGGGACTTAAACAAGGCTTGACCTAAGGATGAGTTTCCTCATCCTATACCAGAATTAATGGTGGACATCGCTTAATCTCATGCAGTATTCTCCTTCATGGATGGGTCATCTGGCTTCAACAAAATCAAGATGGCCCCTGAGGATGAAAGAAACATTACTTTTTGAACCCCGATCAGAATCTATTGTTATAATATCATGCCTTTTGGCCTTAAAAATACTAGTGCTACATACCAACGAGCCATGACTCAGATCTTCAAAGAACTCATTCATCATCAAGTTGAGTGCTATGTTGATGATCTAATTGTCAAAAGCAAAGAAAAGGAAGACCATCTCCTTAACTTGAGAGTAGTTTTGAATGATTAAGATAATATAACTTTAAAATGAATCCCCTGAAGTGTGCATTCAGAGTAGCTTCAAGGAAGTTCCTTAGGTTTGTTGTCCGACACCGAGGAATAGAAATAGATCCAGAAAAGATTAAAGCTATCTTAGAAATGCAACCACATAAAATTTTAACTCAACTCAGATCTTTTCAAGGGCGGTTGGCGTATCTATGACACTTTATCTCCAACCTATTGGGAAGATGCAAGCCATTTTTAGCACTTGTCAAAAAAGGATGCCAAGTTCAAGTGGGATGACAAGTGCCAGCATGCCATTGAAGGTATCAAGTAGTATTTGGTGAAGCTGCCAGTTCTAGCAGCCCGTATCCTAGGCAGGCCACTCATCCTCTACACTGCTACATTGGATGACTCCCTCAGAGCTTTGTTGTCCCAAGCCAATGAAAAAGGAATGGAGAGTGCTCTCTACTACTTCAGCCATCGTCTAATTCTTATTGAAGTGAACTACCCACCTATTAAGAAATATTACCTAGCTTTAATCATTGCATCCAAAAAGCTATGATATTATATGCTTTCTCATAAGGTGAACTTGATTTCAAGAACCAATCCACTATAATATCTGATGACACGGCCAACACTATCCGAACATTTGGCACATTGGTCCATGATTCTCTTGCAGTTTGATATCATATTTATACCACTCCATGTGGTGAAAGGACAAGCACTAGCATTTCTTAGCTGCACACCCACTTCCTGCTGATTCTTCGCTCAGTGACGATCTCCCAGATGAACAAATCATGAACTTAAGGGAGGTTGACAATCTCCATTAGGAGATGGATTTTAATGGTGCGACTTATTTTCATAAAGGAGAAGAACCAAGTTCTACTCTTCTAGGAAAGGCATGGATAGGAATAGTTCTCTTAACTCTAGACCGTGATGTGATTAGATTTTCAAACTATCTCTGCAATCCATGCACCAACAATAAAGCTGATTATGAGGCTTTGATTGCTAGTCTGGAGTTATCGTTACGGTGTGTGTCAAAAGTATCAACATCTAGAGGGATTCTCAGCTATTCATCAACCAGATAGCTAGGTCCTATAAGGTTCTCAAACCTAAGCTTTGTCACTACCATGAGTATACCATGAAGGTGTTGGCCCAAATCCCTGAGGTCAACATCTACAAGGTTCCTTGAGGAGAGAATGTAGTAGTAGATGCTTTGGCCAAACTTGCCAAGGAATTGGCATGCCCGGAAGATGAGCCCATTCTAATAAGGGTCTAAAATAGACAAGTCCTATCCCTTATTGGCACTAAACTCGTCAAGATACTTTCTCTTGAAGGGGAGGTTACCATTGGGAATAAAGACAAGGAGCTGGATTGGAGGCAACCGTTCATAGATTACTTGAACACTGGTAAACTAACTCAAGAGAAATCACAAGCCCATCAGATGAACCAGAGAGCTCTATTATATGCTCTCATGGATGGCACCTTGTACCGACGGTCCTTCGATCAAATGTGGTAACGTTGTTTAGACAAACACGAAGCTTGTAAGATCATAACTGAGGTACATTCAGGTCTATGAGAAGTGCATCAATCAGGTCCGAAGATGAAAGTAAAGATCAAGAGACTAGGATACTACTAGCCTTCGATGACTACATACTGCATGAATGTAGCTAGGAGATGCCATCAATGTCAGGTACACGGTGTGGTCCTACATCAACCACCCAATGTTCTACATCTTACATTGGCCTCATGGCCATTTGAGTGTTGGCATACCGACATAGTGGGTCCTATCAATCCTCCTTCTTCCAAGGGTCATCAGTTCAACTTAGCAGTCATCGACTACTTTTCTAAGTGGGAGGAGGCAATCCCACTCAGAGAGTTCACAGCTCAGCATGTGCTCCAGTTTTTTAGGAACCATATCGTATATAGTTTCGGGGTGCCTAGATGAATTATATCTGATAATGATTGCATTCAATAGCACTAAGATCAACAGCTTCACTAGAAGACATAGTATAGATTAGAGATACTCCACCATCTACTATCCCAGGGAAAATGGCCTAGTAGAAGCATTCAACAAAACTCTCATCCAGATACTAAAGAAGATACTTGACGATAGCAAGTGACAGTGGCATGAGCAGTTGGTTGAAGCCTTATAGGCCTACCGCACCACATACATAACTCCAACTCAATCTATCCCATTCTCCTTAGTGTATGGGTCCGAAGCTGTTCTACCCTTAGAAGTTCAACTCCCATCACTAAGGAAGCAATGGGTAGCAAGATCACTATAGAGCAAAATGCAAAGTCACGATTAGAAGAGCTCGAAGGTTTAGAGGAGAGACGTCTATGGGTGTGCTAGAACCTCAAGTTGTACAAGGCCAAAATGATTCAAGCTCGTAACAAACTGGTCTGCCCTAAAACTTTTCAAGTAGGAGAGCTTGTCCTAGTTCTAAGGAAACTAATTGTTGCCCGTCGAAAGATGGGAGGCAAGTTTGAACCCACTTGGGAAGGCACTTTTGTCATAGAGAAGGCCTACCAAGGAGGATCTTATCAGCTTATTGATTGCAAAGGGAACACCCGATGTTTCCAATTAATGGGCTCTATTTGAAGAAATATTATCCATAAAAATATGTTTGAAAATAATTATCATCAGAAGAACAAAAATTTTATTCCATTTCAGCAAAATCTTCTCTTCTTCGGAAGCGTTGTTTACTTGTCTTGCAAATTTGCCATGACTTGTTTAAGATAGGTGTAAGAGAACCCAAGAGGCATCCTATCCCTATTTCACAACACAAACACAATCAAACATAATTCCCCAATGTAACTAGAATAACTGTGAGATAATCAAAGAGGAATTCTATTTCGACTGGGATAGCTAAGTTAGTGTAAGAGAACCCAAGAGGCATCCTTTCTTAGTGGGATTACAACTGTCATTCATGACACCATTTCATCAATTCCCAGTGTGTTTTAGGATAAGTGTGAAAGAACCTGAGAGGCATCCTATTCCTTCAAACACAAACATTAACAAAATAAACACATATCTTTTATCTCGGTCTATTTTGATGTGGGAGCAAGGCCCCTGTGGCACTCACTCATTCGCTACTCTAGGTCGGGCTAATATGCTACCTTGTTAGTATGTCACCCCAGTGGTCACTTATTTGGTGGATGTGAGTCCCCGTGCTTTCTTCCTGACTTGACCAGTCCAAACCAATGAGCCCCTTGTTAGTTTGGTAAGCTTTACTGCCCAGCTAGTAAGCTACCTCATGTTGATTTTGTTTAAGAAGATATGAGTCCCTGTGCTTTCTTCTTTAACTAACCATCATGCACTGACTAGGTCGAATATATTTGAGGTTTAGGATATGTGCCTAGAGGCTCCCTTCCTCTTGACTACTTTTGATTGATTTAAATCCTCTAGTGGCATTCACTCAGTAGTTGCCCTAGGTTGGATAGTACTTGTCGAGCCGAAGACAGACTATCCCGGCAATCAGTTTTGCTATAGGAGGATGTGAGTTCCTGATGCTTTCTTCCTAGGCTGATTGTCAAAAATTGACCGGCACCTTAGGTTGGTTGGTGTTCACTATGCTGACAACAACTCACCCGGTGGATACACCACTCTTGGCAGATGTGAGTCCCCACACATTCTCCTTGAGTTGGCCACCGAATACCTATGTAAGTTATCTTCTCTAAAGTTTTGGATAAAGCCTTTATCAGCCCCTCTCCTTACGGGCACTCTACTTGGATCACGTCCTTTGCGACCCCCATTAGACACTACCCAGGTTACTCTTGGATTGGATAACCCCCCTTTCCTAGTAGCCACCCCTGTGGTTGGAGAATTTGTTTAGCGGATGCACAGATTCTCCCTTGGTTTAATAAATCTATGATAGGTCTAGGGTGATATAAGCTCTTTCTCAATATGATCCCTCACAAACCAACAGGGTCCACGATAAACAAACTAACAAAATAAACAAACAAATCTATTCGTGGATTAGGAATTGAAGCTCCCAACGACCCCCCTTTCCCAAACAAGCATCCTATCTTTAGGGAAGTGTCAGCAAAACTCTCTATAGGAATTGCCTGACTACGCTTGAGTTGAGATAAGTCCCCAGCTCGGCACTCTCTTTGCAGTCTCCCTTAGGTCGGGTTTAATCTATTTTTCCACAAACAGGTTACCTTGGCAATCATTCTGCTTTGGAAGTTGTAAGTCTACTACCCATTCTTTCTAGCATGACTGTCACAAACTGACGGGCAGCCCTAGGTTGGGTTGACATATTACATTGCTAAATGTCACCCTAGTGGTCTTTTATTTAGGAAAGATGTGAGTCCCTGTACTTTCTTCCATAAATTAATAATTGCAAGCTGAAAGACACCCTTTTAGTTGGATAATTCTCCCCTCGGCTGGGAAGCTACTCTCTTTGGATTAGTAAATTTGAGCTAGACTAAGGCCAGCACGGCCCCTACTCAGTGTAGTCCATCACAAATCGATGTGATCCATCAAAAATAATTAAAAAATTAAAATTAATCTTGAATATATTTGAACTGATTTAAGTCCCCCAGCGGCATTAACTCAATAGTCAGCCCTAGGTCGGGTTCAATTTGTTGCATAAGCAACCGATCACCCCAATGGTTGCTTGTTTTGGAAGATGTGAGTCCCCGATCTTTCTTCTCAACTTGACCATTGAAAATTGAAAGGCAATCCCTTTGGTTGGATCCTACTATGTGGTTGGTAAGATACTCCTTTTGGAATGGTAAATCTAAAGTAGATCAAGGCCAACATGGCCCCTACTCAGTGCAGTCCATCACAAACTGATGGGATCCATCAATAATAATTTAAATTGAAATTAATCTTGACTATCCATGAGCTTATTTAATAAGGCATTCACTGTAGGTCGGTTAGATTTGTTGCACAAGCAATCACTCCGGGTTCCTTATTTTTGAAGATGTGAGTCCCCCCGCTTTCTTACTTGCCAAAGTGGTTGGTAGACTACCCCTTTGGATTGGTAAATCTGATGTAGACCAAGGCCAACATAGCCCCTACTCAGTTCAGTCCATCACAAATAAATGGGATCCATCAAAAACAACTAAAAAATGAAATTAATTTTGACTATCTTTGAGCTGATTTAAGTCCTCAATTCAACCTAAGGTTGGGTTCAATCCATTGCCTCACACCCACGAATCGATCCCTACTTTGGAGGATGTAAGTCTACTACACTTTCCTCTTAGTACAATTGCTGCACACCGAAAGGCAATCCCTTTGGTTGGATAGTCCTACCATGTGGTTAGTAGACTGCCCTTTGGATTGGTAAATTTGAAGTAAGCTAAGGCCAACATAGCCCCTACTCAGTGCGATCCATCGCAAACTAATAGGGTTCATCTCAAAATTGAAAATTTTAAAATCTAAAAGAAATTAAGCCCTCCTCTCTCAGTGGAGTCAAACAAAACAAATAAAACAAATCTAATTAACCTCCCCAGTGGAGTCAAATCAAACAATTAAACAATCAAATCAACCAACTTCTCCTCGATGAGATGCAAATCTTTCTAGTTCCCCTTGTGGATCCCAAATTCTAATTCCCCAGCAAATTTCACAATTTCTTCTCCCAATGGATGACTTGAACTTGCTCCCCTAGTGGAGAGTTCACATTTTCATCCCTGGTGGAGCACCAAATCATAAATCAACAAATCAATCAATTTCTCCCCAGTGAGATGCAAATCAAATCAAACCTCTCATCCCCTAGTGGATGACTTGAACCTCTTCCCCTAGTGGAAGGTTCACATGTTTATTCCCTAAGGGATTCCTCCTTCACTCTCTTATGTTGTTGGCATAAGTAGAGTCAAATTGCACTAAGCTCTTGATTCCTTCTACACCTTGGGTTTATGGGAGTAGATCATTTCTATTAGTGCTTGTGATCGTTCGGACATTGTTGATCATCTCGGTCAACACCAATACGTACGATATGCCTTGTCAGTCACACCACACCTATTGGGCATTCTTTGTTGCACTTTTGGAGTGAGCTCTCAACTTCTCCATCTTAGACATAGGACTCCTCTTAGATAATTAAGAGTTCCTTAGTCTTAAGACACTTCTAGTGATTAGTTGAACACTTAATCTAACCCTAGAGACTTAGAAGAGTTAGCCATAGGAAGAGGTTATGCTTTAAGGGTGTTAGGAAAACTTACCTACCCTATTGCTTGAGCCAAATCCTTACTTCCTTCTCTAAAATCAACTTCAAATTCAAATCAACCTCAAATTCAAACCAACTTCAAATTCAAACCAACCTCAAATTCAAATCAATTCCAAATCAAACCATAAATCGATTCCAACTTAGTTGATTTTCTTAAATCATAAATCAATTCTGAAACTCAAATCATGAATCAAATCTCAAATGATTGACATTCATGATCAATTCTAAATCCAAAATCTTTCCTAAGACATTCTGATTTCATCTTATGGACTTAGCTCAAATCAAATTCAATTCACTTCAAATTCAAAAGAGTTTCTCATAACCCATTTATATTTTCATTTATATTCACAAATATAAATAAAATATAAATTAAAATAACCAAAACTAAACTCAAACCTCAAATCCAAATCTAACCTAAACTCTTTCTAGACAAATCTTTGAACTCCTTCAAATCAAATTCAAATCAATCTAAATTCAAAATATTTTCTCTTAACCCATTTATATTCTCATTTATACTCATAAATATAAATGAAATATAAATTCAAATAACCAAAACTAAATTCCAAACTTAAATCCAACCTAAACTCTTTCAAGTTAAATTCTTGAACTTAGCCAAATCATTTTCAAATCAATTCAAACCTTTGGATTTTCTCTCCAAACAATCAATCCTTCAATCACAAACCAAATTGAATCATTAACTTCAATCTTCAAACCAAAATCAAATCAAACAAAATCATACACATGTTCATCCTTTGAACTTGAAATAATCAAATGAATCAAAACTCATGTGACTTTAAATCACTTATAATTGGATTTATATTTCAATCATAAGTCCATATATGAGTTCAACCAAACTTGAATCAAGCCTTGATCAAGTTAATTGACCCACTTAGGCTCACTTGACTCAAAGTGATCTAAAGTACCTTTTTGAGCCAAATTCTAATCCAACCCAAATTGGATTGAACTAAGCCCATCAAATCCTCATATTGTGAGCAACAATCATCATAGGATGATCAATCACCCAAATTGGATCAAACTAAGTCAAACCTAGCCTTTGACCAAGTCAACACTTAACCCAAATGAAACCCAAAGTAGCCAAAATTCTACCATAGGCCAAATTTATTGAAACCATTGATCTAAACCAGTTCATAATCAATGATTGAACATGATCAAGCCATCAATTGAGCCAAACCTAGCCCAATTGGCCACTTGACCCAAGTTGACCTAAGTTGACCTAAAAAGTCAAAATGTGTCAAATCTTGATCTAAGCCAAATTGATTACAACCAATGGGTAAATTCATTCTAAATCACTTGTTGAACTTGACCAAAGCCTCAATTCACCAACTAGACCCAACCTAAATTGACTTGAACCCAACTTGACCTAAAAGGTCAAATCGCCTTGAAATCAAACAAAACTAAAATTGATTGAAACCAAAGCTTGCAAAATATCTCAAATGACCAAGAAAAACCAACCCATGACTACCCTGTCAAAAAGTCAAATTGGTCAACTTGACCCATTTGACCTAAGTGAACTCAAATGAACCAAAACCAAATATAAACCAAATTGAACCAAACCAATGATACCAAATCACTCCAAATGATCATTTCAACTTGACCTAACCCATGGTTTGACTCAATTTGACCAATTAGTCAACTTGACCCAAGTTGACCCATTTTGACCTAAATGGGTCAACTTGAGCCAAATCATGTCAAATAAACTCCAAATTCATTGAAAATTGGCACAACAAAATTTTCAATTATTCCAAATATGCCCAAATCAAAATCAAGGCTAAATGACCATTTTACCCCTAGGTCAAAGGGAAACCTATGATCAAATTCACTTGGAATTTGATCATATTCCAACTCAATACCACTTGGCATCCTCCTAGTGGATCATTTGGACACCAAGGCGGGTGGTGCACATGACCCAATGGGTTTGGGTCAGCCATGACCCAACCTAAGGCCAAATTGACCCCTCCAAACAAACTTCTCCACTTGGATCACTTCCCACACTCACTTAGCACATGTGCACCTCGTCCATTCCACTCCTCTATCAATACTGAACCATATGGAGCTCTTAACAAACTGGACTACCCATTCAATCAGGGAAATCATTCAAAAATGGATTAACAAGCTTCGGCCATTCGATCCAAGTAGGGTGAGATATACTCCCCCTCATTTCCACTCAAACAAAGACTCTTGCATTCGATTGAGCTCAGAGGATCGAAAGCAAGCATTCACAAAGTTCCCTAAGCATTTCTAAGTTCTCCCCAATTTCCCTCTCTAGATTTTGCTTTAACTAAAAATAGGGGAGGTCTAAGGGAATTCCATTTCACTCAATTCTGCACTAAATTTAAATTGCTCTTGCAAGCACCATCAAGGCACCAAGTCAAGCTTACCCAAGGTGTTTTTCAAGCATCCAAGGCACAAGAAGGGAGACCTAGACTAAAGCTGGAAGCCATTGAAGGGAGCCTTGGTCAATTAGGAGATCTACTTCAAATTGAAGATTCAAACTTTCAACAAAGCTTCATCTCCACTAGATGAAGCTACCTCCTCCGTTGGAAGCTCCAGTGATAGCCTCCGGCAAGGTACAACTCAAAACTGAGCTTAAGTTTAAAATTTCTTGGTATTTTGTGAAGAGAATTGTAATCCCATTTAAATTCAACCATTGGATCTTCTTCTTTATGCTTCTTGATGGTGTGGGTTGAATCTATACCTAATCTGAGCTCAAGTGAGCTTGAATCAAGCCATTGAAGATGGGTGGTCTCCATCTCCCATAGGTAAAGGCAAGGATGAATCATGGGTCGTCCAAACCGCATGTTTTGGATGGATGACCCTAATTAAAATAAGTTAGATCTCTGATTTAATCATTCATAACCATGGGTTTGATCCTAACTGTCTGATCCTTGATCAAACTACCTAGGGGACAGTGCGTAGCACCATCAGTTGACACGACAGCCAATTTGATAACTTAAATAACCAATCCCGTCATGCCACATGGAAAGCACGCACCGCATCAACAGCCCACGTGGTGCCGACGAGATTAGTTATATAATTAGGTTATTTAATTATCTATTAATTAAAAGAACTTCATAAATTCATTATTAAATGTAGAAAAAAAAATGTAAACTCAAGTTCAATTTAAAGATAATTCAGAGGGGAATCCAATAAATTGCTGCTAATTGATTTTGGATAGTGAATTTTCCTTAATTAAGGTTTAATTAAAAATCTAATAACCTTAATTACTCCTTAATTATTTCATTAATTAATTCCAAACTACTCAAACATGTTTAGTGGGATGACTTCTGCCTCCCCTAATTTTCTAGGAATTTATTAATAAGTTAATTAGAGACATTAATTAATTAACCCCTAATCACCCCTTAACTTAATTAAGAGTAATTAAGCATGTGAATAGTGGTTTAATTACTTAATTGAGATAATTAAACATTATTTAATGAAGAGGAGGTTAATGGAATGGTTTTGGGGTATTTTCTCTAAGCTATTTTCTAAACCCTCTTTCTTCCTTAATCCAAACTTAATTAAGGATTAACCCACTAATGATCTACTTAATTAATCTAATCAAAATTTCAAAACCAATTTAAAATTAATCAATCTCTTTCTGGGCAGATCCTTAGGTGTTTAAAAGCCTAAGTTAAGCTTAAGGAAATCAAAACTAAACTCACATGTGTGAGGAGGTTATGAAAGTACTTAATGAAAACTCTTTAATTCAATTAATCAATAATTGTGAGCCAATTGCATTAGGCCCCTTTCTTTCTTAGGAGCATTACTGATTTAAATTCCATGTGGTTGCATATCATATGTTGGCTCACAATTGTTTGAATAATTATGTTAAAGTGGTATAGGTAAGGGGTAATTAATGAATCTAATTCACACGTTAACCAAAACTAAACATAAAATCAATTTAATTATTCTAAAAATTAAACCAAATAAATTCACAAATGGGATAAATGGGTTAGGACTAGCAAACTCTTTTCACATTTTTTAAGTCAAAGCAAATCCAAAAAATAAAAATCTCTTTAAGAAATGTTGATTCACTTTAAATGATCTTATTTCATAGGATTGTCTTTAGGAATTAATTAGGGTGAATGAAGTCATATTCTTAAATCACTTTATTTCTTTCCAAGCATGCTAAATGTTGTGTTCCATATGAAATCATGCGTTCATATCTTTTGAAAAATCAAAATAAATGAAATGTTTTCTTTATGTCAAATTGCATGTTTTGGCTAAAGTAAGAATATGAATGGCTATTATCACTACTAAATCAAAAATTATTTTCAAAACTTATAAATCAAAGATTATAAATGAGGGTGTGCTACTTATAAATACTTATAAGCTTGCATGTGATTATAGCATAAAATGTGTTATGTTTTTTTCTTCTCTTTTCTTAACATGGGTTTGTATAGGATTTGCAAAGTGTATAGTTGATTTGAAAGAACATAACACTTGCTTAAATATATTCCTATGCACTTCTTTGTTATGACATAAGAAGGATCTTCACATTTACACATGTAAATTGCATAACCAAATCAAACAAACAAATAAAATCTTTTGCATGATTCTTCATCCATTTGTTTTCTTGTTGTACATGCACATGTATTTAATAAAAGTGGTATATTTCTCTAGACATCTCGGGGTTGTGAGGATTTAAGTAGCCCTAAGAAGGTCTTGTTCCTTATACCTTTGGTGTAGAAAATAATGATGACGTACTCACTTATGTATTTCATACATGTAAATGTGCATTTGATTAATGGATAAAAGAATCCCTCTCTTTTCTACTTAACAAAATCATGCATCATGAAACATCCAAAATTTTTTAAGCAACATCTCTTAGCATTCATCATTAAAGTGTGCTAAATATTTGCATTGCATGTATAGATATGCTTAGGATTTATTCATATGCATGATACACATGTTGGAAAGAAATAAATGGTTGTGTGTTATGTGATTGTAATTCACCTTAATTAATCTGAAAATGCCTTTCTTATTGAATAAGTTTATTTAAAGAAAATCTAAACTTAGGATTAATTAAAACACAAAATAAAAGATTCATTAAAGAAAAATCACTAAGGAATCTACCTTAGAAATAAGGTAGGGAGGAAAGAGAAGTTCTCTTCTTTTTTTCTCTATTTACAATATTTAGTAATTAAATGTAGGTTCATTCAAACCAAATCAAATCATCAAATAAAATTAACAAATTAACTAAATCACTTATATGAAACCACCCTCTAAGTTAAACCCTTCACACTTAGAAAACTCCAACCTTAAATCCTAGCTAAGACATGCCTCACAAGCCTTAAATGGCACACACATTAGGCTAAGTAACCATTTCTAGCTCTATGTTAGGGCGATGCATGGATTGATGCATGATTTTATTTTGTGATGTAATATTTTAGTCTGGATGTTAGGGTACATGTGCATAGACTGGATGATAGGACGATCTTAGTTTAATCATTGCCTTCTGTAGGGGATTATGCTTAAGGGATGCTATAATAAAAATATAAATATGCTTTTGCTGTGCAGGTTACTTATTCCCCTAAGCATAATCTAAATTAGTACAGGTGGACTTGGTTACCCATGTGAGGGGTGCTAAGTCCAATTCATTCCTATAACTTCTTTGGATTGTGTGGTATGTTTAGCTAATCTCTGTTTTGCAGGTTTAGTTAGATTTTCTTTCCCTTTTTCATGTAATTTTGCAATTAAGATTTGAAATAAATATTATGGGGGATTAGGTGAACATTAGTCATAAGACTATGTCTTATGTACCATGTGGAGCCTTGGAGCAAACTACGTCTCAACGAACCAAAAGAATGAAAGAAAGAAAGAAGAATTAGGAATGAAGACCCCCAAAACATGAATTATTTCTAAATAATAATTACTCATTTATAATCCGGGTTGTCTAAGGGTAGAGCTCGGCTACCCATTTATTTTTGGGTTGTGCGGTGGTACCTGACCACATCGGCCTTTTATTCTTTTGCGTTAGCTTTATAAAATTGTTTGATATTTGTTTAGGTTGTGCATTAATATGGCATATTTTTTATAGTTTCTTTCTTGCTTTGATGAATTGCCTGGATGGGATTAGACTCTTAAGAAAAAAATAAATTTTCTATCCAATTAATCAACTCAAAATTAAAAAAAAATTAACAACTCATAATCACACATAAAGCCTAGGTTGTAAATCAAGATAAAAGATTTAGCAACCCCTTAGCTGGATGTTGTATGTCTCACATCATGCATAAAAAGCATCATGCTTCACTCTTGCTTATGGGGACTTCCACCTTTGCTAGAGAACTTGGATTGATCTTTGAGAGCCATGGTGGAAACACACCTCCTTCTTGCTGATTTTGGCCCATAACCAATTTCTCATGCATTAGGCATATGAATCCCATAGCTTGTGTCAAATAAATTGGTCAAAACATGAAAACAAAACTTCAACAAAATTTTGCATTAGATTTAAGGAATTATTCATGCCCTATATGGTCTAGTCTCTTAGCGAGTGTATTTAAGGACTTAGTCTCTTTATAAATAAACAATAGCCTAACTATTTTGTAATTGCATAAGACTTATCTACATGTACTTAAAATAGTAGGAGGAGTTAGTTGGTAGCCACCCTCAGGCGGTTGTGAGTCCAACAGTCGGGTGGTTTATCCTCTCTTATGAAGATTAACCACATACCCATTTTCACCTTAGATTTTGGTCATACCTTGGCTCTCGCCAAAGTTCCTTAGATTTAGGTTCAGAGGTTGCTACTTCCCTTTGCAGACTACAAGCATAAATCCTCACCTCTTAGGCATTTTCATAATCTTGTGTTGTGAAATTATAAGCCTTAGATTTTTAATAAAAATTTAACTCAAATAATTAACTCTCTTCAAATTTAAAAAATATAAAGCCTAACCATAGGATAGTTTGGGATGCTTACTAGGCTTCCTAGTATCATAAACATCCCCTACTTATCTCCCATTGGTTTCAATATTAACTCCCTTCTTTTGATCAATCTCATTTGATCTTCCAAAAATAACTAATTGATTGATAGTCCTATCTTTGAAATCTTTGGACACAATGATCATTTTTCCTTAATCGAGAGTATTCCTAAGGGATCTCATTCTGTAGGATGTAATTAGCTATGGGGGCTTGCCTCCATAGGGAACTTAATGAACCCAGTTTAAAATAAACCTTCCTTTATATTTTCCATGTAAAGTAGGGGAAGAATCTCTTGTACATTCTAAGAACCATTGCCCTTAGGAGTCCTCATTAAGTGATTACGTCCATTGTAGGATGGTGACTTTTATCTCTCAAGATAGTACATCATTCCTCAATGTCATACCCGATCACCCTAGTGAGAACATATGTGGATCTACGTGGTATCCTGACAAGCGTGCATTTTTTATTTTTATTTATTTTCAAAGATAGATGAAGATAAAAAATATATATCACAGTAAGATTGCAAGTGTTTAGTCTAGACATCTCAAGAATACGAGGCTTTAAGTAGCACCAAAGAGGTCATTTGATTACCTCACTTTCCTGGTTAACAATGGCACGTACTTGCTTACATCTTTTACACATGTGTATGTGTGTTTAATTAAAAGGCAAAATTCCACTTTTGTTATTAAAAATACATACATCCATGATCATCTAAGTAATTAAAATATATTGGATGTAAATTAGTGCTCTCTTTCTTATGATTTATATATAGATTTACATAGGCTTGAATAATAATGAGTATATAGTCTAGACAACCTGGGAATACGAGGCTTTAAGTAGCCCTAAAGAGGTCATTCGATTACCTCACTTTCCTGATTTAACAATGACACGTACTCATTTAATTTCTTTTCTATGAATATTTGTATTATAATTTGGGTAGAGCTTTAGTTTACATGTACAAATAATTCAATCAAGTTAAATACAACGCTGAAACATATGCATCCACTATCATTTAAGTGTGCCAAAATATGTTGCATGTATATATACACTATGGATTGCATCATATGCATGTTATAAGTAATGTAAAGGAATGGTTCAACATGTGCTATGTGATAGAAATTCAACCATATTAATCTTAAGATGCCTTTCATATTGAATACAATTGCTTAAGGTTCACCTAAACTGAGGATTAATGTAAATGTTAATGAGCCTTTCACTAAACAGAGCTAAACCAAATTAATGTGCTTTAGAAAGTGGCTTAAGGTAGGGATAAAAGGGGTTAAGCCATTCTCTTCTCTTTATTACAAATGTATGCTAAGTATAAGTCAAATGAAACCAAGTAAAACATAAATTAAAATTCACAAATCAACTAAACAACTTGAAATGAAACCAACCTTTATGTTAAATTAAATCCTTCCACACTTAGAAAATCAAAACTCTAATGTTTTGTTAAGACATACCACACAAAGCCTTGACACACACATTAGAATTAAGTCTTCACTTTTAGCTCTAAATTAGGGCAGTGTATGTTATGATGTATGTTTTGTTTTGTGATATAATATTTTAGACTAGATGTTAGGGTGTATACCTCATAAACTGGATGTTAGGCCACTCTTAGCCTAATCATGTCTTTTGCAGGGGGTTATGCTTAAGGGGTTGCCTAAAAATAAATATGAACACCTCTTCTTCCAGGTTGCTTAAGCCTCTAAGCATAACCCAAGTTAGAATCGATGGGCTTGGTTACCCATGTATGGGGTGCTAAGTCCAAATCATAAATATAATTGCATGGGATTGTATGTATGTTTAACTAAACTCTATTTTACAGGTGTAGTTAGATTTACTTTACATATATAAATATAATTTTTGCAATAGGAATTAGGATTAATGCTATGGGAGATTAAGATTAGCAGTGGCTAGAAGGCTTTGTACTAGGGTGCCCTATGATGACTTTGAAGCAAATACAACCAATTCAAATAAGGAGTAAATCAAATCAATAGAAGGAAGAATGAATGACATGAAGATAGAAGAGTGAAGAATGAAGACCCCCCATAATATGTATTCATTGTAATTGTAAAATTATTCTTTCATATTCTAGGTTATATAAGGGTAGAGCTCGACTAGCCATCTTTTCTCTTTTTGGGATGCACGACGGTACCCGACTGCACCAGCCTCTTATTCTTTTACAGTAATCTAAAAAATTGGTTGATGATTTGTTTAGATTGCACAATAGGGTTGCCTCCTTTTCATAGTTTCTTAATGTTTTATGCCTTAATGTGTGGCCTGGATACGATAGGCTCTTAGAATATAATAAATTTTCTACCTAATTAATAACTCATAATTAAATTTTTAAACAACTCACATCTTCATCATAAAGCATAGGATATAATTATGATAATTAAAAGATTTAACAACCCTTTAGTTGTATGTTGTATGTCTCACATCATGCATGCATCTTCTATCACTCTTGCTAAAATGAGGGCCTCCATTCTTACACTATAGGGACCACTTGAACCATGAGAGCAACCCCTCACAACAAAGCTTCACCCTCTCTGTTTCAATTTAGCCAACAATAAACTTTTAGCATGCATTTAGGCATAAAGAATTCCCAAGCCTTTGTCCAAAATATTGAGTCAAAATAAAATAAAATTCAAAAGTACTTTGCATTTGTAGTTTAAGTCATATGCTCATCCACTCATGCTCTAGTCTCTTAGGAAGTGAGTTTAGGACTTTAGTCTCTTTCCAATTAAACAACAAGTATAACTATCTTGCAAATTCATAAGACCAGACCACATGGATTTAAAATGTAGGAGGTGTTAACTTGCAGCAAGTCCAGGCGACTGTAAGTTCAGAAGTTGGATGGTTCACTCTCTCTTATGGAAGTAAACACTTATGTCCACCTTTCGTATAAATTTAGGTCATGCTTGAACTTGTGTTGAAGATCCCTAGATTTAGGATCCGAGGTTAGTTATTTCATTTGGGCTATGAGCATAAATCCTCTCCTCTTAGGCATTTTCACAATCTTGTGTTGGTGGATTATAAGCCCTAACAACGTAATAAAATGTCAATTCAAACAAATAAATCTTCTCACTTTCAAAACTATAAAGCCTCACCATAGGATAGATTGGAATACTCATTAGGTTTCTTAGTACCATGAGCATTTTCTACTTTCTCTCTTTGGATTCCAAAAATAAGTCTTCTTCTTAAACAATCCCACTTGATTTTCCAACATAACCAATTTATTGATAGTCTAGTTTTGAAATCTTTGGAGAGAATAATTACCTACTTTAATCGAGAGTATTCTTAACGAATTCATATTCCTTATGATGTAATTAACTATGGAGGCTTAGCTCCATAGGGAACTTAAGAACCCGTCTTAAAATAAACCCTACTTTATTTTTTCATGTAAAGTAGGGGAAAGATCTTTGGTATATATGAAGACCCATCATGCCTTAGGAGTCCTTATTAGGTTATTAGGTCCATTGTAGGGTGATGTATCTATCTCTCGAGATAGTATATCATACCTTAATGTTGTACCCGATAACTTGAATAAGTACCCCCTACAATCTGTGTTATGTCTACCCCACATCCAAAAGTAAACACCATGATTTTTTTGACTCCGTTAAGGATTAGTTTCTCTCTCCATATCTAGTAGATAATTATTATCTCTAAGCATCAATAATGGACTTATATTTTGTATAAGTCCAAGACTATCTTTCATTTTGTTGGCACTCTGCTCATTTCATCCTTAAGCAAAGGTAGTCAACATCTTTTAGGTTTCAGGACCTAGCTTCTAAGTAGGTCTTAAAACTCCTATTGGGTTCCCTAATAGGTAATAATAAATTAATTAAAGAAAGAAAATGACCAAATATAAATTAAATAGAATTCAGAACCTCTTACCACTAGCTTGGTGAAGCAAGGTTCATTTCATATTTAATAAAACCTCGATAAAATCCAAAGTAAAATAAGTGAAATCTTTTACAAAATTTTCAATGCAAAATCATGTGAACTTCACTTAACATAATAAAATTTTCTAAGTAAAGTTCTATTTTAAAACCAAAATCAAGTATGACAAAATCAAAATCTTTTAAACCCCTTTTCGAAATAAAAATTAATTAAACCTCATCTAGCATACCTAAAATTGCTTAGTGAGTGTTCCTCTTTTCAAAATCAAAATTAAATCAAACAACAAACCACTCTTTCAAAAATAACATACTCAAACCCATTTTCAAAGAAAAATTAATTACCTCCATTTAACATACTTAAATTTATTAAGTGAGGGTCCCCCTTTCCAAATCTAAAACAAACACACACAGAAAATTTTCAAACAAAACCAACTCCATTTAACGTACCTAAATTTGTTAAATGAGAGTCTCATTTTCAAAATTGAAACCAAATCTAACAACCAATATACAATTGGACTCCACTTAGCATGCCCAAATTTGTTAAGTGAGGGTTTCCTTTTTGAAATCAAAATAAAATCAAACATCAATTAACAACATGTAATTGATTTCCATTTAACATACCTAAATTTGTTAATTGAGAATCCCATTTTGAAAACCAAATTAAAATTAAAACATCCAACATATATTTGAACTCCATTTAACCCTAAATTTGTCAAATGATAGTTCAATCCTCAAAATCAAAATAAAACCACACATCAGCAAACAAACAATCAAACACACAAGCAAGCTCCATTTAATATACCCAAATTTGTTAAATGACAGTCTCATTTTCAAAATAAAATTAAATTCCAATATCAACATCAAACATGTAATTGAACGCTATTTAGCATACCTAAATTTGTCAAATAAGAGTTCCCTTTTGAAAAATCAAATCAACAACAAACATCAAACACATTTTTGAGCTCCATTTAACATATCTAAATTTGTTAAATAAGAGTATTTCTTTTCAAGGTCAAATCAACACATCAACAACCCACAATCAAACCATCAAGATAAAAAGCTTTCAAAATTTTCAAACATATAATTGAACCCCATTTATCACCTAAATTTCCTAAGTCAGAGTTCCAAAATCAAATTCCAATAAAAGAAAATGAGAAATACTTCTCCAAAATAATTTAACCCCACTCAACATACTTAAATTTGTTGGACGTGGGTTCCAAAATCAAAATCAAATTTAAACATACCACTCAAGGTAAAGTCTCTCCTCCAAATTTCTAAATCTCTCCAATAGAACCCCATTTAGCACATCTAAATTTGTTAAATGAGGGTTCTAATTCAAAAGTCAAATCAAAATTAACAATTCAAATCAATAGTTCAAGACAAAGATCTAATCCGGTTTTCTTTTCCAGTAATGCAGGAATACCGGCCTAATTCTTTCTTTCTTCTTCTAGTCAGTTCGTCGCCATGTCTTCCAGCAATCTGATTTTCTCTTTTGTATCTAGTGTGGATTTGGCCATGAATTAAGCCATACTCACAGATGCCATGTCATTAAGTTTAGCCTTGGATTTGAGCAATTCAAGGTCACTAGGATGCCCTCACCACTGCCGTAGAGAGGAGGTGGAAGAAGCCACTCTTTCAGTTCGATGTGCACTCTGGTTTTGAGTTTCTCTCTCTATAGAGGAAGGCTATTGTGGTCCCCACACCCTTGTTTGCGCTAGTTGCACTAGTGCGTGCCGAGTGTCGCGGCTAGTCTGTTTCCCCTGACAGGCTTCTCGTTGGTTCCTTACGCTCATCTTGTCCTCTAAGATAGTCTCCCCAACCTTGAGGTAGGTTTTAGTTTTCGTTCCACTCTGCTCATCAAGACCTAGCATCCCAATAAGAATCGTAAGATTAAGCGATAATATGAGCGCGATGCAAGGAAAATAGATGAGGCATCCCATAATGCTAACGAGGGTTCCCTTAGTGGGACCTCTCCATTCTTGGGTGGTAATAGGTTCCACCCCCTCTCAACTTTAGAGGGAGAGGAGGATTATCAAAGGATCACTGCATCACCCCCACCTCCTACATTGTTTAAGACACTAGCTAGGGATAAAAGGAAGCCCTACGCTGATTTATGATCAATTCTTCATTGAGTCAACAAAGCCCATGGACGCTCAAAGTCTGGTACATTACATGATCTGAGGAGCTCGATCCCTAAGAGTGTTAGGGATCTGATGCATAGAGAAAGGGCCTCTAAGGCCAGAGTTACTGCCCAAGCAGGCAAGCATAAGAGGAGGAGGTTTGCTAGATAGTCGGCAGCTTCCGCTTTGATGGATTTCCCTGATCGACGAGTTATTAGAGACGATCATTCTGACTGCATAGTCCTTATCAGCACCGTCAATCACAGGAGGAGATATATGGTGGAGAGGCAGCCAGTATCACCCATACTAAACCGCTTCACTCACCGTCCACCTTCGCCAGTTCAGGTTCCAGCATCCATAGTCCCCACAGATTCTCTACTAGTGATCCGACTATGGCCAAGGATCCACTCTATCTATTCTACCAATTGAGGTGAGGCCGAGTTCCCTTGCTCGACCTCCCACTTCAATTGTGGTGAAGAAAATGTGGCAACCTACCTAAGAGTGATGAGGTTGCTCCACCATCATAGCAATTGGAGGGGGCGAGGGGAGGGGATACTGAGATGGTCCCTATGATAGTTGAGCTAGCCAAGGAGTGCACCCCACCTGCTCAGATTGTTCAGTGTATAGATTCTTCATAGCTTAATCCAGTAGTCGGTCATTAGCTAGCCTATGTTCCGGTAGAGCAGGGTCAAGTAGAAGGCCATTCTTTAGAGGATATTCTAGAAGACTACTATAATGCAGTAGATAGATAGTTGAGAGTGATCATTCTGATCAAGAAGAGGGTAAGGTCGACTTCAACCCTGATGAGGATGACATGTTGGATGACTTAGCCGAAGTCCACATGGTTAATACCTGAGGATCCCTGTAGAGGGAACAACATTGCCAAGAAGGTGTTGTAGTTGAGGAAGGTGACACCTCTCACTCAACTCAACACCTCCTTCAGTAGCTTAAGCAGAAGGATGATCAGATAGATAGGATGGAGAAGAGGATAAGAGTTGATGGCATTAGTTCTAGCCTTGCAGAACCAAGCCCCAGTTTGATAGCCTTCCCCCATGGTGGCTAATAGGCCTCAGTTGGTTCATACTTTAGATCATCCTAAGTGCACTCTCATGGATGATGATGCCGATAGCTTTCATAGGAAGGTCACTGATAGTACCTCATTACATGAAAAGGATATAAAGCAAATGGTGGAGCAGCAAGTGAAGGAAGCATTGACACAAGCTCGAGGGAGCTCATCTGTTCCAAAAGGTAGATCCTACCTAGGGGAATTTGATGTAGTTCAATACCATATAGGTTTTGTGCCACCATCCTTCAAGAGCTTTGATGGCAGTGGGAACCCAAGGTAGCATAGTACACATTTTAGGGCTAATTATTGCAATGCTGGTGGCAACGATGCAATCTTTTCCTATTTGTCAGTAGCCTAGTAGGTGTTGTATTTGATTGGTATGTTGAACTGCCAAGCAGTTCGTTAAAGACATTTGCCTAGTTAGAGCATCTCTTCATCAAAGATTCACATGAGCTCAGAAAGGGTAAATGTAGGTGACCTCATTATAGAGAAAAGAAAACCCAATGAGTCCCTTGTTGATTATATTCTTAGATGGCATAACCTGAGTATGAAATACAAACCATAGCTGTCTGAATATCATGCCATTGATATTTTACTTAAGAATATCCATGGCCCGATCACCTTCATGCTTAAGGGTTTCACCATCCATTAAGACATTTGAGAAGCTAATCAACAAGGTAGCTAGCCTATAAGAGGAAGCTAAATAGTTACCCTTTTCAGACAAATAATCTAAGCCCAAGCCTTAGAAGATATTTGAGAAGAAACCTGGGATAGTTGTGTCAGTGGACAAGGGGAAACAACCAGCAAGAGCACAGTTTGAGAGGCCTAGATTTTAGTAGCCGCCACAACCACCTCAGCTGCTATACTGGCCACCACTGCTGCCATAATGCCAACACCACCACCACAGTAGCCTACTCAGCAACGGTACCCATATTCATCACCAAGTAGCTAATTTCCACCCACTCTTGCTGAAAAATTAAGCAAGCCACACTCAATCAAGAGGGAGGTAGTTGGGAAGTTCTTCAAAAATCTCTTAAAGAGGTCTGATTTCTAGCTATCCGAGACTAAGATGCTGGAGAAAGTGGGCAAGAGCGATGATCCTTCCTATTGTTATCCTTAAGGTGCTACAATTATCCCTAAGGAATACTTATTAGAACAACCTTCTGGTTCAATTAAAGTAATCCTAGGGGATACTTCTGATCCTCTCAAGATAGAAGAAAGTTGAGATACTTCCTTATCCCGAATCTCTAAGAAAATTATTTTATGATTAAGAAACTTTCTCTGTAGGTGCCTAAAGCAGTTTAAACCTTCAACACCAAAGAAGGTTTACTAATTGCAAAGGATAACTTGGGGAGGGTGGAATCCCATCAGCAGCACTAGCAGCCTACCATACTTACTCGAGATAGATCTGTAGTGTAATCACCATCCGAGTCCAACACTCCTTCCATCGTCATTGCTACTACTACCTCTATTAGCTTTTCTTCTATAGGCAGGAGCAATGTATCTATGGATGAGGACACCAAACACCTCACTCCACTTACTTTACTTGATTTCTATCATGTACCTCCACTCAAATTAAAGAAATCAATGAAAAAAACTGATTCTACTTACATCTTTGCCACTTCTGATGCTCCTAGTTTTATTCCTATAAAAGCTCTACAAGTCTAAATAATAATAGCTCAAATAGTTCTGATCCATTCCACTCTGATTCAAAATCAGGTTTTCCTTCTCTAAATCAATCGGGTTCACCTCTTGAGCTTGACTTGGAGTCATCTAACTCTGAGGATCCTTTAGGAGAAGTTGTAGGTATACTTGATGAATAGGTAGAACTTTCCATAAGATTATTCCAAGAAGTCACTAAAGTCAGCCTCCATAGTGGCAAAGTTTTACCTCTTATGGTAGCACCTCAGGATATGGGTAAACAAGTCATTAGTTCCAGTGAGGATAGTAACCACCCCTCCCTCCCACCCACACACACACACACACACACACACACAAGACGCTCCACTTATGGATATGTTTATGGAGGACTAACCCAAAGTTGATTACAACATCCTAACAGATCTTAGAAAGTTACCAGCTAAGCAAAGCATATATGATGCCCTTATCTTATCCATAGATATGCAAAAATCTGTAATCAAAGCTTCGCTAGATCTATAAATATGCTTATCTCAACTAACTGCTACTGGAGAGAAAGCACACCACTCAAAGGATATCTTAAGAGTTACATTCAACGATGATAACCTACTTCTAGGGATGATCGAGCACAACCGTCCTCTCTACATTATAGTGGATGTTGATAGATTCAGGCTATCTAGAGTTTTGGTTGACCCAGGTGCATCAATCAATATTATGAGTGTAAGAACCCTTGCTTAATTGAGGATTGATATCTCTAAACTCCAAAAGGAGAGGATGATGTTGAAAGGATTCAATGAACAAGGTGAGAGGGCCTTAGGCTCCATAGTGTTGCCACTAGAGAAAGATGATTGGAAGACTGGAGCCAAGTTTCACATAATAGACTTGGATATATTTTTCAATGCTTTGCTTGAGAGAACATGGATACATGAGAACAACATGGTTCAATCCTCTTTCCATTTGTGCATCAAGTTCATGAGAGGTGGAATCGAGTATTGCGTTAAAGGAGATCTTAAGCCCTTTTCAGTTCATGAGGTCATAATATATGAGGATGCGGCTTACTACCTCCCCCAAAACAAATAGTTTATTCTCACAAAATTAGTCAAAATCCCCATGTGAGATATAAAGAAAGAAAAGAAAAGAAAAATAAAAAGAAAAAGAAAAGGAAAAGAAGGAGGGAAATAAAAGTGAAAATTAAATTGAAAAGAAAAGGGAGTGAGAAATAGACTCAGGCGATGAAGTAGAGCCTGAGATTAGATTCCACCCATAATTTATTACTCCATTCAAACAAGTGGGGAGGATGACCTGATCTCCACTAGGACGAGGAAAAGGCAAGTTTAGAGGTGGTCCTCAGGGTGGAAGACCTCCATACTTACCAACCCACAGGAAATTTGTCCCAGCTACCAGGAGTACACCCGTTATCCATATAGACGTAGAATCTAGTTAAAATGATGAGTTATATATGGTAAGCAAATTGGCTAGCTCTTCTCTATAGCAGATCCCATTGAAGGTGACACTCGAACCAGACAGTGATGAAGACTGGATTCCTGAGTAAAGCATAAGTGTATCCAAGTCCTCTTTATGTGAAACAGTTATGCATCATTTGGGAACCTTAGCTTTGACACCATATTTCTCATAAAAAGTTAAGGTTTTGGTAGTTAAGGAAGCCCCTAAATCATTCATAGTTATGAAGATTCAGAGGTTCTATCCTGGAGAATCATCCTCAAGTCAATAAGTTGATGTAGAATATGAGGATGATTCATATAAATAATTAATAGAATTACTTTTTGATTGGTCCTTGTGTTCATAATCTAGAAAAGATATCTTTAATTTCACATACATTATCTAGGAATAGGTTGGACTACTTGAAAAGGATATGGAACAACCAATCCAAAAGCTCTCAAGCAAGATTAGGACTAGGCTTTTGTACATTAGGCCCAATCAATAATGATGATTATTGCTTAGTCATCACCAATCATTTGGAATATGATATATTCTTTTGAAATCACATTAAATCATATGAGGAGGTGTGCTTAAAAACTTTAGATGATCCAGATGATTTCTAATTCAAAGATGCACCACTAAAGTTTGAGGAAGAAATTAAATCAATAATTAACGAGCTCAAAGAAATCAAAATTGAAGAAAATCCATGCCTGACGTACATCAGTTTCTTATTGAATGAAACTAAAACCAATGACTTAATTAGGCTACTTATTGAGTTTAAAGATTACTTTGCATGGAGCTATGAAGAAATACTTGGATTGGCTCCTAACGTAGCGGTCCATAAGCTAGCAATGCAGCCTAATGCTAACCCTATCAAGTAGACTCCTAGACGCATGTGATTAGACATTGAACAAAAGGTCATTTTTGAAGTCAAGAAATTGATCGATGTTGGATTCATCCGGGAGAAAAAAAATATCCCACTTGGTTGGCTAGTGTCATCCCAGTAAGAAGAAGAATGACCAATTCGTATATGCATCAATTTTAGGGATCTAAATAGGGCATGTCCAAAAATGAATTTCCACTACCAATACTAGAACTGATGGTGGACATTGTCTCATGTCATGTAATTTTCTCTTTCATGGATGGCTCATCTGGATATAACCAAATAAAGATGGCCCTTGAACATTAGAAAAATATTATCTTTAGAACCCCGATCGAAATCTATTACTGTAAGATCATGCCTTTCGGTCTTAAAAATATTGGTGCCACATACTAGGGGGTCATGACTTGAATCTTCGATGAACTCATTCATCATCAAGTTGAAAGCTACATCGATGATCTCATGATCAAGAGCAAATAAAATGAAGACCATATCTTTGACTTGAGAGTAGTTTTTGATTGGTTAAGATAATATAACCTTAAAATGAATCCCTTGGAGTGTGCATTCAGAGTAGTTTTAGGGAAATTCCTTAGGTTTGTTGTCTGACACAATGGAAATAAAATCAATCCTGAGAAGATTAAAGCAATATTAGAAATGCCACCCCATAAAAGTTTAACTCAACTAAGATCATTCCAAAGGAGGTTGTCATATCTAAGATGCTTTATATCCAACCTATCATGAACATGCTAACCATGTTTAGCACTAGTTAAGAAGGATGTCAAGTTCAAGTGGGATGACCAGTGCCAGCATGCCTTTAAGAGCATCAAGTAGTACTTGATGATGCCACAAGTCTTAGCTACCCCTATCCCATGCAGGTTGGTTATCCTCTACATTGCTACATTAGATGACTCCCTTGGTTCTTTGTTGGCCCAAGCCAATGACGAATGGAAAGAGAACATGATCTACTATCTCAGCCATCATATAATCCCTACTGAAGCAAATTATCCACCCATTGGGAAGCATTGCCTAGCTTTAATCTTTGCATCCCAAAAGCTATGGCATTACATAATTTCTCATAAAGTCAACTTGATTTTTACAATAAACCCACTATAGTATCTCATGACATGGCCGACGTTATCTAGATGGTTGGCATGATGGCCCATAATTTTATCGTAGTTTGATATCACTTTCGTACCCCTCTATGTGGCGAAAGGATAAGCACTGACAATTTTTTTAGCAGCAAACCCACTTCCTGCTGATTCTCCTCTTAGTGATTGTGGTATTTATTTTTGAGATGTGAGACACCACGTAGATCTTTGGGGGTACTGATTGAAGTGATTGGGTATGACATTAAGGAATGAACATTATCTCAAAAGATAGAAATCATCACTCTATAATGGACCTAATTATTTAATAAAGACTCCCAAGGCATGATGGGTCTTTGAATATACCAAAGATTTTTTACTACTTTACATGAAAAAGTAAAGCAGGGTTTCTTTTAAGTTAGGTTCATTATGTTCTCTATGGAGGTAAGCCTCCATAGTTAATTACATCCTAAGAGATGGAATCCCTTAAGAATATTCTTGATTAAACTAGAAGTTAAGGTCTCCAAAAATTTCAAGGAGAGACTATCAAAGGATTGGTTGTATTGAAATATCAAATGGGATGTTCAAGAAGAAGACTTACTTTAAAAGCTAAAGGGAATGAGTAGAAAATGCTCATGATACTAGAAAACCTAATGAGTTTTCCAATCTATCCTATGATTGGGCTTTATATATTTGAAATTAAGAAGATCAAATTAGTTAAAGTTGACATTTTATTAGAAACCTAGGACTTATAATCCCACAATACACGATTATGGAAATGCCTAAAAGGTAAGGATTCATACTTATACCTGAAGGAAACATCTACCTTGGATCCTAAATCTAAGGAGCTTTGGCATAAGCCAAAGCATGACCTAAGTCTAAACGAAGATAGGTATATAGTTTACCTCCACAATAGAGGATAAACTACCCGACTGCTAGACTTATACTCACCTAGAGTGGCAGTCAGGTAACTCCTCCTATGCTTTAAATCCATGTAGGCAAGTTATATGATTTTACAAGATAGTTAGGTTATTATTATTTAGAAAGAGACTAAAGTCCTTAAACCTACTCCCTAAAGAGAATAGAGCATGAGTGGTATGAGTAATGACTTAGTCTAATACAAATCCTTTTTTAATTTTTATTTGATTTTTTTACTCTTCATTTTGACAAAGGCCATAGAATTTCATATGCCTAAATTTATGCTGAAATGAGATAGGATAAATCAGAGAGAAAGAGTATTTTCCACCATAGAGGGTTAAGTCTTCCCCTATCATGCAAGGATGAAAATCCTCTCTTAATAAGAGTGAGACAATATGAATGCATGATGTTAAACATTTAACATTCAGCTAAGGAGCTGATAAATCTTTTAATTATCTTGGTTTAACACCTAGACTTTATGTGAGGTTATGGATTATTTAAAACTTTAATTATGAGTTATAGTTGGCTAAAAGATTCATTTTTTCCTAAGAGACTAATCGGATCTAGGCCACACATTCGAACATCAAGCATGAAGAAACTAGGAAACACATATTGTTTCTATTGGGCAAGCTAAACAAAACATCAAATAATTTTATAACTAACTTAAAAGAATATTATAATGAATGAATGTTATTAGGGGGTTCTTCATTCTTCATGCTTCATGTCTTCATCTTTATATCTCCATTTGATTTGGTTTACTCCACTTTAAAGGCATCACATGGCCTCTTAGGATAAAGCCTTCTGGCCAATGTTCATCCTTAAACCTCATAACACTAATCCTAATTCTTAATGCAAAATTAAATTAAAAATAGAAAAATAAATCTAACTACGCTTGCAAGATAAGTGCTAGCTAAACCAACATACAACCCAAGTAATTATATTTATAATTTGGACTTAGTACCCTGCACATGGGTAACTAAGCCCACCTGTCCTGACTTAGATTATGCTTAGGGGCTTAAGCAACCTACAAGCAAAATATTTATATTTATTTTTACAGTGACCCCTTAAGCATAATCCTCTGTAGAAAACATGATTAGGCTAATCACAGCCTAATATCCAGTCTTTGAAACATACGACCTAACATCTAGTCTAAAATAATACATCATAAAACAAAATATATATCACACCATGAACCATCCTAACATAAAGCTAGAAGTGGTGACTTAATTCTGATGTGTGTGCATTAAATCTTGTGTGCTATGTCTTAACTAGGCATTAAGGTTATGATTTTCTAAGTGTGAATGGAATTCAATTTAACCATAAAGGATGATTTCACTTCAAGTTGTTTAATTGATTTGAGAATTTTAATTTATGTTTTATTTGGTTTTATGTAACTTACACTTAACGATTAAGTGTTATAATTAGAGGAAAGAGAATTTCTCTCTTTCACCCCTACCCTAACACACTTTCTAAAGCATGTTAATTTAATTTAGTTCTCCTTAGTGAATGCCTTATTAAATGATTTAATTAACTCTGGGTTTAGGTTCGCCTTGAATGATTTCAAGCAAATGAAAGGCTTCTTAAGATTAACTCAATTGAATTACTATCATATGGCATATGTTCAACTATTCCTTTCCATTACATGTAACATGCATATGATATTAAATCTTAAGTATACCTATACATGTAATATATTTCTTTTAAAACACTTTAAATGAAAGATGCATATGTGTACTTTGTAGAAAATGGGATTTTCACTCATTAGCTAAATACACATTCATGTGTATAAAAGTTTTAGGCAAGTACTTCGCCATTGTTAACTAGGGGAGTGAAGTAAAGACTTCCTTGGGGCTACTTAAAGCCTCGTATCCCCGAAATATTCAGACTAGATATAGCCACTATTCTTGAATACACATGAATATACAAATGACTACAATAATGGAAAATCATGCAAAAGTTCTATTTCTTTCAATTGAATTATTTATACATGTGAGCTAAAGTTGAAAAGGAGATTTTCATTCATTAGATAAATGCACATACAAGTGTATAAAAGTTTTAAGCGGATACTTCACCATTGTTAAAATAGGGGAGTGAGGTAAAGACCTCATTGGGGCTACTTAAAGCCTCGCATCCCAGAATTTTTGGACTAGATATACCCACTATTCTTAAATACACATGAATGTACAAATGACTACAAGAATAGAAAATCATGCAAAAGTTGTATTTATTTCAATTGAATTATTTATACATGTGAGCTAAAGTTCTATCTAAATTCTAACATAGAGATACATATGAATGAATTCAAATAAATGTTGTGTCCTTTCAAATGGATTATACCACTTGACACATGCAAGCTTGTAAATATTTATAACTTATATCACTCAAAATATTATAGTTGATTGGTAAATTCTTGAAAATAGATTTTGATTTAATAGTGATAATAGCCACGCATATAATAAGTTTATCAACACATGCAAGCTTAACATAATGAAAAATCATTTGATTTAATTAAATTTAAAAGGCATGGATGAATTATTCGAGTGACATACAACATCTAGCATGATTGGAAAGGAATTACTAAATATAAACATATGATTTCATTCAACTAAGTTAATTCCTAAGGACAATCATCTCAAATAAAAGCAATTAAAGAAAACCAAGGATTTTTAATTAATTTATGACTTAAGATTTTGATTAAGTTTGAAGAGGATAGGAATTATTTGCTGTTATGATCCCATTCCCACATTGGTAATTAATTTGGTTCAATCAATAGGAGTTAAATTGATTTTATGGGTCCTTTCCTATATCACCTTAGCATATTTACCCAAATAATGGTGAGCCAACATGATATGCATGTGCACTAGAAATAAAATAAGCAATGATCCTAAGAAAAGAAAGGGTCATAATTCAATTGGCTCACCATTAATGGTTAATTAAGCTAGGGGACTTAATTAAGCACTCTTATAATTCTCCCACACATGTAGGATAATTATTGTTTCCATAGGATTCCCTTGGGTTATTGAACACCTAAGAGTCTATCCAAGAAACTTAATTAGATGAGATCTAGAATGATCATGATTTTAATTTAATTAATTAATCCATTTAATTAATGAATTAAACCATTAATTAATCCCAAATTAATTAATCTCCACTCATGTGAAATGAACTTAGGGAAAAGATTGAAAAAGAGGTCCTAATCTCATTCCACATGCCCATTCCCTGTTCCACAATGATTGGTAAGCTTAACTAATAATTTCCTTACTGATTAGAATGTTAATTAACAACATAATTAATTAAGAAAGTAATTAAGGCTAAGACACCCAATTTCCCTAATTAACCAATCAATAAATCCCAAGAAAATTATCAGAGGCAGAGGTCATCCATTAATTACTTGGGTAATTAGGAAATAATTAAGTTTTTAATTAAACTCAAATCTATCCTTAATTATTGTTCAAAATCAATTAAGTATATTTGTATTAAATTCACCTCTGAAATACCTTTAAAATGAGCATTTATTTGCATTTTTTGGATTTTTCTACAATTAGATATGAATTTATGAAGTTTTAGCCATTAAAATGCATTTAATTAACCTTAAATAACCCTAATCTAGTCGGTGCCACGTGGTGCACTAATGTGATGCACTTTCCATGTGGCACTGCATGATTTGTTATTTAAGTTGACACATCCAAAGGCCGATGTGCGCAGCCGCCAATCAAGATAGGATGGCCATGATCAAACCTAATTTAATCTACTAAGCGTGAGATGGAGATGTGGTCCATTCGCTGATCGACCTCACCTAAGCTCGAATGGAGATCAAATTGATCCCACACCATCAAGAAAGTAAAATGAAGATATCTAATGGTGGAAATCTCATGACATGCAGTTTTTCTTTAAAAGCTCCAAACCATTTTTAGCTAAAGGACGGTTTCAATGGCATACCTCACCAGATTTTAGGATCGACAGTTCTGATGATTGAGGAAGCTTTGTTCAGTAGAAATGAAGCCATGTTGAGTGGCAAGAGCTTTGATTTGAGGTGGATTGGTTGGAAGACCAAGGCATGGGATGAAAGTGGTCGGCTTTGATCGAACTACACCCTTCAGTCTTTGGGAAGCTTCGGGGATGATTCATTCTCGCTCGTCTAGCTCTAGGATGGTGTGTGCAAAGTTAATTTCACTTTGATGGAGATTTGAGCAAATGAAAATTGTATTGGGGCTCCCCTATTTTGATTTTTCATAAAATTGAGAGAGGAAGAGTTGGGGAGCTTGGGAAACCTTAGAGATCAACATGGGACGTGTGTCTCTGGCTGCTAGGGTTGTAAGGAGTGTGAATTTTATGATTTGAGTGAGAATGAGGGGGGAATACCCCATCATTCCTTGGATTCTATGGCCATGGCCGTTTGGCTATTTTGATCAAGTGGCTGTCATGGGGAGCTCAATTTGGATAGGGAATCATCCTAGTTGGCTTCACTTGAGTGGAGGAGGGTGTGAGAGTGGTTGTCATGGGTGTAGTGGGTGTCCTATGGCTTTCCACGTGTTTCAATAGGAATGGGGAGAGGATTTCACCTCCCCATGAGTCAATCACACTTGGGTCAGGTTAGCCAATGTCCTTGGTGCTTTAGTGGACCAATGAATGTGTGCTAAGTGGCCAAGGAAGAGAAAAGATCATTCCCCCAGGTGATTTGCCTGATGTGATACCCTTAGCCCAAGGGTATCTTAGTCATTTGACATGAGATTTGACTTGGGCAGATTTGAGATGAGTCAAAAGTGGGTTAGCCCAAATTTCAAGTGGTTTGGAGTTCATTTGGTTTGATTTGGCTTAATTTGACCTATTTAGGTCAAATTGGGTTAGGTTGGGTCAAGTCGACCAATTGGTCAAACTGGGTTAAACCAAGGGTTGGGTCAAGTTTATATGACCATTTGGAGTGTATTGGTGTCTTTGGTTTGGTTTAATTTGGTTTAGATTTGATTTTGGCTCATTTGATTTCATTTGGGTTAAATGGGTCAAGTTGACCAAATTAGCTTGGGTTATGGCTTGGTTTGGGTTTGGTTGATCATTTGGAATGTGTTATGAGCTTTTGTTGAGATCAATTTAGATTTGATTGGGTTTTAGGTTGGTTTGACCCTTTAGGTTAAGTTAGGTCAACTTGAGTTAAGAGGACCAATTGGGTTTGGTTTGGCTCAATTGAAGGTCAATTCATATTCAAATGTTAGTTTTGGATTGATGTGAATCATTGGTTTCAATGGATTTATCTTAGGTTACAATTTGGTTAGTTTGGGTTCATATAGGTTAAAGGGTTGACTTGGTCAAAGGGCTAGGTTGACTTGGTTTGACCCAATTTATGATAATTGACCAACCTAGGATGATCAACAATTATGTCATGAAGTTTAGATTAGCTTAATTCACTTTGATTGGGATTGAATTGGATTTTGGTTCATGTAGGGCTAATTGGTCACTTTGGGTCAAGTGAGCCAATTAGGTTTAGTTGCCTTGATTTTGGGTTGAGTTTGACTTAGTTGAGTTTATATATGGATTTAAGATTGATATATAAATTCAATTGCAATTGATTTGGATTCAAATAAGTTTTTGTTCATTTGAAAGTTTCAAATCAAATGGGCTAAGTTGGGTTTGACTTGGGTTGATTTTGGCTTGGCTTTATGATTGTAGATTACATTTATATTTGGAAAGATGATTGTAGGAATTATTGATTGAAGAGAAAATCTATTAGTTTTGACTTAATTTGGATGGGTTTTGGCTAAGTCCAAGAAATTATCTTAAAGGGTATAAATTGGGTTTTGATTTGATTTTGGATATGGTTTTGGCTATTTGAATTTATATTTCATTTATATTTTGGAATATAAATGAAGGTATAAATGGCTTATGAGAAAATCACTTGAGATTGGAGTGATTTGGAAGCAAATTTGACTAAGCTCATGGAGGTAGGTCAAAGGGCTTAGAAGGAAATCGATTTAGTTTGGTTTGGTTTTGATCATTAGAATGTGGGTTTCATTTATATTTATGAATATAAATGAATAAATAATTGATTTATAAAAAAATCAATTGATTTTGGGTTGAGATTTGGTTAAGATCATGGAGGTAGGTCTATATGGCTTAAGATGGGGCTTGGATGGAATTGGATTTAGTTTGATTTAGTTTTGATCATAGAGGTTTATATTTCATTTATATTTGTAAATATAAATGAAGGAATAATTGATTCATGAAGAGATCAATTAATTTTAATTTGGTTTAAAGGTGGTTTTGGCTAAGCTTATGAGAGTGGATCATAAGGCTTAAGAAGGATTTGGGAATTGGATATCATAAGCTTCAATCATTTGGTTTGGAATTTTGATTTGGATTTGGTATTAAATTTGAGTTTGATTGATTGTTTGATAGGGTGAATCTGGATTGGATTTGGGTTGTAGGTAAGAGGTTATCCTAATCCCTAAGGCATAACCTAATTATATGATTAACCCTTCTAAGTCTTTAAGTTTAGATCAAGTGTTCACCTAATCACCAGAAGTGTCTTATGACTAAAGAAACCTTAGTCTAGCATGTTCCTAGGTCTAAGGAGAGGAGGTTGAGAATTCATTCCAAAAGTGAGGTCAACAGTGATGATCTCCCCGATGAACAAGTCATAAACTTAGGGAATACTAGCATTCACCAGTGGGAGATGTATTTTGATGGTGTGGCTTCCCCTCAAAGAGGAGAAGAACCACAATCTACTCTTCTAGAAAAGGCAGAGATATGAATAGTTCTCCTAACTCTAAACCATAATATGTTGAGATTCTCTTATCATCTATTTGATCTTTGCACCAATAATAAAGCCAAATATTAGGTTCTGATTGTCGGTCTAGAGTTGGCCATATCCCTAAGCATCCAGAAAATCAACATCTTTGGGGATTCCCAACTAGTGGTCAACCAAATTATTGGATCCTGTAAGGTTCTTAAGTCTAGACTCTATCACTACCATAAGTATACAATGGAGCTACTGGCCCAAATTCCAAAAGTGACCATCTACAAGATTCTTCAAGGATAAAATGCCACCATAATTGTAAATGAGTTCATATTAATGGAGTCTATCTTATTGACACTTAACTCATCAAAAAAGAAGGCATGTAGACTTACATCTCCCTAAAGCGAAACTGATTATCGGGATAGTCTATCGTCGGCTCGACATGTGCTATCGGACTTAGGGTTGCTTGTCGGTGTGCAATGGTTATACTTAAGAAGAAAGTGTAGCAGACTTACATCTTCCAAAGTAGGGATCAACCACTAGGGTGACCCATTGATGGCGCAACAGATCAACCCAACCTAAGGGTGACTACTAAGTTGAGAGTCACAAAGAAGGATTGGACCCAGACTTGAAGTAGTAAAGAGAAAATGAACTGCTGGGGGACTTATCCAAATCCTCTAATCGACAAAGTCAGTTCACAATGGCTACTTTAAGAAGAGGCATAGCAGACCTACATCCTCTTAAACAAAGCCATCATGATGATAATTTACCGACCATGCAGTAAGGCCTACCATACTAATAAGGAGCTCATCGGTGTGTAGTGGCCAAGTAAGGGAGGAAAGCATAGCAGACTTACATCCTTCAAAATAAGAAGATCCATTGGGATGACACACTAGTAGGGTAGCACATTAGCTTAACATAGAGCAGCTAATGAGTGAGTGCCACAGGGGGAGTTATCCCACATCAAAATAGCTCTAGACAAAAGATGTGTATTAGTTTGTGTGTTTGTGTGATTTTTGTGTTGGTGTGGTGTTGATGAAGGATAGGATGTCACTTGGGTTCTTTTACACCTACACTAAACACATCGTGGCTGATTCAAAAATAAGCAAATAATGCTTAAAATAAAGAGAAGATTTGATGAATTAAAAATGGAGTTTTTATTGATGATAATTGCCTTCAAACATGAATTTGAGGATAATATTTTTTTAAAATAAAGCCCATTTATTGTAAGCATCAGGTGCTCTCCTTTATGGTTTATCAACTAATATGATCCTCCTCGGTAAGCCTTTTCTATGACAAAAGGGCCTTCCCAAGTGGGTTCAAACTTGCCTCCCATCTTGCGACAGGCAACAATTGGTCTCCTTAGAACTAAAATAAGCTCTTATACTTGAAAAGCTCTAGGATAGACCAACTTGTTGTGAGCTTGAATCATTTTGTATTTATACAACTCGAGGTTCTAGCATGCCCATAGGCATCTCTCCTCCAAACCTTCGAGCTCTTCTAACTGCAGCTTAGCATTCTGCTCCATTGTGATCTTGCTACCTATAACTATCCTTAGTGATAGGAGTTGGACTTCTAAAGGTAGAATATCTTTAGACCCATACATTAAGGAGAAAGGGGTAGATTAAGTTAAAGTTCTATATGTGGTGCGATGGGCCCATAAGGCTTCAACTAACTGCTCATGCCACTATCACTTGTTTTCATCGAGCGTATTCTTTAATATTTGGATGAGAGTTTTATTGAAGGTTTTTTCCAAGCAATTTTTTCTCGAGTAGTAGATGGTAGAGTATCTCCAATCTATATTATGTCTCCAGGAAAATTTGTTGATCTTGATGCTCTTGAATGCAGTACCATTATCAGATATAATTCATCGAGGCACCCTGAACTTATATATGATATGGTTCCTGAAAAACTTAAACATATACTGAGCTATGATGTCTTTGAGCGAGATCATCTCCTCCCACTTGGAAAAGTAGTCGGTGGCAGCTAGGATGAATCAATGACCCTTGGAAGAAGGAGGATCAATTGGACCCACTATGTCGGTACCCCAACACTTAAATGGCCATGAGACCATTGTAGGATGTAGAATGTTGAGTGGTTGATGTAAGACCACACCGTGTACCTAACATTGATGGCATCGCCTAGCTATATCCATGTGATCTATAATTATTGATGGCTAGTAGTATCCTAGTGTCTCATCTTGGCTTCATCTTCAGACCGGATTGGTGAGCTCTGTTTAAAGCTGAGTGTACCTCGGTCATGATGTTACGAGCTTCATGTTTATCTAAATAACATAACCACATATGATCGAAAGACCGCCGATACAATGTGCCCTCCATAAGAGTGTAAGAAAGGGCTCTCTGCTTCACTTGATGTAACTTCTCTTGAGATAGTTTGCCTCTATTTAGATAATTCATGAATGGTTGCCTCCAATCTGAGTTATCATTCTTTTTGGCAATGGTAACCTCCCCTTAAAGAGAGAGTCTCTCGATGAGTTCAATATCCATAAGGGATAAGACTTGTCTATTTTGGACTCTTATTAATATGGACTAATCTTCCAGACATGCTAACTCCTTGGTAAGCTTGGCTAAAGCATCTGCCACAACATTTTCTCCTCGAGGAATCTTGTAAATGGTAACCTTTAGGATTTGGGCCAACAGCTCCATAGTATACTTATGGTAGTAATGAAGCTTAGGCTTTAAAACCTTATAGGACCCAGTGATTTTATTAATGACTAACTAAGAATCCCTGAAGATGTTGATCTTCTGGATGCATAGCATGACTGCTCACTCCAGATCAGCAATCAAAGCCTCATATTCGGCTTCGTTATTGGTGCATGGATTGGATAGGTGATATGAGAATCTTATCACATCGCAGTTCAGAGTTAGGAGAACTATTCCTACCCTTGCCTTTCCTGGGATAATATATTGTGATTCTTCTACTCTTTGAGAGGAAGCCACTCCATCAAAGTACATCTCCCAATAGTGAATGCTAGTGTCCTCTAAGTTCATGATTTATTCATCGAGGAGGTCATCACTAGGTGGAGAGTCAGCAGGAAGTGGGTGTGCTGCTATAAAATCTGCTAATGTTCTTTCACTACACTGAGGGGTATGAAAGTAATGTCAAACTATGATAAAGTCATGAACCAACATGCCAATAGTCCAGATAGCATCGGTCGCATCATGAGATATTACAAGGGATTGATCCTAGAGATTAAGTTCACCTTTTGAGAGAGCATATAGTGTCATAGCTTTTGGGATGCAACGATTAAAGCTAGGCAGTACTTCTTAATAGGTGGATAATTTTCCTCAGTAGGGATTAGATGGTGGTTGAGGTAGTTGAGAGGGTTCTCCTTTCCTTCGTCATTGGCTTGGGCCAACAAAGCACCAAGAGAGTCTACTAATGTAGCGGTGTAGAGAATGAGCAGCTTGCCCTGAATAGGGGCTGCTAGAAATGGTGACATCATCAAGTAATGCTTGATATCTTCAAAGGCATGCTAACACTTATCATCCTACATGAACTTTGCATCCTTTTTGACAAGTGCTGAAAATGGCTAGCACCTTCATAATATGTTGGATATGAAGCATCTTAGATATGCTAACCACCCTTAGAATGATCTGAGTTGAGTTAGACTTCTAGGGGTGGCATTTCTAAGATCTCCTTGATCATCTCTGGATCGATCTCTATTCCCCGGTGTCAGACTTAAAACCCACGAAACTTCCCTAAAGTTACTCCAAATGCACACTTCAGGGGGTTCATTTTGAGATTAAATTACCTTAACCGTTCAAAAATTACTCTCAAGTCAAAGAGGTAGTCATTCTTCTTCTTTTTTCTTTTGACTATAAATCATCAATATAGCACTCGACTTGATGATGAATGAGTTCATCGAAGATTCAAGTCATGGCCCGCAGGTAGGTGGCACCAGCATTTTTAAGGCCGAAAGGCATGACCTTATAGTAATAAATTTTGGTCGGGGTTTGAAAGACAATATTTTTTTCATCTTTGGGGCCATCTTTATTTGGTTATATATCCAGATGAGCCATCCATAAAGTAGAAGACTTCATGAGATGAGAGAATGTCCACCATCAGTTATGGGATTGGTAGTGAAAATTTGTCTTTTGTAAATGCCTTATTTAAGTCCCTAAAATCGACCCAAATGTGAATTTGGCCATTTTTGTTCTTAATTGTGATGACACTAGCCAACCAGGTAGGGTATTTTTTTCCTAGATGAAGCAAGCATCAATTAGTTTCTTGACTTCAGAAATGACCTATTATTCAATGTCTAATTGCATGTGTCTAGGAGCTTGCTTGATAGGTTCACATTAGGCTTTATTGCATGTAGGAGATCAACCCGACATCTCTTCATAAATCCATGCAAAGTAGTCCTTAAATTTAATTAATAGCCTAACTAAGTCATTAGTTTTAGTTTCATTCAATAAAGAACTGATGTATGTTAGACATGCATTGTCTTCAGTTCCTAAGTTGATTTTTTTGAGCTTGTCGATGGTTGACCTAATCTCCTCTTCGAACTCTGGTGGTGCATCTTTAACTTCAAAATCATATGGAGCATCTGAAGTTTATAAGCACACCTCCTCATATGGTTTAATGTGATTTGAAAAGAACCTATCAGATTCTAAATGATTAGTGATGACTAAGCAATAATCATCATCATCGACTGGACCAACTGTACTGAATCCTAGTCCCGGTCTTGATTGAGAATGTCTGCATTTGTTATCCCACAACCTCTTGAAGTAATCTGACCTGTGTTTAGACCAAGCATGTGGAATCAATCCTCTCTATGCTAAATTAAGAACACAAATCGAGTATCAATCAAAAGGTAATTGTATTAAATCTTTATATGAATCATCTTCAAGTTCTACATCAGCTTCCTGACTTGAGAATGATGCTCCCAAAAAGAACCTCTGTACTTTCACATCTGTGGAAGATCTAAGAGCTTTCTTAACTACCAAACCCTTAACTTTTTGAGATAAAAGTGAGGTTAGACTAAGGTTCCCACCTGCTGCCTGATAGCTTCACACATAGACTGGGATACACTAATGCTTTGCTTCAAAACCCGATCTTCGTTGCTGTCGGGCTCAACTATCACTTACATGGGGATCTGCTATTTGGATGTGTTAGCTGGCATACTAACCATATAAGACTCATCCTCTAAACTAGAATCCAAGTCCATATGGATAGTAGGTGTACTCCTGGTGGCAGGGACATATCTCCTATTGGGTGGCCAATAAGGAGGTCTTCCATCCCTAGGCTGCCTCTAGATCTACTTGTCTTCCTTCTTAGCGGAGGTTGGGTCATCCTACCCATATGTTTGAATGTAGTAACGAACTATGGGTGGAATCTAATATCGGCTCTATTTCCTCCTCTGTGTCTATGTCTCGCTCCATCTTTTTCTCAATCTTTACATCTTTTTCTTTTTCTTTTTTCTATTTCTTTTTCTTTATCTTTTCTTTTTTGTTTTCTTTCTTTTTCTTCTTTTATGATGTGGGTATTTTGAATGATCTCACGAGAATAGAACTTTTGAGTTTGAGGGAGGTAATAAGATGCATTCTCAAATATCCCGACCTCATGAACAAAAAATGGTATGAGATCTCCTTTAATTAAGTACTCGATCTCACCTCTCATGAACTTGAGGCACTGATGTAGAGAGGATGGGATCATATTGTTCTCATGTATCCACGGTCTCTATAGCAAAGCATTGAATGATGTATCGAGTCTATAACATAGAACTTGGCTTCAGTCTTCCACGCATCTACCTCTAATGACAACACTATGGAGCCTAAAGTCCTCTCACCTTGTTCATTGAATCCTCTCAACATCATCCTTTCTGCTTGAGTTTGGAGATGTCTATCCTCAAATAGACAAGGGTTTTTAGGCTCATAATGTATACTGATGCATCGAGGTCAACCAACACTCTTGATAACCTGAATCTGCCCATGTCCACTATGATGTACAAGGGATAGTTATGCTTGATCGTCCCTAGAAATAGGTCTTCATCGATGAATGTAACTCCTAGGATGTCCTTTGAATGGAATGCTTCCTCTTCAATAGTGGTTAGCTGAGCTAAGCATATCTTCGGATCAAGTAGAGCCTTGATTAGAGATTCCCTCATCTCTTTGGATAAGATAAGGGCGTCGTATATGCTTAACTTAGCTGGAAACTTTCTAAGGTGAGCTAGAATGTTGTAATCAACTCTAGCTTAGTCTTCTACAAGCATATTCATAGTGGAACATCTTGTGGAGGGGCTATCTGCTCATTAGAACCAATGATTTGCTTACCCTTATCCTGAAGTGCTACCCTAAGAGGTAGAACTTTGCTACTGTGTAGGTTGACTTTGGTGACTTCGTGTGGTGGGTTGGTAGAAAGTTCTACCTGTTCATCTAGTAAATCTATAGCTTCTCCAATGGGACCCTTGAAGTGAGTTGACTCCAAGTCAATCTCAATGTGAACCCGATTGATTCAAAAAAGGAAAGTATAATTTTGAATCATAAGAGAAAGGATCATAATTATTTGTGCTATTATTATTATTTAGACTTGGAGAGCTTTCAATTGAAATGAGATCATCAAGACTATCAAAAGTATAGAAGATATAAGCAGAATCTATTTTCTTTATTGATTTCCTTCTAGGTGGAGGTACATGATAGAAATCAAGTAAAGTAAGCAGAGCGAGGGGTTTAGTGCCCTCGTCCATAGATACAATGTTTCTGTTATAAAAAGAGCTAGATGAAGTGGTAGTAGCTGCAACAGTGGATGGAATGTTTGACTTGGATGATGGTTGTGCTACTTGGCTATCCTGGGAAAGTGAGGACTGTTGTTGCTATTGCTGAGCTCCCACTTTCCTCAAGTTATCTTTGGCAACTTACAAACCTTTCTTGGTGTTGGAGGTTTGAGCTGCCTCAAGCACCTGCAAGGAGAGTTCCTTGATCTTAGAAATAATTTTCTTAGAGGTTCAAGATAAAAAATATCCCAACCTTTTTATGTCTTGAGAGGATCACATGTATCCCCAAGGATTACCTTAACAGAACTAGATGGTTATTCCAATAAGTAATCCTTAGGGACAATTATGGCACCCAACTTATAGCTGTGTTCAAGCTAGTCCTTGAAAGTGATGCAATCTTCTAAGACATGGCCTAACATGCGGTAGTAGGGGCAAAAATTAGGATCATCACTCTTTCCCACTTCCTCCGGCCTCTTAAGCTCTAGTAGTTGAAAATCAAGCTTCTTTAAGAAGTTCTCAAAAATCTACATGACTACCTCCCTCTTAAATGAATAGGTCTTATTTAGTTTGCCCAAAAGAGTATGTGGGTAGTAGCTACTTGGTGGCAGATATGAGTACCATTGCTGATTGTACTGCTGAGGAGGTGGTGGTGGCAATGGCTATTGAGGTGATTGTGGTGACCGATATGATCTAAAATATGTAGAGCTCAGGCCGATCAGCCTCCATAAAACTAGGCTGTTAAATCAAAGCTTTGTCTGTAGTGTAAGAACTACTGCTAATAGGTCATTGATCCTCCTCTCCATTCTACTAACCTGCTCATCCTTCTACTTGAGCTGTTGGACGAGGTGTTGGGTTAAATGAGCAGTGTCATCCTCTTTAACCAACAATACCTTCCTAACTATGATGTTCTATAAGAAGGGATCCTCAGTATCTGCCATATGGACTTCTATTGAGTCCTCAAATAGATCATCATCATCGGGGTCAAAGGCTACCCTACCCTATTCTTGATCTGAATGATCACTCCCAAGAAGTTTCCTCTTTTCAGCAAAGTAGTCTTCTAGGATGTCATCTAAAGAACAGTTCCCTACTATGTCGGGTTGTACTGCCATAAACTCCCATTGACTACTAACTGTAAGGCTGTGTTCATCTAACTCTACGCATCTGACATTACCTACTGAATGGGTGCCCTCACTAGGAAGGTCTTCTGCCATGGGAACTATGCTGTCATCCCCCCTTCCTCTACTGCTACTGGCATCTGCGGTGGTGGTATGACGATGACACTTTTGGGTCACCACTCCCTCTTTGCCATAGCTAAAATGAAAGTTTGAATGGGGGAGCTCAACTTAACCTTAGATGATGGCACTGATGGAGTGGGATTCTTAGGCTTAGGCCATAGCTGGATCACCAATGGGGATCTTCTCTCCCCAGATGCAAACTTTTGGACCTTGATAGAGATTGTGGAAGAGGGAACTTGAATAAGTGATGGTGGATGAGGAGTGGAGCGGTGTGATGGTGGTAACACCGACTATCCTCCCACTAGAACTCTCTCCCTGCAGCAGACGTTGCCAAACGAAACTATACTATCAGTACAATCAGCTTTGGTGGCCCGCCGATTGGGAATATCAACAAGGGCAGAGGCCGCTGACTGTCAAGTGTACTTCCGACTCTCCCTTCTGCCCGCCTGAGCTACTACTCTGGCCTCGATGGCCTTCTTACTATGGATCTGACTACTGACACTCCTAGGGATCATAAACCTCAAATCAAATATTGCACCAAGCTTTGAGCATCCATAAGCTCTGCCAACCTGGCAAAGAATTATCCTAAGAGTGGCATAGGGCTTCCTCCACTCCCTAGTTGGTACCTCGTAATGAGCTGGTCATGGAGGTGATGCAGCAATCCTCCTAATATCTTCCTCTACATCTAAGCTAGAGAGGGGGTGGAATATGCTACCACACCCAAGAAAGGAAGATCTCCGTGGAGAACCTTCTTTAATAATGTAGGAGGCAATGTCGACCTCTTTAGCTGCATGGTCATGATGCCACTTGATCTTCTTATTTTTATTACGGTGTTGGGTGTGGGAGAGCAGGGTGGTGCAAGAACTAGAACCTACCTCAAAGGTAGGGGAAACTATCTTAGATGCTAAGATATGTTTTCCCTTTGAGGGAACCAAAGAGGAGGTGCTAGCTCACACCAGGACTGTAGTAGAGACAACAACAATAGACTAAACTGGCAAAGGAACCACTAACACAGAAGCTACTGGAATTGACATAGAAGAAACTACAATTGATGATGCTACAGGGTCTTCAATAGCCTTCCACTTCAGTGAGGGGAACTCTGAGTTAGATGGAATGTCAAAACAAAGAAGTGGCTTTTGTCCATCCACCTCCTCCCTACTAACAGTCGTGAGGGCTGGTCCCTCACAGGTAATCTGAACTCCCTCAAAACTACAGTCGAAGTAAATCAGGTGGGTAATATCGGTCGTGGAGAGATTGGCCCAATCCAAGGCTAAATCTACACTAGAGGGGAAGGATAAAACAAACTTGATGGGAGCCATAGCAACTAAACTGGCTGAAGACTGAGAAGAAACTGACTGTGATGATACCTCTGCAATTGTTGAAATATAACTGAGTCAAACTCTTGCTTTGATATTTAGCTTCAAAAATTGATTTCTGATATTAACTTGGAATCTTGAACCCACACTTAACAAATTTAAGTATGCTAAGTGGGGTTCATTGAAATGGAGAGATTTGAGGAGAGTCTTTGCCATTGAAATTTGATTTTGATTTAGAACCTTCATTCAACAAATTTCAGTATGTTGAATGAGGTTCATTCTATTTTGGAGAGGCTTTGAAGATGTATTTTTTTTGTTTATCCTTTATCTAAAAATTTTGATTTGATGTTTGGGATCTTCACTTAGCAAATTTGGATATGCTAAATGAGACTCAAGTGTATGTTTGAAAATATTTTTGAAAACATTTTTGTTTGTTTGCGATGATGTGTGTCATGTGTTTAATTTTTTAAATTTGATTTCAAAATGGGATCCATACTTAGCAAATTTAGGTATGCTAAGTAAGGCCCAAATGTGTTTGATATATTTTTCTTTTTTTGGATTTGATTTTGAAAAATGAGACCTTTACTTAACAAATTTAGCAATGTTAAGTGAGGCTTAAGTGTGATTAATGAGTTTGTTTTATTTTGTTCTGAATGAGGGGAACTTCTATTTAACAAATGTGGTATGTTAAATAGAGTCCAACTTATTTTCAATTTTGAAAAATGGAACTCTCATTTGACAAATTTGAGTATGTCAAATGGAGGTCAAGTGTGTTTGATTTGTTTATGATTTTGAAAAGGGAACTCTACTTAGCAAATGTAGGTATGTTAAGTAAAGTCCAATTTGTTTTGATTTTTGAAAATGAATTCTCATTTGACAAATTTGGGTATGTCAAATGGAATTCAGATGTGTTTTGATTATGTTTTGAAAAAGGAAACTCTACTTAGCAAATGTGGGTATCTTAAGTAAAGTCCAATTTATTTTGATTTTTGAAAAGAGAATTCTCATTTGACAAATTTGGGTATCTCAAATGGAATTCAAATGAGTTTTGATTTTATTTTGAAAAAGGGAACTCTACTTAGAAAATGTGGGTATGTTAAGTAAAGTCCAATTTGTCTTGATTTTTGAAAAAGGGAATTGTCATTTGACAAATTTTTGTATATCAAATGGAATTCAAATGTGTTTTGATTTTATTTTTATTTTTATTTTTATTTTGGAAAAGGGAACTCTACTTAACAAATGTGGGTATGTTAAGTAGAGTCCAATTTGTTTGGATTTTTGAAAAAGGGGAGTTCCACTTAACAAAACTAGGTATGTTAAATGGAATTCAATCATAATTTTTTATTTTCAAAATGGGATTTTTGTGCATGATATTGCTTTTGAAAAAGGGAAACTCTGACTTAGCACATGTGGGATGTGCTAAATAGAATTTCAATTTTATGTCATGATTTCATTTGAAAATATGATCTTCATCCAGCAAACCTAGGTATGTTGAAATAGAGATAGCTATTTTTAAAAATGTGCTTTTGAAAAAGGGATTTTAAAATTATTTGATTTTGATTTTAAATGAACCTCCATGTAACAATTATGGACATTGTTAAATGGGGTTTGGTTATCTTTAAATCTTTTTAAAAATTTTATGCAAATCTTTTATCATGTGACTTTTAATTAATTTGAAAAGTGCACTTTAAAAATAATAATTTTGTAAAGGATTTATTATGGGATGAACCTTGCCTCACCAAGAAGATGGTAAAGAGGTTCTAAAAATTTTTAGTCATCTCCTTTAGTTTAGTTAATTTATTTTTACCTATTGGGGTAACACAATAGAGGTTTTAATACCTATATGGAGTGAGATCCTAAAACCTAAAGGATGTTGGCTAGCTTTGCTTAAGGATGAAATAGGCTAAGTGCCAATGGAAAGAAAGATAATCTTAGGCTTATGTAAGATCTAAGTTCACTGTCGATGCTTCGAGACAATAATGTCTACTAGAGATGGAGAGAGGATCCTTCTCCAGCTGAGTCACCAAAAAAATATGTGGTGTTTATTTTTTAGATATGAGACACCACGTAGATCTTAGGGGGGTACTTATTGAAGTGGTCGGATACAATATTAAGGAATGATGCACTATGTCAAAAGATAGAAATCATCACCCTATAATAGACCTGATCACCTAATAAGGACTCCTAAGGCATGATGAGTCTTTAAATATACCATAGATTTTTCCCCTACTTTACATGAAAAAGTAAAGCAGGGTTTATTTTAAGCTAGGTTCATTATGTTCCCTATGGAGGAAAGCTACCATAGTTAATTACATCCTAAGAGATGGAATCCCTTAAGAATACTCTCGATTAAAGTATAAATTAAGGTCTCCAAAGATTTCAAGGCTAGACTATCAAAGGATTGGTTGTATTGGAAAATCAAATGGGATTGTTCAAGGAGAAGACTTATTTTAAAAGCCAAAGAGAATGAGTAGGAAATGCTCATGATACTTGGAAACTTAATGAGCATTCCAATCTATCCTATGATTGGCCTTTATATATTTGAATTTGAGAAGAATGAAAAATCATGCAAAAGTTGTATTTCTTTCAATTGAATTATTTATACATGTGAGCTAAAGTTGAAAAGGAGATTTTCATTCATTAGCTAAATGCACATACAAGTGTATAAAAGTTTTAAGCAGATACTTCACGATTGTTAAACCAAGGGAGTGAGGTAAAGACTTCCTCAGGGCTACTTAAAACCTTGCGTCCCTAAAATTTCCAGAGTAGATATACCCACTATTCTTGTATACACATGAATGTACAAATGACTACAAGAATGGAAAAATCATGCAAAATTTCGTTCAATTGAAAGGAGATTTTCATTCATTAGCTAAATGTACATACAAGTGTATAAAGTTTTAAGTGGATACTTCACCATTGTTAAACCAGGGGAGTGAAGTAAAGTCCTTCTTGGGGCTACTTAAAGCCTCACATCCCCCAAATTTTTGGACTAGATATACCCAATACTCTTAAGTACACATGAATGTACAAATGACTACAAGAATGGAAAACCATGCAAAAGTTATATTATTTCAATTGAATTATTTATACATGCAAGCTAAAGTTCTATCTAAATTCTAACATAGAGATACATAAGAATGAATTCAAAAAAATGTTGTGTCCTTTTCAAATGGACTATACACTTGTTAACATCCAAACTTTATATAAATCCATGTACATTAAAGAAAGAGAACTCCATATCACCTATTTTAAGCTATATACATGTGCAAGCTTGTAAATATTAAAAACTATTATCACTCCAAATATTGTAGTTGATTGGTAAATTTTTGAAAATAGATTTTGATTTAATAGTGAATATAGACACACATATAATTAGTTTATCAACACATGCAAGCTTAACATAATGGAAAATCATTTGATTTAATTAAATGTAAAATTCATGGATGAATGATTCAAGTGACATACAACATCTAACATGATTGAAAAGGAATTACTAAATATAAACATATGATTTCATTCAACTAAGTTAATTCATAAGGACAATCAACTCAAATAAAAGCATTTAAGAAAAACCAAGGCTTTTTAATTAATTTATGACTTGAGATTTTGATTAAGTTTGAAGAGGAGAGGAATTATTTGTTGTTATGATCCCATTCCCACATTAGTAATTAATTTGGTTCAACAAAAAGGAATTAAATTGATTTTATGAGTTAATTAGGTTGTAACATGCATTAAGTACTTTAATTAACCCTTTCTTATATCACCTTAACATATTTACCCAAATAATGGTAAGCCAACATGATATGCATGTGCATTGGAAATAAAATCAGCAATGATCCTAAGAAAAGAAAGGGTCCTAATGCAGTTGGCTCACCATTAATGGTTAATTAAGCTAAGGGACTTAATTAAGCACACTTATAATTCTCCCACACATGTGGGCTAATTATAGTTTTCTTAAGATTCTCTCAGGTTATTGAACACTTAAGAGTCTATCCAAGAAACTTAATTATATGAGATCTGGAATGATGATTTCAATTTCATTAATTTAGTCATTTAATTAATGAATTAAATCATTAATTCTAAATTAATTAATTTCCATTCAAGTGAAATGAACTTAGGGAATATATTAGGAAAGAGGTCCTAATCTCATTCCACATGACCATTCATTATTCCATAATGATTAGCAAGCTTAACTAATAATTTTCTTACTATTTAGAATGTTAATTAATCACCTAATTAGTTAAGAAAGTAATTAAGGCTAAGACACCCAATTTCCTTAATTAACCAAGCAATAAATCACAAGAAAATTATGGGAGGCAAAGGCCATCCCATTAATCAACCTCAAAATGTTTGGAATTAAGTACTTGGGTAATTAAAAAATAATTAAGTTAATTAAGTTTTCAATTAAACTTAAATTAAACCTTAATTATTATTCAAAATTAATTAAAGGTATTTTTATTAAATTATCCTTTGAAATACCTTTAAAATGAATATTTATTTATATTTTTTAAATTTTTCTATAATTAGTTATGAATTTATAAAGTTTCAGCCATTAAAATGCATTTAATTAACCTTAATTAAGCCTAATCCTGTTGGCGCACTGACGCGGCATGCTTTCCGCGTGGTGCCTTGGGATTGGTTATTTAAGTTGCACATCCAAAGGCTGAGTCAGCCGGCAGTGGGATGCGCTTTCTCGTGAGCCGTCCGATCTAAGATCGGACACCCACAATCAAACTCACAGTTAAGTAGTATTAATCAGCTTGATCTAGCATGATTTGATCAGGATCATTTATTTTGATCACACATACATACGGTCCATGATTTGTCTCCTCTTGAGCGGCCAGAGACAGAGACCGTCCATCATTCATCACTTGATCTGAGCTCATCCGAGCTCGAATGGAGATCAAATCAATCACACACCATCAGGGAAGCAAAACAAAGTGATCAAATGGTGGAAATCTCACGACATGCAACTTGTCTTCAAAAACTCCAAACCATTTTAAGCTAAAGTTCGGATTCAATGGCATACCTCATTAGAGCTTAGGACCGATGGTTTTGATGATTGAGGAAGCTTCATTTAGTGGAAACAAAGCCTTATTTACAAGCACGAGCTTTCATTTGAGGTAGATTGCTTGGAAGGCCAAGGCATGGGACTGAAGTGGTCAGCTTCGATTGAACTCCACCCTCCGATCGTTAGGAACCTTGGGGGATGATTCATTCTCACTCATCTAGCTCCAAGGATGGTGTGTTCAAAGTTAATTTCACTTTGATGGAGGTTTGAGCAAATGGCTATCGGATTAGGGCTCTCCTGTTTTGATTTTTTGTAAAAGTGAGAGTGAAAATGTTGGGGAGCTCGGGAAACCTTGGAGATCACTCTAGGATGTGCACCTTTAGCTGCTAGGTTCGTGAGGAGTGTGAATGGTAAGATTTGAGTGAGAATGAGGGTGGTATACCCCCCTCATTCCATGGATCTGATGGCCATGGTCGTTTAGCTATTTTGATCAAATGGCTATCATGAGAAGCTCAATTTGGCCAGGGAATCATCCTAACTGGCTTCACTTGAGTGGAGGAGGGTGTGAGAGTGGCTGCCATGGGAGTAGTGGGTGTCCTATGGCTTTCCAAGTGTTGTAATAGGAATAGGGAGGTGATTTTACCTTCCCATGAGTCATGATCGACCCAACCACCCTTGGGTTAGGTTAACCAATGTCCTTAGTGCCTAAGTAGAATAATGGATGTGTGCCAAGTAGCCAGGGAAGAGAAATGGCCATTCTCCCAAGTGATTTCCCTCATGTAATACCCTTAGCCCAAGGGTATCTTGGTCATTTAGCATTGTATTTGATTTAGATAGATTTGAGATGAGTAAAAAGTGTGTTAGCCCAAATTTCAAGTCATTTGGAGTTCATTTGGTTTGATTTAGCTTAATTTGACCTATTTAGGTCAAATTGGGTTAGGTAGAGTCAAGTTGACCAATTGGTCAAATTGGGTCAAACCGAGGGTTGGGTCAAGTTTATTTGATCATTTGGAGTGTATTGGTGTCTTTGGTTTGGTTTAATTTGGTTTAGAGTTGATTTTGGCTCATTTGAGTTCATTTGGGTCAAATGGGTCAAGTTGATCAATTTGACCCAGTTGACGAAATTGGCTTGGGTTATGGCTTGGTTTGGGTTTGGTTGATCATTTAGAATGTGTTGTAAGCTTTGGTTGAGTTTAATTTGAATTTGATTGGGTTTTAGGTTGGTTTGACCCTTTAGGTCAACTTGGGTCAACTTGGGTTAAGAGAGCTAATTGGGTTTAGTTTGGCTCAATTGAAGGTCGATTCATGTTCAAATGTTGATTTTGGGTTGATTTGAATCAATGGTTTCAATGGATTTTGCTTAGTTTGCAATTTAATTAGTTTAAGTTTATATGGGTTAAAGGGTTGACTTGGTCAAAGGGCTAGGATGACTTGGTTTGACCCAATTTATGATAATTGATCAACCTAGGATGATCAACAATCATGTCATGAAGCTTGGATTGGCTTAATTCACTTTGATTTGGAATGAATTAAATTTTGATTCATGTATGCTAAATTGGCCACTTTGGGTCAAGTGAGCCAATTGGGTTTAGTTGTCTTTATTTTGGGTTGAGTTTTATTTATTTGAGTTTATATATCAAATTGTGATTGATATATAAATTCAATTGCAATTTGTTTGGATTCAAATGAGTTTTGATTAATTTGGAAGTTTCAAGTCAAATGGGCTAAGTTAGGTTTGACTTTGGTTGATTTTGGTTTGGCTTGATGATTGTAGACTCCATTTATATTTGGATAAATGATTGAAGGAATGATTGATTCAAGAGAAAGTCCATTGGTTTTGACTTATTTTGGGTGGGTTTTGGTTAAGTCCAAGAAATTGGCTTAAAGGGTATAAATTGGATTTTGATTTGATTTTAGATTTGGTTTTAACTATTTGAATTTATATTTCATTTATATTTGGGAATATAAATGAAGGTATAATTAGCTTATGAGAAAATCACTTGAGTTTGGAGTGGTTTGGAAACAAATTTGACTAAGCTCATTGAGGTAGGTTAAAGGGCTTAGAAGGAGATCGATTTAGTTTGATTAGGTTTTGATCATTGGAATGTGGGTTTCATTTATATTTGTGAATATAAATGAATAAATAATTGATTTATAAAGAAATCAATTGATTTTGGGTTGATTTGGGTTGAGATTTGGTTAAGCTCATGGAGGTAGGTCCATATGGCTTAAAAAGGGCCTTGGTTGGATTTGGATTTAGTTTGATTTAATTTTGATTATTGGGGTTTATATTTCATTTATATTTATGAATATAAATGAATGAATGATTGATTCATGAAGATATCAATTGATTTTGATTTGGTTTAAAGGGGATTTTGGCTAAGCTTATGAGAGTGGATCAAAAGGCTTAAGAAAGATTTGGGAGTTGGATTTGATCATGGGCTTCAATCATTTAGTCTAAAATTTGGATTTGGATTGGTATTAAAATTGAGTTTGATTGTAGCCTTGATAAGGTGAATCTGGATTAGATTTTGGTTGTAAGGTAGGAAGGTTATCCTAATCCCTAAGGCATAACCTAATCATATGATTAACCCTTTTAAGTCTTTAGATTTAGGTCAAGTGTTCACCTAATCACTTGAAGTGTCTTATGACTAAAGAAACCTTAGTGTCTAGAAGGTTCCTAGATCTAAGGAGAGGAGGTTGAGAACTCACTCCAAAAGTGATATCAATAGTGATGATCTCCCCAATGAACAAATCATGAACTTAGGGGATGCTAGCATTCGCCATTGGGAGATGTATTTTGATGGTGAGGCTTCCTCTCAAAGAGGAGAAGAACCACAATCTACTCATCAATGAAAGGCAGAGGTAAGAATAGTTCTCCTAACTCTGAACTATAATATGATGAGATTCTTATATCATATATTTGATCCTTGCACCAACAATGAAGCCGAATATGAGGCTCTGATTGCTGGTCTGGAGTTGGCCATATCACTAAGCATATAGAACATCAACATCTTTGGTGATTCCTAATTAGTGGAACCAAATCATTGAGTCCTACAAGGTTCACAAGTCTAGACTCTATCACTACCACAAGTATACAATGGAGTTGTTGGCCCAAATTCCAGAAGTGACCATCTACAAGATTCCTTGAGGAGAAAATGCCATAACATATGCTTTAGCCAAGCTTGCCAAGGAATTTGCATGTCCGGAAGATGAGTCCATATCAATAGAGGCCCAAAATAAGCAAGTCCTACCTCTTATTAGCACTAAACTCATCAAAAAAAATACTTTCTTAAAGGGGAGGTTGTTGTTACCAAAAAGGACAAGGAGCTGGATTGGAGGAAACCATTCATGGTTACCTAAATAAAGAAAAATTACCTTAAGAGAAGTCACAAGCACATCAAATGAAGAAAATGACACTTTCCTATGCCCTCATGGATGGTGTCTTATACTGGCTATCCTTCGATCATATATGATTATGTTGTTTAGATGAACACGAAGCCATTAAGATTGTGACTGAGGTGCACTCAGGATTATGCGGAGCTCACCAAATCCAATCCCAAGATGAAAGGCAAAATGATGAGACTCAGATACTATTGGTCGTCAATGATCAAAATTGTATGGACATAACTAGGCGATGTCATCAATGTCAAGTACATGGAGTGGTCTTACACTAACCACCCAACATTCTACATCCTACATTAGCCTCGTGGTCATTTGAGTGTTGGGGTACTGACATAGTGGGCCCGATTGATCCTCCTTCTTCCAAGGGTCATTAGTTTATCTAAGCTGCTACTAACTACTTTTCCAAATGGGTGGAGGTGATTCCATTTAGAGAAGTCAAAGCTTAGCATGTGCTTCAATTTTTTAGGAACCATATAGTATATAGATTAAGGGTATCCTGCTAGACTATATCTGATAATAATACTGTATTCAAGAGGACCAAAATGAACACCTTCGCTAGGAGACATAGCATAGATTGGAGATACTTTACCATCTATTATCCGAGAGCGAATGATCTAGTAGAAGCCTTCAGCAAAACTCTTATCCAAATACTCAAGAAGATGCTCGATGATAATAAATGATAGTGGCATGAGCAGTTAGTTGAAGCTTTGTGGCCTACTGCACCTTCTACAGAACTCCAACTCTACTCATTTCTCCTTAGTGTATGGGTCTGAAGCCATTCTACCATTAGATGTCCAACTCCCATCTCCAAAGATAGCTATGGGTAGCACGATCACAATAGAGCAGTATGCCAAGTTTCATGTAGAAGAGCTCGAAGGTTTGGAGGAGAAACGCTTACGAGCATGCTAAAACCTTGAGTTGTACAAAGCCAAAATGATTCAAGCTCACAATTAGTTGATCCGCCCTAGAGCTTTTGAAGTATGAGAGCTTATTTTAGTTCTAAAGAGACCAATTGTTGCCCGTCGCAAGATGGGAGGCAAGTTTTACTCACTTGGAAAGACCTTTTTGCCATAGAGAAATCCTACCAAGGAGGATCATATCAACTTATCAACTATAAAAGAAGTGCTCGATGCTTCTAATCAATGGACTCTACCTAAAGAAATATTATCTATAAAATCATGTTGAAAAGTAATTATTATCAATGGAAATTCCATGTTAAATTCAATCTCTTCAAATTGAAACCATTTCTATCTACGAATCCATCACGACGTGTTTAGGATAGGTGTAAGAGCACCCAAGCAGCATCTTATCCTTCATTAACATAACATAAACACAAATTACACATAAAACATAAACAAACACATATCCTTTATCTCGATCTACTTTGAATTGAGACAATTCCCCTAGTGGTCCTCACTTTGTAGGTGCTTTATGTCGGGTTGATTTACTACTTAGCTAGTGTGTTAACCCTGTAGTCTTTTTTGCTTAGGAGGGTGTGAGTCCTTGTGCTTTCTTTCTAGCTTAACCACTGCACACCAATGAGCGCTTTGTTAATATGGTAGGCCTTACTATGCAACCGGTAAGCTACCCTCATGTTGGCTCTATTTAAGAAGATGTATGTCTCCTATGCTTTCTTCTTGGACCAACCTTCGTGCACTGACTAGGTCAAGTATATTCAAGGTATAGGTTAAGCCCCCCAGTGGCTCCTTTCTCCTGACTATTTCAAGTCTGGGTCTAGTCCTTCCTGGGACTCCCCACTTAGTAGTCACCCTAGGTCAGATAGTATCTGTCTAGCCAATGACAAACTATCTCGATGATCATTTATGTCTATGAATATGTAAGTCTCATAGCCCTTCTTCTTAGATTGATTATCATACACCGATGGGCACCTTAGGTTGGTTGGTGTTCACTATTCTGATGTAAACCCACCCAGTGCATGGCACCACTCATGAAAAATGTAAGTCTCTATACTTTATCCTTGAGTTGGCCACTGCATACCTGTAGACTTTCTTATCAGAGATCAGGATAACGCCTTTAGCTGCACCTCCCCTATGAGCACTCTATTTGGATCATGTCCTTGTGACCCCATCTAGACATTACTTGAGTTACTACTGGATTGGACAGTCTCCCTATCCTAATAACCACCCCTGTGGTGAGAAGGTTTGTACTACAGATGTGCAAACTCTCCTTGTAGATTAGTAAATCTGTGTTAAGTCCAGGCCGACATAACTCATTCTCAGTGCGATCCATCACACACCAACACAGCCCATGCAAACATATAAATAAACAAATATATATTTGCTTGTGGATTAGGAGGACACCCGCAGTGATACATTTTCTCAAGTAGGCATCCTATCTTTAGGGCAGTGTGAGAAAAACTCCTTTAGAGAAATCACTTGACTACCCTTGAGTTGAGATAAGATCCCCAGCGGCACTCACTTAATAGTCATCCTAGGTCGAATTTGATTTGTTGTGCATGCAATAGGTCACCCTAGCGGCTATTTCTTCTTTGGAAGATGTAAGTCCTCGTGCTTTCTTTCTAGCACAGCTGTTGCACACTGAAAGACAACCCTTTGGTTAGTTAGTCTCACTTTTTGGCTAATAGACTACCCCTTTGAATCAGTAAATCTGAGATAAGTCTAAGCCAACATAGCCCCTTCTCAGTGCGGTCCATTGCAAACCAACAGGGTCCATAAATCAAATGAAATCAAATTAATTCTGACTACATTTGAGTTGAGGTAAGATCCCCAGCAGCACTCACTCAGTAGTTGCCTTAGGTCAGCTTTGATTTGTTATGCATCCAACAAGTCACCCTAGCGATTATTTCTGCTTTGGATGTATGTCTCCTACGCTTTCTTTTTATCACAACCGTTGCACACCGAAAGGAAGCCCTTAGATTGGATAGTCCTACCCCACAGTTGGTAGACTACCACTTTGGATTGGTAAATCTAAGATAGGCCAAGGCCCCTGTGGCTCCTTCTTATTGGGTCCATCGCACACCAACATAGTCCACATCATGTCAAAATTAAATCAAACAAATTCAACCAAGCTCATATGCAAGTGGGTATTCCCTCAAAGAAAACTAAATCATATGAAATCAAAACAAATTAAATCTAATTTAACCTCCCCAGTGGAGCCCAAATCAACAAATAAATCAAACAAAAAAATCAAATTCAAACCAATCTCTACAATGGAGTCATGACAAATCACATCAAAAAAAAATTTGGTCTTGATCCCCAATGGATTCAAGCTTATATCCCCAGTGGATACATCCCCAAAATAAATCAAACAAATCAAAATAAAATAAAATTAAATTCAAACCAGTATCCCTAGTGGATTCCTCCCAAATAATTCAAATATATCAAATTAAATTTAATCCCTAGCAAATTTTTTCTTTTATGCCCCTGGCATAAATCTATCTCATATCATATCCAATCCATGTATGATTCCCCTATGAATCCTTCTTCATGTCCTTGACATGAAATTCTCCCAAATCAAATATTCTAGCCTCCCTTATGCCCTTGGCATGAGGTAAGTTGCATTGCACTAAGATCGTGATTCTATCTTGACATGAGGTAAGTTGCATTGGTTTAGGAATAAATCATTTTTAACATCGCTTCTAATCTTTTGGACATTGTTGATCGCCTCAATCAATGCCAATATGTGTGGTGTGCCTTTCACTTACACCACACCTATTGGGGTTCCTTTTGTTGACCTCAATTTTGGAGTGAGGATTCAATCTTCCCACCATAGGTTTACGGGTCTTCTAGATGCTAAGAGCTCCTTAGTCATAAGACACTTCTAGTTGCTAAGTGAACACTTAACCTAAGCCTAGAGACTTAAGAGAATCAGCCATAGGGTTTAGATCATACTTTTGGATTAGGATGATTTACCTAGCCTATAGACTAACCCAATTCATGCCTACCTCTTTAGCTTAAACCAAACCTCAAATTCAATTCATCCAAATCTAATTAAATCTATAATTAAATAGAACTGAATTTTAAATCAAATCAACCTCTCCTAAGCCCTATGATTTAACCTTGTGGACTTAGTCAAAATTCCTTCAATCCAAACCAAACTCAATTGATTTTCTCAAAACCAATTCAACCCTTTAATCAACATACCAAGATCAACAATCAAATTCAAGCCTCCAAACCAATTTGAAATCAAATCTATAACCCAAACATTTCCTAAGCCATATGATTAAATTCATATGGACTTAGCCAAAATTTTCGTTAATCTAAATCAAGTTTAATTTATCATGTCATGAGTCAGTTTAATCTTTTAATCACCATTCCAAACCAAAATTCACAATCACATCCAATCAAACCAAAACCAATCTAAATCAAAGAAAGTTAACTCACTTGACATAAAAAAATCCAAATGAGCCAAAATCCATTCAAACCTAAATCAATTGCAACCAAAGCTATAAACTAATTACAAATCAATATTCAAAGTCAACTAAACTCAAATCAAACCTCAATCAAGCTAATTAACATATTTAGGCTCACTTGACCCAAAGTGACCTAAAGGACCCATTTGAACCAATTTTTAATCCAACCTAAATTGGATTGAATCAAACCAAGCAAAACCTCCTACAATGATTGTTGATCATCCTTGATTGATTAATTGCAATCAATTGGGTCAAACCAAGCCAACTTGGTCATTTGACCAAGTCAACCCACTTAACCTACATGAGATAAATTAGCCAAATTAATTGAAACCAATGATTCACATCAATCTAAGATCAATCCTTGAATATGAATTAACCATCAATTGAGCAAAATCTTACCTAATTGGCCCTTTGACCCCAGTTGACCCAATTTGACTTAAAAGATAAAATGAGATCAAATTAAGATATAGCCCAAATTGATTGCAACTAATGGCTCAGATTCATTACAAATTGATCATTGAACATGATCAAGGCCTTGATTGAACTCAATTTGACCAATTAAACCTAATTAACCTATTTAGCCCAAATTAACCTAAAGGGTTAATTTGGCCTAAATCAAAGTCAAATCTAAATTGATTCAAGCCAAAGCCTACAATCATCTTCATTTGACCATTTGAACATGAACCAAGGCCTAGCATAAGCTAATTTGGCCAATTTGGCCAATTTGGCTAAATTGGTCAACTTGACCTCTTTGACCTATATGAACTCAAATAGGTTGAATCCAAATCCAAGCCAAATTGAACCAGACTAATTACACCAAAACATTCCAAATACTTATTTGAACTTGACCCAAGACTTAGTTTGACCCAATTTGACCAATTGGTCAACTTGACCCAACCTAGCCCAGTTTGACCTATATGTGTCAAATTGAGCCAAACCCACTCAAACCAGACTCAAACCCAATGAAATTTGGCATTACCCATCCTTGGCTCACCTTGGGCCAGCTCAAATCAAATCCAACCCAATTTGAACCTAGTTTGACACATTATCCAATGGGTAAAGCCTCCCACATAGGACAAAATCTAAAATTAGGGAGCCAACCACTCTCTTTTGTACTTGGTTGCCACCGAAAGCCAAAAGTGGACTCCTAGCTAAGTGACTAACCTGGCCCAAAGAGGGTTATGTTAGCCCTTGGTCAAAGGGAGGTGAGTTAACCTACCTCCCCTAATTGGCTCATCTATAAGAGATGGCGACAACTCAAGCCAGCCACCTCAGACCATCCTCCACTCAAACCAAGCCACCTAAGCTCATTCCTGCCACCTCCAGCTGCCTGTGATGATCAAACAATTGAAAATGAAAGACCCAATCCCATCCATCCAATCCAAGGGAGGAGGGGGTATACCCCCCTCATTTCGATCCAAATCTAGCACTGGGACATCCTTAGAGCTAGAACACTCAAAGATGACCTCCCCGAGCATTCCTCCAAGCTTCTCGAGCCTCCCCATCACCGAGAAAACTAAGCTAAGATAGGATGAGGCTTAGCTCCATCCAACTTCCTCAAAACTCAACCCCTCTCTAATTAATTATTTCCGCACATTCACCAAGCTCTGGCAAAGTGAAATGAATCTTACCCTAAGCATTTTGAGCACCAGAAGTACCTCCTGGGCTAACTCTAGTGAGGATTGTGTGGTGTTTCATCCACAGAGCAACCGGTGGGGAGGCATCGCACCACCTTCTCAATAAAGCTTCACCTCGTCAAGGCAAAGCTACCTCGATCGGTTCATCATCGGTCTTGAGCTCGGGCAAGATAGTATTCCCTTAAACTGAGATTTTCCAAATTTTTAGGCTTTTTTAAAAAAAAATGTAAATCTCATGTGAATCTAGCTATTATATATCTTGGATCTTCCTTCTGAAGGTGTGGGATCGATCCCGAGTCAATTTGAGCTATGGTGAGCTCAAATTGGGCGGAGGAAGGCGGACGGCGTCCGTCTTTCATGGCACGAGTGATGATAGATTATCTGGTGTCCATTCTGCATGATTGGAATGGACGATCGTGATCTCCCATTAGATTTAATCCTATTTTGATCCATATGAATTGTAGGATTATATCGGACGGCGGGGATGAAAGCGCATCCACCGCCTCCACGTGGTGAAATTTTGGATATTTTAAATAACGTGACGCGTGGAAAGCGTACATGTCAACGCATAATGGTACCACGGGATTAGGCTTAATAATTAGATTTAATGGCTGAAGTTTAAGAAAATTATAACAAATTATAGAAAAATAAAAAATAAGTAAATACTCATTTTAAAGATAAATTAGAGGAGAATTAATTAAAATTAATTCCATTTAGATTTGAATAGTAATTAAGCTTAATTAAGGTTTAAAATATGAACTTAATTAGCTTAATTAAGCTCTAATTACTTGGGCAAATGATTTCAAATTTTGTATGTTCATTTAAGGGGAAGACCTCTTCCTTCCATGATTTTCTTGAAATTTATTGCATAGGCAATTAGAGGGATTGATAATTTACATCTTGATTACCCCCTTAATCAAATTAATGGTTAATTAACCTTCCAAATAGTAAATTTTAACTATTTAAAACTCATTAACCTCTAATTGATAGTGAATGGAAGAGGGAGAGTGATTAGTCCCCCTTTCCTACTCTCTTTCCCAAATTCATTTCATTTTAAAAGGGTTAAATAACATGGGATTAAATGCTTAATTAATCAATTAAGTAGTTAAATTAAATCAAATTGAAATGCAAATCACATTAGGTAATTAACAATAAAATTAAGCATTCCTCTTTATGTGTTTAATAACATAAAGACAATTAAAGAAATTATGATTAACCCATAAGTGTGGGAAAATCATAAGAGTACTTAATTAGATTCTTTAACTTAATTAATCTTTAATTATGAGCTGATTGCATTAGAGTCCTTAGAAACATTATAATTTTATTTTTTCATATGTTCATATCATTTGTGGCTTATAATTAAATGATTAGTTAAATTAACGAAGCATAGGAAAGGGTAATTAAATGATTAATTTAATGATTCAACTTAATTAATTCATAAAATCTAACTAATTATCTTTCCTTAAAAGAATTAAGATCACCAACTTGGGAATAGGGTTAAAATAACAAATAATCTCTCTTCTTTTTAAATCAACTCAAATCCAAAACTAAATTAATAAGAAGCTTTGGGTTTCCTTACACAATTTTATTTAATATGATTGTCTTTAGGAATTAATTTAATTGAATGAATAACATGTTTATGTTTGGTTATTTCTTCCCAATTACTTAAATTTTGTATGTCATGTGGTTTCATGCATTCATCTTTTCAAATATAAGTGAATCAATTGAACTTTATTTATGTGAGCTTGCATGTGTTGATCTGACTTAATTATATGTGTGGCTATTATGACTATTAAATCCAAATCTATCTTTCAAAGTTTAGAAATTGATAATACCATGTGGAGTGATGATAATTATGAATATATATAGGATTTTCATGTGGTTATAGCTTAGTCATATGAATGTGAAGCTCTCTTTCTGGATTTATATATAAATTCACATAAGTTTGAATGTTATAGTCTGGACATCCCAGGAATACGAGCCTTTAAGTAACCCCAAGAAAGTCATTTGATTACCTCACTCCCCTGGTTAATAATGACACGTACTTATTTGATTTAATTCTTATGTATTTTAGTATTAGAATTTAGATAGAGCTATAATCCATATGCATAAATAATTTAACTAAAGAAAATACAATCTTTGCATGATTTTTATCCTTATAATTGTGTATACATTTATATATATATAAGATAGGAAGTGTTTAGTCTGTACATCCTGGAATACGAGACTTTAAGTAGCCCCAAGGAGGTTATTTGATTACCTTACTTTCCTGGTTAATAATGGCATGTACTTGCTTACATCTTTTATACATGTGTATGAATGCTTAATTAAAAGGTGAAAATCCCATTTTGCTATTAAAAATGCATACATCCATGATCATCTCTAAGTCATTAAAATATATTGCATGTAAGTTAGTGCTCTCTTTCTTATGATTTATATATAGATTTACATGGGCTTGAATAATAATGAGTATATAGTATGGACATCCCAGGAATACAAGGTTTTAAGTAGCCCCAAGGAGGTAATTCAATTACCTCACTTCCCTAGTTTAACAACGGTACGTACTCATTTAATTTCTTTCTTATGTATATTTGTATTAGAATTTGGGTAGAGCTTTAGTTTACATGTATAAATAATTCAATCAAGTAAAGTACAACTTTTAAACATATGCACCCACTATCATTTAAGTGTGCCAAAATATGTTGCATGTATATATACACTAAGGATTGCATCATATGCATGTTATAAGTAATGGAAAAGAATTGTTCAACATGTGCTATGTGATAGAAACTCAACTATATTAATCTTAACATGTCTTTCATATTGAATAGAATTGCTTAAAGTTCACCTAAATTGAGGATTAATGAAATGCTTAATAAGCCATTCACTAAAAAGAACTAAACCAAATTAATGTGCTTTGAAAAGTGGCTTATGGTAGGGATGAAAGGGGTTAAGCATTTTCCTTTTCTTTATAACACTTAGATGCTAAGTGTAAGTCAAATGAAACCAAGTAAAACATAAATTAAAATTAACAAATCAACTAAACAACTTAAAATGAAACTAACCTTTATATTAAATTAAATCAATCCACACTTAAAAAATCATAACTCTAATGCTTAGTTAAGACATACCACACAAAGCCTTATCACACACATTAGAACTAAGTCACCGCTTCTAGCTCTAAGTTAGGGTGGTGTATGTTATGATGTATGTTTTATTTTGTGATATAATATTTTAGACTGAATGTTAGGGTATATGCCTCATTGACTGAATGTTAGGCCGCTCTTAGCCTAATCATGTCTTCTACAGTGAGTTATGCTTAAAGGGTTGCCTAAAACTAAATATGAATGCCTCTTCTTGCATGTTTCTTAAGCCCCTAAGCATAACCCAAGTTAGAATACGTGGCTTGGTTACCCATGTGTGGGGTGCTAAGTCCAAATCATAAAAATGACTACTTGGGATTGTATTAATGTTTAACTAACCTCCATTTTACAGGTGTAGTTAGATTTACTTTCCATATATAAATGTAATTTTTGTAATAGGAATTAGGATTAGTGCTATGAGAGATTAGGATGAGCAGTGGCTAGAAGGCTTTGTCCTGAGGTGCACTATGATGCCTTTGAAGTAAATATAAGCAAATCAAAGGAGTAAATCAAATGAAAAGAAGGAAGAATTAAAGACATGAAGATGGAAGAGTGAAGAATGAATACCCCACATAGCATGTATTCATTTTAATTATAAAATTATTCTTTCATATTTCGGGTTGTATAAGGGTAGATCTCAGCTACCCATCTTTCTCTTTGAGATGTACGGTGGTATCTGACTGTATCGGCCTCTTATTATTTTATGGTAGTCTATAAAATTAATTAATGATTTATTTAGATTGTGGAATAGGATTGCCTCCTTTTCATAGTTTCTTAATGTTTGATGTTTTAATGTGTGGCCTGGATACGATAGGCTCTTAGGATCGAATAAATTTTATACCCAAGTAATAACTCATAATTAAAGTTTTAAACAACTCACAACTTTATCATAAAGTTTTTTAAGCCTAGGATATAATCAAGATAATTAAAAGATTTAACAACCTCTTAGTTGTATGTTGTATGTCTCACATCATGCATGCATCTTCTATCACTCTTGCTAAAACTATGGGCCTCTATTCTTACACTATAGGGACCACTTGACCTATGAGAGAAACCCCTCATGATAGAGCTTCACCCTCTCTCTTTTGATTTAGCCAATAATCAACTTTCATCATGCATTTAGGCATAAAGAAATCCCAAGCCTTTGTCCAAAATATTGAGTCAAAATTAAATAAAATTTGAAAAGATTTTGCATTTGTAGTTTAAGTCATATGCTCATACCACTCATGCTCTAGTCTCTTAGAAAGTGGGTTTAGGACTTTACTCTCTTTCCAATTTAACAACAAGCCTAACTATGTTGCAAATTTATAAGACCGAATCACATGGATTTAAAATGTAGGAGGTGTTAGATGGTAACCACTCTAGGCCGTTGTAAGTCCAGAAGTCTGACAGTTTACTCCCTCTTGTGGAAGTAAACCCTTATGTCCACCTTTCATTTAGATTTAGGTCATGCTTTAACTTGGGTTGAAGCTCCCTAGATTTAGAATCTGAGGTTACTTATTTTCTTTGGGCTACGAGCATAAATTCTCACCTCTTAGGCATTTTCATAATCTTATGCTGGTGGATTATAAGCCCTAGCAATCTAATAAAATTTTAATTCAAATAAATAAATTCTCTCACTTTCAAAAATATAAAGCCTCACCATAGGATAGATTAGAATGTTCTCTAAGTTTCCTATTACTATGATCCTTTCCTACTTTCTCCCTATAGATTCCAAAAATAGGTCTTCTTCTTGAACAATCCCACTTGATTTTTCAAAATAGCTAATTTATTGATAGTCTAATTTTGAAGTCATTGGAGACAATAATGGCCTATTTTAATCAAGAGTATTCTTAAGAAATCCATATTCTTTATGATGTAATTAACTATGAAGGCTTACCTTCATAGGTTATGGTGTTTATTTTTTTTGGTTTGAGTGTGTGTGTGTAAATGGGGGGGCATCACATAGATCTGAGGGTGTACTTATTGAGATGATCGGGTAGGACATTGAGGAATAGTATACTATCTCAAAAGATAAAATCACTACCCTATAATGGACCTAATCACTTAATAAGAACTCCTAAAGCATGATGGGTCTTCGAATATACCAGATATTTTTCCCCTACTTTATATGGATGAATAAAGTAGGGTTTATTTAAATCAGGTTCTAAAGTTCCTATGGAGGCAAGTCTCCTTAGTTAATTACATCCTAGGAAAAGTAAATCCCTTAGGAATACTCTCAATTAAAGTAAGCAATTATTCTCTCCAAAAAATTCAAAGATAGGACTATCAATAAATTGGTTATATTTTAAAAAATCAAGTGGGATGGATCAAAAGGAGAGACTTATTTTTGAAGCCAAAAAAAAATAAGTAGGGAATGTTCATGATACTAAGAAGCCTATTAAACATTCTAGACTATCCTATGGTTGGGCTTTATATTTATTTGAAATTGAAGAGAAATTATATGTTTGAGTTGACATTTCATTAGAAAGCTAGGACTTATACTCTAACAACACACGATTATTAGGATTCCTAAGAGGTGAGGATTTATGCTAGTATCCCCAAAGAAAAATAGCAACCTCAGATCCTAAATCTAGGGAGCTTTGGCAAGGGCCAAAGCACGACCTAAGTGGGCATATTGTTTAGCTCCACAAGAGAGGGTAAACCCCTCAATTATTGGACTTATAACTTCCTGGAGTGGTAACCAGCTAACTCCTCATATTCTTTGAACCCATGTAGGCAAATCATATGCTTTTGCAAAATGGCTAGGTTATTTATTTAGAAAAAAACTAAGTCCTTAAACCCAATCTCTAAGAGACTAGAGCATGAGTGGTATGAATAAAATTTCATAAAACCTTATTTTACTTTGGACTCTTCAATTCACATAGGCTATAGGATTTTATATGCCTAAATGTGTGATGAAATGGGTTATGGGCTAGATCAAAAGAGAAATAGGTGTTTTTCCATCATAGGCTCTCAAAGGTTAAGCCTTTTGACTATTTGGCAAAGATGGAAAACCTCTCTTAGCAAGAGTGAAATAAAATGATGTGTATGATATTAAACATACAACATCCAGCTAAGGGGTTGCTAAATCTTTTATTATTTTGATTTAATGTATAGGCTTTATGTGAGGTTATGAGTTGTTTTAGAAAAAATTGATTATGAGTTATTAGTTTGGGTAGAAAAATTAATTTTTATTCTAAGAGCCTAATCACATCTAGGCCATACAATAATCACCAATCATAAATAAACTATGAAAAAACATACTTTTTCTAATGCACAAGCTAAACAAAATATCAAACAATTTTATAAAACTAATGCAAAATAATAGGAGGATGGTGTGGTTGAGTACCACCGTACAACCCGATAAAAAAAATGGATAGCCGAGCTCTACCCTTATACAACATGGATTATAAAAGCTTAGTTATAATTACAAATGATAAATGTTATGTGGGTCTTCATTCTTTATTTTTCATTCTTCATTCTTTACTTTTTTTCCTCTTTTTATTTAATTTGGATGTGCTTGCTTCAAAGGCATTGTAGGGCCTCCCAGGATAAAGCCTTCTAGCCACTGCTCATCATAATCCCCCATAACACTTATCCTAATCCCAATGCAAATTTAAATTAAATGAAGGAAAGTAAATCTAGCTACACCTACAAAATAAATGTTAGTTAAAAACATCATATAACCTAAGTAGTTATATTCATAATTTAGACTTAGCACCTAGCACATGGGTAGCCAAGCCCACCTGTCCTAACTTGGATTATGCTTAGGGGCATATGCAACCTGCATAGCAAAAATATTTATATTTTATTATGGTGGCCCCTTAAGCACAACCCACTGCAGAAGCTAATATCGCTCTAACATCCATACTACACACATACACCCTAACATCCAGTCTACAATAATACATCACAAAATAAGCATACATCAAACCATACACTACCCTAACATAAAGCTAAAAATGGTGACTTAATCTAAAGTGTGTGCATTAGGGCTTGTGTGGTATGTCCTAGCTAAGCTTTAAGGTTGTAGTTTGCTAAGGGTGAATGATTTAATTTATAAAAGATTGATTTCTCCTTAAGTGATTTAATATATTTGAGGATTTTTCTTAATATTTTCTTTTGTTTCATTTGACCTACACTTAACAACTAAGTGTTATAAAGAGAAGAAAGAGAGAGGACCTCTCTTCATCCTTACCTTAAACTATTTCTAAAGCAAGTTAATTAATTAATTTCCTTTAGTGAATGGCTTATTACATGTTTTAATTGGTTCTAAGTTTAGGTTCACTTTAAATAAACTCATTCAATAAGAAAGGCAGCTTAAGATTAGTTGGAATGAATTACTATCATATAGTACATATTTGTTCATTTCTTTCCATCATGTATATCATGCATATGATTAAATTCTAAGCATACATATACATGCAATTTATATCTTAGCACACTTGAATGATGAATTTGATTAAATATATTTGTAATAAATGTTCCATTTAGTTGAATGATTTTGTCATATTGATTTAAAGCTCTATCTAAATTTTTATGCAAAAGCATAAGGAAAGAACTTTAAATCACATGACTAATTGACTCAACCAATCAAACAAAGCATGAATGCATATCTTTTTAATATAAAAAGAGGGGTTTCATTCATTAGCTAAGTATACATTCACATGTATAAAAGCTTTAAGTGAGTACATCGCCATTGTTCTACACCAAGGGAACGAGGTAGGAACCTACTTGGGGCTACTTAAAGCCGTGCATCTCTGGGATGTCCAGACTAATATACCTGCTATCCTTAGATACATATGGATGTATAATCAACTACAAGAATAGAAAGCCATGCAAAAATTATATTTTTGATTTGATTGATTTATTTTATGTAAATGAATTAAAGCTTTATCTAAATTTTAATGTCCAAATGTATAAGAATGAAATCAGGTAGGTACGTCACCATTATTTTGCACCAAGAGAATGAGATAGGAACCTCTTTGGGGCTACTTAAAGCCATGCATCCTTGGAATATCTAGACTAATATACCGTAACATTCTTACTTATGTAAATCAACAAACGAATTTAAGGAAGAGACTTTATTTCATACACTTTATTTATATTCACTTGCATTTCCTATATATATATATAACTAAAGTTGTAATATATATGTATATTCATTCATTGATAAACTTTTAAAAATATATTTGAGATTTAATAGTGATACTAGCCACACATATTTTTAATTAAGCCAACATATGCAAATTAACATAAAGGAAATCATTTTTATTTGATTAATTTGAAAGAGATGGATGCATAAATCATACGACATACAACATTTAGCATGATTGGAAAGAAATAAAGAAACACAAGCATGTGATTTCATTCAATTCCAAGTAAGCCTAATGACAATCATACTAAATAAGATTATTTAAAATAAATCGAAGTTCTTTAATGTCATTTTTAATATTTATGTTTGATTTGAGTTAAGGAATGTGAAAGAGGTTTGCTAATCCTAACCCCATCCCCCATGTGTGAGTTAATTTAGTTTAATGAAGAGCAATTAGGTTGATTTTATGTTTTGATTAGGTTAGGGTATGAATTAAGGCAATTAATTAACTCTTACCTATGTCACCTTAAATTAATTAACTAATTAATAATGAGCTAATATGATATGCAACCACATAAAAATATAAATTGGCAATGCTCCTAAGAAATTAAAGGGGCCTAATGCAATTAACTCATAATTAATAGTTAATTAAGCCTAAGGAGCTCACTTAACTACTTTTATGGTTTTCTCACACATGTGAGTTAATCATAATTTCATTAGCTCTCCCTTTAGGTTATTGAACACCCAAAGTACTACCAAAGATGATTAAAGGTTATTAGATGTGAATTGGATTTTAGATTAGTTTATCAAGCTCATTAATCCACATGGTTAAGCATTAAGCATGTTCAATTAATGAAATGAAATTAACTTAAGGAAAGAGATCAAGAAAGAGGCCTTAATCTTAATCCTTAAGTCTTACATTTGATCACTTAAGCTCTGATTTTATCTTGAAGATTAATTAATTAATTAAGTACTTAATTACCTCATTAATCATTAATTAATTTGATTCCAGAAAGTAAAGAAAACTTAGGAAATGAATTAGGAAAATGATCCCAATCACATTCCTTAAGCTCGCTTACTGTTCAACAGAGATAATTAGGCTTAAATAATTAATTAAGTCACTATTCATGCACTAATTATCACTAATTAAATTAAAGAGTGATTAATACTTAATCATTTAATTTCCCTAATTAAGCAACCAATAAAATCCTAGAAAAATAGGGTAGGCAGAGGTCTTCCTCCTAAACATCCACTAAAAGTTTGAGATTAATTGGGTGATTAATAAAGAAATAATTAAGATAATTCAATTTTTAATTAAATCTTAATTAAGCTAAAGTCACTATTCAAAATTAATTAATAATAATTCTCTTAGAATCTACTCTGAAATATCATCAAAATGAGCCCTCATTTGTATTTTTTGGATTTTTCTAGGATAAGTTATGATTTTTAGAAGTTTCAACCTTAAAAATATATTATTTAAGCCTAATTAAAGCATTAATTTTGTTGAGCCACGTGGTAGCTGATGCAGCTTACTTTCACGATGCGCTTTCCACGTGGTGTGATGGGAGTGACTGTTTAAGTTATCTCATCCACCGCTGACTCGAATTGCGACGGACGCCTAACTCCATGGACTATCCAATCTAATATGGGACAGCCATGATTCGATCCTCAGTTTAGAAGATAAATCAGAGTGGATCTAACATAATTTAATCACGGTCATCCATTTTGATCATGCGTAATAGATGACCCATGATCTTTCTTTTTTGCGAATGATGAAAAATGGATTTCGTTCATCTTTTCCCATTCGATCCTAGCTCACTCGAGCTTAGATTGGGATTAAATTGATCCCACACCTTGAGAGAAGAAGAGGAACACATATAATTGTCAAAATGCATGACATTCAAGTTTCCTTTAAAAGGCTCCAACAAAAATTTCCTAAACCGATGGTTTTGAGAAATTACCTCATCGGAGCTAATGTCCGGCGGTAGGATTGATCGAGGTAGCTTCACCTAGTTGAGGAGATTTGGGTTTGATTTAGTGTAGAGCTCTCGGTCAACCAAGCCACACACACGTACGAGCCTCAGCTTTGATTGAACTCTAATCTCTGGTGGTCAGGATGGCTTAGGGATGGTTCAGTTGGCTTCAACAAAGTATGAGGATGGTGTGGGTGCAAGAAATTGAGGTTTGATCAAGTGGGGAAGGGGTACTGCAAGGGAGAAGGTTGTCCTAATTTGGCTTTTCTCTTGGAGGAGGAATGCCGATCGAGGAAGCTCTATGAATGCTTGGAAAAGCTCTGTGGGGTTTCAAAAATGGCTAGGGAAGGCTCATAATGCAATTTGTGAAGAATGCTCAAATTTAGGGGGTATATCCCTTAATTGCATTTGATGGATGGACGGGATTCATCCTTGAACATCCGTTCATTTGCCATCATCGGGTCATCGGAGGGGTCTCTGTCAGCTCCACGTGCCACGCTAAGTGTGGAGGAAGTGGTGGCAGGGAGCTCAAGGAAAGATATGGGCTGACAGTGTGGGATTGATCCTTTCCTTTGCCCATTGAGTTCGGCCATGAGAGGGAGTGGCTTGGCTTGTTTTCCTTAGTCCATGATAAGTGCTAGGTGGCTTAAATTGGGCTAGGGGAGTTTAGAAATTCCTCATTTAGCAAGTGGAGGGCTGTCACGGGAGAGGCAAAGTGAACTTTGCCTCTTATGGAAAGAATCTAATGCAAATGAGCTTGTCCAATGGTCAAGTCCCTTAGATTGGGCCCCACTTAGATTTAGACTGGCTTGGGGCTAACCTAGGGTTAATTTGGGTTGGGTTAGGTCAGCCACCAAGGTTCCATAAGGCGGCTTGGAGTGATTTGGCTTCATTTGATCAAAATGGGTTCATTTGTGTTAGGTTGGGTTGGGTTGACCAATTGGTCAAATTGGCTTGGTTTGGGTTCATATGATGATTTGGTATGTTTTGGCTCAATTGGTTTTGGTTAATTTGTCCTAGGTTTGAATTTGACTCATTTGGATTCAAAAGGAATAAATGGGTCAAGTTGACCAATTTGACCAATTTGACCAAATTAGGTTGGGTTAGGTGTTGAATCAAGTTCAATTGGTTGATTGAAAGTAATTTTAAGCTTTGGTTTGGTTTAATTTGGATTTAATTTAGATTTTGTATAATTTGACCCTTTAGGTCAATTTGGGCTAGGTTGGGTCAAGTTGACCAATTGGTCAAATTGGGCTCAATCATGAATTTGGACAAGTTCAATAAGTGATTTGGAATGAACTTGAGCCATTGGTTGCAATCAATTTGGATCACATCATGATTTGACCCATTTTTGGCTTTTTAGGACAATTTGGATCAACTTGGGTCAAATGGCCAATTGGCCTTGGTTTGGCTCAAGTGAGTGTTTGGTCATGTTCAATCATTGATTATGAGTTGGTTTGAATCAATGGTTTCAATCAATTTAATATATGGTGGATTTTGGCTAGTTTGGGTTTCATTTGGGCTAAATGTTGACTTCGTCAAAGGTTAGGTTTGACTTGGTTTGACCCAATTTAAGGCAATTAATCACCTTAGGGTAATTGTTGATCATGATGTGAGATTTGGATGGGCTTAATTCAATCCAATTTGGGTTGGATTAGAACTTGACCCAAAAAGGTCTTTTAGGTCACTTTGGGTCACGTAAGCCTAAATTGGTCAATTGGCTTGATCATGGCTTGATTCAAGTTTAGTTGAACTCACATATGAGCCTAAGAATGAAATATAAATCCAATTACACTTGGTTTGGATCCAAATGGGTTTTGGTTCATATGACAATTTCAAGTCAAAAGGGGTCAACATGGGCTTGACTTGGATTTGGTTTGACAATTATGGTTTATGTTTATATTTGGGTCAATCATTGTAAGAATGATTGAATCATGAAGAAATCCATGAGTTTTGAATTGATTTGGGTATCATTTAGCCAAGTTCAAGAAATTGGCTAAAAGGATTAAGATTGAGAATTTGATTTGATTTGGATCTCCTTTTGGTCATTTGGATTTATATTTCATCTATATTTATGAATATAAATGAAGATATAAGTGGGTTATGAGAAAATCACTTGAGTTTAGAGTGATTTGGAAGCAAATTTGACCAAGTTGAGGGATGTATGTCAAAAGGGATAACTTGGGTTTTGATTTGGTTTGATTTAGTTTGATTTGATTTGAATAATATGAATTTGTATTTCATTTATATTTATGAATATAAATGAAGGAATGATTGGTTTATAAAGAAATCAATTGAGTTTGGATTGTTTTAGATTGAGATTTGGTTTGAAGGAAGTTCTGGCTAAGCATATGAAGATAATTCATATGGCTTAGAAAGGGATTTGAAATTTGAATTTAATCATGGGTTTCAATCATTTGGAGTTGGATTTGATTTGGAATTTGGGTTGGGATTTGATTTGAGAAAATCAATTGGATTGGGGTTGATTTGAATTTGGTTAAGGCTAAGTCCATAAGATACAATCAAAGGGCTTAGGAAGGGATTTAGAATTTGAATTTGGTCATGGTTTTCAATCATTGAATTTGGAATTGATTTGGAATATGGATTTGGATTTTGAATTTAAGTTTTGGTTTGGAAAAAGGAAGCAAGGGTTTATTTTAAGGCTATAGGGTAGGCAAGTCCTCCTAAATACTTATGGTGCAACATATTCCTATGGCTAACTCTTCTACGTCTCTAAGGTTAGATTAGGTGTTCACCTAATCACTAGAAGTGTCTTAAGATTAAGGAACTCTTAGTGTCTACAAGAGTCCTAAATCTATTATGAGGAAGTTGAGAGCTCACTCCAAAAGTGAGGTCAACAAGAACTTAAGAACCCAGCTTTAAATAAACCCTACTTTACTTTTCATGTAAAGTAGGGAAAAGATCTCTAGTATATACGAAGACCCATTATACTTTAAGAGTCTTTATTAGGCGATTAGGTCTATCATAGGGTGATGTTTCTATCTCTTGAGATAGTACATCATACTTTAATAAGTACCCCCTACGATCTGCATGGTGTTCACCTCATCCAAAAATAAACACCATAATCATGCATAGCATCTTGTTTCTGATCTTGAATATGGAGGGTCTTCACTCTTGCATGATAGGAGAATGCTTGACCTATGAGGGCATCCTTTGTAGTGGTTAACACCTCCTCTTGTTGATTTGGCTAATAACTTAATTTCATCATGGATTTAGGCATAATAATCCCAAAGCCTTTGTTTAAAAAAATATGTCAAAATCATATAAAATTTGAGAAAATTTTGTATTTTTAGACTAAGTCATAAGCTCATACCGAACATGATCTTATCTCTTAGGGAGTGAGTTTAGGACTCTAGTCTCTTTCAAATTAAATTACAGCTTAAACCATCTTATAATTTCATAAGACCAACCTACATGGATTTAAAGTGTAGGAGGTGTTAACTGGGGCCACTCTAGGCGGTTGTAAGTCCAGAAGAGTCAAACGGGTCTATCTTCTCTAGTGAAAGAGACCTTAATGCCCCCTTTCCGCTTAGACTCAAGTCATGCTTTAGCTTATGCTAAAGATCCCTAGGTCTAGGATCCGATTTTTTGCTATGAGCATAAATTATCATCTCTTAGGCATTTTCATAATCTTATGTTGATGGATTATAAGCCCTGACAATCTAATAAAATTTCAACTCAAAATAAATCCTCTCACATTCAAACATATAAATCCTTATGGTGTTTATTTTTGGATGGTCGTGTGAACACCACACAAATAGTAGGGGGTGCTTATTGAAGTGATCGGTTATGATATTGAGATATTATGTACTATCTCGAAAGATATAAATATCACCCTATAATGGACCTAATCATCTAATAAGGACTCCTAAGGCATGATGGGTCTTCGTACTTACCATAGATTTTTCCCCTACTTTACATGGAAAAGTAAAGTAGGGTTTATTTTATGCTGGGTTTTTAAGTTCCCTATGGAGGCAAGCCTCCATTGTTAATTACAACCTAGGAAATGAGATTTCTTAAGAATACTCTCAATTAAAGTAGGCAATTATTATCTCCAATGATTTTAAGATTAAGACTATCAATAAATTAGTATTTTGGAAAAGAAAATGGGATTGTTCAATTAAAAAGTCTTATTTTGGAATCCAAAAGAAAATAAGTAGGAAGTGCTCATGATACTAGGAAGCCTAGTAAGCACTTTAACCTATCATATGATAAGACTTTATATTTTGAAAAATGAGACGATTTATTTATTTGAGTTGAATTTTATTAGATTGCTAGGGCTTATAATCCACCGACACAAGATTGTGAAAATGCCTAAGAAGTAAAAATTTATGCTCATTACTCAAAGGGAAACAAGCAACCTCAGATCCTACATCTAGGTAGCTTTAGCATAAGCTAAAGCACAACCTAAATCTAAGTGGAGATGGGATATAAGGATTTACCTCCACAAGAGAGAGCAAATCCATCCTACTCTTCTGGACTTACAACCGCCTGGAGTGGCTACCAACTAACACCACCTATGATCAAAATTAGGTAGTCCAGTCTTATGAGATTGCAAGATAGTTAGGCTTGTTATTTAATTAGAAAGAGACTAAAGTCCTAAACCCACTCTCTAAGATATTAGAGTATGAGTGATTTGAGCACATGACTTAGATAAAAGCTTGGGATTTTTATGCCTAAATGCATGATAAAATGGGGTTGTTGGCTAAATCAGCGAGAAGAGGGTGTTCTCCACCATAAGGGATGCCCTCACAGGTCAAGCATTCTCCTATCATGCAAGGATGGAGATCCCCCATGTTCAAGGAAGAAGGAATATGACATGCATGATGTGAGACATACAACCATACAGTTATTGGGGTGGCTAAATCTTTTGATTATCTTATTTAGAGCCTAAGCTTTATGGTTAGGTTATGAATTGCTTTAAAATTTAGTTATGAGTTATTAATTAGAGTAGAAAAGTAAGTTTTATCCTAAGAGCCTACCATATCTAGACCACACATTAAAATATCAAACATGAAGAAACTATGAAAAGATGCAATCTTATTGCACAATCTAAACATAGCATCAAATAATGTTTATAAAATATCATAAAATAATAAAGGTCAGTCCAATCAGGTACCATCGTACACCTCGAGAAAGAGAAAATTGGGTAGTCGAGCTCTACTCTTATACAATCCAGAATATAAAAGAATAATTATAATTAAAAATGAATATATGCTATGGGGGTCTTCATTTCTTCATTTATTTATGTCCTCCTCCATTTCCTGATTTGATTAGGTTGTGCTTCAAAGGCATCACAGGGCACCCCAAGACTAAGCCTTCTATCCACTGCTCATCCTAAACCCCATAGCACTAATCCTAATTCCCATTGCAAAATTATATTTACAAAAAGCAAATCTAACTATGCCTACAAAACAGAGGTTAGCCAAACATACATACAAACCCAAGAAATAATATTTTATAATTTGGACTTAGCACCCTGCACATGGGTAACCAAGCCCACCTGTCCTAATATGGATTATGCTTAGGGGCACAAGCAACCTGTAAGCAAAATATTTATATTTATTTTTACAACAACCCCTTTAGCGCAATCCTCTACAAAAAATAATGTTAGATTAATAACGGCCTAACATCTAGTCTATGAAACATGCACTCTAACATCTAGTCTAAAATATTACATCATAAAATAAAATATACACCACACATACACTGCCCTAACTTAAGACTAGAAGCAGTGGCCTAATTCTAATGTGTGTGCTAAGGCTTTGTGTGGTATGTCTCAACTAAGCATTAGGGTTATAATTTTCTAAATGTGGAAAATCTTAATTTAACATAAAGGTTGGTTTCACTTCAAGTTGTTTAGTTGGTTTATGAGTTTTAGCTTATGTTTTATTTTATTTCATTTGACTTAAGCTTAGCATCCAAGTGTTGTAAATAGAGTAAAGAGGATAACCTCTTTCATCCCTACCTTAAGCTACTTTCTAAAGCATATTAATTTGATTTAGTTCTCTTTAGTGAATGGCTTATTAAATATTTTATTAATCCTAAGTTTGGGTTAACTCTAAATAATTATATCCAATATGAAAGGCATCTTAAGATTAATGTAGCTAGATTACTACCACATAGAACATGTAACCAGTCCTTCCCATCACTTATTTCATGCATATGATTTAATCCTTAACATACCTATACATACAACATATGTTTTGGTACACTTAAATGATGGATGAATGCACATAGTTGGAATTCTTATTTTTGTTTGATTGAATCATTTATATTTGTAAATTAAAGCACTATTCAAATTCAAATACCAAAATACATAGGAATGAAATCAAATAAGTACATGCCTTTGTTAACTAGGGAAGTGAGATAATCAAATGACCTCCTTGGGGCTACTTAAAGACTCATATTCTCGAGATGTCCATACTATATACTTATCTTGATTCAAACACATGTAAATTTATATATGAATTATAAGAAAGAGAGCACTAACTTACATGTAATATATTTTAATGACCTAGATGATTATGGATACATGTATTTTTAATAGAAAAAGGGATTTTCATCCCTTAATTAAACACACACACACATATATAAAAGATGTGAGCAAGTATGTGTCATTATTAACCAGAGAAGTGAGGTAATCAAATAACCTCCTTCGGGCTACTTAAAGCATCATATTCGGGATGTCCAGACTATATACTTGATATCTTAAATACATACACATGTATACATAATTAGAAGAATGAAAATCATGCAAAGACTATTTTGTTTAGTTAAATTATTTATGCATATGAGTTAAAACTCTATCCAAATTCTGATACCAAATACATAGAAATGAAATTAAATGAGTACGTGCCTTTAGTAACTAGGGAAGTGAAGTAATCAAATGACCTCGTTGGGGCTACTTAAAGCCTCGTATTCTCGGGATGTCTAAACTACATACACATTACCATTCAAACCTATGTAAATATATACATGAATTATAAGAAAGAGAGCTTCACTTCATATGATTAGACTATAATCACATGAAAATCCTATATATTTTTATAACTATCATCGCACCAAATGTTATTATTAATTTAGAAACTTTGAAAAAATAAATTTTTAATTAATAGTAATAATAGACACACATATAATATGTTAAGTCAACACATGGAAGCTTACATAAATAAATTCTATTTTGATTCATTTAAATTTGAAAAAGATGAATGCATGAAACCACATGACATATACCATTTAAAGTGATTGGAAAGAAATAATTAAACATAAACTCATGCTTCATTCAAATACATTAATTCCTAAGGAAAATCACATTAAATAAAATTACTTAAGGAAAACCAAAGTTTATTATTAATTTGATTCTATTTTGGATTTGGATTTGATTTATAGAGAAGAGATTATTTGCTATTTTTTATCTCATGTTGGTAATCTTAATTGGTTTAAGGAAAGATAATTAAGTAGATTTTATGAATTAATTAGGTTGAATCATTAATTAAATCACTTACTTACCCTTTCCTATGCTTCTTTAGTTTAATTAATCATTTAATCATGAGCCACAAATGATATGAATATGTGAGAAAATAAAATTGCAATGCTCCTAAAGAATATAATGCAATTGGTTCATAATTTAAGATTAATTAAATTAAAGAATATAATTAAGTACTTCTATAATTTTTCACACTAATGGGTTAATCATAATTTCCTTAAAGGGTCTTCATGTTATTAAACACATAAAGAAGAACCCTTAATTTCATTGCTAATTATCTGAAGTAATGAACATTACAATTTGATTTGATTTAACCACTTAATTGGTTAATTAAGCACTTATTTAATCTTATGTTAATTAATTTTTTTAAAATCAAATGAATTTGGGAAAGAGACTATGAAAGAAGTCCCAATCACTCTCCCTCATCCATTCACTATTAATCAAAGATTAATAAATTTTAATTAATTAATTTTTACTATTTAGATCATTAATTAATCATTAAATTAATTAAAAGGGGTAATTAAGGTTTGAAACATCAATTTCCTTAATCTCATAGGCAATAAACTCCAATAAAATCATGGGAGGAACAAGTCATCCCATTAAATCAATTCTCAAAGTTTAGAATTAATTACCGAAGTAATTATGACTTTATTAAGCTAATTAAGTGAGCATTCAATCCCCAATTAAGCCTTGATTACTATTCAAAACTAAACGAAAATAATTTTAAATAAATCTTCTCTATTTCACCTTTAAAATGAGTATTTATTTGTATTTTCTAGATTTTACTACAACTAGTTATGATTTTTTGGAGTTTTAGTGATTAAAATGAATAATTAAGCTTTAATTAAGCCTAATCCTATCGATGACACGTGGACCACTGATGTGGCAACGCTTTTTTCACATGGCGCCATGAGATTGGTTATTTAAAATTGTCTGACTCAGCGCTGACATGGCAGCGACGGACGAGCTTTCATCCCTGTGTCGGATCTAAGATTGGATGATGGAGATTAATCCCACAGTTTAAATCTAATGAAAGATCACGATCGTCTATTCCAATCACATGGAATGAATGGTGGATGATCTATCATCCCTCGAGCGATAGAAGATGGACACCGTCCACCGGAGCTCGTGAAGGCTTGAGATTGCTCCCACACATTCACGAAGTTGACCTACAATGATCCTACAGTGGGATACGCATGACATTCACATTTTCTTCAAAAAGGCCTAAAAAAATTGAAAAATCTCGGTTTGCCAGAAAAGTACCTCATTGGAGCTTCGGACCGGCAGCTAATTGACCGAGGTAGCTTCACCTTGAAGAGGCGAAGACTATTGAGAAGATTGAACCTTGACTCCTCGTAGTGGCTCTATAGACCAATCATTTCCAAAAACACATCGAAGTTATACTTGAGGGGCTCCAATGTTTGAATTTGTCAGGGGAAGGTTCATTTCGACTCGCCGGGGTTTGGTGAACGTGTGGGTGAAGTTAATTTGAAAAATATCATGATTTTGTGGAGTTGGATGGAGTTGAGCCTTGTCTAATTTCGGACAGGCTTGACTTCATCGCCTCTATTGATGGGAAGGCTCGGGAAGCTAGGAAAATGCTTGGGGGAGTTCATTTTAGTGTGCTAGAGATGGCTCAATTGCTCATTTGAATGGAAATGAGGGGTGTATACCCCCTCCACCCTTGGATCAAAAGATATGGATCTCTTTGGCCTTTAGTGGCTATTCGGCCAGCAGGCCACCGTGGGTGGTAGGGAATCATCTAGGTGGCTCGGTTTGGTTGGTCAAGTGAGGAGGAGTGATTGCCATGGGAGGAGAAGTGGTGTCCTTGGTTTCCAAGTGTTCCAATGGGAGGAGAGGGGTGAACTCACCTTCACTTGGCTCATGGATGACCCAATCATCTTTGGGCCAGGTGAGCTAGTGTCCCTTCTGCTTAGGTGGAGGCCTAAGAGGCAGCCATGTGGAGGAGAGTGGGGTTGACCATTAAAATGGGGTATTTGTCTCATTTGGAAAGCTTTAACCATTGGGTTTTGGGTCAATTCAGGGTCAAGCATGGGTTAGGTTGGATTTGGGCTGACCCATTGTGACCTAAGGAAGGACCGTGCCAAGTTTCATTAGATTTGGGCTTGATTTGAATGGGTTTGGCTTAATTTGACCCATGTATTTCAAATTGGGCTAGGTTGGGCCAAGTTAACCAATTGGTCAAATTGGATCAAACCAAGGCTTTGGTCAAGTTCAAATGAGTATTTGGAAAGTTTTGGTGCAATTGGTTTGGTTCAATTTGGCTTGGGTTTGGATTTGACCTAATTGAGTTCATATGAGTCAAATGGGTTAAGTTGGCCAATTTGTCTAATTTGGCCAAATTGACTTGGGTTAGGCATTGGTTCATGTTCATTTGATCAATTGAAGATAATTGTAGGCTTTGGTTTGAATCAATTTGGATTTAGTAATGATTTAGGCCAAGTTGACTTTTTAGATCAATTTGGGCTAAATAGGCCAATTGGGTTCAATCAAGGCTTTGATCATGTTCAATAATCAATTTACAATGAAGTTGAGCCATTAGTTATAATTAATTTGGGTTGGATTTTAACTTGACCCAATTTGGCCTTTTAGGTCAAATTGGGTCAACTTAGTTCAAAGGGCCAATTAGGTTTGGTTTATCACAGTTGATGGTCAAGTCATTTTTAAAGATTGATTATAGATTGGTCTGAATCATTGGTTTTAATTAATTTGGCTTTGAAAGAAATTTAGTTAATTTGGTTCATGTAGGTTAAGTGGGTTGATTTGGTCGCATGACCAAATTGACTTTGTTTGATCCAATTAATTACAACTGATCAATTAAGGATGATCAACAATCATCATAGGAGGTTTCGGATGGTTTGGTTCAATCCAATTTGGGTTGGATTAATATTTGATTCAAATAGGTCTTTTAGGTTAATTTAGGTCAAATGAGCCTAAATGGGTTAATTGGCTTAATCTTGGGTTGAATTAAACTGAATTGAGTTTAGATATTGATTTCGGATTGATTTATAGCTTTGGTTGTAATTGATTTGGGCTCAATTGGGTTTTGGTTCATTTTAATATTTCAAGTCAAATGGGTTAGGTTAGGTTGATTGAATCGATTTTGGCTTAATTGGATTTGATTGTAGATTTAATTTAGCTTGGAATGATGATTGAAGGTTGAACTAATTCATGCGCAAATCAATTGTGTTTGATTTGGATTGAGGGATATTTGGCTAAGTCCATAGGATTAAATCATGAGCTTAGGTTTAGATTGTTATGGTGGATTTGATTTGAAGATTTGGATTTTGAATGATTGAAGGATTGATTGGTTTATAAGAAGATCAATTGAATTTATTTTGGATTGATTTGAGGTTGGATTTTGGCCAAAGAGCTAAACAAGGGTTTGGTTAGGCTATAGGCTAGGTAGGTTTCCCTAGATCCTAAGGCATAGCCAAATCCTATGACTAATCCTTCTAAGTCTCTTGAGGTTGAGTGTTCACTTAGTCACTAGAAGTGTCCTAAGGGGGCTCTTAGCATCTAGAATATTCTTAGATCTATGATGAAAGAGTTGAATCCTCACTCTAAAAGTCAGGTTAACAAGCCTCACCATAGGATAGGCTGGAGTGCTCACTAGGCTTCCTAGTTTCAATAGCACTTCTTACTTATCTTACTTTCCATTTTAAAGTAAGTCTTTTCAATTGAACATTCCCAATTGATTTTATAAAATAACCAATCCTTTGATAATCTAACCTTGACATCTTTGGAGATAGTTGATTGACTACTTTAATCGTGTTCTTAGAAAATCTTATTTTCTAGTATGTAATTAACTATGGAGGCTTGCCTCCATAGGAAACTTAAGAACCTGGCATAAAATAAATGCTACTTTACTTTTTCATGAAAAGTAGAGGAAGAATCTCTGGTATATACAAAGACTCGTCATGCATTAGGAGTCCTTATTAAGTGATTAGGTCCATTATAGGGTGATTGATGTCTCTATCTTTCGAGATAGTACATCATACCTCAATGTCACACTCGATCACTTCAATAAGTATCCCCCCTATAATCTACGTGGTGTCCACATGATCATTCGAAAATATACACCACATACACATAAATTAAATTAAGCCAGTACATGCCATTGTTAAATTAGGGAAGTTAGATTATCTAAGACCTCCTTGAGGCTACTTAAAACCACTTGTTCTCGGAATGTCCAGACTATATACTTGCTAATTCAAATACATGTAAATATATACATAGAACATAGAAATAAAATAATCAATTACCATCTTTTAATTACAAATAAATGTGCATTTCATAAGTATTTACAATAAGCATTGATTTAAGTTTCAAATAATTTTATTTATAATTAACTTATTATTTCAAAATAGTTTGAGATTTATTAGTGATAATAGCCACACCATATAATATCATTTGTCTAACTCATGCAATTTGAATGCAATCATATTCCTTTTAATTTTAAAACATGAATATATGAAGTATATGACATATACATTTATGTAATTGTAAGTAATTAAATATCACCACACAACATACTTGATTTCATTAAATCTTAAAGAGAATCAAGTTAAATAAACATTCATTAAGCCTAATTAATGATTCTTTAAGGTCTAATTTTAATGTTCAAGTTATTAAAACCTAAAGAGGAGAAATGGTACTTAACTATCCCATATTGGTTATTTAATATGTTGAAGGAAAGAAATTAAATATGTTTTATGAATTGATTAGGTTCAATCCATTAAATACATTAATTTGATTGGTTAGAAGCATTGGTTTCCACTAATTTCATTTAGGATTTGATTTGGCTCAATATAGCCCTTTAGGTCAAATTGGGTCAAGAGGCCAAATTGGCTTGGTTAGGTCTAATTGATTGTAGAGCCATGTTCAATACTCAAGTTGTGATTAAATAGAGTTATTGATTGTAATTAATTTGTCTTAGAACAAGATTTGGTCCAATTTGGCCTTTTAGGTCACTTTGGGTCAAATGGTTTAGTCATATCAATTTGGACCAATTAAGAGTATAGATGGTTAGAGTATATTCAATGATGAATTTGAAGCTGATTGGTGGTTTTGGCTATAATTAATTTGAGTTTGATTGGGTTTTGATTCATTTGAACCTTTTAGGACCAAATGGGCTAACTTAGGTCGCTTAAGTCTAGTTGGCTTAGTTGGATTTATTGCAAGTGTCAAAATAGTTTGAAATGATTCATTGGATGATTAGGACAATTGAGAGAATTGAATTAAGCTTGGTTTGCTTGGGTTAGTTTGAATGTAGTTATAGGATTGAATTGGGTTAACTTGAGTTAAGAAGTTATGTTGGCTTGGAGCTTGGATTGGAAATCAAATTCAATAATGATCAATTGATTGGCTTAAGGTTGATGTTTCAATCACTTGGTTTAGGTTTAAAGTGATTAATAGGTATGAGTGTCAGTTTAGGCCTTAGGGTAAGCAGAGTCTACTCATCCTAAGATAAGCTCTAGGCCTAAAGTTATGCCCTACAAGTCTCAAAGCCTGGGTTTAGTGTTCCTTTAGTTACTAGAAGTGTCGTAACACTAAGGAAACTAAAGTGTCTAAAAGAATACTTGACCCAAGATTGGAATGAACAATCCTCACTCTAAAAGTGAGGTCAATAATCTTAATTGGTAATATCAGTGAGGCAATAAAGATATAACCATTTTGAATTATGTGATTCAAAATGGTTTTATCATAGATGTAGAAAAGATTATTTACAATTCAATTTGTAATGTGCTTAAGAGTAGTATTATTCTAGGGTATAGTCACCCTTCTCTCATTTATTCTTTATGTGTTTTGGTTGGTGGGTCAAGGGACCTAGATAAAGATGTCATTATACAATGGTTCCTTTAACTAAAAGAATGATTGAAGGGTTTGAATCAAAAATGGAAGTAGGGGATAGTCTCAGTCCAGATCCAAATCCTCCATGACATTAATTTATCTACTCCATGATAATATGGGAGAAGTCCCAGAATTAAGAAAAAGGGTGGGCAAAAGCAGCTGAAGGTTGTAGGAATTGGAGCAAAAATTGATTATTATATGGGTCAGCAGCAGTAGCAATTTTCTTATATGAATGAGTTCAACTCAGCACTCACTCAAATGTTTGAAAATTGTAACTTTAATGTTGGCCCGAGTAGAATTTCTTTTCCTTCAACACCTCACTACCACCCCTATGTTAGCTCTCTGTCAAAACCAAAAGAAGAAGGGGAGGAGGAGGAGGATGAATACAACTTATGGGATAGTTTTTTTCCTCATTTATTGTATTTGTATTTGTATTTCTCTTCTTTTTTATACCATTTGTTGACCTCACTTTTAGAATGAGGTTGACTACCCTCATCTTAGGTCAAGGATTCTTTTAGACATTAAGATTTTCTTGGTGCTAGGACACTTCTAGTGACTAGGAGGACACCAAGCCCAAGCTTAAAAGGCCCATAGAGTGCAACCCTAGGGTTAGAGATTACTTTAGGATAAGTAGAACCTCACCAACCCTAAGGCCCAACCAAATCCCATGGCTAGTCAATTACTCAAACCTAAACCTAATGATTACAAACCAAGCTCTAAGACAAATACCAATTTGACTTAGGCTCAGCTTGATCCACCTTAGTTTGACTTGGCTAAGTTGGTTCAACTTAACCTATTTGAACTTAAGATGACAAAACTCAAGACTAAATCAGCATTATTGGGATCTAACCCATCCAAATTCATTTGAACTCCAATTAAATATGACTGAGCCTTAACTCCAATTTAATTGAATCAAACCAAGGTAACTTAGGCCTTAACCTAAGTTGACCCACTTGAACCCTATATAGCCAAAACCCTATACAACTTGATTAAAGCCAATCAAACCTAATCCAAGCCTCATAATTATCTAAATATCCAACTAAATATCATGTTCCATTCCAGTTCATGCAATCAAACCAATCAACCTAATTAACCTAATTCACCCAAGTTGACCCATTTGACCTAAAAAATTCAAATGAGACAAAATTCAACCTAACCCAAATTGATTGCAATTAAAGTCACCAATCTACTTCAAAATAATCATTGAATATATTCCAACAATCATATACCTCCAATTGAATCCAATCAAGCCAATTTGTTCACTTGACCTAATTTGACCTAAATGACCAAATTGAGTCAAATCTAATTCAATCCAAATTGAACCAAATTAATTTATTCAATCTATTCCAAAGTGATTAATGTTCACCATTGACCATTCAATTGCAATCAATTGAGCCAACTCATGCCAATTAACCTAATTAACCCAAGTTTACCTAATTTCACCTACAAGACCAAATTAGATCAAATCTCATTCCACTTCAAATTGATGAGAAAAATTGCTCTAATCAATCACCAATTAAGTATTGAACACACTTCAATCACCAAGTGAAGCCAATTTAATCAAGCCTACCCAATTGACCCGTTTGACCCAATTTAACATAAAGGGTTAAATTGAACCAAAACTCAGTCTAATCTAAATCTATTCAGACCAACACCTATAATCAATCACAAATGATCAATCAAATATATTACATCTCTTTAACCAATCCAATTTGACCAACTTGACTCATTTGGCCTTATTGAACCTATGTGAGCCAAATTCAAATCCACTTCAAATTGGATAAAAATAATTGCACCAATGCATTCCAAATATCCAATCAAACATGATCTAATAGCCCACTTGACCCAACTTGGTCAATTGGTCAACCTAGCCCAAATAAACCCAAATTAACCTTTATGAGTCAACTTGAGTCAAACCCAACCAAACCAAGTTCAAATCCAACCAAACTTGGCATGACTCGTCCTTAGGTCCCCATTAACCCACTCAAGAGAACCCAACCAATGGTGAGCCCAATTTGGGTCAAATCAAGTGAACCAAGTGTTTCAAATAAGATAAAATCCTCATTTAGAAGGCCAGCCCACCTTCTCTATCCATGGCAGCCAACTTTAGCGCTCTTTAGACATAGGCTTACTGACCCAACCTAACCCAAAGCTGTTGAGTGTAGCCCTTGACCAAGGGGAGGACCTCCTCCACTTGGATGGCCATTGGTCCACCTCAAAAGAGGTGCACACTCTATGGTAGGCTACTAAACTCCCTTAGCCACTTAAGCACCTCCGCATCACTAGTCCCTTGACACCTCCGGCCACCTATGCCATCGGGATGGCTACCAAAGCCTGAGCTAATCCCATGCCCTGGTTCATGTAGGGAGAAGAATATACTCCTCCTCACCCATTCAAACTTCAGAGGACACATTCACTAAAGTAACCTAAGTAGTCCCCAAGCATCCTTAGAGCTCCTCTCACCTTTAGTCACCGATGAGACCAAGCCATGTTCAACCTGAGCCCTTATTATGTCCAACATCTCTAAACTCCACCAAACTTAAATTAACTCTCCCCACACCTTCCTTTAGCTCTAAAAACCAAAAGAATTGATTCCCAATTGATTCGAGCATCGAAAAGCATCCTAAGACCAACTCCAGTGGGTTTTGAGGTGGTGTTTGATCTAGAGAGCAACCAGTGGGGTGGCAAGTCACAATCTTTTCAATAGGGCTTCCTCGCTTCTTAACAAAGCTACCTTAGTCGATAGACTGTAAGTTTTTAGCTCTGACGAGGTAATTTTTTGGCAAACCATAGTTCGTCCATTAGGTGTTGGTCTTTTGAAGAAAATTATAGTTGCATATGAATCCCATTATAGGAACCCCTTATAATCATCCTTGATCATTTTGGACTCAAATCTGCTATCGAACAAGCTCCAATGAGCTCAAATGGAGTGGTGAAAGGCGGTGTCTATCTTCCACTACAAGAAGATGGTGGATCACTAATTGTCTATTCCACATAATTTTAATGGATGACGTGCTTAATCACGCTATATTTGTTTTCAAAATTTTTTATTAAAATCACAAGATTAATCTCTGTTGTCCAGTCCATGATCAAACGGTTGATACAAAAGCATGTCAGATGATTTAAATAACTAATCCCATAAAGCCATGTGAAAAGCGCTACTATGCTAGCATCCATGTGGCACCGATTGTGTAAATGGATTAATTAGGGTTTAAGTTATGTTTGAAATAGTCATAACTTCAAAAAAATTATAACTAATTATAAAAAAATAAAAAAATGAAAATAAACCCAGTTTGGAAAGCTTTGATAGAGGAGAATTCAACAACAATAAAATCCTTAAGTGTTATCCAATGAACAACAATTAATTAGGATTTAAAATTTTAACCAATTACCTTAATTAATCCCTAATCACTTAGCTAATTGACTTGCAATTTGGCATGTTTAATATATGGGATGACCTCTTCCTCCCATAATTTTCTAGAGTTAATTTTTCAAGTGGATTAGGAGAATCAAACTTTTAAGCCATAATTGCCTATTTTATGTATTTAATAATTATTAAATTAAAAAAATTTATGAAATTGATTAGAGAAGGTTAATTAATAACTAACATAGTAAGAATGATCATGAGTAATAATTAGAACCTCTCATTCTAACTATTTTCCAAAATTCTTCCTAGTGACCATAATTAATTAATTAATTAAATGATTAAAATATAATTCCTAATTATAAAATCATCATAATAAATTTAATTAATCAAGATTCATAATTGGACCTTCCACATGTGCTTAATTAATGTAAGAATCTTCAATGAAATCATGATTCCTCATGGGTATATAGAATCATGAAGTAAATAGCTTAATTCTCTTAACTTAATTAATTATTAAGCAGAAGCCTAATTGCATTAGAATCCTTAAGACATTACAAATTTTATTTTTCAAGTATTTCATTATGATTCATGGGCTTCTGATTAATAATTAATCAAATTAAGAAATTTTTTCTTTGAGAGGGTAATTAAATGGATTATTAATAGGCTAAACTTTATTAATTTATAAAAGACACTTAATTTTTCTTTAAATTTATTAACTAACAAACATGGAGATGTATTGAACACTAACTTTCACTTCTCCTCTTTAGGATTAAATAACTCAAAATCATAAAAATTAAAATCCTAAAAGACTTTGATTAGGCTTAAGGTATGTTTATTTTACATGATTATCCTTAAGTTTCAATGAAGCCAAATATATCATTTGATAATGTATAATTATTGTACTTCAATTATCATAAATTTGTATGTCATATGTTCCATACACTCATGTTTTAAATTTAAAAAGAATATGTTGCATTCGATTGCATGATGTAGAAAGATATAAATATATGGGTGGCTATTATGACTAATAAATCTCAAATTATTTTTTCTCTCTAATCAATAATAATATGTTTGTTATTAATTAAATAATTTAAATCTAAGCTTTGTATTTGTAAATTTTAATTATAACTGATAAAATAAAGTAAGGTTTACTTGTCTTTTTGTTTAAAAGGATAACAACTTGTGACTTCTCATGAGTTTATATATCAAAATATTGTCCATTTGCTTATGATTTGGCTTCATTGATCTTAAGATGCCTTTATGTTTAAATGAAGTTCATTAAGTTAGATCCAAATATAGGTCTAATTAAAATTCATAAAGGTTTCATTAAAAGTCTAAAGAGTCATAAAGATTCACTTCTTATAATCAACTTAAGGTAGGAATTAAAGAGAATCAACTCTCTTTTTTCTCTTTATAATGTTAAATTATAATTAGAAAATAAATAATAATAATCATATAATTTAAAATCTCATCTAAATTTTAAATAAACTTAAAGAGTAACCACCTATAATGGATTTAAATAGTCCATCATTAGAAAATTCTAACTCTAAAGTCCAATTAAGACATACCACACTTGGCATTTGCACACACATTATAATAGTAAGTCACTGATCTTAGTGTTAGGTTAGGCCAGTGATTGTTGTGATGATGTGATGTATTATTTTAGATTGGATGTTAAGGTTATTTATGTGTAGACTAGATGTTAGGGCAATGTTAGATTAATGATATTTTTTTTTTGCAGGGGATCATGCATAAGGGACCAATGTAACAATGAAAATGTAAATGCTTCTTGTTTGCAAGTTGTTAAGTAACTAAGCATGATCCAACCTGACAAGTGGGCTTGGTTACCCAAGGCAAGGTGCTAAGTCCCAAATATGTGGAATATAGCTGCTTGGTTTGAATGTATGTTATACTAATCTTTGTTTTTCAAGTGTAGTTTGATTTAATTTTCTATAAAAATGTAATTTTTGTAATAGCATTAGAATTATTGTTATGAGATTTAGGATGAGTAGTGGCTAAAAGGCATAGACATGGGATGCCTTGTGAAGCCTGGAGTATTCAAACCCAAGAAGTGAAGATGGAGAAGAATTGAACACCCTCATAGCTTATCCTTTTTTTTTTATAATTTTAATTATAATCTGGGTTGTATAAGGGTAGAGCTCAATTACCATTTTTTTTCGAGGCGTACGGCGGTACCCTACCACACCGACCTTTTATTCTTTTATGATATTCAAATGTTTGATTGTTGTATTTATATTGCAAAATAGAAGTGGCATGCTTTTTATAGGTTTCTTAAAGTGTGTAAGTTTGATGTGTAACCTGGATACATTAGGCTTTTTAGGATAAAATTAAATTTTCTACCACATTAATAACTTTAACTATATTTTAATCAACTCATAACCTCATTTTAAAGCTTATATTTTTAATCAAGATAATAAAAGATTTATCAACCCCTTAGCTAGATGTTCTATGTCTTAACATCATACATATGCATATTGTCTCAGTCTTGAAGGGATCTCCACTCTTGCACGATAGTGGACAGACTTGACTTGTGAGGGCAATTCCTTATAGTGGAGAACACCCCTTCTATCTAAATTATCCCATAATCTACTTTCATCATGCATTTAGTCTTAAACTCTCCTAAGCCTAAGTCTAGCGTGACGAGTCAAAAATGAAATAAAAATATGTAATCCTTATTACATTAGCATAGGTCATAATTTGCACATCAATCATGATCTAGTCTCTTAGGGAGTAAGTTTAGGACTTTAGATTCTTTTATAATTAATAATAGCATACATATCTTGCATTTATATATGGCTAGCCCATATGATTTTAAATTGTATGAGGTGTTGGCTCGCAACCACTCCAGGTAATTGTAAGTCCATAAAAGTCAAGATCGGTCCACTCTCCCCAATAAAAAAGTGAACCAATATATTCCATTCCCCTAGTAGAATTAGGTTGAGCTCTTAGTTTGTGCTAGAGCATTCTAGATATATGTTCATAGGCTTCTTTTTTCTCTTTTCTACTAATATAAGTCCTCACCTCTTAGGCATTTCTATAATCTTGTGTTGTCAGAATCTAAGTCCTAGCATTCTAATAAAATTTTAACTCAAATAAATAATTTTCTCTTTTTTAAAATGTAAAGCCTTACTATAGGGTAGATTGAAGAATTCAATAGGCTTCTTAATATCATGTGTGCTTCCTACTCATTATCCTTTAGGATCTACTAAGAACTATTTCTATTTGAGCCCTTCTTCATTACTTTCCAAAATGACCAATTCTTTGATTATCTACCTTTTAAATCTTTGGAGATATTAGTTGAATACTTTAATCAAGAGTGTTATGAGAAAATTCTCATTTCCTAAGATGTAATTAACTATGGAAGCTTGCTTCCATAGAGAACACAAAAATCAAATATAAAATAAAACCTTACTTATCCATATAAAGTAGGGGAAAGATCTCTGGTATATATAAAGACCTATTTATCTTAGGAGTCCTTATGAAGTGATTGAGTCCATTGTAGGATGGTATTTTTATCTTTTAAGATAGTACATTATTCTTTAGATGGCATACTCAATCATTTTAATAAGTATCCCTAAGATCTATGTGGTGTCCCTACTACTCAAATAAAAACACCACACCATTGTAATTTTATTTGTCTCATTTATGTGATAAAATTTTAGTTTTTTAGGCAATAAAATTTTATTTCATTTTCTTTGCATTTTGGTTAGCTATCTTCTAAACTTAATTATAATATAAATATTTATCATAAGTTATTAATTTAATTGAATAAAATTTTTAGTGCATCTTAGCACTGAAACATTAGCACCATGGCGCTGAAACATTAGTGCCTTGGTGCTGGAAATCCAGCGCCTCTAAGCTAGGTGTTAGGACTTAGGCTTAAATTATAGAAGGCAACACTATGGCACTAGTAAAGTAGCGATGTGGCACTGCAAGTAGATTGATTGATCTTATAACTTGAGAAGGAAGCACTGCAGCTCTAAGCTTTGGCAGTATTGTGTTGATCATAGCACCTCAGTGCCATGCAATAGTGCTACGATGCTGCAAAGTGGACATTTTAACTCTGAAACTTAAGAAGGAAGCACTGTGGCACTGATTACAATGCTTCGGCACCATACAATAGCGCAGTGACACTATAAAGTGGCGCTAATATTCAAAATCTAGAGAGATAAGCATTGCAAAGACCACATAAAAAAGACTCCATTCTATGACATTTTTTCTATGTGATTTGATAATTCTTACAAATTTTCACAACATAATGACTTAGTAATGCTAATTTTTAAAAAAATTAGTATTAAATGCACTCTTCTCCCTTATTTTGGATCCAAGATTGATAGATGGAGGGTTTTTTATCTCACATCAAAACCAAGTTCAACGGTAGAAGTCTTAAAAGATTAAATTATAATTTAGTGGACTAAAGGCCTATTTAATCTTGATGTTGATAGCATTTTAACTTGATAATGCCTAAAATTTTATTTTTAATGTGATTGTGTTTTTCTCTTTTGCTCCAGATCTAAGATCTATGGAGGGGGATTTTCATTTCAATGGGATCAAAGATTAATAGTGAAATTCTTCAAAAAACTTTGTGGAGCGAGGAATCATATAAAAGATGCATTTTATTTAGAGTTTTATCTAGAATCTTACATTGCACAAGAAGAAGAGCATGTAGCAGAGAGAAAAATGTAACAGAGTCTGCAATGAAGAGAGGGATGGTATTGTAGCTAGAAAGGAAAGAAGAAGTAGAAGAAGGAGGAGGATCAACCCTTCTCTTCTTATAGGAGTCAGTTCTCAATCCCTCTCACTCTTCTATCAACCACTCTCACTCTTCCCTTGGGCAGTTACCATTGAGGGAAATGGCAGTTGGTGAGAGTAGTTAGTGTTTTTTCAGACTCTTTAAACCTAGGGACAATTGAGCCAGCGCCTAGGCACCGGGTTTGCGTCGCGGCATTTGAGTCAGGATGTTAATTTTTATTTTTTATTTATTGTACTTTTTGTTACAAATAATGAGTTCCTCAAGCATTAAAATTTGAAAATAAATTAAAGAGTAAAGAGTTTAGGGGTAGAATATCTTCAAATCATCTTCACTCCAAGTTCTTAGAACTTCCTTTCAAAAATGCATAATTAGCTTATTTGCTCCTACTTTGACTTGTTCTTTGAAAATATATGGACTTGTTCACATTTGTTCTAATTTACTAAGCATTAGGTTATGAGTCAAAAAATTAACTTTTTGAGTACTAAGTCACGACGTTGGAACGGCTCCTCCTAGACATTTTTCTCGTAACTTCTTCTTATCTTATAGAAGATTAAATTCTTAGTTCTTTTAACAAATTAAGGATTGTCTGCATTTTTTTGCCATTCGCTTATTTCCATTTATCTGGTTTAGATTTTTCAAAATTTAAGGCATTGATTACTCATTGTGTAAACAAATTATACTCCATGAGTAAGATTGTTTCTATTCCATTAGAAAGAATGAATGATCTTTCTCCAATTGCAATTGATGGAGTTGCCCTCAATGTCCTTCGGCCCATTTACTTTTGTAATTTCTACTTTCTTCCTTAAAAAAATTAAGAATGAGCTTGTTAGTTTCCTCCACTTGGTCATTGATTTTTGGATGATGAACTTAAGCAAACTTGAAGTAAAATTGTTAGCTTTAGCAAAAATTATTTACTTTTTATTTATAAATTAAGTGCCATTGTCAATAATAATAATCATTGGTAACCCATACCTACAGATAATATCTGACCAAATGAAATTGTGAACAACATCAGAAGTGATCTTGGCCATTGACATGGCTTCTATCCACATGGTGAAATAGTTAGTCATTACCAAGATGTATTTTCTTTGACCCATAAAGGTTTAAATGGACTAAGGAGATCCATACCCCACACAACCAAAGACCATGGGCTAGTAATGGGTTGAAACTTCTATGATAGTTGGAGCCGCATCAAAGTAAACTTTTGACATTGCTCGTAATGTTTGGTGAATTATTCTGCATATTTGTGAAGTTTGGATCAAAAATAACCTTGTCTTAGAACTCAATTTTCCAATGTTTTCCCCCCTTTGAGTGTATGTGACATTCCCCATAATGTAGTTTCTTCAATACGTTACTAACTTCATCTTTTTCATGTAGCAAAGATATAAAGATAAGTTTGACTTTCTGAATAATATGTCATTGATGATTAAATATTACATTGACTTATCTTGAACCTTCCTGGTCTGAGACACCAAAAGGAATATTCCAATTTTGAGATAATCAATATAATGATCCACCTAACTCAATTCTACCTCTAAATCGATCTACATTACCTCTGGCTCCTTAATAGTTAAGCTAGTTAATTTCTAGATTGGTGTTATGTCAATATTCCCTAGCTTTAATAGCAAGTCAACCAACTAGTTCTTCTCTTTAAGGATGTGTTCAATTTTGAAGTAATCAAATTTTCTTATCTTTGACTTGAATTTATAAAGATATCACTTGGTTCATTAGAAGTTGAGATTTTGATTTGCTGATCAGGTACTATGACTTGACTATTTGTGATGTCAAAACACATTTGAATAGTGTGGCTCAATGAAATCCTAAATGGATTGTGAAGTACCATCTTGATGCCCTTCATTAGCATCGGATGCTCCATCAAAAATAATATTTAGAGTTCTTCCTTGGAAACTTTTTCTTCTTCAGTATTAATAGGCTTAGAAAAATCTACTTGAAATTTATCTAAGAGATGTGCTTTGATGGCAATTTTGTGTGTAAGAGATATTAAATTGGCTAAGCTCGACTACCACTTCACCAATCTTCCTAAGTGACTGGGCTTAGAAAGAGCCAGTTTTCATGGATGATCTGTGACTACTTGTACAAAATGTGCTTAGAAATATGGCCAGAGCCTCCTCATATAAACGATTAATGCTAAGGCGAGCTTCTTCTTGATAGGATACCTAACTTTTACTCCTCTTCGGATTTTTTTTTCTTAGATAATAGATAGGATATTACTTCATATTCTCTTCCCTAAGTAAGAATAACATTACTGCTTCTTTCCCAACTCCAAGATGCATAAATAACTCCTTTCTAAATTTATAGCTTTACAATAGAGATGGAGATGCTAAGAGCTTCTATAGTAGTAAGAAAGCACGTTCATACTCCTCTATACAGGCAAATTATTTTAAACTTCTAAGAATCTTGAAGAAAGCTGAACATCAATCTCTAGACATGGAAATAAATCGGCTGACCATTAACTCACTTATTAACACTTGAATCTCTTTAACATTTTAGGAGAGACGATATCACCATAATTGGTTTAACTATTTTAGTATTAACTTTGATCCTATCAAGGGTTAATAGGTAACACAAAAACTTTCTAGATCCAGCTCCAAATGTGCACTTAAGTAGATTAAGCCTCATGTTGAATTGTCTTAACGCGTGTTGAACAACTCCTTCAGTTCTTCAATTTACTCCTATGGTGATGTGCTTTTTATTAATAAATAATTAATGTAAACTTTAACATTTATTATTTTTATATTTTAAAAATTACATTCATAAGTGTTGATAACTAGTGCTTGCATTCTCATGCCCAAAAGATATAATATTATAATAATACACTCCATTCCTTGTGATAAATGAAAACTTTTCATTATCAAACAGATGCATTTTAATTTGGTGACTACTTAAAAAAACATTGAGAAAGCACATCACTGAGAATCCAACCATTAAATCCACCAAAGCACAAATGTGTGGCAGCTAATAACTATCTTTAGGACAAGTAGAGTTTAGATTTTTGAACTCAATGCACATCCTCCATTTACTATTGGACTTATGTACGATGACGATATTAGCAAGTCAAACCAAGTATTGAACTTCTCAGATAAATGCAGCATCAAATAGCGTCTTCATCTTTTTTTATACTTGGCTCTATAAGAGTAGTCATTCTTAATCAGCCTGGATTTTGGATCAACATTCAAGATATTGCAAGTGACATCTAGATCGAAGCACGGATTTACCAACCAAATGAATACACCTTTGTACTCTTTTAAAGTCGAAATGGGTGGGGGTGGGAGGCGTTATAACATAAAATAAATTTTAGGAATTTCTTATTTAAGAGACCAAATATATCATTAATGGATCAACATATTATCTCTAAAGATAAACATATTGATCATATAATCGATTCAATTACTTAATAAGGACTCTTTAAGCTAATGAGTCTTTGATATTCTAGATATTTTCCCGAACTACATAGAGAAGTATAACATGATTTATTTTATGTCAGATTTGTTATTTCCTACAAGGGCAAGCCCCTATAGTTAATTATATCCTAGAAGGAAGGAAATTCCTCATAAAAATACTCTTGATTAGAGAAATTGACTTTTATTTTTATGAATTTTAAAGCTTGCCTTAAAAGGATTGTTCATTTAGAAATTCAACAGGGAATGCTTCAAAGGGGAAGAGTACTTTTCTAAGACCAATAAGGATTAAGTAGGAAATACAAATAGATACTAGAATTCCCAGTAAGCATTTTAATTGTTCTATCATTGAGCTTTACATTTTTAATATTGAATTTAATAAAGTTTTGAATTGATATTTTATTAGAAATATATGACTTAAATTCTAATTACACGGGACTATAGAAATGGCTAGTGGTTGAAGACTTATTCCAATAGAATGATTCAAAGCCTAAGTCTATAATGCATCTAACATAAGTCAAAAGCATGACCTAATATAATTTCTGGGAATTATTGGTTCTTTCCTTACTAGAGAAAAAAATGAACATATCCCTGACTCTTCTGGACTTATTACCCACCAAGAAGGGTATTTCAAAACTATGATTCCAGTCTTATGTATACAAGATTTTTGGGTTGTTGCATTTAAAAAGGAAGCTAAGAACCTAAACTCACTCCCTATCCCTAAGATTATGTTTAACATGTTATGCACCTAGCTAATGCAACAAATTTTAGTTTTTATGCATTTAGACTCATAATTTATTTAAGGTATGGGTATGCAATTCATGTCTACAAAGAGATAAAGTTAGAAAGTAGTTATGGGACAAATTAAAATGAGAAGACACGCTTATCTGAGAAAGAGTGTTCATCCTCAAATAGATGCCTCATTATATGCAATTGGTGAAGCACCTAATTCAAGAGAAACAAATAATATGCTTTCATAGTTTATAATAATTAGTTGATTCTAGTTGCTTTTAAGTTATGCTTAGGGCTTTAATTAAAATGAGGTTGTGAATTTTTTTTTATGTCTAAATTATTAAATTTTATTATGGTAGAAAATTTAGTTTTTCAAGGAGCCTAATGTTTACAGACATTTCATCGTAGAGCACATCACAGAAAGAAACCTAGAAAAAGGATACATTTCTATTACAAACCCCAAAATAAATTAAGCTAAATTAAATTAATAAAATAGGCCAATGCGGTTGAAAATTATTATATACTCTAGAAGAAATCAAAAATGGGTAGTTGAGCTCTGTCCTTATACACCCATCTTAGAACTAAAAGTTTTTATCTATGGGAGTCTTCATCCAAAATCGTCACATTCTTTAGGGACCTCCATAGGCTTCACAAGGGACCACTAGCTGGTAAAGTCAACTCCTACTATTTATAGACCCCATAGATCCTAACATAATTCTAGGCTCAAATTACATTTTAAAATTTAAAAATAAATTTTTAATCCCTACAAAAAAAAGTCATCAAGAAATACATACAGCACACTAGCAGTTTATATTTCAAATATACAGGCTTAGCACTAGTGTTTGTCAAGCCCACCTATCCTGTTGGGCTATGCTTAAGGTGCAAGAAAATAACATTTATTTTTATTTTTATTATATCAGTCCCTTTAAGTACAATCCCCTCTAGAAAATAACATTAGCTTAAAAGGAATACCCTAACATCCAAACTAGTGAACAAACAATCCTAATCATCCAGTCTAAAATATTACACTACTAACCAAAATACATATATCATTTCTCATTACAGAACATCACAAATCATCAGCCTAATCTAAATCTAAGGTTAATGACCTAATAATATAGTGTATGAGAGAGGGGCTTATGTGGTATGACTACACTAGGCCTTATTTGAATTTGAATTTGGCTTAAGTTCAAAGTTTATTTAATTTACCATTAGGTGGTTTCAATTTAAATGATTTAGTTGATTTATGATTTTATTTTAATTTTAGATATATTTTTGTGTTAAGGTTAAATTTAAGTTTTAAAGAATGAAGAATAAAATAAATTCTACTTTAGGCAGAATCCATTCCACTCAACATTCTAAGTCTAGTGGAATGAAATTTTCATCTGAAGTTCAAAATCAATTCTAAGAGTCAAACTAAGATTTTAAGTATCTTTATTAAACTTGTTTGAGTTCATTTGAATAGTTTGTTTTGATTCATTTTAATCCTTATTTTAAGGTTAAAGTTTATATTATCCAATTAACTTTAAATGTTGTTAAGCCAAAGACTTTAATATTTTTATTTGACTTGATTAATATTTCTTTAATTTGTAACCTTTAATTAAAATTTAAAATGGTTCTTTAAATTTTAATTAAAATATTCATTTAACATGATTAAGTTTAGTTTAATATTCATTTTAATTTGATTTTTATTTTAAATGATTTTCTTTACTTATGACTTATACTGATTAATTTTGCTATCATTTAGAGTGGACATAATTTCATAATTTAGGTTTATTTTTGATCTTAAATTCCCTTAATTTGATTAAGGATTAATTTTTTGGTTTCATATGTTTTAATTTAATCCATTTAATTTTGATTGGATGATTTTATTCACTTGTTTCATTAATACTAATATTTATTAACTTGAATGATCCAATTTTGTTGCTTCACATGTTTTATTTAGGCTTACTTTAAAGCATTATTTTTATTATTCAAATAGTGCATTTCATTTAAATTTCATTGCTTAGTTTGTTCATTAATTTATGCATTTTAACCTATTGTTTAGGTTGGTTTTATTGGGATATTATATATAAAAAAAGTTTATTATTTAATTAAACCTCTTAAGATTAAGCTTTACCTATTAATTATAACTTAAGAAAATTTAAAGAATAAACTATTTAGATGCTAAATCTAATCTAGGTCATTCTTATTCTTAAGGCTTTTAAGTTAAAAAGTTTAATTTTAATCATTCATATTTATCAATCATTACTCTTTTCATGTTAAGTAAGTTTAAGGTGGCTTTATGTTAATGAATCCCTATTTAGACATGAAATTTATGGATTAATGGGTTTTAATTTTTAGCTAAATGTTTATTTTATTCCTAATTTGATAATTTAGTATTTTAGAGTTTTATTAATTTCTTATTTTTAATTAATTCCATAAACCCTAAGTGAAGAATCAATTAGATTTCTCAATTTCAGGGGACTAGAAAATTTTTTTGAAATCCTCTAATGTTTTTTAAGATATTTTAAATTGATAAAACTTATTTTATTAAATTTTGCAATTTTTTGATTTATTATTTGATTTAAATTAACTTAAAATTTGGAAATGCTATAACTTATGATCCATAAGTCATTTGACTTTGAACTTTTTTTATGACAAATAATGTTCTTTGCTAGTTTTAATTTTCTAAAATTTCACCTTAATTAGATATGTACTCTATGACTAATTATGATTTTAATATTTTTAATAAAACCTAAATTAAGCATAAATTATTAGAAATTAATTAGAATTTTAATTTTCCTTAATTCTTTTCTAAAAGATGAATCCATAAATAATTTATTTAAAATTTTAAGTTTTTATTTAATTTATATGAATTTTAAAATTGAGGTTAACTAATTAATTTAATTAATTCATTTACTTGTCTAATTATATTATTTTGATGTTTATTAAATTCTAGAGAGTTCTAATAATGCTCTTACATTCATTAGTATTCATTATGATGATTTGATATGATTTCATATTTTTTTTCTCTAATTTTTTTTGAATTAATACTAGTTAATTTCTTTAAATTAAGGCTGATGACTTGAAATTTTAATATCTTTTATTTTAATTATCAATAAATCTCCAAAAATTTATCTAAGATGTATTTCGGCCTTAATTTCAATCCTTTTAAGTTTCAAAATGATTAGATTAATAGTTTAGGTTTAATTTAAGTTTGATTATTTTTATTAAACTCAAATTAACTCAAAAATATCCAATAAAATTTGAGAATTTTAAGTTTAATAGATTTCCCTCATTCAGATGAATCCATAGTCTTTATTTGCAATTTTTAGTGGGGTATCTTATTTTTTTATAAATTTTTTAAGTTCCTAGTATTTTTTAGCATTTATTTAATATAAATAAAAATCTTATTTTTCTCTTTAAAATAGACAGCATTACGTGGCACTAATGCAGCAGTGTGTGTTTAGGCCACACAGGATCCACGTGGATCCCCAGTTAATATGGTGGCGAGGATACAGTTTGATCTGGGTTATTTGATCAAAGATATGAGAGTTATGGATCATCTAATAATTTTTAATGGGAATTAATCAATTGATCCAGCTAAATCGTGGCTTTTAAAAGGAATGAATAGTCACAGTTCGTCTTCTTCATTCGTGATGGTGATCGAGCATTGTCTTCTTTTTACAGCTATTTGTCGGCCATCCTCACAATGAAATTATGAGATTTTAATTGAAAAATGATTAAAGCATAATTTCAAAGGGATATATATGGTTTGATTAATCCTAGGACTAATTTTGTTTTACAAAAGACCAACGTCAATTTGAAAATAGGTTTCTTCAATACCTCACTAGCGTAGGGTCTCAACGGTGGTTTGATTTTAAAAATGTTTAAGGAAGTGAGACAAAGCTTTTGGAAGAAAAATCAAGCTTTGCCTTCCTCTAGTTCGATATTAATGGATGCTTGCACGCCATCGAGTTTCATGATGGGAACGATCGGGGGAGCTTGGGAGGAGGGGGAAGGTGTGCTTGTATTCGATTTCACTTGAGGAAGGTGTTGAAATCAAAGGAAGGAGAAAAATTGATCCCCCTTGCATTTTAAACAATAGCTAAGAGCTCCCTTATTATATTTCAATGGAGGTCACCAACCATAGGGTTTTGCACTCCAATAATGAGGCTAAAGGTGGTGAGAAGGTCAGAATGCTTAGAGTAGCTGAGATTGCACACATGGAAAAAATTTTGGAGGGATTAGCAGGGGGACTGGCTCGGTTTGGCCTCTTCCCCTCCATGGCATATTCCTTTGCCTTTGGACTGATTTGAGACCTCCTTAGATCCTTTAATTTTGATTGTTAGTCACTTTGGATTCATCTTAGGATGAGTCTAAGTGAATCCAAATGGAAGTAGTTTGAGTTTGAACTCAAATGTCTAAGCTTGATACATTAGGATTTAATTTGATTTAGATTAGGTGATCAATTATCATTAAATACTTATTATTTATCTTTTCAATTAATGATTGGCTACCTAAATCAAGCCAAAAGTGATTTATGAGTCAAAGAGACTTATTTGAATTAGGTTTAGGTTTGAATGCCTTAAGTTGATTCACTTGGATCTCTTTTTGGCTTAGTTTTATTTATCCCATTTGATTAATTGATTTTAGATTTATGTTTTAATTATTTTTCTTAATTATTTATGATGTTTCCAACTGATGAATTTTATTGAATTTGGGCTTGAATTTTATTTTGATTTTTTTTTCAACTTGACCCATTTTAACTTAAATGGGTTAAGTTAAATTGAGTTAAAAGATGAACTTGACTCAATTAAGGCTTATCTAACTCTAATCATGTTTAATCATGCTCATTTGATGATTATAAGTCCTTAGAATGATTTAATTTGATCAAATTTTGATGAATTGGCCTTTGACTTGGTGGGACCCACTTAAAGTCAATCTAGCAAATGACATGATTGGCCATCTTGAACCTCGTTAGAATCATTTTAGGTCCATTTATATTTATGCATTAATTTAATATTTTTTTATTTAATTTGATTTCAATTTGTTTTAATTTTATTTGAATTTCTTTTGGTTTAGATAATTTTGAGCTTAGGAAGGTTAATTGACCACACTCGATTATCTTGGTTTAAGTTTAACTAAATTTAAAATTTTAATTAAAATGTGTTTGATTTATTTATTTAAGTTTGAGCTTGGTTTGCATTCATCTAATCATATTATGTTAAGTCAAATCCCAAAAGAGGTCCACTAGGTCACCAAGTATAGTATCCTAAGTGCCTAATCAGGAAGCTCTTAATCTAAGATTAGGTGTCCTAATTACTAAGGTTAGAGCTGATGCTAACCTCATCCAATAATGAGGTTAACATAAATCAACTCACTTCTTATGCCAATGTCAGAGAAAATACTAGTCTTGAAGGTTTTGTTGGTTTCAGCTAGCTTATCTAAAAACAACCTTTTTTACAACTTGTGTAGCCTCTAGGATACTCTTTTTTCTCACATCTAACTATAGTATCTCATTGTAAACATTACTGACAACTTTCAGTTAGCAAGCTCTCGAGTGCAGTAGGTCACCACAAATTGTGATAACTTCCCCTTCTTCTAGGAACTTCACGATGATATGATAAGTTGAAATGATCACATTGAAAGTATTTAATAAAAGATGGTCGAAGATGGCATCAGGTAGTTGGGGCATCTACAATAACAAAGTATGTCATAGCGTGAAATTTTTTTCTTTTCATTCTCCTAGGTGACATGTAATGAAATAAATCTACAAATTTATGTTCACTCTAGAGAAACCATAAAATAGCCAGGTAGAACCAAGTGTGAATTCTCATAGACACTCTTGAACAAGATGTTCATGGAGCTCTTAATAGCTATCAAGATATTATTAATGTAATAGTTCACGCTCAAAAATGTGACCACAATAATGTCATTAAAAAGATTCTCCTTAATAAGCAGGACTTGCAGAGAATTTAGATGAATTCGCCAAATTCACCTCTCTTGATCAATGTCATTTGAGGCTAGTTTGGTGTGAAGCCTCTAGGACATTACCTCTAAGGATGGAAGGTACTACTTTTGTGATATAAATTTCTTATACTAGCAAAGGCTTATTGTTCATCTCTTTAGTAGGTGCCTTCCCTCATCTTCTGATATTCGCCTCCAGGGCTAAGAACTCCTTCAATTTTATTTTTTATTTTTTTTTGTTTTTTGGCCTTAGTTAGATTTCCAATTAAATGTTGGCACTTTTTGGTCTCATGGCCATGATCTTTGTGATAAATATAGTACTTTTTGGGGTCGCACAACCGGTCATGAACCTTCATCGATGGGGGCATTCTAAAATGATTTTAATTTTTGAATGGCCTCTACTACTTTGATCATTAAGACTTGCGATAAGTCATCATGGGAAAGCAATGACTTAGAGGTGGCAACATCCTCTTCATTCTTTGATAGCTTCTCCTATCGTTGAATCAAATTTTCCATTCAAAATGATGAACTCAGTGCTTATCAAAACTCTCATCTTCTCACCCTATAATGCAATCTCCTTCTTCTGTCAATAATTTATTGAACTTTCTTTTTAAAAGCATTGTTGCTTACTATCCTTTACCTTAGGCATGATGGGCAGTGAGTTGTGCTATTCTACAAAGATATGATTGTTGGCCAACTCCAACGACTCAATCAGCATTTTGGTGCTACAAATCCAAAGCTTAGCATAAAGGACCTTCTTGCGGAGGCCTTGACCTAGTGTAAGATGAGCCACTATAGGCTCAAGATCTCAAACTTCCAACACCTCTCTGGAGGCAAGTGAGAAAGCTCCTCGAATTCGGACCTCTTGATAAATTTGTAGCAAGGCTTCTAATCTCTTACTACGCTTTTGAGCTCTAGCAAATTATCAATGAATATGCACTTAAAGTACACAAAACAAGTAATAACCCCTATAAAAAGGTTGTTGAACTAGTGTAAGACTGATTGCTTCAAAGTTATGAAGAATAAATGACACTTCAGTTTGTCATTGATCTTATGCAAGCAAACAACAAATTCAAATGAGGTGATGTGATTAGCAAGGTCTAATCTTCCTTTATAAGATTCTAGAGATGGAAACTTAAACTTTTTTGGTGGCTCGACCTCCACTATTTCTTTAGAATTTTGCTATGGTTTTAGCTATCTTCTTTTCTTTTTTTTTCACACCCCTTCATTCCACCCTATGGTCAAAGGGAGAATATAATTTTTTGTTGGGGTCATAAGTATCATCATTTTTATCTACTTACGTAGACTATAGAGCTTAGCTCTTGCTACCAGGAAATTACCTTTTCTTATCACCAACTTAGAAGAATCAGAAGACATCTCAACTTAATTTGGTCATAACTTTAGGAAAATGCATTAGTGCATATTTGATAGCCACACGCTCATAAAATCATTCATCTGTTGCATCACAAACTCCCTTGTGCAATCCATATTAGTAGATATCTCTTTTGCATTGTTAGCTTCCTATTGACAGGTACCCTTTTTAGTTTGTAGCATGTTTCAAGCTCATTGCATCTTAAGGGTGTTAAATCCTGAATTGTCTGTGGACTCATACCACCTAATCAAGAATTACAAGAGAAAAAAAGAAGGAATGCATAGAGAGAAAGAAAAAGAAAAATGATCCATAAAGAATATGAGCCTTCAAGCATAGAATTGGAAAAAGGTCTTTGAACCCTTAGTGGTCCTTCCCTATTTACAGTCTCAACTAACATTTGGGTATTATAAATTGATTATAAGTACAACAACACAAATATAGTAATATAACTCACTAAGTTGAGTATTTATTAAAACGACTATAAGGAACTTTAAGTTCTAATTGGTTGGCCTTTAAAACAAATATTCTGAGTTAATCATGATTTTAAGTTTAAAATTTTGATAGTAATTTTAAATAGAAAAAAATTAGAATGATGAAATTAATTTTTTAATAATAACCTTAATAAATAATACATGTTAATTTTTCATAATAATTACTGCATTGATTACATAAATATAATAGTATTTATATATTTATTATATATTTTATAATAATATTTTTACTGAAATAAACTATATATATATTATAGCTTTATGTTTTTAAATAAGGGATATACATATATACTACTAAATTCTTATTTTTTTAAATATATTTGATACTTAAATTTCTATTTATTTATATAACACACTAATTTTAAACTTATTTTAAAATATTACTAATATTAGTCTATTTAAAATAAAATATTTGTGCTTAAATTTTAATAGAAACTAAAGCAATTCAGAAGCAAATATAAAATTTTAAATATTTACTATATAAATATATATAAATGATAGAGATAAGTGCATGATGGATCCATTTAATTTGAAAAAAAAATTTATTGAGTGATAACATTTTAATAAAAAAATTTCCTTACATTAGCCGTGCTCTTGAATCTATCATTAGAAATTCTACACATTAGTTCAAACTAATATATATATATATATATATATATATATATATATATATATATATATATATATATATATATATATATATATATATATATATATATATATATATATATATATATATATATATATGACACTTAAAATACTATTAGTCAAAGCACGAATCTTGATACTAAAAGCAAGCTGACTCGAAGTTGAAGCTGGTCGAGATCAAGCACTTAAAATATCTTTGAAAACTTTGGGATGTCAGTTAAATCCTTAAATAGCTCTCAAACATAAAGTGTTTATAGTCAAATCGAGCGTCTTGATGAGCCGGATCTAACAAGTCCAAGATCTCATAATTCCGACATCATTTGAGCATTTAAATACCCAAAATTCATCATATGATCAAGGGAATCATCATGAGCCATCCGATGGAGAGGAGTGGTTCAAATTTTGCATGTATTTACAGAGATGTCACTCCTTCAATCTATAAATAGTCCCTCATTCCTCATATGAGGGGAGGCCAAGTGAAAGAGAGAGGAGAGAGCTTTAAAGCTTGAAGATCAGCCAAGCACAATCGTTCCACCACTCGACGGTCGTCAACCACCGCCGCCGGCCGCCGCCGATCCTCGCCGTCATCAATTTATGTCTGTCTCCATCATGATGACCTTCATCGTTAGTCATTGTTCCTCGCTGTTCACCATCATCTGCTACTACTAGCAGCTGTTACCACCTGAACGTGACTACATAGCTATTGTTCCCTTTTCATATACAATTCTGTAATCCGTTATCGGGAAGATTTTGTACTCTAAAACAGATACATTGTGGAAGATTCTTACTGGGCTAGGCCCCATAATTTTTCTCTCTTTTCGAGGTTTTCCACGTAAAAGATTCTGGAGTTTTCTTGTTTACTCTTTAAATACTTGTGTGTGTGCTGGATTTCGCAAACAAGGCTAAGGCGTAAACTTTCACTCTACCGCAACTGGTTTTCTAGCACGCAACAGTTTGACGCCGTCTATGGGAAAAGAACCCCTCAATCACAATTTTTGTGAACACCCGTGTCATGGACAATAGGCGCAGTACTCGTAACAACGGAGCCTCCCGCTCTAACTCCCATCACTCTCGAAACCAATCCTTGAACCAAGGATGCTAATCTTCTGCCTCACTTCCCCCTGATAGGCGTGACCTTGTCGGTGAAGGCGCGACAGGAATCTCTTTAGAAGATCGTGTGCGCCGAATGGAAGAGTCTCAAAATTAGATGATCCAACTTTTGTGAGGAACACAACAGCCACTACCACGGCAAACACATCTCCCCCAAGATCGATCGTTAGCCGTGGGAGGTCAAAATGCTAATCTCCCTGACGATGAAGTTCCTCCGCTTCCAGACCGTGATGCTAATCTCCTTGACACTGTCAGTTCTACTCATCCATCACGTGCAGCTCAACTGATTGCTAATCCACCAATTATTGAGGATAGCGTGGCACGTTCTCGTCTTGTTGACTCCACTCGTCATGTTATACGTACAGAATTATGACGCTTAATGCAAGACAAATTTTACCTTGAAGATAAAAATCATCCTCCCCCTCACCGTGGCTATGAGGAGTCATCACCTTTAGCTAAAGCTATTCTTCAACATCCTATTCTCGTAGGTTTCAAGCTTCTGAGCATTGATTCTTATGATAGGGAAACTGACCCATATGAACATATCGACCCCATTACAGGACCATCATGCATATCCAATGAGCTCCTAACACACTACTTTGTCAGGTCTTTCCAGTTAACCTCAAGGGGTAAGCTCGCACTTGGTTCTACTTCCTCCCAAGGGAATCTATCCATACCTTTGACGAACTCGTCAAGATTTTTGTAGAACAGTTCATTGCAAGCCGGAGGATCATTAAAGATTCCTCTCATCTCTACGGCATTCATCAAAATGAGGGTGAATCACTTAAAGAATATCCAGAGATTCTCCTTAGAAGCTCGCCAAATACTTGGGATAGACCCTGAATTACTAAGATGAGTTTTCCTTGGGGGGCTCTGTCCTGGGCCTTTCTACTCGTCACTAATGCGAGATACGGTCCGCTCATATGCCAACTTGGTTCACCATGTGGAAGCATAGATTTCTGCTGATGAGGCTATTAATATCCATCAAAAATAATTTGAACAATCCACAGAAAAATGTAAGAGTGCTCTAGAAAACACAGATCAACAATCCTATCAGAAAAAGCAACAAGGCAGTCATGATCTCCCTCCACGGCCCCCGCATCAACGACGCGAACCACGACTGGAATACACGCCACTGAACACATCTCGTGTTAACGTCTTGTTGGTTATTCGAGATGAAGAGACCATCAAGTGGCCACATCTACTGAAACCAAATTCAGGAAATCAGGAGCAATATTGCCACTTTCATTGAAGTCATGGACATACTAGAGGCGTGTAAACAACTTAAAAAAGAAATTGAGAGGCTCATTCAACAGGGATATCTATGTCAATTTGTGTAAAACCAACCAGATCAAGTAAACATAACTCCAACTGGGGCGCAACCGGGATAATCATCACAGAAATAATATAATAGTCGCCAAATAGTTGGAGAAATTGAAATGATTGTAAGTGGGCCACTACTATCTAATCAAGTCTTCATCGCCGCCTTTGAAGAGCCGGGTTAAAAAAATCTTGTATTAATCATCCCATCACTTTTAATAACTCAGACTTGGAAGGAGTCCAAGTTCCACATCAAGATCCTCTTGTCATCAGTGCGGGGATTGGTGACCCCTATTATGTTGTTAAGAGAATTTTGATTGATAATGGGAGTTCCGTTGATATTTTATTTTACTCAACCTTTCTTAGCATGGGTCTGGTTAAGGAAAAACTTCAACCTACTGCAGGACCATTATATGGGTTTGATAATCGTCCTGTACGAGTGGAGGGGATAATCACCCTTCCCATTGTTCTTGGTGAATTTCCTCAATAAGTCACTCAGTCAGTTCAATTCATAGTGGTCAAGTCAAATTCAAAGATACAATGCTATATTTGGAAGACCCTCCAATAAATCTTCTGCCACTTCTGCACTCATCTTAAGATAAAATTTCAAACTCCTATTGGGGTTGGAGTGGTCTGTGGAAATCAACAAATAGCACAATCATGTTATCTCAAACAAGCTCAACCACACCCTTCGGTGACCTTCAACATCGAGAATTTTAATCTTCAAGATAAAGAAGTACCTCATAGAGTTTTGCTTGTAAAAGACCTGCTCCCCACTTCGTTATCAGATGGCCAACCGTCAAGTTATAACTAAAGATCTAGAGGAAAAAATCATCCCTAGAACTTGGAATATGGAGGGTCTCTAAAAAGTGTTATATGTAATCCTTGATGTATAAATATTATAGTCTTTAATTTATCCTGTTTATCTTTTCCTCTCCACCTCTTATCTTTTATTAACTTTCTTTAAAAATGTATCTCGTCCCTTTTATTAAGTTATCTTGTGACAATATTGTATCACCAACATTATCAAAGTAATGAGTTTATGGCTTTTTCTTACAAGCTTGTTTCTTCTTCATTTAATTCTCCCACTTGAGAAATAGACAACTCACGTTGTATTCAATCGCATGATCAATCCCAAGGGGACTTGATCGAACCTCTTCCATACATGTAAGAAGTCAAGTAACACTTTGGCTGATACCTAGGATAGGGGTCAAAAGGTCCTTGGTGGACATCCCGCGATCTCTTCCATACATGTTAACGTCATCGGGTAACACTCGACAAACAACCTCGGATATATCAAAATTCATTCAACCTCTTCCATACATGTTAACGCCATCGAAGTCACACTCTAACAAACAACCTCGGATAGGTCAAAATCCTCGGATTCAATTGACCTCTTCCATAGTTAACGCCATCGAAGTCACACTCTAACAAACAACCCGGATAGGTCAAAATCTCAACGCGAATTTAATTCAACCTCTTTCATAGTTAACGCATCGAGTCACACTCGACAAACAAACTGATAGGTCAAAATCACACCACCGGCTGCCGAATTACTATCACCGCCACCGTTGCCGCATTGCATCCACATAGACGCTGCCGCCAGCCGACTACGCTACCGCTTGCCGCCGCAATTACCCCCCGGCCACCAACCTATCATCGTCACCGCTGATCACGCCACCGCTGGCCGGCGATTGCCGTTCGACCATCGCCGGCAATCTCCGCTGGTCACCACTATCATCGCCGGTCACCGCCACCATCGCTGATTCATCGCCATCCCGTCCAGTGCCGGCGCGTCGCCCCGTGGGTCGCCAATGCGCCCACTGCTCAAGGCACATTATCGATGGCGCGAGTGCTCACGCCCATGGTAGCAGGCGCCAGAAGGCCAGACGCATCGGATGGGTCCGTAACCTCAAAATTCACGCCACATACTTACACACATCCGCCCACCTCTGATCTACTTCCAGTTATATTGTGCTCCCATGAAGATCTGTTCTCTCAAAATGTGTGGTTAATGGACCCTCAAATTTCATTGAAGAATTTGTTATTTTCAGATATTTGACATATATATTTTTGGATGATTGAGATGATGTCATCCAAAAATAGGGAGCAACTGATATGGAACTTAAAATATTACTAGTCGAAGCACGAATCTTGATGTTAAAAGCAAGCAGGCCCGAAGTTGAAGCTAGTCGAGATCAAGCACTTAAAATATCTTTGAAAACTTTGGGATGTTAGTTAAATCTCAAAATAGCTCTCAAACATGGAGTGTTTATAATCAAATCGAGTGTCTTGACGAGCCAAATCTAACAAGCCCAAGATCTCATAATTCTGACATCATTTGAGCATTTAAATACACAAATACATCATATGATCAAGGGAATCATCATGAACCGTCCGATGGAGAGGAGTGGTTCGGATTTTGCATGTATTTACAAAGATGCCACTCCTCCAATCTATAAATAGTTCCTCATTCCTAGGGCTGTGCATAATTCAGTTTAAACTAAAAATCCGTTTAAAATCGAACCGAAATTTTTAAATTGGATCGATTTTTTAATTTTATTTTGGATTTAATTTTAGCTAATTTCGGTTTTTGGATTATGGATTGGATTTAAAAATTTATAATATCAAAAAACTAAAAATCTGAATTAACCGAACCGGAACTCGGATAGTCGGATAGTCGGAAGGCCTTAGCGGCTTAGCGCCATTGGCCCTTCGCGTTCGTGCTCATGTGGCTCGTGCCCCATGAAAAAAACTGATTAGTGACCTAGGGAGGCGAAAGGACAAAAGCCAAACTCCAAACTCCAAAGGCAAAGGGCAAAGGCAATCGGAAAATGGCAATCCCCATTCCGGCATTCCCCGCGATCACTCCGAGCCGGTTCTTATCGCCTTTATGGTCTTCTCTCGGGCTACTTCTAATTCTCTTCATCTTTGACTTTGTTCGTTCGACTATTCATTGTAGGCTATCAACCGTGGACGCTTTCATTCGTTCATCTATTTTTTGCTCTCTTCGACTTCTCCCTTCGCCTCATCATCTCGCGAATCATGAAGAGCACCGCTAGCTGCTTCTCCTTCTTCTCAAATTCAAAGAATGCAGGTTTTGTCTCGATTCTCATGGATTCTTTTTATTCTGTTTACTTGTTTAGGGTTTTGTTTATGGCTTCTGCTTTGGAAGTTTGGAGACTTGGAGAGTTAGAGTTGGAATTGTTTACTATTCGAATTTCGATTCTGAGGGCTGAGAGAGGTGTTCTGGTATTTTATCTATGACCTACGAATCAATGGTAATGAATTATTTTGTTATGTCATTGGTGATTTGTTTTTGTTATAAATTCAATGAACTTCCTTAGTGTTTTTCTTAAAGCATGTTTCTATATTTTGAAAAATGCATTCTAAATGTGATTTATGTGAATGTTAAGGCTTGAAGGCTGAAGCATTGATGTTACCTCATGACGCATGAAATATTTTGATATTTTCAGATTATTTATTTATTGGAAAATGGCATAAGTTTTGAAGTACATGAAGGTTACTTTTACTCTTTAGTGAGTGCACGTGTGACCTCTCTAAACAGATTTATTTTTAAAAGTAGTGAATTAGATTTGGTGCCACTTGCCAGACCTGCATATTTGAATCAAACCTTACTGAATTTTACATTAGCAGAATAAATGGTGGTTTTAATTTATTATAATTTTTTTGTCGCTTCGTTGAAGTTGTAATTTGTATTTGGAAGAGGATTACTTTGAGCATGTGTGTGAGATCAAGAGATCTCTCTTATATATTTGATAGAATAAAGATGATTTGTCTTAATCACCGATAAAATGTCTTCAATATTTCTATTTAGAAATGTCTCAGGAAATGTTAGACATAGAAATGCCCGTCTCTTCCTTTCAATACTCGGATGAAGCTTGTAGACTTGTAGTTTTATATACATGCAAATGGATCTCAAGCGAGATCTAGCAATTCTCTGCATTGAAATCTCTTGGTTAATTATGGATAAGACAAAAAAGGCAAAGTTCGAAGATTTGAATTGCAATTAAGAACGCATTGTCATAAATGCATTATGTGTGTTATTCAATTTTAATCTAAAATAAGTTAAATTTAATAACCTTTTCTTGTTATTTGTCAAAGAAATCTAGTAGACGCTCTAGAATATTTTCCTTGTTCAAAAAACTAGTCCTAAGCATTGGGATTATGGAATGCTTTGTTTGGTAATATTTTTCATCAATTAGGGTTTAAAAAATTGGAATATTACAATTTTATCTGAGAAGAAAACATGACAAGAAGGCATATATGGAGAAAATTTGACTATACATCCAAAGTTACTACTGGTTTATTCTTACTTGATCTCTTTACACTTTGATTAGATCTCTTTACACTTTGCTTCTTTAAGAAATCAAGATGGTGTATCATATATAATTTCTAGTTTTGTACTCCCATTTGGCTTATTCTTACTTGATCTCTTTACACTTTGATTAGATATCTCATTGGAGAGAATTCTAGCATGATTGGTTCTTCCCAAAATCAAACACCTATTAATCAAGATAATATCCATTTTATTGCAAGTGCTTCAAGTAGTAAGTCATCTTTTGAAAAGAGAACAAGAAAGACAGTCTAACCAAGATCAGATGTTTGGGATCATTTTACTAAATTTAATAGTTCCATTGGAGAAAAGATGAGTAAATGTAACTGTGGGAAGACTTATCATAGTGATACAAAGCTTAATGGTACTACAACTTTACGCATACACATCTTTGTATGTCAAGAATCCTCATAACATGGAAAAAATTAAACTCTACTAGTATTGCAACCTAGTGACAAAGGTGAACAAATAACTGGAAGTCTCAAAGCTTGGAAGTTTGATCAAGAAGTTAGAAAAGCTTTTAAACCATGGTTATTATGGATGAATTACCATTCAAACATGTTGAAGGATATGGGTTTAAATATTTTATGACTCAATGTTGCCCAATGTTTAAAATACCTTCCGTTGGACACTCACTGCATCGCTTTGAATTTTACTTAGATGAGAAGAACGCTTTGAAAAAAAATATTACGAGATTCAACTACTAGGGTTTGTTTTGACAAACCCATTACATGGACATCAATTGAATTAATTACATGTGTCTAACCGGCACTATATTGATGAAGATTGTTAAATAAGAGAGTCATTAATTTTGTCCCATATATAGTCATGAGGGAGATTGTTGGGCGAGGTAGAGAGATGTTTGATTGATTGGGGTATTAATGCAGATTTACAATAATAGTTGATAATGTTATTCCAATAATGGTATTATCAATCATATAAGAAATTTTCTAAACGGAGGGAAGTGTTCTTGATTGTAAGTTCTTACACATGATGTGTTGCACATATTATAAATCTTATTATTCAAGATGGAATTAAGGAGGTTAGTAGATCATACCGTGTAAGAGCAGGAGGTACATTAGGTCTCCATCAAGACTTAAAAATTCAAAGAATGCGAAATTGAAATAAATATAAAGCAAAAGCTTGTGTACCTACAAGGTGGAATTCTACATATCTGATGTTAAATTCTGCTTTCAAAAAGCTTTTGAGAGATATGAAGAGGTTGATCCTCAATTTAGAATAGAGTTGGAGAAGGAAGTGGATGGTGGAGGTGGAGTTCCATGTGATGGTGATTGGGAGAATGCAAGAAGGCTTGTAACATTCTTAGAAAGATTTTATGAGCTAACTGCGCATTTGGTTCCTTATATGTTACTTCAAACACTTTCTTTCATGAGATTGCGGGGAGGTCCAATGTGTGCTTCAAAGTTGGGAATCACATAATGATATTGAAGTTAGTACCATGGCAAAGAAAATAAAATTAAAGTTTGTTAAGTATGTGTTGATAAAATGAATATGAATATTTATCTTGTACTTGATCCTAGGTTCAAACTTAGATATATTGAATTTGCTGTAGTGGATATGTATCCTGGCTTGGAGGGGGATAATTTGGCACGAGCAATAAGGTCTAGCTGCTACGATATGTTCTATGATTATAAGATGAAGTTAGTTAACAGGAATAGAGATGAAATTGCTCCTGAGATAAGACAAAATATTGTTGAAAGCCAATTAAGCCATCATGATCCAAGGGATGGGGGGAGAAAGTACATGATGGTTGAGAAGTTTAAGAGGCATAATTATGGGAGAGATGATCTTGAGAGTAAAACAAACTTAGATAAATACTTGGCTAAAGACTCTGAAATTATGCAAGATGACTTTAATATTTTAACATGGTGGAAGGTTAATGCTCCAAGGTTTCCCATCTTATCTCAAATGGCTAGAGATATTTCGTTCCTATATCAATGCTCGAAGCTACTTCTAGTACTGGTGGCCGTGTTCTAGATGCTTTTAAGAGCTCTTTATCTCCTAAAATAGTGCAAGCTCTTATTTGTGCCCAAGATTGGATGAGAGCAAAGTGGACAAATGAGCCAGTCAATGTTGAGGAGAACATTCGTGATATTGATAAATTTGATGAAGGTATTGTTATATCTTTTAGACTTTTCCAATTACTTACAACACTTTTTTTTCCGCCATACATCACTACCATACTATATTATCATATTATGTATTAATTCTTTTTCTTTCAGATCTATCAAAGGTTATAGATGATCCAACCTTTTGGTAAAGAATTGAAATGATAAAATCTGATCAGACATATAGATACAAGTTAACCTGCTGTTGTTGTTGTTTTCCTTAAACTTAATGACCTCTTAACTCTTAAGGATTTGCTTAGCTTTGGTTTTTTTCAATTTTGTTTGGTTGTTTTCCTTTTCCGGTTTGGTGGTTATTTCTCTTCCATGGTTTGGACTTTGGATTAAATCTTGCTGATGTTTACCATTCTGTTAGTATTGAATCCCTCTTATAGTCTTATTTTTATTGCTATTTGTAAATGTTAAAGTCATCTTCCACCATGTTAACAATGTTGTTTGGTGTTTCTGGTATTTGCTTCCATCTTGGTGGTGATTCGATGTGGTGTTTTTTTCTCACTGGCATGATGCATTGGTATTTTGATGGTTATTTCTAGATGCCCTCTAGTCTCCCTATTTTTGGTTCAGCTTCCTCCTCTCTGTTGGGTGTTTGCTTTATATTCTATTATTTGCCTTTCTATTAGCCATTTAGCCTATATTTGGGATTTTGGAGATTTTGCCGGGGTCAGTCGATGTTATGCCTTTGGGAAGGTAAATTAACATAATATGTAATACCAATGTTTAGGTGAAACAGACATACAAAAGTGATCTTGTTTTTCATTTTCATTTATTAACAACTGCTTATATTCTAGGTTTTTTCTGCTTCCATTGGTGGCTTTGAGCCTTTGATGGTTATTTCGATCGGGTTGTTGGTACCTATAGATTTCGGCTTTCTCTTTCTCTTTATTGGGTGTTATTGTTGGGTGTTGTCTTTTGATAAATGAACTTTACTATTTAGTGTTTATAAAAGATGATGGTTTTGATGTTATTTCGAAATCAATGTGAGCATGGATTGCTCATTTATCACTTATCTTGTTATCTTGACATGCAATTCCATTTTGTTATCTAGAAATCGAAAGTGAATGGAGTATAATTATTTTGTAATTTGTTATCTTTGGATCCGTGGAGTTGTTTAATATTTACTAATCGAGGTTTTTGTCTACTTTGGGAATGTTTGGCGATTTAAGAATGATGGCTTTGATGTTATATTTTATTTACTATTGCTGATAGTATTGTATGTGATTGTAACCCTCAAATCTGGAGTTTGGATGCTCACATATTCTGTTGCTCTTAGTAATTTTTTGACTGAGCGTGAGCCTTTATTTTCTTTTGAATTTTATTTTCAATTTTTTAATCTCTCTTTTGTTTAATCTCCTATTTCTAATCATAATAAAATATGTCACCCATGTTCCAATTGCCACAAAGAATATTAGTAGAGTTAGTTGCAATCATAAACAGTTTAATATTTCAAGCCATTAATTAGAAACTATGAGCATTGCCATTAATAACCTCTGTAAAAAATGTTTTTTTCTTAAAAGTTCTTATATTTATGTATTTGTTATATTTGTTGCTTTCCACCCTTTTAGATGATTAGATCTTTAAATCTTTTAATATTATTGTTTATCAAAGTTTAATAACTACTTATATGTGTTTGTAGATTATCATTTTGAAAAAAGAAATATGCAAAGGTTAAAATGAAACTCTTTCATCGAATCGCAATCTATTTTGTAAATGTAAGAGAATTCATTAGAAATTGAAAATGTTTATGAATGTTTATGAGCATGTAATTATAATTCTTTTAAATGTGAAATATTTATGAATGTTTGTAATATATTAATAAATTGAAAATTTTCTTTTTTTTAGATATAAATTTTATTAGTTTAATGGAAAATGTGTTATGCTATTAAAATGGTGTGAAAGAAAAGATATTTGAAGAAACAGCTTTAAGAAATATATTTTATTACATTATGTGTTGTGAGTTAATTAGTGCCTTTTAAGTAATAAATTTAATATTAATTTTTTATTAAATACAAAGTGACAAAGTCTTTCAAATCATAATTCAAAAAATAAACCTTTTCAAAAATATGAGTATTTTATTTCAAAATATAAATCATAAGATAATAATAAATATCAAATATATCATTTTAATTAAATAACATTTTCTTTATTTTAATTATTTTGGTTTTAAAAGAACCGAAAATCGAACTTTTTTGGATTGATTGTTAATATTAAATTTTATGATTGGATTTTGGATTATGAATTTCAAAGGACAAGAAATTAAAACCGATCCGAATCCGATCAATGCACACTCATTCCTCATACGTGAGGCAAGCGAAGAGAGAGGAGAGAGCTCAAAGCTTGAAATCGCCGCACATCGTGCCAATCGGGTCAAACCACCGCCGGCCACCGTAGGCCATCCTCGCCATCGCCAATTTATGTTCTCTCATCTTTAATTTTCATGGGCCGGACGGTCAAAATCGCTATCTCATTTTAGCAACGTGACTACATAGTTGTTGTTTCTCATATATAATTCCGTTATCGGAAGATTTTGTACTCAAACGACATAAGAAGATTCTCTAAGTGGTTTCTCTCTTTCGAGGTTTTCACGTGATTCGTTTTATTCACTTTTAAATACCGATGATTGGATTTCACAAGGTGGCGAATTTCATTCGCAATGTTTTCAAATATTTACAATATAAATATATATATATATATATATATATATATATATATATATATTACTTTACAGTTTGGATCTATTAAACTTTAAGAATGAAAAACATATTTATTTTACAGAGATTAAAATTAACGTGTATTAATTTTTTAAATTTTATTTAAAAAAATATTTTTGAACATTATAATTTATTTTTTTCCAATTAAAAGTTGAAAGCCACTTCTAGCAATACTGCTTACCTATCTTAAACAATTTAGGAAATTATGCAAATATAAAAAAACCTTCATTAAAGGCATTAGAAAATAACTTCATTAAATGTATATTTTTTTTTTTGAAATGACACATCAAATGTCATATTAGCACATAATAACTTTCTCTCATGGCATTTTCACTGTTTTTTTCTTCTTCTAAATCCATTCCTTTTAGTGATTAGGTTTATGTCATACCCCTTTTTAAATTTGATAATAAGTGTGATTTAATATTTATTGTTGAGATGAATTTTGAATGAAATTAATCATAAATTAAAATATGTGATTTCTCGTTGAAAGTAAATTCTCAATTAATAAATTAAGACGACTGGCTGACTTCATTGATATTCAGTATTTAAAAAATTAAAAAGTCATTGGAAATTAATTTTATTTTATATTATTTTGTTTAATATATTTTAAGAAAATTTCAATTTTTAAATTATATTTATTATTTTAATATTTAAATAATTAACACTGATTAATTATTTTATTGTAAATTAAACTATAAATAAAATAATATATAAAATATAAAATATGCTATTTTGAAATTAAAATATGTGATTTTTCGTTAAAAGTAAAATCTTAAGTAATAAATTAAGATGGCTGGTTGGCTTCTTTGATATTTATTATTTACGAAAAACATAAAAATTCATTTGGGATTAATTTTATTTTTATATTATATTGTTTAATATATTTTTAAAAAATTTAATTTTAAAATATATCTTATTATTTTTAAACAGATTAAAAATTAGCACTGATAAATTATTTTATTATAAATTAAACTATAAATAAAAATAAATAAAAAATAAAATGATCCCAAACGCCTCTGAATAGTCACGTGAATGAGAATTCTAGTGGTCGAGATCTTGCCACGTGGGGTCACACCGGCTGGAATTCTATACGGTGCGGGAGAAATTCAAATCCCCACGGAGCCGTTCCCGCTTCGTGGTACGTATCTCAACCAATCGGTCACTTTTTTGAGTTCACGTAACAACGACACGTGGAGATGCATCGCGAATCGTATCTCCGAGGCTGCGTTTATAGCCGCAGGTTTCTCTTTAATGTCCGGGAATCGCTCCTAGACCATGAAAAAAATTTCTTCTCATCTTTCAGGAACGATGGGAGCACGGTTAGCTTACCGAGCCGGTGCGTGGATCTCCCCGGATTTTGTGATTCGACCTTATAGAGGTGCTACGATGTGTGTGCGCCACGTGGAAAATTCACGTGATTATGCCACGTGTACTCGTCGAGGTCGCCTCGCTACCGCGTCGTCGTTTGGAATGAGCCGGATGAGTGCAGCCACGTGAGGGTTGTTCTGTAATTTCATCGATCGAGCTTCTCGAATATTTATACTAAAATGGGATTAATATTATAACACATAATGAATTTTATCTTTTCTCTTTAAATATAATTAATCTTAACTAATAAATAATAATATTTATTATTATTCATATGTATTATTTAATAATTTAATTTAATATTGATTTAATAATATTGATATATGATACATAAAATAAATAATAAATATAATAAAATTATTAGAATATTCTTCTAACTTTTTTTTTACTCTTTTGCGGTTATAAAAACTTTTGACCGGGAGTAAATAATAAATTAATAAAATTACTCTTAACAATTATCTTAAAAATTGATTTGGAATATTTGATGGCTAAATCCTTATTCAAAATAAATGATGAAAGTAAGATAATAGTCGAGTTGTATAGAAATTTTTTTATTTTCCGTTTGTTAAAAGTACTAATTTATATTATTTACTAATATTTGTATTTCCAAGCTTATCATTTTCTCATAAAAATAATTTTTTAAATAATTAATATAAAAATAGATTTTCTGTAGATTAATTGAAACATCTTATTAATAAATTTGAATATAATTATATTAAAATAATGATTAAATATATATTATAAGAGAATTTTTTTATAAATTTAATCATAAATTTAAATATGTGATTTTTAGTTCAAAGTTTAAAAAAAACTCAAAATAAATAGATTAAGATGCCTGCAGTGATATTTATGATATATTTAGGATAACTTTTTAATTATTTTATTTTTATTTTATTTTTAATATCTAGAAAGTAAAATAATTTAGTCTGATTATTAATTATTTGATTATTTTTTAAAAAATTTTATAAAAAAAAATTGTTTAAAAAATTAGAGTTATAAAATATGATGGCTGTTAAACAAATTTTTTTAAATTTTTTAAAAAAATATTTATATCATATATAATAATTTTAAAAAAATTATTTTTTTCATGATAATGTTATAATAAATTTTTCAAAAAAATTAGAACAGCTCTAAACAGTATTTTTAATATAATTTCAAGAAATAAAAAAAAAAGCCTCAGCTAACTGACGCCAAAGTGGCGAAGCCGCCACGTCGATTTCATCGAAGCTGGGTCCATCAGGTGCAAGTCACGTGAAGATGAGATACTAGTGGACGAGGTCTTGCCACGTGGGAAAGAGAATTATGTGCACATATACGTACACGCTATTCGTCGCCACAAAAAAGATCCTGGGCTCATCGGCCGGCCAGAATTCCCCCGCGGTTTAAAGAAATGGACATGAGAATGAATGTCCCATCAGGGCCGCTCCATACGCATGCAAATCAATAGAGATGGCTATGCTTGCACGATGATCAAAGACAATCCAAAGGCTTAAACCATAGCGTTTTAATATCACGTAAATGTGACGAGCATAGGATCCCTAGCCGGCGACAGCTGGCCATCGTAGGAGGCTCCTTGGCGCGATGGTTGAGAAGCGAGCTCAGCCGCCCAGTTCACGCTCTTTTGAAGGCACATGTTTTTCCTCTTACGTTTTTACCCCATCTCACCATTCGCGGTAACCTTACCTCTTATTTTCGCTAACTCATGAGCAGCGCATTCGGCGCATTGGAGCGGTGAGCGGATACCAAGGGTGGAAGGTTATAACCGTCTTTTGACAAGCAAAGCGGATGGGCAAGGGGTTATTAATGGCAGCAAATTGCTTCCCTTCGTTCTTTCTTCTAACTGCTTCCATTTTAGTGCAAGCGAGGGATCGGGAGGGGACATCGAGGCTGAGGGATCTGATTCGAGAAATAGGAAGCGATGAAGGGGTGTGAGCTCTGCGATCGGGTAGCGAGGATGTATTGCGAATCAGATCAGGCAAGTTTGTGCTGGGAGTGCGACGCCAAGGTTCACGGGGCCAACTTTCTTGTAGCGAGGCACCCGCGCGTGCTTCTATGCCGGAGCTGCCAGTCTCAGACGCCTTGGAGGGCTTCAGGGCCGCGGCTTAGCCCCACGTTCTCCGTTTGTGAGAGCTGCGCCGCTGGAGGGAAAGATTCGTCGGCAGAGGAGGGCGAGGAGTGTGAAGGAGAAGCGGAGGGAGGAGAGGAAATGATGGAGGAGGACGAAGAGGATGATTATGATGACGAGGTCAGTGATTCAGAGGAGGAAGAAGAGGAGGAGGAAGGGGAGAATCAGGTGGTTCCATGGACGCAGACACCTCCGCCACCGGCGAGCTCATCGAGCGGGGAAGAATCTTCATGGACTGGTAGGGCTGGCACTGCTATCTTGAATCAGACGAGGAAGAATGCAGATCTCGCCTTCCAGGTAGAGAAAGGGCAAATTTTACACTAACGCTGTTTTTTATTGTAAGTTTCTGGAAATGCTTTTATCTAATTTGGGGATTCCTGGGATATACCCGATTGACAGCATGATCTCACTTGCTCCAATTCCCCACGAAATCATCTGGCGGCCGCCGCTGCGCCACTGGCAAGATCTGATAAGGACCGCCATGGATCGCTTTTTCACCAGGCTAACCCATCGTCCGTTGCCACCGCTGCCGCTGAGAGCCACAGCACTGCACGCGCTTTTCATTCTAACTTTGATTTTGCGTCTTCAGCTTCTCGCAACCCTCCGATCTAGGTAAATACAGAAATCTCGAACCATTATTTCGTTCTCAAGAATGAATAAGCTAACGTTGTACTCTCGTTAAGTTTCTTCGACGGTCGTGCATATGAAAAGAATTGCTTGAGCTCGGTACCTAAATTTCTGTCAAATGATTAAAAGAAAAGATATTTGATTAGATATATATGATAATGTGATAGAAATGCGCTCAGAACTCAAATTTAATTGGTTACTGGCACACGAGAATAGAAATGAAATGAGTGATCAAAAATTTATTGTTCAGTTGTATTTGTTTTTTTAACTTTTATCAATTTTTTGGTACGCGTAAATATATGAAATTGGTACTTTAAAATATATAAATTTCTTATATATTTTTTCTAGTATTATATATTTTATCATTTATTTAGTATTTTTAACTAAATTTAAGTTCGAAACTCTTCAAGCAATTTTTTCCTGAAATATTTTCTTTTGAGTTTTCGTTTGCCTTTTCCTTTTTTGGATGACATTCACAGCTGTTTTTTTTTTTTTTTTTTTAATTTTTGTAATGTATATTTGAGACTCACACACAAGGCCTGTACAAGGGCTTAAAGTCTGGAATCCAAGACCTCTACTTTCAAGCCTAAGCTCTCAACTACTATTAAGGTGCCTTGCACACAGCTATACGTTTTTGAGGTTGTAGGCGGGCCCTCTCTCTCTCTCTCTCTCTTTCTAGGGAGGGAAATAGTGACCATTTTCGTCCGTTAGTTTTTTTGCGTTCAATTCAATGAACAAACCGACTCAGGTGCTGTAAACGGGAATGTGTGGTCCACAATTGCTCGTTCTGGCTGTAGAGGGTCAGAGATGGTGATATCATATTTGTCTGTTTACTGTTTTCGGTGTAGTTCAATGAATTGACCTGATCTTTAAAATAATTATCGTCTTGCCTAGTATATATATATATATATATATATATATATATATATATATATATATATATATATATATATATATATATATATATATATATATATATATATATATATATATATGGTTGATGTTAACAATCGGAAAGAGAGATTAGTAGAGAGATAATTGGTAGATATCTCATCACCTTTTTGGTTTATTTCTCATTCTATTTTTACAAAAAATATAATGATTTGAAGGGTAATATTGCAAATTCAACTGAGCCATTTGCTTTTGATCTTCTGCCACAACTTGGTTTCAATTAAATAAACTATAGTTGTGTGGCTAGAATGGAATAGTACCAACTTTTGATGAATATGATTATTATAAAGGTGTGGTCATAGGAATGGAGTGGTCATCCCGGAGTATGTTTTAATAATTTTTTTGTGTTCAATACTTTATTTCTTTGTTTGGATATACTTGAGTTTAAAATATGTGACTACTTTATAAAAGGTTATGATTAAGTTATAGAACATGTGGCTATCTTCTAACGGGAATAAATAAAATGCTACATGCAAATTGTGCTTATCTTATTAGAAAATTGTTTTGGCCTTGTGAATGAATGGCATAGTAGACTTCTCTTGGTTGCTGTATTGCTTCCCAATGTTAGTAAATGGTAGGCTTTTGCAAAATATTCTGGGCAGTTTCATGCATACTTTTCAAATTGAGATTTACAAAACTCATATTATCTTATCTCTTTTCATCAAATTCTTATGTTAATAATAAAATTCCTACTCTTGATTTTTTTTTCTTTCATCAATGGTTTGATCATGACATTCACAAATGCTATTTGTTTCTTTTTAGACGTGATATGTTTAGTAAATAACGTAGATTTCGTGGCATGTGTTGTGTTAAGTAAATACACTAGATTCAGTGGCATGTCAAAATATTTCAGCATTGAGAGTGATTGGTCCTTTCTCATACACTTAAGTTTTTAAGTTGAAAAGTAGTGTGACCTTCGATTTATTTAACCCAATTTTATTTTTCTTTTGGCTCACTCACTCTAGTTATGACTAAGTGGTTCATGTGGTTTATGATTCACATGAGTGACAACCCCTATTACCATGATCATGCAACGCTCATTAGTGGGTGATTCCCATGAAGATTTCATTCGGTTGAGGATAACTCTCTCATTGATCTCTTTCATTCCTCATGCATCTGAGACAGATAAACTTATGCTAGTCTTGTGGACTTGTATAGGAATGACCAGCATTAGCATTAGCATTAGCCATTATAGTATTCTTCTTTTCTTCTGAATTTTTTTGTTATGCATTTTGTTATGCTTGCAGTAATGGATTGTTCACAAGCTTCTAGACTAAGCTTGGCATGTTTAATTTTTTTTTTTTTAAATAAACAAGAGATCATTGCCGCATAATTTTCATTGTCACCTTTCAAAGATATTTTAATTGTTTAGTGAGAACTCTTTTCAGTTTGGTGATATATTTGAGAATTTCTCTTGTAAACCGTCAATAAAAGTAGTGGTCATTGTTGCTTGCTGTCATGCTTATGCCTTCTTGAAGACTTTTTAAGGTTTATGTGGTCTGTTGGTTTAATTCTGTGGTTTCTTTTCCGAGTTGTAGTAGGTGAGGAAGCTTCTTTGGTAGTTTAAACCAAAAGAACATGCATTATTGTTTGTTGACAATTTTTTGCATAAAGGTAGAATTTGGATACAATTTGGTCCAAAGATGCGTGGGTTTTAGTTCTTTCCAGAAAGAGGCTATGTAGTCTAAGGGATATTATCGAACGAGCATACCTCATTATTGTTTTATGCACTGCTTTTTATTTTTAATATGTAATATTTGATATTTTGATGTGATTTTGAATTTTACTGTCGATACAAAATAAGAAAGAGTAATACAAATTGAAAATACAGTATGAGTACACTAGAGAATTATGCAGTTAACTCATATAATACGTTATTCAAGTTAAATGGAGAATCAATTACTCTTTTATATGCAAATAATATGTTGAAATTGAAGCACTTCATTCTCAGCATTGCTTTAAACTTGTAATTCAACTCATGGGCAGGTGTCTTGTTGATCCAGAATTGTTAATGAAATGATGGGAAATGAAGAATAAACATTCATGGGAGGTCTTGATGTCAAGATTGGTTAGAAAGATCATAGCCTTGGATTTAATTATTAGGATTAATGGATTGAATTTGGTTGCATGGGTGAATTGATCCAGATTTTAGAAGAAATTAGTTTCAGTTAGAAGAATCATCATTATCAAAGAAACGTGATTACAATTGGACCATTTGGTCCATTGGGGCAGTTCTAGTTCTACTCTGAATCAAGTACAAAGTAGAATGAATTTTTTCTGGGACTAGCCTTCCCACTTCTCTCTCTTCAATCAACCTCACTTTTCTTCAACAAATAAAAAGAAAAGAAATAACAGATTAAGGTGCGACTAATATGAAGTTAATGTTATCACGTGCAAGATAAAATTATTGTTAGATCTAATATTTTCTAATCAATATCATATTCTTTTAATTATTTATCTTGTGCCTTTGATATATATTTGTAGTAAAAGTTCCTAACATGGTTTCACCTTCTATTATTTGATGATAATGATGAGAATCACAGACCTTCTGGATTGTTAATTAATAAATTTTTTTGCAAGAAATTTTTTTGCAAGAATAGTCTCAAGATTGTTAACTAAGAAATCTTTTGCAGCTGTTGTCTTAGAGCCTTATTTATAACCATCATTGATCTCTATAAAGACTTTTACCCACATCATTTTGCAAGCTAAGGACGATGTAGCTCTATTTTTAGAGACTTTTTGGTGTGGATTGTGATTGGATCACTTAGGGTGATCCAATTAATGGTTGGGAGCTTTCCTAAAATGCATTGAAAAGTGAGGATGGATATGGAGGAGCTAGATGTGTAGTAGAGTTTAAGCTAGGGACTTAAATGTGTTTGGTAAATCCAAGATAGAATCCATTCTAGAATTTGATGCCCCAACTTATAGGATTTAGTACTCCAACTATAGAACTCCAAATGACTTGAAATAAATTGTAAATTGTAGATGATAATGGCTAGTTAAAATCTGAAAAGTTTTAAAGATTTGGAGTAATTTTTTGTATATATTTTTTCAACTTAGGTCAAAATTTCTAATAGAGAACACTAAAGTTAGAAGAGACCTTTAGAAAATATACTTAGGGTTAGGAAATGAGGTTAAAGTACTAGGAAATTGTAATTTTGGGTTTTTAGATGTATAAAAATTTTTACTCAATTTCAATAAGTTTAACCCTACCTTTTCAATATTATAACAAGACTAGGTTTTGTTGCTAGAAACTTTAGGCCGATCATTCCTAACTTGGATTTAAGTAGGTTTTTGTAGATTAAAACTACAAGAAAAATATTTATACTATAGAGTTAAGAGAGTAGAAGAGTACTACATTGTGATGAGGAGGGAGAGGTTACACATCTGTAACAACCCAGTACCATCCTCCAAAAAAGTCATGATTGGCCATTATGAATGAAAAATGATTTATTAATAATTTTAATTATTAATAATTATCTTTTGTGAATTTTATATAATATTTCTCTCATATATTTGAAAAATAAAATTTCAAATTAAAAAAAAATGAATTTTAGAAATTCAAACATTTAAAATTTGAAATTCATATTTTTCAAAATTACAAATGCTGTACAACTAAAATTACAAACACATAACATTACATAATAAATTATAGGTAGATAAATGACATGTAAAATGATAAATCTTTGATTAGATGTATTCTTCTTGGTTTGAACTTTTATGGTTGATCCTCTATTAATTTGGTCGATATTTTATCCTATATCAATTTCCCTGGACTCCAAAGAACTCTTCTTCGAAGAGTTAAATGAAAGCATCCAATTAGTGCTTTAATGAAGATATCTGCTGGTGTTGGTAAGCTTTCAAACAATAAATTAAGCATTGAGTAGATCTGAATGTTATAATTTTGTACTATGATATTTTTTTTTTCATTCAAATATAGAGATTTTTTAAATCATTCATACACCATATTTATGAGAATATTTTTTATGTTGAATATGCAATAGATGATGTAATTGGAGACGATGTGTTAGGTGAGATTTATTAGAATAAAATAAGAGAGATGGATGACTAGATAAATTTTCAAAAAAGCCTTTAAAGTGACAATTTTATGATGTCATAAGGTTCTCACCAAAAAAATCTTAACAAGACCATAAGAAGGTAACTATGAATAGTATTACCTCATCATACGAGCACTTGGAAAAGAGAAGTCACGAAATAATTCTCAAGCAATAATCTTAAAATTTTTTGATTCTGATATAAAATTTGATGTGGACTTTAATTGGATAATTGGATCACTTGGGGTGATCTAATTAATGGTTGGGGGTTTTCTTAAAATGCAAGAAAGTGATGATGGGTAAAGAGGGGCTAGATGTGTAATGAAGTTTAAGCTAGGGATTTAATATGATCGGCCAACTCAGGATGAAATCAATCTAGATTTGGATACACCAATTTATAGAATTTAATACTCCCACTAAATTCCAAATGGTTTGAAATAAAGTATAAATTATAGGCATTGATGTCTAGTTAAAATCTATAAAATTTAAAATTTTTTTAGTAAGTTTTATATTTTTTTTGAGATTTTTTTTTTTGCTTTAGGTCAAAAAATAACTTATTTGGCCAACAATACTAAAGTTAGAAAGAGATTTTTAGAAAATGGATGCAGGATTTGTAAATGAGGCTAAAATATTGGAGAATTGCAGATTTTATAGTTATGATATAAAACTTTCACTCAATTTCAATTAGTTTAATATTGTCTATTGAGTACTACAATAAAACCAGGTCTTATTAAGGAAATCATATGCCGACTATTCTTAATTGAATTTAAATAGATTTTTTTAAACTAAATATATAAGAAAAATACTTATAAGTTAGTGTTAAGAGAGTAAAAGAAGGCTACATTAAAAATGATAAGATTTATATATGAAAAAAGATAAGTTAATCGCTCATCAAAGTGACTTATTGGAAAAGGATAACCATACCTCTTTCCATGGTGAAGCCGACCATTAAACGAATCTCTTTGAGCTTTTTTCACTTAAAATTTTTTCATAACAACATCATACCTTTTTCATTTTAGCAATCAAATATGTAGGCTTTACTATAAAAAGTTTAAAAATGATAAAAAAAAAAGGAAGAGGAGTTGGTTGACCAAATGTGTAAATGAAAAGGAGGGAGTGATTATGCATATATAACCATCAAGATCCACCCTTTAAAAGTGTAATGATTGGCCAGTCTTTAGTGAAAAATGATTAATTAATAATTTTAAATATTAATAGTTATCTACTATGAATTTTACATAATATTCCTCTCATATATTTGAAAAATCAATTTTCAAATTCAAAAAAATTAAATTTTAAAAATTTAAAGATTTAAAAATTGAAAGCCGTATTTTTTTAAAATTATAAATATCCTACAAATAATATTACAAACACATAATATTATATAATAGAAAATAAATAGATAAATGCCATATAAAATGATAACTTATTGATAAGCTACATTCTTTTTCGACTAAATCTTTATGATTAATCTTTTGTTAACTTGATTGACATTTTGTGTTACATTACTTATTCAATATCATTTATTTTATAAATTTTCACATGATGAAGCCACCTTCAAATTTTTTTTTTTTAAATTAGACTATTTGTATTCAATAGATCTAATATGATCAATATAAAAAATGCTTTAATGTTAAGTGCTTAGTCTTTAATATATAATAACTCTTTTCTAAGAAGTTTTAATATGCCTCAAAATTTGTGAAATAGTTTTTCAAGTCTTTTGCTTTGCATGTGTTGGATAACAACCCAATGTTGAATGAGATGTTAGAAATACCTTTGTAATTAATCATTGATATTGAGATTGGTCAACACTATTGTTGTTAAGTTTCAAGTCTCGATGAGAAAAGTAGGGTTGTGTTAGATAGGACAACTAATGTAAAAAATAAAAAATTATGACATGAATCATTTAGTATATTGTGTTAATATTAGGATATTCTAAAAGTTTATAATATAGCAATATAGTGAAAAATATTAAGGGTTCATAACACGTTGATGCAGTTTTAAATAAGGGCTCCCATATTGTGGATGAATATAAATAAAGAAATTAGTCCACAAAATTAAAATTAGAATAAGATTTGGAATATAATTATTCTTACGAATAAATTAATAGAATTAATAGATATTATGATTCATAGGAAGATAAATTTTTATGTATTCAAGAAATTAAATGGGTTGGGTAAATTTTATTATTTGATAAGTCATAAGAAATAGTGGTGTGATTATAGATAAAAGTTTAAAGTATAATATTGAATTAATAAAATTGAAGATATAATTATAGTTTTCAAAAGTATTAGTAATTTTAAGATTATTAATGTTATAAGTAAATTAATATTTGGATGATTAAAAGAATAAATTTGGAATGACTAAAGGGATTAATACAAATGATATCTCTGAAGAAAAATATTTATTTGAAGAGATTTAAATGGACGTTGTAGAGTGTAGAAGATTTTAAAGATTCATATTAGATGAATTAATAAAAATTAGGATCATATTAAATTTTGTTTTAACTTATAATTTTATAATTACTAATATTTTATTTAAGAACAGAGAAAAAAATATTATCATTTATAAGAAGTAATTTAGTAAAACTCAAATTGATTATTTTCTGATAAGAAATATTGTTTAGCATGTAAAGATTATAAGTCATTTCGAAAGTTAAAGTAACATCCGCTACTAATTTTGGATTTTAAGATGAAGGATTGGGAGATAAATAAATAGATTATCTTATGATTGATGATAAAAGAACACTAATAAAAATATTTTTTAAGAATAAATTATGCAATTTTAGATTTGAGATGTTTTAAAAAAGTTAATATTATATAAAAAAAAGAAGAATTAGAAAGTTGTTGTAAAAAAATGTGATTAAAAAATCAAAGAAAGTTTTTTTTAGCAAAAGCATATGTAGTTAAAATATGTAAGAAAAAATAAAAACTAAGAAGCTTATAAAAAATAGTTTAGAAAACTCAAATAATTGAGAAAAATATAGAGTGGTCTGTAGAGATTTCAATAAAGCAATATGTGATGTAAAGAATTCAACTTTTAGTGATTATATAATAAATTAGATATTAAAGAAAGTGAAAGATGTATGTATAAGTTAGTCAAATAAAAAGATAGGAGAATAAAATTTAGTTTAAGTGAAATATATTAAGGATAAAAATTATAAAATATTTTTTCTTAGAAGAGAATATTGAACATAGGTGGATGATATATTTTGATAAATTTTTTAATAAAGATTATAAGAATACAATTGACTCTAGCAATCTTAATACCCTAAATGAAAATGGAGAATTTTATTTTTATCATCATATTAGTAAATTTGAAATTTGGAAAAGCAGATGACTTCATGATATTCCAATAGAAGTGTGAAAATACTTAGGAGATCAAAGAATTTATTTGCTTACTAATTTTTTTAATATTATTTTAAAGATTAAAAGATATCAAATGAGTGGAGAAAAGAATTTGTTAGTTCTTATTTTTAAAATAAAGGAGATGCACAAGAGTGTGCAAATTATAGAAAATTTAAGTTAAGTGTAAAATTATGAGAAAGAGTAATTGAGCATAGATTATGATATAATACACAAATTTATCACACTTATTTCTAACCCCTTTGAATCAGTCAGATTCTGAGTATCTTGGACAATTTGTGGCAGCCAACAGTGTTTCTCCTAATTCCGGTGAAATCAAGTTCATTATTGACTGGCCAATACCCAAAAGCATCAAAGCTCTATTGAACTTCCTCGGCTTGACAAGCTACTACCATCGTTTTGTCCATAACTTTGATATAATTCATGTGCCTTTCATGAACTTGTTATAATCAGACAACTTCTAATGGTCCCCTGCAGCAATCAAATGCTTCCAAGATCTCAGATTCATCTTTTCTAACATGCTCCTCTCTTTAGTGGACTTTTCATAGCCATTCGGGTTGGATTACAGTAACATAGGACTAGGCATTGGTGCTATCCTATCCCAAAATGGTAAGCCCAGTGCCTTTTTTTAGTTAAGAAATTTAATCTCAAATTACTCAACCTTCTACCTTTGTCCGTGAACTTTTGCAATAACTAGGGCTGTTAAAAATGACGACAATGTCTTCGGTTCCTATTTCACAATTTGTTCAAATCAAAAGAGCATTCGTGAGCATATGAATCAAGTTAGACGTTGGATCAACAACATTTCCTGCTTAAGTTACTGTATTAGGATTCCAAACTAGAATGCAAATTGGGCTCCACTAATAAGGTGGTAGATGCCCTCTTCTAAGTTGAAGAACCAAGCTCAGCCGTTACTTAAGAACTTCAATTTTGGAAATCATTGCTCCCCAAATAAAGTGTTTTCTCAGGAGGCATAAATGGAACACTATACTTAACAAAATGGTATACTTCGCAAATAGAGCTAAATTGTTATTGAAACTTCCTCCCATCTAAACGCAGATGGCTTGTATTCTACCACTCTTGCGCCATTGCCAGCCACGGTAATCAACTCAAAATTCTATCAATTACACTAGCACTTCTATTGGCATGGACAACATGATGTTGCTAAATACATCCAATCTTTCCCCCGATTTGCCAAGCTACCAAATACCAACCTCTTGCACCTTTTAGTCTATTACAACAACTAGTAATTTTGAAAGCTACCTCAGATGACCTCATGATGGCCTTTATTGTTCGCCTATTCTGACCCATGAAAAATGGCCATCGTGGTTATTGTTCATTGGCTCACCATATTCATTTCTCTTCTTTCTGCACAGTTTACAACATACATTTTATCTCTCATATTTGCTTACTTCACGACATACCTAAGACTATCACTTCTTACTACGATGGTGTCTTTATGAGCTTGTTTTGGCAAATCATATTCAAGCAAATGGGCATTACAGCAAAACATTCCATCAAATCGAGATCATAACATTAACCTGAGCAGCAACTCCAATGCTATGTTATGGATAACCCCCACCATTCATCATTCTTGCTACCATGTTGTCATGGCCCTAAAGAGAGTCACGAGGTTAATCTAATCCTCTTGAGCATAACATGTCAAATGTGATCAGCAGATTCTATAAGATTATATTAAAATGGAGTCGCAAAGTGCTAAAAGGTTTTGCAAGATTTTACACTAGTTTAGATTCATTTGGAATATTTTAGAAGATCCTGAACCAATTCAGATGTTTTGAGAATATTCTAGAAGTCTCTGGAATTCTATAAAATATTATGGATGCTTTAAGAATAATCAAGAAAACTTTATAATCTGTAATATTATAGAAAATTAAAGAATAATAGTGGAGTCGTTAGAACTCGATATTTAGGAATGATGTAGAGTATTTTAGAGATTTTATAGATACAAATATTATAATATAATTTAGAATGTTTGTAGGTGGTTGGAGGATTATAAATAGGAGCCACCTTTATTTGTAACCAAGGGGTCCAAGAGTTTAAGAGCCATGTGGTTTACATCTCATAATGCTCTCTTGTCTAGTGAAGTTTTCCTCTTCATTCTTATTTTTTAAGTGTTCTTGGCTTTCTACAAGTACAAGGCTAACTTTGCATTAGGAGTGTTAAAGTTGCACGGGTGACTTAGGAAAGTCTATCCATGCCAATGTGATGTTCTTTCATATAATAATGCTTTCCACTCTTAATAGGAATGACCTCATTCCAGGCACCATATGATCGAAGCTTGCCTCCTAACCATCCATACATTAATAATTCAACAGCATTTGAAGTCGATTACTAATTGCTTCAATAGCGCCAAACACTTCTTTAGACTCTTCAGCAACTTGCAGCAAACAGGAAATTGAATGAAGCAAAAATGGATCTTCATCACTGAGATGCTCACCGAGATACTGATTTACTCTTCATTAGCGAATTTGTTGTCATAGGCTAAACTTTCTTGAAGCTAGAATTTTTGCTCCCTATTTTAGTGCTAAAACACAAGATTGGGCTAAACAAAGAAAGAGAAGAGATGCAGAGGACTTAGGGAAAAGGGGAAAATCACATGACAAAAAAAAGAGTACTATAAGGATTTAGCTCGTATGGATACAAATGTGACGATGACTCCTTATTAATGATTTTCCTCCCTCACGTAGGAACATTCTAGATGCACAATATACTATTCATATGTAGAGATCTCTATAATAATCTATATTATTTCTATATTTTTAATATATTCTAGAAAGTTTTATAAGCTCGAATCATTCTTTTAAGTTTTTATATTATTTCAAAGAATTTTAGAAACTATAGAAGTTTCCAAAGAATTATGTAGATTTGTAGAATATTCTCATTTAAAATCTTTCAAGCTCATCTTCTTTAGATGAATCTAGACTTGTTTAGAAATTTCTAAAACTTTCTAGTGCCTTGTGACTCTATTTCAATGTAGTTTTAGTAGATTCTCTTGGCCACATTTGATATGCCATGCCCAAGGGATCGTAGCAATTTGGGGGCATGATGTTGTGCTTGTCAAATTAATACCACATCACCAACTCTTTGGTCAGCCCCACTATTCCAAATTAAATAACATTTTTTACCGACCATTTCCAAAGATTGTTGCCATTGCTCACAAATTGGCTCTCAGCCACATCTCACTCCTCAAATCATACCACCAAATCTCAATGATCCATCCTACTGCCCTCCAACTAGATAGTTGGGAAAGCCACCCACATCTTACACCCAAATTTATCTCAATATCTAAGCATGTATATTGCAACAGAAAACTTCACTAACAGCACTTGATACAATAGCTACTTTGGTTGATGACAGATTTAAATTTTAGCCAGACGCCATCAAGCTTGAGGACAAGGTAAGTTCACCAAGCGGGAAAGGAATTGTTGATACAACCTTAATCGGAACAATGCCGATGAACATCCCTGTGTCCAGCCAAAACAGCCCGAGCCTAACCCTTCTCGAAGATTACTGTTCAGACGTAGGTTACTAAGAAGGGAATGCTTATTTTCGTGTAAGCTTGTGGGTAATGGACACTAGTATTGCTTTCATTTGAGTAAATATTATTCTCTGTTATTTGCAATGCTACAAGGCATGTAGTGGAGGAAGGAAGAATAGCAGCTGCTAATTATTAGGAAAATAGGATACATACAAAAAAAGATTACATATAAAAACTTTAATTTTTACTTAAATGACTAAATCTTATTATTATTATTTCCACCCTCAGGTCATTCTAATAAATGACCTTTTTTTAGAAACTATAGAATATTCAAGTATAGAAATATAAGATAAAAAATTTATGTAAATTTCCCAATATTTGTATAAATCATATGCTAATGAAAAATTAACCAGCATCTTCGCCAATCTCCTCTATTTTCACTGTTCCGGCGAACAAAGTTTCTATATATATATATATATATATATATATATATATATATATTATAGCATTTAGTCTTAAAACCCGTATTGACCTTGTTATTCGGGTTGATGCAGATTGTGCCTTGATGCCAATGTTAGTGTACATAAAGAGGATGTGGAGCAGATCGACGGTTCTTTTGCCGTCATATTCTCGCAGGCTTTTTATTAAGCAATTGCGTGATGCGGATGGGAAGAGATTGCAATTTAGTTGGGTATTATCTCCATGTCCTCATCGAACGGAGTTGACACTTCGTTCCTTGTCATGGATTTGTGATTTTTTTTTTCTTTTTGTTAAGAGAGACCATAGATGCATTTGGTTAATCGGGGCTCATTTTGTCTTTTGTATTATAAATTTAAGCTTTCTTCGGTTTTCAATGAGTGCTAAAATAGGGCACGACTTTACTGTTCCTGTAGATTCGAACTCACTGTTTTTTTTTTTTTGAAAAAAAAGTATATACACTTGACATACAATGTGCCATGAAATGTTGGTTAATATTCGGTTAATATTGAATCAAAAGTTTAAGCAAAATTTGAATTAATTATTTTGCACTCATCTCATCTGTAATTGACTTAATTTAAATTATTTGTTAAATAACAGATGCAATGATTATATATTAGATATTATTTTTAAACAAATTTGATTACTCTTTTAATTTTGAGATTAGTAGATTAAACTCATATAAATTGAAAATACATATGCTATTACTTAATCAGAGCAATTTCAATCATAGTGGTACTTAGTAGCACATTTGATAAAGTGATTAGATTTGGATATTTTATATTATATAGTTGTGTTAACTGTCTTTAAATTTTTTCATGTTGTGTTATAGCTATTATAATTATATTAAACTTATAGAATATTTTAGTTATAAGAAATTGATTTTAAAATTTTAAGTAAAAATTTATAAAAAAAAATGTCTAATATATTTAGTAAAAATAATCCTTTTTGCATGTTATATTAAAAGAATAAATTAATCTTTTTTTTTCAAACTGAAAAATGACTCATGAATTTTTTTTAATCAATTTAAAAATATTATTTTACTAATCAACATTGAATTGGAGATACATATCATATATTTAAAGCATAAATGCATTATCTTATAATGCTTTTAGTTATTGATGCGAGTTATTCATCACTGTAAAATAGGAATGATATTAAAATATTTCTAATACTTTAATGAGAATGTGTGATGCAAATGATATTAATATATTTATCAAATCTCTAATAACAAATATATTGAAATGTTTATTGGGATCAATTTTATTTTGTGTTTTTTATTTTTATTTTTATATTATTTTAAATATATATTTATTTGATATATTTTTTATATTTTATTTTTTATTTTCTAAAATAAATATTATTATTTTTAAAAATATTCAAAACAGCTTTTAGATATTTTGAATATTTTCAAAAATAATAATAATCATCAAACATATTTTACTTCAAAAAAAAATATAAAAAAAATAATAAATAAAAGATAAAAGTGATCCCAAACAGCTCCTTAGAGCTTCTCATAAAAAATAGTATATTATCACTAAGAAATATTTTTTATAGTTGTTGCTATTGAGCCTATAAAAAGAACTTGTTTGTTGATGTTGATACAATAAATAATCTACTTGGTTGTAAAATAAATTTGAAAGTTAAACTTAATTGCATACAATTCAACAAAGGCTATCTATTTATAAACTTAAATTATAATAATGTAAATTCATTGGTGTATTCAAACATGATTGAATCATTTCAAAAATATTACCATCATTTCATTTCATTTATGTAACACTCTTTTGTATAGCATCCTAATGTATACTATTATATTATAAGCATTATTGTTCAATTTCTATTTTATCATAGTTGTTGTGATTCCATCTATAATATGACATAGTTGTTCCATTGTTTTCTACTATGTCATAGCTATGAGTTCATAATATGTTATATCTATATTATAACATCATGTCTTATAGTGACCGCTAAAATGTACGTAAGTTACACGCATTCAAGTAATATAATGATGAGTAGAGTATCGCTCTTCTTCCTGAGGATCTATTTAAAAAAGTTTATTTAAGTAAAATATTAATATATTATTAGCCTTGATTTTTATTCAACTAAATGAAATATTAGGAACAAACTATATTTTAATTTATGAAAGTAAATTTCTATATAAATTAAAGTTGTTGTTCTTATGATTAAAATAGTACTCTAAACCTGTGCAGTTTTGATGTGTATCTAGATTAAACTATCTTATGTAAGTCATGACGTCGTGGCACTATAAATGAACCGCCTAGGTGCTAATCTGATTTGTTGTTTTTAGATCTATAGTGTCATCCATGACCATAAATACTATATTGTTTATGTCGATCTTAGATTAGGAGCTTCTTAGGGATATTATGATTAGGGACTAAATGCACAATCTCAACTAAAGCAAAATTTAAAATAATAAATTAAAATAAAATCAAATTCAATTTAGATTGAGATAATTAAGTTTGATTAACTCAATTAAATTATTTGGGCTCAAAACTAACTAAATTCAAGAAAATGCAAAAATCAAAACTAAATCAAACCAAACAAAGGTAGAAAATCAATACACAAATATAAATGAACCCAAAAAAAAAAAAAATTTAGATAAGGTTCAAAGTGGTCAATTAGGTCGTCTGACCTAGAAATTAATTAATATAGTTTAAAGCCTAAATTAACATTAAAATTTAATCAGTCATCTTAAATGCTTTATTTATCACCTAAATGAACTTATCTGTTAAACCTAAACTCAAAATAAATTGAAATTAATTTAATTTAAATATTTCAAAATATTTTAAAATTATATTTGAATATAATTTATACTTTTCTTGAGTTTGATTTCACCAAGTTGTTCATTTTACCTAAGCAAACCTCGATTTAACCCATTAAGCCCAAATTGGCCTAAAATAAGTTTTAATAAAAATAAAATCCAAACTAATTAAAATTAGTTACTATAGATCATTTCAAATACTCAATCAAATATAATTGAAGCTTGAACACACTTCAATTTGGGTCATATTGGTCATTTAACCCACATGTACCAAATAATTTGACTATTATGGATCAAAAATGAGTTTAAATCTAAACATAACTTAACCCAAATTAAACCAAATCAATGTTTAAAATTATTTTTAAGTTGATTATTAAATGTGACTCAACTCTCAATGGCACCCAATTTAGCCAATTAACATATATGAGCATATCAAGCCAAAATCAAAATAAATTAAAATTAAATCATTTATTTTACACACTTCATTTCTTTTATTCTTAACATACTAAAAATAAAAGACACACACACATCTTCTTTGAGCTATAAGAAAACACCTCTCCCTACCTCTTGTGCTCTCTAAGTTCAAGAGCCACCAATTTCTTAGTAACGGGCAGTGATGCACAGTGCCCGGAGCATTCCATAGTGAGGCAAAAGAGATCTTCTAGCATCCACCGAATGTGTGCTTCGGTGAGGTAACTTTTCAAAACTTTAGATTAACCATATGTGTTTGTTGTTTGGTAAAAATTGCACAAATCTAGGATTTTCTTTTAGATGTCATTGCACTTTCTTTTTTTCCATTCTCCAATGCGACATAAAGTGACTTCCGGTTAAGATTGCTGGAAGATTGAGAGATCTGGTGATGTTTGTGATAGATCCCATCAATCTAACCCTATTTAGTCTGCCTCCCATGAAGAAGGCCGCCCATCCATCTTACTTTGATCAAATGGATGCTATGATTAGATCTCATCTTTGATTTATTTTATTAGATCTGACCCAAAACTTAAAAAAATTATAAAAAATAAAATACTTAACCAAAAATGTAAACAAGGGCTCTATGGATTTGTCTTTTCAAGAGGAATCTAATGAACTTAAAAAACCTCAAATTTAGATGTATATTTTAGAGTAATTTGAGTTTTAGTGAATATATATATTTCTTACTCTTAAAATACTAAATCAATCAACTTGAAAACTTCAAAAAGAAACATAATGTTCTCTCCTACCTATCATAAAAAGTTTAAGTTAATCAGATTTGTAGTTTAAGAGTTATTAGTTTTTGAAGGCAGTTGATTATTTTTAAATAATTAATTAATTATAAACTTATGAAAATTTACCAAAATAATTTAAATCACTTTCATAAACATCAAAAATCTTACAAAATTAATTATACCTTCTATATCACACTAAATTATAAAAGTGATTAAATTAGGGTTTATTTATGCTTTAATTAATTACTTTAATTACACGTAACTTTTAAAAATCATAACTATAAAAAAAAAATTTAAAAATATAAATAAACCCTCTATGGAAAGCACATAATGGAGAATCCAAAAATAAAATAAATTAAAATCATTAGGTTTCATCCAATGAATAGTGACAAATTAGAATTTAAAATTTAAAATTTAAACTAATTACCTTCATTAAGCCCTAATCACTTTGTTAATTATTTTGAGATTTGACATATTGAATATATAGGATGACCTCTACCTCCCATAATTTTCTTGGGCTAATTCTTGAGTGGATTAAAAGAATTAAAATTTTAAACTCAAATGATCTCTCTTATGCAATTAAGTAATTATTAAGATTAAGAAAATTATGAAATTGATTAATGGGTGTTAATTAATCATTATAACAATGATTATAAAAAAAATAATTAGGACTCTTCTTCCTATTTATTTTTCAAGATTACCCATAAGGTGCTTAATTAATTAATTAAATGCTTAGAAGAAATTTAAATATGAAAACACCATAATTAAATCATTTAATAAAAGTATGTTTAATTGACCATCCTTATGCACTTAGTTAGTATAAGGATCTTTAATGACATTATGATTCTTCATTTGTGTGGGGAACTATAAAAATAATTAGCTTAATCATTTTAATTCAATTATTTATTAAATATGAACTTAATTGCATTAGAATTCTACCATTTCAAATTTTATTTTTCAAGCATATCATCAAGATTTGTGAGCTCTTACTTAATAATTAATTAAATTAAGAGATTTTGAGAAGGTAATTAAATGGATTATTAATAGACCAAACATAATTAATTCATAAAAGCCACTTAATTTTATTTTTAATTTATTAACAAACAAACAAGGATATGGGTTGAACACTAACTATTATTTATCTTCTTTAGGCTTTAATAACTTGAATATCAAAATTAAATATTAAAGAAATTTTGATTATATTTAAGAGATATTTATCTAACTTTATTATCCTTAGATTCTAATGAAATCAAGTATGTTGTGTGGTATTATTCAATTACTTCCTTTTAATTATCATAAATGTGTATGACATGTGCTTTATGTATTCATATTTTAAAGTTAAAAGAATATGATTGCATTTAAATTGCATGAGTTGAACAAATATTATCATATATTATTATTATTAGTAAATCTAAAATTATTTTGAAGTTATATATTAATTATGAATTTTAAATCAATGATTATTATATATAAATAATTATGTGAAAAATGAAATGATCATTTACTTGTAATCAAAAGATGGAAATTGATGATTTTATTCTTATATTTATACTTATGTATTCATGTATTTGAATTGACAAGTATATCCTAGATATCCCAGAATACAAGGCTTTAAGTATAAAGAATGTCTTAGATAATCTCACTCTAGTTCAACAATGGCACATACTTGCTTAATTTCATTTATGTCCATGCATATATTATAATATAAAGTGAAACCCTCTTTTTGCCATTAAGCTTTACATAAGTAAAAGATATTTATATACAACCCTTTTCATTATTTTATTTCTATGTTTATGTGTATTTGAATTGACAAGTATATATGACAGGAAACATGAGGCTTTATGTAGCCCCAAGGACGTCTTAGATAATCTCATTTTCCTGATTTAATAATGGCACGTACTTTCTTAATTTCATTTATGTGCATGCATATATTAGAATATAAAGTGAAACTCTCTTTTTTCCATTAATCTTTACATAAGTAAATAATATTTATATATAACCCTTTTCATGATTTTATTTATATGTTTATGTGTATTAGAATTGGCAAGTATATAGATGGACATCTCAAAAACAGACTTTAAGTAGCCCCAAGGAGATCTCAAATCGCATATACTTGCTTAAATTTTATACATGTTTGTATATGCTTAAATATGAGATGAAGTCTCTTTCTTTCTATCAAATCCAACACACACACACACATATATATATATATATATATATATATATATATATATATATATATATATATATATATATATATATATATATATATATATATATGGTGTTTATTTTTAGATGTATGTATGGGGACACCATGCGATATAATATTGTTTATTAAGATGTACATTAAGAAATGACTATCTCAAATATTAAAATCACCACCCTATAATGGACCTAATCACCTAATAAAGACTCCTAAGGCATGATGAGTCTTCAAATATACCAGAGATTTTTCTTCTACTTTACATGGATGAATAAAGTAGGGTTTATATTAAACTGAGTTCTAAAGTTCCCTATAGGGGCAAACCCTCATAGTTAATTACATCCTAAGAAAGGTGAATTCCCTAGGAATACTCTCAATTAAAGTAGGCAATTATTGTCTCAAAATATTATAAAGATATGATTATCAACAAATTGGTTATACTTGAAAAATCAATCGAGAGATCAAAAAAAGAAGAGACTTATTATCAAGCCAAAGGAGATGAGTGTGTGGTGTTTTTTTGAGAATGGTACACCACGCAGATCTTGGGGTACTTATTAAGTGATCGCACGACATTAAAGAATGATGTACTATCTCGAAAGATAGAAATCACCACCCCATAATGGACCTAATCACCTAATACCCAAGCATGATTTCAATGTGAGATCTTTCTCCTTTTACATGAAAAGTAAAGTAGTTTATTTTAAGGGGTTCGTTAAGTTCTATGGAGGCAAGCCCCCATTGTTAATCATTCTAAGGAATGAGAGTTCTTAAGAATCCTCGACAAGTTATATGTGGTCTAAAGATTTCAATGTTAAGACTATCAATGGATTTGTTGTTTTAGAAAATCAAATTTGATTTGATTAGCTTTCATACATTGGATATTTAATTAGTTTATCTTATTTAAGTAGGTTGAATGAGATTTGATTTGAGTATACAAAATTGATGAGAGTCTTTCTTAATTTAATTTAATACTAATTAATTTGATTTGATTAGCTTTATTACTATGGGTTTGAGTTCAATGTGAAGTAATGGTCTAATTAAGATATTTATGTTAATTATAAAGATCTATTTAATTTTCAATTTGATTTCATATTTTAGATTAATGATAATTAATGACATAATGATTTATGTTTAATTTAGATTTTGAAAGTATTTAATCGATTATGTTTGATTAAGTTTAAGTCTAATATGATTAATTTGATTAACTTAATTATCTTATTTAAGATGTGTGATCAAATTAATTAGTAGATTAAAGTATTTGATTTGAATTTGATTTAAAAAAAGTTAATTCATTAAGATGATGGATTAATTCATTATATTTGCATTAATTGTATTTATTCAATGAATTAGCAAGGTTAATTAGTTTAATTAAGAAGTATGTATAAGTTATTAAATTAAATAAAGATTTATTTAATTTTTTAATTTGATTTTATATTTATTTAGATTAATGATGTAAATGACTTAATGATTTAAGTTTAATTTGGATTTGATGGTATTTAATTATATTTATGTTCAATTAAGCTTAGGTTTAATACGATTAATTTTATTAACTTAATTAATTTACTTGAGGGGTGTGATTAATGATTAATTAGGGATTTAATTTAGGCTTAATTTAAGAGTTAGCTTTAATGTAATTTATTTAAATTAATTTAATTCATTATGATGATGGATTAATTCATTAAGTTTGCATTAATTAGATGTTTAATTAATTAAGTTTGACTAAGGATAAATATATTTTTAAATCATTTGATTAATTAAAGATTTGATTAATTAGAGATTAATGACCTAAATGCCTACATATGACTTGTTTGATTTGATAGTTTTAGTTAAGCATTTACCTAAATTTTATTAATTAAGAGATTATCATTGTCATTATCATTTAATTAGATTAAGTGATTTAATTAATTATTTTTATTTCAATTAAACTTGATTATTCATAATCACAGTTTGGTTTGATTTTCTTCATTTATTATGTATATTAGATTTCATTCATGTTTGATTTAGTTGTTAGGTTTATGTATTAATGGCTAATTAATCATCTTATTTTAGATGGATTGATTTTTAAATGTGATTTAATCATATCATAATTAAGTTTACTTTAGCTTTATTTGGTTTAATTTGATTAATATTAGATGATTATGTTGAATTGGTTTCTTAATCAATTTGATTTTTAGTTTATTTAATGATTAATTAGTTTTACTTTATTTAGATTCATTAAGGAGTTTCATATGATTAAAATTTCATACTTAGGTAGTTTAGTTATACTAATTCCCATGTTAAAGTTTCAGATTTATTTAATTTTAAGTTTGATTTAAAATTTAATCATTTAATTGAGTTTTATTAATTTAAATAGTTTAATCATATTTAATTTAATTTTCTATGAGGATGATATTTTTCTAATTTGATTTGATTAATTTATGTTATTTCATGATTTGATATTTAAATTATTTTATATTATGTTTTAATTAATTTAATTAAAATTTTAATCTTAAGTATTTGTTTTTTCATTAAGATTTAGAAAATCACATTATTTTCATAAGAGTCTTGGATGCCTGAGTGATTTAAGCCATTTTGAAGATTTTTGTAAATTTCTGAATTTTTATTTGATTTATTTTATTAAAATGGATATTCTAAACTTCAAAATTTAATTTCTTTAATCCAGAAGTCATTTTCACTTGAGATTTTTATGGTAGGCGTGTTTTAACTTTAGTTTCAATCTCTGAAAATTTCAATTCAATCTGACTTATATTTTTTTAGAGTAATTAATGAAATTTGATTTTTACTAAAACTCAAATTAAGCTCAAAATATTCAGTAAAATTTGAGAATTTTTAGGTTGCTGGATTCCTCTCAAAAAAATGAATCCAATGAGCCTTTATTTACAATTTTTTGTTAAGTATTTTATTTTATTTATGAATTTTTAAAGTTTTAGGTGATTTAAATAATTTTTTAAATTAGAAAATTTCAATTTTCCTACTTAACACGTTAAGATGCTGGGTATCGGATGGAAACGCAGAATGTAATCGCATGATTAGTGCTTGACGTAGAAAGCTGATAGTTAAGACAAATGAACGCTGGTTTGATCTCGACCGTAATCACGACTGGATCGTTGACTTGGGTTGACTTGAATTTGGTTTGATTTATAGGTTTATTTATATGATAATGATTGATTCAAGAGAAAATTCATTAGTTTTGACTTGATTTGGATAGAATTTGGCCAAGTGCAAAGAATTGGCTTAAAGGGCTTAGATTGAGTTTGGATTTGATTTTTGATATAATTTTAGTCATTTGAATTTGGATTTCAATTATATTTGTGAATATAAATAAAGGAATAACTTATTTATAAAGAAATCAATTGAGTTTGATTTGATTTAAAGGGAGTTTTGGCTAAGCTTATGAATGTGGTTCATATGGCTTAGGAAGGGTCTTTGGATTTAAATTTGATTTTGGGTTTCAATCATTTAAAGAAAAATTTGGGATGTCGATTTAGAATTTGGATTTGAGTTTGAGGTTTGCTTTGATATTTGTATCTGGGGTTGATTTGAGAAAGTGTATCTAAATTAGGTTTAGATATAGATGTGTGATTTCCTTAAGTCAAGGCATGGCCTAATCATATGATCTTCTAAGTTTTGCTTGCAAGTGTTCACCTAATCTAGAAGTGTCTTATGACCAAGGAGTTCTTAATGTCTAGAAGAGTCCTAAGTCTAAGAAGAGAGGTTAAGAGCTCACCCAAAAGTGAGGTCAACAAAAGGACCCCAACAAGTGTGTCTAACCTAACAAGGCACACCAATTGGCGTTGATCAAGATGATCAAAAACATCTAAAAGATTACAAGCACTAACAAATATGATCTATACCTAAACTCGAGAGGCAGTAGAATCATGATCTTAGTGCGATGCAGCTCTCTCTACGCCAAGGGCATAAGAGAGCAAGAAGGAATCCGCTGGGGGTTGAGTATATGAACCTTTCACTTGGGAAGCAGGTTCAAGTTATCCACTGAGGGATAAGAATTTAAGTTTAATTATAAATATGATTAGTTTGGGTGTGTATCCATTGGGGATAAGAATCTATAATCCGATGGGGATCAAGATCGAATTAATTTAATTGATGTGGATGCATATCTGCTTGGGATAATAATTTGATTGGATTTCTTTGATTTATTTATCATTCCAGGGAGGTTGGTTTAATATTATGGATCCACTGGGAGAAATTGTTGATTTAGAACCTCACTGTGGAGAAATTTGGTTTGTTTGATATGTTTAATTTGACTCCATTGGGAGGTTAGTTTTGAATTTATTTTATTATAATTTATCGATGGACTACACTAAGAAGAGCCATGGGGGCCTTGGCCTATCTTAGATTTATAAGTCCAAAGGGTAATTAACTTGCCATGGGGAACTATCGACCAAAGGGGTTACCTTTGGTGTACAATACTATGCTAGAAGAAGAAGTAACTTACATCTTCCAAAGGAGGGAAAAGCCACTGGGGTGATATGTTGGATGAGCAACACATCGAACCCTACCTAAGGCAACTACTGAGTGAGCACCTCTGGGGATCTTACCTTAACTTAAGAGTAGTCATGCTGATTAATTTGATTTATATTTCATTTTATTTGAATTGGTTTAATTTAATTTGGTGTGCTATATGGACTCGCATGCAAATGCATGGAGAAGGGGATATGTCGCCTTTGACACCGCACAAATCTAAAGGTAGTATTAACCACAAGATAAGACTAGCTAGTGACCGTCGATGGCAAATCAATCCGACCTAGGGTGACTATTTGAGAATGCCGTGGACTCATATCGACTCAAGAATAGTCAAAATTAATTTAATTTTAGATGGACCCTATCGATGATGGATCTACTCAAGAAGGAGCTAATATCGCCTAGATCTATCTTAGATTTACAAATCCAAATGGATAGTCTACCGTTAGGTAACTAACCAACCTAAGGGGTGCCTTTCGTAATGATCGTTAGAAGAAAGTGCGGAGACTCACATCTTCCTAAATAAGAACCATGGGGTGATACGCTTGCAAATAAATCGACAGGTCGCCCGCCGCTTTGCAACGTCATGGAAAGAATGCATAATAGACTTATATCTTTCAAAGTAAGGATGACCCGTAACGTGGCACAACAAGTTGAACCGACCTAAGGGCACCATCGAGAGAGTGTACTGGGACTTATCTCAACTCAATGTAGTCAGGCAGTTTCTATAGGGAGTTTTGCTGACACTACCCTAAAGATAGGATGTCTGCATGGGAAAGGGGCCATTGGGGGTTTGAATTCCTAATCCAAAAGTGAAGATAAATTTTGTTTATTTTATGTTTGCATGGACCTGTTCATGACCATACCGAGAAGGAGAGCTCATATTAACCTCTCAAGACTTATCAACTGGAGAATTCCACGAACAAATTCTCCAACCATTGTACTTCGTTCCAGTTACGTATTGCTATAATTCTATTGGGTGGATTTAAGAAAGGGGACTATCGATCCAAAATAGAGTAGTGTTTAATATTTGGGGCGTGATCCAAATAGAGTGCCATAGGGGAGGTGCCACAGGGGATTTATCCAAAACCTTGTAAAAGAAAGCATGATATTTGGTGGCCAACTCAGGAGGGACTCACATCTGCCAGAGTGGTGTATCCATTGGGTGAGTGTCGACATGATGATAACCAACCAACTAAGGTGCCCGTCGGTTCAAAATCGGAAGAAAGGCGTGTAGATACATCTCCTAGAGGATTCAGGGATAGTCTATCTTCGATGGGCTATCGACCTAGGGTGACTACTAAATGAGAGTCCATGTAAGACAGACAGTTTGAAGTAGTCGAGGAAAGGAGCCCTGGGACTTATCTTAAACCTCAAATATTGACCTAAGTGCATGATGGCTAGTTCAAAAGAAAGTGTGTAGCTTACATCCTCTTAAAAAAAAGTCAACATGAGGTAGCTTACGGCTACAGTGAGTCTATAACAAACAATGCATTGATTTCTGATGGTCAAGTTAGGGAAAGTGAGGGACTCATCCCAGAGTGATCCTTTGGGGTGACATACTAGCAATGTAGCATGTCGGCCTGACCTAGAGTAGCTAATGAGTGAGTGCCACGGGGGCTTGCTCCCACATCAAAATAGCCCGAGATGAAAGATATATGTTTGTTTGTGTTATGAAAGAGAGAATAGGATGCCTCTTGGGTTCTCTTACAACTATCCAAAAAATGTTGAAGAATGGATAAAATGGTGTCGCAGGGGTAATTATGACTCCACCAAGAAAGGATGCCGCTTGGGTTCTCTTACACCTAACTTAGTTGGACTAGTCGAAATAGGATGCCTCTTGGGTTCTCTTACACCTATCCTAATAGCATTGGAGGATCATTTTATAGTTTGTATTTTTATTGTGGAGGGAAAGGATGCCTCTTGGGTTCTCTTATACCTACCTTAAATACATCATGGTGGATTTATAAGTTCTAACACATAAGAGATGGAATTTGATATGAAAAGAAGTTTTATTGATAATTATTTTCAAATAAGATTTATGCATAATATTTTTTTAAGTAGAGCCCATTAATTGAAAGCATCAGGGGCTCTCCCTTATAATTTATGAGTTGATAAGATGCTCCTTGCTAGGTCTTCTCTATGGCATAAGGGACTTCCCAAGTGGGTTCAAACTTGCCTCCTATCTTTGACGGGCAATTGGTCTCCTTAGAACTAAAACAAGCTCTCTACTTGCTAAGACAGGGCCAACTTGTTATGAGCTTGAATCATTTTGGCTTTGTATAACTTCGAGGTTACGGCATGCCGTGTCTCTCCTCCAAACCTTTGAGCTCTTCCAACCACAAGCATTTGCTCTATTGTGATTTTACTACCCACTATCCTTAGTGATGGGAGTTGGACTTAATGGTAGAACGGCTTCAAACCCATACACTAGGAGAAAGGGGTGGGAGTTGGAGTTCTATGTGGTGCGGTAAGCCCACAAGGCTTCAACCAACTATTCATGCCATCATTTTGTTGTCATCTAGTGTCTTCTTTAATATTTGATGAGAGTTTTGTTGAAGGCCATTTTGCCCTTGGATAGTAGATGGTGGAATATCTCCAATCTATGATGTGTCTCAAGCAAAATTGATTTTAGTGCTCTTGAATGCGGTACCATTATCATATAATTCATTGAGGCAGAACCTATATGATATGGTTCTAAAAATTGGAGCACATGTTGTATGACCTCTCTAGTGGGATTGCCTCGCCCACTTGGAAAAGTAGTCATTAGCTAGAATGAATCGATGACCTTTGAAGGAGGATCGATCGAACCCACAATGTCGTACCCAACACTCAAATGGCCATGAAATGTGTGGATGTAGAATGTTGGGTGGTTGATGTAGAACACCGTGTACGACGACATTGTGGCATCTCTAGCTATGTCCATGCGATAATCATCGAAGGCGTAGTATCTAGTCTCTTGATCTTGGCTTTCATCTTGGATTGATGCTCTACATAAACGAGTGTACCTCGATGATCTACAGCTTCATGTTTGTTGAAACAACATACCACATATGATCGAAGGAATCGGCAGGTGCCACTAAGAGCATAGGAAAGGGCTCTCTGCTTCACCTAGTGTTCTAGTGATTTCTCTTGAGGTAGTTTTCCTATATTTAAATAATCTATGAATGGTTGCCTCCAATCTGACTACTCATCATTTTTGGCAATAGCAACCTCCCATTCAAGAGAGAATCTCTCGATGAGTTCATCATCAATAAGGGATAAGACTTGTCTATTTTGGACCCTTATTGGAATGGACTCATCTTTCGGACATGCCAATTCTTTGGCAAGCTTGGCTAATGCATCTACTACTGCATTCTCTCCTCGAGAAATCTTATAGATGATAACCTCTAGGATTTGGGCCAATAATTCCATGGTATACTTATGGTAATGATGGAGCTTAGGCTTTAGAACTTTATAAGACCCATTGATTTGGTTAATGAATAACTAAGAATCCCTAAAGATGTTGATACTATGGATGCATAGTATAATGACTAACTCTAGATCGACAATCAGAGTCTTATATTCGGCTTCGTTATTGGTGCATGGATTGGACAAATGATATGAGAATCTCATCACATCGCGGTACGGAGTAAGGAGAACTATTCTTACCCTGACCTTTCCTAGGATAGTAAATTATGATTCTTCTTCTTTTGAGAGGAAGCTGCACCATCAAAGTACATCTCCTAGTGGCGAGCACTAGTACCCCCCTAAGTTCATGATTTGTTCATCAGGGAGATCATCATTAAGTGGAGAATCAGTAGGGAGTGGATGCGCTGCTAAGAAATCCGCAAGTGCTTGTCCTTTTGCATGAGGGTATGAATGTTATGTCAAACGAGACAAAATCATGGACCAATGTGCCAACATAAAATTGTAGTGTCATGAGATATTAGTGGATTGACTCTAGAGATCAAGTTCACCTTATGAGAAAGCATGTAATATAGTGCTTTTGGGATGCAAAGATTAAAGCTAGGTATTTTTTCAATAGGTGGATAGTTTGCCTCTAGGGATTAGATGATTGAGATAATAGAGCATTCTCCTTCCCTTCATCATTGGTTTGAGCCAACAAAAGCAGAGTCGTAATCAGCATATAATATGAGTGACTTAGGGATAGAGGCTAGAACTGGTGTTATCGGATATTACTTGATGTCTTGAAGGTATGCTACACTTATCATCCCATTTGAACTTGGCATCCTTTTTGATTGAAGAATGGTTGGTATCTTTTTGATAAGTTGGAAATGAAGAATCTTAGATAACCAAGCCCTTGGAATGACGAGTTGTGTTAGGCTTTTAGGGGTGGCATTTCTATCGCTTTGATCTTTTTTGATCAATTTCAATTCCCCTGTGTCAGACAACAAACCCAAGAAATTTTTCTGAAGCTACTTCGAATGCACACTTCTTGGGGTTCATTTTGAGGTTGTATTATATTAATCATTTGAAAACTACTCTCAAGTCAAAGAGATGGTCTTCCTTTTTTTTTGCTTTTGACAACGAGATCATTGACATAGCATTCAACTTGATGATGAATGAGTTCATCGAAGATTCAAGTCATGGCCACTGGTATGCACCAGCATTTTAAGGAAAGGCATGACCTATATAATAGATTTGATCGGGTTGAAAGGCGGTTTCTTTCATCCTAGGGCCATCTTAATTTGGTTGTAGCGGATGACCCATCCATAAAGAGAATACGCATGAGATGAGGCGATGTCCACCATTAATTCTAGTATAGGAAGTAAAAATTTATCCTTAGGACCTGCCTTATTTAGATCCCTAAAATCGACGCATATGCTAATTTAGCCATTCTTTTTCTTAACTGGGATGATGCTGGCCAACCAGGAGGATATTTTTCTTCCCTAATAAAGCCAGGATCGATCAATTTCTTGATTTAAAAAGTGACATGATGTTCAATGTCTAATCACATGTGTCTAGGAGCCTGCTTGATAGGGTTAGCATTTATGTTTATTATTTTGGTTTATGGAATGCTATATCGAGATGGGCATCTCTTTTAACTCCATGCAAAGAATCTCTTAAACTCGGTCAATAGCTTCACTAAATCATTGGTTTCTTTTCATTCAATAGAGAATTGATGTATGTTGGTGGATCTTCTTTTCAGGTTGATTTCTTTGAGCTCGTCGATGGTTGATCGATCTCCTCTTCTCGGCGGTGCATCCTTGACTTCAAGTCATTTGGATCATCTAAAGTTTCTAAGCACACCTCCTCATATGAGTTAGCATGATTTAAAAGAACTATCGATTAATGATTGGTGATGACGGTAATCATCATCATCAATGGACCCTTATGAATCCTAGTCCAATCTTGATTGTGAATGTTTGCATTTTGTTGTAACCTTTCAAAGTAATCCGTGTTTAGACCAAGCATGTGGAATTAATCCTTTCTTTTACTAAATTAAGAACACAAAGTATCAAAAGATAAATTCTATTAAATCTTTGTATGAATCATCCTCAAGTTCTACATCTTCTTGACTTGGATGATGCTCCAAGAAAGAACTTTACCTTTACATTTGTGGAAGACTTAGGGGCTTCCTTAACTACCAAACCCTTAATTTTTGTGAGGAAAGTGGGGTTAGAGCTAAAGTTCTCCGATGCCTTTGTTTCACATATAGACTTGGATACACTTATGCTTTGCTTAGGAGCAGTCTTCATCGATCTCAACTCTATCTTGCATGGGGATCTGTATCGGAAGTGTTAGCTAACATACTAATCATATATGACTCATCTGAACTAGATTCTAAGTTTATATGATAGTAGTAGTCACAGTAGGGACATAACTTATTGGGTGGCCAATAAGGAGGTCTTCCATCCCTAGGCATGTCTCGGATCTGCCTCTTCTCTAGTGGAGGTCAAGTCATCCCTACCCATATGTTGAATGTAGCTTGTGGGTGGAATCTAATGTCGCTACTTTCTCCTCTATTTCTCGCTCCCTTTTATTTTCTTTCTCATTTTTTTCTTTTCTTTTCTTTTCTTTTTCTTTTTTATTTTCTTTTTTTCCATTCTTTTTTCTTTTTTATCTTTGAACTTTGCCAAGTTCACGAGAATAGACTTGTTGATTTTGAGGGAAATAGTAGGTCACATCCTCATATATTCGACCTCATGAACTGAATGGCTTAAGATCTCCTTTGGTATTCAATCCCACCCCTCATGAACATACTTGATGTAGAGAGGATGGAACCATGTTGTTCTCATGTATCCACAGTCTCCCAAGCAAAACATTGAAAGATGTATATGAGTCTATAATATGAAACTTGGTAGTCTTTAATCATCTACTTAATCACTATAGAATCTCTCACCTTATTCATTGAATCCTCTTCATCTTCCTCTTTTAAAGTTTGGAAATGTCAATCCTCAAGTAAGCGATAGTTTTTAGACTCATAATGTTCATTGATGTACCCTAGTCAACAAGAACTCTGGATATCCTATCTCTTCCAATATCCATTGTAATGTAAAGAGGGTGGTTGTACTTTATCATTCCACAGAAAAGTCATCATTAATATAACTCTAGAGTGTCCTCGAGCTGAGCCTCTTGAGCGTGGTAGGCTAAGCATATCTCCGGATCAAGAAGAGCCTTGACTAGGGATTCCCTCATCTCTTTGGATAAGATAAGGGCATCATATATGCTTAATTTTGTTGGCAGCTTTCTAAGATATGCTAGGCCAATGTAGTCAACCTTGGCTTGATCCTTCACAAGCATATCCATTGGTGGAGCATCCTATGGAGGGCTCTCTTTAGAACCAATGATTTGCTTACCCATCTTGAGGTGCCACCTAGGAGGTAGAACTTTGCCATTGAGGTTGACTTGACTTCTTGAGATGATTTATTAGATTGTTACTTATAATTTCCTACATAAGATGAAAATCCGAGGTGAGGATTTATGCTTATAATAAAGGAAAGAGCTACCTAGATCTAAATTTAGAACTTTGGTGAGGAAAGCATGAATAAAAGGAAAAATGAATTATATGGTTTACGATAAGAGAAAATAAATCATCATTTGTTTATATTATGGGGTGATAACTCTCTTACTTTAAATCCATATAGATAAGTCTTATGCTTTGCAAGATGGCTAGGTTGTTATTTATTTAGATATAAAACTAAGTCCTTAAAATCACTCCCTAAGAGACTAGAGCATGAGTGGTATAAAACCATGAGTTAGATATGCAAATTTTATCAAATTTATTTGATTCTTTTTGGACTCTTTATTTTGACACAGGCTATGAGATTTTGTATGCCTAAATGTATGAGAATTTGATTATGGGCTATGGTGAAAAATTTCCACATAGATATATAGAGTCAACTTCAAATCTGTTTGGTTGAAAGGAGAGGCAAAACTATATATGTTGAGAAATTCATCATTTGAGGATATGCAGTCACTGATGTACTTGGGTGATCAGTACATCATCAAGTGTACTATCTCAAAATCAAGTCACTATCCTTAATGGACCTCACCTCATAAGGACTTGGGGCGTTGGGTCTTAGAGTGTCTTAGATTCTTCCCTTTTGGAAAAGTCGAGTTTATTTTAAGAGGTTTGTTAAGTTTCCTACAACAAGCCCCCATAGTTATTACATGAATGGATTCTTTAAAACTCTCATTAAGGCAAATGATCATTGTAAAAGATCTCAAGGAAGGACTATGTCATTGGTTTGTTTGAAGATAAAATGGGATTGATCAAAGAAGATTTATTATCAAAGAGGAATAAGTAGGAGATGCTTGCTTTGAAACTGAGCATCTCAACTATCTATAAATTTGGGCTTTAAATTTTTGAAATTGATTTAGTTTGTTTGAGTTACATTTTGTAGAAATTTGGGACTTGATTCTTAACACAGATTAAGAGTAATAAGAGGTGAGGAATTATGCTATAGCCCGAGAAGAAGCATCTGAAACCTAAATATGAGCTTCAGGGTCAGCCAACCTAAATCTAAGGTAAAAAATGGATAATTGGTTTGCCTCCATAAGAGAGGACAAATCACCCTACAGCTTGGACTTATAGCACCCCAACTAACTCCTCATGATTTTAAACACATGTAGGTCTTTATGTCAAGATAGTAGCTATTTTTTATTTAGAAAAGCAGACCTTAAACTCACTTGCTAAAGAGACTAGATCATGTAAAGGGACATGCTTCAAATGACCTAAATCTAATATAGTTCAAATTTCATTTTATTTTTTATTTTGGATAATTATTTTGACTTAGGCTAATAGGATTTTATGCTAATCTGAGAAAATTGGCCAAAATCAATGAGAAGGGAGGAGTGAGTTTCCACCACTCTCAAGTGTGGGTTCTCACGCAGGTGGAAACCCTCAATCAGAGTGAAATAAGATGCATTTGTGCATGATATTATAAAGAAATTCATCCAATGGGTTCTTAAGTATTTTATCTTGATTTAAACCTAAGCTCTAGATAAGGTTATGAGCTGGTTAATTTTAATTTGAGTTGTTAAGTTGGGAAAAAGATTTATTTTTTCCTAAAGAGATCCAAGCCATACATAAAGCAAGGAAGAAACTAGGAAAAGCAACTCAAATTAATTTTAATTTGAGTTGTTAATTTTAATTTGAGTTGTTAGGTTGGGAAAAAGATTTATTTTTTCAAACTAATCCTCATCCAAGCCATACATCAACAGGAAAACATGCCACTTAATGCAAGTTAAACAAATATCTCAATTTATAAAAAATGCAAAAAAATTAAAGGTCATGGTGTTGACACTACATAAATCCAAAAATATCAAATTTGGTAGTCGAGCTCTACCCTTATACAACTCGGATTACAAATGAATTAAATTATAATTAAACAAAGGAATTCATTGTTATGGGGGTCTTCAAGTTTTCTTTCTTCTTCTTTTCTTCTTTCTTCTTTTCTTTCTTTGTTTCCTCCTTTGGAAGATTGGAAGGTGGATGCTCCAAGGCCTCACATGGTACTTAAGATAGGATCTTATGACCAATGCTTATCCTAATCCCCATAACAAATCATTCCAAAATCCTAATTATACAAATTTTTACATGAAAGGAAGTAGAAATCTAACTAACACACCAAAATAAAGGTTAGTTAAATCATACCACAAATCTAAGCATGTATATTGAACTTATCACACACATGAGTGACTAAGTCCACAGTCATGGATTATGCTTGTATAAAGCAGCAGCAAAGTATTTATATTTTATTTATGATAGCCCTTAAGCAATCCTACAGAAAAGAATAGTTAGACTAAGAATATCCCATTCATTCACGCAAACACACTAACATCTAGTCTAAAACATCACAAAACAAAACAAAGCATCAACCATGCACCCGACTACCAAGGCTAGAATGACTTAGGCTAATGTGTGTGCTTTGAAGGCTTGTGTGGTATGCTTAATTAGGACTTTGGGTTAGAATTTTTTAAGTGTGAAGAACATGTTCAACTTAGAGGAGGGTTTCATTTAAGTTGTTTAATCATTTTTTAGTTGATTTTATTTTGTGTTTTCATTTGGTTCAAGTGGATCTTAGAATTAATTACTAAGTTATAAAGAGGAAAGAGAGAGAACTTCTCTTTCCTTCCTAACAAGTAATTTCTAAGGTAGTTCACATTTTAATTTCATTTAGGTGAATGTTTTGATTACATCTTTTGATTAATCCTAAGTTTAGATAAACTCTAAACAAGCCTATTCAAAAAGAAAGGCATTTTAAGATTAAATAAAATGAATCAAAATTCACATAACACACATTGCTCCATATCTTTCCCAACATATATAACAAGCATATGGATGGAACTTAATCAAATCTATACATGCAAATGAGAGTAGTTAACACACTTTATAATGCATACTAAGAAATTCATTTAAGAAAATTTAGAAGTTGAATATGCATGATTTTTCTTAAGTAGAAAAGGTTTTCCTTATCCAAAATTTCACATACACACATATGGTAGAAAAGGCATAAGAGAACACATTATTAACAGATGTGTAATTATAAAACATAAGAACTTAAATCCTTGAACCTTGGTGTCAGGACTAATATATCACTTTCCTTAAATACAAGCATATGTAAAAGAAATGAAATGGAAAAGAAGAATGCAAAAATTATTTAATGCATTCATTTTGTTAATGCAATTTATGCATGCAAGTATAGCAACCTTTCTTAGGTGAGCATAGGGATAAAATGGTATGGGATTAAGTAGAGTTGGGTTCTTTTTTAAATGAACCCACATCTTATAACTCTATTCAAAACTATGCTAACATAAGAAGAAAGAAAGGCTACTAAACATGACTTTATAATCTATCACATGCAAGCTCATAATTAAGATATGAATATCACACTTTTAGATTTGATATTTTATTTATAATTTTTGAAAATATTTTGGATTTAGTAATGATAACAGCCACTCATATTTTACTTTAGCCAACACATGCACATTTGACATAAAGTAAATAATTTCTTTTTTAAAATTTAAAATATGAAATTATGAATGCATGAATCACATGACATACAACTTAACATGTTGGGAAAGATCCGAAGCAATGAAAGCATATGAACAAACTCACTTTACTTAAATCCTAAAGACATTCTTAAGGAATAAGAAAATTTATAATAAATCCAAGTGAATATAAAAATAATTTTTGTTTAGTTTGAAGTTTGATTTAATTTTGAAAAGGTGAGATGAATTTGTTGTTCCTAACCCATTCCCACATGTGTTTGAGATATTTGTTTAATTTTTTAGAATTAGATCCATTTTATATGTTGATTAGTGTATGAATTAATTGGCAATTAACCTTACACCTTAGAAAATTAACTAGTAATTATGAGCCAATGAGATGACATAAAATCATAAGAAATTTAAATTTATATGCACCTAATAATGAAAGTCTAATCAATTTGGCTCATAATTAAAGTTAATTAAGCTAAGGGGTTTGGCTTAAGTACTTTAAAACATTCATGCTTATGAAAGGGTTTTAATTTTTGATTGAACTTAGGGATTAAACACCTAAGTATCTACTAAGGTAGATTAATTAAGTTTTGGAACTTTTAGAATTTTTAAAATTGGTTAAAGGGATAATTAATGGTTAACCCTTAATTAAGAAGAGATTAAGGAGAGAAGAGGGGTTTAGAATAGCAGAGGAAATGCCAAAATTATTCCATAAAAATTTGGATCTACCTTAATCAAACAATCATAGGATAAATCCACTAATCACACATTAATTATCCTTAATTACATAAAGGGGTAGTAATGAAATGAAATTTGATTAATGATAAATCTCAAAAAAAAAATTAGGGGAGGTAGGTCATCCCCAAATGAACCTAAAAATTTGAGATTAATTGATGCTAATTAAAGAATAATTAGCTAATTATGATTAAAAGAAACCAATTAGAGAAAAGTAATTTAAAATCCATTGAAAATATTTTTTAAAATATTTTAGATGAAATTATCTATCATAGCATTTTTTTTCTTTTATTTTTGATTTTCTATGAATTATGAATTTTAGAAGATGATTAATTAGAATTAATTAAAATAACTAATCCCTCATTACGGTGCGATGTGGTATGTGCTTTACTCATGTCATGAGCCACTCATAACATCACATGGAAAAGGTGGTGGCACACTCACTTTTGATCTCTGGTGATCAAGATGAAGACTCTCCTTTAAAATGGATAATGGGTATATAAACATGAATATCTCATATCCATCTAAATATGGATGGATGAAAGAGATTCATCCCAAAGCTCAAGAAGAATGAGATCCACCTTGAGAAATTTCAATTGCTCATTAAAATAAATTTAGACCTTCATCATGCAATTACCAATACATCCAATGGTAAGATCCAAAGAAATTAAAGTTCACTTCACAAGGAATTTTATGAGAATTGCTCGAAAAATCACTAACATGAGGTGATTGATGCTCAATTAATGAGGAGCTTAAATGCATTTGAGGTAGCCTCACGTTTTTAAGCACTTGAGGTTGAGTGTAGTCTATGGACCAACTTCTCCTCAATTCCTTTAAAGATCATCTCACTTGCCTTTAGAACTTTGGAGAGAACTAGACACTTGACACCCTCAATGGTTTGCAAGGATGGATTAATTTGGAGTGTGGAAGAATTGGCTCTTCAATGGACCTTATTTTCAAGTGGAAAACTAAGAAGATGAAAATTGAATCCCCCTCTAGGAAGCTTAGGATCATTTGCAAATGGCTCCTAACTCTCCCTAGTGTTCAATCAAGTGTGAGTGAATTGAAATTTCATTGAATTAGGGGGAGTATATCTCCCCATATGGCAATCGGATGGCCGAGCATAGGCTTACCATTTTGATCTAATTGACTAGATTTGAGAGGTTGTTCAAGCTATTAGATCATTGCACATGGTCGGTTTGATCCCTTGAGTGGAATGCCAACCTCCAATGTGCATCAAATTGAGCTTAGGAGGAAATTTGAAAACTCATTTTTAATTAGGTGTCAAATTTGGTCTATGGGCCAAATTGACCCAAATCCATTGGGTTGGGTGCACCACTCATCCAGTCCCCTTGAGCTTTTAGGAAGCCTCAGTGATTGTGAAGAGTGTATGACCAAAAACCCATAAGCCAAAATTTGTTCTATGGTAGGGGAAAAATGGTTATTTTACTATTTTTTTCATTTAGGTATTTGGTATTTAAGAAAATAGGTTTGGAAGTTTCATTGGATTTGGAATCCATTTGATGTTTGGCTCATGTTGACCCATTTAGGTCAAAATGTCAACTTTCAAGTTGACCAATAGGTCAAATTGGGTCAAACCAGTTGGGTCAAGTTCATATGACCATTTGAAATATTTTTGTGCCTTTGGTTTGGTTCAATTTGGTATATGTTTGGTTTTGGCTCATATGACTTCATTTAGGTCAAATGGGTCAAGTTGACATATTCGACCCATTTGACCTATTTGAGGTAGGTCAAGGGTATGTTTCTGTTTGGTTAGTCATATGGAGTGGATTAATATCTTTGTTTCCAATCAATTCGGGTTAGGTTAAATTTTGGCTCAACATGACCCCTTTAGGTCATGTTGGGTCTAAGGTCAAAACTAGGTTGGGTATAGTTGGCCAATTGAGGCTTTGGTCAAGTTCAACAAGTGATTTGGAATGAACTTCATGGTTTGATTTCTTCATCAGTTTTGACCCATTTTGATTTTTTAGGTCAATGGGTCAACATCAAGTGACCAATTGGGTTAGGTTGAGCTCAAATGTTGGCTTGGTCAAGTTCAAACATAGTCATGAGTCAACTTAGATCAATGGTTTCAATCAATTTGGTATATTATTTGGATGTTAGGTTTCATTGAGGTTAAGTGTTGACTTGGTCCCTTTGGTTTGACTTGGTTTGATCTAATTTGATTGATTGATCTTCCATGATGATTGTTGATCATGATGAGAGATATATGAGTTTGGTTCAATCAATTTGATTAGGATCAAAGGGTTTCATAAGAGTACTTTAGGTCACTTTGGGTCAAGTGAACCTAAGTGGGTCAAATGGCTTGGTCAAAGCTTGATTTGAAGTTTTGATCTTGTATATGGACTCATGATTGAAATATAAATGCATTTACAAGTGGTTTGAAGTCAAATGGGTTTTGATCTATTTGAAAATTTCATATTCAAAGGAACAATATGAAAGGATTTTGGGTTTGATTTAGGTTTTGATTGTTTGATTGATGTTTGGATTTATATATGAGCTCATGATTGTAGGTTTGATTGAACCATGAGAGAAAATCAAGGGTTGGCTTGATTTGTAATTGATTTGGCTAAGTTCAAGATTTTGACTTGAAAGGCTTAGATTGGATTTTGAGTTGATTTGGGTTTGATTTTTGGAATTGATTTTGATTGTTTGAATTTATATTTCATTTATATATGAGAATATAAATGAGAATATGAATGGATCATGAGAATATTTTAAGGATGAAGTGATTTAATCATGATTTGGGCTAAATTCATTAAAAGGAAATTTAAAGGATTTAATGAAATTTTTAATTTGAAATTTAATTTTTTCCTTTGATTTGATTGATTTATATTTATACTTCATTTATATATGAGAATATAAATGAGAATACAAATAATTTTTGAGAAATTCCTATGAGTTTGAAATGGTTTGATCAAATTTTAGGTTAAATCCATTAAAGGGAATTTAAAGGATTTAAGGGAATTTCAAGAATTTTAAATTTGGAATTTTATTTTTGAGTTGGATTTGATTGATTTATATTTATATTTCATTTATATATGAGAATATAAATGAGAATACAAATATGTTTTGAGAAAATACCAAGGTTTTGAATAGGTTTGATCAAGGTTTTGGATTGATTTTGGCTAAGTCCTTTAATGGAAAATTAAAGGGACTTAAGAAAATTTTCATGAATTGATTTTGAATTTTTAATTTGATTTGATGGGTTCAAATTTATATTTCATTTATATATGTGAATATAAATGAGAATATAAAAGGATCGTGAGAAAATCTTAAAGATTTGATTAGGTTTGAATCATGATTTTGGTTAAGTCCTTAAGGGAAAATTAAGGACTTAGGCAAAATTTAGACGTAGGAATTTTTTGATGGATTTTGATAATGGGTTTCAATCAAAAGTTTCAATCATGTATTTGATTTAGATGGAGTTGATTTGATTTGGAGAAAATCAATGATTGATTTGGAGTTTACTTAAGAAGGAAAGTGAGGGTTTATAAGGGTGGGAAATTTTCTAACACCCAAGGCATGACCTACTCCTATGGCTAAACCTTCTAAGTGTTCTAGGGCTAGGGGAGTGTCCACCTAATCACTAAATGTGTCTTAAGACTAAGGAACTCTTAAAGTATAATAGGAATCCTATGTCTAAGATGTAGGTGTTGATAGCTCATTCTAAAAATGAGATCAACATGGGCCAAATCAAGAGAGAAAGGGATATTTTTCCATCAAAGGATCTCAGAGGTTAAGCTTTCATTCTCTGGCACAGATAGAAGCCCCCTCTTAGCAAGAGTGGAAGAATATGACATGCATGATATTATACATACAATCATCCAGCTAAGGGGTTGCTAAATATTTTTTATTATCTTAATTTAATTCCTAGGCTTTTATGTAAGGTTATGGGTTATTTTAAATTTTAATTGTGGGTTATTAATTGGGGTAGAAAATTTAATTTTATCCTAAGAGCCTACCGCATCTAGGCCACACATTCAAATATCAAACATGAAGAAACTAGGAAAAGCATGCAATTATAGTGCGCAATCTAAACACAACATCAAACAATTTTATAGACTCTAAAAGAATAAAAGGATATGGTGTTGTTCACAGAAAGAAAAAGAAAAGATGGGTAGAGCTCTACCCTGATTACAAAATAATACATGTTATGAGGGTCATCTTTTCTTCATTTCTTCCTTCTTTTCCTTTATTTAATTTGCTCCAAAGGCATCAGGCACCCAGGACTAAGCCTTCACTCATCCTAATCCCCATAACACTAATCCTAATTCTAATACAAAATTACATTAAAAATAGGAAAAGTAAATCTATTTACCTACAAAATAAATGTTAGCTAAACACACCATACAACCCAAGCTTATATGAATAATTTGGACTTAGCACCCACATGGGTAAAAATTGTAACATGGGTCATGCTTAGGGCTAAGCAACCATGACAAAAGCATTTATATTTTTATTACTACTTAAGCAACCCATAGAAAATATGATTAAATAATCCTACCATCTGTCTCTGAGGCATACACTCATCATTAAAACATTATATCAAAATAAAATGCAACATCATACATACAATGCCTAACTTAGCACTAGAAATGGTGACTTAGTATTCTAATGTGTGCTTAAGGCTTGTGTGACTTTAGCTTCTTTAGTTTAAGTTTCAATTTGGAGTTTGATTTAAATTTATCTTTGGTGATTTCAATTTAAATGATTTAATGATTTATTTTTCATTTTATTTCACTTTTATTTGGTTAAAATGATGTTTAGGTTTTCAAGAATGAAGAGTGTAAAATGAATTCCATTTGTAGATAACTCACCTTATTCTACATCCTAACTCTTAAAGAAAGAACTAAAATCTTAAGTATCTTAATTAGCCCATTTGAATTATGTAATTCATTTGATTTGATTTAGCATTTAGAATTTGAATTTGTTTAAGTATTTGATTGATTGATTTTGATTAGATGTTTTGGTTTAATTAAATCTTGATAATTCAATATCCTTGATCTAATGAAGTTTAAGTTTGTTTAAATTCATGTGTTTTTGATTGATTAATTTTAGATTAGATGTTTTGGTTTAATTAAATCTTGATAATTCAATATCCTTAAATTAATATAATTCTTTTTTTTATTATGGTTATGTGACTTAACTTTATGTTTTTTGATTTGATATGGTTCATTCATTTATAGTTTGATCATATTAGATTATGAGATTTTATTTTGATTTTAATTGAGTTTGATTCTTTATAATTAGGATTTTTATTTTTATTTTTAATCTCATCCACTTGTCATGTTTATCAAAGTTTGGTTTGAATTTTGATTCATACATTGGATAGTTAATTAGTTTATCTTATTTAAGTAGGTTGAATGAGATTTGATTTGATTACATATTAAATTGATGAGATTCTTTCTTAATTTAATTTAATTTGATTTAATTTGATTTGATTAGCTTTATTAGTCTGGGTTTGCTTAGGTTCAATGTGATTATATATTAGTTTAATTAAGAAGTGTATTTATGTTAATTATAAAGATTTGTTTAATTTTCAATTTGATTTCATTTGTTTAGATTAATGATGTAATTAATGACTTAATAATTTAGTTTAATTTAGGTTTTGATTAGTATTTAATTGCATTTATGTTTGATTAAGTTTAAGTTTAATATGATTAATTTGATTGACTTAATTAGCTTATTTAAGATGTGATCAAATTAATTAGTAGATTAATTAAGTGTTTGATTTGAATTTGATTTAAAAAGTTAATTTGGTTCATTAAGATGATGGATTAATTCATTAAGTTTGCATTAATTAGGTGTTTATTCAATTGGATTAGCTTAAGGGTAATTAGTTTAATTAAGAAGTGTGTTTAAGTTAATTATTAAATTAAATATTTATTTAATTTTAATTTGGTTTTATATTTATTTAGATTAATGATGTAATTAATGACTTAATGATTTATGTTTAATTTAGGATTTGATTAGTATTTAATTACGATTATGTTTGATTAAACTTAGGTTTAATATGATTAATTTGATTAACTTATTAGTTTACTTGAGGGTGTGATTAATTATTAAATTTAATTAGGGTTTGATTTAAGCTTAATTTAAGAGTTAATTAATGTAATTTATTTAAATTAATTTGATTCATTAAGATGATGGATTAATTCATTAAGTTTGCATTAATTAGATGTTTAATTAATTAAGTTTGATTAAGGGTAAATTAATTTTTTTAAATCATTTGATTAATTAAATATTTGTTTAATTAGAGATTAATGACTTAATTTCATATGATTTGTTTGATTTGATAGTTTAGATACATTTTAAATTTTTGTTGATTAAAGGGGTTATCATTGTTATTATCATTTGATTAGAATAAGTGATTTATTTATTTATTTTATTTCAATTAAACTTGATTATTCATAATCATAGTTAGGTTTGATTTTCTTCATTTATTATGTTTATTAGATTTCATTCATGTTTGATTTAATTGTTAGGTTTATGTATTAATGGCTAATTAATCATCTTATTCAAATGGATTGATTTTTAAATGTGATTTAATCATATCTTAATTAAGTTTACTTTAGCTTTATTTGGTTTAATTTGATTAATATTAAATGATTATGTTGAATTGGTTTATTAATCAATTTGATTTTTAGTTTATTTAATGATTAATTAGTTTAAGTTTATTTATATTCATTAAGGACTTTCATATGATTAAGATTCCATGATTAGTGAAGGTTTAGCTATACTAGTTTGACCCATGTTAAAGTTTCCTAGATTTGTTTAATTTTAAGTTTGATAAGATTTAATCATTTAATTGAGTTTTATTAATTAAAGTTCTAATCATATTTAATTTAATTTTCTCTGAGGATGATATTTTTTTGATTTGAGGTTTGATTAATGATTGCTTAAGTGCTATTTCATTTCTGATTTTGATTTGATATTTAAATTATTTTTAGATTATGTTTTAATTAATTTCTTAATTGATTAAACTTTAATCTTAAGTGTTTATTTGGGGTTCATTAGGATTCACAAAATCACATTATTTCCTTAAGTGTCCTAGATGTCAACTGGAGTGATTTAAGCCATTTTAAAGATGTTTGTAGTTTTTTTAATTTTTATTTGATTTATCTTATTAAAATAGATAATTTGAATTTCAAAATTTACTTTCGCTTAATCTAGAAGTCATTTTCACTTGAGATTTTTATGGTAGGTGTGGTTTAACTTTAATTTCAATCTCTAAAAATTTCAACTCAATTCAACTTATATTTTTCGAGTAATTAATGAAATTCAATTTTTACTAAAACTCAAATTAAGCTCAAAATATTCAATAAAATTTAGAGATTTTTGGTTTGCTGGATTTCTCTCAAAAAGACGAATCTAATAAGCCCTTGTTTGCAAATTTTTGTTAAGTATTTTATTTTTTATGAAGTTTTAAGATTTTAAATGATTTAAATAATTTTTTAAATAAGAAAAATTTGATTTTTCTACTTAACATTTAGCACGCATGGCACTAACGCGGCAATGCGCACGCGATTGGATTGCGGCCATGGCACGCACACGCCGCGCCGCGATGGCCGGTCGCACGGACGGGCGAATTGAATGCGATACGATCTTATCACGTACGCTGATCGACCATCCATCGCGATCGATCGACCTAGATCACGTGCATCCGAGCCGTGATCAAGTGATCTGGTGATCGAGCCGCCTAATCGCGAACCACGATCGGACGATCCCACATCAAGTGATCAAGACCCCATCGCGCGATCCATGGATTTGAGCCATCCGATCCCGCGAACCATAGGATCGGATGGCTAGCCCGCAGAAGTGAATAGTAAAATAAAGGGCATTTTAGTAAAAGAGATTCTGGGACTTCCAAATGGACTCATTTTTGCATTGATTCACACCAAAGGATCCTAAGGCCGACTATGGTTTAATGAAATTTACCTTATGGGATGGTTTTAGCGATGAAGACCAGCAAACTCGCGAGAAAGCTTTGGAATAATTTTAACCTTTGCCTCCCTTTGGAACGCCGTCTTCTCCAATGTTCACCGCCTTGCCAAAAAGCTTTTATTTGTATTTTGAGCTAAAAAAATAGCTCAAAGAGATGGGGATAAGTTCCTTTTTTTGGGAGCTCTTTGAATGGTGGGAGGAAGAGGAATGAAGCCTCATTTCTCTAATAGTGGCAAAAAATCCATTCTTTTTGAATTTTTTGGCTCCAAAGTGTTGTCATCTTGCTTGGGGTGGTTGGGATGGATGATGGATTGATTGAGGACTTTGGAGTTTTGCTCCAAAATTCTCTCTTACTACCATATGATCAGCTCCATTGAATATAAATGTTGGGGAGGAGTTAAATGCATGTGATGGGGAGAATTAAATGAGGTTGGGTAGAATCCTATGTGGGGGAGAATTCATGAGGGATTTAATTAGGTTGGGTTGATTTTGGGCTGATCCCAAATAAGTTTGGTCGATATGGGTCATAGCTTGGTTTCAAGGGATTTGGCTCAATTTGGGTCATATGGGTCATTGTTAAGTTGACCAATTAGTTAAACAGGCTTAGGTTAGGTTCAAATGATAATTTAAAGAGTTTTGGTATGATTAATTAGATTTAGTTTGGCTTAGAATTGATTTTGGCTCATTTGGAATCAAATGGGTAAATGGGTCAAGTTGACCAACCAAAATTGGCCAAATTAGCTTGGGTTATGGGTTGATTCATGTTCAATTGGCTAATTAAAGATGAATGTGAGCTTTGGTTTGAATCAATTTGAATTTAATTTGATTTAGGCCAAATTGACCCATTAGGCTCTAAATGGCTATTGGGCTCGATTGATCAAATTGGGTTTACTTATGACTTTGGTTAAGTTCAATAATCAATTTGGAATGAATTTGAGCCATTGGTTGCAATCAATTTGGGTTAGATTATGATTTAATCGAATTTGGTCATTTAGGCCAATTTGGGTCAACTTGGATCAATGGCCAATGGGCTTGGTTTAGCTAATTGGTCAAGTCATATTTAAATATTGACTTTAGGTTGATTCAAATCATTGGTTTTAATCAATTTGGTACAGGTTGAGTTTTGGCTAGTTTTGGTTCATTTGGGGTAAGGGTTGACTTGGTCAAATGACTAAGTTGACTTGGTTTGGCCCAATTGATTGCAATTAATCATCCTAAGGTGATCAACAATCATGGTGGAAGATTTTGGTGAGCTTGGTTCAGTCCAATTTAAGTTGGATCGAAAGTTGGCTCAAATGGGTCCTTTAGATCACTTTGGGTCAAGTGGACCTAAGTGGATCAATTGATTTGGTTTTGGTTTGATTTGAGTTTAGTTGAACATATATATGAGCCATGGATTGAAATATAAATTAAACAGTAATTAATTTGGAGTCCAATAGGTTTTAGCTCAATTGAAAGTTTTAAGTCAAAAGGGTTAAGTTAGGCTTGACTTGAATTTGGTTTGATGATTGTAGGTTTTATTTATATTTGGATAAATGATTGAATGAATGATTGATTTGAAAGAAAATCCATTAGTTTTGACTTGATTTAGATAAAATTTTCTTAAGTCCAAAGAATTGGCTTAAAGGGCTTAGATTGAGTTTGGATTTGATTTTTGATATGGTTTCAGTCATTTGAATTTGGATTTCATTTATATTTTTGAATATAAATGAAGGAATAATTGATTTATAAAGAAATCAATTGAGTTTTATTTGATTTAAAGAGAATTTTGGCTAAGCTTATGAATGTAGTTCATATGGCTTAAGAAGGGTCTTACGATTTGAATTTGATTTTTGGTTTCAATCATTTGGAGTCAAATTTGGGATGCGGATTTGGAATTTGGATTTGAATTTGAGGTTCAATTTGAGATTTGAATCTGGGTTTGTTTTGAGAAAGTGTATCTAGATTAGGTTTAGGCTATAAGATAGGTGATTTCCTTAAGTCTTAAGGCATGGCCTAATCCTATGATTAACCCTTCTAAGTCTCTAGTCTTAGGTTAAGTGTTCACCTAATCACTAAGTATCTTATGACTAAGTTGTTCTTGTGTCAAGAGCCTAAGTCTAAGAAGAGAAGGTTAAGAGCTCACTCCAAAAGTGAAGTCAACAGTAGGGAATGCTCATGATACTAAGAAACCTAATGAGCATTCCAACCTATCCTATAGTTGAGATTTATATATTTAAAGTTGAAGAGAATTATGCATTTGAGTTAAAATTTTATTAAAAATCTAGGACTTATAATTTCACAACACAAGGTTGTGAAAATGCCTAAGAGGTGAGGATTTATGCTTGTAGCCAAAAGAAAATAACAACCTCAAATCTTAAATCTACGGAGCTTTAGTGAGGGACAAAGCACATCCTAAAACTAAGTGAAGATGGGTATATGGTTTACCTCCATAAGAGAGAGTAAATCATGTGACTGCTGGACTTATAACCATTTGGAGTGGCAACCAGCTAACTCCTCCTACGCTTTAAAACCATGTAGGCAAGTCATATGATTTTGCAAGATAGTTAGGTACTTATTTAGAAAAAAAACTAAAGTCCTTAAACCCATTACATTTAAGCATATATAAATTTGCATACATGAACAAAAAAAAAGAGAGCTCCAAGTCATATAATTAATTAATCCAACAACTTAATCATTCATGAATGCATGGATTTTTGATAAAAGACAATGGGTTCTAATTTCATAGTTAAATACACACACACATGTATAAGTGACATAAGCTAGTACATGCCGTTGTTAACCAGGAAAGTGAGGTAATCAAATGACCTCCTTGGGGCTAACTAAACTCTCATATTCCTAGGATGTCTAGACTAAATATTTGCTTTTCTTAAATATATATAGATGCATACATAAATAAAGAAATGAAAACCATACAAAAGTTGTATTTTTATTTGATTGAAATATTTATGCATATGAAATAAAATTTTATCCAAATTCTAATATTGAAATACATAAGAATGAAATCAAATAAGTACATTTGTTAAACCAAGGAAATAAATCAAATAACCTCCGGGATGTCCATGCTATACCCATTACATTCAAGTATACCAACACATAAATGAAAGAAAAGAAACTTCACCATACATATATAATCACATACATTCAATATAATCAACATAATATATATATGAAAATATATATATATATATATATATATATATATATATATATATATATATATATATATATATATATATATATATATATATATATATAATTATTCATTCATAAGTTTTGGAAAATAGATTTAGATTTAATAATGATAATATACACACATATACCAACACATGCAAGCTTGACATAAAAGAAATTATTTAATTTAATTAATTTTGAAAAATATGAATGCATGAATCAAGTGGCATACAATATTTAATATGATTGGAAAGAAAAAAAAGGATATATGCACATGATTTCATTTAATCCAACTAATTTCTAAGGACAATCATACTAAATAAATTAATTTAAGATAAACCAAAGTTTCTTAATGTCATTTTTAATTTCATATTTGATTCAATTTAGGAAATCTAAGAAAGGTTTGCTAATCCTAATCCCATTCCCCATGTGTGAGTTTATTTGATTTAACAAAAAGTAATTAGGTTGATTTTATGGATTAGTTAGGTTGAGGTGTAAATTAAATCAAATAATTAAACCATTACCTATGTTATGTCAAGATAATTAATTAAATGATTATGAGCTAATGTAATATGCAAATGAGTTGAAAAGTAAATAGCAATGCTCCTATGGAATGAAAGAGGCCTAATACAATTAGCTCACAATTATTAATTAATTAAGCTTAAGATACTCATTTAATTACTTTAGGATTTTCTCACACATGTGAGCTAACTATAATTTTATTAACTATCTTTAGGTTATTAAACACCTAAAGCTCTACCCAAGGATCAATTAACTAAGATTCCATATGATTACATTTTCAACTTGGTTAATTAAGCAATTGGGTTAATTGATTAGGCTTTGATTAATTTAATTAATGAAAATAAACTTAGGGAAATAGATTAGGAAAGAGGCCCTAATCTCATCTCCTGAGTTCACCCATTGTTAAGGAACACTTAACCACTTAATTAATTAATCCATTACTGTTCATATGATTAATTAAAAATTAATTAAATTAAGAGATTAATTAGGGCTTAATTAATTAATTCTCTTAATTTGGCAAGTAATAACTCCCAAGAAAATTAGAGGAGGTAGACGTCATACTCTTAAATAATCTCAAAATTTTTAGGATCAATAACTTGAGTGATTAAAGAGTAATTGATCTAATTAAGTATTTATTTAAACTCTAGTTAAGCTCTATTTACTTATCAAAACTAATTAAAAATATTTTTATTAAATTCTCCTTTGAAATACCATTAAAATGAGTCATTATTTGTATTTTTTGGATTTTTTAATAATTGGTTATGAATTATGAAATTTTCTTCCTTAAAACATATTAAATGACCCTAATTAAGCTTAATCCCATAGGTGCCATGTGGCGCGTTGACGCGGCGTATTTTTCATGTGGTTCCACGGGATTAACTATTTAAGTTATCACATCCACACGCTGAGTCAGCTGGCGGCAGATGCGGTATTGATCTCCTTCATCCAATCTCAGATCGGACGGTGCAGATCAAACTCGTGACATAATGAGAAGAAATAAGGGAGATCTAGCGTTATTTGATCAGAGCTATCTATTCCAATCACGTAGAATGGATGAATTGTTATCCTCTTTCCTATGAATGATGAACGATAGCGCCCGTTCTCCATGGATCATTCGATTAGAGCTCACCCAAGCTTGGATGAACTTCAAAAGCAACCCACATCATCTGGGAAGGAATTCTAACACACATACAAATTTTCTTCACAAAGGACCAACACCACTTAAGCTAGAGATCAATTTTCATGGAAATAACTCACCAGAGCTAAGATCGATGGCTTGCATGCTTGAGAAAGCTTCATCTAGTTGAGATGAAGCCCTGTTGAGCAGCAAATGAGTTTGTTTCAAGTGGATAGCTCAGAATGTCAAGGATCGAGCTTTGGAGCTTCATGATCAAGTCCCTCTCATTTAGAGGTTGGGAAATGGCTTGGATAGCTTAAACGATGTGTGTAGAGGGTGCGAGTAAAAGGAATTGGATTGAAATGCAGTATTGACGAAGTTATGATCGAAATTAGCCTCCCCCATTTCAGTTTTACACAGGAAGATGGAATGTCGAAGGTAAGGTGGGAAGCTTGGGATTGCTTTAGGAATTGCATGGAGACTCAAAATCGTGCTAAGAAGTTCTCACAATGAATGGTGTGCACCATTCAACTAGATACCCTCGCTTGTGTGGAAGGATGGGATGACTTCCCATTTTAGTTACCCATCCGAGCATCGGAGGGGTCTCAATCGAGTCCACGTATCTCGTATGGATTGGAGGAACTCGTGGGAGGTGGCTTAAGGCCTAATGTGGGAAGGTCTCCTTGCTTGGGTCCTTTGGTTGCTCGGCTTGCATGGGAGGTGAGTTGGCTCACCTTCCTTTGGTCCATTGCAAGTCTTGCTCCCTTTAAGGTGGGATAGGAGGCTTAGGGATCCCTCATTTGGAAGTTGGATGGCTGCCAAGGTGAAAGGAGGTGGACTTTGCCATATTTGGCAAAATCCCACATTGGGGAGAGGATCCATGGAAGATTTGCACTGGCTTGGCTCCAAATGAGTTTGGGTTGATTTTTAGGTTGAGTTTGGGTCAAGTTTGGTCAGACCAAGGTCCCATTGGTTAGTTTTATGGGTTTTGGTTCATTTGATCAAATGGGTTCACATGGGTTCATATTGACAAATTTGTCAAATTGGGTCAAAGCAAGGATTGGGTTGAGTTCAAATGATGATTTGAAGAGTTTTTGGTTCAATGATTTCAATCAATTTAGCCTAGGTTTGATTTTGGCTCACTTGGATTCATATAGATCAAATGGGCTAAGTTGACCCATTTGACCAAATTGACCAAATTGGGTTGGGTTAGGTGTTGGTTCAAGTTCAATTGGTCAATTGAAAATGATTGTAGGTTTTGGTTTGAATCAATTTGAATTTACCAATTTAATCCTATAGGTCAATTTGGCTAGGTTCAAGTTGACCAATTAGTCAAATTGGGCTCAATTATAGCTTTGGTCAAGTTCAATAACTAATTTGGAATGAACTTGAACCATTGGTTGCAATCAATTTGGGTTAGATTATGATTTGACCTATTTTGGCCTTTTAGGCCAATTTTCAACTTGGGTCACATGGCCAATTGGTTTTGGCTCAATTGAGGTCAAGTCATGTTCAATTATTGATCATGGGTTGGTGTGAATCAATGGTTTCAATCAATTTAGTGTATCGTGGGTTTTGGCTAGTTTAGATTTCATTTGGGCTAAAGGATGACTTGGTCAAAAGACCAAGTTGACTTAATTTGACCCAATTCAAAGTAGTTGATCATCTTAGGGTGATTATTGATCATCATATGAGGCTTGGATGGGTTTGGTTCAATCCAACTTGGGTTGGATTAGAACTTGGCTCAAAAAGATCCTTTAGGCCACTTTGGGTCAAGTGGACCTAAAGGGTCAATTGGTTTGGTTTTAGCTTAATTCAAGTTTAGTTAAACTCATATATGAGCCTATGATTGAAATATAAATTCAACTGTAATCAATTTGGAGTCCAATAGATTTTGACTCATTTGAAAATTTCAAATTAAAAGACTAACTTGGGCTTGACTTGGGTTGACTTGTGTTTGGTTTAATAATTGTAGGTTTTATTTATATTTGGATAAATGATTGAAGGAATGATTGATTCAATAGAAAATCTATTGGTTTTAGCTTGATTTGGATAGGATTCGTCCAAGCCCAAGGAAATGGCTTAAAAGGCTTGAATTGGGTTTTGGTTTGATTTTGGATTTAGTTTTGGCTATTTGGATTTATATTTCATTTATATTTGGAAATATAAATGAAGATATAAATGATTCATGAGAAATCACTTGAATTTGGAGTGATTTGAAAATTTGGTTAAGAATGTAGTAAAAAGAAGGAAATCAATTTAGTTTGATTTATTTTTGGTCATTGGAAGGTGGATTTCATTTATATTTGTAAATATAAATGATGAAATAATTGATTTATAAAGAAATCAATTAATTTTGGGTTGATTTGGGTTAAGATTTGATTAAGCTTATGGAGGTAGGTCCATAGGGCTTGAGAATAGATTTGGCATGGTTTGATTTAGTTTGATTTGGTTTAGGTCATTTGAGTATGAATTTCATTTATATTTGTGAATATAAATGAAGGAATAATAGATTTATAAAGAAATCAATTAAATTTGGGATAATTTAGGTGGAGATTTGGCTAAGTTTATGAGAATTGGTTATATGGCTTAGGAAGGAATTTTGGAACTTGGATTTGGTTTGGGATTGAATTATTTGGAGTTGGATTTGAATTGTAATTTGATAAATGATTGAGAGATTGAATCGGTCTTTGAAATAATCAAATTAATTGGGATTGATTTGAATTTGGTTAAGGCTAAGTCCATAAGATAAAATCAAAGGGCTTAGAAAGGGTTTTGAACTCAATCATAAGATTTTATGGAGAATTTTGAGCTTGAATTTGATTATGGGATTAATTATGAGTGTTGAAAATTTAGTATCACTTTGAGGTTTGGTTTGAGAAGCAAAACATGGATTGGGTTTAGTTATAGGCATAACAAGTCTTCAAGTCTCTAAGGCATATCCTATTCCTATGGCTAACCCTTCTAAGTCTCAGGCTTAGCTTAAGTGTTCACCTAATCACTAGAAGTGTCTTAAGAAGCTCTTAGTGTTTATAAGAGTCCTAGATTTATAATGAGAAAGTTGAGAACTCACTCCATAATATATATATATATATATATATATATATATATATATATATATATATATATATATATATATATATATATATATATATATATATATATATATATATATATATATATATATATATATATATATATATATATATATATATATATATATAAACTAAATCAAATATTGAAGAAACTAAAAAAGAAAGAACATGGATGTTATTGATAATGAAAGGAAGTATTGGAGTATTATTCATGTAATGGTGGCATAATTTCATTGGTCCTAAGATGTCTTTCATGTCTAGATAAGATTCATTAAGATTAATTTAAACTGAGGCTAAAATAAAATTCATAAATGGTCTATTAAGAAAATTAAAGCAATAATAATCTATCTTTTAAAATCAACTTAGGTTAGGTATGAAATAGTTAAGTCTCTTTCTTCTCTTCATAATGATTAGATCTTAAGTAATAAGTGAACAAAATAAATACATAAGTTAAAACTCATTCAAGTTACTAAAAAACTTAAAGTGAAATCACCCTTAATGGTAATTTAAATAATCTTAAACTTTAGAAAATCTAATTCTAAAGCCCAATTAAGATAGACCACACTAAATCTTAGCACACACATTAGAATACTAATCACCGATCTTAATATTAGATTAAGTTAGTGTATGTTGTGGTGATATATTTTGTTTTGTAATGTAATATTTTAGATTGAATGTTAGGATTGTTTGTGCATAGATTAGATGTTATGTTGTTATTAGCCTAATAATATTTTATGCAGGAGATTGTGCTTGACGGACTGTTGTAATAATAAATGAATTTAAAATACTTTTGCTTAGATGCAGCTTATATCCCTAAGCATAATCCAATTAGGGTAGGTGGGCTTGGTTACCTAAGTGTAGTGTGCTAAGTCCAAATATGTGAAATATAATTGCTTGATTTGTATATTTGTTTAGCTAATATCTATTTTGTAGGTGAAGTTAGATTTTATTTTTCAAAAAAATGTAATTTTGTAATAGGACTAAGATTAGTGCTATGGGGTTTAGGATGAGCAGTGCCTAGAAGGAAAAGACTTAGGAGGCCCTATGAAGCATAGAGTATTTAAATCAAGAAGTGAGGATAGAGAAGAATTGAAGATCCCCATAGCTTTTCTTTTTATTATAATTGTAATCCAAGTTATATAAGGGTAGAACTTGGCTATCCAATTTCTTTTCTTTTCTGAGGTGTATGGTGGTACTCGGCTGCATCGGCATTTTATTCTTTTACAAAAATCTAACTATTTGATTATTATATTTAGATTATGCAACAAAAATGATATTCTTTTTATATGTTTTTTAAAGTGTGTATGTTTGATGTGTGGCATGGACGTGGTAGGCTCTTTAGGATAAAATTAAATATTATATCCTCACTAAATAACTCATAACTAAAATCTAATGCAACTCACAACCTCACTCTAAAGACTAGGTATATAAACAAGATGATAAAATATTTAGAAACCCTTTACCTGAATGGTTGTATGCTATAACAACAAGCATGTCATATTGCTCCATTCTTGAATATAAAGAATTTCCACTCTTGCACGATAAGGGACAACTTTGGCCTTTGAGAGCAGTTTCTTTGTAGTGGAGAATGCCTCTTATAGTTGATTTAGCTCATAATTGAATTTCATCATGCATGTCTACGCATAATTGTCCTGAGCATTGGTCCAAAATAAATGTGTCAAAATGATCCAAATACTTATAAATTTTTAGTATTAGACTAAGTCATGTTTGCATACCAAACATTATCTAGTCTCTTATGGAGTGAGTTTAGGATTCTAGCTTCTTTTCTAATTAAATAACAACCTAAATTTCTTGCATCTATATAAGACTAGCCTACATGGTTTCAAAGCATAGGAAGTATTAACTAGCAGCCACTCTAGGCAGTTGTAAGTCTAGAATAGGGATGTGTTCACTCTCTATTATGGAGGTGAACCACTATATCTCATTCTCCCCGATTAAAATTTAGGTCATGCTTCTAACCTATGCTAAAACATTTTTAGACTTAGATTTTGAGGCAGCTTGTTTCTCTTTTGCTACAAGTATAAGTACTCATCTCTTAGGCATTCTCATAACCTTATGTTGTTAAAATATAAGTTCTAATAATATAATAAAATTGTAATTTAAGCAAAAATAAATTCTCCTCTTTGAAAATATAAAGCCTCATCATAGGGTAGATTGGAGTATATTCACTAGCTTCCTAGTCTTAGATACTCCTACTTATCCTCCTTTGGAATCTATTGATAAGTCTTCCCATTTGAACTCTTTCTAGTTGATTTTCAAAATAATCAATCATTTGATAGTTTAGCCTTAAAATTTTTAGAGATATTTATTAACTACTTTAATCGAGAGTGTTATCAAAAAATTCTCATTTTCTATGATGTAATTAACTATGAAAGCGTTCTTCTATAAGGAACTAAAGAACTCAGTTTAAAATAAATTTTGCTCTACTTTATCCATGTAAAGAAGGAGAAAGATCTCTTGTATATATTACGACCCATCTACTTTAGGAGCATTATTAGGTGATTAAGTCCATTATAGGATGATATTTCTATCTTTAGAAATAGTACATCATACCCTAATGTCGCACTTGATCACTTTAATAAGTACCGCATAAGATCTGTGTAATGTCCCTTTGACTCCAAATTAAAACACCACAATCGATTAAATTTTGAAATATTTTATCCTCTTATCTCCCTTAAATTAGCTGCATACCCTAAAAAATAAGTGTATCAAATTAACACAAAATACTACACCCATTTATTTTTCCCTATTGTTTCTTCTAAGACTCTTTTAATGACTCTATATCACAACTTATTTTAGCATTACAATTGGTCAGATTGTAAGTAGATGAAGCTCAGAGAAAATCAAAACACAGTTTACAATAGAACAATGAATAATTTACCTATATCATTCCACAAAAATAGTTTAATACAAGATAATGTTCATTTATGCACAAATTCAGAGTTCACACACTTAGTTCAATATTTTAGGATGTAAAACACAAACATAATACATAAATATTTGTAGAAAGTGTTAGTAAAAATAAAGAAAAATAAAAGAATAGAAAGAAAAAGTGCACCAAAAGCTTTTCTCTCATTTTGTTAGTATCCTACTCCTTGATCTCCTGATTGTAATCTCTATCATACACTCCACAAACACACATACACACACACACACACACACACAAATACACACACACACACACAATACGACATTGAACCTACTTGAGTGTCACTCTAAGTCTTTGTCACTACACTCTCACTAGACTCACTCACTTGCTAAAAACTTCTTAACACCCCCTTATTTATAGTCATTAGGTCTCTCTAATAGTTTTCACTCTATTCCCTTTTAAAACCTCTTCGAAAATCACTCTATTTTTAGAACTCAAACTCATGGTCGTGGCGCCTCGGTGTTGGTTTTGTAGCCAGCTATCTATCTATTTTGGCTTCAAATTTCTAATTCTGATGCCTCAATACTGTAATGTAATGCCTCAATGTTGTGTCTAGTACCTCAGCACAACAAATATGGTGTTGTAGTATTGTCTTCTCTGTTTATGCACAACTTTTTATTCTGATACTAGTGTCTAGGCATTGTAAACGTATTATGTATTTTCTACATTATTTTTCATCAATAAGAGATTTCCTATCATAAACACTTAAATTTATAAAAGTAAATTATAAAATAATATTTTTTTTACTTAAAAACACATACTAATTTCATTAAACTTTTTCACTTATCATATAGCTATTGTATCTATCTTATAATCAATCTTTAAGATCATTATGTTAAGGCTTTTAAAATATACTCTATTGTATCCATCATTGGTAAGCCATATTGAATCATGTGAAAACCGTATTCTAATTATATTTGAGTAAGGTTTGAACAATATATGAACCCTATTTGATAGAACCTACTCTAACCTTTGTTATTTGAATTGGATTTGAATCCTATTCAAACTGTGTTTGAATAGTGTTTTGACATGGTTCAATCAAAGTTTAAATACTTTCTTGAATATGATTTCAATCCTTTCAAAACAAGAGTTTAAATCTTACTAGAATGAAGTTTGAACCTAAGTTGATCCTATATTATTTCATGCATAATTTAAATAAGTAATCCATAGTCAAAATGGGGGCATTTTTCTTTGAAATGAACTTCCAAACATATGTTCTCAAATAAATAGCCAATAAAAATAATTTTCTACTTACAATTATTATGAGGCATATAGAAACAAATTTTCTTTTATTATAATTTTTTATTCCATTCATGTTTTAACTTAAAGTAAAATATATTTAATTTGACCAATATTAAATAAATTTATTTATGTGACGGTGATAAGAGTCATAGGTGGAGCAACAATGAAAACTCATAAGATTACTAGTTAATAAGTTAATGATGACAGAGGTGGCTCATAAAAGTGGCAATAATTGACCCGGCCTGAAAACTTGACAAAAACTCGACTAAAAAAAAATCTGGTATGATTTAACTAGAATAAATTTCTGGTCAAGTTCGGGTTGACCCAATAGCCTGATTTTTCACCACTAAATTGAATTGACTCGATTTTAATCCACAAATCCAAGATTAACCCACGAAGTCAAATTTGACTTGATTTTGACTTAAATTTGACTCGATATATATAAGTGGGTTAATAAGTTTTGGTTCGGGCCAAGATTTTTAATCTATAAAATATTCAGGTCAGGTTTATGTCAAGTAATTTCGAGTTGAGTTAATTTCGGGTAAGACTCGAACTCAATCTATGAACCCAAATTGACACACCTAGCTAGGTAGGGGTAGCAAGCAATGGATAATGGCAGATATACTACAATAAAAGTATGATATCTCTAGTGGATTTATCCATTGAAAAAAATAAATTAAAGCTTCATAAATGTTAATTTATAATATATTACTAGTGTAATATTTTTTTGATGATAAATACTTGGTCAAAAATGCATTCCAACAATAGGTTAAAATGTAGATTAATTTTCCATCTAAATTTTTGTTTTAAAAAATTCAAAGAAAATAGCAACACAAGTCATTGCTAAAAGCTATCAAATGTCATCAAAAATACTGTCAATAATTTTGATGAAAAAATTCATCAGCAAAGTAACTAATTGCGTTAAAGGACAACTTATATCAATCTCTTCAATAAAAAATTTATTGAAAATCTATCAAAAATATGTACTTAGAATAAAAAATAGTATTGGCTACTCATTTATATATATTTTTACACATGTGATAGTTATAGCTCAAAAGAATAAGCACCACAACATCATATCATCAATAGTTTCATAATTACTTTGATAAATATAAATTCAGTTTAAAATAGTTGGTCTAACAATCTCACAAAAGCTGTTATGTTGCACTCAATAATTTATTGAGTTTTTGAGCTTCTTTTCTAGTAGGCATTTCTAGTACTTCTATTAATAAAAGTTTCACATCATCAAATATCTTTTCTTCATATCCACTAGTTTGAACCTTCATTCTATGTTGAAAATTTGGTTGAATCACTCACACTTATCATGCAAATTCCAAAACTAATAATTGGGTTAAAATATTCTACAATACAAATTAATCTTAAATTCATTTGGTGTTAAGTATTCCTAATTTTTGTGCTTAGCAAATAGACATTTAAACTTCCCTTGATCAAAGTACATTCATGATCATTTATTTCGAATATCTTACATTATTAGGATAAAATTTTTTAGGGTTTATAGATCATTTAATTGTCTACTAGCTCAAAAATATTTTTTAAGTTATCAAATTTACTTGCTCAAATGCATAACACTTGTGCCGCTATGAGCCTATGCTAATAATGTTCAACCAACTAGGAAAATGAAATGGGTCAACAAATAGAAAGAGTAACTTCGTCTGACATCATTTGATTGCCGATGTTAGAATCTTAACTATATATAAAATTAACATCTCTTTTACATACAAAGCACAATATATGCACCACTATTACAACTAGGAGCGGACTTAGGCTTTGTTCATAGTTGTCAAATGCCCACCCTGAAAATTAGTTTTCCTTTAATACTCTAAGGGCATATGATAATTCCCCCCGCAACCCTCTTCTAAAATTAAAGAAACAAAATACTCAAAACATCGAAGCTTTACTTCATCTCTTCTATTTACCCACCCTCAAAAGGGTGGTTGGTTCCGCCCCTGTCTAAACATCGAAGCTCTACTTCATCTCATCTATTTACCCACCCTCAAAAGGGTGGTTGGTTCCGCCCCTATCTAAACATCGAAGCTTTACTTCATCTCATCTATTTACCCACCCTCAAAAGGGTGATTGATTCCGCCCCTGACTACCATCATAATAGAAACAATAATAACAGCTTATTAATGACTCCACTTTTGATGACAACAATAATAACATTAAAATTTAATTGAATCTTATTAGAGTAGACTTCATAATTTAAGTATAAATTATAATTTCAAATTGATTTTTTTTTTATTTTAATCCAACATGTAGATTGAAATCTTTAGAATTTCATTTTAAATAATTTAAGTATGAATTAATTTTATTAGATCACTCAATTCCATATATCACATAAATATTTGGACAAAACCTAATATATTTATTTCATTAAATTTTCCCTATAAAGAAAACTACAAATTTAGTGATTATCGGAATGAAATATAGATATGAGCTATAAATTTAAAATATTTTCTTTGAAATGGACAAATAAATTACAAATATGAATCCCATACTTGTTTTTGAAGAAATCAAACCTTAAATTTCAAAACCAATCCTAAGCTTCAAAATGAAAAAAAAAAAAAAATCTAAGGATGAAATTCCAAATTGATGCTTCAAAAGGGAATTTGGGGCTTGGGTCACCACAAAGGAATTTATATATAGAAATTTACATACATAATATACAATTCATATACATGTATATATTCAATACTTAAAATTTGATATTTACAAATATAACATCTTTTCTATACTTAAAAAGATGCATTTTACTTAAAAATAAAATAAAAGTGTCAATTTTGATGTAATAGTAAAGAGTAGGGTATTATATATATAAATATCAAAATTTAGGGGCTAAATATATAAATATATAAGAAATGTGTGCTATGTATGTAGATGGCCCAATATATTATCACAAAAATTTATAAATCAATCATCTAGTTTTTATATATTTATAATTTAATCATTTTTTTATTTATTAAATTCATATGTTTACATATTCTAAAATCAAATCATTAAAAATTTTATAAAAATGAAAAATATGAGTTAGACTTTTGTTATGAATTTTAATATTTAGGTATTAATTTAAAAAATTAAGATAGAAAGATGATTAAATTATAAATATATAGGACTTTAAGTGTGTATATGTAAAAGCTCTTTCTAGGATTGTTGATTGCTTTTTCGAAGAATCGGTCACTTAGTTATGTATTGGATGCTGAAAATTCATAGCCAAATAACCGATGTAATTTACGGTTAAGTTACCGCCGGTAAGTTCTAGGGATTGATCCATCGTAATTTCAGTCAGTAATTTCCAGTTAATTCCACCTGTAGTGTTTCGTTATCAGCACTGGTATCATCGTAATTATTTCTTAAAAATATTTCAATTACGTAAAAGTTGTTGGGTGTTTTTAAAACATTTAATTTATTTATTTTTAAAAAATAAAAAAAAGTAAAAAAATACACTAATAAATATATTTTCAAAATAAAAGTAAAAAAAATTAAAATAAAAAAATGATCTCAAACATGTCCTTAACTACATCAATATGCGTCCTTTTTTTTTTTTTTACAAATTTTGTATATTATATTTTTATTTCGGATGTGTATTAGTAAAATGGAATATTTACAAACAGCCAACAGTGCTGATGTGTCAATTAAACATAAATTGAAATTTAAAATTTTATTAAAATATAATATAGTTTTAAGTTTTTAATCATTTTTTATTTTTAAAATTAATATAGCTATTTTAATTTTTTTAAAATATTTTTAATTTGAAAAAAAATTCAATAATAATTATTAGAAATATGCTAAAAAAATATAACTCACTGGTAGGAAAAAACTCCCATCTTGAAAATTTGAGCCCATGCTTCTATAGGAAATATTATATGTATTTTATTTTATTTTGTTCTTGTGAGTTTAGGATTCAAAGTAGAAGCTATATTTTTAATTTAGACAAATAATTTACTCATGAATAACAATCATCTAATGTTCTTAAAAATTTGACAAATAATTTACCTTTTTTTTTTAAATAAAAGTGATCTCTGATACACATACGATGATTTGCTGTGGAGTTGATCATGAAAAAATGCCAAAGGTCTCGGCTTGTGAGGGCTTGGCGAGGTAATGGGAACCGGCCGACCATCCCTTCTCCTTCCTACGCTGTCGGCATTCCTATAAATAGGATTTCCCTTTCTAATTGACCATCAACAAAACCCCTCTTCCCACATTTCATTTCTTCTATCTTTGACAGTCTTCGCTTTCTTGTCTTTCGGCGAGCTGTCTCGCGAAAAGCTCTTATCCAACCTGGTGGATGCAAGGTTCATCCTTTTCATCCATCACACTCTTCTCGTTTTCTCGCTTTCTATTTGGTTTTGAGATCGATCCTGCAGTTCCTGGATTTTGTGGTTTTGATGAATTGATCTTAGGAATCATGAAGCGGGGAAGGTGAAAAGTTTCTCTTTTATATGTTTGGTAATGCTTGTTCCATGCAGAATATATAAATTCATGCATTGTTTTTTTTTTTCTTTTCATCTTGAATAAATAATTGTCGCTTTATTTATGAAATTCATTATAAATTTTCTGTATCAGCAATGGTGATGACACATCTTGCCACAAGATGTAGCCTTTCTCTTTGTTAGCTTTCCCCGTTTATTATTATTATTTTTTTTGTGGGGTGCTTTTTTTATAGACATAAATTTTCTTATTTATAGGGAAAAGAAAAAAAAAATTTATCTCCCTTCTCGTTGCTTCTTTGCGACAACCCTCCATGAGAGCCTCAACAAAGACAATGACTCTCTTTTGCAAGTGCCATCACCTCCACATCTGCTTTTATGGTAACCACTTTGTGGCTTATCTCCCTTAAAGTTAAAATCCTTCAATGTGTGTATCAGTATCATAGATAGGGTGATAACATCCTCAGTGCTCCACATCTAACTTGGGGTATCCTGCAGATTCAACAAAACTTTTTGTGCCTGACTCCCAACTAAATATTATATCTCTGACACTTTTATGCAAGCTTACAACTCAAGTCCTTTGTCTCTATGATATCAATGGTTGTTAGGTCTTTCATCCTTTCACCACACTAACAAAATAGTACTAATCCTTCCAGGTGATGGAAGGATGATAGAGAACAAGAACTAATGCACTAACTAAATGACAATGTACCTATCAAACATCGAGTTTACCCCTTTGATGATGGTGTAAGCATTCAACATCAACTGAGAAGGATAAAACTGAAGGTCAATAATATCTCGGTAATCTCCTCTCTGAATGAAGTTTCACCTACATCAAAATAGTGTTCTAAGAGGCACAACTCCTTCAAGCTATAGATAACATTTGCCTCTTCTCTTTAGTAGAACTCTTGCAAGTATGGCACATATCTTCCCAATATCAAGGAAAAGGATTGGTTAGCCAAAAAACCATCAAGTGAAGTAGACCATCTCCTTTGTAGTTTGTCCTTTGAAAACATCCTACCTAGGAGATCAAAAAGCAAAAACAATAGTTTTCACAAACACATGACTAAGTTTATGTGGTTCATTTAGAACCACCTATATCCACAATTGCATAAAATCAAATATTTCCTCGTAGTTTTAAAACGTGTACAACAAGGATTTTGCTTTGTATAGAGAGATAAGTTTGATTTACTACTTGAAAAATACATCCACTTATTGTACTTAATGAAGATTATAACACAATTATAATATACACTTGTTGTAGTTGATTGTAAGAGGGATAGAATACAACCTCCTAATACTGGAAATAAAAGATGGAGCGAGGAAGGAGGAGGCTAATGAAGAAGGCTATTACAAACTTCTTTCTTAGGGCAAGACAAACATTAGTCTCTTACTGCCATGTTACTAAATGGAAGCTATCTAGAATCCCCCTTTCTCTATGTTGTTGAAGAGAACTTGATCTCCCCCCTCTTCATCTTCTCTACATGTTTATGTGAGATCCTAAGCTCCTTCTCCAAAGGCTCTATTTATAATGGTAATTAGATAACTTATAATTAATTTGCAAGATCTCTTTAAATATTAAATATTTTCATAAAATTAACACAAGATTTCATAGCCCACTAAAAGTTTTAATCAAGAATTTGTGAAGCTCGGTTAAGTATTTGTTGTAAATGGAAGATCTCAAGTATATCTTGTACATATTTAATAGTAGGGAGTTTGACTATAATTGTGACATTGAACTTGTCAAATTAAGACTAGGATCCAGGGTCAACAAGTCAGTCAATCAAATGGGTGGCTTGGTCTAGCCTTAAAACTCATGCTTTAAATTTATATATAGTTTTTGGAAGATTTACATACATACCACATAATTCTTATGTATTTTCATATTTAATACCTAAAGTTAAATATTTACTTATCTAACACTTTTCTATGCTTAAAAATATGTATTTCACTTTTAAAAAGTGAGCGACGATAGTATTTTTGATGTGATATTAAAGATTAGAGTATTATATATATGTAAAAATTGAAGTTTAAATGTTAAATATGTAAATACATAAGAATTGCGTGGTATGTATGTAAATCCCCCTTATTTTTTTTATGGAACTAGCTGATTAACTTCATAGAAAACCTTGTGCACTCAAAACTCTATAAAATAGTAAAAAAAATGTATGTTATTTGCCAATGGGAGACAGAAAAAAAAAAGGTACTTTCGACTTGGCATGTTCTTACATAATTTGGGAACTAATCATGAGGAGGAACATCATGTCTTAAACAAATGTTATTGTGATCTTGTTCCTTATAGAAGTTAAATTATGTTTAATGTAACTTCAATTTTTGAGCAATTAAGAACTGGTTAGACTTACCTGGCATCATAATTGTAGTTGGGAACTAAAATGGGGATAATAGATGTTTTCTTAGTAATCTATATTGTGATCATATTACTATATATTCATCCATATTTATTTCATCACTTAGTTTCTATATTTTTTGCTTGTTTGTACCATGCCTTTGCCTATCGAGACTGTCATTGATTTTTTCTCATAAAATTTTCAAATTTTCCCTTATAAATTGAAAATGATTATCATGTATGTTCTTCATTCATCTAGATTGGAATAGGATGCTATGTTTCATCTTTATTCTTTTTTTTTTTTTTCTAAATGAATTGCTAAGAGAAAGTCATTACAGGTATCCCTATATTTGATAAAGTTTTCTTTTCAGTCTGGCCGCTGTAAAACATTTATACTGTTCTCGCACCTCTAATTGGGTGTGGAACCATAATGACTGGGTGATTACTTTACTGTTGTTTACGGCATCGAAGTCATCTTCTGTTTGGAGACTCTGCCGCATTTTGGAAGGTATTTGGCTTGATTATGGCTGAAGAAAACGGTGACTGAGGTTTCAATCAATTGTAGAGTAGTTCTGGCCCTCCTGCTATTCATCCATTGAAGGAACATTTTCTATTTATGTGATTGATCATTATTTTGGTAAGCCTCATATTATTTCTCAGTTTCCCGATTTCTCTACCAAAAGGACGAACCTTTGAAGGTTATCTATTCATTACTGCAATGGTTAGATTTTCATGCTTCTCTTCTTCCCCCGTTAACAGATCAAAGGTATGCTTATTTTTTACTCGCCTTTTTGAAAGTTTTAATGTCTCAGTGCTGATTATAGCTTTCTTGCCGCATCTGCAGAAAGTAGCTCGACGTTCGATGGGAACATTGCAGGCAGATTATCAAAGTGCAACTCAGGATCAATCAATAAAGGTTGTTAAAGATCATGTAAAATCAAACCCGATGCCTGACAACTATATTTATTCCTATAACTCTGTTAACAGAAGTACATCCCCTTACTCTTTGCGAGATTGCTGGAGATCCGATGGCCTGAATGTTAAGCTTCCTGAGGATAATGAGGAGATACCCCTGACAGGACTGATAAAAAAAGGTCAGTCTCTAGGAAGGATTATGGAGGGAGAAAGTGGTCGCTCTGGTGATGATATCATGGATGATGATATTGATCGTGAGTTTTCATTTGATTTTTTGAATACTTGGAACTTCAAGGAAGTTCTGGAGTCATCTGATAATGATTACACTGATTCTACCGAGATTTTTCACCATCAAAATGATAGGAAAATTTATCAGAATCAGAAGAAAAATGATTTGATTAATTCCATTGATGTCCCCATGCACCATGAGTCACATTTCTCTATTGAAGTTTTGAAGCAGCCTGATAGAGATTGGCGAGTTGATATTGCTGAGCAGGTTGTTGATGATGCTGCTGACTCTAGATGCTCACCAGGACGGATCCCTACTTTATCAAGATCATATTCGGTGACTAACCTCAGACTGAACACAACTGAACGCAGTAAAATGCTTCAAGTCATGGACACATTTTTGTAGGTCCCGATCCTTTTCAGATCTAAACAACTTGAATATACTAGAAATTGAGCTTCAAAATGATAAAAAATATTTTGATTTGGGGCATGCCATTGAGAAAAGTAGCAGTATTTCTCGCTCTAATTTGCCTGTGGGTCATGATGTTAATCGAAGAGTTTCATGTTATGATGACACAAGAGAGGGAGGTCCCAGTTTGGTGAGAAGGAAAATCGTTAATTTTCGTAATGGTGATGGTAAATTCTTAAATGATAGATTTTGAAGCTGGATATGGATAATAAAGCTACAAGCAACTCACAGTGTAATGTTAATTTTGCAGATGCCTTGAGAAAATCTGAAGCAAATGATGCTAAGATCACAAGGGAGTGCAAACAGGAATCTTCTTGCGACAACTGGGATCAACTGACTTCGCAGGAATTTAGCATGAGGAGAGTAGAAAATTGGATAAGTCAGATTGAAATCCATGATGATCTTATTGTTCAAGAACAAGGGGAGAGCTCTACTATTGTTCCTAAGGAGGAAACCCAAATTTTAGCTGGTGTTGATCCCCCAAAACCTGATGCCCGAAGCAATCTGGCCATGGAGGTAGCTCACAATTACATCTCATCCTTAACTTCTTCTTCTTCTTCAGCACAAATGGCCAATCTTGGGCTGGTTGCAATTCCTGTTCTTAGTCCATTTGTCAGTTTGCGAGTACTAAACTTATCAGGCAATGCTTTAGGTATGTTCTATTGATTATTCTCATTAACATCTAATTCCCTGTATGCTTCACAAAAGCTGCATGCTTTTCTTTTCTTCGTTTTCCAGTTCACATAACTCCAGGATGTCTTCCAAAAGGTCTCCACATGTTGAACTTGTCCAAGAATAACATATCCACTATTGAAGGCCTCGGTGTTTTATCACGTCTTCGTATTTTGGACCTCAACTACAACCGAATAGCTAGACTTGGGCATGGTATTGTAATGTCTTCACTATTTGCATTTTTTTCTTTTAAATTATAAGCTTTAATTTCATTGATTAGCATACTATAAATTTCTCTGTTTTTTCTTGAAATTGGGATTCAAACCAATATTGAGCCAAGTCTTTTATTTTAATTTGAAATCACTCATCTGTTCATTCTAGATTTTAGGAGATTCAAGCTTTGTACTTTTGATTGTTTCATTCCTATTTCATATATTTGATCAAGTGGGTCTGTGGGTGTTGATTTTGAATAGCCTTGCATAATAAATTCATCTTTTTTTATACTGTTTTATCATTTCCATTGACTTGCTATGTAGTTCTGGTGCTATTATTCATGATAATCTTCCCTTCTTATTTCTTCCATCTTACATAAATTGAAAAAAATGGTCAGTGTTCGTACCTCATTTCTCTAGACGTCACAACTAAGCACATTTTCCTCGTAACAATAGCTTAGCTGTGTTTCAAATTGTTGACCTACAACTATGTGTCATTTAAAATTAAATAAATGATATAGAGGTTAAATGCTATAATCATGATCGAAATTAATTAAATTCGATTTGATACTAAAATTCGACTTCATAATGCGTCGAAAGAATCAAAAATAATTAAATAGAAAATATCGAATCAATTAATGATCGATCAAAAATTAAAATTAATTTTTAATGAAATTATCTCAAAGTCGAGAAGTCGATGATGTCTAAGCGACATCCGTTTGCGAAATTGATCGTTGTCGCCAAAGCGTCGAGACCTATCAAGCGACACCTTAGAGACCCGTCGGCAAAGTATGAACATCGGTCGGTCGAATGCGGCGTCGCATTTTAGACTAATTTCATCCGGCCGTCGGCGTTGTCGGACCTCGATCCGAATTGATCAGCGCGTTGCGTGAAAACTAAAATTGACACCCGTATTGCTAGGGTTTTAGCATAAATTAATAATATAAAATAATATTAAATTATAATTAAAGGGACTAATTTTTAATCTCTTAATCCTCTTAAATCCCTTAATCGCTCAATCCACTACCAAAAGCGACTTATTCCCAAGCCCGTGACCAATGAAATGAAGCCATACCTAAAGGCGAAGCAGGCGTTGACTCTCATTTTCGCATTTTTCCCCTTTATTTAAAGCTCATGGCATTCTTCCCCTCTCTCGGTGAAGCTCGTTTCTGCTCTCGATCTCTCTCCCTCGGCGATCTCTTGTGCTTACTTTCGTCGGCTCAGGGCCACGGCATACTCTTGCGATTCTCCTCTCTCTCTCTCGTGCGACTTACGTCCGGCGTAGAAGCGAACCTCCCTACGACTCCTTCTCCTCTCGTAGAGCTCCCTGCGGTCTCGTGCTCTCTCGGTTGAAGCATCGGCTAAGCAACCAGAGATCTCGATCCATCCGATTCCTCTTCCAAGCGAAACCTCCAGGTTGTTTAGTTTCAATCACTATATTTTGCTATGTGGGTTTTCTTGAAGGAAATGTAGATTTGTTTCCCTCTTCCATTTGTGTTTTATGGTTGGATTTGTTTCCTGGGTTTGCAATAGCATGAAATTAAGGTGATTGGATTTATGCTACAAACTTTCAGTTTGTTGTTTCCTCCTTTCCCTTGTCTGCGTTCCTTTCCACTTTGGGCCGCCCCGACTCAGCTTTCTCCTCCTCTGTGTGTGACATGTTGGGTTTTCTTTCTTTGTTTTCTCCTTCTAAAGGCGAGAGGTGTGCATGCTAAAAATTTCTTTTCTCTAAGGGAATCAATCATTTTCTTTGTTTAATGGGCATAAGCATGTTGAAAATGTTTCTATCTAAGGGAAAGTTGTTAGCTTGTTGTCTAAAGGCCATGCTTGCTAAAAATTTCTTTTCTCTAAGGGAATCAATCATTTTCTGTTTAATGGGCATAAGCATGCTGAAAATGTTTCTATCTAAGGGGAAAATTGTTAGCTTGTTGTTTAAAGGCCATGCTTGCTAAAAAATTTCTTTTCTCTAAGAGGGAATCAATCATTTTGTTGTTTAATGGGCATAAGCATGCCGAAAATATTTCTATCTAAAGGGAAAATTGTTAGCTTGTAAAGGCCATGCTTATGAAAAATTTCTTTTCTCTGGGGAATCAATCATTTGCTATTTAATGGCCAAGGTGCTTGCTGAAAATATTTTTTTACCTAAGAGGAAATTAGATCATTTTGTTGTCAAGGGCATGATACATGCTGAAATCGTTTTACCTGGAAATCCATTGATTGGCTTTTCTAAAGGGATAAGGCATGCTGAAAATATTTTTATTAGAGGGAATCGATTTGCTTCTAATGTATATGATACATCTTGAAAATATTTCTATCAAAATCAGCTAATATGTTATTTGATGAGTATAAGGCTTGCTAAACTTTCTTTATAAGGGAAAAATCAATTAGCTTTTGTTTGGTGAGATATGATCTTTGTTCTATGAATTTCATGCTTACTTTTCTTGGTTTCTATGAAGTGAATTATATATATATCATGCCTCTTTCATATCAAGTTGAAATCGAAATTAAGCAGAAGGATTTGGTTATACCACTTCTATCTATGAGTTTCTTGCATACTGCGTATGTGATAAGTGCGTTGCGTTGTTCCGGCGTGGCGGAAATATCTTCTTATAAGTACGTTCACATTGTTCCGTCGGCGGAAACTTGTGATAAATCTGCGTTGCGTTGTTCCGTGGCGGAAATATCTTCTTATAAGTGCGTTCACATTGTTCCACGGCGGAAACTTTGATAAGTACATTCGCGTTGTTCCAGCGTGGCGGGGAAATATTCTTATAAATGTTCGCGTTACGGCGGGGAAACTTGTGATAAGTACCTGTTCACGTTGTTCCAACGTGGCAGGGAAATATGTTTCTATAAGTCGTTCACATTGTTCCAATCGCGGGGAAACTTATGATAAGTACCGTTCCGCGTTGTTTCAGCGTGGCGAAATATCTTCTTATAAGTTTCGCATTGTTCCGTCGGTGGGAAAAATATGATAAGTCTGGCGTTGTTCCGGCGGGAAATATCTTCTTCTGTAGTTCACATTGTTCCAATGCGGCGACTTTAATGATAAGTCGTTGCGTTGTTCCAGGCGGGGAAAATCTTTCTTGTAGTACCGTTCGCGTTGTTCGTCGGTGGGAAAATGATAAATTACATTCGCGTTGTTCCAGCGTGGGGGAAAATCTTCTATAAGTCACGCGTTGTTCCCTGGCGGAAATATGATAAGTCTCCGTTGTTCCGTGGCGAAATCTGATGTATTATCATGCACGCGCTTGGCGTGGTGAAAATCTTTCGGTAGGGTGTCTGCGACTACCATACGCCTTTCTTGGCGTGGTGGGAAAACTTAGTCTCCGGCGGTTGGGATGGTGGGGAGGAGATAAAATTTAAAAAAAAAGAGGAAAGGTAAAAAAAAAATGCTTAAGTATTTTTTTTGTATCTTTATGTGTTTTAACTCACTTTTCATGTCATATGACCTATGCAACAACTATTCATGCTTAATTTGATAAATCTTTGAATCTTTCCCTTACATGCTTAACATGTGTATGAAGTGTGGATGGGATACAAATGGATGCTTATGCTTGTGACATGTATTTGTTGATCTTTGGTTAATATCCTACTTAGCTTGATATGTTATTAGACGTACTTAGAACATGCTTAAATACATGTTAACATGTTATCTTTTACTCAATATGTCCATTTTCACATTGATCTACACATGATTATGGAAACATGGCAAAAAAAAAAAAAAAGGGGAAGGCATACATGAAATGAAACATTTGACATGTGAAATCTACAGACATATGCTCAAACATAGGTTCTCCCTCTACTTTCTTGTCGTTTCAGTGAGTTGTACTCATTCATCAGAGACATGGGAAGACTTGGAAAGCAACATTGCACATGTAAGAATGAATCAATCATCGTATGACGTGACATCGTAAAAAATACAAAAAAAAAAAATGGAAAATTCTTAAGGAAGGGAAGGGTAAAATTAAATACAAATCTTTGTAACCTTGACTCTCTTCTGAGCAGAGAACTCAAACTTGTGAAATCGAGGAGAGAAGGAAAGAAATGAGTAGAGGAAGTGTGTGAGGATTTTATGAGAAGGAATTCCTCTTATTTATAGATTTTTTTAGCCTCCTCTTTTCTCATATGTATCATCTTGACATATGGTCTTGTCATAAAATCATGTCTGAGGAGGCCATCCCAAGGTAATCTTAATTTGTCATTTGCATCGTGGACACATGGCGTCGCTGTGCATCCTTATCTTTTTTTCTTTGAAGAAAATAAAGTCTTTCTTGATAAATTTAATGAGTATTTGTCCCACTTGCCATGAGCTTGCATGTGAGGGAGGTGGATTAATTAATCCACTTTTTAAATGAAATATGACTATTCTTCGTATTTTTTATATTCCCTCCTTATCGAGAGAAATAAATGGGCGATATTTTGATCATGGTAAAAATAATTATTTCACTTTATGTTGGTGATTTGCAACATAAAGAGAATTTATTCAAATCAATTACTGGCTTTATTTTAGGCGTACATTCTTATGATCGTATGGGTCTAAATCGATTATTTTCTTTATGTTGGTGATTTGTTATAAAGAGGGGATTAAGCAAATCAAATGGCTTTATTTTAGGCATTACTTATGATCATATGGGCCCGAATCGATTATTTTTCAACCCATGTTTCTTGATTTTGTTATATAAGGAGGTGATCTTGGGCTCAAAACAAATCTTGTATCCACTTTAAAGCTGTTTATTACATATATGGTCGTATATGGGCTTCAAATCGATTATTTTCAGCTTATGTTTCTTGATTTTGTTACATAAGGAGGTGATCTTGGGCTCAAAACAAATGCCTAAATCCGCTTTTTGCCTATATGATTATATGGGCACGAATGATTTATTTTTTATATCTTGCTCGTTTGTGATTTAAAGAGGTCATTTGTTAAATGAACTATTTAGCGTAATGCGAATCAAATCTTTATATCTATCTTTAGGATTCTTGCTTGAATAAGCTTCAAAATGCTCAAAATTGAGAAATAGATCTTATACATCCGGTTTGGTCTTGGGCCGGGTCAGATACCAAAAATGTCGTATTGAAATCTAAACTTGCAAATTGAACTACGTTTATTGACATTTAATGTCCATGATATTTTAAAGACAGAATCTTTATATGTATGTTGAAGTGTTTAAACAATAGGGACATGTCAAGTTAGGTATAAAACAAAAGCAGTCTTACTTCGGTTTGGTCTTAGGATGTTAGGGTTAAAACTCAAAATCAAATTGGCGTGAAACTTGACATTAGACATCTTAATGTCCATGACTTTGAAACGAGATATCCGTGCATGTTGGAGTATCTTAGTCGAACAAAAAAACGAATCTTTACATGTCGGTTTGGTGCTTGGACGGGGTGGAGTTAACTTAAAAATTTGATATTATAAAAATTTCAAATTAATAATATCGAAATTAATTACGTCATATAAAATATGAAGATATATGCAGTAAATTCAAATTAATCCTCGGAAGAAAAGTCAGCAGATCATACATGTTGGCCCAGAGTGGAGGTTTTGAAGGATTATCTTTGATAATTTAGGCGTCTACAGCAGAAAAGCAGCGAGTAGACAATTCATCGATTGATATAGGATCGAGAAGAGTAATTATAATTAAAATTTCGGTGATAAATGATCGTATATTGAATCCCAAATCGATCGTAAAATGATCAAAATTGAAAATACAAAAATATAAATAAAATGAAATGAATTATTTAAAAATAATAATAATAAAATAAAATCAATCCATCCGCGATTGTTTGTCTTGGTGTGATTAAAACTTTTGCTTCATGAAAAGCGATGTCATTAAATCATGCTTCATCAATATTCAAAAGCCGTGGGGCGTGGCGTGTCCTCTGTCGGCGTGGTTTCTTGCGATATATCACGTAAATGGGTTCGACTGAGCCTCGGCCAGGGTGGTTGTTGCGATATGACCTAAATTACGGTCGCGTAGATGTATGTTCACGGCTTTGCTCTTTGGTAGTGAAATGTAGAATGTATTTGGTTGGGCAAAAAAACTATTTAAGGTGACTTATATTTGTCCTTACAAACTCCATCTACCAGACGGGCGGCGTAACGTGTGTTCGCGAGGATCGCCGGTCGGGTTGGGTCGTACCTCCTCGACTAACGGGGGGATGACGGGATGGATACCATGGGATCTTGATCGGGCGTCATCGTTCCCCAAAAAGTTTTAAGTTAAAATAATAAATTTCATAAGTTCTCTCATCAGCTGCTGATTATATCTTCGTTCTTTAACGATTGTTATTTGTCGAAAGTGCTCTCGGTATTGGGAGGGTAATTAACTATAGGGGCTTGCTATAGGAAACACGAATCGGTATAAAAAGTTCTCACCAAATGAAGCGAAATCTGGGTAGTGTCTTATCTATTATCTTACGAAATTATAAAGCTTAAACTTTCTTTTTTAGAAGATGTGGTGAATTTTGGATCCCACAAATATTGGGTATAAATTTCTTTTGAAGTTAATTCTAAGTTGTTTGCAATCACTTTTATTTTTTATTTTATATCTTTATATTATTTTAGTTTTGTTTTATTTCAAAATAAAGCATGTTTGATAGTAGTTGTTGTTTTTAAAGATATTAGAAACATCTAAAAATTATTTTGAATGTTTTTAAAAATAATATTGTTTATTTTGGAAAATAAAAAATAAAAAACACTTAAAAGCACACTAAACAAATATATTTTTAAAAATAACTTTAAAATAAAAATAAAGAACACAAAATAATATTGATCCCAAATAGTCCCTTAATTGTTAAGACACTACTTTATACAACTAGAGTAAACTTGAGTATTATAATTGCTTTTCATGCATATTTACTTAGCTAATGCTTTTTTATGTTTAAAAAGATACATTTCACTTTTTAAAAGTGAGCGATGATGATATTTTTGATGTGATATTAAAGATTGGGGTGTTATATATATAAAAATTGATATTTAGGTGTTAGATACAAAGTTATGAAAATCGGACTTGATATTGAACACGAAGAGGGAGGATTGAGGTTTAATGGTTCGTCGAGTTGAACTAGATTATTTAATAAATATCAAAATTATTAAACATTGATTTAATTAAATGGTGAAATAATATAAATATATAATAATAAATAAATAAATAAAATAAGTACATAAATAATATTTCTATTAATTATTAATTTTATGATCAATATAAAGTTTAATATGATAGAATTGTATGTGTATTATAAATCTAATTATGTGTATATTAAATATATTTAAAATCTAAAAAAATTATAATATAAATATAATTTATCATAAGAATATACTTCATAAAAAAATATGGTTTATAATAAAAATATAAAATTTATTGTAAAAAATTATTTTAAAAGCCTTATAAAATATAGCTAATATAAAATGTATAACATATAAAATATTTAAAATTATTATTATAAATCATGATATATGAATATTAAAAATATTTAAAATTTTAATAATATAGATTTATGAATATAAATATATTTTTAATATAAAATATAAGATTATATATAAAGGTATTTTAAAATTTTTATAAAATATAATATGTAAAATATTTACAAAATCATGTTATAAATTTTATATTCTTAAATCTTTTATATTATAAAATGTAATTTATAATGAAAGTATAAATTTAAAATATTATTTTTATATTCTTACATTTTAAAGCTCATTTGATATTATTAAAGCCCACATCATATAATTCAAATTTCTCTTAATCCTAAAGTCCAACTCAATAAGTTTTACTAAATTCAATTTTTTTAATATCACATTATAAAGAAAACTTGGTATTGCACTCTGTATATTGAGAAGTAGAGCCTCAAAGCATGAGCTTATAATATATTTAATATTATTTGGTGGATATATTATGATTAATTTAGTTTAAGCTTATTATAATAATAAAAATAATTTAAAACTTATAAAACTTATGATAAACATATATTAAATTACATATTTTATTAAGTTTAACATTTACATATAATTATTTCATATATGAAAATAATTTAATTGAGCCAGCCAATTTGCCGGTTGAATTGTTGGTTCGAACTGGTTTTAGCTGGTTCAATACGAAGGTTGATTTTTAAAAAAATTAGACCGGCAACATGGTAGGTTCATGTTCGAACTAACTCGTCTGATCCGGTTTTTAAAGCATTAGTTAGGTATGTATGTAAATACCCCTACAATTTATTTAGCAACTTAAATGAACAGTGAATGGATAATTATATGGAATATGTCAAGTACATTATTCACTCTTTAACTACTTTGATCCTATATTGTTTCCATGCCCATACAAACATAGAAAGTTTAGTCTTTAGGCCACTTGTTTAAGGGACAAAGCATCATCTTGCAAGAATTAGACCATAGTATGTTGCCATTCAATTCGACATCAAACGTAATTATTATATTTATGTTGTGATGTATGATGGTTTTATGGGCTCCAAAAAGTTGTGTTTGTCCTCTCATTAAGAGAGTTTATGTTGTGTTTTGGTTCACACTTTTAGAAGGCAAATTAGTTTGTAGATAAGATGCTACATAGATATTTCATCCTTAATATGTGAGGATTTTAAATCTGATTCTAGATTTTTCATAGGCATAATCACCTATGATTAGTTACCTCTCAATAGTGAGAGAGAACTTTCGATTAACATTAGTCATTAGGTTGCTGAAAACCCAACATATAGTAATAACAATTTAGGTTTGAAATTATTAAATTCACTATCCTTAATTTAAAGAAGATGGAAAAAATGATGAAAAACTTAATCACGATCCCATGATTTTGTTATCCTGGTTACCATGATCTTTAGTCTACTTGGTCAGAGGATATAGTCGACTCAACATGATTGAGGGATACTTGTCAGTAACTATGTTTTATTTTATTTTAGGAGATCTTGTAGATCTGGGGTGGATATTTTTACAGAATTTTTAGGATTGCAAATGCTTCTTGTGAGTCTTTGTATGTTATGTTTTTGCTTGTATGCAAAACACCAAGTCCCCTATAGGTCTCACTTGTGCTCAGTGATGAGTTTTCAAATCTTCTACATGTCATGCACAAGTCTTGTTTACGTTAATTATGTTATTTACTGCTCACTTAATTCAACCTATAGGATAGCTCGAATGTCCATTAAGGGTTCTTCTGTTCCTTGGCAAATGTTTAGGTTCATTATGTATCCCATTCAAGTTCTTTTTGGCTCTTATTTATTTGAAGAAGTCTAATTATTTGTTTAATAGTCTTGCTTATACTCATTAACAAGCTATCTAGTCATGATCTTAGCCATAAGTGAACTATCAAGTCCTCTTGATCCAATTATATATTTAATCTTTATTTGAAGATGAGCTTTCAAGTCCACGGTTCCATTCGTGCTATCGAGTCCCTTATTGTCCAATTATTACTTTATTCTGGTTCGTTGTTTCACGTCCATTCTTGTTTCAAGACTTTGTATTTTATGTTTGATTTAGTGTCAATTTGATTTATCAATTTAGGTTTCTAGAGTTCTTTATTTCATCCTATTTGGATTTTCTGTTAGTTAAAGTTTGTCAAAATTTGCTGGCATTTTGACATCTTTTCCTCATGAGAATATTTAGAGAATGTTGGGCTTATCCACTACATAAAAAAAATGTGTAAATAGATTTTGACAATTTGCATTTAATACCTTTGCACCTGCAATGATAATATTTCAGATAGTGAAGCGACAATATGATTTTGTGAAGATAATTGCAACAATTTTTGTGGATTTTCTTGTCTTTTTTTACTTTTTTTACCTCTTTTTTTAAAGGAGACAAGGATTTTCTTTCTTTTTATAGAGAAAAATTGATGCAAAATTTGGATGACGGAGAGAGTGGTGTGAAGATGCTAAAATGGAAATGAAAAGGAAAGAATTCTCTCTGTTTAGAGATTTTTTTTTCTCTCTATCTAGGTTGAGAGTGAGAAGGGGAGGAATGGGATTTAGTAGATCTGAGAGAAGTGGTGTTCCTGTTGTAGAGAGAAAAGATAAAAGGGAACAGGTGGGATGAGGTGGTTGTGCGAGCAGAAGGGACAGGCAGCAGGCAACAAGTTCTGAGTTGAAGTTAGGGTTACGTGTACACAGGGAGGTTATAGAGCAGTGTTGGTGCTCTGGATTTAGTCCCTAGGGAAGGAGGTGGTAAACTAAACTATTGATGAGTAGACAAACTAAGGCTGGTGCAAGAGAGAGGATGAAGAGGTGGCAGAATGGTGGCGTGCAAACTCAGACCTGGAGACAAAGATGAGGATCAGGCTAGCTTCAGGAAATGCTTGGCAATGGGGAGTTCGACACTGGGTTACACAGTGGTTGGCGTGGCGTTATTCGCGAGAATGATGAGCAAGAAACAAGGTCTCTGATGATGTTGAGCAGAATGAAAGAAGAGAGCAGGGAGAGGCAGCAAGCTTTTCCTAGGGAGTTGGAAAAAATGGTATTAGGTTTTTTTGTTCGTGTGTGTGAATGTGTATAAGAGAATTCATTTTAAATAAACATTTAATATTTTAACTTAAATTAATTTAGTTAATTAGATAATAGTGATTTTTTAATAATAATTTTTTATATCATTTACCCTTATAAAATTCATCATCGTGCATCTTAAATCACGTGCCATCATCTCATGCATGAATAACTTTTTTGTTTTCACTTTCCTGCAATGTCCATGCTATATGTCTCCTTTTTTTTTGGTATTTTTAGTGTGTTGGATACGAATGAATGTTATTTGAGTGATTTCGATGACGATTGAAATAATTTTGCTGATGACATTCTTCTTGTTGATAAGACTAGAGAGGAGTCCAAGAGAAACTTGAATTATGGAGGTCAACCTTAGACTCTAAAGGTTTTCATTTAAGTAGATCTAAAACGGAATATATGGAGTGTAATTTTAGTTGTAGAAGTTATAATGGTAGTGTTATGACATCAGGTGAACAAGTCATTAAAAAGAGTGAGCGATTAAGATATTTAGGCGTTATTGTTCAAAATGATGATGAAATAGATGGAGATGTTATTAGTAGAATTCAAGTTGGATGGTTGAAGTTGAGGAATGCATATGGCCTGTTGTGTGATAGAAAAATATTGTTTAAACTTTAGGGAAAATTTTATAAGATGGTGGTAAGACGTGCAATGATATATGATGAATGTTATAACAAAAGAGAAGCATGAGACTAAGTTAAGTGTTGCGGAGATGAGGATGCTCGGGTGAATGAGTGGCTTTACTCTTAGAGATAAAATGCGAAATGAGTATGTCCAGGAAAAAGTTGGAGTAGCTCCAGTGGCAGATAAGATTAGAGAGAGTCGCCTTAGATGGTTTGGTCACATAAAGCGTCGACAATCCAATGACCCGGTTAGGAGAGTAGATACATTAGATTTGGCTTATGTTATGTAGAGGTAGACCTAAAAAGACATGGTTAAGATGTATAAAAAATGACTTTAGTATACTTAAATTAAATGAGAATTTGACACATAATAAGAGACAATGGAGACAAAGGATTCATATAGCCAACCCCACTTAGTGGGATAAAGGCTTGTTGTTGTCGTTGTTGTTGTGCGACATTTGTTCATCATCCATTGTCTTTCAGCAAATCAATTGAATAAGTCATGAAAGGATGTCATTAGTAGAATTTGATGCTCCAAGTGCATCGACACTGTCCATTTCATGAACGAATGGTATTTCAATGGTTTATATGATGATCAAATCAATTTTTAGGCTCAGTTCATTCATTGTTGCATTCTTTCATAGTCTTCTTTCTTCGAATCAATCGAGGGACCTCTCATTAAAGATCTGCAAATACTGTACATGACTCATAACATCTATTTATAGCTATAAATTGTTGACAAAAAAATCAATTAGACCTAATTTTACAAAATCTTGAATTTCATTCATGATTCATAAGTTTAAAAGAGTTATAAATAATTTCTTGTAATTAAGAGTACTACCTTAACTAGTAATCCTATAAGTAGTATCAACACAAAAAACAAAAAAGAAGAAAAACAAACCACCAAGAACTTGTTATAGTCCTAGAAATAACATTTACAAATGTAGTAAATTGCTATTGTCCTACATTGATCTACCTTGTTTGAAAAAAATGGCTCTGATGAGTTGAGCTTTTTACATAACTTTATAAAAATTGTATGTAGCACATAAAATTGAACTTGAAGGAATCCAATTATCAAACCAATCTGACCTCATATAATAGTAGGAGTTAATGTATATATCCTTTCCCAGAACTAGCATCACAAGCATGTCCCAAATTGTTGAAATGAAAAATAGTATCAAATAAATCAACTAATGAAATCAAATAAATTTTGCTTAGAAATTTGTGTGATGTTATACTTCCAATGTGAATAAACAAATAATTTATGTTCTAATTTGCTTGATAAGTATTAATTGTTATATTCATAGAAGAATTTAAACATCACTTAATGGATTGCTTCCTAAATATTTCTAATGAAAGTCTTTCTTGAATTTAAATGCACCACGACTTTATCCTTACATAAATATATCATGTTTACATTTGCAAAAAGCTTGCAGATGTCTTGATTTAGTAGTCTTTTTTTTTTTTTTTGCGCCAATATCCTTGTGCAAATTTACACATATGTTATGAATAATTATGCAAATGTATCAAACCTAAACCCTATAGGAAGATCGATAAGTAGACTTTATAGGTTGAAATCTTCTGACAATTTCTGATGGATGCATTCTAATAGACTTCTTGACTGATGAATTTTATGCAAGCTCAATTATATGTAATATCAAATCCCACTTAGATTTATGATCTTTTATGAGACCATAATAAATATCTAAAGCCCTTATTTACTACCTCAATTTGCCCATTATATTATGGATGATAAAGAATTGAAAATTTAAGTTACATCCCCATCTTTTTCAAAGAGTTTTTAATAAATAGAATTTATATCTCGATAAAAAATAATAATTTTTTAGGTAACTCATGCAATTTAACTATCTCGTTAAAACATGGTATAACAATGTGAGATGCATCACCAACATTATTATATAGTATAAAATGAATCATTTTTGAAAAATGATATGCTATTATAAATATTAAGTCATATTCTCTTAGGGGCTATTTGGTTGGCTGAAAGAAAAATACAGTGTAAAAGGAATGCAGTGTATTTGAATTTAGAGTTGTTTGCTTGAAAACTCTACAAATACATGAGTTTAAATTTTTTTTTTTTTTGTAAAACAAATATAATATAAAGTATTTTTGAGGTTGTAGGCGTGTGCTGGTGTGAGGTGATTATACATTCTGGATTTTGGAAATCACCCAAATCGGTAATTCCTAAATGACATTTGTAATGTATTTTAAATACATTACATTACCTTAAAAATTTTACTTTGCACCATATCAAACACAAAAAAAGTTAAAACCTCTGTATTTTTTTACTTTACACTCAGCCCCTTAATATTCATGTTAATACTAACACAAAATTCATACTAATGTTCTCCTATGGTTTATGAAATTGGTAAGGGTTATGCAACCCTATGTTATTTTTATATTTTTAGCAAGTTGGTAGGTCTTACATTGTGAAATAATATTCGCCACATTATTTTTGAAATTTGACCCAAAAAAAATCTATCTTTAGTCATTGCAATGGTCTTCTCCTACCAAAATGTATAGTACCAACCCCAACATGTACTAAATTTAGATAGTCCTCAAAGATGAATCAATAATACAATAATAAGTACCCCTAAATAATCATCTTTAAGCATGTAACTTTTGTCATGCATAGATAAATTATTATTTGTCTTAAGGAATCCCTAAAATTCTTGCAAGTTATCAAAATTAAACACTTTAACCTAATCATTAACATGGAGTTATATAACATTTTTTAATTAAGTTTTGGCCAATCATTAAAAGACAAAATAACATTTTTTTTTCAAAGTTAATGCAATGTTTTTGCTTATAAAATCTCGAATACTCTCTGTAGATGAATCAAATGATAATCCTGTCTTAAAAACATCATTATAGTAAATAATAAGAAATTTTTTAATAAAGTTCCAAGACATGGTTCATTAAATAAGAAATTTTTAATTACTTACATATCTGAAAACATTTATTCCTCTAGTAACTTGATATAAACCCAATCTAATTTCGGCAATCTTCTATTTACAAATTCAACTTCAACCGTAGATCCACAAAACCTGCTACAGTCCTGAAAGCAGCACCCTGCATTGCTAAACTGCCTCCTCATATTGGCTTTTTGTTTCTGCATTATGCTTGATTTCATCATGCTAATTTAATTTCTTCGGCAAACCAGATTTCATCTTGCACGTATTTCTGATAATGTCCATTGTTAATGATGAAGGTTTAGCTTCATGTTCCTCACTCAAGGAGTTGTATTTAGCCGGCAACAAGATCAGTGAGGTAGAAGGCCTACACCGTCTCCTCAAACTGAAAACCTTAGACTTGAGGTTCAACAAAATCTCCACTTCTAAAGGCCTTGGACAACTTGCTGCCAATTATGCCTCTTTGCAAGCAATAAATCTTGAGGGCAATCCCGCCCAGAGATGAGCAGCTGAAAAGGTTTCTTCTTGGTCTGCTGCCTAATCTGGTTTACTACAACAAGCAGGCCATTCGAATGGGCTCGAAAGATGTTTCAGACCGTGACTCTCGTGCCGTTGCTTCTCCTCAGTTCAATAGAGGCTTCAGAGTTGGGCACAAGCCTTCGCGAAAAGGATCCCATGGTTCAGACCTTAATCAGTTGACATCAAACCATGAGCAGCAAGTTTCTGCCATTGCACCATCAAGGAAACCATCCAAGGGCAAGCATGTGCGTCTACAACTGCCTCCTGCTTCTTCTAAGCTAACTAAGCTGCGTTCAGATAAGGAGAAAAAACAGCTTTGTTTGAACACTAATAATGCTATGAAGCGAAGCTGAAGCGCAGATGCGCTTCGAGGCTTTTTTAAATTGTAATTAGAAGAGCAGGTGAACTATGAAGATGCTGCTGTTTGCACTGGTCTTTTTATCTTCCATGGAATCTCCCATCCTTGATTTTTTAGTTAGTTGTTTCAAGCAGGTATGACTATTGCACAGAAATAAATGATTATAGGTTGCCGTTGATAAAAAATTGGAGGGGAGCTTGTACAGTTTGTTGGTATTCCTTCATTTCTTTTCACCCTTAATACAGTGGAGAATTGATTAAGTTCCTTCAGGCAAACTTGGAACACATTTCTTATCAGATTCAGTTCAGGTTTGAACAAGAGGAAAAACGTAGAGGCTTGTGGCTCAATTATGGCAAGTTCTGATAAAATTCATCGCTTATGTTTGATCTGAAGTTGCATGATGAAAGATATTAATATCCTTCGACGATGTCAAGATTTACATAAATAAATGATAACTTATTTTCCAAAAAATTTAAAAATCTCAGAATCTTTATACATTTTTTGGGTCACATTTAAATAAAATATTGAATAACATATTACAATGATAAACACAAAATTCATAAAATCTTAATAATATGTCTACATAATTATAAAAATAGTATAATCACATATTTAATGAAGCATTTTTGTGACTAATATAATTAAACATATATAATAAATAATAAAGAAGATAGAGTTATCATATATCTTGCTTCTGTTTATTCACAGAGTTATAAAATTTAGTAGAGTTTATATGTTAAGCTAACAAATACATATGCTTGCTTGGATTTAAAATTTATGATTTTGTATATACTTGTATATCAATTCATACTTTTTATTTGTATATGTATAATTAAACTTATAGGGTAAGTCATATCAAAGCTTAAATAAAAGTATAAAAATTCAACTTGATCAAAATAAATAGCGAATTATATGTCATTGGGATCACATATCAAATAGATTTAGTGAGAGACTCTCATGCATATATTTGTATAGCATATTTGGTCGTAATGGTTCATATGAATGAATGTAGTTGCTCGTATAAATAAAAATTTATTCATAAAAATATATATACATCTTGTATGTAAGATTCATATTATTTCTCAAGATAATATCTTTACTTAAGTTATAAATTTGAGACATAAAACTAGTATTACTATTATTATATAATTAGTTTATTATTATTATTATTATTATTATTATTATTTTTTACTCAATAATATTTTAAATAAATTCTTTAATTTTATAGATTACTTGTGCACTAGAAAATAAATTTTAATAAGTTTTTTTTTTAATTTATAGATTATTCATACAATTAAATATAATACTTTAAATAAGTTCTTTTTTTAAATTAAATCTTTTAAATAAATAATTGATAGAAGTTAGCTTTTAGTTTGTTTGTCCAAACAACGTAATCACATTTGATCAAAAGACTATTGGTACAAGGTGACATCTGTGAGAGCATAGGAGAGAGCTCTCTATTTCATTTGATGGACTTGTAACTTCTATTGAAGTAGGTTGTCTCTAGTCAAGTAATCCATAAATTGTTGCCTCCAATCCAACTCTTTGTCCTTTTCAGCAATGGCAACCTCCCCTTCAAAAGAAAGTCTCTCGATGAGTTCAACATTAATTAAGGGATATGACTTGTCTATTTTGGACCGTTATTGGAATGGACTCATCTTACATGTCAATTCTTTGGAAAGTTTAGCAAAAGCATATGCATGTGTTCTCTTCGAGGGACCTTGTAGATGGTGACCTGTGGATTTGGGCCAATAGCTTCATGGTGTACTGAGTAATGACCTTGCATTTGAACCTAGAACCCGCCGTTGATGACCAACTGAGAATCCCCATAGATGTTGATGCTTTTGACACATGTTGTAATGGCTAACTCCAGACAGGCAATCAAAACCTCATACTCGGCTTCATTGTTGATGCATGGATTGGAGAAATAGTATGAGAATCTCATCACATTGCAGTCTGGAGTTAAAAGAACTATTCATATGTCTGCCTTTCCTGGAAGAGTAGATCGTGATTCTTCTCCTTTATGAAAGGAGGCTGCACCATCAAAATACATCTCCCAATGGCGATTGTCAACCTCCCTTAAGTTCATGATTTATTTGTCAGGGAGATTGTCACTAAGCGAAGAATCAGCATGAAGTGGGTGCATTGTTAAGAAATCCACTAGTGTCTGTCCTTTCATCGCACGGAGGGGTACGAATGTGATATCAAACTGTGAGAGAATCATGGACCAATGTGCCAACCGTCCGGATAACGTCGGTCATGTCAAGAGATACTACAGTGGATTGATTCTTGAAATCAAGTTCACCTTATGAGAAAGCATATAGTGTCGTAGCATTTGGGATGCAAAGATCAAGATTAGGTAATATTTATTAATAGGTAGATAGTTCGTTTCAGTAAGGATCATACGACAGCTGAAGTGGTAGAGAGCGTTCTCCTTCCCTTTGTCATTGGTTTGAGCCAACAAAGCCCCAAGAGAGTCGTCCAATGCAACAATGTAGAGGATCAATGGCCTGCCTGGGATAAGGGCTGCTAGACTAGTAGCTTCACCAAATATTACTTGATATCTTCGAAGGCATGCTGACACTTATCATCCTACTTGAACTTGACGTCCTTTTTGACAAGTGCTGAAAGTGGCTTGCATCTCCCCGATAGATTAGAAATAAAGCATCTTAGATACGCCAACCACCCTTAGAAAGATCTGAGATGAGTTATACTTTTAGGGGGTGTCATTTCTAAGATAGCTTTGATCTTTTCTGGATCTATTTCTATTCCCTGGTGTTGGAAAATAAACTAAAGGAACTTTCTTGAAGCTGCTCTAAATGCACACTTCAGGGGGTTCATTTTGAGGTTAAATTGTCTTAACCATTTGAAAACTACTCTCAAGTCAAAGAGATGGTCTTCCTTTTCTTTGCTCTTGACTACTAGATCATCAACATAGCAATCAACTTGATAATGAATGAGTTCATTGAAGATCTGAGTTATGGCCCGTTGGTATGTAGCACCAGCATTTTAAGGCCAAAAGGCATGACCTTATAACAATAGATTGAGTGGGGTTCGAAAAGTAGTGTTTCTTTCATCCTCGGGGGCCATCTTGATTTGATTGTAGCTGGATGACCCATCCATGAAGGAGAATACTGCATGAGATGAGGCAATGTTCACCATTAATTCTAGTATAGGAAGTGAAAATTCATCCTTAGGATATGCCTTGTTTAAGTCTAAAATCAATGCATATGCAAATTTGGTCATTCTTTTTCTTGACTGGTACGACATTGGCTAACCTTGTAAGATATTTTTCTTTCCTGATGAAACCAACATCGATCAATTTCTTGACTTCAGAAATGACTTGTTGTTCGATTTCTAATCACATGCGTCTAGGAGCTTGCTTAATAGGGTTGGCGTTATGGTTTATTGCTAGTTTGTGGATTGCTACGTAGGAGATCATCTGGGCATCTCTTCATAGCTCCATGCAAAGTAGTCCTTAAACTCAATCAATAGCTTAACTAAGTCATTGTTTCTTCTTCGTTCAGCAAAGAACTGATGTATGTCAGACGTGGATCTTCTTTCATCTCGAGGTTGATTTCTTAAAGCTTATCGATTGTTGAATGGATTTTCTCTTCAAATTCTGGCAGTGCATCTTTGATTTGAAGATCATCTGGATCATATGAAGTTTCTAATCACACTTCCTCATAAGAGTTAGTGTGGTTTGAGAAGAACCTATTAGACTCCAAATGATTGGTGACAACTAAACAGAAATCATTATCATCGACTAGACCCACTGTATCGAATCCTAGTCATGATCTTGATTATACATCCCTGCCTCTGTTGTTCCACAGCTTTTCAAAATACTCTGGCTTGTGCTTAGACCATGTATAAGGAATCAAACCTTTCTTTGTAAAATTAAGAACATAAGGTGAATATCAATCAAAAGGCAATTCCATTAAATCTTTATATGAATTATCCTCAAGTTCTACATCAACTTATGGACTTGAGGATGACGATCCCAATAGGAATCTTCTCAATTTGGCATCCATGGAAGACCTAGGAGCTTCCTTAACTACTAAACCTTCAACTTTTTGAGAAGAAAGTGAGGTTAGAACTAAAGTTCCCAACTGCTGTCTGACGACTTTACATAAACTTGATTCAAATATATTCATGCTTTACTTGGAGGCCTAGTCTTCATCATTATCTCACTCAAGTGTCACCTCCAATGAAACTTGCTGAGAGGGGTTGGCTGGTATGCTACTCACATAAGACTCATCCTCCGAGCTGGATTCTAAGTCTATGTGAATAACAGGGGTACTCCTGCGAACTAGAACATAGCCACTGTTGGCTGGTGGCCAACCATGGGGTCTTCCACCTCTGGAACTGCCTCTATGTCTACCTCTGCTGCTGCCTGGTGGAGGTCTAGTCATTCTACCCATATGTCCGTATGATGGGACGAACTGTGGGTGGAAAGTGACATATGGCTCTACTTCTTCCTTGATGTCCTTTTCTTGCTCACTTGTATTTTCTTTTTTCTTTTTTTTCTTTTAAATTTGAATTTTGACCAAGTTCATAAGAAAAGGTGTTTTGAGGAAGATAATAGGTCACATTTCATATATCTCAACCTCTCTAATAAAATAGCTATCTCTTTTGACACAGATTCATTCCATCCTTCAACTTGATGCATTAATGGAGGGAGGATAAAATCATCTAGTTCTAGTGTATTCAAAGCCTACCGAGCAAAGCAGTGAACAAAGTATTTGAATCAATTATGAAGAACTTAGCTTCAGTCTTCTAGCCACCTATTTCTAAAGGTAACACTATGGAGCTTAAAGCCCTCTCCCCCTATTCATTGAATCCTCTCAACATCATCTGATCTTCTCCGAGTGTAGAGATGTTAATTTTCAAATAGCAAGGGTCTTTAGACTCATAATGTTCACCCATTCACTTGGATCAACCAAAACCCTATAAAGTTGAATCTTCCCATATCCATTGTGATGTAGAGCAGACGATTGTGCTCCATGTCCTCCAGCAGAAGGTCTTCATCGATTAAGGTAACTCCCTGGGCTTCTCTTGAGTAATGTCCCTCCTCTCCAACAGGGTCGAAAGTATATATCCGGATCAAGAAGAGCCTTGATTAATGATTCCCTCATCTCTTTGGATAAGACAAGGGCATCAGATGCTTAACTTAATGACAACTTTCTTAAGCAAGGACATTATAATCCACTTTAGATCCTCCATAAGCATATCCAGGGAGCATCCATGGAGGGGCTCGCTCATTACAAAATGACTTATTTTCCCTTATCTTGAGGTGCTGCCCTAGGAGGTAGAACCTTGCCACTACGGAGGTTAACATCGATGATCTCTTATGTGATTTAGTGAAAGATTCTACCTGCTAATCAGGCTCACTTATAGCTTCTCTTATAGGACCCTCAGAATCAGATGATTCTAAGTCTATCCCAGAGGTGAACTTGTATTATTCAGAGAAGGAAGGTCCATCTCTGAATCAGAAAAAGGAAGATCAAAGTTGTTATAATTATTATTTAGAATTGAAGAGCTTTCTAAAGGAGTAGAGTTAGACAACCTATTAGAAGTGACATAGATGTAATTCAAACTTGCTTTATTCCTCGATTTCTTGAATTTAGATGGAGGTACATAGTAAAAATCTAGTAAAGAAAGTGAAGTGAGGGATTTAATGTCTTCTTCCATACAAGATGTCTACTAGAAGAAGAGCTAGTTGGAAGTGTCAAGAAGAATGCAGATGGAGGAGGCTCTCTTGGTTGCTTACTATCTCGACATGGGGGCTTGTTGCTCCTTTCCCAAGTTGTCTTTGGCAACTTTTTCCTTGATGTTGGAGGTTAGAGCTGCCTCGGGCACTAACAAGGAGAGTTTCTTGATTTTTGAAATAATCTTTTTAAAGGTTCGGGATAAGGAGATATCCCTACCTTCTTTGATTTGAGAGGGTCGCATGTATCCCCAAGGATTACCCTAATGAAATTGGATGGTTGTTCCACTAGGTATTCTTTATGGATAGCTATAGCGCCTATCTTATATCTATGCTCAAGCTAGCCTTTAAATATAAAGCAATCCTCCAAAACATGGCCTAGCATGCTAGGGAAAAAGGATCATTGCTCTTTCTCCGCCTTTCAGGCTCGAGTAGTGAAAGTCGGTTTCTTTAAGAATTCTTAAAGATTTTCCTAACTAGTTGATCTTATTTTAGAATGAGCCCTCAACCCCTCCATCTTAGTCTTAAGACTTCTCTTAAACTTTAAGAGTTCTTTAGTCTTAAGACACATCTTGTGATTAGGTGGACACTCTACCTAGCCCTAGAAGACTTAGAAGAGTTAGCCATAGGAATAAGTCATGCGTTAGGGGTGTTAGGAAAATTGCCTACCCTTAGCTTAAACCATTCATCACTTTCCTTCTTTCAAATCAAACTCCAAATCAATTCTATTTGATTTTCTCCAAAACTCAAATCAAATCCATGATTGAAATCTATGATTGAAACCCATGATCAAAATTCATCAAAACCCATGATCAAAATTCATCAAAAATACTTGAAGTCTAAATTTTTCCTAAGTCATTAATCCTTACCTTAAGGACTTAACCAAAATCATGATTCAAACCTATTCAAACCTTTGAGATTTTCTCATAATTCATTTATATTCTCATTTATATTCACATATATAAATGAAATATAAATTCAAATCAATCAAATCAAATTCAAAATTCAAAATCAATTCATGAAATTTTCCTTAAATCCTCTAAATTCCCTTTAATGGATTTAACCTAAACCTTGATCAAACCTCTTCAAACCCTTGAGATTTTTTCAAAACTCATTTATATTCTCATTTATATTCACATATATAAATGAAAAATAAATATAAATCAATCAAATCAAAGCTAAAAATTAAATTACAAATTTAAAATTTTTGAAATTTTCCTTATATCCTTTAAATTCCCTTTAATGGATTTAACCTAAATCATGATCGAACCTATTCAAACTCATGGGATTTTCTCAAAACTCATTTATATTCTCATTTATAAATGAAGTATAAATATAAATCAATCAAATCCAATTCAAAAATTAAATTTCAATTTAAAATTTTCTTTAAATCCTTTAAATTCCTCTTAATGGACTTAGCCAAAATCATGATTAAACCCCTTCAAATTCTTGAAATTTTCTCATGATCAATTTATATTCTCATTTATATTCATATATATAAATGAAATATAAATTCAAACAATCAAAACCAATTCCAAAAATCAAACTCAAACCAACTCAAAATCAAATCCAAGCCTTTCAAGCCAAAATCTTGAACTTAGCCAAATCAATTTCAAATCAAGCCAAACTCTTGATTTTCTCTCATGGTTCTATAATCATGAGCTCATATATAAATTCAAACTTTAATCATCATCAAACCTAATTCAAAATCAAACCCAAAACCTTCATATTCTTCCTTTGAATATGAAATTTTCAAATGGATCAAAATCCATTTGATTTCAAACCACTTGTAAATGGATTTATATTTCAATCATGAGTCCATATACAAGATCAATAAACTTCAAATCAAGCTTTGACCAAGCCATTTGACCTACTTAGGCTCACTTAACCCAAAGTGACCTAAAGTATCCTTATGAGCCAAATTTTGATCCTAACCAAATTGGATTGAACCAAACTCATATATCCCTCTCACCATGATCAACAATCATCATGGAATGATCAATCAACCAAATTGGATCAAACCAAGTCAAACTTAAGGTTGACCAACACTTAACCCAAAATGAAACCTAACATAGCCAAATTCCACCATAGGCCAAATTGATTGAAACCATTGATCCAAATTCACTCATGACTTATGTTTGAACTTGACCAAGCCAACATTTGAGCCTAATCTAGCCCAATTGGATTTGACAAAGTTGACCCATTTTGACCTAAAGGGCCAAAATGTGTCAAAACATGATCTAAGCCAAATTGATTGAAACCAATGGGTCAAGTCCATTCCAAATCACTTGTGGAACTTGACCAAAGCCTCAATTGTCCAACTAGACCAACCTATTAATTGACTTAGACAAACATGACCTAAAGGGGTCATGTTGAGCCAAAAATGAACTTAACCTAAATTGATTGGAAATAAACATATCAATCCACTCCATATGACTAACCAAACCTAAACCGACCCTTGACCTATCTCAAATGGGTCAAATCGGTCAACTTGACCCATTTGACCTAAATGAAGTCATATGAGCCAAAACCAAATATATACCAAATTGAATTAAACCAAAGCCACCAAAACATTTCAAATGGTCATATGAACTTGACCCAACCCTTGGTTTGACCCAATTTGATCTATTGGTCAACTTGACCCAAGTTGACCCATTTTGACCTAAATTGGTCAATATGAGCCAAACCATATCAAATGAATTCCAAATCTCATGAAATTTAGTCAAACCTAGTTTCTCCTCATACCCAAAATATACAAAGTGAAAAAAATAGCAAAATGACCATCCTACCCCTAGGCCATAGAACAAATTTTAGCTTAACCTATGGGTAATTTTGTCATACCCTCTTCACATTCACTTGAGGCTTTCCTAAAAACTTAAGAGGACTTAGTGATGAGTAGTGCACCCAACCCAATGGGTTTGGGTCAGCCCATTTGGTCCCTAGACCAAACCCGCCCTATAAAAAAAATTGAAATTTTAAACTCCTCTCTTTTAAATTCAAGCACATGGGAGGTTGGCAATGGCTCAAGCCAACCATGTGCACATAACTGATCAAACAACCCTCACCATGATCATTGGATCATAATGGCATGTCCATTGCCGCCCATCGATCCTTCAAGGGGAGATATACTAATTCACTGTTTCATTGACTCAAGTCGAAAGGATAGAAGCCATAAGAGCCATTGAGATTGATCTTAAGCCTCTAGAGCTCTTCCCATTTTCATTTTCTTGGCTTTTGAATAGTGAAAATAGAGGTGAGTGAAATTCCAACTTCTTCTACATTCCATTTCAATCCAATTGCTCTTACACACCATGAGGGTCAAGTCGAGCTTAAGCTCTCTCAAGTTCTAAAGGCAAGAGAGAGAATTGGATCAAGCCAAAGCTCAAGCAAGGAGGAGTATCCATACATTGATCTACTCAATCTCAAGTGGTCATACTCGAGGCTTGCCTCAATACATTAAGCTTCCAAAGGAATCGAGCATTTGATCACCTACAAATGGGATTTTTTGACCATTAAACTCAATGTGGTGTGGTGCTTTGTGAAAGAAATTTTCACCCCATTGATTTCTAAGGATTTGCCGCTTTTTAGATGGTGTTTGAATTTGGTTTGATTTGCTGATTTATCTTCCCCTGATCATGGATTCTCATTGATCAAGGGAAGAACTTGATGTTTCCGTCCATCTATACATTTTAGATGGATGAGATTATTAAAGCATTTTGAAATCCTTTATCCCATTTAAAATGTGGTAGATTGATGATCTTTGATTACTTAGATTAAAGCAAATACGCCAATGTAAGTGATAACTTTGATCATGGTACCCTAAACCCGACCACCCCATGCAACTCGCCATAATGTGGATTAGTTAAGTGCTTTAAGATTAACCTAAAGATCTTCTAAAATTCATAACTCCTCTAGAATTTAAAATTAAAAATAAAATCCAATGGATGATAATTGACTTAACATTTTAAAATTAATTTCATAAGTTTTAAATTATGCTTTTCTTGAATTTAAGTTTTATTAGAAAGTTTATTTATTAATTACTTTTTTAATTAGACCTTGATTAATTAAATTTCTTAAGTTTTTTAATGACTTACCCCATATTTTTTTTTTAGATTATAAGGCTGATTAAGAATTGCATATGGTTTTCTTAATTACCCTTCTTATATAACTAAGCATAATTAGGGTATGATTAGTGATTTTAACCTATGATTAGGTTTTTAAAAAAACCTATGATTAGGGTTTATTAAGGTCTGATCCAATGAATATGAGGTTTATGGAATATTTTGAACATTTCTTAAGCTATTCCTTAAACCCCTTTTTAATCTTTTAATTAAGGGTTAATTCATTAATTATCTCTTTAATCAATTTCAAAACTTAAAAAAGTTTCATAATTCAATTAATCTACCATGGGTAGATAAGTGTTTAATAGCCTAAGTTCAATTAAAAATAAAATCAATACACATGTGTGAAATTATTTTGAAATTACTGCTAAAAGTTTAATTAACTCTTAATTATGAGCCAAATTGCATTGGGCCTTTCATTATTAGGTGCATTATAAGTTTAAATTCAGGTTTTATGTCATCTAAGCTCATAATTATTTAGTTAATTTTCAAGGTGGTGTAAGTAAGGGTTAATTTGCTACTTAATTTTAACTTAACCTAATCAACAAATAAAAAAATGGGTTTAATTGTTTAAAATTAAACAAAAATATCAAACACATGTGGAATGAGTTTAATAGAAAACTCATCTCACCTTTTAATTAAATCAAACTTCAAACTAAACAAAAATCACTTTGAAATTCACTTTGATTTCTTCTAAATTTTCTTATTCTATAAGAATGTCTTTGGATTTAAGTGAAGTGAATTTGTTTACATGCTTTCATTGCTTTGGATCTTTCCCAACATGTTAAGTTGTGCCATGTAATTTCATGCATTCATAGTTTTGAAATTAATTTAAAATGAAATTGTTTACTTTATGTCAATTTGCATGTAAAAAGTAGAAATATAGTGGCTATTATCATTATTAATCAAAAAAAATTTAAAAATTATAAATAAAATATCAAATCTGAAAGTGTGCTATTTATACTTTAAGTATACTTAGATAGATTATAAAGGTATGAAGATAGGTTTCCTTTCTTTCATGTTAGTATTTTTTTTGAATAGAGTTAAAGATGTATTCATTTGAAAAGAACCCAACACTTACTTAATTCATACCCTATTCATCCCTATGCTATCACCTAAGAAACTCATATCATAAACAAAATGAATCCACTAAACAATTTTTTCCATTCTCCTTTTCTATTTCATTTCTTTTATACATATGTATGTATTTAAGAAAAATGTTATATTTGTACAATAATGTAGTTTATTTAAGTATGTCAATCTTAATCTTTGTTAATCATTAAATATACCACTTATGCTTTCTTACCTTTTATACAATGTGAAAATTTGGATATGAAAAACCCTTTCTACTTAAGAAAATCATATTCAACTTCTAAATTTTATTAAATGGATTACTTAGCATGCATCATAAAGTGTGTTAAATATACTCATTTGCATGTATATATGTTTAGATCCATCCATATCATGTTATATATGTTGGGAAAGAAATGAAGTAATGTGTTATGTGAATTTTGATTCATTTTATTTAATCTTAAAATGCCTTTATTTTGAATAGGTTTGTTTAGAGTTTATCTAAACTTAGGATTAATCAAAAGAAGAATCAAAAAAAAAGAAACTATAATGTGAATCTACTTTAAAAAATTACATGCTTAATTGTAATATTCATTTGTAATCCGGGTTATAAAGGGTATAGCTCGGATATCCACATTTGATATTTTTTTGGTTTGTGGTGGTACCACAGACCATTTATTCTTTTGTGATTAGCGTATAAATTGGTTGATGATTTGTTTAGCTTTTGCATTAAGTGGCATACTTTTTTCTAGTTTCTTCCTTGCTTTACATGGCTTAGATGTGGATTAGGCTCTTTAGAAAAAAATAAATCTTTTACCCAATCTAACAACTCAAAATAAAATTAAATAACTCATAACCTCACCTAAAGCTTAAGTTTAAAATCAAGATAAAAGAATTAGCAACCCCTTAGTTGGATGGGCATTTCTTTTATAATATCATACACAATAGCATCTTATTTCACTCTTGATTGGAGGGCTTCCACCTTTGCCAGAGAACCTTGGCTTGACCCGTAAGAGCCATGGTGGAAACTCACATCCTCCCTTCTCGTTGATTTTGGCCATTAATCTATTTTCTCATGCATTAGTCATATGAATCATAATAGCCTGAGTCAAAATAATTGTCCAAAAATAAAAAATAAAATGAAATTTGAATTGCATTAGATTTAGGTTATTTGAAGCATGCCCTTTACATGATCTAGTCTCTTTAGGGAGTGAGTTTAAAGACTTAGCCTCTTTCTAAATGAATAACAGCGTAGATATCTTGCATAAGCACAAAGATTTGCCTACATGTATTTAAAATTGTAGGAGGAGTTAGTTGGCCCACCCAAGCTTGTAAGTAAGCTCAGTGGTTTGTCCTCTCTTGTGGAGGCAAACCAAATACACATTTTTACCTTAGATTTAGGTTTTGCTTCTGGCCATCACAAAAGCTCTCTAGATTTAGGTTCTAAGGTTGCTTTGCCCCTTTGTGGGTCATAAGCTTAATTCCTCACCTCTTAGGCATTTCCTTAATCTTGTGTTAAGGAATCTTAAGTCCTAAATTTCTATTGAAAAATACCAACTCAAACAAACTAAATCAATTTCAAAAATATAAAGCCCAACTATAGGATAGTTTAGATGCTAGGTTTTCTAGCATTATGGTCATCTCTTACTTCTCTTCATTTTGGCTTCAATAATAACTCTCTTTGATCAATCCCATTTGATCTCAAACATAAACTAATCGATTGATAGTCCTTCCTATTAAATTTCAAAGACAACAATCATTTACCTTAATATCGAGAGTTTTTCTAGGGATCTTGTCCCTTAGGATGTAATTAACTATGGGGCCTTGCCCCTGTAGGGAACTTAACGAACCTGATTTAAAATAAACCCTACATTACTTTTCCATATAAAGTGGGGAAGAATCTAATACATATGAGATCCATCATTCTTAGGAGTCCTTGAGGTAATTAGGTCCATTAAAGGGTAGTGACTTATCTTCGAGATAGTACACTATTTCCTTGATGATGATCACTGAATAAGTACATATGTGATCTGCATCCTAAAAGATGAATTTTTGTAAGGGCTCCTCTTTCTTTTCTCCCATAGATTTGAAAGGCACCTTATAAGAAATTTTAACCAACAACTACCTCCCTCTTAAAAGAATAAGGCTTGTTTAGTTTATTCAAAAGAGTAGGTGGATGGTACTGGTATGTGTACCACTATTCTGAGTATGGTGAGAGGAGATGGTGAAGGCCATGCTATTGTGGTATATGATGGCTCATGGTAAAGGAGGTGGAAGTGACGATTTGTGGAGCTCAATGTCTCTCATCGCTTTTGGCCTACCGCCTTGTCCACTTGTTACTACCCCACTTCTTCATAAGCTTTCTATGACTTTGGCTTTATTGATCTATGTAACTGCTCCTTGTAAGCTAGCCTTGTTAATTAGCTTCACAAATACCTTGATGGTAAAACCTTTGAGCATGAAGGAGATCGGGTCATGAATATTGTTTAGTAGAATTTTAATGGTGTATTGTTCGGACAACTGCGGTTCACATTTCATACTCAAATTATGCCATCTTAGAATATAATCAATGACGGACTCACCAAGGTGTTGTTGAGCCACAACAAGATCACCTATAGTCACCCTTTGCTGAGCTCCAACAAACCTCTTAATGAAGAGTTGCTCCAACTCAGCAAAAGTTTTCACTAAACTATTGGGGAGTTTAGCGTACCAATTGAAGGCTATGACTGCTAAGTTGGTGATAAAAAGATAGAATAAGAAGCATCACGCTACGCCGCAGTACAATTGGTGGCGCTATGTTCTGATGTGGGTTCCCGCAGTCATCAAAGGTCTTAAAAGAAGGTGGCACAAAACCCTTAGGATATTGGATGACATCAAATTTCTCTAGGTAGGGTCTACCCTTTGGAACCGATGATCCTCCTCAGGCTTGCACCAGTTCTTCTCTCACCTGATGCTCAACCATGAGTTTAATATCCTTTTCTTGTACGGAGGTACTATCCACTACCTTCCTATACAAGCTTGTGCTACCCTGCTTTACCGGAGGTAAACTCTTAGGCTGATCTAAGATATGCAACAACTCAGGTTAACCTATTTCTGTAATAGTAGATGTCTTGCTTAGAAGTGCCAAAACTACTAGCAAGTCTTCAAGCTCTTTCCCATCCTATAAATTTGTTCATCCTTTGTTTAAGTTGTTGAAGGAGGTGTCAGTCAAGTGGGTGTATCATCCCGCCACCGCAACACCTTCCAAACTCTGTTGATCATGAAGGAGGGAACCCCTGGTATCAACCATGTGTACTCCCACTGAATCCTCCAATAAATCATCTTCATTGGGATCAAAATTGACCTTCTCCTCCTCTAAGTCGTACTAGTCATATCCTAGGATCTCCTTCTTTTCAACTAGATACTGTGCTACAATATCATCAAGGGAATGGTCCAACTGCACGGGCATGAATTATCATGGTTGATCGGTGGTGGGATCACTATCATGAATGGAGAGACATCTAACCTTCCCTACTGGAGAGCTGATCTTGTGAGGGCTATGCTCACTAGAGGATAAATGCTCCTGACTACTTCTAGATCTGGGTGGAATGGTACTCTTAGGAGGATCTATAGTCATGGGGATAGTGGTACTATCTCCTTCCCCCTCTATTACTGCTATCTACAAAATCTATTACGGTGGTGGTAGTAATGGCACAACTACTATGCTCTCAGGTCACCATTCTCTCTTCACCATAAGTGGGGCAGGAGGTCAAGAGAGCTTCCTCACATGTATGGAATGGGATCTCTTGGTCATAGCAGGATCATTGGTGGGGCTCTCTTTTTCCTGGATGCTTCCTTCATGGCCTTTGCTGGAATAGTGGATGATAGAACTTATACTAGAGATGGTGGATGTGGAGTGGAGCAATGTGGTGGAGGCACCATCAACTCTCTCTGGGCAGGAGATCCTCTCTTATGGTTGGTAGTACCCGTCAGTAGAATGCTGTCAGAATGATATGTGCAGGTAGCATGTTGATCGAGAAAATTGATGAGGGCTGAGGCTATTGACTACTTGTTGTACCTCTGCCTCTCTCGGCTAATATATTGATACATAGGCCACCCTGGCCCACTCCTGTCTAATGTGCTTCCCTACACTGCGGAGGATGACTGAACATAAATCAAATTGGGCCTCGACTACGTCTCAGAAGCCTCACCACTGCATAACTGATTTAAGGCCGATATGACCTCATCCTATCTCTGCTAGGAACCTCATACTATACTGCAGGTGGAGGTGAAATTGATATCCTCCTAATATCTTCCTCTTTGTCAGATCCAGAGAGAGGATGGAACTTATTTTCTATGATCATAGGAGAAACTATCCTGGATAACTCCTCTACTATAGCCTAAGGAACTACCTCTAGATCCCTGGCTATGTGGTTGTGATGCCGCTTGATCTGGTACCTGTGGAGTCCTGCCGCGAGGAAAGACGAACTAGACTACCTCAGGTGGGGAGACTATCCTCAAGATAGAGCCTTCCCCTTAGAAGGAGCCAATGAGTGGGTGCTATCCTGAACTGGGGCACCAAGGAGAACAACTGGATGCACTAGCTATAACTGCAATTGCTGCGGGAACTATCACAGCCTTCCTCTGCAGTGAGGGAAACTCTGAATCAGATAGCATCTCAACCTGGATTATTGGATTCTATCGGGTTACCACACTCCTGTTGATGGTTGTGAGGGTGGTACCCTCACAAGTGATCTTAGCCCCCTCGAAACCTTGACCAAAATGAATGAGGTGGGCAAAGTCAGTCTATGGGAGGCTAGCCCGATCCAAGGCCAAATCCATCCTGAAAGAAAAAGTAAACACATACTTCTGGGCTGCCATTAGATTGAATTAAACTTGATTAAAACTGGGTTGAAATTCCACAATTTTGGAAAACAAACCTAAATCAGATTTTTGCTTTTTTAGCTAACTTTTGAATTTTAATATTAGAGTTTTGAACCCACACTCAATAATTTGAATATTTTAAGTGGGGCTCTTTTGAATTTGGAGAGAGATTTTGAATTGATTGGAAATGAAATTTTTGAATGTAGAATCCATTTACAATAAATTTGTGTATATTGAAAATGGGTTCAAAAAAATATTTTTGAAGAGATTGATGCTTCCATTGATTCATATTTGAATTTGATTTTTGTGTTTAATATCTTCATTTAACAAATTTAAGTATGTTAAAGTAAAGGGTCAATTGATTTTGTTTGGAATTGAACACTTAGCAAATTTTGGTATGCTAAATGAGTTATTTGAAAATAATTTTATTCTTTTGTTTGCTTGTTTCTAAATTATGTGTGAATTTGAGAATGGAATCTTCACTTAGCAAATTTGAGTATGCTAAATGAAAAATCCAAATGTGTTCTTTTGTTTTGGATTGCAAAAAAATGGGATCTTTACTTTGCAAATTTGGGTATGCAAAATAAAGTCCAAATGTGTTTTATATTTTGTTTTTATTTTTCAAAGAGAGGATCTTTACCTAGCAAATTTGGGTATGCTAAATGAAGAATCCAAATGTGTTTTGTGTTTGCTGATTTTGAAGAGAGGATCTTTATTTAGCAAATTTAAGTGTGTTAAATAAAGAATCCTAATATTTTATTTTGATTTTTTAAAAAAAGAGGATTCTTTACTTAGCAAATTTAGGTATGCTAACTAAAAGAATCCTAATGTATTTTTTTTTTTATTTTTGAAAAGAGGATTCTTTACTTAACAAATTTAGGTATGCTAAATAAAAGAGATCCAAATGTGTTTGATTTTTATGATATTTTGAAAAGAGGATCTTTACTTAGCAAATTTGGGTATGCTAAATAAAGGATCCATATGTGATTAATTTTGTGATTTTGAAAAAGGATCTTTACATAGTAAATGTATGCTAAATGAAGAATTCAAATGTGTTTTATTTTTGATTTTGAAAGAGGATTATTTACTTAGCAAATTTAGGTATGCTAAATAAAAGCAATCCAAATGTGTTTGATTTTTATGATGTTTTGAAAAGAGGATCTTTACATAGCAAATTTGGGTATGCTAAATAAAGGATCCATATGTGATTGATTTTGTGATTTTGAAAAGAGGATATTTACTTAGCAAATTTTGGTATGCTAAATAAAGAATCCAAATGTGATTGATTTTATAATTTTGAAAAGAGGATTTTCATTTAACAAATTTGAGTATGTAAGAATGAAGTCAATTTTATTTTGAAAGATGAAATTTTATGTGTGATTATTGCTTAAAAAAGAAGGAAATTTAACTTAACACATGTGGGATGTGTTGAGTGGAATTTCAAATATTGTGATTTTGCTTGAAATGAAACCTTCATTCAACATATTTAGATGCATTGAATGGAAATGCTCATCTTCAAATTTTGTACTTTTTGAAAAGAAAGAATTTCTAACTTCAACATATGTGAGATATGTTGAAATGGAATTTCAATGTTATGATGTGATTGTATTTTGAAATGCAATCTTCATTCCATAAATTTGGGTATATTGAATAAGAATTTTCCTAAGTGCTTTTTGAAAAGATGATTGTTGATTTTATTTGAAATGGAAACCTTCATTCAATAAATTTGGGAATATTGAATGAGGATCTTCATAAGTGCTTTTTTTTTGAAAAGATGATTGTGATTTTGTTTGAAAATGAAAATATTCATTCAATAAATTTGGGTACATTGAATGAAGATGTTTATAAGTGCTTTTTGAAAAGATGATTGTTGATTTTATTTGGAAATGAAAACCTTCATTTAATAAATTTGGGTATATTGAATGAGGATGTTCATAAGTGCTTTTTGAAAAGATGATTGTTGATTTTGTTTGGAAATGAAAACCTTCATTCAATAAATTTAGGTAAATTGAATGAAAATGTTTATAAGTTTTTTTTTTTGAAAAGATGATTGTTGATTTTGATTTTGAAAAGGTCCTACATGTAATAATCTTAAAGACTGTTAGATGAGGTGCAAAATATTTTATTATGGGAATTTCTTTTTGAAAGTGCTTTTGAAAAGCAATATTTTTATAAAGGATTTATTATTATTATTATTATTATTATTATTATTATTATTATTATTATTATTATTATTATTATTATTATTTTTGAACTGAACCTTTCTTTACCATAGAAATGATAAGGAGGAAGTCCTTAGTTATTTCTTTTTATTAAATTTTTTATTTTCACCTATTGGGGAACCCAACAAGGGTTCTAAGACCTACATGGAGTGTGGTCCTAAAACCTAAGGGATGTTGGCTAGCTTAACTTAAGAATGAAAAAACTAAGTGCCAACAAAAAAAAGAAGATAGTCTTGGATTCATATAAAATACAAATCCACTATCGATACTTGGAGACAATGATCATTTAACAAAGATGGGGAGAGGAACAATCTCCAGCGGAGTCACCAGAAAAATTTGTGGTGAATTATTTTTTATCTTCATCTAAAATAAATTAAATGAAGACAAAATAAACTTTCTTGTTGGACACCATGTAGATCCATAGTTGTTCTTATTAGGATGATCGGGTACGACATTGAGGAATGGTGTACTATCTCGAGAAACAAAAGTTACCATCTTACAATGAAACTAATCACCTTATTAAGGACTTCTAATGACAATGGGTCTTTGAATATACCAGAGATTCTTCCCCTACTTTACATGAATGAGTAAAGTAAGGTTTATTTTAAACTGAGTTCATTAAGTTCCCTATATAGGCAAACCCTCATAGTTAATTACATCTTAAGAAATGAGATTCTTTAAGAATACTCTCAATTAAGGTAAATGATCATTATCTCCAAAGATTTCAAAGGCAGGACTATCAATCAATTGGTTATTTTTGAAATATCAAATGGGATTGATCAAAAGGAAGGAGTTATTATCAAGACCAAAGGGAGATGAGTAGGGGATGCTCATGATGCTAGGGAACCTAACGAGCATCCCAAACTATCCTATGGTTGGGCTTTATATTTTTGAATTTGAAGAGAATTATTTGTTTGAGTTAAATTTTTAATAGAAATCTAGGACTTATAATTCCATGATACAAGATCATGAAAATGCCTAAGAGGTGAGGATTTATGCTTGTAGCCCGCAAAGGAAAACAACAACCTCAGATCCTAAATCTAGGGAGCTTTGGCGAGGGCCAAGGCACGATCTAAATCTAAGGAGAAAATGGGTATATGGTTTACCTCCACAAGAGAGGATAAACCACCCGATTGTTGGACATACAACCACCTGGGGGTGGCCACCAACTAACTCCTCCTACGATTTTAAATACATGTTGGCAAGTCTTATGCTTTCTACAAGATAGCTAGGTTGTTGTTTATTTAGAAAGAAGATTAAGTCCTTAAACTCACTCCCTAAGAGACTAGATCATGTAGGGGATGAACTCATGACTTTAATGAAAAATTTTATTAAGTTTATTTTTATTTTTAGACAATTTATTTGACATAGGCTATGGGATTCATATGCCTAATGCATGAGATGTTGGTTATGGGCCAAAATCAGCAAGAAGGAGGTGTATTTTCACCATGATTTTTAAAGGTCAAGTCATGTTCTCTGGTAAAGGTGGAAGCCCTCTATAAGCAAGAGTGAAGCAAGATGATTTTATGCATGATGTGAAATATACAACATCCAGCTAAGGAGTTGATAATTCTTTTATCTTGATTTATGTCATAGGATTTAGGTGAGATTATGAGTTATTTTAATTTTAATTTTGAGTTGATTAATTATATAGAAAATTTATTTTTTTTCCTAGGATCCTAATTGCATTCAGGCCATTCATCAATCAATGAAGAAACTAGGAAAAACATGTCATCTTAATGCAAAAGCAAAACAAACATCAAACAATTTTATAAAGCTAGTGCAAAAGAATAAAAGGCCTTTGTGGTCAGGCTCCACCGCACAAACCCAAAAAGAAATATGGGTAGCTGAGATCTACCCTTATACAACCTAGATTTCAAATAAATAATTACAGTTTAGAAGGAATTTATGTTATGGAGGTCTTCATTCTTCATTTATTTTTCTACATTTCTTCATTTTTGATTTGCTTCTTTCCTTCACATTTGATTTGCTTCTTTCCTTCCTTCCTTATGGCTTGGTTGGAATGTGGTTTCTCCAAAGGCTTCACATGGTACATAAAACATAATCTTATGACCAATGTTCACCTCCACTTCCCCATAACATTTATTCTAAATCCTAATTACAAAATTTACATGAAAATGAGAAGTAAACCTAACAAAAACTTGCAAAATAAATATTGGCTAAACACACCACACATGCCAAGCATGTATATGAATAAATTTGACTTAGCACCCCACACATGGGTAAACAAGTCTATCTGATCTATTTTGGATTATACTTAGGGGTATAAGCAACCTGCATAGTAAAAGCATTTTTATTACAACGCCCCTTAAGCACAATCCTCTGCATAAGATAATGATTAGACTAAGATCACCCTACCATTTAGTCTACGCACATACACCCTAACATCTAGTCTAAAATATTACATCACAAAAATAAAATTAGGCAACAAACCATGCACCGCCCTAACATAGACCTAGAAATTGTAACTTAGCCTAATGTGTGTGCATTTAAGGCTTGTGGTATGTCTTAGCTAGGCTTTAAGTTGAAATTTTCTAAGTATGAAAGGGTTCAACTTAGAGGGTGGTTTCATTTTAAGATTTAGGTCATCAATTTTATTTGATGATTTGATTTGGTTTGAATGAACTTACATTTAATTACTAAGTGTTGTAAAGAGAAGAAAAAAAAAGAAAAATTTCTCTTTCATCCCTATCTTAAGTAATTTCTAAGGTAGATTCATTAATGATGTTTCTTTAGTGAATATTTTATTATGTGTTTTAATTAACCCTAAGTTTAGATTTGCTCTAAATAAACCTATTCAATAAGAAGGGTATCTTAGGATTAATTAAAGTGAATTACTATCACAAAGCACACAACCATTTATTTCTTTCCAACATGTGTATCATGCATATGAATGTATCCTAAGCATAGCTATACATATAAATGAAAAGTCTTAGCACAACTTAATGATGAATGTAAAGAGATGTTGTTTAAGAAAAGTTGGATATTTCATGAATGCATGATTTTGGTAAGTAGAAAAGAGAGGGATTCTTTTATTCATTAATCAAATGCATGAAAGACATAAGTGAGTACGACGTCATTGCTTTCTACACCAGGGGTGTAAGATACAAGACCTACTTGGAGCTACTTAAAGCCTCACAACCCCAGAATGTCCAGACTAATAAACCACTTTTCTTAAATACATGTACATGTACAAAAGCAAATGAATGGATGAAGAATCATGCAAAAGTTTTTTGTTTGTTTGTTTGATTTGGTTTATATATGTAATATGAAGATCCTTCTTAATTCATGACATGGGAGTGCATAGAAATGAACTTAGGCAAGTGTTATGTTCTTTTCAAATGAACTATACACTTTGCAAATCCTATACAAACCCATGTTAAGAAAAGAGAAGAAAAACCACATAAAATAGATTTCTATACCATAACCACATGCAAGCTTATAAATATTTATAAGTAGCATACTTTCATTTATGATCTTTGATTTATATTTTGAAAATATATTTTGATTTAGTAGTGATAATAGTCATTCATATTCTTACTTTAGCCAAAGCATGCAATTTGACATAAAGGAAACATTTCATTTTAATTTGATTTTTCAAAAGGTATGAATGCATGAGTTCACATGGCGAACAACATTTAACATATTTGGAAAGAGATAAAGTGATGTCAGTATGTAATTTCATCCACCTAATTAATTCCTAAAGACAATCCTATGAAATAAGATTATTTAAAGTGAACCAAAATTACTTAAAGAGATTTTTGTTTTAGTTTTGAATTTGATTTAGGAAAAGTGATAAGAGTTTGTTGGTCCTAACCACTTCCCCCTATGTGTGAATTAGTTTAGTTTAATTATAGGATGATTAGATTGATTTTATATTTTATTTAGGTTAAGGTATAAATTAAATTTATTAATTACCCCTTACCTACACCACTTTAATATAATTAACCAACAAATTATGAACCAACATATGATTTGAAACCACATGGAATTTAAATTAGCAATGCTCCTAAGAAAGAAAGGGCCTAATGCAATTGGCTCACAATTAATAATTAATTAAGCTAAAGGGTTTAATTAAGTACTTTCATAACCCTTCCCACACATGTGGGTTAGATTTGATTTCCTTAAGCTTACCTTAGGCTTTTGAACACCTAAGGATCTACCCAAGATTGGGATCGATTAAGTGATTATGTTTCTACATTAATTTTGGTTTTGAGTTTGGTTAATTAAGCTATTTAATGAAATGATTAAATCATTAATCAATTTGTAAATTAATTAAGTCTTCATTCAAATGAAATTGACTTAGGGGAAAGGATTTGGAAAAGGCATCCTAATCTTATTTCCTAAGTCTATCCACTGTTCCAAGATGATCAACAAGCTTAATTAATGAATTCATTACCATTTAATAGGTTATTTAATCATTTAATTGATTAAGAGAGCGATTAGAGATGAAACAAGCAATTACCTAAATCAATCCAATAATAAATTCCAAGAAAATCATGGGAGGCAGAGGTCATCCCACTAATTAACCCTAGGGAGTTTGGAATTAATTATTAAAATAATTAAGGAGTAATTAACATAATTACATCCTTAATAAAACTCAAATTGAGTAAATGTTACTATTCAAAATCAATTAAACTTAATTTTATATTATTCCCCTTGAATTATCTTTAAAATGAAGTTGAGTTTGCATTTTTTTGGATTTTTCTACATTTAGTTAAAGTTTTTATGATTAATAGGCCATTAAATAACCTAATTATAAAACTAATCCCATCGGCGCCACGTGGGCTACTGATGCGGCGCATGCATTCCACGTGGCATGATGGGATTGGTTATTTAAAGTCAAATTTAGCGTCGCTGGCGACTGCTTTCCCCTAGGCCGTCTGTTCAAGGATCGGATGGTCAGGATTAATCAGCTAATCTAACTTATTTTAATCCAGATCGTCCATCCAAAACACATGAGATGGATGATCCATGATTCATCCCTGCCCTAGTCTACGGGAGACGGAAATCATCCATCCTCCATGGCTTGATCCAAGCTCACTTGAGCATGGATTGGGTAGGGATTCAACCCACACCATCAAGAAGCAAGGAGAAGCACATCCAACGGTGGAAATTTAATGGGATTACACTTCCCTTCACAAAGGACCAAGGATTTTTCTACTTAAGCTTAGTTTTGAGGCATACCTCACGGAGGCTATCACCGCTTCCAACCGTTGAGGTAGCTTCATCTAGTGGAGATGAAGCCCTGTTGAAGGTTTGAAGGTTCAATTTATAGTGGATCTTCTAATTGATCAAAGCTTGCTTCAATGGCTTGCAACTTTAGTCTAGGTGAGGCTTCTCGTGGCCTGGATGCTTGGGATTTGCTTTGGATGAACTCAACTTAGTCCCTTTATGGTGCTTGCAAGAGCAATTGGAGTTTAGTTGAGTATTAAGCAAAGTGGAATATCCTCACACCTCCCCTATTTTTGACTTAAGCATAACCGAGAAATCGAATTTTGAATGAGCTTGAGAATGCTTGGAGAAGCTTGGAGAAGCTTGCCTTTGATCCTCTAAGCTCAATCAAATGCAAGTGAAGTGAAATGAATTGGAATGAGGGGGAGTATGTCTCCCCTACTTGGATCGGATGGCCAAACCTCATTTTATCATTTTAATCAAATTATTCTCATGGAATGGGTTGTTTAAGTTGTTAGGAGTGCCATGTGGTTCGATTTTGGCAGATGAGTGGGAGTGTGGAGGTGCACATGTGCTAAAATGAGTGTGGGAGGTGATCCATGTGGAAAAATTTGAGTGGAGTGGTCAATTCTAGCTTTGGGTTCCCATTGGGTCATGTGCACCACCCTCCTTGGTGTCCAAATGGTCCACTAGGAGGATGTCAAGTGGTCTTGAGTTGGAATATGATCAAATTCAAGTGAATTTGACCATAGGTTACCCTTTGACCCAGGGTAAAATGTCATTTGGCTTTGATTTTGATTTGGGCATGTTTGGAATGATTGAAAAGTAGGTTTTGTTAATTTTCAATGAATTTGGAGTTGGTTTGATATGATTTGGCTCAAGTTGACCCATTTAGGTCAAAATGGGTCAACTTGGGTCAAGTTCACCAATTGGTCAAATTGGATCAAATGATGGGTTAGGTTAAGTTCAAATGATCATTTGAAATATTTTGGTATCATTTCATTTGTTTAATTTAATTTGATTTATATTTGATTTGGTTCATTTGAGTTCACCTAGGTCAAATGGGTCAACTTGACCAATTTGACCTATTTGACTCAAATTAGGTTAGGTCATGGGTTGGTTTAGGTTTGGTTGGCCATTTGAAATGTATTGCAAACTTTGGTTTTAATCAATTTTGATTTGATTTGATTTTGGCTTGATTTGACCTTTTAGGCCAAGTTGGGTTCATGGTCAATTGGGCTAGGTTGGGTTTAATTCAATTGAGGCTTTGGTCAACTTCAACAAGTGGTTTAGAATGCATTTGACCCATTAGTTGCAATCAATTTGGCTTACATCAAGATTTGACATATTTTGACTTTTTAGGTCAACTTGGGTCAACTTGGGTCAAGTAGCCAATTAGGTTAGGTTTGGCTCAAATGATGACTTGATCATGTTCAATCATTGATTTTGGAATGGTCTAGATTAATGGTTTCAATCAATTTGGCCTATGGTGGATTTTGGCTAGTTTAGGTCTCATTTGGGTTTAGTGTTGACTTAGTCAAGGTTAGGTTTGACTAGGTTTAACTAGGTTTGACTAGGTTTGACCCAATTTGGGTAATTGATCATCTTAAGATGATTGTTGCTCACAATGTGAGACTTAGTTGAGCTTAGTTCAATCCAATTTGGGTAGGATTAGAATTTGGCACAAAAAGGTGCTTTAGGTCACGTTAGGTCAAGTGAGCCTAAGTGGGTCAATTTACTTGATCAAGGCTTGATTCAAGTTTGGTTGAACTCACATATGGACTTATGATTGAAATATAAATCCAATTGCAAGTGATTTGGAGTCAAATGGGTTTTGATCCATTTGACAATTTCAAGTCAAAAGGGTGAACATATGTTTGACTTGGGTTAGTTTGATTTTGGTTTGATGATTGAAGTTTGTGTTTATATTTAAGTTTATGATTGAAGGATTGATTGTTTGAAGTGAAAATAGAGGTTTGAATTGATTTGAGGATAATTTGGGTAAGTTCAAGAATTTGACTTGAAAGGGTATAGGTTGGATTTAGGTTAGATTTGGGCTTGAGTTTTGAATTTGGTTTTGGTTATTTGAATTTATATTTCATTTATATTTGTGAATATAAATGAGAATATAAATGGGTTATGGGAAAATCTCTTGAATTTGAGGTGATTTGGAATTGATTTGAGCTAAGTCCATAAGATGAAATTAAAGTGACTTAAGAAAGATTTTTGGATTTGGAATTGAGTTTTGAATTAGTTTTGGCCATTTGAATTTATACTTCATTTATATTTGTGAATACAAATGAGAATATAAATGAGTCTTGAGAAAATCATTTGAATTTGAAGTGATTGAATTTTTTGAATTAATTTGAATGATTTGAGAAAAATCATTTAAGTTGGAATTGATTTGAGCTTGAAGTTGATTTGAATTTGAAGTTTGTTTGGATTTGAAGTTGATTTAGATTTGGTTTGGCTAAGTCCACAAGATGAAATCAAAGTGACATAAAAGATTTTTGGAATTGATTTGAATGATTTGAGAAAAATCATTTAAGTTGGAAATTGATTTGAATTTTGATTTTAGAAAAATCATTTAAGTTGAAAATTGATTTGAATTTTGATTTGGAATTGATTTAAGTTTGAAGTTGATTTGAATTTGAAGTTGGTTTGAATTTGAAGTTTTGACTTGAAAGAAGGGAGTAAGGATTGGGTTTAAGCTATAGGGTAGGCAAGTTTTCCCAACACCCCTAAGACATAACCTATTCCTATGGCTAACTCTTCTAAGTCTCTAGGGTTAGTTAAGTGTTCACCTAATCACTAGAAGTGTCTTAAGACTAAGGAACTCTTAATGTCTAAGAGGAGTCCTATGTTTAAGATGGAGAAGTTGAGAGCTCACTCCAAAAGTGAGGTCAACAAATACCCTTACACTTTTTTTTTCATTTTACATCATCCCCATATGAATCAAAGTTTTCTGGCAAAGATCGCCACAAAAATGAGCCATTTGGATGAGATTTTTTAGATTTTGCAAAAATCCCATTTTTCCCATTCGGTTACTATTCATCCATCGTTGTTCTCGTCATCGGATTCACGTGCAGCAACCGTCCAATCTCCCATTCAAGGAGACTGATGGCGGAGATTAATAGAAGATGCACTTTTCTTAGATCGTGGATCCATGACCATCAGATCCATGATTGACATTATTGATCCACGCATCACAATCCCTATTCCATTGAGCATTCGCTCTTCGACACAATCCAATCAATCCAATTGAATGGTGTCTCACTATGTTAAGTAGGAAATTTTTAATTTTTTATTTTAAAAATTATTTAAATCACCTAGAACTTCAAAGATTTATAGAAAGTAAAATACTTAACTAAAAATTTCAAATAAGGTATTGTTGGATTTATCTTTTTGAGAGGAATCCAACAAACCCAAAATCCCCAAATTTCATTGAATATTTTAAGCTTTGAGTTTTAGTGAAAATCAAATTTTATTAATTAAACCAAAAATACATATCAGATTGATATGAAATTTTTAAGGGTTAAAGTTAAAGTTAAAATACACAAATAAAAAAATGTCAAGTCAAAAGAATTTTTGGATTGGGAGATATTATATTCTGAATCTCAAATAGTCTAATTTAACAAAAAATAAATTAATAGACTTTATAAAAAATTGTGAAAAAGTATTTAAATCAGCTGAAACTTTGAAAAATCATAACAAATCATTGAAACAACATAAAAATTCAAATAAATATTTATTTTGAATTTATTTCAAAGGATAATTTAATAAAAATATTCCATTTGATTTTGATTAGTAATTAAGGCTTAATTTGGGTTTAATTAAAAACTTAATTAGCTTAATTATTCCCTAATTACTCAAGTAATTAATTCCAAACTTTATGAGGTTGATTAATGGGATGATCCCAACCTCCCATAATTTTCTTGGATTTATTGTTTGGTTAATTAGAAAAATTGGCTTGTCTTAGCCTTAATTACTTTCTTAATTGATTAGGTGATTAATTAATATGTTAAATAGTAAGGAAACCATTAATTAAACTTGCCAATCATTGTATAATAGTGAATGAGCTTGAGGAATGAGATTGGGACCTCTTTCCTAATCTTTTATCCTAAGTTCATTTCATTTGAGTAGAAATTAATTAATGGTTTAATTCATTAATTAAAATAGCTTAATTAATCAAATTAAAATCATAATTATTCCAGAACTTATCTAATTAAGTTTCTTGGGTAGACTCTTAGGTGTTCAATAACCAAAAAAAATCTTAAGGAAATTATAATTAGCCCACATGTGTGGGAGAATTATAAGAGTACTTAATTAAGTTTCTTAACTTAATTAACTATTAATTATGAGCTAATTGCATCAGGACTTTTATTTGTTAGGGTCATTTCTAATTTAAATTCCAATTCATGTGTATATCATGTTGGCTCATAATTAATTGGTTAATTACTTTAATGTAACATGTAAGGATTAATTAATAGACTTAACTCATATTATAACCTAATTAACCCATAAAATCAACCTAATTACCTTTTTCATTAAACTAAATTAAACCACAAACATGGGAATGGATTAGGATCAGCTAATTTTCCCTCATTTCATTAAATCAAGTCAAAACATAAAATAAAAGATGATATTAACAAGCTTTGGTTTCCTTTAAATGCTTTTATTTAAATATGATTGTTCTTAGGAATTAGTTTGATTGAATAAGATTAAATGCTTATATTCAATATTTTCTTTCCAATCATGTTAAATTTTTTAAGTCATTTGATTCAATGCATCCATCTCTTTTCAAAATTAATTAAATAAAATGAAATTTATTTATCTTAAGCTTGCATATGTTGACTTAACTTAATATATGTGTGGCTATTATCACTAATAAATCTAAATTATTTTTCCAAAGTTTATAAATCAATCACATTGATTAGAGTGATAGTAGTTATGATTACATATAGGTTTTCATGTGCTTATAGCTTAGGTATGTGAAGTAAAGCTTTCTTTTCTTAATTCATGTGTAGTTTTGTATGTATTTGAATGTTAATAAGTATATAGTTTGGACATCCCAGGAATACGAGGCTTTAGTTAGCCCCAAGGAGGCCATTTGATTACCTCACTTCCCTGGTTAATAATGACATACTTATTTGATTTCATTTATATGTATTTTTACATTAGGATTTGGATGGGACTTTGTTTCATATACATAAATGTTTTAATCAAATAAAAATGCAATTTTTGCATGATTTTCTTCCTCTTATTTACATATACATTCATATGTAGTGAGATAGCAAAGTATATAGTCTGGACATCTTGGGAATATGAGGCTTTAGCTAGCCCCAATGAGGTTATTTGATTACCTCACTTCCCTAGTTAACAAAGCCACGTGCTTGCTCATTTCTCTTTACATATGTGTGCATATGCGGCTAAAGGATGAAAATCTCTCTTTTCTACTAAAATTACATGCATTCATTATTGGCTAAATGATTGAATTAACTAGTCATATAGTTGGAAACTTCCTTTCCAACATTAATATATAAAAATTTACATATGTTTGAATGTAAATGGGTATATAGTCTGGATATCCCGAGAATACGAGGCTTAGTTAGCCCCAAGGAGATCATTTTATTACCTTACTTCACTGTTTAACAATGGCACGTACCCGTTTAATTTCATCCTTATGTATTTTTTTATAAGAATTTGGATAGAGATTTAAATTAATATGATGAAATAATTCAATCAAATGAAAAATATAAACATTTAATGTACATGTTCACATCCATCATTTAAGTGTGCTAAAATATATTGTATGTGTAGGTATACTTAGGATTTAATCATATGCATGTTACATGTGATGGAAAGAAATGATTAAATATATATATATATATATATATATATATCATGTGATAGTAATTCAATCAACTTAATCTTAAGATGCCTTTCATATTGAATGGAATCTTTTAAAGTGAACCTAAACTTAGAATTAATTTAAAATGTGTAATAAGCCATTCACTAAAGAGAACTAAATTAAATTAACATGCTTCAGAAAGTGGCTTCAGGTAGGGATGAAAGAGAGCAATTCTCTTTCCCCTATTTATAACACTTAGTTGTAAAATGTAGGTCATATGAAACAAAATAAAATATGTATTATTTTATAATCTAGATTGTATAAGGGTGCAGCTCGGCTACCCATCTTTTCTCTTTTCGGGGTGTACAGGAAAACCCGACCGCAAATTTTTTATTCTTTTATGTAATTTATACATGTTTAATTTATGTTGTGTTTAGATTGTGCATTAGAACAACATGCTTTTAATAGTTTCTTAATGTTTGATGTTTAAATGTGTGGCATGGATGCGGTAGGCTCTTAGGATAAAAATTAATTTTTCTATCCCAATTAATCACTCATAATTAAATTTTAATAAACTCACAACCTCATCATAAAGCCTATAAATAAGATAACTAAAAGATTTAGCAACCCCTTAGCTGAATGTTGTATGTTTAACATCATGCATTCATAATATCTCACTCTTGTTAAGAGAGAGTTTCCATCCTTGCACGATATGGGAAGACTTGACTTTTGAGGGTCTCCTCTGTGGTGGAAAACACCTCTTTCTCTCTGATTTAGCCCATAATCTCATTTCAACATGCATTTAGACAAAAAAATCTCAAAACCTTTGTCAAAATGAAGTGTCAAAATTTAAATAAAATTTGAAAATATTTGCATTTGTAGATTAAATCATTACTCATACTACTCATGCTCTAGTCTCTTAGGGAGTGACTTTAAGGACTTTAGTCTCTTTCTAAATTAAATAATAGCCCAATTATCTTGAAATACATAAGACTTGCCTATATGGATTTAAATCGTAGAGGTGTTAGCTGGCTACTACTCCATGCAGTTGTAAGTCCAGCAGTCGGGCAATTTATACTCTCTTGTGGAGATAAACCTTTGCCCATCTTCGCTTAGATTTAGGTCTTGCATTAGCATCGTGCTAAAGCTCCATAGATTTAGGATCGAGGTAGCTATTTTTTTTTTACTACAAGCATAAATTCTTACATCTTAGGCATTTTCATAATCTTGTAGATGGATTATAAGTCCTAGCAATCTAATAAAATTTCAACTCTAACGAAATAAATCTCTTCAATTTTAAACATATAAAGCCCAACTATAGGGTAGATTGGAATGCTTACTAGGTTTCTTTATATCATAAGCATCCCCTAGTTCTCCTTTTGGATTCAAAAATAAGTCTTCTCCTTGAACTTTCTCAATTAATTTTCCAAATATAACGAATCCTTCGATAGTCTAGCCTTGAAATATTTGGAGACCATAATTGCCTACTTTAATCGAGAGTATTCTTAAGGGATTCACATCCCTTAGGATGTAATTAACTATGGAGGCTTATCTCTATAGGGAACTTAACGAACCTGGCTTAATATAAACCCTACTTTACTTTTTCATGTAAAGTAGTTGAAAGATCTCTGGTATATTCGAAGACCCATCATGCCTTAGGAGTTTTTATTAGGTGATTAGGTCCATTATAGGGTGATGATTTCTAACTCTTAAGATAGTGCACCATTTCTAATGTCGTTCCTGATCACTTCAATAAGTATCCTCAAAAATCTACATGGTGTTTCACACATCCAAAAATAAACACAACAATGACCTTGAATGATAATTGATTAAGGGGAGAGCTTAGTGTTAAGCTAAGATTTATTATAAAAAGGAGGGCATGTTTCTTTCATGAAGATTTATTCTTTCATTTTCTCTTACACTTTCTTTGCAAGAAGTATTGTAAGCTTAAAATTTTCAAGGGGGTTTGCCTACAATTGGAGCTAGCTTCAAACTCCATTTCATCACCCCATAAGTTATATAGAACTTAATATTTCAAATTCAGCTTTAATTTCAATTTTAAGATTTTACTTCTTATGTAGAAAACTCTTTTGAATCTCTCTCTTTTTATACCTACTTAATGAAGAACGTATGGCATTTCAAATTATCATAAAAGAAAAATCCACTCATGTTCATCATCAAAGTGTCAAATCAAATTTTCAATTGTAATCATCATTAAATATTTCATAATTTAATCTTTAGAGCTCAAATATTCATCCTCGATCATATCAACTCTAAATTTTTTTGTAATTATAAATTAACTAAAAAATTCAGTAGCCTTTCGAAATCATCCCCACAAAAGAGGCTACTTCGGGATAGCTAGGCATTCCCACCATGCCAAGAAAGGCGTGCATAGGCCTTCAATTTTACTTGTGTAAAAGGGGAGACATTGAATTTCCTTATCGCATTGGAACAATATGCACAAGTACTTATTTTGAATAGATTTCATCACTATATTGGAACAATGTGCATGAGTATTTATTTAAAGTATATTTTCTCGCCACATTAGAATAACGTGCATGAGTATTTATTTTAAAACATATTTTCTCACCACATTGGAATATTGTTCATGAGTACTTATTTTAGAGTACATTTCTTTGCCACATTAGAACAATGTGCATGAATAATTATTTCAAAGCAAACTTTCCTGCCACATTAGAATAGCGTGAATACTTATGTAATTATGATGTATCTTTACAAATTTACATTCACATATACATTGAACATGATTTTCATCATTATTTCACGGGAATTTGCTTTTAGAATGTACCAAATAGCAAGCTATAGCATAAATCTCAAACACACATAAGCCCTCATTCTTTCATTTAATGTTGAGCATGAGAGAGAAAATATCTTTCTCAAATTCCATAAGTAAAATAGCAATTAGATGTAGAGATGTAAGTATATATTTCATCTTTTGCTATCAAATAATTAAAAATAACTTTGCACTTTTCATTTAGCCTCCAATTATTATTGGAAATTAAATCTAGGCAAGATTTGATTAACTAAAATGTCAAATAGCAACTTTACATAGCAAATGTCAACATCTTTTTCCAAAAATCAGCAAGTGACATGATGATTTAATGGTCATACATAGACAAATTTCAATTCATATCATATGAAGCAAAAAAGATGGCCAAAATAAATCATAATGAGATTTAAACCTTGTTTCCTTATTTTCCCATCAAGAGGTTAAGATAATATCTTACATGTCTCATAGCTTTAATCCCCACCAACTTTATGTTAATGTAACCATAAATTCAATTTTTGATAGCAACCGTAATAAATAAATGAAGGATAAAGCATAAATCTATTTCATTTCACCATGATAGTTATTTTAAAGTAGAGTTCAATTCATATAAAGTCAAACCATCACAAATGATGAGGTGGTTATTTGTGAAAAAGATTGAGCCAACCAAAGCACAAAATGAACAAGAGGTTCAAATACAAGTGAGGGCTCTTTAACCCCCACCAACTTTATGTTAATGTAACCATAAATTCAATGTTTGATAGCAATTGTAATAAATAAATGAAGCATAAAGCATAAATCTATTTCATTTCACCATGATAGTTATTTTAAAAGTAGAGTTCAATTCATATAAAGCAAACCATCACAAATGATGAGGTGGTTTGTGAAAAGATTGAGCCAACCAAAGCACAAAAAGAACAAGAGGTTTGAATACAAGTGAGGGCTTTGAATCAATGTCAAATTCATGTATTCTCTTCTATTTCAATTTTGCGATGACAATAAAATTTCAGTAAGATTTACTTAGGAAAACAACGAATGGCAATTGAAAACCTTGCTATATTACTCATTTAAGCAATCAAAGAATGACAAACTTAAGTTGCATGCAAATGAAACTTCATATCACATTTTACTTCAAAAGCTTATTGATTTGGTAATAATCATGATAAAAAGAGTAAGAACAAAGCTAAAGCCTCAATCCATCTTCTTCAAATCCGAGCAAATGAAATAGTAAGTCAATAACCAAATCAAACTTCAAAAAATGACGATATGAAGGCTCAAAAATCTAAAAATCTAATTACATTCCACTTCATATTCACTCAAATATAAGAATAGGCATTAAACATCTAATTTAAAAAAATTTGTTTGCATGAATCATATTATGGACAACAAGATAAGTTCCTTTCAATGATTTAAGTCTTGTTATCCCACTTGCCATAAAAAAGAGACATTTGACTTGATATTACATATATATATATGAATTAAGTTCAAGTTTCAATATATGAGGCAATAAAGATAACCAAATTAAGCCACAAAGAGCTCTCCAACCTCACTTCTTTTTTTTTTCCTTTATCAAAGAATAAAAAATGATGCTTTACAGCCTTTATTTTCTTACTAATTTCATGCTAATGTAGAGATAAATTTAATGTTTGATGTCAATCATACTGAGGAAAAGAAAAGCAAAGCCTAAAGTCCACTTTACTTCCTCCATCCTCCTCCTCATAATAATCAAATAGGATTCAAGCCACATAAACCAAACAACTGTATTAAGCTTGATAATATAAATCAAAGATTTATCAAAGCAATCATTCATATGACAACAAAATTTAAGTGAGAATCAAGCTAAGCATTGCCAAATGGCGATAGGGAAAGCAAAGACCATACTAGTTTCTTATCTCAACTTTACTCCACAAGTTAAATAAAGTATAATAGTAGCGATGTGAATAAATGCTTGAAAATAAAAGAAAAGCAACATGAGTTATACCATATCAATCACCACATCTCTATCTAATTACAATTTTATTGGGAAAACACTACTCAACCATAGAACATAAGTAAAATAGGGGATTCGTTAAGAATCATTTCATCCAAAGGGGTTGAAAATGCCACATGCAACTTAGGGTTGAATAAAGATAACCTAGAAGCTTGATTGGAAGAGAGGAGGGGGAGCCCTCGGCCAACAATTGCAAAGGAAGAGACAAGTAGAGAGAGGGAGAGAGAGTTCAGCTCGGCCAACTACTACATGTAAAAGATGGTGGGAGAGACAGACTATGGTGTTTTAATTTGGAGTCATTGGGACACCATGCAGATCATAGGGAATACTTATTGGAGTGATTGGGTATGGCATTAAGGTATGATATATCATCTCAAAAGATGGAAATATCACCCAACAATGGACCTAATTACCTAATAAGGACTCCTAAGGCATGATGGATCTTCATATATACTAAAGATTTTTCCTCTACTTTACCTGAAAAAATAAAGCATGGTTTATTTTATACCAGGTTCTTTAGTTCCTTCATAGTTAATTACATCCTAGAAATGGGATTTCCTAAGAATACTCTCGATTAAAGTAATCAATCAATTATCTCCAAAGACTTCAAGGCTAGACTATCAATAAATTGGATATATTTTTTAAAAAATCAAATGGGATTGTTCAATTGGAAGACTTATTTTATAATCCAAAGAAAGATGAGTAGGGAGTGCTCATGATACTAGGAAGCCTAGTAGGCACTCCAATTTATCTTCTAGTGAGGCTTTATATGTTTGAAGGAGAGAGTTTATTTTTGTTTGAGTTGAAATCTTATTAGAATGCTTGGGCTTATAATCCATCAACACGAGATTGTGAAAATGCCTAAGAGGCTAGGATTTTTTTCTCATAACCTCGAAATAAAAAAGCAACCTCATCTAATCTAGGGAGCTTTAACACAAGCTAAAAGCATGACCTAAATCTAAGCAGAAAGAGGATGTATTAGTCCACCTCCACAAGAGAGAGTAAACCTATCTAACTCTTCTAGACTTCAAACATCTATAAGTGACCACCAGTTAATACCTCCTACACTTTAAACTCATGTAGGCCGATCTTATAAAATTGTAAGATGGCTAGGCTTGTTATTTAATTTGGAAAGAGACTAGACTCCTAAACTCACTCCCTAAGAGACTAGTTCATGATTGATATGAGCATATGACTTAGTCTAAAATGCAAATTTTTACAAATTTTTAGCCATTTTGACATAATATTTTGGACAAAGGCCTTGGGATTTCTCATGCCTAAATGCATGATGAAATTTATTTATTGGCCAAATCAAGAGAAAGATGGTGAATCTCCACCATAAGGGGGTGCTCTCATAGGTCAAAGTCCCTAAAGTGCAAATATGGAGGCTCTCATTTTGCAAGAGTGATATGCATGATGTTATGCATACAATATTCATCTAATGGGATATTAAATCTTTAATTATCTTGATTATATCCAAAGCTTTAGATGAGATTGAAAGTTATTTTAAATTTTAGTTGAGTTGTTAATTGGGTTGAAAATTTAATTTTCTTCTAAGAGCCTACCGCATCCAGGACACATATTCGAACATCAAGTTTAAGAAACTATGAAGAAGATGCAATTCTACTGCGAAATCTAAACATAGCACCAATCAAACATGTATAGATTCCATAAAAGAATAAAATTTTGATGCAGCAGGGTACACGCAAAAAGAGAAAATTGAAGCTCACCCTTATACAACCGGGATTGTAAAAGAATATTACAATTGAAATTGAATACATAATATGGGGGTCTTCATTCTTCATTTCCTCTTTCTTTTTTCTCTTGATTCGAATTTCTCCAAGGCAACACATGGCATCCCAAGACTTTTCCTTCTAGCCACTGCTCATCCAAAATCTCATAACACTAATCCTAATTTTTATTACAAAAATTATATTTATATATATATATATATATATATATATATATATATATATATAATGGAAAGTAAATCTAATTGTAAAATAGATGTTAGTTAAACATACATACAAACCCAAGCAGTTATATTTCATAATTTGGACTTAGCACCTTGTACATGGGTAACCAAGCCCACCTGTCCTAATGTCGATTATACTTGGGGCATAAGCAACCTGCAAGTAAAATATTTATATTTATCTTTAACGACCGCTTAAGCATAATCCCCTGTAGAAAATAACATTAGGCTAACAATGGCCTAACATCCAGTCTATGATCCACATTCCTAACATCCAGTCTAAAATATTACATCACAAAACAAACACAACATCATACATATACCATCCTAACCTAAAGCTAGAAGACGTGACTTAACATTCTAATATGTGTGCTTATGCTTAGTGTGGTATGTCTTAGCTAGGCTTTAAGTTATGATTTTCTAAATTTGGAAAATTATTTAATTTAATATGATGGGCAATTTCATTTTAAGTTGTTTAAGAAACTTGCAAATTTTAGTTTGCATTTTATTTATTTCATTTGATATTCACTTAGCATCTATGTATTGTAAAGAGAAGAAGAATGTTTAACCCCTTCATCCCTACCTTAAGTTATTTTCTAAAGCACGTTATTATGACTTGATTTTTTTAGTGAATGATTTATCACATGTTTTATTAATCCTAAGTTTGAGTTAACCTTAAAGGATCTTATTCAATATGAAAGGCATCTTAAGATTAATGTAATTGAATTATCATTATATAGATAATGTTGAACGATCCCTTTTCATCACCTATAACATGCATATGGTTTAAGGCTTAATATACCTACACATGCAATAAATTTTTGGCACATTTAAATGATCATGGATGCATATATTTTTAATAGAAAATAAGATTTTCACTCATTAGCTAAATACACATACATATGTACAAGTATGTGTCATTGTTAAACTAGAGAAGTGAGATAATCAAATGACCTCCTTGGGGCTACCTAAAGCCTTGTATTCCCGGATATCTAAACTATATACTTGCTTTTCTTAAATACATATGAATGTACACACAACTATAAGAATGAGAATCATGCAAAAGATTATATTTTTGGTTGAATTGTTTATACATGTAAAGTAAAGTTCTATCTAAATTCTAATATAAATACACATGTGAATGAAATTAAATAAGTACGTGCCTTTGTTAACCAGGAAAGTGAAGATAATCAAATGACCTCCTTAGGGCTACTTAAAGCCTCGTATTCTCGGGATGATTATATATTTATTATGACTCAAACACATGTAAATCCATACATGAATGTAGAAAAGAAAGCCAAACTTCAATATGCTTAAGCTATAAGTATATGCAAATCCTACATATACATTCATAGCTAACATCACTTCAAATTTTCATTATTGATTTATAATTTTGAAAATAGTTTTAAATTTTATTAGTGATAATAGCTACATATATAATAAGGTTAAGCCGACACATGCAAGTTTGCATAAGTAGATTTCATTTGATTATTTGATTTTGTAAAATATGAATGCATGATATCGCATGACATACAATATTTATGAAGATTGAAAAGGAATAGCCAAATATTTTCACATAAGTCATTCAACTACATTAATTCCTAAGAACAATCACATTAAATAAAATCATTTAAAGAAAACTAAGGCTTCTTATTAAATTTGACTTTAAATTTTAATTAAACTTAAAAGAAGAGAAACATTCACTATTTTCTTCCCATCCCATGTTGATGATTTAATATAATTAAAGAGAGATAATTAGATGAGTTTTATGTGTTAATTAGATATGCTCATTAAATAATTCATTTAATTATCATTTCCTATGCTTCCTTAATTTAACTACCCACTTATTCATGAGCCTCAAATGATATGCAAATGAGAAAGTAAAATTGCAATGCACTTAAGGACCTAATGAAATGATGCTCATAATTAAGTGTTAATTAGATTAAGAAATCTAATTAAGTACTTTTAGGATCTTTCCACACCCAAGGGTTAATCATAATTTCCTTAAGGGTCTTTATGTTATTGAACACATAAAGAGGAACCCAAGAATTGGAAGTTAATTATCTGAAGTGATTGGCATTTTAATTTGATTAATTTTATTAATGATTGCTTAATTGATCTTTTAATTGAATCTTGAATTAATTAAACCCTCCATGGAGAAATAATTAGGCAAATGATTAAGGAAGAGACCTTAATCATTTACCCCAATCAATTTCACTATTAACAGTAACTAATTATTATTAATCATTGAAATTTCAATTTAATAATTTTAATTAAGGTTAATTTGATTAAGTAGAGTGATTAAGCTTGAAATTTTGAATTCCCTTAAGTACCTAACCAATAAATCCCAAGAAAAATGTGAGAGGCAGAGGACATCCTAAGGAATCAACACACTTAATTTGGGATTAATTGGCTAAGTGAATAGCCTAATTAAGTTAATTAAGAAAATATTCAAATCCTAATTAATCTATGTTCACTATTCAAAACTTAATGTAGTTGTTTTATTAAATTCTCCTCTGTTTAACCCAAAATGGATTTATTTATATTTTTCTGATTTTTCTATTAGTTATGATTTTAGAAAGTTTCATAGCATTTAAATATATTTTAATCCCTAATTAATCCCTAATCCCGTGGTGGAGCTACGTGGTGGCGCTTTCACATGGAATTGGCCACTTAAACGGTCTAACATGGCAGCTAAGTTAGTGGCAGCAAAGGCATTTTCATCCCCTCCATCCGATCTTGGATCGGACGGTGATTAATCCCGCAGATCCTAAGGGCATTAAATCGAATTTCTAATCGGATTAATCACAATCGTCCATTCCAATCATGCAGAACGGACGATGAATGATCCTTCGTCCCCCGAACGACAGAAGATGGACACCGTCCACTCTCCTCTGCTTGATCCGACCTTGTCGGAGCTCATGAGGCATTAAGATCAACTCCAAAACCTTCAAGAGGGAGATCTAGAGGGATACTATAGTGGGATTCTCACGAAATCATCAAAAACTTTCACAAAAGATCAACACCTAGGAGATTTTCTATGATTTTCCTGAGTTTACCAAGATGGAGCTTAGACTAAAGGTGATGCAGTCGAGAGCCATATCAAACTCGAGCTCGACTCGCATCAGACTCAGCTTGCTCGAGCTCGAGCTCGACTCAAGCTTATGTAGCAAGCTCGAACTCGGCTCATGAACAGTTAATTAAGCTCAAGCTCGACACATTTTAACGAGCTCGATTAGAAAGCTCGAGCTCGGCTCATATGTAGGCTCGATTAGAGCTCAATTAGACTAATAAAGAGCAACAAAAAATTGAGAACAATTAAAAAAATTATAAAATATTTATTGAATCAATTTGAGTCTTTTGAGGTATTATATTACAAAGATATTCAATTCTAGCTCAATTAAAGAACAATGAAAAAAATTACAAAATATTGAAACAAAAAATTTAATGCTCAAAGAGCTACATGAAAGTTATAGAGATAAACCCCCAATCCCCCATCTATTTATAAAAAGAAAAATATAAAATAAAATTGAAATCAACATCATCTCTTGATCCATTTGAGAAAAGCAGAAGCCAAAGCAACATGCCAATAATACTTAATCTGAGTCATCCAATTGAGAAAATATCACTCCAGTTCAAGTGATCTAAGGCTCCAACTTCAAGTATTCAAGTATCCAACCACATAAACAAAATTTCTGCAAGATTCTAAAGAGAAAATAATCATAGATAAATAGAATAAAGATAAAACATAAATATAAGAGATAGAGAAAGAGAAAGGCTCAATCAAATCATCTCAACGAGCAACAATATATGTGAGCATCCAAACTTCACAAATACATATAATGCTACCAAGAGAGAGAAAACATCAACATCACACACCAACATACTTAATTCAAACCAAGCAACCAAGTCAAATAGCCATTACTCATTAGTGTTCCAACTTCCAACTTTCAAGACCTACAAGTCCTACACCAACAGAAAGGGAAACAGCCAGCCGGTAGCTACCAACAAACCTAAATACAAAAAAATAGAGCAATCACAATAGCGCCACCATAAATAAAAGAACAAACCGAATAAACGATAAACAAGACCACCAAATACCACCAAGTATGCAAGTAACATCTAGAGGTCACCCAACAGCAAAAGGAGCAGCTAAACCAGCAAAATGACTAGCTAAACCGGACACCAAAAAGAACCAAACAGATAAGAAGACTAAACCGATCAACAGAACCCAACAATAGCTAAACCGATCAACAGAACCCAATAGCAAAATGAACACCTAAACCGATCAATAGAACCCAATAGCAGCTAAACCGATCAACAGCACCCAACAGCAAAATGACCAGCTAAACTAATCAATAGAACCCAACAACAGCAAGAAAAAAAAATAGAGCAGATAGAAAGGCTACCAGCAACAGAACCCAAAGAACATAAGGGATCATAGGTAGACAAAAGAACCAGGACAAGACCAGGCCCAGAACACATAATATACAAGCACCCACAAAAGAACAGCAACATATAACAAACAGGAAATGCATCATTACAAAATATTTAGAGGGCATTGATTCAAGCTCAAAAAATTTCATGTGGTTGAATGAGCACCAAGGCAACTATAATAAAGTAGCTACCAACACACAAGGGATACATGGGCAACTATAATAAAGTAGCTACCAACATCCAAGGGATACATGGGCAACTATCTAAATTTCAGATTCTAAAATCATGAGCACTTGTAACAATTTAATTAACTATCTTTGGCATCATAACTATCATCATCAATCTCCCTCTAATATTTCCAAAAATTGGCACTTTTTTAAAGATAACTACCATCAAAATATCCAAAAGATTGGCAACTATCACAACTAGCTACCAACATCCAAAAGATGGGCAACTTTCTTCTTTGTTATAGCATAGTAAAAGTAATTAGCAATTGGAAAAAATAAAATGTAGTCTAATAAACCAAGAACTGAAAATCATAAAGAGCTTAAATTTCAAATAGAAATCACATAAGCCCAACTATGTAAATATAAAGTCTACTAAAGAAAGCAAGTAACATCAAGTCTTTTTGATGTTGAAGAGTAACCATCCTCAATTCCTCATTTCTCCATTAAATTATTGGTAGGGGATCTAGGGGTATCTTAATCTCTTCATCTTCATCCTCTTCCTAATAAACATATAATATAGTATAATATTATTAGCATTAAAAATAATATGATACTAATTCAAAAATATTAAATTTTAAAATAAATACCTTGATTCTCTAAAATGAGAGCGAACCCAGAGCCACATATAAGAGCTTGAATAGTTTTCACCCAAGCTTTGAATGATAAGTGTCAATAACTCTCGACCAAGGTTAAGCAATGTTAATTGGAATAGATAAAATATCAACTACCATTCTTGAGAGTATATGATATTTAAATGGTTGCTTTTCCACCAAGCAATTACGTCAAAATTACGACCTTCTAGACTTAGCTATAACCCATCTTCAAGATAGTTATCTAGATATGATTTGGTAGGTCTTCTACTTGATTTCTCTGATACATAAGAAATAAATCATGGCAACCACTATATTTTCTAGTGAGAGTATCTTGGGTTGACTTGCTATTGCATGTGCTATTTTCACCTCTAAATATCCCACCACTTGTAGCTTCAACTTATGGTTCAAAGCATTCAACATATTCTTCATATAACTCAAATAGTAAACTATGAACATATGTTATATTTTGAATGCTTTCATCTCCTTCATAGATCATAGGGTATGCAAACTCAATGACAACAAATTTCATTCTTGGGTCTATGACAACACCAAATGCCATAAGAAGATTACATTCGCCCTAATATTTTTCAAAATTTTCTTTCATTTTGCTAGTCATATCCTTGATGAAGTCATCAGAAGATAGTGCATTGTCATTCAATACTTTTTTTATAGTACAAATTTGTGAAAGAAATAGATTGGATGTTGGTATTCAGTGCTTGAAATGATATTGGTAGCCTCATTATAAAAATCTAGAATATCACAAACCTTTTCTATTTTATTTCATTCATCCTATGGGGAAATTATGATATGTAATCTATCTCTCTCACTATATGACAAGAAAGCTTCTTTTAGTTGAAGTGCAACAACCAACATATTATATGTTGAATTTCAATGTGTTGGACAATCCATGATAAGCTTTCTTGTTAGTAGTTGTAACTGTTGAACAACATCAACAAATTTCATAAGTCTACCTTCTGAAGCATTAATAAAATTAATAGTATCGCAGATTTTCTCAACAATAAATTCTATACATTTAACCACATCCTTCACCATTAAGTTCCAAATATGTGCACAGCAACGTACATGAAATAGTCTTCCCCCAAAGAATAATTTCTTCCTAATCTGTAAGCCATCTTTCAATAACTTGATTGCCCGATCATTGTTTGATGCATTATCAACTGATAAGGTGAATATTTTAATCTCAAGACCCCATTCACTTAAGACCTTATAGAATATGTCAACAATTTCAGAAGTTGAATGCAGAGGTGATAGATGTAAAAAAATAAGAACTCATTTTTGTAATTTCCAATTTGAGTCCACATAATGTGCAGTGACAGGCATATAAGATATCCACTGATTCTTTGATTTTCAAATATCAATAGTAAAACTCACTCTATTTATACTATTTAATGTGTTCTTCAATTTTCTTGTTCCTTTTTCATATACTACATCACATGAGTTGTTCTTGAGAATTTAGAAAAATATGATGACATGGACTTCAGAACAAGATTAAATTCAAATTCCTCCACAATTGAAAAAGGTTTTTCATTAATCAAAATATAATGAGCAATCATCTCCCTTACTTTTGTTTGATCAAACTTAAAAGTTTTGAAGTAAATCCCTCCTGATTTATTTCCAATGAACTGTCATAATCTTTTGGTTGGAACTGTAAAATTTTTTGCTTCATTCTACATTTCTATCAGACATCGATCTAAGTGTCTCTAAATTATGTGGTTGCAGTAGTGTTACCTATAGCAAGGTTTTTTTTTTTTTTGCAATGGCAACATTCTCCTTTTCTCTAGCCATTAGGAAGAACAACTTCTTTAAACTCCTCCCAAACACATGCTATTTTCTTTCTTCTTTTTATTTCAATTAGATTTTCAAGATCAACATCATCATCACCCATATCAACCAAATCATTAATAATAGCATTCTCTCCCTCATAATTAATACCATCTAGATTGCTATTATGTTCCTCAATACCCATTTGGACTCCCACAACTAGGTTATCGCTGTTTACATCTAATGACTCATCATCTCTAAGTGGTAGTGTTGTCATTTTTAATCTAAAACAAAAATGATTAATGACTGTTCATTATAGAATGAAAAAATAACTAATTTATTAAATATTGTAAAATTTAAAAATACCAAATTGCTCACTGTATGCTTGCAACAATCTAAAACCCAACACTCTGCCTTCTATCAAAACATAAATAGTGAAAACAATCCTGTAATTCACTACAACAGAGAAGCCAACACAAAATCAATTCATTATCATCAATCATAGAGCCACTATGACATATAGAAAACAAGAGCAGCCTAAGAACAGATTCAAAAATCACGGACAGTGTCCGTATACATTACAATGAAATGACTGTACAGAAAAGAAGAGCAAAAAAATCACGAAACCACTCCAGTATCCACAATCTACTGTTCAATATTTCGTAATGTACACATCATAACATATACATTAGACACCGAACCGAACCAACATAAAATTATCTGAATCATCCTCAAATCAAAATAGCAAAGATGAGCAGAAGGAAAATGAACCTGACCAACCAAGATCAAGTCGATTTGTTATCTACTAAGAGAGTAAGAGGACAATGAACCTAAATATCGCTTTCACCTCCAACCGTCCAACGTGATTAAGGATTTGAAGCCAAGAAGGAGATGCTAGAAAGGTGAAGGTGCTAAAGATGCTCGATGTGAGGGAACTCAAGGAAGCAAGATGTGAGAGAGGCAGAGCTCAAAAAGGTGAGAAAGGAGAGACGCGAGCAGCGACTAGCGAGAATGCAAGTTGTGAGTTAGGGTTGGGGGCCTTAGGGTAAAGACGTAGAGCCTATAAGGCTTTAACTCAGCTTGCTGAATATCTGAACGGGTTCGGGCGACGAGTCACGATTTGAAATTACTGATCTCGAGCTCAAACAAATCGATCTATCCTTTATCGAGCTCGAGCTCGAGCTCGATATGCACGAAACGAGCACATCAGTCGAGTTTCGAGCCGGTCATGAGTCGACTTGACTGGTTGCACTAGGGACCGTAGTTTATATCGAGATAACTTCATCTTGAAGAGATGAAGCCCTATTGAGAAGCTCGTGCGATGCCTCCTCACTAGTAGCTCTATGGACCAAATGTTGCCAGAATTCTCACCAAAGTTAGTCTAGGGATGATCTTTGGTGCTCGAATCGGTCGAAAATTGATTCGTTCTTGATCGCTGGAGCTTATAGAATGTGTGGGTGAAGTTAATTAGGAAATGATGGAGGTTAAGTGAGGTTTGATGGATATAGGCCTCGGTTTCACTCGATTTTGCTGTTGCCAGCGATGAGGAGGCCAAAGAGTATCGAGAAATCACTCGGGAAGCTCATCTCGACTCACTCTTGCTCTGAGAATGCTTGGTTCTGTGTTGGAATGAGATGGGGAAGAGTATATTCTCCTCCCCCTCAAATCCAGCGGCTTGGATGATTTCTACCATTGGCAATCATCCGGCCGGCACAGGTGGCTGGGGACGTCAGAGGGGTGCTGAGGTGGCTCGGCTTGAGTGGGTGAGTGAGGGAAGGTGGGCTGACATGGCTGAGGTGGAGTGTCCTCCTTCTCCTAAGTGAACCAATGGGAAGAGATGAGTTAAGTTACACCCCTTGACCATGGCTGACCCAACCAGCTTTCGGTCAGGTTAGCTAGTGGTTCAAGGTTCAAATTAAGCTAAGAAAGGCTGCCAAGTCCTAAGGGGTAGGTAAGACCACCCAAATGTGAGTTTTGTCCCATTTAGAGAGCTTTACCCAATGGGTATTGGGTCAATTCGGGTTTGATTTGAGTTGGGTTGGATTTCGACTGACCCATGGTGACCCAAGGATGGGTCATGCCAAACTTGAATGGGTTTGGGCTTGGTTTTAGTGGGTTTGGCTCAATTTGACCCATGTATGTAAAATTGGGCTATGTTGGGTTAGGTTGACCAATTTGTCAAATTGGATCAAACCATGGGTTGAGATATATTCAAATGATGATTTGAGATGTTTAGGATCAATTAGTTTGATTTGGTTTGGAGTGATTTTATTTTGGCACAAATGGGTTCATATGGATCAAATGGGCTAAGTTGACCAAATTGGCTTGGGTTAAGTGTTGGTTTAGGTTCAATTGATCATTTGAAGATGATTGTAGGTTTTGGTTTCAATCAATTTGGATTTAGTAATGATTTAGACCAATTTAACCCTTTAGGTCAATTTGGGCTAAATGACTCAATTGGGTTGACTTGGTCAAATTGGGTTCAACCAAATGTTTCATCATGTTCAATAATCAATTTGGAATAGATTTGAGTCATTGGTTTCAATCAATTTGTATTAGCTTGAGTTTTAGCCTAATTTAGACTTTTAGGTCAAATTGGTCAAATGGTCAATTAGACTTGGTTCGGTTCAATTGATGGTCAAGTCATATTCAAAGATCAATTTAGGGTTGGTAAGAATCATTAGCTTCAATTGATTGGGTTTAGAATGAAGTTTGGTTCTGTTTGGTTCATATAGGCTAATTAGGTTAACTTGAATGAAGTGATCAAATGACTCGGTTTGATCACATTGATTGTAATTGATCATTCAAAGATGGTCAACAATCATTGTAGGAGGCTTTGAATGAGTTGGTTCAATCCAATTTGAATTGGATTGAAGTTTGGCTCAAATGAGTCATTTCGGTGGGTCAATTGAGTTGGTTTGAGTTGAATCAAGTTTGGATTGAGTTTGGTGATTGATTTAGGGTTGATTGATGGCTTTGATTGCAATTGATTCGGGTTTAATTGAATTTTTGGCTCATTTGGGCATTTTGGGTTCAAATGGGCTAACTTGAGTTGATTGAATTGATTTTAGTTAATTGCTTGATTGTAGATTTTAGAAGAACTTTAAATAATAGTTTGAATAGTTGAAGTTCTTTTGTGAAAATCAATTGGATTTAGTTTGATTGAAGAAGGTTTAGATTAGATCCATAGGGTTGAATGATTATAGGTTTGATTTAGGTTATTGGTTTCAATCATTTGACTTGGAGTTTGGATATGATGTGGGATCCAATTGGGTTTGATTATATTGATTTGAGATTTGGTTTTGCTTGATTGGATAGACATAAGTCTTGGGTTAGGCCATAAGATAAGTAGATTCCCTTAGTCCTAAGGTATAAACTTAAGCCTAGGGCAAACCTCACTAAGTATCTAGGCTTAAATTTAGTGTTCACTTAGCCACTAACAGTTTCCTATAACTAAAGAAAATCATAGTGTCTAAAAGAATCCTAGATCTAAGATAGGATGGGTCAATCCTCACTCCAAAAGTGAGGTCAATAGAGACGAACGAAACCTTTGCTTGGTCAAGAGGAGGAACTTGGGAGGCTGAGAGTTCGGCTTTGCTCGCAATGTCTAGCAGGAGTCACAAGAGAGAGAGGGAGAGGGATGCTGCTCGGCTCTTGCGTGACCTAGAGTGACCGAGAGTTTGTTTGAGAAGAGGGAGGCGTGCGAATGAGAATTTGAACCGAATAGGCTCTTGATTTGGGGGAGTATTAGGGCCGGTTGAATGTGTTGATTAGCTACCCAAGTGGCAGCCAATGCGAAATTAATTGGAGGAGTGGGCGGCTGATTTGGGTGGCTTGTTGGGATATGAAAGGTTGATATTTAGGATTAATTTGGACAGGCATTAATCACCCCTAACTAATATTTATCATGGTTTAGCATAATAATGATATTATTATTATGAATAATTCATTAAAATTTTGATGAATTATTTCACGTGATAAACCCTAATAATATGGGTATCAATTTTGGATAATTTTCATATAACAACATATGTGTTCGATCGAGCATTTGGACAAATTCAACGATGATCAAACTGAATTTAAGCAATCAAATTTCAAATTTGAGATTATGTGACGACATATTTTGAATACTTTATGCAATCAAATTTCTCGAATCAAGATGATTTTGATCGATTTAAATTATAATTGAGAGGTTTTAACTTCAATCCATGTGATGTAGCAATTGATATTTACAAACTTCATCGTTTATGCCTAATTTGATTTATGAAGTGCATATATAAGTCAACAAAAATGAGATATTCCAAACCTAAGTATGACAAAAAAAATTTGAATTTTGACTTACTAATGTAAGTTTGGGTTGAGTTCAAGTCAAGTTATTTTAAAAAAATTGAGTTATGTAAGTCAACCTAATGATAATGATTCAAGCCATTTAATTATTCTTTTTTTCCATTGAAAGCCATATGAAAGTATATTTTTTTTTCATTATCATGTCTGCATTCTATAATTTATCAATTTCAAGTCAGCTTAATCTTTATCTAGCGCAAGTTACATACTATGCCATTTTAGGTTGGGTTTATGTTTAATCAAATGGGGCTTGAGTCGAGATATTTGACCCATTTGACAAACAAAAAGGGTTCAGATTGACCATATTCAAGCTAGATCTAAATGCAATCAAGTAATAGCGTCCCTAGCAAAAAGATATGAGCAAAAACTAATGAGACCCACATAAAGTGACATGCTTTTTTAAGTTTTATCAATCTCTTAATTTAATCACTTGAATTCAGTCTTTTTTAGAATTGGCTTTAAAAGCTCATCAATGTCCCCATAACAAAAACTAATCAGTGATATTTTTAACAATTTTCAATCAATGAGCTTATATCTTATTGGGGTAGCCGAGCCAAGTTGTCGCTACTATTAATTGAATGATTTTATGAAGTATTATAATCACATCAATGTTCATGGTTTGCAACCTGCAACTCTATGAGAAGTCTATTGAACATTATTATAATTTAAAGAATGCCTTAACAAGATTTTGGCAGGTGAACTGTAGAATGATCATTATTGAACCTGAAATATATTGAGTGATTTAAAAATACTCATGAAATAAGTGGTGATAGTTTTTGCCATGGAATAATCATCATTGCCATTGCCGTATCTCCTTTGGGTGTCACAATGAAAGATGGATAAAACTCAAATTGACGCAATTCTGCATCAAAAGAATATTAAAAATATGAACCATGTGGATTGACACAATTCTTAACATCAGATGTATTAGCTATTGTATCGATGAAGAGCATGAAGAAATATGAAGAAATATGATGTGATGAAATTGCAAAATTTAGTGAAGCATTGAGTCTTTAAATACAAGTTGAGTACAAGGCTAACCGGCTAAAGGCATGTCTGCCTGGGCATCAAGAATCATGCCACTCAGTGCCAATTCTATCCCACCAATGTGTGTGCCGACCAAAGCTCATATGAGCAAAGTGGCACATTGATGCAATAAATTAAAGAACTAAACTCCTTGATGCAATTTTGCATTATTCAAGTTTGCTTTGTTGAGAAAGAGCATCGTGAGCAACTTAGAAGGAATTGCTTCCACATCTCTTCCTTCAACATCTCCCATATAATAATAAAAGCTCTCTATATCACAAAACCATCAAAAACTCTGATATTCTGCCAAGTTTTGCGCCGCGCAAAGCGCATACTTCTAATCGTCACATAATTCACATCAGCAATATAAGCTACAACAAAGTATTACTCTAAGAGTCATGAGAAATTTTTGATTCCCTTTGCACTCCTCTTTCCATCAAAGGGCTATTGTGCATCAACACAACAAACTTGATTGGATCGACGACATTCAAATTGTTTTCATTCGATAGCACAATCATAGTGCACGCATTGCACCGTTTACATGTGCTATGGGCATAGCTCTACATGTCACCTTATTTGGCCATGTGTCAACATGCAGGTCACTTAACACCAATAAGTCATTACAAGCACATACATTTGCCACACACTCATACACATATTATTGCAAACATAAATCGTCAGCGTCGGACAAATCACTACAAACATGATTTATACACTTGCCCGTGCCCAAATTTATAGCCACGGGCTTATCACAACTTAATTTATCTGAAACTTGTGACCGAAGTTGAAGGATGATGCAAATCCAACTGAATCAAAAAATAATTTCTAAATGTTGAACCTCACGTTATTTGTGGACGATTCTTACCTCTTTTTTTCTCTAATATAAAATCACTTTTCAAAAAAAAATGAGAAAAAAATGAGCTCAAAACTTAATCAGAATGCGTCTAAAAATCAGATGAGGAAAGTTGCAAATATAATGAGCAAGCAGATGAGGAAACAAGGATAAACATAATGGTACTAACTAAGTTGTTTTAAGATAAGAGTTCCATTATAATAATAAAAAAACAAGTTCCATAATAAAATGTATCCTAAAAGAAGACTGAAGACAGAAATATCCTGAAGAAAGTACGATTTGTCTCAACAGTATGAACCTTCCAGTTTCCAAAAAAAGACATGCAAATAACCTTATGATAAACTGAAGAAAATCCAGAAAAAAAAAAAAGAGAATTAAAAAAGCTAATCAGGAAACATCCTGGTTTCTCACAAAAAGCAGTTAATCACTTGTGATGATGAAGGCGGAGTCCCCTAATCGTCATCCTCCGATGTTCAAAACTCCATGGCCTGTAACTGGTCTTTTCTGTAAGAAGGCAACAAAAAACAGTGACAGTTCAGAATTACTAAATAGTTTTGAGATTGCTTAGCTATTAGACATAATATAATGGCTGGTTTTGATGGGCAAATAGTAAGTTCTGTTAGTTTATAGGTTATTAGAATTATTAGCTTGTTTAATAGGTTAATAGGTGCTTTTCTAGCATATTAGAATATTTCAAGAAGAGTTACTAAAGAGGACAAAACCCTTGATACATGAGCCAAATGAAAATGCATGCCTTATGTTTTTCTAAGAAAAAGGTAGGCATTGTTAGGAGTATGAATCGAACCCATGATCTCATAGTTGGGAGCTAGAGAATGAACTACTAGACCACGGCCCGTTTTATAAGAGGTTGGCATAATAATAAGTAGAAAAGGTTCCAAGGGATGTTTATGGTCAAAGGAAAAGTGGAAAGATATTGAGCATGACTGTAATTTAGAGAACGACAAGAATAAGAGACTCCCCCAAGAATCAATGAGGTTCTCTGATAGCCTATATATATATACCCTCATGTGGAAAAAATAGAGTTTTGCAAAAATTAATAAACTAGCTTTGATAGCTGCTTCCTCCCTCATCACCTGGAGTTGTAGAAATCCTCGAATGGCCTAGAGCCTTCTCCCTCAACTACCTGAAATTTTAAGATCAAAGTTGTCTACAAATCTTTAAATTACGGTGTTTCAGTGTCGTTTACTGTTTAATCTAATTTGTTCATATCATCAGCTTCCTCTCACATTATCATGGATGTCAATCAAATGGCTCAAATATTGATTGGCTCAAACCAATTCAATTCTGAGCCATCTTGGTTCAACTCAAGCTGCCTAGCAATTAATTATTTTTTTATATTGTATTTTTAAAAATTATTTTATATGAATATATGTATAGGTGGATGAGTGGCTTTACTCTTAGAGATAGAATACAAAATGAGTAAATTCGGGAAAAAGTTGGAGTAGCTCCAGTGGTAGATAAAATTAGGGAGAGTCGCCTTAGATGGTTTAGCCACATAAAGCGTCGGCCGTCCGATGACCCGATTAGGAGAGTAGATGCATTAGATTTGTCTTATGTTAAGAAAGGTAGAGGTAGACCTAAAAAGGCTTGGTTAAGATGTATAAAAAATGATCTTAGTATACTTGATTTAAATGAGAATTTGACACATAATAGGACACAATGGAGACGAAGGATTCATGTAGCCGACCCCACCTAGTGGGATTAAGGCTTGTTGTTGTTGTTGTTGTTGTTGTATATGTATTTATAAAATCTATTTCAAATCATATTATGTAAATATATTAAATATTTTATGTTTCAAACCAATTGTAAGCACACTAGATTGAGTTAGGCCCAAGCTCAAAACTAACCTGAAATTGGGATCGAGCTGAAATTCTAGCACATGGCTCGCTCTATTTGAGTCAAATATCAACCCTATCCCCAATCTAAACTCTACGCCCTATGTGAAACTTCTAATCACTTAAAATTATATAAAGATGAAACAAAACAAAGAAAAGGCAAGTTTCAAATGCTATACCTGAATTCAAGAGGACAGCGCCTGACCACATACTTTTCATCAATCTTCAAAATAAAAAAATATATATATGTAGGTCAGTGAAAATCTATAATAATTTAACAAAAGAAAAAGTAAGTAAATAAATAAGAATCCGCCTTAAATTTTAGAGCAATAAACCAAAAGAAAAGTTTTCTTTCAGAGAAAACCGTAGCAAGAAAATGTAGCATCAATATCTAGCAGTAAAAAGTTTACCTCGAAGTAGAAACTGTAAATCACCAAGCTGAATGCCGTTGAGGATAAGTTTATTTGGGTACTATCATATTCTAGTAAGCTGGTGTCCAAAGGTAATTTATAATTACTTATCTGCAATTTAAAGTAACTAAAACCAATCAAAACTAGGTATGATGCTTGGGACTTCCCCGCCAAGTATCTCCGTCTCTGTCTCTATCTCTAACTCTAACAACTCTTCTAACTCTAAGTTTATCAAATCCCCCCAAACTAAAACAGTAGAAAAGATATCTCCAATTAAACAAAATTCATCATGTTCTACCTAGCATTTGTGGCTTGGAATGTTCATGGGTTTAATGGATTTGATAAGATCGTTGCTTACAAGGATCTTATCGTTTCTTACATCCTAGAATTTTTGTGTTTTGGAATGTAAAGTTAATCACAATCATCTTGATTATCCTAGGTTTAAAAGCACAAATCAACTCTTTCTTAATGAGGACAGCAGTAAGAACTTTCCACATTTTCAAGCTGTTAGAATATGGATCAAATGGATACTAATACTTCTAACTCTCTCCAATCACTATAGACTATCAATACATTCATGGCCTTGCTAGATACAGTCAGAGTTTGTTTTTTTTTTTCTTAACTATTGTCTATACTGCCAATTCTCAACATAAGAGAGCTTCAATTTGGCATTCCCTGAAAATTATAATTGGCTCAGTTAATAAGCCTTGGATCAGGCTAGCTGATTTCAACTGCTGCATATTTTTCTATGAAAAAGTTTGTGGTAATATAATTCCTAATAATAATGTTTGGGGCTCAAACAATATGATCTTTGAATTTGGTTTGCAGGATTTATCCTCTATTGGTCTTGCTTATACTAAGTTTAATCTCAGAATTGATAAGCCTATTAGCATTAAACTGGTCAGAGTTTTGGTTAATGAGCTTTGACTGAAACAGTAGAACCTTTCTATAAGCTCTTCAACCTAAATGTTCGGATCACTCTCCTATTGTAGTTCGCACTAATCCTTGCTCTATCAACTACAGATTTCAATTTAAAAACTGGTGGACTACTCAAAAGCAATTCGAGCAACTTCTTCTTAAGGTTTGGTCTTATGAGGAAATAAGTGATCTTATCTTCATTCTATACAAGAAATTGGATAGGCTTAGGAAACTCATCAGGCAGAAACATTGGTCTTCACCTGATTCATTGAAAATTTGGATTAACCAAATAACAAATGAGCAATCAATTATTCTTAGAAGTCTGAAAGATAGCCCATTGGATCATTCATTTAATTATATGGCTAAAAATGTGGGGGTTTTTTAATTCCTATTCGCTATGGGCATTATGACTCTTTTAGAGGGCTAAAGCCTGATGACTCTATCATTGTGAAAATGATTTAGAATTCCTTGATGACAAAATTAAAGGTAGGAAAAATTGCAATCACATCAAAGAGCTTTCTATCCATCTTGACCATTTTACAACATCCTCTAGTATCGCGCAACGACTGCCATTTCATACTATCAAAATCTTTTCAATTCTAGCATCCCTCACCATGAGTAACCCTCATTCTTTCCTATTGGAACAATGATCCTCCCCATTGCTTGCCAAAGTTCATGGTTGTCAACTCTGGCTTGGATATTAAAGATGTTCTTTTCACTTTTAAATGTTCATCTCCTTATCTGATGACTTTAAATTTGAATTCTTCTATAATATCTGGGACATCACCAGAGCTCTTCTCTGCTAAGTTCATCATTTCTTTCTAACAAGGAAACTGCCTATAAAGCTAAAGCTACTGCAATTGTCCTCATCCCCAAAAAACCTCATGCTTGTGGAATTTCTGATTACATGTTGATTTATTTATGTAATGTATTTTACAAAATTATTGTGAAAACTCTAGCTAACCACATGAAACCTATTATGCTTCTCATCATTCACAATAATCAAGCCAAGTTTCTTCAAAGCAGAATCTCTATAGACAACATTATACTTACTAATGAAATCTTTCATGAGGTTTATTGGAAATACTTGGGAATCTCTCCTGTGCTAACCATAACGAAGGCAATTAATTCAGTTTATGAAAAGTTTCTTTTTGATTAAATGATTTCAAAATGTTTCACTTAATTGTTGATTAAATTAAAGCTTATATTGAAGACAAGGCTATCCATCATCTCCATACTTATTTTGATTGATTATGGTTGCTAAAGATGGAGAGTTGGTTTTTCAAAGGCATTAATTTGAATCAACACAACTTTTTCCCACCTCCTCTATGTCGACAATCTTTTAATTTATAGGGAAGTATCTGTCAACAACATTATCCAACTAAAAGGCATTATTCTCAAATTTGGTGAAGTTATTGGCCTTAATATTAACAACACTAAAAGCTCCATTTTCTTTTCTACTAAAACTAATAACATCGCCTCCGTAAGCTCTATCCTAGCTATTCCTATGGCTACTACTAAGATTAAACATTTTGAACTTCCCATTCAATAAAATCTTTCAGTCTTATTGATTTTTAGCCAATAATGCACAAAATAATCTATTTGCTTAATGCTTGGTAAAATCTCTATCTTATGTTAGCATATTACAATTTTTAAAGTTCACCATCTAGAACTGCAATGCTTATTGGGTTAAAGCCCTACATAGTCCCAAAACCTATATTATGTCATTAAATGAAATTTGCTCCAACTTTCTATATCACAATTCTACTTTTACACACAAAATTCATCTCATCTCTTCAGGCAATAAATGCAAACCTAAGGTATATGGAGGATTGTGACCTTTCTTCTATAGTTGATTTATCATTTGGCTTCGATTCATCTCTGATTTAAGATAGTGGAAGAGCACATATGATTCTATGAAAAAATTTTTGACAAAATTCCTCTTATATGAAAAAGCTTACTACTTATCCTATTTTATTTAAATCTAAGATGACCGATCATGGTATCAATGGTGGAAGTATCATTCTTCTTTAGGACCCTTGGCTAAAAAATAAATCTCTATATGAAGTTTTTAGGCAGAATGTCATTAGATTCACCTCTCTAGATCCAAATTCATTAATTTCATCCATATTAAATGGGAATTTATGTTACACCTCCCCTTTTGCTGACAACTTTATCAAAAGCTCTATTGTTGCAACTCCAATTGGTAATGGTAACGTTGATCTTATTTATTGGAACAGTCTCTCTAATCCAAACTTTAAATCCTTATTCCAATCTTCTATGCTAATAGTCCCAAAGTGGAATGGTACTCTCAAATTATCATAAAAATTATGCTATTAAATACTCTTCATACACCTGGCTATGTCTTATGAATGGCTTGAAAATCTGTAGCATTCTTAAAGCTCACAACATTGGCAATCACAACTTTTTATGGTTTTGCTCAAATGAATTTGAGACTAAAAAACACTTATTCTTTGAGTGCCTTTCCATGTTCAAGCATCTTCCTAGATGCTTACCTTGAGCAAATGTCTTTTTATTAAAGCCTACTCTCTTCAAGCTTTTAAATTACATTAAAGAGATGCACAATGTCAATATCTACACCAATATTATTTCTATTTTGTTACCTTTTGCATTGTATGCTTTATAAAAAGAGAAAGGAACAACATATTATTTGGCAATAACATAAGCTTTTCCACTTTATAATTCAGAATTCACATACCTGTGACCAAAAAGATTATACTTTGAAAATTTTCACAACATTCAGCATTGTTCTCGATTAAATTATGAGGCAGCTACTCTTTAGTGCTGTCATTGGTTCGGACTCCTTTTGGTTTTTGCTTGTTGTTTTCTCTGTTAGCATTTTTATTATTGGGAGTGGAAACAAGTTTTGGCTCTTGTTTTGCATGGTTGGCAGGATTTATCTTATATTCAGAAAATTAGTATGGTTCTTTTTTTTTATGACGATGGTAAGTTTTTTTCCAGCCAGTTCTAATCAGATGCTTCCATAAATACTTTGGTTGTCTCTGATTATATGTCAAACTTAGGTCTCATCTACATGGCCATAGAGTTAGTTGATTATTTTGCTGAAGTTCATTTTTTAATAAGCCAAATCCTTGAAAGAATTTATTATCCTTTTTTTTTTCTTTTTGGCCTTTCCTCATACAGAAATGTAATCTTTTCTTTATCTTGATTATTTGTAATCATCTCTCAATATCATTAATGGAATGAACAAATGCTCTCAATTTTCCCAAAAGGAAAATTCATCTTCCTTTGATGAAAACCAAGATCTTACACACTTTTTGTATCAAATGCTTTTTAAGCAGGTGTATTTATAGAAAAACAGGACCTACATCACCTTTTAGTATTATATGATTTTGAAGCAGCTGTGTTTATGGAAACTGATATGATTTCATGAGGTTTTTTTTTTATGTAAAACAGCTTTTAGTTCTTTTATCTGTCTTATTTCTTATTAAGGGTGGTTTATAAATGGGTGGCCTGGTACATAATAAGTGTTTCTTATAAATATCCATGATTTCGATGCATTGGAGGGTCTTCTGGTGAGTTTTCTTTCTCAGGATATCCTGAGAGTTTTGGGAGAATTCCCTAGTCTAGGAGAAGTGAGGAGAAGGAGCCATGGTGTGGTCTTAAGACCTTGCCAAGATTGATTTGCCAAGCTCCTTTATATTATCTATGTCGGCTGTCAATTCCATTCCAGTAAATTTCAAAACCCAACAGCTCGTTGCAAGGATTTATCTATTGTTTCAGACGTTAGGTTCAGAGTTCGGCCAGGATAGTATGAGTTCTTGCAAGTTCTTGTGTAAGAAGTAGAGCCTTTAAAGAAAACTTGCTAAAGCCCGTCCAACCTCACAGTCCTTGAAATCCCTATAACAGCCCTACCATTTCTGCACAAAAAAGTAATTTAATAGGTTCTCTATTTTCTGATTAGTTCACCGTTCATTTCACCCATTGTTTCTTCGTTTATGAATAGATAACTATCTTGGCAATTAAAATCCCTGTAGGTGTGGCTGGACCAATCCCATCAGGGAAAAAGAATCTGAGAGACTTAGGAAAATTAAAGTTTTCAACCTATTCTTGAATCAAGAATTGAGCTCACATCAGATGTCTAGAATAACTTCAGCAAGTAAACAGCCACCATCAAGTCCGGAGAAATGGAATAATCAGTTTTCAAGGGTGTTCCTTGGAGAATAAAAGTCTTGAGAATACAATTAACCTTAACAGTGAACCTTTTATGTTTGTGTAACTATTATCATCATAGAGTTGTATTCAGTTTAGTGGGTTTTTTCTTGGATTTGGATTTATCAGATCCCTTCTTAACATAGGTGTAGTTTTGTGACAGTAAAATTTGTTTCAGTCATTATAGTCTAATTGTTATACAATCATTGTCAAATTTGATATTAGAGCCTAAGTTCGGATGCCACCTTGAACAAACCAACCGCACCAAAATCAAGAAATACCAATAGAGGAATTACATCATAAAATTCAACAATTAGAAAATAGATTGGCAGTGTATGAAAGATGTGAACGTGAATCACTTTCATTTCATTCGGATGACAACTATTTAGATCGCAAGGTGGACAACCATTTCCATCAAACGTTTCAAGAATCATCCGAATAGGACAAACCTTATTGTACAATGGAATCAACAAGACGTTATCATGATTTTTAGGTTAAGATAAACATTCCTAATTTTGAGGGTGGATTAAACCCAGATGATTTCATTGATTGGCTACATGAAGTAGAGCACATATTCAAATATATAGACATACCTACTGATAAAAGCATTTAACTAGTGGCCACCAAATTAATTGCATCCATTTGATGGGAAAATCTTAAATGAATAAGAGCTAAGGAAAATAAGAATAAGATTGTCACATAGGAGAAAATAATATATATATATATATATATATATATATATATATATATATATATATATATATATATATATATATATATATATATAGTAATTGTTATCTAATTTCAAACAAAATGATTTCAACTAAATTTGTCTATATAACAACAAATTGTTGAATTTGAACAAATAATATTGAAATGTGATATGATCGAACCCAAAGAGCAAATCATCGCCCGATTCATTGGTAGATTTCATCCTTCCATTGCAAATATCATACAATTATAATCATATTGGGCATTACCTAAATTAGTTTTAAAAGTGAAATGACAGTAATCTAACATATAGAACTTTTCTTCCAATTTAGGACAAGAATTTCATAAAGCTAGTAAGGAAATTTGTGATGACACCTACTGCGTGCTTTCTAAAAATAGCATTCCCATCTATACACAAACATTAAGAAGCCATGATACCAAAAATCCAAATATTAAAAATACACTAATAACATGCTTCAGATTCCTATGATTTGAATATACAACAACAATAAGCTTTTATCCCACTATGTAAGGTCGGCAACATAAATCTTTCTTCTCCATTATGTCATATTATGTGTCAAATTCTCATTTAATTCTAGTAAACTAAGGTCATTTTTTATACATCTTAACCAAGTCTTTTTAGGTTTACCTCAATCTTTCTTAACGTAAGGCAAATCTAATACATCCACTCTCCTAACCAGGTCATCAGACAGCCGACGCTTTATATGGCCAATCCATCTATGGCGACTCTCTCTAATCTTATTTGCCACTGGAGCTACTCCAACTTTTTCCCGAACATACTCATTTTGTATTTTATCTTTAAGAGTAAAGCCACTCATCCACCTGAGCATCCTCATCTCTGTAAGGCCAACATTCTACAGCATAAATCATTGTAGGTCTTACCACCACAACAACAACAATAGCAGCAAGCCTTTATCTCACTAAGTGGGTCGGCTACATGAATCCTTCCTCTCCATCATGTCCTATTATGTGTCAAATTCTCATTTAATTCAAGCATACTAAGGTTATTTTTCATACATCTTAACCAAGTCTTTTTAGGTCTACCTCTACCATTCTTAACATAAGGAAAATCTAATGCATCTACTCTCCTAACCGAGTTATCGGACGGTCGACGCTTTATGTGGCCAAACCATCTAAGGCGACTCTCTCTAATCTTATCTGTCACTAGAGCTACTCCAACTTTTTTCCCGAACATACTCATTTCGCATTTTATCTCTAAGAGTAAAGCCACTCATCCACCTGAGCAAATAAGATTTCCCCTTAAGTCTAAGCGGTACTTTTCTATCACACAATAAGCCAGATGCATTCCTCCACTTCTACCATCCAACTTGAATTCTACTAATAACATCTCTATCTATTTCACCATTTTTTTGAATAATATAGCCTAGATATTTGAATCGCTCACTTTTTTTAAAAACTTAAGTCACCCAATGTCACAACACCATCACTAGAATCTACAACTAAAATTACACTTCATATCTTCGGTTTTAGATCTACTCAAACGAAAACCTTTAGACTCTTAGGTTGACCTCCATAATTCAAGTTTCTCATGGACTCCCTCTTTAATCTTATCAACAAGAAGAATGTCATGAGCAAAAAGCACACACCAAGGTACATCTTCTTGTAAATGCCGAGTAAGAACATCCATAACTAAAGCAAAAAGATAAAGGCTTAAAGCCCATCCTTGATGTAATCCAACTGAAATAGGAAATATTTTGTCAATCCTCCTTGTGTTTGGACACAAGTAATAGCTCTAGTATACAAATCCTTAATGACTTGAATATAACCAATATTAACTCCTTTCTTTTCTAAAACTCTCTAAACAACATCTCTTAAAACGTTATCATAAGCTTTCTCTAAATCAACAAATATCATATGTAGGTCCTCTTTGTTTTCTCTATACTTCTCCATCAAACCTCTCAACAAATGTATAGCGTCCATAGTAGATCTACATGGCATGAAACCAAACTGATTTTAAGAAACTTTTATATTACATCGTAACCTATGCTCAGTTACTCTCTCCCACAATTTTAATATATGACACATTAACTTAATTCCTCTATAATTTGCACACTCTTGTGCATACCCTTTATTCTTAAATATAAGAACAAACAAACTCTTTCTCTACTCATTTGACATCTTTTTAGTCTTTAAAATAACATTAAAAAGATTTGTAAACCAAGAAATTCCTTGATCTTTTAAACATTTTCACACTTTTATTAAAATATCATCAGGTCCTACTATTTTTCCATACTTCATTTTCTTTAAAGCTTCTCTAACTTCAAATTTATAAATACGACAATAAAAATAAATTCTCTATTTTTTTAAGTCATTAAGGTTGCTAAAATCAATCTTATTTTTAAATCCTTCATTGAAAAATTTATCAAAATACCTCATCCACCTATTTTCAATATCTTTTTCTAAAAAAAGCACTTTATGATTTTCATCCTTAATACACCTCACTTGAACTAGATCTTTACTTCTTCTATCTCTTTAGTTAGCTAGCTTATACATACATCTTTCACCTTCTTTGATATCCAATCTATTGTATAAATCACTAAAAGTTAAATTTTTTACATCATATATTATTTTCTTAGAATCTCTATGATGTCACTTTATATCTTTCTCAATTCTCCAAATTTTTTAATTTTATAACAATGTTTTTTATTTTTTATCTTTTCTTGCACATTTTGACTCCACCGCCAACTATTTTTATTAAAAGATATTTTCCCTTTTAATTCTCCAAGTATATTTTTTGCAATTTACTTAATTTTACTGACTACTTTTTTCCACATAACATTAGCTTTTTTATGAACATCCCAAATTCTAAGCTCTTGTAGTTACTTAAAAATATTTTTATTAGTATTCTTTAAGTGTCCCCATAATCTTAGGATAATAATTTAATTTATTATTCATCTTTCAATCCTTCATCTTAAAATCTAAAACTAATAGTCGATGTTGGGTACTTAACTTTCACTCGGAATGACCTTAAAATCTTTACAATCTAAACGATCTATTTTTCTTATCAGAAAATAATCAATCTGTGTTTTATTAGATTCATTTTTATAAATAATAATATGCTCGTCTCTTTTCTTAAATAAAGATTAAGAATTACAAAAATCAAAGCTGAAGAAAAATCTAATATCCCTACCTTCTTCATTACCACTCCAAATCCATAGCCACCATAAATACTTTTAAAATCTTCTACCACTCTACCAAACTGTCTATTTAAATCTCCTCCAATAAATACATTTTTTTCAAGAGATATATTTTGTATTAATCCGTCTAAATCATTCCAAAATTTTTCTTTTGAGCCTACATTCAAACCTACTTGAGGAGCATAAACACTTACAACATTGATAATCTTAATATCAATGATAATCTTTAAAGCTATAATTTTATCTCTAATCCTATTAATATTTATAACATTATCCTTCAAACTTTTATCTATAATTAAACCTACACTATTTTTAATTCGACTTCTACATGAATATCAAAATTTAAAACTTAAACTATCAATCTCCTTGATCTTCTCCCCAACCCATTTAGTTTCTTGAATACATAAAATATTTATCTTCCTATGAACCATAATATCTATTAATTCCATTAATTTACCTGTAGGAGTACATATATTCTAAATTTCTAACCTAATTCTAGTTTCATGGACTAACTTTTGCATCCGATAATGGGAACCTCTTATTTATCATCGATCCGCGCCAATGAACGCCTTGCATACTTTTCTCTCGTATTCGTCATACTGCTGCGTTTGGGATGCCCTAGCATCAACACAATATTTCAAATGATTCATGTCATGATTGTTTCAACAAGTATTACGCTAGCTGTCGACTGCCTATCACAACCCTCTACTTTTCACATCCGATACTTGGGACCCGGCAAAGGCAGTGTTAATGATTTGAATATATTACATCAAATTATTTTAATAAATGTGTTGTGTCCTTGATAAAAGAGACCTCACCTAAGAAAGAAAATGAGATAAAATACACCTCTAATGATGATGATGATGATGATGATGATGAGCACTTAGTGTATGTCATTGACGGAGAATTTTTGGTGGTTTGAAGAGTTTCAAGCACACTAGATCAAAGTCTATTTGGAGTTGACATAACATCTTTCATGCTAGATGCAACGTGCAAGGGAAAGTGTTCAGTATGATCATTTGATCGGGAAGTTGTGAAAATATCATCTCCAACCATAAGTCGCAAAAATTAAATCTACCTTCTCAAAAGCACCCTACACCTGCAAATTGTCTTAGAATTCATAAAAGAAATGAAATAGAAGTCATAAGCCATAAACACCCGCCATCTGTTATTAAATTAACCTTGTCAATATGGCAAGCATGCTGTTTATGGTGATTTTAAAAACACGTATACTATAAAATATCAAGATAAGAAGGTAGTTTTGATGCCCATGAAAGACAAAATTAAGGGAAATGCTGAAACTGATACTAGAGCTTCTAAATCCATATTCACAAAAGTAATACAAGAAGGCCCTTCTATTTATGCCCTCATAATAGTGGATGGGAATCAAGCAGAAGAATATGTTCAAGAAGAACAATATCAAGATGTGATTCCCATAGAGTTGCCCCTAAGATTACCTCCAATGTGAGATGTCAAGCATAGAAATGGCTTTGTACCTAGTGTTGTTACTCCTCATCATCTAGCCTAAGCATGAGACATAAGAAGTGTGGAGACTTACAAAACCAAGTAGAAGAAATCCGAGCTAAAAATCTGATTCGAGAGAGTGCTAATCATTGTGTAGTTCCTATTTTACTGACCCAAAAGACAAACAATACATGATCTATGTATATAAATGGTTGATATATGATCGATGATATCCTAGTTATAGTCACTCAACCAAATGATCATTCAAATCATTTATATCAAATTATATTTTTGAAAGTTTTCCCCCTAACCAATAATCCTTCATAGTTTTCATCTCATAGCCTGTCATGCTTAACAATCACATCTAGAAAAAAGTGAATTCTTAATATACCCAATATTTCTACCATACAATGTGGTCATAGAAATGATTATAAAAGGTAAAGTGTAAAACAGTAATAAAGCTAGATTTCACCATCAACCATTATATTTATATTCATCAAATCCATAACATAATTAAACTCATGTCATTTAATGATGAATATAATTTTTATTTTTGATAGTTTATTAGAGTGGCTTTTGGTTGCTAATAAGAAAAAGTCAAGCCTAAACCAGAACACCTCCGCGATTATTTTCTCCATGACTTCTATCAACTCCTCATCTGCCAAACGTAGTTGGATCACCGAGAAAATTTTATGAACCATTTCTCCCTTATCTTCTTCACCCGAAAACTCTATTACATGCAAACACCTCTTGAATGCGCTTTCACAAATCCCCATTAGATTATATACCATGTATCCAGATTCTCCAAAGCCTAAAATTCTTCAAGCCAACAACTTCTTGAACTCACACTTTATAACTACAATTTTCCATATTAAGCTCTTTTGCAAGTTGTTAAGAGAACCCTACTTTTTTATGTGGGAACTAAAAAATACTTATATAAATAAATATAATGAATACACACAAATAACAAAGCTGTAAAACAAGTGATTCAACCAAAATAATAATCTGCATTCATAGAAAAGAAGTGGTCTAATACTAAGAAGTCAAAAAGGTATATAAATTTTAAAAAAAAACACAATAAAAAGCTCTTTCCCAAACCTAAGTACACCCACAAAAAAGCAGCCCCAAACCTCCCAAGATAAAATAACAAAAATAATCACATAATAGAGACAATAAACACCGAGAAATATATCTGAAAAAAATAAATACACTCAAATGCTCCTCAATATACACCACCTCACCTTCCACAACACAATTGCGCTAACCTATTGCACCACCACTATTGTGCTCACACCACACCCACATAGATCATCACAGTCACAAATGAACAAAATGAGTGGGCCACTTTCTTCTCTTCTCTGGTTCTTTCCTTCACTTCCTCTTTTTTCTTCTTCCTTCTTTTTTTTTTTTTTTGTACCCTATCAACAACAAAAACTCTAAAACCCATAAGCGACTACCAATCATTTTCTCATTTCCTTCACCTCTTCCTATTAATGCTATTAATAAGAACTCATCTTAAGCCAGATATTAGGAACATGAGAAAAACAGTATAGCTGTGCAAGAATACAATATATTTGGGGAAAATAATTTAAAATGTGGTTATCCATAAACCATAATTTTAATAGATGTAGGTCCATGATAATTAATTTTGTGCATGTATCTTTATCCAAAAAAGATAAGACAAATAAATTGGCATGGGATATGCTACTGAGGATGAAAAGAATGGCCAAAAAATGGATCAGAATGAATAAAATTAAACTGTTGTCCTTTCTTCTCCTCTTATTAAAAGTAGAAATAAAATGGCATAATTTCACTCATTTCAACCCATATTCTTAATCTGTTCCATTCTCTGTGGCATATCGGAATATATATATATATATATATATATAATTTTTTTTTATTTTTGTGTGTGTGTGTGTGTGTGGTATACTAGTGAAGTACAATATCCTAATATTGGGCCTTCACATTTAAAACATTAATTAATTGTTTCCATTAAACCAACTGCTAACATTTGAAATGCACAAATGATTAATCAAAAAATATTACTAGCATTATTTTAGCTTAGTTAAAATTCAAATACAAATAAGCCCGCAAAAAACAACAAAATTTATAAGTCCTATACATTTTTATTATCAAGTGTAAACATTGCAACATTTCAGTGAGTTCAATATTTTCTGAACAAACCTCTAAAGCACCAATGTTGACTACATGCAACTTATCAACATCTACTTTAAGTAAATACAACCACAAAGCTTTATTTGCTAAAAAGTGTGACTGTGTTACTTTCAAAAATGCAAATAACTTACTCTAGAATCTAATTGATCAAAATAACTGAGAAACAACTAGAAACACTAAAAATTAAGTTTAATTTGGTTGATGATAAATAGACTTGTGTCCTATCAAACAACTTAATCTAGCATGCATCAATTAGAAGGTCAAAAGAAAGTACAATGTCAAACACAACACCGTCTCCCCAAAACAAAGTAGAAATAAGAAAAAAAAACAGCATATTAGAGAAAACAGCTGTCATAATTTCTTCCCCTTACAATATAGAGCTACCTAAAAAATCTCATGAAATCAATAAATTGTAGAAGAATAATGTAGAGAAATAATTATGCCAATTTTGGAGAATAAATTTGATTTCATAACAAGAAGATCTAGTATAAAAATAATTTTTATATTTAAGCAATTAATAAAAAAATATAAAGCAGAAAAAGTACTTCAGATAATTTTTATTGATTTTAGGAAAGAATATGATCATCTAATATGAGAAATGATTTGATGCACATTAAGAAAGAAAAGAGTGTCAAAGACATATTGAAACAATAAATACATATACACATGAGGAAATATTGATTAATATTATAAATAATTGTGAAGTAATAAAAAAGTCGCAACAAGATTATACCAATAAATAGTATTAAGTCTATCTTTTTATATTGATTAGGAGATGCTTGTAAAAGATACTCAAAGTTACATGTCGTGCTGAATACTTTGTGTAGATGATGCAATTATAATCATTAAGATATTTGTTAAATAAGTAAAAAAGTTGAACAAAAGAAAAAAATGTAAAAGATATATAGCTTAAAATTAGTTAAACAATTATTGAGAACATGATTTACAATTTTAGTTGGCATGATATAACAATTATAGGTCAATATTATTAGAATATAAATTGAAATTTAGATGGGATAGCATAAGTATCTTAGATATCTTATATAAAAGAATGGGTATCATTAAGAGAATAATTTTTTTAGAATTAAAGTTAAGTGGTTAAAACAAAAAGTTTCTCGCAAGTATTATCCAAAAGAAGAAATCACAAACTCAAATGTAATTTTTCTACAACTACAATTGGGCCAGCTATATTATATAAAACTATGGATCCAAATGTTGCTAAGTAAGGTAAATTATGTGTGGCAATAATAAGAATGTTAAGATGAATATGACAAAACTACAAAAGATAAATTAATGAATGATATATAAGAGAAATATTTGGAGTAACATTAAAAGACAAAGTAGTTGAAAATTGTTGAAACTGGTTTAGACATGGACAATGTAAGTAGAAAATAGATCCATTAGATGAATAGATAAAATTAGTGCCAAAGAATTGGGAAGGAAAATTCATATGGATAAAATGTATTCAAAATAATTTGTGAAGAATAGGCTTGGCATCTCAAACAACACTAAATAGAAATAAATGAAAATTGAGAATTAATAAAACCAAACCCAAATAAATGAGATATTGCTGATGATAATGATGAAGAATAGTACATTAATTAAGAAACACTATTTTCAATATGATACAAGCTCAACCAACTCTTCATCTTTTAATTGACTCAAAGCATTACCACAATGGTAATAAAACTTCCAACCAAGCAAATTAGATGAGTTCAATACTCATTCTACCTATCAACTAAGCTGTAGTTTAAAAGTTTGGAGAAAGCATGAGATTTTCAAAAAACTCAGATGTACAAATACTTTTCTTTCAAAATTCAAAACGCATCGACACCATCATGGTAGCCAAACAAATTGATTTCAAAAGAAAGCAGTATCCCAAATGCATCCTAAGTATAACCTAATCACTAAAAGGGTATAACTTGCAATATGTAGGTCTAAATAAATTCCACTACATTGGTAATTTAATTTATATGATAAAAACATCACTAAACAAGATGAAGGCTCTATAAATCTAATAAAATGTTGATGAAATTTTTTCACATTTGATAAATTCATGAAAAAGGAACTAAACATTTATATCAATGATGCAATTATATAAACAAACTTTACTCGAAGAACAATGCAAACAGCAAAAATGATGACAACCATTTCATTCAGATTATGAAAGCCAATAGCAGTCCAGTACAAAAGCTCAAAAAAAGTTGGGCTTAACACAAATATTTTAGAATCACAAGATGTACAACAGTTTTACCTACTCTAGTATTTCAAGGTCAAAATTACAAATACATGAATCCTTCTATTTTCTTTCCATAATAATGAGCTTATGTTCAATCATCTTGATCCTTCTTTGCCATTCAATTATAGAATGGATGAACTAACAAAATCAAATTAACTTCATATTTATGTCACCAACCAAATTAAATTAGATGTTTGATCTTCACACAGGAAAATCCAAGCCATTTTATGGGGCTTTCCAATTTCAGCTTGCTTGCCAAAATCATATAAGTAATCTATGGCTCTCCTTCATATTGACATAACTAGGATGTTCAATGTCTGAAGAAGCAAATGCAGAAGATATTGAAGAATCAGAATACCATAGAACTTAAACAGCAGACTTCACTGAATTGGAAGACCCTTCTCATGAGCAGTTGTTGAGCAGATGCCAAAAGAGATAACAATGTTCCTGCTCAGTTACATTCATAGCCTTGGGAAATGTATTTCAGACAAAATAGAACACACCAAACATTGATCACTTCAACATCTCAAATTGAAGAATATCTTCCTATAAGAATTGGAAAGAACCAAAAGATTATTATTTTACAGCTCATGGGCTCCAGATAGCATCAAGGAAAACCATTAAAGTCAACAATCACATCAAACGAACACTCTTGTAAGTGTTTGTCAGACAAAAATACAGTATCATTACTTCGAAGCTTTAAAAGGGCTCCACTCCCCAATCACTTTTCTTAGGGCCTATTCGTTTCTATGCAAATGTTTGGAAATAGTTGGAACTAAATTCTAAAAATAAGTTTCATAGAAATGAAAATCAAATATATTTGTTGTTTTACATGCACTCAATTTTGGAAAGTTGGTACCAATAATTGTTGGAACTGAACTGAATTTAATTTTATCCATCTCATTGAATTTATGTTATTATCATTATAATAATAAATAAATAAACCTTCTTTGACATTTTGTTTTTATATTATTAGTGGTGCAAAAAATGGAAAAATTGATGCGTCGTCCAATCCCCAATCAGTGGTATTTCTCATTTTAATGAAGTTGATCATGTAATTCCTGCTAGAAGAACATTCATATTGAGCTCCATAACTCAATTTCAATCATCTCCAAACACAATTTCAATCATCTCCAAACACATACGTTGAAACAAACTATCATAGCTGGAAAATGTTTAAATCAATGGCACAAAAATGACTTGCGAGTCTTTCTAATCCTCAGAAGGAATAACTAGTATAAAATCTACAACCACCAATTAATCAACCTAGTTTTAAAACTAAATGCACATCTCACTAAGCATAGGAGGACACATGTTTCAAAAAATCAAAAGCAAGAAGCGCTAACCTCTCTGTCCGTCTGAAACAACATGAAACTCCTGCTCCTCGGCCACGGGGTGCAGCTCCACCTCTTTGTCTACCGCCGCAGCAGCTCCATCCCCAACCGACACAACAGCAACACCACCAGCTTCATCGGGATAACGCACGACGACGACGGGGCAGACACAGTGGTGGACGCAGTAATCGCTAACGCTTCCAAGCCTGCCACTGCTGCTCCTCCTCGATGCCCCGACACCCCTGCTTCCCATGATCACAGCACAGAGCCCAAGCCTCTCGACCTCGAGGCAGAGCCTTTCCTTCATATCATGGTCCTTAACGATGTGGATCTTGAAAGGGATCTGCGCCTCGAGAAGCGGCTGGGCGATGTCCTGCGCCTTAGTGGTGGTGAAGGCATCGTAGACATCTTCCAGCTTCTGCTGCGACTTCTCAGAGTCGGCGTCCTCGGCCGCCACCGTGACAGAGTGGTCAATCGATCCCCAGTCCGCACCGTAAAGGACGGAGGTGGGACGGACATGGAGAAGGATGACGGCGTCGCCTGGGCGGAGGTAGTTCTGAACCGCCCACTTCACGGCGTACGCGCTCTCATCGCTCAGATCGACAGCGATCGCGATCCGCCGGTGGGAGGCAGTGTTGGGGCTCGCCGCCGCGGCGGATGAGAAGAATAAACGAGGTGAAGAAGGCTGGATCACCTGCGCCGCCGCAGTAGCAACTACGGCTGGCGATGTCGGTTCGTGGCGTTCGGCGTCTGATGGAGTCTGCTGAGGTTGCATGCCGCTGGAATTTACGATCCCCTCTACTTGGTTGACGAATTCCCCCTTGGTTTTGCGGAAGCCCCAAGCTTTATACTTCTCTGCAGCGGTTTGTTATTTCCTTTTCGAATTCGGGCACGACGAATCGATGCGGTTTTCTTCACTTGCCGGATGAGGTTGGAGGAAGAAACCGTCTAATTGATCGGGAGAGGAAGCTTTGGGAATTTTTAGAAAAACACAATTGAATATGACATTATTTCAATTTGTGGAATTTTCAATTAATTTTATAATATGAAAAATAGAAAACATACGCGTCGATCTACAAGATGGGTAATTATTATAAAAAAAAAAATTGTAAAATCATTTTGTCAAAATTAATGTATAAATCTATTTTAAAATCCATTATAATTAAATTTTGATTAAAATATTTTAATATAATTTTTTTGAATTATTTGGTGACAGTCAGCTACTAATTTCTCATACAAGAGAAATATAATTCATATATATATAATTTATGTAATAAATATTAAATATTAATGAAATATAATATATTTTTATTTGAGTAGTATATTATACTATATCATTAAGAATCATTATGTAAACAGCTCAATTAATAATAATATTTGAGATATCTGAAAAATAAAAAATATAATATTAAAGAAGCTATGCTTGAGTATATTTAATATTTATTAAATGCACATTATACACTGAATCATTTTGAGAAAATAGTACTAATAGTAAAAGAACTAAAAAAAATTAATTACAAATAAAAGTGATATGACACTAAAAATTCTACTAGTCGAAGCACGAATCTTGATGTCAAAAAGCTCGTTGAAATTAATCGAGATCATGAAAATATCCTGGAAAACTTTGGGATATCGTTAAATCTATAAATAGCTTTTTTAAGCATGGAGTGTTTATAAATTAATCGTCTTGTGACGAATCTAATAAGCCCAATATCTCATAATTCGACTTCATTTGAGCATTCAAATGCTTAAAATAAATCAAATGATCAAAGAATCATTCGCTCGATGAAGTGGAATGGTTGGATTTTGCATTTCTGAGGCGTCATCCTATAAATAACATCTCATTCCTCATATGGGGCAAGAGAGAGAGCTCTAAAGCTTGAAAATCCTCCAAAGCACGTCGTCACTCGACGGTTGTCGACCACCGCCGCTGGCCTTCTTTAATCAATCTCAGGTCGGTGTCATGACCTTCATCGTCAATCGATCCCCTTGTTCATCATCATATGCTTAGCAAGTACCACGGCGTGATTGTTATATTCTGTATCATTCTGGTTCTCGTTATCGGTCATTCTCATGTACAATTTTGTAATCCCGTTATCGAGAAATTTTGTACTCAAACAAATACATAATGAAGATTCTTAGCTAAGCCAGTAGTTTTCCCTCTTTTGAGGTTTTCACGTAAAATTTTTGGGTTTTCTTGTTCACTCTTTAAATATACATGTGTGTCTTTGGATTTCATAATAAAATTTAACCTTCACTCTACCACATTTGTTTTCTAACACGCAGCTTTGTGCCGTCAGTGAAGCGAACCCTTCAATCACAATTTTTTGTGAACACCCGTTGGCCAATAGGCAATACTTTCGTACGAGCCTCTCGCTCCAACTCCCATCATTCTCGAATCCAATATTTGAACCAAGGATGTCAAGCTTCACTCACTTATCGGTGGAGGCGCAAGGAATCTCTTTAGAAGATCGTATTGTGAATGGAAGAGTCTCAAAATGAGATGATCCGACTTTTTAGGAACACAATCACTTCTGCGAAACACATCTCCCCAAGATCGATCGTTAGCCATGGGAGGTCAAAATGCTAATCTCCTTGACGAAGTTCCTCCGTAGAAACCGATCTTTGACCTTGTCTGTTCTACTCATTCATCACGTGCAGCTCAACCAATCTTCCACCATTTATTCGGTAGCTTGACACATTCTCATCTTGACCTCGTCATGTTATATGTGGAGAATTATGACGCTTAATGCAAGACAAATTTCATCTTCAAGACAGAAATCATCTTCCCCCTCACCGCGGCTATGAGGAATCCTCACCTTTAGCTAAAGCTATTCTTCAACATCCTATTCTCGTGAGTTTCAAGCTTCCGAGCATTGATTCTTATAATGGGCGATTGACCCACATGAACAAATTGACCATTACAAGACTATCATGCATATCCAACGAGCTCCTAACACACTGCTTTGTCAAGTCTTTCTCGTTACTCTCAAGGGGCAAGCTCGCACTTGGTTCTACTCCCTTCCAAGGGGATCCATCCATACCTTTGATGAACTCGCCAAGATTTTTGTGGAATAGTTCATTCACCGGAGAATCATTAAACATTCCTCTCTCTCGGCATTCTCAAAATGAGTGAATCACTTAAAGAATACTTTCGGAGATTCTCTCCGAAGCTCAAATACACAGGTACCAGAGAGGAGTTTTTCTTGGAGGCTCGTCTTGGGCCTTTCTACTCTTCACTAATGCGAGATCTGGTCATATCGACTTGGTTCACTGTGGAAGCTCAAATCTCTAGATGAAATTAATGCTCATCAAAATAATTTGAACAATCCACGTGAAAAGCGTAAGTACTATAGAAACCAGATCAACAATCCCATCGGAAGAAGCAATAAGGCGGTCATGATCTCCTCCATCAGCATCCGAACCAGAATACACACCACTAAACACATCTCGTGTTTCTTGTTAGCCATTCGAGATGAAGAGACCATCAAGTGGCCACATCCACTGAAACCAAATTCAAAAAATCAGGAGCAATATTGTCACTTCCATCGAAGTCGTGGATATACTACTGGCGTGTAAACAACTTAAAGAAGAAATTAAGAGGACTCATTCAGGATATATACATCAATTTGTGCAAAACCAACTTAAGCAAACATAGCTCCAAGGGGAAAGCGGACAATCATCACAAAAACAACACAATAGCCGCCAAATAGTTAGAGAAATTGAAACGATTGCAAGTGGGCCACTACTATCTAATCAAGTCTTCATCGTCACCTTTGAAGAGTCAGAGTTAAAAAAATCTTGTATTAATCATCCCATCACTTTTAATGACTCAAATTTGGAAGGAGTCCAAGTTCCGCATCAAGATCCTCTTCTTGTCATCGGTGGAGATTTGGTGACTCATTATGTTGTTAAAAGAATTTTAATTGATAATGGGAGTTTTGGTTGATGTTTTATTTTACTACCTTTCTTAACATGGATGATTAAGAAAAACTTCAACATAGGACCATTATATGGGTTTGATAATCTCTATCACAGTGGAGGGACAATCATCCTTCCCGTTGTCCGAGAATTTCCTCAACAAGTCACTCACTCAGTTCAATTAGTGGTCAAGTCAAATTCAGCCGCTATCTTTGGAAGACCCTCCAATCAATCTTTCTTTGTCTTGGTACCTCATCTTAAGATGAAATTTCAAACTCCCATTGGGGTTGGAGTAGTCTGAAAATCAACAAATATCATAATCATGTTACCTCAAGCTCAACACACCCTTGAGTGACCTTCACATAATTTTAATCTTTAAGATAAAGAAGTACCTCAGAGGGCTTTGCCTGTAAAAGACTTGATCCCAACTTCGTTATCAAATGATCAACTGTCAAGCTATGACCAAAGATCTAGACAAAAAAATATTTCTTAAAACTTGGAACATGGAGGGTCTCTGAAAAGTGTTATATGTAATCCTTGGTGCATAAATATTGTAGTCTTTAATTTACCCCAAAGTAATGAGTTTATGGCTTTTTCTTACAAGCTTATTTCTTCTTAATTTAATCCTCCCACTTGAGAAATATACAACTCACATTGTGGCTCAATCGGGCATGATCAATCCCAAGCGAACTTGATCGGACCTCTTCCATACAGGTAAGAAGTCAAGTAACACTTTGGCTGATACTTATGATAGGTCAAAAGATCTTTGGTGGACATCCTACGACCTCTTCCATGTTAGCGTCGTAACACTCGACAAATAACCTGATAGGTCAAAATCCTCAAGATTCAATTCGACCTCTTCCATACAGGTTAGCGTCATCGAGTCACTCGACAAACAACCCGGATAGGTCAAAATTCTGGATTGATTCGACCTCTTCGATATAGTTAACTTCATCGAGTCACTCTCTCACAAACAACCTCGGATAGGTCAAAATCATCGGGATTCAATTCAACCTCTTTCCTATAGGTTGCGTCATCGAAGTCACACTCGACGACAACCTTGGATAGGTCAAAATCTCATCGTCGGTCATCCCGCCGACTAAATTAGCTGCGTTGATTATCGCGCCAATTACATGCGACCACCTGTGGCCACCACCACCACCGTCGGCGTCAGTCGGCCGCCACGCCGGTCATCACCATCGTTACCGCACCACCGCATGCGATCACCGCGACCGCCATCGCCGGCTATCTCACGGTCACGCTATCGTCATTGGTTCCCCGCACCGACGCGGTCGCCACCGGTCATCATCGCCCGGTCTCCGTACGGTACCTGCACCCGTCATCATCCATCTCAGGTTATATCGCGATGATCGCCTCGAACCATTCGGTCCGATGTCGGTTGGCGCCTCTTTCGAGGGAAAACGGAGCTCGTCATATGAACTACGGTCTTGATCGCTTCCAAACCCGGTGGTCAGGAGTCGTTCACCTCTTTCGAGGGAAAAGCGGAGCCACTGGTATGAATTTGGGTCTTGACTCAACCGGTTTGGTCGAGGGTCGGTTAAAACCTCTTCGAGGAAAATTGGAGCCTGCCGTATGAGCTACGGTCTTGATCCTTCAAACGGTCCGGCGAGGTCACAACCTCTTTCTGGGGCGGGCCATGAGCTGGTCTTGATCGCCTCCGAATGACCTTCACTTAAGAAGAAGAGAAGCACTAGAGCACATGAGAAGTGTGCCTTCTCCCTTGGCCCTAGGGGGATTTTGTATACCCCCCATAGGGCAAAAAGGTCAAAAATCCAAGAAAAATGGCTTAAAATTGCTCAAAACCGTGGAAAACTATGAAAATTGGGCAAAAATGAACGAAAATACCCTCATCCGTGGTTTACCCCCCAGCGTAGTGCTTCACCCATGATGGCGCGCCACGGCGTCTGCAGAGCCAGCGCCCATTCGCCAGTCTGGCCCGAGCGCTGTTAGTGCCGGGATCCATCCAGAAATCTTGCATCCTGCACATCACACTACCGCGATCCGTAATCTTGTGCATGAAGATATGGTCTCTCAAAATATATGGTTAATGGATTTTATTGAAGAATTTTCTATTTTCAAGTATATGTCATAAATATTTTTGGATAATTGAGATAATGTCATCCAAAAATAAGGAGCAACTAAAATGACACTGAAAATTCTACTAGTCGAAGCACGAATCTTGATGTCAAAAGTAAGTTGATCCTCAGTTGAAACTAGTCGAGATCAAACACTTAAAACATTCTTGGAAACTTTAGGATATCAGTTAAGTCCATAAATAGCTTTTAAGAATGGAGTGTTTATAATAAAATCGGCGTGACGAGCAATCTAAGCCCAAGATCTCATAATTTCATTTGAGCATTCAAATGCTTAAAATAAATCAAATGATCAAAGGAATCATTCTGAATCATTCAATGAAGTGGAGTGGTTCGGATTTTGCATGTATTTATAGGGACGCTACTCCTCCAATCTATAAATATCCTCTCATTTCTCATATGAGGGGGGCCCAAGCAAGAGGAGAGAGCTTTAAAGCTTGAAAATCCTCCAAGCACAATCGTGACCACTGATTCGACCGCACGTGGCGACGTCGGCCACGATCTTTGCCGTCGTCAATCTTATGATTATGCGGACCCATTATCGATGTTTGATCATCATTGTTCATCTTCACTTACTGCACACGACATTATGGTTGTTATCTCGATTCTCGGATTCTCATTATCAGTCATTCTCATGTATAATTTTGTAATCCCGTTATCGGAAAATTTTGTACTTTGAAACAAATATATAGTGAAAGATTCTTCTTCTTAGGTCATTTTTCCTCTTTTGAGGTTGTTTTCTTTTCACTCTTTAAATACCTGTGTGTGTGTTGGATTTCATAACAAGGCTAAAGCGTAAACTTTCACTCTACCACAACTAGTTTTCTAGCACGCAACAAAAAGGAATTGAGTTATAAAAAATTTTGTACTCAATATAAATTAAAAAAAATTAAAATATCAATACTTTTTAAATAAAATTAAGAAATTAAAGTATATAGATGTATGTATGATTTTATTATGTATTATGTATCATACTAAACTCATATTAAAAAAAAGTATAACTTACCTACAAAATAAAACACTAGATATATAATATTTGGTGGAAAATAGGATTTATTTTTGCTATAAAATAATTGAAAATTTAATTTAATATAAATAAAATATGATATAAATTAATAGAATTAAAAAAGTAAAAAAATAATGATGAAATAAAAATAAAATTTACATTAGTTTTTTATGCTCAAGTAATCTATTATATCATTCCAAAATAATCTTATGGATATATAAGCACCACGAAAATTTTAGATATTTTAAGGATATAAATGAGTTGTAGTCAATTAATCAACGGTCCTAATTTAAAATCAAAATTAACTATTGGTATTTATATGAATTTTCTTATACTTAGTGCATGCATAACTAAATTATAATACATTTATTGAAGCCATTTAATACTTTAAATACTAATTCTTAGAATCGAAAGACAATGATTTAATATTAGTAGAACTAATGAAAGATTGAAATAATTTTTTAAAATAATAAAAAAAAGATCTAAAATTATCCTTAGGGTTAAAATAATAGTATGAAATCTATTATATATTATTTGAAAACGATATATTATTCTAACAATCTATAATTCTATTATTTAAACCTTAAGAAATCCTTCCAATCATTCATTAAGTTATACAAATATTAAATACTTATTTTGGGTTGGATAGAATGCTATGAGCAAGACTTCAAAACATAAGTGAGATGTGATGTGATTTTATTAATACATAAATCTATTTTTTAAATTTAAAAAATAATCTCAGCCATTAATAAGCTTCCACAAATAATATATATTTATCTTTAAATTTCAAGAGTTGTGATCCTAAAATTAATCATCAGCGAATCTGCATTTTCAAATGCGATCTAATCCGTTTCAGAACTTAATCAAAGGCCGTCTGATGAGGCGAACATAGTATCAAGCATACCGATCCGAGCTTGAATCATCGGATCAAGCTATCGGGCATAAAAATGATCCCGATCCGCCAAATGGTCACCAAAGCGACATATTTATAGTCGGTCGGCGGTCGTCAAGAATCCAACGAATCCAAGATCACCCATCATTAAGACACCGGATCATCAAAATACATGCATCAGGGGATCGCGGGTCGATGGGAGTGGTTGGAGTTTTCCGAATTTACAAGGCCCACTCCCAAAAATCTATAAATAGAGCTTCATTCTCACCTTGAGGGAATCGATTTGAAGACCGAGAGCTCGAGAACCACTCGACCTTGGCCGAGATCTATCACCCGTGCCACCAGTGGTCAGAGAAGATCGAGGGAGCTTCGGGACTAGAAGACTGGTTCCGCTCTTTCTCCAAGATCAAGAGGTTGCTCCCGTAAGATCGTTCTGCCGCTTTTGGGAAACTTCTCCCTTGGGTTGAGTTATTATATATTTTTCTACACTCTAATATTATTTCCGCTCAGAAACACCTTCTCCCGAAAGCAGGACCTATCACACATAGTGAAAGTTCTATGCAAGGCCAGTGATTTTTCCTTAACGGGTTTTCCGTATAACCCTTGTGTTCATATCCCCTTATGTGTTGGATAATTTTTGCTACAATGAAGATCTCATCTACCTAGGAATAAAATTCTAACACGACAAGTTGCATAAAATTTTATGTGTTAGAATTCAAGCATTCAACAATTTTTATGAATTTGCTATTAAGTAAATCATAATGTTTTACATAATCAAAGAGTCATAAACTTATAAGCGTTAATCTCAAATTTAAATATTTAGAGTTGTGTTTCATATAAAAATATTTAGAAATATATCCTTTTAAAATTTATAAATCGTACAAAGATTAAGTTAACACATGTATACAATCAAATTAAATAACTCAGTGAGACGAGTTCAATAATGCCAGAAGCCGGTCAAATCGAGCCCAATGAGCTCAAACCAAACCCAAAAGCTATACATAAAAATTTTAGAACACTGATTGGATGATCAAATGACTTCCAAATTTGACGTAATTATAATTAAATCAAGCAACCCGACGAGACAAATCCAACGAGCATAAGATCACTCAAATCGAAGGTCATTTGAATGGTCAAATTCCGAAAAAAATATTTATGATCACATGAATCGATATAAACCGTGTGAGGGAATGTTTTGAGATTTTGGCTACAATTATCAAAATATTCCTCTCAGAATCCTATAAATAGAACCTCATATTTGTCATGAAAGGAGAGCTAAGCAAAATTGATTAAGAGAAAACTAGAAGTTTAAGCTTCATCACCATTATTGCCGATCGCTTTCATTGTCATCATTGATTACAACTACCTGATTCAATCTATGTTATAACTTGATTATGAAATTCTTATTGTCATGATTTCTCACATTATAATCCCGTCATCGGAAAAACTTAAACTTTGTGCTCCAAAGCAAATATATAGTGGAACATTTTTACCGAAATACCGATTTTTTCCGTTCAGTTACGTATTGCTTTACATTAACTTTGACGATGCATTGTAATTCATGTTAAATTTTACGTATAAGGATTAAGGCATAAAGTTTTATTCTATGACTATAAGTTTTTCGTCACGCAATAATAATAATATTCATTTTCAAATAAAAAATCAAGTTATTTTAGTAAGAGAAATATTTAAATATCATGTTGTTTATTTATTTTAATCATTCAATTGCTCTTCTTTTTATCCATTTTACTTAATTTTTTTATTTTAAAAGTATTTTACAGTTAAAAGCAAATATTCTTTATCCTCTAAATACTAGACAACCTATATTTTAATTTATAATACAAATTTAATATATATTAAGTATAACTATATGGAAAATATTTGTTTTCATTTTATTTTTTATTTCTAAAATAGTTAATACTATATAATACTATTTTAAATATTTAAACTTTATTTAATTTATGTTTCAATAAAGAAAGATCAGAACAGCTTTTCATTCAAATTTCATTTAAATAAATCAATCATCTATTAAACATCAAATAAAATAAATCATATTTTTAATAATATCATCCTTCTTATTCTAAAAAGACTCAAATGCATTTGTAATAAATATCTGAGGATTGCAGTAAAATTGAGAGAACATCCATTGTTATAATACACAAAATGAATAAATTTTAAAAATTAATTTCCTCTAAACTATTAATTGATTTGTTCATAATAAGGATCTCTCATAAGAATTCTCTTTCTTCGTGAAGAGGAAAAAACAATAAACAATGGAAATTATATCTTAAAGAAGGCTTTTTTTTGGGATCGGTGAGTCCGTAAAGATAAAAAAAATGCACTTTTATTTTGGAGGTCTCAAGTATGCAATTTTTTTTTTTTTTTGAACAATTTACTTACATGTCAATGAAATACTGAATTTACATACAGACTTTTTTTAGAATTTAGGACAATGATAACAATGATGAAATGATCAATGTATACATACGGTTGGTGATATTTTTTGTGTTATTTCCCTCTTAAGTCTTAAAGGCTTAGAGCTAACAATTTTAAAATTATTGATGTCCCGTATGTATATATGGTGATCATATTTTTCAAATATTACACTTGAATTTTTTGTTAACAAAAGATATTTTATATAAATTTTAGCATAAATAAATAAATAAATAAATAAATAAATAAATAAATAAATAAATATATATATATATATATATATATATATATATATATATATATATATATATATATATATATATATATATATATATATATATATATATATATATATATATATATATATTGTTTCTTATAGATTTGAAGCCTTTGGACTTAGAGTGCTTGATTGAAGATTTGAGGAGAAATGCTAATGCTTTAAGTGATATTTCATAATTTACTCAAATTTATTTACTTGAATGTTGTCACTTGTGAGTTGTCAATAAAAATGAATCATGTTGTACTATTTTTTTTTTCTCTTTTTTTGTTAGTAGTTTATTATTCTTATTTAGTATACATTAAATTGTATAAACATGAAAACCTCTTTACAATATGTATATGTTTAGTTTAGTTAATTAAATTTCCCTTTTTTGTTTGTAACTTTGAAATCTTTAATTTTTTTTAATTTGCACATGTTATTTGATTTATGAAAAACCGAATTGAATAAACTAAAGTGTAATTCAGTTTATTTGGATCGGTTTAAATGATTTTTTGTACTAATTTGATCGGTTCGGTTCTTTTTAATTTAGGATTGGTTTATTTGGTTTGACCAAATAATAGCAGAATCATTATCATACAATTTTCACCTCAAGTTTGATATTCCTCCATGATGCATGCTATTGGCATAAATGCTTTTGCCTGATCCAAGAAATCCAATCCAAGGATAACTTTATAGTCATCCATTGGGATGACGGAGAAGTTTAGCATACCTGACCAAGCTCCCACGTTGGTCTTCACTTCTCGTGCTATGCTATGTATTGGCTTTGCCTCTGAGTTGACTACCTTGATGGAGCCTCCTCCTCCAACCATTGGCGTTATATGCTTCTTCTTCTAGATAAAATTATGGAAGCCCTGTTACCATGGTGGTAGTTTTCCTCAATAACCATCTCTATAAAGAGGAATCCTTTGGCTTGTGGCTTTGGTGCAGCCTGAATCCCATTCAAGAGCTGTATGGATCCCACTTGTGCCACCATATCATTCCTCTTGGTTTCCGCTGCCTCATGATGACTTGCTAAAAGGGAGTTCAAGGCATTCTTGGACACTCCCTACCTAATGAGGTCCTCACAAAGGAAGCATTATTATGTGGTTGGCTCTTACCTTCCTTCGCTTCTTGTATTTTCCCATGTTGAGGTCGATTCTTAACCAGACTCCTCCCTTTGTTTTCCTTTATCTCCCCCACTGTTGACATAAGTATTCTTCTCTTTTGGCTTTGTAGACTCTTTAGTATAATCAATCAAACTCTCGAAAATGGTAATGGTAGTTGCAAGATCTTGCACTCCACGCCTCTTAAGCTCGGTCTTGGCCCATGATTGAAGTCCATCCATGAAGTTGAAGAGAGAATCTTTGTCAGACATGTTAGGGATTTCAATGACTAGACTAGTGAAATCTTTGATGTATTCTCGGATTGACCCTCTTGTTTTGAGCCTTAATTTGGCTCAGCCATCCTCTCAAGATAGACGCCTCTTGAGTTCTTTCTTGAAGTCGAGGTTGATATGCTTACCTTTCTCCATTGTCTCCTCCCTCACCATAACATGGTGGCGTCCAAAAAATAAAGAGCAATAAATTGGACTTTGGAACCTTCATTGATGCTCATGGCTCCAAAATTTTAGTCCCCATGAAGTTGTCACCTCCTTTGCATTGGAGACTCTCTCAGCTCTTTGGTTTAGCACTTGATTCTCTTGGCTTCAGCGACATGGCTTTGATCCAGTATCTTGCAGCTATGTTTGCATATCTCTATGCAGATGACTAATCATCTCTCACCATGAGATCGTTTGCATCACGGGCTCCCATTTGGTCCTCCATCTTCACCATCGATCCAGAGGGATTCCTTCAACAGCCAAGGGTCTTTGATTGATGAGTGGATGGTGGTGTCCTCCTCTTCGAGGCCATTCACCCTTTCGCCTATATCCTCCATCTGGGCTTCCATCCCACTCATAGCCTCCTTCACCTGAGTAAGGCGTGCATTAAAACCAGAGATTGCCTCCTTGGACTTCCCATGTGGCTTAGATGCAGCAGGATCATGCTGCTCCTCATGACCTCGAACTTGTTAAGATGACTCCACATTCGTGGTCTCTGATCTGACAACTTGTTTCTTACCAACCTTCATTATGCCTCCAACCTTAGCTCTGATACCAACTTTCACGAAGAGATTTTTTCAACACTAGTCGCCCGTGCGACCTTAACACTCCTTACTTGATGCTAAGTCATCCTAACCCTCACAACACAGGACTAAAATGCTCAAAACTCTTTTAGAGAGGAGAGGTTAGAAGTAAGGAAAGAACTTCACTATACAAAGGAACTTTACAATACAAGATTGCTTGGGAACCTTGGATGGTTCTTGCTTATTGCTTGCTTCCTTGCTTGGTTACAAATGAGGGGTGATGACCTCTATTTATAGTTCTCCTCATGGCCGTAGGAATAATCTAGAAAGAATATTCTAGAATATAATAAAATATACACATGATTCTAGATCATTACACACCACTCCTATCATATACAAGGGTTCTAGAGTATTCTACACTATCCTAGAGTTCTCTTGAAGCATTCCTCTTTCAAAGCCTTCTGGAATATGGTGGAACCTTTCAGAGTCCTCAAGATTTTTTCCCATTTTTCTATAATTCTCTAGAAGCTTCCCTCCTTGTGTATGATTAAGAGAAGATGGTTGCTCTCCTTTAATATAGCTCCGTGACACTAAGCCCTATCTTTCACTTGAATGCTCTCTACTATTTGAATTATGTTCTTCATAAGATAGAAGGGCTTCAGGCTTTCTGTGACAAAAGAATTAATATTGCCTCTATTGTTGGCATGCTTCTTTCTTTAGTTCTCTATTGGGGTTATTGAGTCATCCAATCCATATTATTTGCTTGGAAGTGGGCTTTCTCTTCCATTTAATTCAATTAAAATTTATGTTTGAATATCTTGATAAATATTAAAACTATCTAATTATTACTTAAATGTTATGTAAATGATGCAAATATAAAATAAAAATAAAAAGAATTACTTTATGCAATATAAAACATATATTTTAAATATCTTATGTAATTTTAAATTGAAATATCTATACTTAAACAATTAATATTTTTAGATAATTCATTGAAAATCTTATATTTTCTTCCATCATAAAATCGATGTTTTAAAAATTAATTTAATTCAATAATTTGATTGTGACAAGTGCAAATGCACAAATTAAATAATTTTAAATATTATAAAAAATGATTAAAATATAAATACATATAAATTAGGTAATTGATTTATAAAATAATTTACATACCTAACACCCAAAATAAACTAATTATTATATAGGACTCTTAAATTCAAAAGCCACCCACTCCTTATCAGTCACAGAAATTTCATTAGAATCATCATTATAATTGATTACTTTGTTACCTCCCTCATCTCTCACAGCAAAATGAAAAAGTAATGATGCTAAGTTGCGGCAACAACAATCAGCTAGCCAAAGTGGATCGGGTGATTTTCAGTAAAAAAACATGAAAATACTTAGGAGCAGTTTGGGATTATTTTTGTTTAATATTTATTATTTCTTAATTTAATTTAAATTTATTTAAAAGTAAAATATGTTTAATGGAAATATCTATTTTTAAAGATAATCAAAATGTCTAAAAATTATTTTGAATATTTTTAAAAATTTTAAAATAATACTATTTATTTTTAAAAATAAAAAACACTTAAAAATACATTAACCAAATATATTTTAAAAAGCTTCATTAAGAATAAAATTTAAAAACACAACAAAATTAATCCTAACCAGCCCCTTAGAAAAATATCTAAAAGTTACTTTTAAGTATTTGAAATAACATATTTAAAAAAAAAATAAATAAAAAAATAAAATGAATACAAATAGACCCTAAGATTTTATTATCATTATTTTTATGCATAAAACTTATTCAATATCATAGATATCTTATCTCTTAATATTTTGTGCGTCAAATTATCTCCTTCCGAATGCTTGCCTGCTGTATTAATCATCCAAGATTGCAGCTTTTTTTTTTAAAAAAAACCTTATGCAAGACTTCTAATTTTACCATCTCTTATTTGGTTGGTGGAGACACGACAGAGAATATGAGTTCAATTTCTCATGCATTGAATGGTAAAAATTAAGGCCATACTCTGATAAATGTGACGTTAGCTATTACCATGATATTCTTCCGAATATGAATGTTGGGTTAATACCCCAAAAAAAAAAAAAAAGACTTCTAATTTTGCACGATAGAAATCATTATTCAAGTACTAAGAATGGATAAAAGAATTAACATGTGGAGGACATGTGTATGGTCCTAAAGAGCAAATCTATGAATTCCTTTTAAAAGACATATATATATATATATATATATATATATATATATATATATATATATATATATATATATATATATATATATATATATATATATATATAACATCAATTATAAATAAAATAAAATATATTAAAGAAATATGTAATTATATAATTTGCTATAATTTAGCTAGAAATTCTATAAAAATTCTCTTAGAACTTGAAATATAAAATTTCAAAAATTATTAAAAAATGTCAATAAATAGTTTATTATATCTAGAGCACATAATAAAAATGATTTGAAAAATGGACATCAAATAGTTCTGAAAATTTACTTTTAGAAAGATATGCCAATCTCTTAAGAAATATGAGTATAATAATAAACCTCTTATTTTGTCAAAAGCTTACATGATTACAACTAATGAGTATTTAATTAAAAAAGAAAAGATGAAAACAAGAAGTTATTACTATAATTGATGTAGATATAGAAATACTTTCATAAATAATTATTCTGACTTCTTTATGAGAGAGGATTAAGGTGGCTTAAAAATTAGCTGAGTATATGAGATTAGTTAACAAATTCAATCAAAAAGAACTAAGCTACTTATGTATGACAATGCTGTATTAACTTGTGGGGTTCGACTTTGTATTGTTACTAATGGTGACCTGAGAAGAGAGAAATTATATGAGGCTCATTATTATAGAAATATAGTTCATCAAGACAGCAATAAAATGTCTTATAATATGAAGCCAATGTTTTGGTGATTTACTTCGTTCGTTACGTATTGCTTTATTTCAAGATGTGAAACTTAATTAGATGGTAAAAATAGAGCATTAAAGGCCAAGCAATTTATTACAACCTTGAAGTAATTTGGAGTGGAAGGAGGAGGAAATGATGGATTTTGCAATGAGATTTTTAAGGTATAGACAAAGTTATGATGTAATTTGTGTTGTGATTGATCGATTGATTAAGTCAACACATTTTCTTTTTTTGATGCTGACAAATTTAATTGAGGTTGGCACAATTGTATGTGCATGAGGTCAAACAACATGGGATACTAAAGGAAATACATATGAGATAAAGAGGTTATATGAGTGAAAGAAGCTACTTTTAAATAGATGTATCCAAATATATTTGATTAATAGCCATCAATGAATGTTAAGAGATATTTTTCTAAAGATGAGAGAATGTAATGACTACTTCTTCTACAATATTTGGATTTACATATAGTGATGCATTTGGGTTTAAAATAAAATATTAAAAATAAAAATGATCATAAATGATCCCTAAACAATTTAAATGCTTGTCCTATTTGGAATCATTTTTATTTTTTATTTTTTTTTTAAAAAATGTTTGTTAATCTGTTTTTTCTTATTTTCATTTTTGGTTTTAAACAAATTTATTTTTTATTTTCAAAAATATTAAAAACATGTAAAACTAAATTATATAATAATATTAACTTTAATTAACTTAATATAACCAAATTTATCTTGAATGTAAGATAATAAAATATTAATTTAAATTTAAATTAATTTATTAATTTTTTATTTATTCTAATTAAATTTAACTTAAATATATAATAATAATAATAATTTACCATAATTAATCATATTTTATTTATATATGCAATTATATTTAACAAATATTAAATTTAATCAAACTAAATTTTAATTTAACTTAATTACTTAGCAATTATTATTTAAAATATATTTATATCTCTTCATAAAGTTTATATTTTTCATACGTCTCATGTCTCGTGTCATCATCTTATGCGTATAAATAATTTACATTTTACTTTCATACATCAACCCCTACAAATAGATGTCTTTCTTATACATTTTAGGGGCTATTTGGCAATAGATTGGATTTAATTCAAACAAGATTTAATAAATCCAGTACATCTGGATTTAATAAATCCTGAGCTGTTAAATCCTGAAAAGTGTTTAGTAAAAGATTAGTTAAATTCTACTAAATTCAGAGATATATTTGGTAATCTATTTGAGGATTTAAGTTATGATTTAAATAATATTTTTTAAGAATATAAAAATAAATACAAAAAGAATGTAATATTGAAACTAATTCATCATTTAACAAATATGTCATGTCCATTAGAAAATATAGATAAATATTACATTATTTAGGTCTAGTAAAAATTATCATGATAGCACAATTTTGCTTTTAAACTCCTTTGAAAAGGTCAAATGTGGTGATGACTTCACCCCAATTCATGTAAACACGAAAAAATTGCATTAGTAAACTATATTATCAACTATTAATTTTTCTTAATTTACAAAGCTACTTTCTTATCCATGCTTCTCATATTATGGTAGTTGTTATATCTCAAATCATCTCCTTGAACTCTTTCACCAACAATTGCATGTACATCAAGGTCATCATCATCTACAACCACCTCTCCTAATTCTCTATCGTATTGTATTTTGTTTGAGACATATTAAAGTAATAGTCATCTTCATAATAATGACCAATATAGTTGTGTATCACTGCATGCATAATTAAAATCACCTTGTACAACCAAAGAAAATTTACACACGTGAGTCAAGACTTGAAATCTCTCTTTCCAAATCCTAAAAGTTTTCTCAACTACATTTCATAGTTGTGAATGACGATGATTAAATAACTTATATGGCTCCATGTATCTATATGTTGTACCTCTATGATAGTCATTAGGTGATAATAGAAGCCTCTAAATGACTCAATAAATTTTACTGTATTGGTGTAACTTGAAGCAACTAAATAATACTTCTCCTGTGGAATATGAAAGCCTTCTTCCTCTACTGACTAATGTAAAGCTCTCACATTTGCTATAGATCCTTGCCAACCCCAAGCTAAATAGATAAATTGATGATCGAATGAAACAACAGCCTGTGGTGTTTATTTCAAATGTGGGGGGACACCACACATATCGTAAGGGGTACTTATTGAATTGATAGGGTACAAAATTGAGGTATGATATACTATCTCGAGATATAGAAACATCACCCTTCAATGGACCTAGTCACCTAATAAAGACTCCTAAGTCGTGATGGATCTTCAAATGTACAGAGATTTTTTCCCTACTTTTCATGGATGAATAAAGTAGGGTTTATATTAAACCAGGTTTTAAAGTTATTTATAGAGGTAAGCCTATAGTTAATTGCATCTTAAGGAATGAAATTCCTTAAGAATACTCTCGATTAAAATAGGCAATTATTATCTCCACAGATTTTAAGGCTAGACTATCAAATGATTGGTTATATTTGGAAAATCAAATGAGAAAGTTCAAGGAGAAGACTTATTTTTAGAATCCAAAAGGAGAAAGTAGAAAATGCTCATGATTCTAGGAAGCCCAATGAGCATTTCAATCTATCCTAAAATTGGGCTTTATATATTTGAAGTTGAAGAGAATTATTTTGTTAGAGTTGAATTTTATTAAATTATTATGGCTTTGTGTTGTTTGTTTTTAGTTATGTATATATGGGGGACACCATGCAGATCTGATGGTGTACTTATTGAGATGATCGGGTATGACATCAAGGAATAGTGAACTATCTCGAAAGATAGAAATCACTACCCTACGATGGACCTAATCACCTAATAAGGACTTCTAAGGCATGATGGGTCTTCGAATGTACGAGAGATTTTTCGCTTACTTTATATGGATGAATAAAATAGAGTTTATTTAAAGCGGATTCTAAAATTTTCTATGCAAGCCCCTAGTTAATTACATCCTAAGGAATGTGAGTTCCTTAGGAATACTCTTGATTAAAGTAGAAAATTATTATCTCCAAATATTTTAAAGATAGGACTATCAATAAATTGGCTATGTTTGAAAAGTCAAGTGGGATAGGTCAAAAGGAGAGACTTATTATCGAAACTAAAAGGGATGAGTAGGAGATGCTCATGATACTAAAAAGCCAAGTGAGCATCTCAAACTATTCTTTGGTTGTGCTTTATAAATTTGAAATTGGAGAGAATTCAATATTTGAGTTGAAATTTTATTAGAAAATTAAGACTTATAATCCCACAATACAAGATTATGGAAATACCTAAGAGGTGATGATTTATGCTTATATCCCAAGGGGAAATAGCAATCTTAGAACCTAAATCTAGGGAGCTTTAGCGAGGGCCAAAGCACGTCCTAAATCTAAGACAAAAAATGAGTACATTATTTACCTCCAGAGGGTAAATCCGATTGGACTTATGCTATAAGTGCCGACTAACTCCTCCAGCATTTTAAAACTATGGTCAAGTCATATATTTTGCAAGAAGGTTAAGTTATTATTATTTAGAAAGAAACTAAAGTTCTTAAACCCACTCCCTAAGAGACTAGAGCATGAGTGGTATGAATAATGACTTCAACTAATGTACATTTTATCAAGTTTTATTTGATTTTATACTATTTATTTTGAGAAAGGCTATAGAATTTTATATGTCTAAATGCATGATGAAATAAGATTATTGTCTAAATCAGAGAGAAAGAGATATTTTCCACCACAAGGGAGACCCCTCAAAGGTCAAGTCTTCTCCTATCGTGTAAAAATGGAAACCCTCTCTTACCAAGAATGAAATAAGATGATATGCATGATATTAAGCATACAACATTCAGCTGAAGGGTTGCTAAATCTTTTAATTTATCTTGATTTAATACCTAGGCTTTAAATGAGGTTATGAGTTATTTAGAAAATTAGTTATGAGTTGTAGTTGGGGTAGAAAGTTTATTTTTCTAAGAGCCTAATCAGATCCAGCCACACATTAAATCATCATATATGAAGAAATTAGGAAAATACATGTCATTTATATTATATAATGTTAATAAATTATCAAATAATTTATAAACCCAATGTAAAAGGATAACAGGCCAGTGCGGTTGGGTACCACCGTACAACCCGAAAAGAGAAGTGGGTAGCCGAGTTCTGCCCTTATACAACCTAGTATATGAAAGAATAATTACAAATTATAAATGATAAGTGTTATGGGGGTCTTCAAGCCTTCATGCTCCCTCCATTTCTTCATTTGATTTACTTCATTTTATTTGGTAGGCTTCTAGGCATCACATGGCACCCCAGGATTAGATCTTCTAGCCAATGTTCATCATTAACCCCCATAACACTTAACCAAATTCCTAATGCACAATTACATTAAAAGAATGGAAAATTAAATCTAATTACACCTACAAAATAAGTGTTAGCTAAACACACCATATAACTCAAGCAAGTATATAAATAATTTGGACTTAGCACCCTGCATATGGGTAACCAAGTCCACTTGTCCTAATTTAGATTATGCTTAGGGGTTAAGCAACCTGCAAAAGAGAGCATTTATATTTATTTTAAGCACCTTTTAAGCATAATCTCCTATAGAAAACATGATTAGGCTAATCACGGCCTACAATCAGTCTACGAAGCATACACTTTAACATCTAGTCTACAACAATACATCACAAAATAAACATACATCAAACCATACACTGCCCTAACATAAAGTTAGAAGTGGTGACTTAATCTAATGTGTGTGTATTTAGGCTTGAGTGGTATGTTCTAACTAGGCATTAGAGTTATCATTCTCTAAGTATGAAGGACATTTAATTATAAAGCGTTGATTTCATTTTAAATGGTTTAATTGATTTGATTTTACTTAGTGTTTTATTTTATTTCATTTGACCTACACTTAACAACTAAGTGTTATAAATAGAAGAAAAGAGATGATCACTCTCTTTCATCCCTATCTTAAGTCACATCTAAAGCAAATTAATTAATCATTTCTTTTAAATAAATGACTTATTACATATTTTAAATTAATCCTAAGTTTAGGTTCACTTTAAATAAACTCATTCAATAAGAAAGGTATTTTAAGATTAATTGGAATTAATTACTATTACATAACACATGTTTGTCCATTTCTTTTCATCATATATAGCATGCATATGATTAAGTCTTAAACAAACATACACATGTAATTTATATCTTAGCATACTTAAATGATGAATGTAAGAAAATGTATTTGGAATTGATATTTCATTTGGTTGAATTATTGTCATATTAATTTAGAGCTCTATCTAAATTCTTATACAAAAGCATAAGAAAAAAAAACTCTAAATTATATGACTAATCAATCAATCACTTGAACAAAATGTGAATGCATGTCTTTTTAATAGAAAGAGGAGGGTTTCATTCATTAGCTAAATACACATTCAAATGTATGAAATTTTAAACAAGTATGTCATCATTGTTCCGCACCAGGGGATTGAAGTAGGAACCTCCTTGGGGCTACTTAAAGTCATGCATCCCAGAATGTCCAGACTAATATACCCACTATTCTTAAAAACATATGGATGTATAGGCAACTATAAGAATGAAAAACCATGCAAAAGTAGAGTTTGATCTAATCGATTTATTTGTGTGAATGAATTAAAGCTTTATCTAAATTCTAATGTCAAAGTGCATAAGAATGAAATCAAACATGTACGTCGCCATTGTTTTGCACTAAGGGAGTGAGGTAGAAACCTCCTTGGGGATACTTAAAATCATGCGTCCCTGGGATGTCCAAACTAATATACTCATTAACATTCAAATTTATGCAAATCAACATATGAATGTAAGAAAGAGACTTCACTTCATACACTAAGCTTATATTCACATGTACCTCTTATGTATACATAACTAAAGTCACAATATATTTTATCATTCTTTAATAGGCTTTTGAAAATATATTTGAGATTTAATAGTGATAATATCCACACATATTTCTAATTAAGTCAACACATACAAATTTGATATATAGGAAATCATTTTATTTAATTAATTTTTGAAAGAGATGAATGCATGAATCTTGACATACAATATTTTAACATGATTGAAAAGAAATAAAGCAACACAAGCATGTAATTTCATTCAATCCAACTAATTCCTAAGGACAATCACATTAAATCAGCTTATTTAAAATAAAAATAAAGTTTCTTAAAGTCATTTTTGATCTTGATTTAAGGGATGTGAGAGAGGTTTGCTAATCCTAATCGCATTCCCCATATGTGTGAGTTAATTTGATTTAATTAAAAGCTATTAAATTGATTTTATGGCTTAATTAGGTTGAGATATGAATTAAATCAATTAATTAAACCCTTACCTATATCACCTTAAGTTAATTAACTAATTAATGATGAGCCAACATGATATGCAACCACATGAAAAGTAAATTAGCAATGCTTCTAAGGAATGAAAGGGGCCTAATGCAATTGACTTATGATAATAGTTAATTAAGCTTAAGGGATTCAATTAATTACATTTATGATTTTCTCATGCATATAAGCTAATCATAATTTCATTAAATTTCTTTAGACTATTAAACATCTAAAGAAGTTTCCAAGGTTGATTAATTAAGGTTAGGAATGAATGGAATTTAAATTAATTTAATTAAGCCCTTAATTGGTTAATTAAATCCTTTGATTATATCTTTTAATTAGGATAATGAAATTAACTTAGGAAAAGATATCAAGGAAGAGGCCTCAATCCCAATTCCTAAGTCATTTCAAAAAATCAATTAGGCTCTGAAATAATTAGATTCATTTTCTTTAAGTTGATTAATTAAGTGGCTAATTAATTACTTAAGCTTCAATTAATTTGAAACAAATGAAGAGGCTTAATGAAATGGTAATAAGGAATAAATCCAAACTATTTCCCAAGACTTTTCACCATTAGCAGATGGCAACAAGCTTAATTAATTAATTCACTATTCATTTGCTTAATTATCATTAATTAAGGTAGGAGAGTAATTAAGGCTTAATCAATCAATTTCTCTAATTAACTATCCAATAAATTCCAAGAAAAATAGGGGAGGCAGAAGTCATCCCCCTAAACATCTTTGAAAAGTTTGAAATTAATTGGACAATTAACCAGAGAGTAATTAGGCTAATTAAATTTTTAATTAAACCCTAATTAAGCATAAATTACTAGTTAAAATTAATTAATAATAATTTTCTTGGATTTTCCTCTAAAATACCTTTAAAATGAGCCAATATTTATATTTTTTTGGATTTTCTACAATTAGTTATGAATATTTGAAGTTTTAGCTTAAAAATGGATTAATTAACCTAATTAAAGCTCTAAGCCCATAATGTGGGTGCGATGCACTTTTCCGCGATGGCAAGGATTAATAAGAGTTATATCGATGCTTTTTGGTGATGCTTTTCGTGGATCGTCTATAGATCCATGGCGATTAAATTCATAATTTCAAAGGAAAATCAAATCTGCTGATTGTCAAGACATTCATTCCAATCACGCAGAATGGATGGCTCATGATCTATCTCCTATGAGCGATGAATGACGAAGCCCGTCCATCATGGATTGCTCAATCTAAGCTCACCCAAGCTCGATCCACTCCAAACTCAATTCACACCTTTGCGTGATGGATCCATAAGGATCCAATGGCTAGAATAGGCTCAAATGCTTTCCTTCAAAAAACTCCAAACTATTTTCATACAAGGATCTGTTTTAATGGATTACCTCACCAGAGCTTGTGAGCAATTTCAACGATTGAGGAAGCTTCGTTTGGTAGAAATGAAGCCCTGTCGAGCTGCACGAGCTTTGATTTGAGGTAGATTGCTCCCAAGGCCAAGCTCCTCCCTTTGAGCATTCAGTCTTGATCGAACTATGGCTTTCGGAGGCCTAGAAGTTTAGAAAATCATTTGGTATTGCTCGATGAGGTGTGGTGATGGTGTGTGTGAGTTTAATTGAAGTTTGATGGAGTGGAGAAGAAGTATGAATCGAAAGCACCCTCCCCTATTTTGGTTTCATATGAGAGAAAGGAATTCTGATCGAGGGAGGCTTGGGAAGGCTTGAAAATGCTCTAAGGGATTTAATTTCTCACTTGGGGGCTTAGAGAGTATGAATGGTAATGAATCCCACTCAAATTGAGTATACCCCTCCATTGAACTAATGGACATCAGATCCATCCTTCTCATTTCTCATTGAGGCATGGGTCAGCCGTCTCCCTGTGGCATGCCAGGGTTGGAGGATGTTGGGGAGCTCAAGGCAAGATATGGGGGATCCTTTGGGTGATCGAGTATGATGGAAAGAGGAAGAGTTGCATTTCCTTTGGTCCATGACTGATCGTAGGATTGCTTAGGTTGGGCTAGGAAGGCTAGGCACCATTTGGCACTTGAATGGTTGCTTAAGTGATGGAAGAGTGGACTTTGCTTTTTTATGGAAAGAATTCAATGTGGGAGGTTTTCCAATGGCTAATCCCCTTGGATTGGGTCCCATTTGGATTTGGGCTAGTTTGGGTCAGGTTTGGCCAGCTCCTAGGGTCCCATGGGATGGTTTGGAGTGGTTTGGCTTCATTTGGTCAAATGGGTTCATGTTGTATTAGGTTGACCAATTGGTCAAATTGGGTCAAACCAAGGCTTGGGTTAGGTTTAAATGATGATTTGAAGAGTTTTGGTTCAAGTGGTTTTGATTAATTTATCTTAGGTTTCATTTTGGCTCATTTAGATTCAAATAGGTCAAATGGGCTAAGTTTACCAATTTAAATAATTTGACCAAATTGGGTTAAATTAGGTGTTGTTTCATGTTTAATTGGTTGATTGAAAATGATTGTAGGCTTTGGTTTGAATTGATTTGAGTTTAATTTGGATTTTGGCCAATTTTGACCTTTTAGGTCAATTTAGGCTAGGTTGGGTCAAGTTAACCAATTGGTCAAATTGACCTAAATCCTAGCTTTGGTCAAGTTTAATAAATGATTTGGAATGAACTTGAGCCATTAGTTACAATCAATTTGGGTTAAATCATGATTTGACCCATTTTGGCTATTTAGGCCAATTTATGTCAACTTAGGTCAAATGGTCAACTGGAATTGGTTTGACTCAATTAAGGATTTAGTCATGTTTAATCATTGATTATGAATGGGTTTGAATAAATAGTTTTAATCAATTTAGTATATGGTGAGTTTTGGCTAGTTTAGATTTCATTTGGGCTAAAGGTTGACTTGGTCTAAGGACCAAGTTGACTTGGTTTGAACTAACTCAAGGTAGTTGATTACCCTAGGATGATTGTTGATCATGATATGAGATTTGGATGGGCTTGGTTCGATCCAACTTGGGTTGGATTAGAATTTGGCTCAAAAGGGTCTCTTATTGGGTCAAGTGGTTTGGTTTTAGCTTGATTCAAGGTTAGTTAAACTCACATATGAGCCTGGGATTAAAATATAAATTTAATTGCAATCAATTTGGAGTGTGATGGATTTTGGCTCATTTGAATTTTTTAAGTCGAAAAGGCTAACTTGGGCTTAATTTGGGGTGACTTGATTTTGGTATGATAATTATAGTTTATGTTTATATTTGGGTGATTGATTGAAGGAATGATTGATTCATGAAGAATTGAATTGATTTGGATATCATTTAGCCAAGTTCAAGAAATTTCTAAAAAGGCTAAAATTAGAAATTTGATTTGATTTGGGTTTGGTTTTGGTTATGTGGATTTATATTTCATTTATATTTGTGAATATAAATGAAGATATAAGTGATTCATGAGAAAATCACTTGAGTTTGGAGTGATTTGGAAGCAAATTTGACCAAGTTTAGGGGTAGGTAAAAAGGGCTTAAGTAGGGAATTAATTTAGTTTTATTTATTCTTGGTCAATGGAAGGTGGGTTTCATTTACATTTGTGAATATAAATGAAAGAATAATTGACTTATAAAGAAATCAATTGAGTTTGGGTTAATTTGGTTGAGATTTGATTAAGCTTATGGAGGTAGGTCCATATGGCTTAAGAAAGGTCTTGATTTGGTTTGATTTAGTTTGATTTGATTTAGGTCATTTGAGTTTGGATTTCATTTATATTTGTGAATACAAATGAAGGAATGATTGATTTATAAAGAAATCAATCAAATTTGATTTTGTTTAAATGGGGTTTTGGCTAAGCATATGAAGGTGGTCATATGGCTTAGGAAGGGATTTTGGAATTTGAATTTGATCTTAGATTTCAATTACTTGCAATTAGATTTGGTTTGGAATTTAAAGGGTTGAATTGATCTCTTGAGAAAATTAATTGAATCGGGGTTAATTTGAATTTGGTAAGGCTAAGTCCATATGATAAAATCAAATGTCTTTAAGAAGGGTTTTGGAATTTGAATTTAATCATGGGTCTTGATTATAGGTCTTGGAAATTTGGTTTGGTATGAATTTGATGTTAGGTTTTAGAAGGCAGGCATGTGTTGGGTTTAGGCTATAGTGTACACAAGTTTTCCTATGTCCCTAAGGCAAAACCTGCTCCTATGGCTAACCCTCCTAAGTCTGTAGGCTTAGGTTAAGTGTTCACCTAATCACTAAAAGTGTCTTAAGACTAAGGAGCTCTTAGTGTCTACAAGAGTCCTAGATCCATGATGAGGAGGTTGAGAGCTCACTCCAGAACTGAGGTCAACAAAGGGTGCCCAATAGGTGTGGTGTAACTAATGAGGCACACCACACATATTGGTGTTGACCGAAACAATCAACAACGTCCGAAGGATTGCAAGCGCTAACGGAAATGATCTACTCATACATCCAAGATGTAGACAAAATCAAGATCTTAGTGCAATGCAACTCAACTTATGCCAAGGAATAAGAGAGAAAGAAAGGATCCACTAAGGGATTAAGTATGTGAACCTTCCACTAGAGAAACAAGTTCAGATTATCCGTAGAGGATAAGGGTTTGAGTTGGTTTGATATGATTTGGGAAGAAAAGATCTACTAGGGATAAATATATGATTTGTGTCTCACTAGGGAGAAATTTGATTTGTTTAAATTGGTGGGCATCCACTGGGGATGAGGATTTAATTTGTTGGCTTATGATTTAAGACTCCATTAGGGGGAGGATGTGATTTAGATTTTTGAGGGCACATCTGCTTGAGATATGAGCTCGAATCCACTAGGGATAAGATGAGTTTAATATATGGATTTCTTTGGTTTATTTTGGGGGAGCATCCACTAGGGATAAGAGTGGGTGGATTGAATCAGACTCCACTGGAGGGAGGATGGTGGATTGAATAAAATGGACCCTATTGGTGTGCGATGGATCCACTGAGAAGGGGCTATATTAGCTTAGTCCTATCTTAGATTTACAAATCCAAAGGGATAGTCTACCGGCCATTAGGTAGGACTAACCAACCTAAGGGTTATTTTTCGGTATGCAATGGTGAAGTCAGGAAGAAAGCTTGTAGACTTATAACTTCTAGAACAAGGAACCACTAGGGTGATCGATTGATAGCACAGAAAATCGAACCCAACCTAAAGCGGCTATTGAGCGAATGCCGTTGTGGACTTATAGCGATTCAAAATGGTCAAAATTAATTTAATTTCAGATGGGCCCTATTGGTTTATGATGGATCTACTAAGAAGGAGCTAATATCAGCCTAGTTCTATCTTAGATTTATAAATGCAAAGGGATAGTCTACCGACCTGTGGGGTAGAGCTAACCAACCTAAGGGGTGCCTTTCGGTGTGCAATGGTCAAGTTAGGAAGAAAACTTGTAGACATATAACTTCTTGAATAAGGAACCACTTGGGTGATCGGCTGATAGCTTAACAAATTGAACCTGACCTAAGGCTGCTTGTCGATGTACAACGGTCATGCTGGAAAGAATGCATGGTAGACTTATATCTTTCAAAGCAAGGGGATGAGGTGACTGTTGGTGGCATAACAAGTCAACCTAAGGTGACTATTGAGAGAGTGCCGTAGGACTTATCTCAACTCAAAAGTAGTCGGTGATTCTATAGGAGTTTTTTGACCTTCAAAGATAGGATATGCTTGGGAAAAGTAGAGGGTTTTGCTCCTAATCCATAAGCAAAGATATATATATATATATATATATATATATATATATATATATATATATATATATATATATATAATATATTTGTGGACCTTGTTGGTGTGTGAGGGACCACATTGAGAAGGGCTTATATCAGCCTAGTCTTATCTCAGACTTACTGGACCAAGGGAGAATCTGCATATTCGCAAGACAAATTCTTCAACCACATGGGTGGCTACTAGGAAAGGGGGACTGTCCAATCCAAGAGTAATCAAGGTAGTGTCTAAATGGGGTCATTAAGAATGTGATCCAAATAGAGTGCCCACAGGAGAGGTGTTACTAAGGGCTTTGTCCAGAACCCTATAAAAGAAAGCCTATAGGTATACGGTGGCCAACTTTGAGAGAATGGTAGTAGAATTAAATCTACCATGAGAGGTGTATCAGGGTCAGTCGAGATGGAGATAACCAACCAACTAAGGTGCTGTTTATGATGATCAATCTGAGAGAAAGGCTTGTAGACTTACATCCCCATAAATGAAAATGATCATCGAGATAGTCTATCATGAGACAGATACTATCTGACCTAGGGTGACTACCAAGTGGGGAGTCCCATGTAAGGAATAGACTTAGACTTGAAGTAGTCAGGAGGAAAGGAGCCAGGGGGATTTATCCTAAGCCTCAAATATACTCGACCCAGTCAATGCGTGATGGTTAGTTCAAGAAGAAAGTGTGTAAGCTTACATCCTCTTAAACAAAATCAACATGAAGTAGCTTACCGACTATGCAGTAAGGCCTACCAAAATAACAAGGTGCTCATCAATTTATAATGGCCAAGTTAGGAATAAAGCTTATAGACTTACATCCATCAAACAAATAACCACAGGGGGCGTTACCCCACATCAAAATAGCCCGAGATAAAAGAGAGAGATATATATATATATATATATATATTTATTTTTATGTGATTATTTGTAGTTTATATTGGTGTTGTGTTGCTAAAGGATAGGATGTCGCTTGGGTTCCTTACACCTACCCTAAACACATCATGGCAGAATCACAAGCAAAGATATTTCTAACCAATATGAAGAGATGGAGTTTGAGGTGAAAGAAATTTCATTGGTAATTATTTTTAAATAAGATTTATGAATAGTATTTCTTTAGGTAGAGCCCATTAATTAGAAGCATATGTGCTCTCCTTTATAATTTATAAGTTGATAAGATCCTCCTTAGTAGGCCTTCTCTATGGATAAAGGGCCTTCCCAAGTGGGTTCAAACTTGCCTCCCATCTTTTAATGGGCAACAATTGGTCTCCTTAGAACTAAAATAAGCATTCCTACTTAAAAAGCTCTAAGGTGGACCAACTTGTTTGAGCTTGAATCATTTTGGCTTTATACAACTCGAGGTTCTGGCATGCGAGGCATCTCTCCTCCAAACCTTGAGTTCTTCTAACCACAACTTGGCGTTATGCTCCATTATGATTTTACCATCCACATCTATCCTTAATGATGGGAGTTGAACTTCTAATGGTAGGATTGCTTCAAACCCATACACTAAGGAGAATGAGGTAGATTGAGTTGGAGTTATGTGTGCGGTGGATAAGGCTCAACTAACTGCTCATGCCATTATCGTTTATTATCATCTAGTGTCTTCTTTAATATCCGGATGAGAGTTTTGTTGAAGGTTTCTACTAAGCCATTTTCCCTTAGGTAGTAGATGGTAGAATGTCTCCAATATATGTTGTGTCTTCGGGAAAAGCTATTGATTTTAGTGCTCTTGAATGCAATACCATTATCAGATATAATTTGTTAAGGAACCCCAAACCTATATACGATATGGTTCTTAAAAAATTGGAGAACATGTTGAGCCGTGACCTCCTTGAGTGGGATTACCTCCGCCCACTTGGAAAAGTAGTCGATGGTAGCTAGAATGAACCGATGTCCTTTAGAAGAAGGAGGATCGATTGACCCACTATGCCGGTACCCCAACACTCGAATGGCCATGAGGCCAATGTAGGATGTAGAATATTGGGTGGTTGGTGTAAGACCTCACCATGCACCTGACATTGGTGGCAACTCCTAGCTACATCCATGCAGTCTATAATCATCGAAGGCACATAGTATCCTAGTCTCTTGATCTTGGCTTTCATTTCTGGACCAGATTATTATGCTCCACTAAAACCTGAGTGTACCTTAGTCATAATATGATGGGATTCATGTTTGTCCAAACAACGTAAGCACATATAATCGAAGGACCTCGATACAAGGTGCTATCCACGAGAGCATAGGAAAGGGCTCTCTGCTTCACCTGATGTGCTAGTGACTTCTCTTGAGGTAGTTAGCCATATTTAGATAATCCATGAATGGTTACCTCCAATCTAACTCCTCATCCTTTTTGGTAGTGGAAACCTCCCCTTCAAGAGAAAATCTTTTGATGAGTTCAAGATCAACAATGGATAAGACTTGTCTATTTTGGACCCTTATTGGTATGAACTCATCTTCTGGATATGCCAACTCTTTGATAAGGTTGGCTAATGCTTCTACTACTACATTCTCTTCGAGGAATCTTATAAATAGTAACCTCTGGGATTTGAGCCAATAGCTCCATAGTATACTTGTGGTAGTGATGGAGCTTAGGCTTTAGAACTTTGTAAGACCCAACAATTTGATTCATAACTAATTGAGAATCTCGAAGATGTTGATACTCTGGATGCATAGTGTAATGGCTAACTCCAAACCGCAATCGGCCTCATATTACTTTCATGGTGCATGGATTGGATAGATGATATGAGAATCTCATCACATCATGGTCTAGTTAGGAACTATTCCTACCCCCTTTCACGGAAGAGTAGATTGTGGTTCTTCTCCTTTTGAAAGGAAGCACCATCAAAATACATCTCCCGATGGTGAATGCTAGTGTCCCCTAAGTTCATGATTTGTTCATGGGAGGTCATCACTAAGCGGAGAATCGGCGAAGTGTGTCTAAGAAATTCTCCAGTGCTTATCCTTTCAGCACATTGAGGGGTATGAAAGCTATGTCAAACTATGACAAAATCATGGACCAATGCACCAACCGTCCAGATAACATCGACCATGTCATGAGATATTGTACTGGGTTGATCTTAGAGATCAGGTTCACCTTATGAGAATGCATGTAATGCCATAGCTTTTGGGATGCAAAGATTAAAGCTAGGTAGTGCTTTTCAATAGGTGAGTAATTTACCTCGGTAGAGATTAGACGATGACTAAGATAATATAGTGCATTATCTTTCCCTTCATCATTGGTTTAGGCCAATAAAGTGCCAAGAGAGTCATCTAATGCGACAATATATAGTATCAATGGCTTGCAGGGATAGGAACTAGAGGCGACATCATCATAGTGCTTGATGTCTTCGAAGGCATGATGACACTTGTCATCCCACTTGAACTTGGCATCCTTTTTGACAAGTGCTGAAAATGGTTGACATCTCCCTGATAGGTTGGAAATGAAGCATCTTAGATACTCCAACTGCCCTTAGAATGATTTAAGTTGAGTTAGACTTTTAGGGGGTGATATTTTTAATATCACATTGATCTTCTCTAGATCAATTTCTATTCCCGGTCTGGGACAACAACCCAAGGAATTTCCACGAAGCTACTCAATGCACACTTAGGATTTTTTAAGGTTATATTCTTAACCATTTGAAAACTACTCTCAAGTTAAAGAGGTGGTCTTCCTTTTCTTTGCTTTTAATTACAAGATTATCAACGTAGTATTCAACTTGATGATAAATGTGTACATTGAAGATTTGAGTCATGGCTTGCTGGTATGTAGCATTGGCATTTTTAAGGTCGAAAGGCATTACCCTATGATCGGGGTTCAAAATGCAGTGTTTCTTTCATCTTCAGGGCCATCTTTATTTGGTTATAACGAGATGAGCCATCCATGAAAGAGAAGACTGCATGAGATGAGGCAATGTCCACCATTAGCTCCAAAATTGGTAGTGGAAATTCATCTTTAAGACATGCCTTATTTAGATCCCTAAAATGCATATGAATTTGGCCATTCTTTTCTTAACTGACACTAGCTAAGTAGGATATTTTTCTTCTATAAAATAACATTGATCATTTCTTAATTTGAAATGACACTTTGTTCAATATCTAATCGCATGCATCTAGGAGCATGCTTGATAAGGTAAGCACTAGGCTTTATTACTAGTTTGTGGACTGCCACGTCAAGAGATAAACTGGTCATCTCTTTGTAACTCCATGCAAAGCAGTCCTTAAACTCAATCAATAGCTTAATTAACTCATCGATTTTAGTATCATTTAACAAAGAACTAATGTATGTCGGATGTAGATTGTCTTTAGTTTCTAAGTTGTTTTCATTGAGCTCGTCGATGGTTGATCTGATCTCCTCTTTAAACTCTAGCGGTGCATCTTTGACTTCAAGATTATTTGGATCACTGAAGTTTCTAAACATACCTCATATGAGTCAGCATGATTTGAGAAGAACCTATCAGATTCTAAATGATTGGTGATGATTAGACAATGATTTTCATCATCAACTGGATCCACTATATTGAATCCTAATCCTGGTCTTGATTGAGGATGTCTATTTTGGTTGTCCCATGACCTTTCAAAGTAGTCCGACCTATGTCTATACCAAGTATGTGGGATTAATCCCTTCTTTGATTAATTAAGAACACAAGATGAATACCAATCAAAAGGTAGTTGTATTAAATATTTATATAAATCATCCTCAAGTTCTACATCAGCTTCCTGACTTGAGGATTATGCTCCCAAAAAGAACCTCTAAATTCTCCCATCTGTGGATGACTTAGGGGCTTCCTTAACTACCAAACCCTCAACTTTCTGGGAAGAGAGTGGGGTTAGAGCTAAGGTTCTCAACTGACTGCTGACTGTTTCATATGCAGACTTGGATACATTTATGCTTTGCTTTGGAGCCCGATCTTCATCACTATCATGCTTGAACGTCACCTCGAAAGGGGTTTGTTATTGAGAAGAGTTGGTGTGCTAACCATATAAAACTCATCCTCTGAACTAGATTCTAAGTCTATGTGTATAGCAGGTGTACTCCTGGTGGCTCCTATTGGGTGGCCATTTTGAGGCTTTCCACCTCGAGGGCTGCCTTTGAATTGTCCTTTGCCTCCTCCATCAGTGGAGGTCAGGTCATCCTACCCATATGTTCTAATGGAGTAATGAACCGTGGGTGGAATCTGTCGATTTATATCTTCCTCAGTCCATGCCTCTCTCTCTTTTATTTTCTTTTTCTATTTCTTTTTCTTTTCTTTTTCTATTTCTTTTCTTTCTTTTCATCCCTCTTGGGATTCTTGACTAGATTCGCCAGAGTCGACTTGTTAGTTTTGGGGAAGAAAATAGGTTGCATCCTCATAGATCCCAACCTCATGAACTATGAAGGGCTTGAGATCTCCTTTGACGTAATACATAATTCCACCTCTCATGAACTTCATGCACTGATGTAGAGAGGATAGAATTATGTTGTTCTCATGTATCCATTCTCAAGCAAAGCATTGAAAGATGTATTAGAGTCTATGATATGAAACTTGGCTTCAGTCTTTCAATCATCTATCTCCAATGATAACACTATAGAGCCTAAGGCCCTCTCTCCTTGGTCATTGAATCTTCTCAACATCATCTTCTCTTTTTGGAGTTTAGAGATGTCAATCCTTAAGTAGGCAAGGTTCTTAAACTTATAATATTGACCAATGCACCTTGGTCAACAAGAACTCTTGAAATCCGGTGTTTATCAATGTCCACTGTAATGTAAAGAGGGCGGTTGTGCTTTGTCGTTCCTAGAAGCAAGTCTTCATCACTAAATGTAACTCCTAAGATGTCCTTTGAGCTATGTGCCTCTTCTTGATGCGTCGGGTAAGCATATCTCGATCAAGGAGAGCCTTGACTAGAGATTCCCTCATCTCTTTGGATAACAAGATCATATATATAACTTAGTTGGAAACTTTATAAGATGTGCTAGAATGCTATAATCAACCTTGACTTGGTCCTCCACAAGCATATCCATAGGTGGAGCATCATGTGGAGGGGCTATCTGTTCACTGGAACTAATGACTTAATTAACCTTATCAAGAGGTGCTACTCTAGAAGGTAGATCTTTGCCACTATGCAGTTTGACTTCAACGACTTCTTGAAATGATGAACTTCTGGAAAGTTCTACCTTCTCATCAGGTATACTTATAGCTTCTCCTATGGGATCCTCGGAGTCAGTTGGCTCGAAGTTAATCTCAAGAGGAGAACCTGATTGATTCAAAAAAGAAAAGTCTGATTCTAAATTAGAAGATAGTGGTTCGGAATGACTAGAGCTATCATTATTATTTTCTAGACTTGGAGAGTTTTCAAGAGGAATAAAATCTAAAGTATCAGAAGTGGACAAGATATAAGTGAAAGCTTTCTTCATTGATTTCTTTTAGATGGAGGTACATGATAAAATCTAATAAAAGCGGGTAAGGATTTAATGCCCTTGTCCGATACTGCTCCTGAAAGAGCTGGAGGAAAGAAGTGGTAGATGCAATTATGGATGGAGTCTTTGGACTGACGTGGTTGCACTTGAATTATCGCAAGTAAGGTGGTCTTTACAGGTTGTCACCTTCTTCAAGTTATCTTTGGTAACTTGTAAACACTCCTTGATGTTGGAGGTTTGAGCTGCCATAAGCACATGTAGAGAGAGTTTCTTAATTTTAGAAACTACTTTTTTAGATGTTCAGGATAGGGCAATATCCCAACCTTCTTTAATCTTGAGTGGATCGTAGGTTTCCCCAAGAATTATCCTAATAGAACTAGAAGGTTGTTCTACTAAGTATTCTTTGGGGATAACTATGATGCTTAACTTGTAGCTAAGCTTAAGCTAGTCCTTAAATGTGATGCAATCCTCAAAGTCGTGACTAATCATATGGTGATAGGGGTAATAGTTAGGATCATTCCTCTTGCCCACATCCTCCAGCCTCTTGGGCTCTTATAGCTAAAAGTCAAGTTTCTTTAAGAGAATCTTAAATATTTTCCTAACTACCTCCCTCTTGAATGAATATGGCTTATTTAATCTATCAGCAAGAGTAGGTGGGTAATAACTACTTGGTGGGGGGTAGGAATACTACTGCTAGGAAGGCTGCTGATGTGGCAGGAATGGCCATTGTGGTGGCTGATATAACAACTGAGGTGGTAGTAGAGGAGGTGGAAAAGGAGGCTGCCGAGCTCAGGGTCTCTCATAACTCATTTTCCCCTATCCATGACACAACTATCCCTAGCTTCTTCTCGAACACATTCTACAGCTTGGGCTTAGATGAATGGTCGGGAAAGGGAGACTGTTTGACCTCTTCTTGTAGGCCAGATGCCTTATTAATTAGTTTCTCAAATGTTCAGATGGTAAAGCCCTTAAGCATGAAGGCAACAGGGCCATGAATATTCTTAAGGAGAATCTCAATGGCATGTTGTTCAGATAGCTGCGGCTTATATTTCATGCTCAGGTTGCGCCACATGAGAATATAATCAACAAGAGACTCATTGGGAACTTGTGTTGCTACAACAAGATCACCTACAGTCACTCTTTGATGAGCTCCAACAAACCTCTTGATGAAGAGGTGCTCCAACTCAGCAAAAGTTCCTACCCATTGGGTTGTTATCACCAATCAAATGCAACCCTAGGGCGACAAAAGTCGAATAACAATGAGTCACTACCATTACAAGCACAATAATTGGCTCTAAAATGTGCAATATGTTGATGCGGGTTCCCACTGCCATCAAAGACTTTGAAGGAAGGTGGCACAAAATCCTTAGGGTATTGAACTACATCAAATTCCTCAGGGTATGGTCTACCCTTTTGAATAGATGAGCTCCCCCAGGCTTACGCCATCGCTTCCTTCACTTACCACTCTACCATGTTCTTAATATCGTTCTCATGCATGGAGGTGCCATCTGTAACCTTCATATGCAAGCTACCAGCGTCATCCTCTGTGGGAGTGCACCTAGGATGCTCTAGGGTATGCACCAACTCTGGACGGCTGGCTGTTATGGGAGAAGGCTATGAAACTAGAGTTGAGTTATACAATGCTGCAACTACCATCAACTCCTCAATCTTCTTCCCCATCTTATTAATATGATCATCTCTCTATCTGAGGTGGAGGAGGTGTTGAGTCGAGTGAGAAGTGTCACCTTCCTCGAGCATAGCACCTTCTTGGCTGGTCTGATCCCACTGTAAGGATCCCCAAGTGTCAACCATGTGGAACTCGACTATATCATCTAGCATGTCATCCTCATCAGAATTAAAGCAAACCCTATCCTTATCCTGATCGAAGCAGTCACTCCTAAAAATCTATCTCTTCTCGATAAAGTAATATATGTCATGACCGATCTCTATGCAGTTTGGTGGGACAAATACTCATGAATTTGTTGGGCTGCTTCTTTCCTCAATGTACACCACCTATTGTAAAGACTTCTTCACCGGGAGGATCAATTGTCATGGGGACCCTATGGGGACCCTGTCTATGTACACTCCCCTCTCTATCTATGTATGCTGCGGTGGAGGTGGTGCAACGACGATGCTCTTGGGTTGCCACTCCTTCCTGACCACTGTTGAGGTAGGGGATCGAGCAGGGAGCTCAATCTCACCTCAACAAATGGAATGGATGGAGCGAGATCCTTGGGCCATAGCCGGATCACCAGATGGGAAGGTCTCTCCATGGATGGGGGGCTTCAACCTTAGTAGTAGATGTTTGAGCTAAGCGTGATGGTGGAGAATGAGGGGGGCTGTGATGGCAACATTGCTCCTCAACGATCTTGTCTCTGGCGTTTTACGGTAAAATCCTATATGAATGATCAGCCCTGACTGGGCGACGATAAAGAAAATCCATCAAGGAGAACGCCATCTCCTACCTCTCGCTCTCTCTCCTACTATATACGAGCCTCCATGGCTCTCTCTTTGTGGATCTGACCCCAACACTCTTAGGGATCATGAATCATAAGTCAAACAAGGTACCGACTCTAAGCATCTGTATGCTCTCCACTGGCGTAGAATAGTCCTAAGTCAGGGCCTATGCTCCTAGTGGTGTCTCATGGTATCTTGGTGGAGGAGAAGTAACAATCCTCATCCTCCTTTCCCAGGTCAGAGGGGTGGAACCTACTACCACTCATGAGTGGAGAGGTCTCATTGGGAGAACACTCCTCAACTACATGGAAAGCAGTGTCAAACTCTTTGGTTGCTCGCTCGTGACCTCGCTTAATCTTTTGAATTTTATTGCATTGGGAATGAGTGAGCAAGGCAGAGTGAGAACTGGCACCTATCTCAAAAGTGGAGGAGACTATCTCAGAAGCTAAGACAACCTTCCCCTTTGGGGTGACCAACGAGGAGGTAGCAGCTCTCACGAGAGCTATGACAAGTATTGAACGGGTAGGTGATGAAACTAACACTGAACAGGGTGTGGGAACCACTGCAGCCTTACTCTTCAGTGAGAAAAACTCAGTTATATGGGATATCTAAGCATATGAGTGGCATATGTCCCACCACCTCCTCTCTACTAACGGTTGTGAGGACCCCTCAAAGCCATGACCAAAATAGATCAGGTTGGCAGCATCAGTTGTGGTGAGACTGGCCTGATCCAAGGCCAAGTCTACACTAGAAGGGAAAGAGAAGATGAACTTGCTAGGAGCCATGCTCCACATTGAATGGAAGGCTGACTCTTGAAATCACTACATTTGTTGAAAACATAATTGAGTCAAACCCTTTCCTTGATGCTTTCCTTCAATCATTGACTTCTATATTCAATTTGGAATTTAAACCCACACTTAACAAATTTAGGTATGCTAAGTGCGATTCATTGAATTTTGGAGAGAGTTTCTGATATTTGGAGAAGAGACTTTGCCATATGATTTTGATTTAGAACCCATACTCAACCAATTTAAGTAGGTTGGATGGGGTTTGAATATTTAGAGAGACATTTGAAGATGTTTTTGTTATGTATCTTGTTTAAAAATTTTGATTTTGGAAAACTTTTACTTAGCAAATTTAGGTTTGCTAAGAAGAGGTTTTGATTATATGTTTGAAGATTTTGTGAAAGTACCTTTGCTTGTGATGATTGGTTATGTATGTGATATATGTTGATTTGAAAATGGGGCTTCTTACTTAACAAATTCGGTATGTTAAGTAGAGGCCAAATGTGTTTTATGTGTTTGAAAATGAGACTCTCACTTAACAAATTTGGTATGTTAGGTGGGAGCCAATTATGATTATGATTTGTGTTTTATTTGCTTTTGAAAATGAGACTTCCATTTAACAAATTTGGTATGTTAAGTGGAAGCCAAATGAATATGATTTATTTTTTATTTTTTTAAAAATGAGACTCTCACTTAACAAATTTGGCATGTTAAGAGAAATCCAAATGTGATTTGATTTGTTTTTTTTTTTTTTTTGAAAGAGAGGCTCTCATTAACAAATTTGGTATGTTAAGTGAAATTCAATTGTGATATGATTTTTATTTTATTTTTATTATTATTTTTTTTGAAAATGGGAATCTCACTTAACAAATTTGGTATGTTAAGTGGGAGCCAAATATGACATGAATTGCTTTTTGAAAATGGGCCTCTCACTTAACAAATTTTGTATGTTAAGTGGGAGCCAATTGTGATTATGATTTGCTTGAAAGAGGGAAAATCTATTTAACAAATTTGGGTATGTTAAATAGAGTTCAATTTGTTTTTATGAATTTGGAAATGGGACTCTCATTTGAAAATTTTGGGTATGTTAAATGGAGTCCAAAATATGTCATAATTCCATGTGTGTGATCTCTTGCTTTGAAAAGGTGGGAAACTCCAACTTTAGCATATGTAAAATATGTTAAGTGAAGTTTAAATTTAAGCCTATGTTTTTATTTAAAGATAGGATCTTCATTTAATAAGTTTGAGCATGTTGAATGAAGGTGGTTATCTTCAAAAGTGTGCTTTTGAAAAAGACAGAAACTATATGACATATGTTAAGTGGAGTTTAAATTTTATGCTATGATGTTTTTTGAAAATAGAACCGCCATCCAACAAATTTGGGTATGTTGAATGAATGTAACTATTTTCAAAAAGATTCTTTTGAAAAATGAGGGAAACCCCAACTCCAGCATATGTGAAATATGTTAAGTCGAGTTTCAATTTTATGCTATGATTTCATTTGAAAATAGAACCTTTATTAAAAAAATTTGAGTATGTTGAATAGGAATAACTATTTTCAAAAAGATGCTTTGAAAAATGATTTTGATTTTGATTTTGATTTTGAAAAGAACCTTCATGTAACAATTATGGGGATTGTTAGATGAGACTTGGTTATATGTGTTTTGTGCTTTTTGAAAATTCCTTATGAATTTTGTGCAAAATCTTTTGTTATATGAATTTTGAAAAAGTGCTTTTGTAAAGTGACATTTTGCAAAAGTGTTCATTTTCTTAAATATTGGAATGAACCTTGCCTCACCAAGGCAGTGGTAAGGAAGTTCTAAATTTTTGTCATCTCCTTTCATTAGTTAATTTTATCTTTCACCTATTGGGAACCCAATGGGGTTGTAAGACCTACAAGGAGTGAGGTCCTAAAACCTAGAGGTTGTTGGCTAGCTTTGCTTAAGAATGAAATAAGCTAAGTGTCAATGGAAGAAAAGATAATCTTGGACTCATATGAAATACAAGTCCACTATCGATGCTTGGAGACAATAATTATCTATTAGAGATGGAGAGAGAAACCATCCCTAGTGGAGTCACCAGAAAAATCTGTGATATTTATTTTTAGTTATGTATACATGGGGGACACCATGTAGATCTGAAGGTGTACTTATTGAGGTGATCGGGTATGATATCAAGGAATAGTATATTATCTTAAAAGATAGAAATCACTACCTTATGATGGACCTAATCACCTAATAAGGACTCCTAAGGCATGATGGGTCTTCGAATGTACTAGAGATTTTTTCCCTACTTTACATGGATGAATAAAGTAGGGTTTATTTAAACCAGGTTCTAAAGTTGCCTATGGGGGCAAGCCACCATAATTAATTACATCACAAAGGTGAGTTTCTTAGGAATACTCTCGATTAAAGTAGGTGATTATTGTCTCCAAAGATTTCAAAGATAGAACTATCAATAATTGGCCATGTTTGGAAAGTCAAGTGGGATAGATCAAAAGGAGAGACTTATTATCGAAGCCAAAAGGAGATGAGTAGGGGATGCTCATGATACTAGGAAGCCTAGTGAGCATCCCAAACTATCCTATGGTTGGGCTTTATATATTTGAAATTGAAGAGAATTATATATTTGAGTTGAAATTTTATTAGAAAATTAGGACTTATAATCCCACAATACAAGATTATGAAAATTCCTAAGAGGTGATGATTTATGCTTGTAGCCTGAGGGGAAACATCAATCTCAGATCCTAAATCTAGGGAGCTTTAGCGAGGGCCAAAGCACATCCTAAATCTAAGGTGAAAATGGGTATATTGTTTACCTCCACAAGAGAGGTAAACCACCCACGGACTTATAACCACTGAGTGGTAACTAACTCCTCCCATTTTTTAAAATTATGTGGTCAAGTCATATGTTTTGAAAGATGGTTAGGTTGTTATTATTTAGAAAGAAACTAAAGTCCTTAAACCCACTAAGAGACTAGAGCATAAGTGGTATGAATAATGACTTAGTATAATACAAATTTTTTTAAGTTTTATTTAATTTTGGACTCTTCATTTTGACAAAGGCTATAGGATTTTATATGTCTAAATGCATGATGAAATAAGGTTATTGGCTAAATCAGAGAGAAAGAGGTATTTTCCACCAAAAGGGAGACCCTCAAAGGTCAAGTCTTCCCCTATCATGCAAGGATGGAAACCCTCTCTTAGCAAGAATGAAGCAAGATGATATGCATGAAATTAAACATACAACATTCAGCTAAGGGGTTATTAAATCTTTTAATTTATCTTGATTTAATGCCTAGGCTTTAAATGAGATTATGAGTTATTTAAAAAATGAGTTATGAGTTGTAGTTGGGGGTAGAAAGTTTATTTTTCCTAAGAGCCTAATCGGATCCAGGGCACACATTAAATCAACATATATGAAGAAACTAAGAAAATACATGCCATTTCTTTTACACAATGTAAACAAATGATCTTACAATTTATAAACCCAACGTAAAGAATAATAGGTACTGCATCACTGAATAACCTAAAAGAGAGTGAAATGAGTTCTACCCTTATACAACTCGATATGAAAGAATAATTACAAATTATAAATGATAAGTGTTATGGGGTCTTCAAGCCTTCATGTCTCCATTTCTCATTTGATTTGTCATTTAATTTGGTTGGCTTCAGGCATCACATGGCACCCGTGATTAAACCTTCCCAATGTTCATCCTTAACCCCATAACATTAACCAAATTCTAATGCATTACATTAAAAGAAAGAAAATCTAACTACACAAAAATAAGTATTAAACACACCATATAACCCAAGAAGTTATATATGAATAATTTGGACTTAACACCGCACATGGGTAACCAAGTCCACTGTCTAATTTAGATTATGCTTAGGGTTAAGCAACATGTAAAAAAGAGAGCATTTATATTTATTTTAAGCACCTTAAGCATAATCTCTATAAAAATATGATTAGGCTAATCATGGCCTAACATCTAAACATACACCTAACATCCAGTATATAATAATACATTACAAAAAAAATACATCAAACCATGCATCGCCCTAACATAAAGCTAGAAGTGGTTGCTTAATCTAATGTGTGTGTATTAAAGCTTGTGTGGTATATTCTAACTAGGCTTTTGAGTTATCATTCTCTAAGTATGAAAAACATTTAAATAAAAAGGGTTAATTTCATTTTAAATGGTTTAATTGATTTGTAAATTTTACTTAGTGTTTTCTTTTATTTCATTTGACCTACACTTAACAACTAAGTGTTATAAAGAGAAGAAAAGAGAGGTTCACTCTCTTTCATCCCTACCCTAAGTCACATCTAAAGCAAATTAATTAAGAAATTCTTTTTAATGAATGGCTTATTACATATTTTAAATTAATCCTAAGTTTAAGTTCACTTTAAATAAACTCATTCAATAAGAAAGGCATCTTAAGATAAATTGGAATTAATTACTATCACATAACACATGTTTGTCCATTTCTTTCCATCATATATGACATGCATATGATTAAGTCCTAAACATACCTACACATGCAATTTATATCTTAGCAAACTTAAATGATGAATGTATGCAAATGTATTTGGAATTTATATTTCATTTGGTTGAATTATTTTGTCATAGAAATTTAAAGCTCTATCTAAATTCTAATACAAAAGCATAAGAAAAGAACTCTAAATCATATGACTAATCAATCCAATCACTTGAATATGAATGCATGTCTTTTTGAGGGTCATTCATTATAAATACATATTTAAATGTATGAAAGTTTTGTAATTACGATGCCATTATTAAGACTAAGTGAGGTAGAACCTCAAAGTCCAAACTAATATACCCACTATTCTTAAATACATATGGATGTATAGACAAACTATAAGAATGGAAAACCATGCAAAAGTAGAGTTTGATTTAATTTATTTATTTGTGCGAATGAATTAAAGCTCCATCTAAATTCTAATGTTAAAGTGCATATGAATGAAATCAAACAGGTACGTCGCCATTATTCTACACTAGGGGAGTGAGGTAAAAATCTCCTTGGGGCTACTTAAAGCCATCCGTCCCCAAGATGTCTAGACTAATATACCCATTAACATTTAAACTTATGCAAATAAACTTATGAATGTGAATACTACAAGCTTATAGACATGTAATACATAAAAATAATATATTTAATTCATTAATAAGTTTTGAAAATACATTAAAGTGATATAATATTCTTAATACAAATATAAGAATGGAATAGTTTGATTTACTTGATTTATTTGAATGAATATTATTTAATGTTATATAGAATGATCATTATGAATTTACTAAAGTATCGGATGTCAGACTAATATACCCATTAACATTCAAACTTATGCAAATCAACATATGAATGTAAGAAAGACTTCACACTAAGCTTATATTCACATGTACCTCCTATGTATACATAACTAAAGACAATATATTTTACCATTAATAAGCTTTTGAAAATATATTTGAGATTTAATAGTGATAATAGCCACACATATTTCTAATTAAGTCAACACATGCAAATTTGACATAAAAATTATTTTATTTAATTAATTTTTGAAAGAGATGAATGCATGAATTAAGTGACAAACAACATTTTAAAATGTTTGGAAAGAAATAAAGCAACACAAGCATGTAATTTCATTCAATCCAACTAATTCCTAAGGACAATCACATTAAATAAGCTTATTTAAAATAAACCAAAGTTTCTTAAAGCAATTTTTGATCTCATGTTTGATTTTATTTAAGGGAAGTGAGAGAGGTTTTCTAATACTAATCCCATTCCCCATATGTGTGAGTTAATTTGATTTAATTAAAAGTAATTAAATTGATTTTATGGCTTAAGTAGGTTGAGGTATGATTTAAATTAATTAATTAAACCCTTACCTATATCACCTTAAGTTAATTAACTAATTAATGATGAGCCAACATGATATGGAACCACATGAAAAGTAAATTAGCATGCTCCTAAGGGATGAAATGGGCCTAATGCAATTTGGCTCATGATTAATAGTTAATTAAGCATAAGGGATTTAATTAATTACTTTATGATTTTCTCACACATGTTAGCTAATCATAATTTCATTAAATTTTTTCAAACTATTAAACATCTAAAGAACTACCCAAGGTTGATTAATTAATGTTAGGAGCGAATAAATTTTAAATTAATTTAAATAAGCCCTTAATTACTTAATTTAATAATTTGATTATATCTTTTAATTAAGATAATGAAATTAACTTAGGGAAAGAGATCAAGAAAGAGGCCTCAATCCCAATTCCTAAGTCATTTCAAATAATCAATTAGGCTCTGAAATAATTAGATTTCTTTTCTTTTAGTTGATTCATTAAGTGGATAATTAATTACTTAAGCTTTAATTAATTTGAAACAAATGAAGAGGCTTAATGAAATATTCATAAGGAATAATTAATTAATTACTTAACCATTTCCCTAGGACTTTTCTAATTAATTGCTTAACCATTTCCCTAAGACTTTTCACTATTAGTAGATTACAACAAGCTTAATTAATCAATTAATTCAGTATTCACTTGCTTAATTATGATTAATTAAGGTAAGAGAGTAATTAAAGTTTAATCAATCAATTTTCCTAATGAACTGTCTAATAAATTCCAAGAAAATTGGGAAAGTAGAGGTCATCCCCCTAAACGTCTCTAGAAAGTTTGAAATTAATTGGATAATTAATCAAAGAGTAATTTGGCTAATTAAATTTTAATTAAACCCTAATTAAGTAGAAATTACTATTCAAAATTCATTATAATAATTTTCTTGGATTTTCCTCTAAAATACCTTTAAATTGAGCCTTTATTTATATTTTTTAGATTTTTCTATAATTAGTTATGAATATTTGAAGTTTCAACCTTAAAAATAGATTAATTAACCTAATTAAAGCCTTAATCTCGTCGGTGCCATGCGGCGTGTTTTCCATGTGGCACGACAGGATATGCTATTTAAGTAATCACATCAGGACACTGACTTGGATCATGGAAAATGCGCTTTCCCATAGACAGTCCAATCTAAGATCGGACAACCATGATTAAATCTGCGATTTCAAAGGAAAAATCAAGAGATCTACGTGTGATCAAATAAGAGCCGTCCATTCCAATCACACCGAATGGATGGCTCATCATCTATCTCTTATGCGATGAAACGAGTCTGCCATGGATTGCTCGATCCAAGCTCACTCGAGCTCAAATCCACACTAAATTCAACCCACACCTTCGAGCGAAGGATCCGCAAGGATCCCACAGCTAGGATGGGCTTAAATGCAAATTTCCTTCACAAAGCTCCAATCTATTTTTATACAATGATTGATTTTAATGGACTACCTCACCAAAGCTTGTGACCAACAATTCCAATGATTGAGGAAGCTTCATTTGGTAGAAATGAAGCCCTGTTGAGCTGCATGAGCATTGATTTGAGTAGATTGCTCCCAAGGCCAAGCTCCTCCCTTTGAGCTTTTGATCTTGATCAAACTATGGATTTCAGGGGGCTTAGAAGTTTGGCAAATGGTTTGGTATTTCTCGATGAGGTGTGGTGATGGTGTGTTTGAGTTTAATTGAAGTTTGATGGAGTGGAGAAGAAGTATGAATCAGAAGCACCCTCCCCTATTTCAATTTGCATGGGAGAGAAGAATTCCAATCGAGGGATGGTTGGGAAGGTTTAAAAATGCTATGAGGGATTTCATTTCTCACTTGGGGAATCAGAAAGTGCAAATGGTCATGAATCCCACTCGAATTTAGGGGGTATACCCCTGAATTGCACTTGATGGATGGGATCCATCATTCACCGATTCCTGAAGGCATCAGATCACCCACGTGGCATGCTGGAGTTGGAGGAAGTTATGGCAGGGAGCTCAAGGCAAGATATGTGGGGATTGAGCTGGCTTTATCCTTTGGGTGCTTGCATGAAGGAAGAAGATTGGGTTTTGGTCCATGGTTTATCCATTTGCTTGGGTTATGAAGGCTAGGCACACCCATTTGCACTGGATGGCTGCCCAAGTGATGAGAGAGTGGACTTTACTTTTATGGAAAGAATCAATGTGGGAGATTTTGTCCAATGCTAATCCCTTGATTGGGTCTCACTTGGATTTGGGTGGGTGATCTTGGAGTTGGTCAAGTTTGGCCAGCTCCTAGGGTCCATGGGTTGGTTTGGAGTGGTTTGGCTTCATTTGGTCAAATCAGTTCATATGGGTTCATGTTGGGTTGGGTTGATCAATTGGTCAAATTGGGTCAAACCAAAGCTTGGGTTAGGTTTAAATGATGATTTAAAGAGTTTTGGTTCAAGTGGTTTTGATTAATTTTTCTTAAGTTTGATTTTGGCTCATTTAGATTCAAATAGGTCAAATGGACTAAGTTGATCGATTTCAACAATTTTACCAAATTGGGTTGGTTAGGTGTTGGATCATATTTAATTGGTTGATTTAAAATGATTGTAGGTTTTGGTTTGATTTGGTTTGGGTTTAATTTGGATTTTGGCCAATTTTGACCTTTCAGGTCAATTTGGGCTAGGTTGGGTCAAGTTGACCAATTGGTTAAATTAAGCTCAATGCTAGCTTTGGTCAAGTTCAATCAAATGATTTGTAATGAACTCGAGCCATTAGTTACAATCAATTTGGGTTAAATCATGATTTGACCCATTTTGGCTATTTAGGCCAATTTGGGTCAACTTAGGTCAAATGGTCAATTAGACTTGGTTTGGCTCAATTAAGTATTTGGTCATGTTTAATCATTGATTATGAATGGGATTGAATCAATGGTTTCAATAAATTTGGTATATGGTGGGTTTTGGCTAGTTTAGGTTTCATTTGGGCTAAAGGTTGACTTGGTTCAAACTAATTCAAGGTAGTTGATCACCCTAGGATGATTGTTGATCATGATATGAGGTTTGGATGGGCTTGGTTCAATCCAACTTGGGTTGGATTAAAATTTGGCTCAAAAGGGTCTCTTAGGTCACTTTAGGTCAAGTGGACCTAAGTGGGTCAATTGGTTCGATTTTAGCTCGATTAAAGTTTAATTGAACTCACATATGAGCCTAGGACTGAAATATAAATCTAATTTCAATCAATTTGGAGTGTGATGGATTTTGGCTTATTTGAAGTTTTCAAGTCAAAAAGGCAACTTGGGCTTGATTTGGGTTGACTTGAGTTTTTTTGATAATTTTAGTTTATGTTTATATTTGGGTGAGTGATTGAAGGAATGATTGATTCATGAAGAAATCCATGGGTTTTGAATTGATTTGGATATCATTATGCAAGTTCAAGAAATTAGCTAAAAAGGCTAAAATTGGAAATTTGATTTGATTTGGGTTTGATTTTGGCTATTTGGACTTATATTTCATTTGAATTTGTGAATATAAATGAAGATATAAATGATTCGTGAGAAAATCACTTGAGTTTGGAGTGATTTGAAGCAAATTTGGCCAAGTTTAGGAGTGAAGGCCAAAAGGGCTTAAGTAGGGAATTGATTTAGTTTGATTTATTCTTGGTCAATGAAAGGTGGGTCTCATTTATATTTGTGAATACAAATGAAATAATAATTGACTTATAAAGAAATCAATTAAGTTTGGGTTAATTTGGGTTGAGATTTGATTAAGCTTATGGAGGAAGGTCCATATGGATTAAGAAAGGTTTTGATTTGGTTTGATTTAGTTTGATTTAATTTGGGTCATTTTAGTTTGTATTTCATTTATATTTGTAAATACAAATGAAGGAATGATTGATTTATAAAGAAATCAATCAAATTTGATATGGTTTAAAGGGGGTTTTGGCTAAGCATAAGAAGGTGGTTCATATGGCTTAGGAAGGGATTTTGGAATTTGAATTTGATCTTAGGTTTCAATTACTTGGAGTTAGATTTGGTTTAGAATTTGAAGGTTTGAATTGATCTCTTGAGAAAATCAATTGAATTGGGGTTGATTTGAATTTGGATAAAGCTAAGTCCATATGATAAAATCAAAGGGCTTTAGGAAGGGTTTTGGAATTTGAATTTAATCACGGGTCTTGATTATTGGTCTTGGAAATTTAGTTTGGTATGAATTTGATGTTTGGTTTGAGAAGGCGGGCATAGGTTAGGTTTAAGCTATTGGGTAGGCAAGTTTTCCTAAGTCCCTAAGGCATAACCTGTTCTCATGGCTAACCCTTCTAAGTCTCTAGGCTTAAGTTAAATGTTCACCTGATCACTAGAAGTATCTTAAGACTAAGGAGCTCTTAGTGTACAAGAGTCCTAGATCTATGATGAGGAGGTTTATAGCTCACTCCAAAAAAAGAGAGTCATTAGACCCACTCCCTAAGTGACTAGATCATCGTGGTATAAATAATGGCTTGGTCTAATGCAAAATCTTTTCAAATTATATTTAAAATTTGACACTTCATTTTGACAAACGCTTTGGGATCTTTATATGCTTAAATGCATGGTGAAGTGGATTATTAGCCAAATCAAAAGAGAGAGGGTGAAGCTCCGTCAGTAGGGTTGCTCTCACAGGTCTAGCGGTCCTTATGCATGTAAGGATGGAGACCCTCATTTTGTAAGAGTGATTTAAGATACATGCATAATGTGAGACATACAATCAAACAGCTAAGGGGTTACTAAATCTTTTAATTATCTTGTTTAATGCCTAGCCTTTATTGTGAGATTATGAGTTGTTTAGTTTAATTATGAGTGATTAATTGGGATATAAAAATTAATTTTTTTCTAAGAACCTAATCACATCCAGGCCACACATTAAGGCATCATTCATTTAAGAAACTAAGAAAAGGGCATGTTATTTCTAGTGCACAAGTTAAATGTATCATCAATCAAATTTATAAGACTAACGCAAAAGAATAAGTGGACAGTGCAGTTGGGTGTCACCGTACAAACCCAAAAAAAAAGATGGGTTGCTGAGCTCTACCCTTATACAACTCAGAATAGGAAAGAATAATTACAATTTTAATGAATGAATGTTATAGGGGTCTTCATTCTTTATTCTTCATGTCTTCATCTCCATGTCTCCATTTTCTTTGATTTACTCCCCCTTCAAAGGCATCGCATGGCCTCTCAGGACCAAGCATTCTAGCTAATGCTCATCCTTATCCCCCATAACGCTAATCCTAATTCATAATGCAAAAAATTATATTGAAAATAGGAAAAATAAATCTAACTACACGTACAAAATAGAGGTTAGCTAAACACACATTCAACCCCAAGCAGTTATATTTATAATTTGTTTAGTACTCTACACATTAGTAACCAAGCCCACCTATCCTAACTTGGATTATGGTTAGGGGTTTAAGCAACATGCAAAGAAAGCATTCATATTTATTTTAAACACCCCCTTAAGTATAAACCCCTACAGAAAATACATGATTAGGCTAATATCGGCCTAACATCTAATCTACGAGGCATTAACCCTAACATCCAGTCTAAAATAATACATCACAAATGAAACATACATCACACCATGCATCATCCTAGCTTAGGACTAAAAGTGGTGGCTTAATTCTAATGTGTGTGTTAAGGCTTATGTGATATGTCTTGCTAGGCATTAGTGTTGTATTTTTCATGTGTGGAATGATTTAATTTAGGATGAGAAGTTGATTTCACTTGAAATGGTTTAATTGATTTGAGAATTTTAATTTATATTTTCTTTACTTCATTTGATTTTTCTTAGCAACTAAGTGTCATAAAGAGAAGAAAAGAGGATTACCCTCTTTCATCCCTAGCTTACGCCACTTTCTAAAGCACATTAATTTGATTTAATTCTCTTTAGTGAATGGCTTATTAAATAATTTAGTTATTTCTAAGTTTAAGTTCACCTTAAATGATCCTATTTAATACAAAAGGCATCTTAAGATTAATCCAATTGAATTACTAACATATGACATCATGCATATGATTTAATCTAAGTGTATATATACATATAAAACACTTAGATGATGAGTGTATGTATTTGTATGTAGAGTTTATATTCTTTTATGTGATTGAATTATTTGATCACATTAGCTTAAAGCTCTATCTAAATTCTTATACAAAAATACATTGGGATGAAATTAAATAGTAATGCGTCTATTAACCGTGAAAGTGAGGTAATCAAGACCTTTTAGGTTACTTAAAGCCTCATATTCTCGAGATGTCCAAACTATATACCCATCATCATTCAAACATATGAAAATTTATATATGTGTGAATATACGAAAGCAAGCTCCAAGTTACATGATTAATTAATCCAACGACTAAACAATTATGAATGCATATTTTTAAGTAGAAAAGGGGATTATCATCCTCTACACACACACACACACACACACACACACACACACACACACACACACACACACACACACATATATATATATATATATATATATATATATATATATATATATATATATATATATATATATATATATATAAAACAAGTATGTGCCTTTATTAACCAGGGAAGTGAGAAAATCAAATGACTTCCTTGGGGCTACTTAAAGCCTCATATTCCCGGATGTCCATACTATATACCCATTTTTCTTGAATACATACACATGTATTTATAATTAAGAAGATGAAAATCATGCAAAGATTATATTTTCTTTAATGAAAATATTTAGGTATATGATTTAAAGCTCTATTTAAATTCCAGTGCTAAGGATACATAAGAATAAAATCAAATGTGTACATGTCATTATTAACCAGGGAAGTGAGGTAATCAAATGACCTCCTTGGGGTTACTTAAAGTCTCGTATTTTCAAGATGTCCAGACTATATACCCATTACATTCATACTTATGTAAATCAACAAGTGAATAAAGGAAAGAGACTTCACTTCATACACTTCAACTATAAGTACATGCATTTCTTATGTATTTGTAATTATGATAATAACACATATTACTATTCATTTATAAGCTTTTGAAAAATACATTTGGATTTAGTAGTGATAATAGCCACACATATATTAAATTAAATCAACACAGGCAAGCTTACATAAAAGAAGAACCATTTGATTTGATTAATTTTTGAAAAAGAGATGGATGCATGAAATCAAATGACATACAAAATGTAGCATGATTGGAGAGGAATAATTAAATACAAGCATGTGATTCATTCAATCAAATTAATTCCTTAGGACAAACATACTAAATAAAATCACTTAAATTAAACCAAAGCTTCTTTAATGTCATTTTTAATCTCATGTTTAATTTGAGTTAAAGGATGTGAGAAGAATTTTGCTGATCCTAACCCATTCCCATGTTTGTAAATTAATTTGGTTTAATGAAATGTGATTAAGTTGATTTTATGGATTAGTTAAGTTATGATATGCATCAAATTCATTAATTAACCCTTTCCTATGTTACCTAAATATATTTATCCAAATAATTGTGAGCCAACATGATATACAAATGAAATGAAAAGTAAATTAGCAATGGTCTTAGGAAATGAAAGTGCCTAATGCAATTAGCTCATAATTAATGGTTAATTAGATTAAAAAACTTAATTAAGTACTCTTATGATTTTCTCACACAAGTGGATTAACCATAATTTTATTAATTTCCTTTAGGTTATTAAACACCTAAAGATTTGCCCCTCAATTAATTAATTAAGATTAGATGTGATTGAGATTATAATTTGGTTAATGAAATCATTAATTAACTAATTAAACTCTTACTTAATTGCCAACTTGATTAATTATCCTTCAAAGGAAATGGACTCAGGAAAGAAATTAAGAAAGAGGTCCCAATCCTATTCCATGAGTCCCCTCACTATTGGATAATGGTTAATGAGCCAAATTAAGTAATTAGTCAGTATTCATGTGATTAATTAACCCTTAATTAAATTAAGAATATAAGGCTTAATTATCTAATTATGCTAATTAATTAATCAATAAATCCTAAGAAAATTAGGGGAGACAGAGGTCATCCCCTTGAACAATATTAGAAACTTTTTGGTTAATTAATTAATTAATTAAAGAGTAATTAAGCTAATTAATTTTTCAATTAAACTAATTAAGCTCTAATTACTATTCAAAACTAATTAAGAATATTTTTTTTATAAATTCCTCTCTAAAATACCTTTAAAATGAGTATTTATTTGTAATTTTTGAATTTTTCTATGATTTGTCATAATTATTTGAAGCTTCAACCATTAATATTGATTTTTTAAGCCTAAATAAGTCTAATCACTTCTGCCATATATGGTGTGTGATGCCGTATGCTTTCACGTGTCGTGAGTGGCTATTAAAGTGCATCAGTCACCACGAAGTGATGACGACGCACTTTGATCTCCACGTCAATCTCAACGGATCATCAATCTCGTAGTTAATAAAGGATTAAAACTTCTTGATTTAACTGATCTAACCACACCCGTCCATTTTGATCACACAGAACGGACGAGACGTGGTCTATCATCACACGGGTGACGAAGGATAGAAGCCATCTGCCATTGCCCGTGCAATCTGAGCTTACCCGAGCTCGGATCCAGTCCAAATGGATCCCACACCTTCATGACAATGATTGGAGGGGATCCAATGGTCAAGATCACGTGGCATTCAACTCTCAAGATCACACGACATTCAACTATCCTTCGAAAAGCTCTAAAAAAATTTCAAGAAAGCTCGATTTTAATGGCATACCTCACCGGAGCTAATGGCCGGCGGTTCGCATGCTTAAGGTAGCTTCGCAGTCGAGATGAAGCCCTGTTGAGGTGCAATTGGATTGGTTCCACATCATTCACTTGAAAGACCAAAGTTCCAACTTTTGGAGGCTCGGTCTTGATTGAAATGCTACCTTCAGTGGGCTTGGAGCTCGAGGGAAGGTTTGTTTGGCTTTGATGAGATGCGTGGAGCGTGTGGGTAAGAGAATTTGATTTTGGTTGAGAAACGAGGGAGCTAGGATCGAAGAGGATGTGTCCTATTTTGAGTGCATTCAGGAAGAAAATTTTTGGCGAGGGAAGCTTGGGGAAGCCTCTATGGAAGCTTAGGGAATTTTTGAAACTCACTTAGGGGCTCTCACAAATTGAATGAGTGCTTGTTCCATTAAAATTGAAGGGGGTATACCCCTTTTCCATTGTGATGGATGGATGGGATTGGCTCCCATTTTTAGTAGGCCAGCTGCCGCCAGAGCGCCGGAGTGGTCGCCATCACCTCCACCTGGCATGACTTGAGTTATGGAAGGGTTGGGAGGTGGCTCAAGGTAGGTGTGGCTTGGTGTTTGTCCATGGGGTTCTCGGCTTGTGAGGGAGGTGTGTTAACTCACCTCCCTTTTGTCCATGGTAATCCTAACTCACTTAGATCTAGGTGGGTAGGTGAGACCCCATTTAGGGTGAGTGATGGCTGCCAAGGGGGGAGGGAAAGTGGACTTTGCCAATTTTGGCAAAGATCCCATATGGCAGGAAAATCCAAGGGGGATTGCCTTGGGTTTGACCCCATTAGGGTTTGAGCTAGTTTTGGACTTATCCCAAGTGGGTTTGGGTCAGGTTAAGTCAGCTCTCAAGGTGCCATGGGTTGGTTTCAAGAGATTTGGCTCAATTTGGGTCATATGAGTCATGTTGGGCTAGATTGACCAATCGTCAAATTGGATCAAGCCAAGGCTTGGGTTAGATTCAAATGATAATTTATAGTGTTTTGGCTCAAGTGATTTCAATGGGTCAAATCGTGGAGGCTTAGGTTTGATTTTGGCTCAATTGGAAACAAATGGGTCAAATGGTTCAAGTTGACCAATTTGACCAAATTAGTCAAATTGGCTTAAGTTAGGTATTGGTTCAAGTTTAATTGATCAATTGGATGAGATTGTAGGCTTTGGTTTGAATTAATTTGGATTTAATTAAGAGTTAGGCCAAATTAACCCTTTAGGTCAATTTGGGCTAAGTGGGTCAATTGGGTTCATATTGGCCAAATTGTTTAATTGTGGCCTTGGTCAAGTTTAACAATCAATTTGGAATGAACATGAGCTATTGGTTGCAATCAATTTAGGTTGGATCATGATTTGACCCATTTCGGTCCTTTAGGCCAATTTGGGTCAACTAGGATCAAAGGGTCAATTGGGTTTGGTTGGGCTCAATTGATGGTCATGTCATGTTCGATCATTAATTATGGGTTGGTGTGAATTAATGGTTTCAATTGATTTAGTGTAGGAGGAGTTTTGGCTAGTTTGGGTTCATGTGGGCTAGAGAGTTGACTTGGTCAAATCATATATTTGACTTAGTTTGACCTAATTCATGACAATTGGTCACTCTAAAGTGGTTATTAATCATGCTGGAGGGCTTAGGTTAGCTTAGTTCAATCTAATTTGGGTTGGATTACAACTTGGCTCAAAGGGATTCTTTAGGTCACTTTGGGTCAAGTGAGCCTAAGTGGGTCAATTGGCTTAATTTTGGTTTAGTTGAATTTATATATGAACTTAGGATTGAAATATAAATTCAAATGCAATTAATTTGGGCTTCATGTGGTTTTGATTCATTTGAAATTTTCAAGTCAAAAGAGCTAAGTTGGGCTTGACTTGGGTTCATCTTGGTTTGATTTGATGATTGTAGATTTCATTTATAATTGGATAGATAATTGAAGGAAAAATTGATTCAAGAGAAATCAATTGGTTTTGGCTTGATTTGGATAGGATTTGGCTAAGTCCAAGGAATTGGCTCAAAGGATTTAGATTGGGATTTGATTTTATTTTGGATTTAATTTTGATCATTTGAATGTATATTTCATTTATATTTGGAAAGATAATTGAAGGTGTAATTGATTTATAAGAAAATTAATTGAATTTGAAGTGATTTGAAGGCAAATTTGGCTAAGCTCATGAAGGTAGGTCCAAAAGGCTTAAGGAAAGGTTTGGTTTAGTTTGATTTAATTTTTATCATTGGAGTGTAGATTTTATTTATATTTGTGAAAATGATTGAATATATATAATTTATTCATGAGAAAATCAATTGATTTTGGGTTGATTTGGATTAAGATTTGGAAAAGCTCGTGGGATCGATCCATATGGCTTAGGGAGGGTCTTGCCTTGACTTGATTTAGTTTGATTTAGTTTTGATCATTTGAATGTTGGTTTAATTTATATTTGGGAAGATAATTAATGGAATAATTGATTTATAAGAAAATCAATTGAGTTTGGATTGAATTGGGTGGAGATTTGGCTAAGTTTACAGAATCAGATCATAGCTTAAGAGGAATTTAGAACTTGGATTTGATCTTGGGTTTCAATCATTTGGAATTAGGTTTATATTTGAATTTGATAAAAGATTGAGGGATTGAATTGATCTTAGAGAAAATCAATTGAGTTTGGATTGAATTGGAATTTGTTAGGGCTAAATCCATGGGATTCAATCATAAGGCTTAGGAAGGATTTTGAGCTTGGATTTGAAGTTTAGATTGATTGTAAATTTTGGAATTTTAATTTGAATTCAAATTTGAATTTGGGATTTGGTTTGAGAAGGAGAACATGGGTTGGGTTTAGTCTATAGGGTAGGTAAGTCTACCTAAGTCCCTAATGCATAGCCTACTCCTACGACTAACCCTTCTAAGTTTTTAGGCTAGGTTAAGTGTTTACCTAATCACTAGAAGTGTCTTAAGACTAAGGAGCTCTTAGTGTCCAAAATATTCCTAGGATTAAGAAGACAAGGTTGAGAACTCACTCCAAAAGTCAGGTCAACAAAAGGACCCCCAATAGGTGTGGTGTAACTGACAAGGCACGCTATACGTATTGGCGTTGACCGAGATGATCAACTATGCTCAAACGATCTCAAGTGCTAATGAAAATGATCTACACCTGAACTTGAGATGTAGACAAAATCATGATCTTAGTGCATGCAACTCAACTTATGCAAAGGGCATAAGAAAGGAAGGTGGAATCCACTGGGGACTCAGTACTTGAACCTTCCACTAGAGAAGCAGGTTTGAGCTATCCGTTGGGGATATGAATTTGAGTTTGATTGTGAATATAATTTATGGGAAGAAGATCCACTAGGGATAAGAATCTATAATCCTTCGGGGATCAAGATGAGTTACCTTCAATTTATTTTGTCTTAACTGATGTGGAGGCATATCTGCTAGGGATATGGGCTCAATCTTTAGGGATTAGAATATGAACCTGGCTATCTGGGATAAGGGTTTGATTTCATAGATTCATTTGGGGATGTATCCAGTGGGGATAAAACTTTGGTTGGATTTGTTATGGCTCCACTATGGAGGATGGGTTTGAATTGAGGGCACATCCATTAAGGATGTGAACTCGATCGAATGTGATAGATTTAATTGATGGACCCTACTGGTATGTGATCCACTAAGAAGGGGTTATATTGGCCTTGACCTATCTCAAGTTTACAAATCCAAAGGGATAGCCATAAGCCACAAGGTAGGGCTATCCAACCTAAGGGGTGCATTTTGGTGTGCAACGGCTATGCTAGGAAGAAGGTGTAGAAGACTTACATTTTCCAAAGTAAAGAATAGTCATGGGTGATTAGTTGGATGTTCAACAAATCAAACTCGACATAAGAGACTACTAAGAGAGTGTTGTTGGGGATCTTACCTCAACTCAAGAGTAGTCAAGATTAATCTCATTTAATTTCATTTAATTTATTTTAATTTGATTTAGTTCATTTTCATTTATTTTGATTTCATTTGATGGATCCCGTTGATGTACGATGGACCACATTGAGAAGGGGTTATGTCGGCCTAGGCCTATCTCAAATTTACTGATCTAAAGGGATAGTATAAAAGCTGGAGGGTAGGACTATTTGACCTAAGGGGTACTTTTCGGTGTGCAACGACTATGTTGGAAAGAAGCGTACCAAACATACATCTTCCAAAGCAAAGAATAGCCGCTGGAGTGACCTATTGGTAACACAAAAAATCAAACCCGACCTAGGGGTGCCTGTCGATGTGCAATGGTCGTGCTAGAAAGAATGTGCAACAGACTTACTTCTTCCAAAGCAAGGACGGCTGCTAGGGTGACCTGTTGGTGGCACAACAAGTCAAACCCGACTTAAGGGCGACTATTGAGAGAGTACCACTGGGGACTTATCTCAACTCAAGAGTAGTCAGGTGATTCCTATAAGGAGTTTTGCTGACACTTCCTTAAAGATAAGATGCTTGCTTGGGAAAGGTGCCACTGGGGGTTCTTCTAATCAAGAGAATATGTATTTTGTTTGTTTGTTTTCGTGGACCCTATTGGTGTGTGAGGGACCACACTAAGAAGGGGCTATGTCGATCTTGACATATTTTAGATTTACTGGACCAAGGGAGAATCTGCGCATCCGTAGAACATAATCTCCAACCACAGGGGTGGTTACTAGGAAAGGGAGATTGCCCAATCCAGTAGTAACCCGAGTAGTGTCTAAATGGGGTCGCAAAGGTGATCCAAGTAGAGTGCTCATAGAGGATGTGCCACTAGGGGCGTTATCCTAGACTATAAATAAGAAATCCTGTAGGTGTATAGTAGCCAACTTAAGGAGAAAGCATAACAGACTTACATCTATCATGAGTAATGTATCCACCGGGTGGGTTGTTGTCAGCATAGCGAGCACCAACCAACCTAAAGTTCCCGTCGATGTTCGACGATCGGTCTTGGGAGAAGGCATGTAGACATATATCTCCCTGAAGCATAACTAGATCGGGATAGTCTGTCATCAGCTTGACAGATGTTATCCGACTTAGGGCTGCCCATCAATGTGCAATGGTTGTGCTAGGAAGAAAGCGTAGCAGACTTATATCTTCTAAAGCAAAGAAGTAAATACTAGGGTGACCCATTATTGGCACAAATGATCGACCTAACATAAGGGCGACTACTAAGTAGGGAGTCACGAGGAAGGACTAGGCCCAGACTTGAAGTAGTCAGGAGGAAAGAGTGCTAGGGGACTTACCCTAATCCCAAACTATACTCAACCGAGTCAGTGCATGATGGTTAGTCCAAGAAGAAGACGGAACAGACTTATATCTTCTTAAACAAAGCCAACATGAGGTAGCTTATTGACCATGCAATAAAGCCTACCAAACTAATAGGGCACATGTCAGTGTACAATGATCAAGTCAAAAAGAAAGTGTGCTTACATCCTCCTGAATAAGGAACCACTGGGGTAATACACTAGCAGAGTAGCATGTCAGCCCGACCTAGAGTAACTATTGAGTGAGGGCCACTGGGGCGTTATCTCAACTCAAAGTAGCCCGAGATAAAAGATATGTGTTTATTTTATATATTTGTGTGTAGTTTATGTTTGTGAGATGTTAATAAAGGATAAGACACCGGGTTGCTCACACCTACCCTAAAACATCATGGCAAATTCGCGAACAAAATGTTTTAACTTGGAAGAGATTGAATTTGAAACAGAATTTTATTGATGATAATTATTTTCAAACATGATCTCATAGATAATATTTTCTAAATAATGCAAATTGATTGAAAGCATCAAGATCTCCTTTATGGTTGATAAGCTAATATGATCCTCCTCAGTAAGCCTTCTCTATGGAAAAATGGGCCTTCCCAAGTGGGTTCAAACATACCTCCCTTCTTGCAACAGGCAATAATTAGTCTCAGAACAAAAATAAGCTCTCCTACTTGAAAATCTCTAGGATGGACTAACTTGTTATGAGCTTGAATCATTTTAGCTTTGTACAACTTGAGGTTTTGGTATGCCCATAGGTGTCTCTCCTCCAAACCTTCGATCTCTTCTAATCGCAACTTGGTATTCTACTCTATTGTGATCTTGCTATCCACAACTATCCTTAGTGATGGGGGGAGTTAGACTTCTAAAGTAGAATGGCTTTGGAACCATACACTAAGGAGAAAGAGGTAAACTGAGTTGGAGTTCTGTATGCGGTGCTGTAAGCCCACAAGGCTTCAACCAACTGCTCATGCCACTACCGTTTGTTGTCATCGAGTGTTTTCTTCAGTATTTAGATAAGAGTTTTATTGAAAGCTTTTGCTAAGCTATTTGTCGTTGGATAGTAGATGGTAGAGTACCTCCAATCTATGATGTGCCTCTAGGAAAAGTTATTGATCTTGGTGATCTTGAATGTAGTATCATTATCGAATATAATTCGGCGAGGCACCGAATCTATATATGATATGGTTCCTGAAAAATTGGAGCATATGCTGAGTTGTGACCTCTTTGAGTAGGATCGCCATTTGGAAAATAGCAGCTAGGATGAACCAATGACCCTTGGAGGAAGACGATCAATCAGGCCCACTATGTCGGTACCCCAACACTTGAATGGCTATAAGGCCAATGTAGGGTGTAGAATGTTGAGTGGTTGGTGCAAGACCACACCGTGTACTGACACTGGTGGCATCGCCTAGCTACATCCATGTAGTCTGTGATTATTGATAGACAATAGTATCCTAGTCTCTTAATTTTGACTTTCATCTTCAGACCAGATTGGTGTGCTCCACATAATCCCAAGTGTACCTCAGTCATGATCTTATGGGCTTCATGTTTATCTAAGCAACGTAACCACATATGATTGAAGAATTGCTAGTACAAGGTGCCATCCATGAGGGCGTAGAAAAGTGCTCTCTACTTCATCTGATGTGCTAGTGACTTCTCTTGAGGTAGTTTGCCTATATTTAGGTAATCCATGATTAGTTGCCTCCAATCTAACTCATCATCCTTTTTGGCAATGATAACTTCCCTTTTAAGAGAGTATTTCTCGATGAGTTCAATATCAATAAGGGATAAAACTTATCTATTTTGGACCCTTATTAATATGGACTCATCTTTCAGGCATGCCAACTCCATCGCAAGCTTGGCTAAAACATCTATCACGTAATTCTCTCCTTGAGGAACCTTATAAATGGTAACATCTGAGTTTAGAGCCAACAACTCCCTGGTGTACTTATGGTGTAATAGAGCTTTGGCTTTAAAACCTTATAGGACCTAACACTAATTTGATTGATGACTAACTAAGAATCCCGAAGAAGTTGATGTTCTGGATGCTTAGAGTAATGGCTAACTCCAAATCGAAAATCAGAGCCTCATATTCAACTTCATTGCTGGTGCAAGGATTGGATAGGTGATATGAGAATCTCATTACATCGTAGTCTGGAGTTAGTAGAACTATTCCTACCCCTGCCTTCCATGAATAGTAGATTATGATTCTTCTCCTCTTTGACAAGAAGCTGCACCAACAAAGTACATCTCCCAGTAGCTAATGCTAATGTCCCCTAAGCTCATGATTTGTTCATTGGGGAGGTCATTACTATGTGATGATTCAGTAGGAAGTGGGTAGTGTTTTGCTTTCACCTTACAGAGGGGTACGAAAGTAATATCAAATTGTGACAAAATTAAGGACCAATACGCTAACCGTCTGGATAGATGTCATGAGATATTGCAGTGGATTGATCCTAGAGATCAAGTTCACATTATGAGAAAATATGTAGTGTCATAGCTTTTGGGATGCAAAGATTAAAGCTAGGTAATTCTTCTTGATAGGTGGATAATTTGCATCAACAGGGATTAGGCGACGGCTGAGGTAGTAGAGCACATTTTCCTTTCCTTCATCATTAGCTTGGGCCAACAAAGTGCCAAGGGAGTCATCTAATGCAATAGTGTAGAGGATCAATGGTTTGCCTAGGATAGGGCCTGCTAGAACTGGCGGCCTCATCAGGTAGTGCTTGATCTCTTCGAAGGCATGCTGACACTTGTCATCCCATTTAAACTTGGCATCTTTTTTGACAGGTGCTGAGAATGGCTAGCATCTTCCTAATAAGTTGGATACGAAGTGTCTTAGATACACGTTAATATGTGGTGATTATTTTTGGGATATGGGACACCATGTAGATCTTAGGGGGTACTTATTGAAGTGATCGGGTATGACATTAAGGAATGATGTACTATCTTGAAAGATAGAAATCACCACCCTATAATGGACCTAATCACCTAATAAGGACTCTTAAGGCATGATGGGTCTTCAAATATACCAGAGATCTTTCTCCTACTTTACATGGAAAAGTAGGGTTTATTTTTTTAAGTTCATTAAGTTTCCTATGGAAGCAAGCCCCCAAAGTTAATTACATCCTAAGGAATGGGAATTCCTTAAGAATACTCTCAATTAAAGTAGATAATTAGGGTCTCTAAAGATTTCAAGGTTAAGACTATTAAAGGATTAGCTATTTTAGAAAATCAAATGGGATAGATCAAGGAGAAGACTTATTTTTGGAATCCAAAGGGGGAAAGTAGGAAATGCTCATGATACTAGGAAGCCTAGTGAGCATTCCAATCTACCCTATAATTGGGCTTTATAATTTTATTGAAATTTGAAGAGAGTTAATTATTTGAGTTGACATTGCTAGGGCTTATAATTCCACAACATAAGATTCACAGGATTTATGCTTGTAACCCGAAGGAAACAACTACCTCAGATTCCTAAAGTAAGGAGTCTTGGTACAAAATAAAGGCATGACCTAAATCTAAGGTGAAAATGGGTATATGGATATTGCAGGGTACAAAACCCAGAATACAAAAAAAATAATACATGCTATAGGGGTCTTCTTATCTTCATTTCTTCATTCTCTTTCTTTTGATTTGATTTGCTCGAAAGGCATCACAGAGCACCCCAGGGACTAAGCCTTGTGGCCACTACTCATCTTAATCCCCCATAACATTAATCCTAATTCCTATTACAAAATTACATCAAAAATAAGAAAAAGTAAATCTAGCTACACCTGTAAAATAAATATTAGCTAAACACACCATAGAACCCAAGCAGTTATAAGAATAATTTAGACTTAGTACCCCATAAATGGGTAACCAAGCTCACCTGTCCTAGCGTGAGTTATGCTTAGGATACAACTGCACGCACAAATACATTTATATTTTTATTCTGAGGCCCCTTAAGCATATAGAAAATATGATTAAATTTAATAACGACTAACATTATAGAAACATACACCCTAACATCCAGTCTAAAACATTACATCACAAAATAAAATATAACATCATACATACAATGCACTAACTTAGCACTAGAAGTGGTGACTTAGTATTATAATGTGTGTTCTTAAGGCTTGTGTGACAAGACTTTACTAGGCTCCTTTAGTTTAAGTTTTAATTGGAGTTTGAATTTGTTTAAATTTTGCTTTTGGGTGATTTCAATTTAAATGATTTAATGATTTATTTTTTTTATTTCACTTTTATTTGGTTAAAATGATGTTTAGGTTTTTAAGAATGAAGAGTAGAATGAATTCCATTTGTAGATGGAACTCATCCTATTCTACATCCTTTAAAGAATCTAGCTAAGGTCCGTAAGTTTCTTAATTAGCCCATTTGAATTTGTGTAATTTTATTTGATTTGATTTTGATTTGATTTAGAGCTTAAAATTTGAGTTGGTTTAAGTATTTGATTGATTGATTTTTGGATTAGATGTTTTAGTTTAATTGCATCTTGATAATTCAATATCCTTAATATCTAATGAAATTTAAGTTTGTTTAAATTCATGAGTTTTTCATTCATTAATTTCAGATTAGATGTTTTGATTTAATTAAATCTTGATAATTCAATATCCTTGATCTTTGATGAAGTTTAAGTTTGTTTAAGTTCATGTTATATTGATTGATAAATTTCAGATTATATGTTTTGGTTTAATTAAATCTTGATAATTCAATATCCTTAATATCTAATAAAGTTTAAGTTTGTTTAAGTTCATGTTCTTTTGATTGATTAATTTTAGATTAGATGTCTTTGGTTTAATTAAATCTTGATAATTCAATATCCTTTTGAATTAATATTTAATTCTTTTCTTTGATTATGGTTATGTGACTTAATTTCATTCTTATTTTATTGTGGTTCATTTATTTGTAGTTTGATCTGATTAGATTAATTGAAATTTTATTTTGATTTTAATTGAGTTTGATTCTTTGTAATTAAGATTTTATTTTTAATCACATCCATTTGTCATGTTCATCAAAGTTTGGTTTGTATTTTGATTTCATACATTGGATAGTTAATTAGTTTATCTTATTTAAGTAGGTTGAATGAGATTTGATTTGATTACATATTAAATTGATGAGAGTCTTTCTTAATTTAATTTAATTTGATTTAATTTGATTAGCTTTATTAGTCTATGGGTTTGCTTAGGTTCAATGTGATTATATGATTAGTTTAATTAAGAAGTGTATTTATGTTAATTATAAATATTTGTTTAATTTTTAATTTGATTCCATATTTGTTTAGGATAATGATATAATTAATGACTTAATAATTTAGGTTTTGATTAGTATTTAATTGCATTTATGTTTAATTAAGTTTAAGTTTAATATGATTAATTTGATTAACTTAATTAGTTTTTTGTTTAAGAGTTGATCAATTATTATATTATTAAATTAGTAAAGATTTGTTTAATTTTTTTATTGATTTCATATTTGTTTAGGTTAATGATATAATTAATGACTTAATGATTTAAGTTTAAATTGATTGGTATTTAATTGTTTATGTTTCATTAAGTTTAAGTTTAATATGATTAATTTAATTGACTTTAATTAGTTTTAAGATGTGTGATCAAATTAATTAGTAGATTAATTAAGTGTTTGATTTGAATTAATTTTAATCGATTTATAAAGTTAATTTGGTTTATTAAGAGGATTAATTTATTAAGTTTGCATTAATTAGATGTTGTTTGATTTAAGTTTGATTAAGGAGTAGTTTTAAGGAGTGTGTTTAAGTTAATTATTAAATTAAATAAATTTATTTAATTTATAGTATAATGACTTAATGATTTAGGTTTAATTTAGGTTGATTAGTATTTAATTGCATCTTAATTATGTTTGATTAAGCTTAGGTTTAATATGATTAATTTGATTAACTTAATTAGTTTTGAGGGGTGTGATTATTAAATTTAATTGGGGTTTGATTTAAGCTTAATTTTAGAGCTTTAATGTAACTTATTTAAATTAATGATTAATTAAGATGATGGATTAATTTATCAAGTTTGCATTAATTAGATATTTGATTAATTAAGTTTGATTAAGGGTAATTAAAGTTTATTAGAGTAATTAAGGGTTTGTTTAATTAGATATTAATGGCTTAATTTTCCACTTGTGGGTGATTTGATTTAGTTAAGTGTTTTCCTTAAGTTTGATTTGATTAAAGGATTGTTGTTATTACCATCATTATTATTAAGTGAATTAATTATTTATTTCATTTCAATTAAGTTTGATTATTTATGATTAGAGTTTTATTTGATTTGATTCATTTATTATGTTTGTTTGATTTCATTAACATGTTTGATTTAGTTATTAGGTTGAAATATTTAATAGTTAATTAATTATCTTATTCCAAATGGATGTGATTTAATCATATGTTAATTAGTTTATTTTAATTTTATTTGGTTTAATTCGATTAGTATCAAATGATTAAAGTTTCCTAAATTTGTTGAATTTTGAGATTGATTTAAGATTTAATCATTTAATTAAGTTTTATTAACTTAAACAGGTTTAATCATATTTAATTTAATTTCCTCTAAAGATGATATTTTTTTGATTTGAGGTTTGATTAATAATTGCTTAAGTGCTATTTCATTTTTTTTATTTGATCTTTAAATTATTTTTAGATTATGTTTTAATTAACTCCTTAATTGATTAAACTCTACCATTAAGTATTTGTTTGGGGTTCATTGGAAGATCACATTATTTTCTTAGAGTCTAGATGTCAATTGAAGTGATTTAAGCCATTTTGAAGATTTTTGTAAATTTTTTGAATTTTTTTGACTTATTTTATTAAAATGGACAATCTGAATTTCAAAATTTAATTTCTCCAAATACAGAAGTCCTTTTCACTTGAACTTTTTATGGAAGGTGTGTTTTAACTTTAGTTTCAATCCCTGAAAATTTCAAATTAATTTGATATATATTTTCGGTTTAATTAATAAAATTTGATTTTTACTAAAACTCAAATTAAGCTCAAAATACTCAGTAAAATTTGGGGACTTTGAGTTTTTTGGATTCCTCTCGGAAAGATGAATCCGTTCATAATTTTTGGTTAAGTATTTTATTTTTTATGAATTTTTGAAGTTTCAGGTGATTTAAATTAAAAAATTTATAAAGAAATAAATCTAAATGGACCATTGGAATAAGGGAAAAACACGGCTGCTTCGGACCATCGATCGATGGATGGTCCGATCGATCGCGTGATCTAAAGGGATCATGCGATGGTGCGTCGAGCCATCCGGATCGAACCGCGCGGTCGGATGTCGATCGCGCGATCGAGGCGGATGATTTGAAGGCATGGAGCGCGATCCGAGCCATTCAATGCGAACCATGCGATGAATGTCGAGATCGTCAAGCGTCGAAGGCCATCAGCGATCCGTCATCGTGAACGCACCATCAGCGGTCATCGCGTCGATCTAAAGGTCGGATGCGTTATCGCGACGCGTCGATTAACCGCGGATGGGATGGCGGTAGCCAGCCGCGATGAACAATTTTTTCAAGCTTTTTAAAGGGAAAATTGAGAGTTTCTAAGCCAAAACTTGGCCAAATTGACTCATTTTTGCATTGAATTGCACCAAAAAAAATTCTACTTTCTAATTGGGATGATTTAAAGTGAAAATGTGAGATTATCTAGGAAAAATTTCTAAAATCACAAGAAAATTAACACAAAATATGCGAAATCCTAAGGTCGGCTACGATTTGGTGAAATTTACCTTGACGGGGGTGGTTTCCGGCGGCAGTGAAGATCTGAGCAAACTCCTAGGTATGTGAGGAAGCTTTGGAGTGATCTTTAACCCTTGCCTCCCTTCAAAACATCGCCTTCTCTGATGTCTACCGTTGTCTCGCCGGAAGAGCAATTATTTGTATTTTTGAGCACAAAAATGGCTCAAAGAGGTGGGGGATGAGTTCCTTTTTTTTGCTTTGGAGAGCTTTTGGGGGTTGAATGGTGGTGAGAGGAAGAGATCTAAAGCTCATCTCCCCTCCTTTTATAATGGCCAAAAATCTAATATTTTTTTTGAATTTTTTGGCTCCAAATTAATATCTTACTTGGGATGGTTGAGGTGGATGATAGATTGATTGAGGACTTTGGATTTTTGCTCCAAAGTCCTCTCTTATATATATGATCAATTTGTAAATGTTGGGGAGGAGTTAAGTGCATGTAATGAGGGAGAATTAAATGAGGTTGGGTGGAATCCTATGTTGGGGAGGATCCATGAGAGATTTAAATAGTTTGGGTTGGTTTTAGGCTGATCCCAAATGGGTTTGGGTCAGATTTGATCAGCCCCAATGGGTCTTGGCTTGGTTTCAAGGGATTTAGCCTAATTTGGGTCATATGGGTTATATTGGGTCAAATTGACCCATTTGATCAAAATTGGCCAAATTAGCTTGGGTTGTAGGTTGATTCATGTTCAATTGGCTAATTGAAGATGAATGTGATCTTTGGTTTGAATTAATTTGGATTTAATTTGGATTTAGGCCAAATTGACCCTTTAGGCCAATTTAGGCTAGGTTGGGTCAAGTTGACCAATTGGGCTCAATCAAATTGGGTTTAGTATGTGGTCAAGTTCAATAATTAATTTGGAATGAACTTTGGCCATTTGTTGATTTTATTTTGGATCATGATTTGATCATTGAAAACAATCATCAAAGGTTTTGGTGAGCTTGGTTCAATCCAATTTGGGTTAGATTGGATGTTGACTCAAATGGGTCCTTTAGGTCACTTTGGGTCAAGTGGACCTAAGTGGGTCAATTGATTTGGTTTTGGTTTGATTCGATTCTAGTTGAACTTATATATGAGCCCAAGATTTCAATATAAATTCAATGGAAATCAATTTGGAGTCTAAGGGATTTTGCCTCGTTTGAAATTTTCAAGTCAAAAGGGCTAGGTTGGATTTGACTTGGGTTGGCTTCGATTTGGTTTGATGATTGTAGGTTTCATTTATATTTGGGTAGATAATTGAATGAATGATTGATTCAAGAGAAAATTCATTAATTTTGATTTGATCTAGATAGAATTTGGCTATATCCAAAGAATTGCCTTAATGGGTTTAGATTGAGTTTAGATTTGATTTTTGATATAGTTTTGGTCATTTGAATTTGGATTTCATTTATATTTGTGAATATAAATGAAGGAATAATTGATTTATAAAGAGATCAATTGAGTTTGATTTGATTTAATGGGAGTTTTGGCTAAGCTTATGAACGTGGTTCATATAGCTTAAGAAGGGTCTTAAGATTTGAATTTGATTTTGGGTTTCAATCATTTGGAGTCAAATTTGAAATTAGATTTGGAATTTGAATTTGAATTTGAGATTTGGCTTGAGAATTGAATCTGGGTTTGATTTGAGAAAGTGTATCTAGATTAGGTTTAGGCTATGTGATAGGTAATTTCCTATTCAATTAATTTTCTCAAAGATCAATTCAATCCTTCAATCATTTACCAAATCCAAATCCAAATCCAAATTCCAAACCAAACAAATCAATCTCAAATCTCAAGATAAATTTCTTAAGCCTTATGACTCACTCTCCAAGCAGCCAAATATCAACCCAATATGCCTGAGAATTGATTTCAATATCAATTGTTGCATTATATTCATAAATATAAATGAAAATCCTCCAATGACCAAAAATAAACCAAACTAAATAAATTCCCACTTAAGCCCTTTTGACCTACATCCATGCTTGGTAATTTGCTTCCAAATCACTCCAAACTCAAGTGATTTTCTCAGAATCTTTTATATCTTCATTTAAATCCCAAATATAACAAATATAAATCCAAATAGCCAAAATCAAATCCAAAATTAAACCAAGACTCAATTCAGCCTTTTAGCCAATTTGTGAACTTGGCCTCTATCAAATCAAGCCAAAACCAATGGATTTTTCTTGAATAAATTCCTTCAATCATTTAAATCATAAACTACACCACAAATCAAACTCAAATCAAAAGTTCAAGTTAGCCTTTTGACTTGAAAACTTCATATGAGCCAAAATCCATTAGACTCTAAATTGATTGTAGTTGGATTTTATTTTAATCTAGGTTCATATAAGTTTAACTAAACTTGAATCAAGCCAAAATCAAACAAGACCCATTTAGGTCCACTTGACCCAAAGTGACCTAAATGATATTTTGAAAAGTTCATTCAACCCAAATTAGATTCAATAAGCCCATCCAAATCTCATATCATGATCAAAATCATCCTAGAATTACCTTGAATTGGTCAAACTAAGTCAACAGCCCTTTGACCCATTCAACCTTTAGCCAACTAAACTAGCCAAACAATTTAATTAATTGAAACCATTGATTCAAACTAATTTATAATCAATGATTGAACATGATCAAACCTCAATTGAGTCAATAAGTCTAATTGACAATTTGACTTGTTGACCCAAATTGACCTAAAAAAAAACTAAAATAAATTAAATCATGATTTAACCCAAATTATTTCCTTGAAAAGTTCATTCCAAATCATTTATTGAGCTTGAAAGTTGAGCTCAATTTGACCAATTAGTCAATGACTCTTTCAAATTGACCTAAAAGGTCAAATTGGCCAAAATCAAAATTAAACCCAAATAAAATCAAACTAAAGCCTACAATCATTTTCAATCAACCAATTGAACATGAACTAACACCTAACCCAACCTAATTTGGTCAAATTAGTCAAATTGGTCAACTTAACTCATTTAACTTATTTGAATCCAAATAAACTAAAATCAAACCTAAGTTAAATTAATTGAGACCACTTAAACTAAAACTCTTCAAATCATCATTTGAACTTAACCCAAGTCTTGATTTGATCCAATTTGATCAATTGGTCAATCCAACCCAACATTAAACCAAATGAACTCATTTGACCAAATGAAGCCTAAGCACCCAAAATCAACTCATGGGGCTTTGGTGACCAACCAATTGATCTAATTCCAAATCTATCCATAAGCAAAGTGAGCTCCACCCAAGGGGATTAGCCATTGGAAAAACACCTTTGCATTGGATTCCATCCAAAAGAGGTAAAGTCCACTCTCCCCTTTCCTTGGTAGCCCTAAACTTTGCTATTTGGAGTATCATCTATCCCATAGCCCACTCTAAGCACACTAAGATCAGCCATGGACTAAGGGAAACCCAATCTCATCATCTTCACTCCAAGCTGAATGCCATGGACAAAGGGAGGAGGAAATCAGCCACCACTTGCCCATATCAGCCTTGGAGACTCCTCCCAAGACATCCCTCACTCTCAGTCATCCACACATGTTGATGGAGACAAGTCCGCCTTCATGCCGCCAAATTTTTTGAATTGAATCCCATCTGCATCACAATTGAGGGATATACTCAATTCAAAAAAAATTGTTCATTTTTTGAGCCCTGACTAAAATGAAACTCTTAGCCCTTTCCCAAAGCTTCCAAGCTCCCCTATTTCTCCCTCTCTTGGTTTTACGCTAAGTCAAAATAGGGGAGGCCAATCCAAAGTCCTATTTGCTCAATCCTCCACCAAACTTCAATCAAACTTACACACACCATCTTTGGACCTAGTCGAAGCCATATGAATCATTTCCCAAGCTCCAAAGCCGTCAGAGATAGGAATTCGACCAAAACTTAATGCTCAAAGAGAGGATCTTGGTATCTAGAACAATCCACCTCAAACCAAAGCAATTTTCGTGGCCACATCTCTACTACCAAGCTTCCTCATGAAAGGCATAGCTCCGGTGAGATGGCTATAAAATTGATTCTTACATCATTTTTATTTGGTCTTTGTGAAGTGAGCGTGAATGAGTCGATCATACTTGATTATTCCTTTGGATCCTTTGGAAGGTGTGGGCTCGAAAGCCAATCAAGCTCTGAGCACGGATCACACGAGAGATAACGAATGGGTTCGTCTTCTCATGTAGAAGAAAGATCACGAGCCGTCCATTTTGCATGATCAGAATGGACGACTCTGATTAGATCATGATAGAGCCATGATATTTCCTCCCTTAAGCCTTGGGTTTGATCTGCACCGTCCGATCCAAGATCGGATGGCATCAATATCGCGTCCGCCGCCAGCTAACGAGGCATGCATATGTCACAATTTAAAGAACAAAAATCCCACGGTGACACGTGGAAAGCGTGTCACGTCAACACGCCATGTGGCACCAACAAGATTAGGCTTAATTAGGGCTATTTAATTAATTTTGAATGCTGAATTTCAAAAATTCTTAACTAATTATAGAAAAATTCAAAAAATATAAATGAGGGCTCATTTTGAAGGTATTTCTAAGGAGAATGCAATAAAATTATCATTAATTAAATTAGAATAGTAATTTTTATTTAATTAAGATTTAATTAAAATTTTAATTAACTTATTTACTATTTAATTAATCATCTTATTAATTTCAAACTTTTTGGAGATATTTAGGGGGATCACCTCTGCCTCCCCTATTTTTCTTAGAATTTATTAGTTGATTAATTAGGATAATCAATTAGTTAAGCCTTAATTGCCCTTTTAGCTTAATTAAGGATAATTAAGCAAATGAACAGTAAATTAGTTAATTAATTAAGCTTAATGACCTATGTTAATAGTGAAGGGGCTTAAGGAAATGGATTGAGACCTTTCTTCTAATCTTTTCTTTAAGCCCCCATCATTTTCCTTAAAGAGTTAATCAAGAATTCATTAATCATAATTAACCAATTAACTTAATTAAAATTTGGATTGCTACAGAATTTAATTAATTAAGCAAAGGACTTGGGGATAGGGATTGAGGCCTCTTTCTTGGTCTCTTTCCTTAAGCCAATTTTATCTCACTAATCAAGGATGGTTAAGGCTTAATTAATTAATTTATGGTTTAATTAATCTAACTCTAATTTCAAGTCATCTTTAATTAGGTTAATTAAATCTTAGGTAGATCTTTAGATGTTTAATAATCTAAAATAGCTCATTGAAATTTTGATTGATCTACATGTGTAGAGAAATCATAAAAGTAATTGAACAAATCCCTTAAGCTTAATTAACTATTAATTATGAGCCAATTGCATTAGGCCCCCTCCATTTCTTAAGAGCATTGCTAATTTACTTTTCTATGTGATTGCATATCATGTTGGCTCATCATTATTTAATTAATAAACTTAAGGTGATGTAGGCAAGGGTTAATTAATTGATTTAATTCCAATCTTAACTTAATCTATCCATAAAATTCAACTTAATTACTCCTCATCAAACCCAATTAACTTACATAATGGGGATGGGTTAAGGTCAGGAAACTAAGCATCAATTTTATAAATCAAAACCAAAACATAAAGCAAAAGTGACTTTAAGAAACTTTGGTTCTTAAATAAGCTTATTTAATGTGATTATCCGTAGGAATTAGTTGGATTGAATGAAATTACATGCTTGCATTCTTTATTTCTATTCGTGTTGTATGCTACTTGATTCATGCATTCATTCCTTTAAAAATTGATTAAAAATAATTGATTTTCTTTATGTCAAATTTGCATGTGTTGACTTATTTAGAAATATGTGTGACTATTATCACTATTAAATCTCAAATGTATCTTCAAAAGCTTATTAATGAATAATATTACATGTTGTGACATTAGATATACATACATAAGAGGTGCATGTGAATATAAACTTAGTGTATGAAGCGAAGTTCCTTCCTTTCATTCATATGTTGATTTTCATAAGTATGAATGTTAATGGGTATATTAGTCTAGACATTCTGAGGACGCACAACTTTTAGTAGCCCCAAGGAGGTTCCTACCTCACTCCCCTGGCGCATAACAAAGGTGATGTACCCATTTAATTTCATTCTTATGCATCTCGACATTAGAATTGGGATAAAGCTTTAATTCATTCACACAAATAAAGCAAATCCTACTTTTGCATGGTTTTCTATTCTTATAGCTGCTTATACATCCATATGTATTTAAGAATAGTGGTATATTAGTCTGGACATTCTGAGGATGCACAACTTTAAGTAGCCCCAAGGAGGTTCCTACCTCACTCCCATACTGCAAAATAATGGAAAAATACTCAATTAAAATTTTCATACATTTGAATGTGTATTTAGATAATGAATGAAATCCTCTTGTCTATAAAGCTCATTTTATGCATCTTACATTTAAGTGCCAAAAACATATTACATGTATAGCTATGTGTTGACCTCATTTTTAGAATGAGCTCTCAACCCCTCCATCTTAGACATAAGACTTCTCTTAGACTTTAAGAGTTCCTTAGTCTTAGGACACAACTAGTGATTAGGTGAACACGCAATCTAGCCCTAGAGACTTAGAAGAGTTAGCCATTGCAATATGTCATGCCTTAGGGATGTTAGGAAAATTTTCCTACCCTTAGCTTGAACCATTCCTCACCTTTCTTCCTTCAAGTCAAACTCCAAATCAATCTTATTTGATTTTCTCCAAACTCAAATCAATGCCACATGATTGAAATCCATGATTGAAGCCCATGAATGAAATTTCAAATTCCAAAATTTTCCTGAGTCCCTTAACTTTCTTCTTAAGGACTTATCAAAAATCAAATCTAAATCAATTTAAACTCATAATATTTTTCATAATTCATTTATATTATCATTTATATCCATATATATAAATGAAATATAAATTCAAACCAATCAAACCAAACAAAATTTATAATTAATTCATAAAATTTTTCTAAGTCCTCTAAGTTTTCCTTCATGGACTTAGCCAAAATCAAATCTAAATCAATTCAAAATCATGGGATTTTCTCATAACTCAGTTATATTCTCATTTATATTCACATATAAAATGAAATATAAATACAAATCAATTAAATCAAATCCAAAAATTAAATTCCAAATTTAAAATCCTTCTTAAGTCCTTAATTTCTCTCGTAAGGACTTAGCCCAAATCATGTTCAAATCAATTCAAATTCATGGGATTTTCTCATAACTCATTTATATTCACATATATAAATGAAATATAAAAAAAAATCAATCAAATGTTAATCCAAAATTCAAATCCCTACTCCAAAATTTCCTAAGTCCTTTAAATTCCTTTTAATGGACTTAGCCTAAATCATGATCAAATCACATCAAATTCATCAAATTTTCTCATGATCAATTTATATTCTCATTTATATTCACATATATAAATGAAATATAAATTCAAATAATCAAAACCAATCCCAAAAATCAAACTCCTCCTCTATCGACGAGAGCATTATATCAGTGGATAAGGGCATCAAATCTCATGCTATGCTTATTTTACTTGATTTCTATCATGTACCTCCACCTAAAAATAAATCAATGAAGAAAGCAGATTCTTCTTACATCTTGTCCACTTCTGATGCTCCTAATTTTATTCCCGTTGAAAGTTCTCCAAGTCTAAATAATAAAAATAGCTCCGATAATTCAAATCCTTTCTCTTCTAATTCAAAATTGGACTTTCCTTTTCTGAATCAATCAAGTTCACCCATTGAGATTGATGTGGAGTGAACCAACTCCAAGGGTCTCATAGGAGAAGCTGAAGGTATGCCCGATGAGCAGGTAGAACTTCCACCAACCCGCCATAAGAAATCATTGAAGTCAACCTATAGTAGCAAAGTTCTACCTCCTAGGATAGCATCTCAAGATAAGGGTAAGCAAGTTATTGGTTATAGTGAACAGATAACCCCCACATGATGCTATACCTATGGATATTCTTGTCGAGGACCAAGCCAGAGTTGATTACAACATCTTAGCTCACCTTAGAACGTTGCCAGCTAAGTTAAGCATATACGACACCTTTGTATTATCCAAAGAGATGAGGGAATCTCTAATCAAAGCCTTAGTTAATCTAGAGATATGCTTAGCTCAGCTGATCTCTACTGAAGAAGAGGCATGCCACTCGAAGGATACCTTAGGAGGATGCACAACCGTCTTCTTTACATTATAGTGGATGTTGGCAGATACAGACTATCCAGAGTTTTGGTTGACCCAGGTGTATCAATCAACCTTATGAATCTAAGAACCCTTGCCTAATTGAGGATCAACATCTCCAAACTTCAAAAAGAAAGGATGATGTTGAGATGATTCAATGAACAAGGCGAGAGGGCCTTAGGCTCCATAGTGTTGCCCTTGGAGATATATGATTGGAAGACTGAAACTAAGTTTCACATTATAGAATCGAGATACATCTTTCAACGTTTGCTTGGGAGACCATGGATATGAAAACAACATGGTTCCATTCTCTCTACATCAATATATGAAGTTTGTGAGAGGATCGCCTACTATGTCAAAGGATATCTCAAGCCATTTACATTTCATGAGGTTGGCATATACAAGGAAGCAGCTTACTACCTCCCTCAAAATCAAAAAGTCTACTCTCGCAAACTTGGTCAAAGTTTAAAAATAAAAAAAAAAGGAAAAGAGAAAGAAGGAGAAATAGAAAAATAAAAAGAAAAAGAAAAAGAAAATGAAAATAAAAGGAGAGAGTAATAGACTTGGAGGAGGAAGTGGAGCCTGACATTAGATTCCACCCACAGTTCATTATGCCATTCAAACATATGGGTAGGATGACCCGACCTCCATTAGGTAGAGGAAGAGGTCAGTTTAGAGGTAGCCCCAGAGGTGGAAAGCCTCCCTATTAGCCACCCACTAGGAGGTATGTCCCCACCACCGTGACACCTATCCATATAGACTTAGAATCTAGTTTAGAGGATGAGTCTTATATGGTTAGCACCAAAATATTCTGTAGATTCCTTTCAAGGTGACATTTGAGCCAGACAGTGATAAAGATGGCTCCAAAGCAAGGCATAAGTGTATCCAAGTCTATATGTGAAACATTTAGGCATCAGTTGTGAACTTTAGCTCTAACCCCACTTTTCTCACAAAAAGTTAAGGGTTTGGTAGTTAATGAAGCCCATAAGTCATGCACAAATGTGAAGGCTCAGAAGTTCTTTCTGGGAGCATCATCATCAAGTCAAAAAGTTGATGTAGAACTTGTTGATGATTCATATAAAAATTTAATAGAATTACTTTTTGATTGGTACTCACCCTGTCTTCATAATGTAGTAAAAAAGGTTAATTCCACATACTTGGTCAAAGCACAAGTCATACTATTTCAAAAGAATATGAAAGAATAAATGTAAAAGCTCTCAATCAAGTCTAGAACTAGAATTCGGTATAGTGGGTCCAGTTGATCATGACGATTATTTCCTAGTCATCACCAATCATTTGGAATATGAAAGTTCTTTTCAAATCACATTAACTCATATGAGGAGGTGTGTTTAGAAACTTCAATTTCTCCAGATGATTTTAAAGTTTAAGATGCACCACCAAAGTTTGAAGAGGAGATCAAGTCAACCATCGATGAGCTTAAGAAAATCAATTTAGGAACTACAAACAATCCATGCCTGACATACATCAGTTCCATGTTGAACAAAACTAAAACTAATGACTTAGTTAGGATATTGATTAAGTTTAAGGATAGCTGCACATAGAGTTACAAAGAGATGCCCGGTTTATCTCAGTCCATAAACTAGCAATAGAGCATAGTGCTAACCCTATCAAGCAATCTTCTGAATGTGATTAGACATTGAACAATAGGTCATTTCTGAAGTCAAGAAATCGATCGATGCTGGTTTCATCTAAGAAAAAAATACTCTACTTGGTTGGCTAGTGTCGTCCTAGTTAAGAAGAAGAATGGCCAAATTCACATATGCGTCGACTTTAGGACTTAAATAAGGTATGTCCAAAAGATGAATTTCACTACCAATACCATAACTGATGGTGGACATTACCTCATCTTATGCAGTTTTCTCCTTCATGGATGGCTCGTCTAGATATAACAAATAAAGATGGCCCCTAAAGATGAAAGAAACACTACTTTTGAACCCCGATCAAAATCTTTTGCTATAATGTCATTCAACTTAAAAATATTGGTGCTACATACCAATGGGCGATGACTCGAATCTTCGATGAACTCATTCATCATCAAGTTGAATGCTATGTCGATCACGCTCATAGTTAAAAGTAAAAAAAGGAAGATCACCTCTTTGATTTGAGAGTAATTTTCGAATGGTTAAGATAATTTAACCTCAAAATGAACCCCCCCCTCAAGTGTGCATTCGGAGTAGCATTAAGGAATGTGGTATTTATTTTCTATTTGTGTATATGGGAGGATACCACATAGATCTGAGGGTGTAATTATTGAGGTGATCGGGTGTGACATTAAGGAATAATGCACTATCTTGAAAGATAGAAATCACTACCCCATAATGGGTCTAATCACCTAATAAGGACTCCTAAGGCATGATGGGTCTTCAAATATACTAGAGATTTTTCCCCTACTTTATATGGATGAATAAAGAAGGATTTTTTTAAATTGAGTTCTAAAGTTTCCTATGGGAGCAAGCCCCTATAGTTAATTACATCCTAAGGAAGGTGAGTTCTTTAGGAATACTCTCGATTAAAGTAAATGATTATTATATCAAAAATTTCAAAGATAGGACTATCAATAAATTGGTTATGTTTGGGTAAATCAAGTGGGATAGATCAAAAAGAGAGACTTATTATTGAAGCCAAAGGGAGATGAGTAGGGAATGCTTATGATACTAGGAAACCTAGTGAGCATTCCAACTTATTCTATAGATGAGGTTTATGAGTTTAAAATTGAGGAGGATTATTTATTTGAGTTAAAATTTATTAGAAAACTAAGACTTATAATCGTACAATACAAGATTGTAGAAATGCCTAAGAGGTGAGGATTTATGCTTGTCCGAGGGAAAAAGCAACCTCAAATCCTAAATATATGGAGCTTTAGCAATGGCCAAAGCACATCCTAAATCTAAGACAAAAATGGGTATATTATTTATCTCCATAAGAGAGGGTAAACCACGTGGCTGCTGTACTTATAATCACCTGGAGTGGTAGCCAGCTAACTCCTCATACATTTTTTTTTTGAAACCATGTGATCAAGTCATATGTATTGCAACATATTTAGGTTATTATCATTTAAAAAGAAACTAAAGTCCTTAAACTCACTCCTAAAAGACTAGAGCATGAGTGGTATGAATAATGACTTAGTTTAATGCAATTTTTATCAAATTTTATTTGATTTTAGACTTTTCATTTTGACAAAGGCCATAGGATTTTTACATGCCTAAATGTATGTTGAAATGAGATTATTGGCTAAATCAAAGAGAAAGAGGCGGTTTCCACCACAAAGGAGACCCTCAAAGGTCAAGTCTTCCCCTATCGTGCAAGGATGGAAACCCTCTCTTAATAAAAGTTATTCAAGATGACATGCATGATATTGAGCATACAACATCCAGCTAAGGAGTTGCTAAATCTTTTAATTATCTTGATTTAATAGCTAAGCTTTAAATGAGGTTATGAGTTAGTTTATAAAATTAGTTATGAGTTATAGTTGGGATAGAAATTTATTTTTTTCCTAAGCCGGATCCAGGCCACACATTAAATCACCATACATAAAGAAACTAGAAAAATACATGACATTCCCATTACACAATTGTAAACAAAGCATCAAAAAAAAATAATAGGCTGGTGCGGTCAGGTACTCCGGTACAACCCAAAAAGAGAAATGAGTATCCAGCTCTACCCTTATACAACTCAATATATGAAAGAATAATTACAATTACATAAATAAATAAATGTTATGGGGGTCTTCATTCTTCATATCTCTCCATTTCATCGTTTGGGTTTACTTGCTCCAAAGGTATCACGGGGGCCTCCTAGGATAAAGTCTTTTAGCCATCGCTCATACTAGTCCTCCATAACACTAATCTTAATTCCTAATATAAAATTGCATCAAAAATAGGAAAAATAAATCTAATTACACCTATAAAATAGGTGTTAGCTAAACACACCATGCAACCTAAGCAGTTATATGTATAATTTGGACTTACTACCCTACACTTAGGTAACCAAGTCTACCTATCCTAACTTAGATTATGCTTGGGGGTTAAGCAACCTATAAAAGAGAGCATTTATATTATTTTTAAGCATCCCTTAAGTACAATCTTCTACATAAGACATAATTTGGCTAATCACAGCCTAACATCCATTCTACGAAGTATACATCCTAATATTCAGTCTATAATAATACATCATAAAATCAAACATACATCAAACCATGCACCACCCTAACATAAAGTAAGAAATGATAACCTAATCTAATGTGTGTGTATTAAGGCTTGTGTGGTATGCCTTAGCTAGGATTTGTTATAATTTCCTAAGTATGAAGAGATTTAATTATGAATGGTGATTTCACTTTAAATGACTTAATTGATTTGTGAGTTTTGCTTAGTACTTTTATTTTATTTCTTACGTATTGCTAGGGTCACTCTCTCTTATCCTACCTTAAATACATAAAGCCCATTATTTAATCAATTTTCTTTTGTGAATGACTTATTACATATTTTAAATTAATCCTAAGTTTAGGTTCACTTTAAATAATATCATTCAATAAGAGAGGCATCTTAAAATTAATTGGAATGAACTACTATTTTATGATACATATCTATTCATTTCTTTTCATCATATATAATAATGCATATGATTAAGTCCTAACATATTGTGGTGAAATATATATTCCCGTCTTCCTCTATCCATTTTGAAGAGGATAAATGAAAAAAATAGAAATATATTATGCCTTTGTTGGGACTCCACGTAGATCTGCAGATGTTCTTATTAAAGTGATCTAGTATAACATTGGGGAGAGGTTTCCTATCTCAAAAGATAGAAGTCACCACCCTACATTGGACCTAATCACCCGAATAAGGACTCCTAAGGACAATGGGTCTACATATGTACCAAAGATTCTTCCCCTACTTTACATGAAGAAGTGAAGCAATATTTATTTTAAATCAGGTTCGTTAAGTTCCTTATAGGGGCAAGCCCCCATAGTTAATTATATCCTAAGGGACGAGATCCCTTAAAAATACACTCAATTAAGGTAAATGATCGTTGTCTCTAAAGATTTCAATAGGAAAGGACTATCAATTGATTAGTTCATTTTTGAAGATCAAAATGGGATTGATCAAAGAGAGAGCTATTATTGAAGCCAAATGAAAATAAGTAGGAGATGCTCATGATGCTAGGAAACCTTGTGAGCATCTCAAACTATCCTATGGTTAGGCTTTACATTTTTGAAATTGATTTAATTTATTTTAGTTGAATTTTTCATTAAAAATTTAGGGCTTATAATTCCACAACATAAGATTATGAAAATGCCTAAGAGGTGAGGATTTATGCTTATGGCCTGCAAAGGGGAGAAGTAATCTTAGAACCTAAATCTAGGGAGCTTTGGAGGGCTGAAAGCACGGCCTAAATCTAAGGTGAAAGATGGGTATTTGGTTTACCTCCATAAGAGGGAACAAACCACCTGACTGCTTGGACTTACAACCGTCTAGGGCTGACTGCCAACTAACTCCTCCTATTTAAATTTATGTAGGCAAGTCATATGCTCTATGCAAGATAGTTAGGCTGTTATTTATTTAGAAAGAGACTAAGTCCTTAAACTCACTCCCTAAAGAGACTAGATCATAAGGACATGCTTCAAATGACCTAAATCTAATGCAATTCATATTTCATTTTATTTTCATTTTTGGACAATTATTTTGACTCAGGCTAATAGGATTCATATGCTTAATGCATGAGAAATAAGGTTATTGGCAAAAATCAGCAAGAAGGGAGGAGGTGTGTTTCCACCTTCGCTCTCAAAGGTCAAGCCAAGTTTCTTTGGAAAAGGTGAAAGCCCTCCAATCAAGAGTGAAACAAGATGCATTTGTGCATGATATTATAAAAGAAGTACTCATCCAGCTAAGGGGTTTCTCATTCTTTTATCTTGATTTTTAACCTAAGCTTTAAGTGAGGTTATGAATTCTTTATTTTTAATTTTGAGTTATTAGATTTGGTAAAAGATTTATTTTTCTTTAAGAGCCTAATCTACATCTAGGTCATACATAAAGCAAGGAAGAAACTAGAAAAAATATGTCACTTAATACACAAGCTAAACAAATCATCACTCAATTTATAAAGCTAATCGCAAAAGAATAAGAGGCCATTGTAGTCGGGTACCACCGCACAAACCCAAAAATAAATTGGGTAGCCGAGCTCTACCATTATACAACTTAGATTACAAATGAATTAAATACAATTAAGTAAGGAATTCATTGTTATGGGGGTCTTCAAGCTTCATTTCTTCATTCTTCTTTTCTACTTTCTTCTTTGGTTCCTTCTTTTGGATGGTTGAAAGGTGGATGCTCGAAGGCTTCACATGGTGCATAAGATAGGATCTTATGACCAATGCTCATCCTAATCCCCATAACAATCATTCCAAAATCCTAATTTTAGAAATTTACATAAAGAGGAAAAGCAAATCTAGCTAACACTTACAAAATAAATGTTAGCTAAACAAACCACCAAATCCCAAGCATATATATTGGACTTATCACCCACACATGGGTGACTAAGTCCATCTAGCATATTGGATTATGCCTAGGTGTATGAGCACCTGCACAGCAAAAGCAGTTATATTTTTATTTATTACAACGCCCTTAAGCACAATCTCCGATAGAAGACAATAGTTAGACTAAGATCACCCTACCATTCATTCTACGCACATACATCCTCTAGTCTAAAATATATATCACGAAATAAAAGCAAACATCAAACCATGCACCATCCAAACCTAAAGCTAGAAGTAGTGACCTAGTTTAATGTGTGCGCTTTAGAGGTTTGTGTGGTATGCTTAGTTATGGCTTTAAGTTAGAATTTTCTAAGTGTGAAGCAAGTTCAACTTAGTGGAGGGTTTTATTTAAGTGATTTAATTATTTTGGTTGATTTTATTTCATTTTTGATTGGATTCAAATGAATCCTACAATTAATTACTAAGTTATAAAGAGAGGAAAGAGAAGACTTCTCTCTTTCCTAACCTAAGTAATTTCTAAAGTGGATTCATATTTTAGTTTTGTTTAGTGAATGTTTTGATTAAGTATTTTAATTAATCCTAAGTTTAGATGAACTCTAAACAAACCTATTCAAAAAGAAAGACATTTTAAGATTAAGTAAAATGAATTAAATTCATAAAACATACATCACTTCATTTCTTTCCCAACATATATAACATGCATATGAATGAGTCCTAAGCATATCTATACATACAAATGAGAATGGTTAACACATTTTATGATGCATGCTAAGTAATTCATTTAAGGAAATTTGAAAGTTTATGATGCATGATTTTCATTAAGTAAAAAAGGGATTTCTTATCCAATTTTCACATGCACACATGAAGGTAAGAAAGGCATAAGTGAGTACATCGTCATTGTTAATCGGAGGTGTAAGGTATAAAACCTACTTAGGGCTACTTAAAGTCTGTAATCTGGTTGTCCTAATATACCACTTTCCTTAAATACAAACATATGTACAAAAGAAATGAATAGAAAAGAACGAATGCAAAAATTTGTGTTACTTGATTTATTTTTTATGCAATTTATATATACAAGAATAGGTAACCTTCTTAAGTGATAGTATTGGAATGAATAGGATATGGAATTAGGCAAGTGTTAGATTCTTTTCAAATGAACCATACATCTTGCCAAATCCTATTCAAAACTATGCTAAAAGAGAAGAGAAAGAAAACTTACACTAAGCACATCCTTATATCTTACTCACATGCAAGCTTATAATTAAGATATAAGTAACACACTTTCAGTTTTGATAATTGATTCATATGTTTTGAAAATAATTTGAATTTAATAGTGATAATAGCCACTCATATTTTACTTTAGCCAACACATGCAATTTTGACATAAAGTAAATATTTTCATTTTAAATTTAATTTTTGAAAAGCATGGATGCATGAAACCACATGACATACATATTTAACATGTTGGGGAAAGAACTAAAGCAATGAAAGCATGTAAATACATTCACTTTAATTAAATCCTAAAGACAATCTTATGAAATAAGAAAGTTTAAAGTAAATCAAAGTTTATTTAGAATCATTTTTTGTTTGATTTAGAATTTGATTGAATTTTGAAAATGTGAGTTGAGTTTGTTGTTCTTAACCCATTCCCACATGTGTTTGACATTTTTGTTTAATTTTTAGATGATTAGATTCATTTTAGATTTTGATTAGGTTAAGGTATGAATTAAACATGTTAATTAACCCTTACCTACACCACCTTAGCATAGTTAATCAAATAATTATGAGCCAATGAGATGACATAAACCTCACAAGGAATTTAAATTTGCAATGCACTTAGGAAGAAAGGGGCCTAATGCACTTTGTATCATGATTAATGATTAATTAAGCTAAGGGTTTAACTTAAGTAATTTCAAAACACTCTTCACACATATGAGTTGAGTTCTGATTTCCTTAATTGACCTTTTGCTCTTGAACACCTAAGCATCTACCCAAAGTAGATTAATTAAGTTCTGAAAAGTTTTAGAAATTTCAAGAAATTGATTGAGAGGGTAATTAATGAATTAGCCCTTAATCAAAATAGGATTAAGAAAGAAAGAGGGGTTTAGGGAATAGCTTAGGGGAAATGCCTCAAAATTATTTCCTAAACCTCCTATTCACTGGATCAAACTTTAATCAACTTTAATAAGAGTTAAAACACTAATCAAGCCCTTAATTATCATTAATTACATAAAGGGGATAACTAGGAAATGAATTAGTAATTCCCCCAATTAAGCCACCAATAAATCTCAAGAAAATTCAAGGAGACAGAAGTCATCTCCCAAAATATACCCAAGAAGTTTGAGATTAATCAGTGAATTAATTAAGGAGTAATTAAGAAATTAAGATTTTCTTTAAATATAAAATCAGAGAAAGATACAATTCAACATCCATTAAAACCAATTTTAGAATATTCTAGATTGAATTATCTTTTAGTGGTAATTTACCTCATATTTTTCTGATTTTTCTTTGAAGAGATATGAATTTTTAAAGCCTTATAGGATTAATTAGAATTACTTAAAACCTAATTAAATCCTTTAGTGCACGGCATGACATGTGACGCTGAGTCAAATGCACTTTCCATGCATCAACCCGTGAGCCACCACTTAAACATCACATCATGGCATGCGTGGCAGCGGCGGTATGCGGTTTGATACCCATCGTTCAATCAGGAATTTGCAATTTTAAAAGTATAAATAGATTTAAAACATGCATTTAATCTCAATTGTCTATCCAAAATGCACGGATGAATGGCCAGAGATCCACCCCTACCAAGCTTTGTGAACCACGGAGGTTGTCCATGTTTTAGAGCAAGATTCGAGCTCAATTGAGCTTAGATTGGGCTAAAAACTTGCACACACCATCATCAAGCAATATAGATCACATCCAATGGTTAAAACTTCATTCCATTAAACTTTCTTTCATAAAGGACCAACAAACCTTAAGTCTAGTGATCAAAAAAAGTCATACCTCACCAAAGGTGATCACCGACACTCGATTCCCATGGAGGAGCTTTGTCTGGTTGAGACGAAGCTGAGGTGAAAAAATTATCTCCTGAGGTTGAGTAGATTGCTCTATGGACCAACCCCTCCTTAGCTCCTTTATGGTATTGATCGAGGTGAGCCTTTCCTTGCCTTTGAAACTTGAGAGAAAGCTTAGGCAAGCTCGATTTGGTCCCCTAAGGGAGTGTGCAAAGGCAATTGAGTTGAATTGTAGTGTGGAGGAAGTATGGAAATTAGTGGACCTCCCCTATTTTCTCTTGAAGAAAATTGAGAATGGCAATTTCCAAATCCCCTCTAAAGAACTTAGAACACTCAAGAATACTTCCTATCACTCTCTAACACTCAATCGACAGTGAGCATATGAGAATTGAAGTGAATTAGGGGGAGAATATCTCCCCTATGGCAATCGAACGGCTGAAGCACTCTTTGTTGTTTTGATCCAATTGTCAAGATTGGGAGGGTTGTTTGAGCTATTAGAGGTTGGCACATGGTCTGTTTGAGCTAAGGAGTGGATTGGTAACCACCCATATGCTTCAAATTGAGTGGAGGAAGTTTTCCAAATGGCCAATTTGAGCTATGTGGCCGATTTTGGCCTTGGGTCCATTTGGGCTGACCCAAACCCATTGGGTTGGGTGCACCACCCTCCATAGGGTCTACTTGACCTATTAAGAAGGTATCAAGTAGATATGAAGAGGACTTGACCAAATTCCTCATGGATTTGATCAAAATTTGTTCCATGGACTAGGGGTAGAATGGTCATTCGGCTAATTTTTGAATTTGAATATGTTGGGTATGTTGAGGAAATAGGTTTGGCCAAGTTTCATTGTTTTGGAGTTCATTTCATATGGTTTGGCACATGTTGACCCATTTAGGTCAAAATTGATCAACTTGGGTCAAGTTAACCAATTGGTCAAATTGGGTCAAACCAAGGGTTGGATCAAGTTCATATGACCATTTGAAATATTTTGGTAGCTTTGGTTTGATTCAATTTGGTTTAAGTTTGAATTTGGCTCATATGACTTTATTTAGGTCAAATGGGTCAAGTTGACCAATTTGACCATTTATTTGAGCTAGGTCATGGGTAGGTTTAGGTTTGGTTAGTCATATAAATTGGATTGGTATCTTTGTTTCCAATCAATTTTGGTTAAGTTTGAATTTGGCTCAACATGACCCTTTAGGTCAAGTTGAGTTCAAGGTCAATTGGGCTAGGTTGGGTCTAGTTGACCAATTGAGGCTTTGGTCAAATTCAACAAGTGATTTGAAATGAACTTGACCCATTGGTTTCAATCAATTTGGCTTAGGCAAGCGTAAATTTGTCGAACCTAGTTCTTTGGATTTCCCCTTTAAAAATCCTTTCATATATACAATTATGAATAAAATTTTGTGTTAATTAAAAAATAATTTTATATTGAAAGTATTGCATGATTGAAAATAAATTACCTCACACGAACAATATGCATCTTATTTTTTATGTGTTTGTTTAAGAAAGATATTCTTGAGATTTGTTTACTCTTGATTTGATGCAGCGCTACCAATAGCAATCATTTCTATGATCTTTACATAACATCAAATTATGTATTTTTTGCAGTTGTATTTTTTGAATTTCTTTAGAGCAATCTAACTTTTCGAACTTGCTTCTAAATGTTGCCACATTATGATTATATCCTAAAGTCAAAAAAAATAAAAAATTTAAGAAATAATAAATTGGAAATACAATTGAATTATTTTAAATACTATTAGCCAAACAACTCCTTCATCTAGAATATAAAAATATTCTTGAACTCCATAAAGATGAAATAGACGATTAAGGCGAAGCCAATGAGATAAGGCACGTAGCTAATTACAAATAAATATGACAGAAAGGCTAGTAGTTATAGACTGAATTTGGTACAACGAAATAGGGCACGTAGCTAATTACAAATTTCTATGTTAACTATTAATAATAAAACCTCAATGTTTAATCATTTCTATGTTTAAAAATTTTTAGTTACAAATTTAGGCCTATGAGGTGGCTTAGTCCATGTTTGCTACATCATTCTCATCTTTTTAACACTTTGATGTGAGCTTGATTTGGGTTATTGAATGCATTTAAGCTATTAACATTGAAATTGTTGACCCTCATATTTGATTCACGAGTCGAATCGAGTGAATACGACAACAATGACATATTACAAATCAATATCACATAAGTCAGAATGAAAAAACTTTAGTTCTCGTCGAAGCCCATTGAACGACATCCACTCACAAAATAAGCAGTGTTAATGAGCTCAAAATATTAAAATTATTCTTGTGAGATGTTCAAATTATTAAATATTATCAAGAGAGAACTAATATTATCCATCGACATGGCATGCGAGTGCAATACATAATTAGAGGAGTATACCAATAATGAATTCATTGAAAGAGTAATGTACATAATATTAAAAGAAAAGTATTAGATAAATCGATTTAAGGAAACTTAGTTAAATTAAAATTGATCTAAATTTAATTCTATTTTAGCAAGAAAAGAGAATCATGTTATATTAGATTTTGTATTAATCAGTTGTTTAAACAATATATATATATATATATATATATATATATATATATATATATATATAGTATATATATATATATATATATATATATATATATATATATATGCAAAAAAAATTAGAGAGCATGATAAAAATAATAAATCAGATATTTTCAAATTATATTTTTTTTGGGTTTTCAAATAATAACAAAAAGCTAACGAGTTGACAAAGGCATGAGCATTATATATATATATATATATATATATATATATATATATATATATATATATATATATATATATATATATATATATATATATATATATATTGATAAAAGATATCTTTATCTCATAGAGTAATAGAATTTGATGACCCATAATATATGGGGAACATGAGGAGGTTGTGGACTTTGAACTAACAATAGACTCAAAATAAAACCCAAAAGAACTTGAGCCTTATTTAAGCTCGAGCAAGATTCTATAAGATAAAAAAAGAGACATTATAACAACTAAAATAAGAAATGAATTTTGAAAAGAAACTCACCAGGGAATTTAAAACGTTACTCCAAAAGACAAAATTAACTCCATTTAACATACCCAAATTTGTTAAATGAGAGTCTCATTTTCAAAATCAAAATAAAATCCAAACATCAACCAACAATAACCAACATACAATTTAACTCCATTTAACATACCAAAATTTGTTAAATAAATTAAATCAAACAAACAACACACAAAATTCATCCTTCAAAGTTTTCAAAATTAACCAACTCAACTTAGCAGAACCAAATTTATTAATGAGAGCTACATTTTTAAAATCAAAACAAAATCACATATCAACAAACAACAATCAACATACAATTGAACTCCATTTAATATATCCAAATTTGTTAAGTGAGAGTTTCATTTTCAAAACCAATTTAACATCAACATATAACAATTAAACATCAAACTAAACAAAAGCCTTCAAATTTTTCAAACATATAATTAAACCACATTTAGCATACCTAAATTTAATAAATGAGGGCTCCAACTTAAAATCAAAATCAAAATCAAACTCCAACAAAAGAAACAACAACCCAAATTTTTAAAATCACTGAATATATAATTGAACATTTTAAATTTGTTAAATGAGGGTTCCAACAAATCAAATCAAACAATATTTCAAATTCTCTTACATAGGTGAAATCAACATAATTTGTTGAATGGGTTCTAACATCAAAAAAATTAAGTTCAACATCAAATTCAAATTCAACAAAGTCTCTCCTCCAAATTTCCAAAAATCTCTCCAACACATAATGGAACCTTATTTAGCATACCTAAATTTGTTAAATGAGGGTTCTAATTCAAAAGTCAAATCAAAAACAACAATTCAAGTCAACAATTCAAAAATCTAATGGTTCTCTTTTGACAATGTGAAGATTATTTTGTATTTCTTTTGATATTGTCAATTTGTCATCATGTCTTGCAGTTGATCTTTTCCTTGATCAAAATTTTGGCCTAGATCACTATACTCACGGTGTAATAAGTTTGGCCTTGATTGAACAATTCAATGCCACTTGAGGGACCTATATTTCGTTCAGATCAAAAGCCATTCTTCAATTAGTTAAATTAAACTTGATCTAAATTTAATTCTATTTTAGCAAGAAAAGAGAATCATGTTTATATTATATTTTGTATTAATCAGTTGTTTATATATATATATACTCTCATTTTAGGATGTAATTATTATCGTTTAAAAAAATGAAATCAAGAAAATTAAATTAAATCACTCAAGTTGCAAACAAAAAAAAATATGCAAAAAAATAGAGAGAATGATAAAAATAATAAATCAGATATTTTCAAATTAAAGTGAGATAAAATACTTTATTATATATATAAGAATGAATGGAACTAAGCAGAATAATAAAAAAGGGGAAATAGCTTTAACTGAAATAAAATCTTATAGAGACTATGTATATTATTATGAAAATCATTTGTTATTTATTTAAAGTGATAAAATAAATAAAATAAATCTTTGCCATACTACTTGCCAACCTATTCATTTCGACAGCCATGAAATGAAAATTTAATCATACCTTTATATATATATATATATATATATATATAGCTAAACTACTTACTAAGATATGATAAATAAAAAAACTTCATCTTCAAGTTAAAAAAAGGGGTTATTATATATATATATATATATATATATATATATATATATATATATATATATATATATATATATATATATATATATATATATCTATATATAATCTTGTCTTATACAAAGTATTTAAGATCTCCTTATGCTCATAGAGTTAATGGAAGGCAAAAACAGACCATGGTGATTATGAACAAAGGGATGTTGCCGGACTTTGGATTAACAATAGACTCAAAATAAGACCCAAAAGAACTTGAGCCTTATTTAAGCTCAAGCAAGATTCTATAAAACAAAAAGAGACATTATAACAACTAAAATAAGGAATGAAATACAATAATCTAAGAGATAAAATGAATTTTGAAAAGAAACTGATCAATGAACTTCATTACTCCAAAAGACAAGCAAAATCTTTGCACTGAGAGCCTCGAGAACACTCAATAAAATTGATTAAGCTTGAATAAAAATGAATTAAACATCTATTTATAGACAAGAAAAGATGTTTTGTGGGAACTGCTTGAATAAAATAAATCACACAAAAACAAAAATCGCCCTTGAGTAATATACAAATACAAGATGAGGTTTAATCGACAAACCTACGACTAAAGCTCATAACTCATCCATGTGCACATGTGAAGGAAGGGTGTTTATTTAAACATTTAAGATTCAGTCTTTATACATCATTAGGTGGTTAGATATTTGCATGAACTTGCAAATTATTGAATAATTATGTCAGCTATATGAATTTAGATCAAATCATGATGCCTTAAGATTTTATGCGAATATTTTAAAAGGCTAAAAGATAATCAAGTATAATCACTTTTGATTTGCTTATGTGAATTTCAAACCAACTTTGAAACTGAATTAATGATTGTGAATTATTTATCTTTAAGCAAGAGGTTGAAAAGTAGTCAATATTCCCTTCCTATGAAATTTTAACAACAAGAAATTCAGATTCTGCTAAAGTAAAATGATTTATTGTTCTCAATTCCTCTGTCAATGTGATATCAATAATCTTATAAGAAGCATAAGTTGATTTAGATGCAATTCAAATAAAATATAATTCAATTGAAAATTAAAATAAAATTGACTTGAGTTACCTATTATTGAAAGTGTGCAGACATATTATGTAGTCATACTATAATTTATATAATCACATAATATAAACACATCAAAACTCATGCAATCAAGTCTTAATCACTCGCATGTGCCTTGACACATGTGTTAAAAGTCTAAATTTGGTGTTCGAGGATGTTGTGTGGGTTGATTCCTGGTTGGATTTGTGGATTGAGTCCGGGTTAACAAAACCTAATGATATTGTTATAGCTTTCTCAACTTAAGAAAATTTCTGAGAAACTAATTGTGGCGTATGAGAGTAGATTGATTATCTCATAATTCTCCGATGATAGTTGTGTTGATTATAAAACTCAACTTGAGGGAATTACTATTGTTCAAAATTTTAAATCATTGTATTCAAATCCAAATTCATAAATGCAATTTGTAGACTCAATTCTCTGCTAAAATAAGTAGAGTTGATAATGTATACCCCTGTGATGGCTATGTGATTGCAAAATTCAACTAGGGGATCATCATTGTTCAAATCTTCAAAGCTTCTTAAACTCAAGTTCATTAAATATAAACCCTATACCTGATCCTCTATCACCAAATAAATAGAGTGACAAGGCCTATACCCTGATGATGGCTGTTGAATGAAGATTTCAACCAAAGGATTTAATTTCATATAAAATTCTCAAATTAAAGTGTGAATGATCAAACAGTTCACCCCAATGATGGCTAAGTTGAATAAATATTTCAATCGAAGAGGTTTAATTTCATATAAAATTCTCAAATTAAAGTGTAAATGATCAAATAGTTCACACCTCGATGATAGATGTGTTGAATAAATATTTCAACTGAATGGGATACTAACATGAAAATGTGTTTAAAATTTCAAATCAAATTATTATAAACTAAATATTAATTTAAATAAAAAATCTAAAGAATTATTAAGCTTAAAATGATTAAATGAAATTGAATCTCTAAAAACTTAAAGCTAAAATTTAATTCATCCACTTATCACAATTATTTGTCAAATGTGGTAAATTGAGTAAATTTTAGCGCATAAAGAAGTCAATATCAAGTCAAGTGTTTACTATATTCACACTTAAATAATCTCATACCAGTAAGGACATAACCCGCATCCTCTATCTTCATGGTTTGGTAAGTAGGCTCCACATATGATGCAATTATGACTAGAGCTTATGACCTGGTGGTTTGCCATTAAATGACACTATTATATTACATTCATGACTGTAGCCCGTATGTTTCCTAATAGCTCTGCCTCTTGAGATGTGAATCATAGGGTGCACTTGATAGGGAAAAAAGTCCTCTGTTAGTTAATGTGTACTTAAATTTATCCTTTTAGACAAACACCACCCCATATCTATAAGGATACCTTGAACGATGCAACACATGACTGTTGATAAGGGTCCTTTGATCAGGTTGGGTCGACTACCTCCTTTGACTACGTAGTCTAGGGACTATGATAGCCCGGGATGATAGAATCATGGGATTTTGATCGGGCACGTCATCATTCCACCAACCATCCACTTTAGCTAACGATGATGAATTTCATAATTTTAAACTATACTTGTTACTACTATACACTACACATTTAACAATATATTGATTAGCCTTAATCAAAATTCTCTCTCAGCATTATGAGAGGTAATTATCTATAGGTGCTTGTGCTTATAGGAAACCTAGAACCAGATCTAAAGTCCTCACATAATGAGGGTGAAATCTATGGATATTGTCTTATCTACTATCTCATCTGTCTTCTGAAAATTTGACCAACATTAATTGAAACTCTTTCATTAAGATGTCGATACCAAATTTTAGAGCCCATAAATTTCTAGTGCCTCCACTAGGGACATATTTCTCTTCCTATCTTTAACTAGTCAAATCTAAGCTATAGTAGCAGTGGAGTATAATGAAATTAAAATTTCAAGTTAATTATGAAATAAAATTAATTGAAATTTAAAATTATTTTTATAGTGAACATAATTCTGGAATTTTCAAGTTCTTATTTATTTATACATAACTTGTTTTTATGTTTTATCATGTTTGTTCTATTGTACATCTGCATTTTGAAAGTGTGGTATAATATATAAATTCTTTATTACTATCTATCTTTCATTTGTGCATAATGAATTTCCAAAACACTCCGTTAACTATGCATCTAGGCCGCAGAGCTAACATCTTGGCTAATGCTATTATCAGCACTAAAGATGTTGGAGGTACCATACAATTTGGTAGTGTGGATTTCCCAACAATCGCCGCTAGAGCTATTGTCATGCCCGTACGAGACAGTCATGCACAACTTGCACATCAACCCGTGAAATAAGACAAGTCCACAAGCCCTTGAGTTAGGGACATACTACCCCTTGTCTTTTGTGTAAGGCTGACATGATGCTGAAGCTTCCTCATCTTGAATAACATTAACAAGAAGGCAGATGAAAAGAAGAAACACTGAGCTACGAGCTCATTAGCTTTCACCAAGGTTGTCTGTTACACAACTAGTCTTACAGCTAGAAGCGAGTATTCATGCTCGTAATAAATTTAAAATTTTAAAATGTGTGAAAAGGAATAGCTCTATTAGTGATGTTAAGCAATCTTTTTGGGTTCAACAACAATCAACTCTAGTCTTTGAAAGAAACAACTTGAAATTTTATCTGCTCGAATTCACAGAGTCATGAAGGTAATTAAAGAAAAAAAGTCTTATGAAAAAAGAAATATCAAATGCCAATTATTAGAGAAGCCGAAAAGACTTCACTGCAAAAGCTACCATCAATGGTAGTAAGAATTCAAGATCTTTCTAAACAAGCTCTGCACGATGAGCATTAAGGCATGACACCTAAATTGCATTTCCAAAATCGATGCCAAAAGGTCCCGAAAAGGCAAACAAATATGGAGGTCGATGCTTCAAGAAAAGTAATTTCTTTAACATCCAGTTTGCTTCATCAGAGATCTGCTAATGATATGACCTGATAAGAATGGGTCCTAAAGAAGAAGATCACCATTAATGAGTCGAGGGATGGTCGATATCTTAGAGAACCTTCTATGAAATCCCATCACCTGGCAGCTCCATCTCTCAGAAGGTAGTCAACTTTCACCGTAGCCCTCCAATTGAAGAAATGTTCATGCCATAGCCTGAGCATGAGATCTAATGGAGTCAATGCCCAGAAGTGGGGATACAAGAATAAGGTGAAGATGATGATGATGATGATGATGATGATACCTTGGGAATATAAGTGGTCTATTTGGTAGGTCAAGGTGATGATCAACCTGATACTCGCTTCTATAATCAATGTTGATGTATCATCCTACCCATTACTCCTCCTAAAAGTCAGGAAGAAGAAGAAGAGTATTTAAGTTCCTCCTCAGATGATGAGCAAAGAGAAGAGTCAAAAAGAGAAGAGAATCCTACATTCACAAACACAATCACACTAGCCCAGGTGTAGAGGCACATGTAGTGCCCGATGAGGACAAAAGATAGAAAAACTACATAGTTTAACACTAAACTGAATGAGATGATGGCATAGATGAATCTAATAATGCAAAGGAACATTGACAATGCCACTAACTGTTCCACCTACAAATACCCAAGCAGTTAATGTCGTCTCTACTAATCCACTAGTAGGGCCAACATCTCAAATTTCTAGGGCTCAGAGTGCACATGATGGGAGAAATAAAATTAATCAATTACTTCCCAACCAACCCCTCTGAACTTGCCTAGTACATCTAATCATGTGACAGTAGCTAAATTGGATACTATTTTAAATGAGAAAATTAAATTTGTTATTGTTGTAGATCATGTGAAAAAGTTAATAAACAAAGGCCACCTATACCCACCCAAGTATGACCAAGTGTCATACCCCAAAGGCTATTCAGTATCAAAGTTCAATACCTTTGACGACAATGATAATCCCAAGCAGCACTTAGCACAATTCAAAGCGACATGTGGTAATATTGGGGCCAATGATGCATTGCTATTTTGCCCATTTGTTAGTAGTTTAAACTTGACAACTTTTGAATGGTACATTGAATTGCCAAATGACTCGATCAAGACTTTTGTCGAGTTAGAAATAATGTTTATCAAAAGATTTGTCAGTGCAGTCGAAAAAGACAAATATTGTTGACCTCGCCTTACAGGAGAGAAGAAATGATGAGTCAATAACTATAAATATTACACGTTGGTGCAATATGAGTATGAGGTGTGAACAACAGCTGGAGGAAGAGCATGCAATTTAGTTGTTGATAAAAATATTGATAATAAGATGGCACCATATCTTTGCATAACTTCTATCACAACTATCCAAGAGCTGCTCAATCGGTAGTAAAATTTGAAAAGCTAAAATTTTCTAAGTCTGAACGTTACTTAGATAAAGTAAAAAAGGAGTAAACCTTCAGAGTCAAGAAGGAGTGAATCACACTCGACTTCTTATAGCTCAAGCAGAGGAAAATAGGTAATTTATAATGTTGATAAAGAAAAATAACTCATTTATGTCAAAAAAAAAGAGCCAAACAACTAGTCAACTCTCAACCAAAGCTGATTCTTAGTGGTAATGAAAACCTCAAACATTTTTTCACGTGGTGGAGAACATCCAAGACAATCGATGGGAGATAATGAAAGAGTGCAACCATCCCTCAAAGAGAAGATGAATAAAGAGTACTCCTTTAAAAGAGAAAGTGTGGCTAAATTATTTCGATAAGCCCTTAAAGTAGGCCTGGAATTGTGAGAGTGCAAAAGGCCCAAAGAGTTAGGTCAAATTAATAATCCAAGCTATTGTCCATATCATATGGTAGTTAGTCATCCCATTGAAAATTGTTATGCTTTCAAAGACTGGCTAGAAATGGTGAATTCACACTATTTACTAGAGTTCTCATCCCCTCGCAAAGAGAGTCCACTAAAGTGGTTACATCCTCTTTCATGCCCCCAATTGAGAACAAAGTAAAAGGAAAAATAGTACAAGAAGACCAATGGGAGATTGTGGTGTCTAAAAAATTATTAAAATATGTTGTACATCAAGTGGAAATCATTGATATAGACTAATGCTAGAGCACTTAGATCTCAATGGCATTCTAATACATATGAGAAATAATCTACGAAACATAAACCACGTACATCAAAGAAGTCAGTAAAGAATAAGAAGAAGATTAAGAAAAGAACTACATTTCAAAGATCATTAAAAACTTGGAAGAATATCATCAACCGATGAGATAGCCTGTCAAGCTTGCTGACTTCATGTCTGGACTCTAAATTATTAAGCCAAACAAGAAAGGTGATGACAATGATGATGAATCACTTCCTAGAGAAACGTGTTGAGTTGTTTAAGTGTTATCAAGTACTTCTTGATAGAGCTCATATTCTCATGATATTTCTAGTCAAATAGTACCAATATATGTTGAATGCTTGAGTAAACTCAAAAAGTTTACTCTAACAAGATGAAGAATGATTGAAAATGCAACACCTAAGTCCTGCTGGAAGACAAATAGATGATAACTCAAAAGAAGACATATGCTTCCTTGAGGGGGATGATTTAGAATCATCAATGAATTTTCGTATGGCACACATAAAATTAGGCAGTGACTCAGAAGATTCAAGGGCAAATGTTGAACTTGAAGGGATTACTTCTTCAGAAGAATCTATGCCAAATAAAGTGGTCTAAGTGCAATTAAGGAGTGGTAAAATGATATTTCCACCATCGAAGTTATTGAATAAAGATAAAAATAAAAATAAAGACAAAGATAAAAATATTAAAATCAATAAAAACATCATTCCTAAAGAGCTCAATAAAAAATCTGACATGGGTAAAATAATTGATTACAACATCTTATCACATTTGAGGAAGATTCTTGCACAATTAAGTATGGATGAAGCCCTCTTGATGTTAAGATCTCCAAGAAATCTTGATTCAGGCTCTCAATAATCTGAAGAAATATGAAGCATATTTTGCAGAATAGTGTATAACTAAAGCCCTGTAATTTCAAGATCTCCCAACAATCACTTTCTTTGAAGAAGACCTTATTAGTATGAGATTGTTTGATTGTGAATATAACATCACACTTGATTTAACATCAAGGAAGGAAAGTGTCATCCCTTATAGTTGTTTGAGCATCCTCTCCTCCATTTGTCATGCATAAAAAAATATATTAATGATTAAGCAATAAATAAAATAAAATTGAAATTAAGCAACAAAAAAAGATCAAGGAATGATGGCTTAAGTGCTTCTGGTGCTACGACGAGCTCTTTGTCCACGAGGAATTCCTAATGACCACACCTGACTCTTATATCTACGAGCTCCTCACCCCATAAAGGATTCAAATGATAAGTGTACCCAAGTCAATCTGGTACTCCTGTTTGGCTTCCCAAAGGATTCAAATAAAATTTAAATCGAGTACCAAGTCTCAGTAAGTCACACAATAAAAGCAACATAAAAGCGAGTCTTGATAGGTGTTATCTTGGTATTTTTGGTATCCACAATCCTTGTGATAAGTGGTCTCCCATCATAACAATCGCCTGAGAGTAGTCGAATTGGAGAGCCACTTAATTGGGTTGATAGCCTTCTAAAATAACCGAGTGGTCAAAATGATAACATAACCAATCCAAGCAAATGCTAAAGAAATACTCGACAATCTGAATCATTCTTTCCACCATAAGTAAAGTGTATCTGTCTCTGCCATCAAGCCCATCAATAATATCGACTCCTATCAAATCAAGTGGCAGGCCCACCATCTCTTGTTAATGAACCACTAAAAATCAATATATAACCAAATGTGGAGCAAAGGAAAATAATTATATTGATCCCGCTCCAAGGTAGAGGATGTCTAATATAGCTGAATAATAGTAGAAAATCTCATATCCAAAAAGTAAGGCGGGCACTCCAGACATACGAAAGCTCCTTGAACATGAAGATGAACCCATGCATATATGAATTTCCAAGGTAAAATGATGTCATGTAACACGAGCGAGTCAGCCTTAGAAATCATTCCAATAACCCTATATATTCGTGTCAATATAGTAGGGGCTAAAGAAATACGCTCGCATCAAGCAATCCTGCTCGCAAGTAATAAAACTCTTGGGTATATAAAACCCTCTTTTGCAGGAAAAATAAAAATAGAAAGCCAAGTATCTATGAATTCTGCTCAAAATAAATCCTCATTCATACCTCATATAGTAGGAGACACATGTCCAATTGGTGAAAAAGGCTCAGTAATTTTCTCAGATAAATAATTGACATGAGATACACCCAAGTCAAAGGAATCATGCAATAACACTATTTCTTGAGATAGTACACTCCTAAGAAGCTAAGAGTCCAAATGTTTACTGAAAGTGTAGCTCGTGAATGTGATAAAGAGCCTAATGCCTTGAAAATCTATCGATAATGGCTTAAGAGAGCAAAGTAGGCTGGTGGAATGACTAATTCTCCTCGTCTGTTTCCATCTATTGAGGGTCGTCTGCCAAATAATTTCTCATCAAGCAAGACACATTCCTCATAGCGGCAACGAAATATTAGGAGGCCCAAAGCAGCCTATAATTCCCACAACAGGTGTTGCTACTTATATTGCTCTATAAACCTCAACTTCTTGCAATGTCTTCTTGTGAGCCTATCTGGAGATCCAACCTACTAAGGAATCTCGTGGCCAATCTAATGAATTTGATTGCAGTTGGCGATGACTCAGTAGCCTTGACTGCCCCTTTTGCTCAATAGTATCGACGACCGGATGCAAGATATCACAAGGCCTATAGCTAATTTGGTCCACATAACTGTCTAAGGGATTGTACTCCCCGCATTTCAGCTTAATGGTGCTCACCCATTCAGGTGGATCCTCAAAACTAAGTGAGCTTAATGCATAATCTGGGAGAATATAAAGATCTTGCAAAGAAGCTATGATAAATGTCACGTCCCCTCAACATATCTCTATGTTGTTCAAGTCTATCTACAATATCAATATTTCCTTAAGGGTCATGTGCATCGATAGCAGACCAGATAGCCTCTTTGCTCGACTCATTGGAGGGCATGGCATCAGACCCTTTCTAGCTAAACATTTATTTATCGAGCCAACAAGATAATGTGTTCACAAGGGCAGGAATGACGATATGACAAATGCATGTTAAGGAAACAATAGTCACATAAAATTTTGCTCCGACGTTGAAGTACCATGCATGACTTGCATTGGAGATTAAAAGTATGCTATAAAAACTCAGAAAACTAACAAAGTCTAAACGACATCATGTTTGATTCAATTTTGGAGTACAATCAACCAGTTGCAACAAACATGATCCGCTATATGCACATCATATTTATTGAGGAGCATTTGTTGACCCTCGTATTTGATTCAAAAGTCAAATCGAGTGGGTATGCTAACAATGACATATTACAAACTAATATCACATAAGTCATAATGAAAATACTTTAGTTCTCACCCAAACCCATTAGACATCATCCACTCACAAAATAAACGGTATCAATGGGCTCAGAATATTAAAATTACTCTTATGAGACGTTCAAATTATTAAAAATTATCAAGAGAGAATTAATATTATCCATCAATGTGTAAGTGAAATAACACAAAATTAGAGGCATATACCGATAATGAATTCATTGAAAGAGCAACGTATATTATTAAAAAAAAAGTATTAGATAAATCAATTTAATGAAATTTAGTTAAATTAAAATTGATCTCCCAAGCTTGCACAAACCGCAGCTCCTCCTCAGCTATAGTTGCTTCTCACCCATCAAACCAAGCCTGCACAACCTCCATTCACTACCCTCTTCCACTAAACAGAGGCAGAAGTCTATTGTTTCTATTTTTAAAATTACCGCTTGAAAATAGAAATTTTCTTATTTTTTCAAAACTCTCTCTCTCTCTCTCTCTCTCAATTGTGTAGATCATAAACTTATTGTGGTCAATCTGCAAGGTATAAAAAAAGAGGCTGAATTATGTAATAATATATATATATATATATATATATATATATATATATATATATATATATATATATATATATATATATATATATATATATATATATATATATATACTATCTTATATTAAACAAACTGATGCATCCCCATGTAGAGACGAAAGTCACGATTTTGGACTAACAATAGACTCAAAATAAGACCCAAAAAAACTTAAGACCTAAACATAGCTTAAATAAAGCTCTAGCAAGATTCTGTAAGATAAAAAAGGGGCATTATAATAATTAAAATAAAGAATGAAATATAATAATTTAAGAGATAAAATGAATTTTATAAAGGAACTCACCAAAAAAACTTAAAACTTTATTCTAAAAAATAAGTAGAACCTCCTTGCATTTAGAGCCTCCAGAACACTCAATAGAATTAATTAAACTTGAATGAAAATGAATTGAATAATATCTTTATTTATAGATAGAAAAATATGCGGACCGCTTGAATAAAAAAAATCACATAAAAATAAAAATCGCCACTCTTGAGTAATATTCAAATACAATATGAGGTTTAATCAATAAACCTACCAATAAAGCCCATAACTCACTCATGTGCACATGTGAAGGAATGGTGTTTATTTTAAATATTCAAGATTCAGTCTTTATACGTCATTGAGTGGTTAGCTATTTACATGAACTTGCAAATTATCGAATAATTATGTCGGCTCTATGAATTTAGAGATTATTATCGATCAAATTATGATGGCTTAAGATTTATGTGAATATTTTAAAAGGCTAAAAGATAATTAATTATAATCACTTTTGATTCACTTATGTGAATTTCAAACCAACTTTGAAACTTAATTAATAATCGTGTGCTATTTATCTTTAAGCAAGAGGTTCAAAAGTAGTGAATATTCCCTCCCTATGAAATTTCAACAGGAATTTGACAGTTTCTGGTGATTGTTCTCAATCTCTGATAATGTGATATAATAATATTATAAAGCTTTTTAATTTTAATTCAAATGAAATAATTCAATTGAGAATTAAAATGAAGTTGACTTGGATTACCTATTATTGAAAGTGTGTAGACATATTATACAATCATACTATAATTTGTATAATCACATGTAAAATACACCAAAACTCATGCAATCAAGCCTTAATCACTCGCATGTGCCTTTACAAGTGTTAAAAGTCTAAATTTGGTATTTGTGAATGATCTTGATTAATCGAGAATTAGGTCAATTAACAAAATCTATATGTTATAGTTTTCTACTTAAGAAAATTTGAAACTAATTTTGTCATATGATAGTAAGTTGATTATCTCACAATTTTCTATGATGATGTCTTGATTGTAAGTTCAATCGGAGGGATCATATAGTTCAAAATTTTAAATCATTGTATTTCAAATCCAAATTCATAAATTCATCTAGACTATGCTAGCAAAATAAGTTGAGTTGATAAAATCTATCGATGATGATTATTGTAAAATCCAACCCGAGGAGATCATCATTGTTCAAACCTTCAAAGCATTGATGTCAAATCACCTTAAATTCAAGTTCATTAAATAAAAATTCTAAATCTGATCCTCTACTACCAAAATAAACAGAGTCGACAAGGTCCACACCTTTATAATAAATGTGTTGAATCGAGATTTCAATTAAAGGGTTTTAATTTCATATAAAATTCTTATATTAAAGTGTGAATGATCAAACAGTTCACAACCTGATGATGACTATGCTGAATGAATATTTCAACTGGTGGGGTTTAATTTCATATAAATTTATAAAATTAAAGCGTGAATGATCAAATAGTTTACACATCGATGATGACTGTGTTGAATGAAGATTTCAATTGAAGGAAATACTACTATGAAAATGTGTTTAAAATTTCAAATCAAATTAGTAAAAACTAAAAATCAATTTAAGTGAAAATTTAATGAATTATTAAACTCAAAATGATTAAATGAAATTCAACGCCTAAAACTTAAAACTAAACTTCAATTCATCCACTACAGCAATTGTTTGTCAAATGTGATAAATTGAGAAAACTCTAGCTCACAAAAAAGTCGATGTTAAATCAAGTGTGCTGCTATATTCACAATCAAACAATACAAATAAATAAGCTCGTCCAGTAATTTGGTCAAGAGACTCATATATGATGCAATTAACTAAAATTCTCTAACTGAGTGGTTTGCCGTTAAATGGCTTCATTATATTACGATCATGATTGTATCTCGTATGTTCTTCAATGACTTTGTCTTTTGAGATGTGAATCATATGATGCACTTGATAGGGCAAAAAGCCTCTTGTTAGTTAAGATGGACTTAAAATTATCTATTTAAATAAACATCACCCCATGCATAAGGATACCTTGACGATGCATCATGCTGACAAAGGGCCTTCGTGGTCAGACTACCACGATTAAGTAGATTATGAATCATGACAGCCCAAGATTATGAAATCATGGGATTTTGATCGGGCGTGTCATCATTCCACCAACCATCCGTCTTAAGCTAGCGATGATGAATTTCATAATTTTAAACTCAACTTGTTGCTACTATATACAACACATTTAGCGACCTATTGACTAACCTTAATCGAAAGTTCTTTCTCAGCATTGGGAGAGGTAATTACATATAGCTTTGAAATATGAAACCATCTAAAGTCCTCGAAAATGAGGGCAAAATATCTATGTCTTGTCATCTGTCTTTTAAAATTTGACGACATTAATTCAAACTCTCTTCATTAAAGGTCGATGCAATTTTAGAGCCCCAATTAATATTGTTATTTCATAGTATTAATTAATCTGTATTACCAACCAACACAATTGTTGGTTACAATCAATATTAGCTTTTAAAATTTTAAAATTATTTATGTTTAATAGTGATTCTTTTCTTGAAGAGCATGTTATATTTCTCCTTTCGTACTTCAATCACTCAATGAAATTATGCTTCACTTTCAGTTAAACATTAGTTTTATAAAGCAAGGATATAAGAAAATATTGTTGTATTAAAGCAAAATTATAATATCAATTTTTAGTGTGTGTTATAGCTTTTAAAAGTAAAATAGTTTTGAAATATTTATGCGCTCTAAGACCACAGAGAGTGAAAGTGTACGCCTTAGCTTTGTTGAGTAGTCCAAAGACACAATTTAAAACGAGAACTCAGAATTTTAACGTGGAAAACCTCGAAAAGAGGAAACCGCCTCCAACAAAAATTCCACCACATGTATATGCCTCAATAATCTTCCCGATAAAGGGATTACAAGATGGTATACAAGAAAGGAAAATATGTAACAATCAGTTGTAATAGTACTAAGGTGATGGTAGACTTTAGAACTGGTGGAAGAGAACAGAAATATGGAACAACTTCGAAAAGGCGAACGATTAGTGATCGATGGCGAGGGTCGGATGAGTGGCCGACGGATGGTGACGACCGTCGTGGTGCGATCGCTCGGGGATCTTCGAGCTTGAACTTCCTCCTTCTTGAGCCTCTCCTTCTTCACTTGGTCTCCAAAAGTCCTTTTCATATGGAGTAAGGCTATTTATAGATTCACTACCTCTTCCCACTAAACAGAGGCAGAGTCTATTGTTTATTTTTAAAATTACCTCTTGAAAATGATTTTCTTATTTTTGCACAAAACTCTCTCTCTCTCTCTCTCTCTCTCTCTCTCTCTCTCTCTCTCTCTTTAATTGTGTAGATCATAAACTTATTGTGGTCAATCTGCAAGGTATAATAAAAAGAGGCTGAATTATGTGCAAATATATATATATATATACTATCTTATGCAGGTATTAAATAGACCCCTGATGCAACCGCTATGTAGAGACGATGTCAGGAAGCTGCCAGATTTTGGACTAACAATAAACTCAAAATAAGACCCAAAAAAACTTAAGACCTAAACATAGCTTAAATAAAGCTCTAGCAAGATTCTGTAAGATAAAAAAGGGGCATTATAATAATTAAAATAAAGAATGAAATACAATAATTTAAGAGATAAAATGAATTTTAAAAAGGAACTCACCAGAAAATTTAAAACTTTATTCTAAAAAATAAGTAGAACCTCCTTGCACTTAGAGCCTCTAGAACACTCAATAGAATTAATTGAACTTGAATGAAAATGAATTGAATAGCATCTTTATTTATGACAGAAAAATATACGAATCGCTTGAATAAAATAAATCACATAAAAATAAAAATCGCCACTCTTGAGTAATATTCAAATACAATATGAGGTTTAATCAATAAACCTACCAATAAAGCCCATAACTCATGTGCACATGTGAAGGAAGGGTGTTTATTTAAACATTTAAGATTCAGTCTTTATACATCATTGAGTGGTTAGCTATTTACATGAACTTGCAAATTATCGAATAATTATGTCGGCTCTATGAATTTAGAGATTATTCTCGATCAAATTATGATGGCTTAAGATTTATGTGAATATTTTAAAAGGCTAAAAGATAATTAAGTATAATCACTTTTGATTCACTTATGTGAATTTCAAACCAACTTTGAAACTTAATTAATGATCGTGTACTATTTATCTTTAAGCAAGAGGTTCAAAAGTAGTGAATATTCCCTCCCTATGAAATTTCAACAGGAATTTGACAGCTTCTGCCAAGTGATTGATTGTTCTCAATCTCTCTGTCAATGTGATATCAATAATATTATAAGGACCTTATAAGTTGATTTTAATGCAATTCAAATGAAATAGAATTCAATTGAGAATTAAAATGAAGTTGACTTGGGTTACCTATTATTGAAAGTGTGTAGACATATTATACAATCATACTATAATTTGTATAATCACATAATATAAATACACCAAAACTCATGCAATCAAGCCTTAATCACTCGCATGTGCCTTGACACGTGTTAAAAGTCTAAATTTGGTATTTGTGAATGATGCGCGGATTGATTCCTAATTGGGTCTGCGAATTAGGTCAATATTAACAAAACCTAATGATGTTGATATAGTTTTCTCTACTTAAGAAAATTTTTGAAAAACTAATTTTGTCATATGATAGTAAGTTGATTATCTCACAATTTTCTAGTGATGATTGTCTTGATTGTAAAGTTCAACCGGAGGGGATCACTATAGTTCAAAATTTTAAATCATTGTATTTCAAATCCAAATTCATAAATTCATCATAGACTCGATTCTATGCTAGCAAATAAGTTGAGTTGATAAAATCTATCGATGATGATTATGTTGATTGTAAAATCCAACCCGAGGAGATCATCATTGTTCAAACCTTCAAAGCATTGATGTCAAATCACCTTAAATTCAAGTTCATTAAATAAAATTCTAGACATGATCCTCTACTACCAAAATAAATAGAGTCGACAAGGTCCACACCTTTATAATAAATGTGTTGAATGGAGATTTCAATTAGAGGGTTTTAATTTCATATAAAATTCTTATATTAAAGTGTGAATGATCAAACAGTTTACAACCTGATGATGACTATGCTGAATGAATATTTCAACTGGTGGGATTTAATTTCATATAAATTTATCAAATTAAAGCGTGAATGATCAAATAGTTCACACATTGATGATGATTGTGTTGAATGAAGATTTCAATTGAAGGAAATACTACTATGAAAATGTGTTTAAAATTTCAAATCAAATTAGTAAAAACTAAAAATCAATTTAAGTGAAAATTTAATGAATTATTAAACTCAAAATGATTAAATGAAATCTCTAAAACTTAAAACTTCAAATATTCACCCTTCAATTGTTTGTCAAATGTGATAAATTGAGAAAACTCTAGCTCACAAAGAAGTCGATGTTAAATCAAGTGTGCTGCTATATTCACAATCAAATAATCTCATACAAGGACATGGGCATGTCCTCTATTAAAGCGTAATTTGATGTAGGCTCTTTTGATGATTACTAAAATTCTGGCGAGTGGTTTGTCATACGATTACGATTGATTGCGTATAAGTTCTTCAATGACTTTGTCTTTTGAGATGTGAATCATATGATGCACATGATAGGGCAAAAAGCCTCTTGTTAGTTAAGGTGGACTTAAAATTATCTATTTAAATAAACATCACCCCATGTTTATAAGGATACCTTGGACGATGACCGGCTGATAAAGGGCCTTGGAGTTGGTCATTCTGCGATTAAGTAGATTATGAATCATGACAGCCCAAGATTATAAAATCATGGGATCTTGATCGGGCGTGTCATGATTCCACCAACCATCCGCCAAGATGATGAATTTAAACTCAACTAATTCTTTTTTCATTTAGCAACCCTTAATCGAAAGTTCTTTCTCAGCATTGGGAGAGGTAATTACATATAAGTACTTTCTCTTATAAGAAACATGAAACCAGATCTAAAGTCCTCGCAAAATGAGGGCGAAATATCTATGTACTGTCTCATCTGTCTTTTAAAAATTTGATCGACATTAATTCAAACTCTCTTCATTAAAGGTCGATGCCGAATTTTTAGAGCCCCAATTAATATTGTTATTTCATAGTATTAATTAATTCTCTGTGTATTACCAACCAACACAATTGTTGGTTACAATCAATATTAGCTTTTAAAATTTTTAAAATTATTTATGTTTAATAGTGATTCTTTTCTTGAAGAGCATGTTATATTTCTCCCTTTCGTACTTCAATCACTCAATGAAATTATGCTTCACTTTCAGTTAAACATTAGTTTTATAAAGCAAGGATATAAGAAAATATTGTTGTATTAAAGCAAAATTATAATATCAATTTTTAGTGTGTGTTATAGCTTTTAAAAGTAAAAATAGTTTTTAAATATTTCATTTAACAATCTTGAAAAAAAAATATTGTTGTATTAAAGCAAAATTATTTTTTAAAGGTCACAGTTTCTTTCCTCTTGTACCCATATTTGTCAAACCTATCATAACATCTGCCATCAATTTATAATGAGCAAAATCAGAAGAAACATAATCTCAAGAAAAAAAATATTAGTTGGATCTAACGGTTAGTTTTTATGGGCTTGTAGACAAGAGCTTAAGCAAAAAATAGTATATATTATATTAAGGACCATCAAACATGAATTATATAAGAATTATGAGAGGATTGTGAAATTGTGTATCATAAATAAGAGAATAAATTATTGGGTGTACACTGCATATATAACTTTACATGTAGATTTCACTGATTATATAATTATATGCTTCAGTTTTATTTTATTTTTAAGTATGAAATAAACTATAAGAGAGAATGAACTTGAAAATTTTTATCAGAGTTTTCCTAAGCTAAATATTTCTTTTAATTTTGCAGGTCCAACTGTCATTTGTTATAAATCTTATACTTTTTTTCAAACTCTTTCAATAGCTTTCCACTATCATAAAAATTGAAATAAAATTTTTAAATAAAAAAAGTGTATGATCATATTTATGAAAGTTGCAAAGCATAGAATAGTAATTCTCTCTCATGAACCCGATATGAAACTGTGCAAATGCAGCGACATAGGCGGATTTACTAAATCCTCACAAAGTGTTTGGTAAGATTTACGAGATTTAGCCATCCAAATCATTAATAAATCTGTTGTCAAACACCCCCTTAATATTGTAGATGTATCAATGCAATCAGTCTCACAAGCAGACCTTATTTAAGCAGTCTCAGTGATGATTAAAAAAATTTAGTTTGAATCTTGCAACATTGTATCTGTAGTTTGTTGATTTTATTGTTTGGGATCAAATCAACTATAAAATATTCTTCTTTGATATATTTGGACATTTTGGATCCATTTAAATGTTTCACTTTACGAACAAGTATCATTGAGACGTTTTGATAATAATTGAGATGATTCGAATCAAATTTATATACATCACTTTTATCGATCATCGATTATCGCATTTGATTCAATTCTAATGCTATAATAGATATATAAGTTAACATCCATCATCATTATCAATAATGTCATACAAAGTGCATGTCATATAAAGTGCAGCTTATTTCTACACCCAACAGACGAACATTACAATCACAAACATCATAAATCCAATGTTTTTTTGTGACTATTTGATGATGATATTAATATTTTATTACTAGAGTTCTCTATCTATTGATTTTTCAAGATAATAATATATTATAAATTGGTTAAAGTTTTATGTTAAATGATAAATTAAATCTATTTTAAAAAAAAAAAATACATCAAATATATTTCCTATTTTTTATTTTTTTAAAACATAAATTCATATAAATATCAAATATATTTTTATCTTATGTTAAATAAAAACAAAAACCAAAATACATAAATATAAAAAATTCAAATATAATAATTAATTTCATTATTTTATTTTCAAGTTAAAAAATTTTCAAAATGACAATCAATCACATTTACAAAAAAACTGAAAATTCATAAAAATACTACACATATTTTTGTTTTAAGACAAATTTATAAAATTTAAAAAAAAAAAAAAAACAGAAAGTGATCCAAATGGAAATGATTTTGATTAGCCCCTTTAAGCCCTCAGCATCATTGCTTCACTTTCATCAAAAGGATTCAGCCCACTACTTTTTCCACACATGGTGATCTTCATAGGGACTTAAATCCAGGGCTTACAATCAAAAAAACACATAATTAAATAAATCAAATAGGAAAATAAAAGAAAGTTCAACTATATCGATAGAAAATATAAAAGACTGCATTGACAAAATTAAAATGAAATCTCCTCAGTTCAGATCTCCAAAAAACTTTTTTCCTCATGATCCGTAAATCCACCCTCGGAAGAACGAAAGTTTTCATTCTATCATCACCGGAGAGGCCACAAATACGACAATTGAAGATCGAGAAAAAAAAAACCAATATATCTGTTAAAAACAGGTCCTACAGATCTTCTCGCTGTTACTTCATAGATTAGGCGTCGATAAAAAAAAAATCAATGAATAGAGAAAATGTACCTAAATTTAACCTCGCCGGCGGCCAAGAAAAGCGGATCAGCGGTAACAGTGGAGCGTGGAGTACAATGGTTTGATCGGAGGTGAGAGCTGAAACCCTAGAAACACAGGGATCAGCCTAATCCCTCCTCATCAGCCGTCCATTGGTCGCGCAAATGTCCTATGTATCCAACGGCTTTTGTATCTTTCCTTCTTCTTTTTTTCATTCACTCGCATAATTAGATAATTGCATCCAATGCCAATTAAATTACATGCAACATAATAATTTTGAAATATTTACAAATCAAATATCTAAAATATACATACATTTATCATTTAATCATCTTTCTCATTTTTTTTAACTATCAAATTTATGTATTTACAAATGGCAGGATCAAATCATCAAAAAAATTTCAAAAATTGAAAAATATGAATTATGCTTGCTATGAATTTTAATATTTGATAGTCAATTTAAAATTTTTATGTAAAAAATAATTAATTTGTAAAAATACTAGAACAGGATGAGTGTATATAAAAGCCCCAATTTTATATATTGATTTTTTTCAGAATTATTTAAATATTAGTTGAATACATTTTAATTATTTATAGTGAAATTATTTATTGTTAGTACATATTAGAATATTTAAAATTTTAAATAGAGAATTTATCATCTTACTATCATATAAAATTTTTACACAAATAAATAATCCACAATACATAGGAGACATAATTTTTATAACAAAAAATTGAGAAAAGGAAAAAAAAATAGTTATAAAACAACAATGTGGTCTAGCAATTACATCAAATGACTCCATAAATATTATTCAGTATACAAACTCTGCACGACTGAAAGCAACCACAGAGAGTATTGCCAAAACACAAGATCAGCACAAGAGAATCAGTCCAGCGTGCACAAACCTGAAGACAAAACTCCTATCTTTCCCCAACTTCAAACCAGAAGAAGATTGAAGTCCTCGCATAGATGGCCCGAACATGTTGGAGAACCAAGTTTCCGTTCGTCGATACCGCCTTTGCGCCTCCTTCGATTCTGGTATTCGACACCGTGACGCAGTCGGTGCCGACGCTGCTGCGGCATTTGCCCTTCAATGCTAGAGGTGTAAATCCATTGCACTCGGGTGCCGTGCTCACTATAGGGAATGATAGGTAGTCGAGAGGATTCTCCTCACACTGTAGAATGCAGCCTTCAACAATGAGTCTCCCACTGCGGTGGAGTAAGCAGCACCCCAGTTCTGCTCTTACAGTGAGGTTTGCAACTTTGCATGTGGAAAAGAATTCAAGAGCACTGTATAAAGTTTCAAAGAAAAAAAATTGGTATATGAATTAATTGTTTCAGGCGTAGAGATTAAAAGTATCATATAGCATAGCTCAATGAAGAAGAAAACCTGTCTGAGCCTCGCAAACAGGTCAGAACGGTGTCGTCGGGCACTTCACCCCCACCTATCTAAACAAAAGGAAGTCCAGCATGCAAACAAGTGGTATAAGAAAACTGACTCTGTAAAGATGGATGAAAACAGGAGTGCAGCAGGTTGTAGCATGCTGTGATTTAATAGTTTCATGTTTTCAAATTAAGTAACAACTACATTGATCCAGTAAATATCGTTAACTACTGGTAGAACATGCTTACTTAAGTAACAAACAAGTAAACTTACAAGGCAAAGAGGTTTCTTAATCTGAATGTTATGGGCAATGTGATTTCCACCAGCAGAAATGAGAATGGTATCACCAGGGCTTCATCAGAAAATAGAAACCAGCATGAATGCCATCCTCTGTGATCATATTCTCACATCAAAGTAAAACAACTAACCGTGCAGCCGCGATTGCAGACTCGAGAGTAGAATAAACTCCTGGTTCAGCCAAGGTTTTAATTGAACTTTCGATGCGCAGCCAATGCCGAGGATGGCATGCCAGGTATCGCCACCTGTGGCAAACGAGGGCTGTGTTATACCGATCTGCAAACTCAACAAGAAAGCTTCAAAATTTTCATTTTCGAAGAACGCACAAATAATATAATAGAAAACAATGAGAAATTCAGCAAGCAAAATCGAGCAAATGTTGATAGAGCGCGGGCATGGAAATTTAGATAGTAGTCTCAGCCACTCACAACAGCTGAACTCACTTATTTGCCTTCAATAGCAAGTGGAGACCTTTAGATTAATCAAACCATTAATCAAAAGTCGTGCTTAAAATATCGGAATGATACCACCATCCGTTTCAGGCTAAGGATCCCAATAGAAGATAAATTATACAAAAGAAAGCTGGCAACATCTTTCTTACTTCTAGCATAGAAATATAGTCTGAAATCTCTTAGTATTCTCAACTGGAAAAAATATGGACGAGTAGAATTTCTCAAAAACACTGCAGATAAACCAGTGAGCTTATTTCAATAACAAAAAGCCTGATTAAGAAACTTTACCAAGTAAAATCATACTCCTTGGTCTGCAACATAACTTCAAAACAAGAGAGAGAGAGAGAGAGAGAGAGAGAGCACAATGGAGGAGACGAGCATTAAATCATAAAAGATTGAGCTTCTAGTGCATTGAAATTTCTTATAGCAGCCGACATACAATCTCTATTTTTCACATTTCCTCGGCAGGTAATCATCAAAGTATCAACATTAGCATCACAAACACAATAAATATTTAAACTATTTATAAAAAAGCAGTAAATCATGTGAAAAGATAAACTCAGAAGAAGAGATAAATTTCCATGTATGGAGGTTGAATTGTGGCTTTATAGATATAACCACAAGAAAATATCAATCATCTTCAACAATTCGGGACAAACTTATTATGAAGAATCTAGATTATCAAAAAATTGAAATCAGCCTCTCTGAACTCACAAGGCCCTGATAGGATTGGAGGAAAGTTAAGGAAATGAAATGAAATACGGCAGTTTAAAGATTGAGTACGAATCAAAGACATTTATTGAAAATTTGAACTTCAGTTGCATTTCTTTCTACTCAAATAAACAACATCCAAATAGAGCCATGATAAACTATTTGCTAGAAGAATTGCACATAGCTTATGAAGAAGAATACATAAACATCCTAAAAAATGTGGTATGAATTAAACTATAAGCTTATAAATGTAATCAAAGCCACCATTTCTATCATACAACAACAACAACAACAAGCCTTTATCCTACTAAGTGGGTCAGTATATGAATCCTTCCTGTCCTATATGTGTCAAATTCTTATTTAAGTATACTAAAGTCATTTTTTTATGTCTTAACTATGTCTTTTGGTCTACTACCTTTCTTTAACTGCATCCTCTCCAAACCGTATCATTTGACCGACACTTTATGTGGCCTAAGGCGATCTCTCTCTCTTATCGCCATTTTCCTCCATACTCATTTTTATTTTATCTCTAAGAGCAAGCCGCTCATCCACCTTAACATCCTCATCTCCACTTAACTTAGTCTCCTATCTTTTATTGGCCAACATTGCATAAATCATTGTAGATCTTATCACCATCTTATAAAATTTTTTAAGTTTAAGCGTACTTTTCTATCACAGATGATGCATTCCTCCACTTTAACATCCAACTTGAATTTACTAATAACATCTATCTATTTCACCATCATTTTGAACAATGAACAATGTCAAATATTCAATCATTAATGACTTGTTCAATAATGTCAATACTAATAACTTCAACTAAAATTACACTCCATATATTCAGTTTTAGATCTACTTAAACAAAAACCTTTAGACTCTAAGGTTGACCTCCATAATTCAAATTTCTCTTGGACTCCTCTCTAGTCTTATCAACAAGAAGAATGACATCGACAAAACATACACCAAGGTACATCTTCCGTAAATGCCCCTAATAACATCCAAAAAAAGATAAGGGCTTAAAGCTGATCCTTGTTGTAATTCAACTAAAATAGGAAAATATTTTATCAATCCTCCTTGTGTTTGGACACAAGTAAAATCTAGTATACATATCCTTAATGACTTAAATATAACCAATATTAACTCCAAAGAACATCTCTTGAAACTTTATCATAAGCTTTCTCAATCAATAAATATCATATGTAGATCCTCCTTGCTTTCTCTATACTTCTCCATCAAACCTTTAACAAATGTATAGCATAGTATATCTAGACCTGAAAAAGTTGTTAGAAACTTTTGTATCACATCATAACCTATGCCTCTCTCTCCCATAATTTTAACGTATGACACATTAACTTAATTCCTATAATTTGCACACTCTTGTGCATCATCTTTATTCTTAAATATACCAACAAACTTTTTCTCCATTCATCGCATCTTTTAGTCTTTAAAATAACATTAAAATATTTGTAAGTAGAAATTCCTTGATCTTCTAAACATTTCTACACTTCTATTGAATATCATCGGCCTTATTTTTTCACATTTCATTTCTTTAAAACTTCTCATTTACTAATACGACAACAACAACAACAACAACAAGCCTTTATCCCACTAAGGGGGTATATGAATCGTTACCATTATGTCAAATTCTCATTTAATTCAATTATCTTATGGTCATTTTTTTACATATTAAGTCCTTTTAGGTCTCTACCTTTCTTAACATAAAAATGAATCTATCTCCTAAATCAGGTCATGGACGACGCTTTTATGTAAACCAAGTGACTCTCTAATCTTATCTGCCAGTTACTCCAACTTTTTACTACTCATTTTGCATTTTATCTCTAAGAGTAAAACTCATCCACTTGAGCATCCTCATCTCATGTAACACTTAACTTAGTCTTTATCTTCTCTTTTTTATTGACATTCTGCAATATAAGTCATTCTGGTCACCATCTTATAAAATTTTCCTTAAGTTTAAGTGGAACTTTTCTCATCACGGATAAAATAAAATCTCTATTTTTGTTTAGAGTTATTGCTATTATTTTTAAAATCCTTCATTTTATTAATTCATTTCTTCTCTTTCTTTTAACTCATCATCTTTCACTAACAATATCTAATATGTATAAATCTTAAAATTAAATTATATTCTTTATTAGAATCTCTATAAACTATATTTTTTTTTCGTCTAAATCTCATTTATTATTATCTTTTCTTTCAAATTCATCACCAATTATTTTTATTAAAAAGTTTCTTTTGATTCTTCAAAACATTTTTTTTCTTAATTTCACTTCTTATTTTTCCACATAACATTAACTTCCTTATAAACATCCCATATGTTCTTATAATTTCTTAAAAATATTTTATTAGTGTTCAGTCTTTTGCTAATCCTAAAATAATAATTTAATTTATTTTTCATTTTCAATCTTTCGTCTTAAAATCTAAGGTAATAATCGATGTTGGGTATTTAAACTTTCACAACTTACAATCTTCTACAATCTAAACGATCTATTTTTATTATCAAAAATAATTAATCTGTGTTTTCTTAGATCCATTTTATAAGTAATAATATCTTCATCTTTTCTTAAATAAAATATTATATATAAAATCGTAGGTAAAATAAAATCTAATATACTTACATTCTTATTAGTCGTTCCAAATCCATAACTATAGATCTCTTAAAATCTTCTACTCTATACCATATTAAATCTCTCCAATAAATATTTTTCTTGAGATATCTTTTGTATTAATCATAATTCATTATAAAATTTTTCTTTTGAGCTCATCCAAATCTAGGAGCGTAAATCGCGTTGATAATCTTAGTAACAATAATCTTTAAAGTTATAATTTTATCTCCGCGTATATTAATATTTATAACATTATCCTTCAAACTTTCTATAATCACCTTTCGTCATTTTTAATTCGACTTTTACTTGAATACCAAAGTTTAAAACCTAAACTATTAATCTCCTTGGCTTTCTCCCAAACCCATTTAATTTTTTGAACACATAAAATATTTATCTTCCTATGTAATATCTATTAATTTCATTAGTTTACATATAAGAGTACCTATATTCCAAGTTTAACATAATTAGTTTCATGGACTAACTTCTTTGCCGCATCCATCCATAATGTGGAACCTTTATTTAACGCACCATCGATGATGTGACGCTCACTTTTTCGGTATTGCATATAACAGGAAAGATTAACAATGTTTTAAAAGATTCATATCATGATTATTTCGACAAAAATTAAAGGGTCTGTTTAGGATCAGTTTTTTTTGTGTATTTTTTTGTTTTATTTTTAAGTTATTTTTGAAAATATATTTGTTTGGCATATTAAGTTTTTTACTTTTTATTTTTTAAAACAAGTAACATTATTTTAAAAAATATTCAAAATAAATTTTAAATATTTTAAGATTCATATCATGATTATTTCGACAAAAATTAAAGGGTCTGTTTAGGATTAGTTTTTTTTGTGTATTTTTTGTTTTTATTTTTAAGTTATTTTTGAAAATATATTTGTTTGGCATATTAAGTTTTTTTACTTTTTATTTTTTAAAACAAGTAACATTATTTTAAAAAATATTCAAAATAAATTTTAAATATTTTAAGTGTTTTTAAGAATAACTATCATCATCAAACTTGTTTTATTTGAATTAAAATATGAACAAAATAAAACAACAACAAGTCTTTATCCTACTAAGTCGCGTTCTACATGAATCCTTTTTCACCATTGTCATATTAAGTGTCAAATTTTCATTTAATTCCAATAAACTAAGGCCATTTTTATACATCCTAACTAAGTCTTTTTATGTCTATCTCTACCTCTCTTAACATAAAATGCATCTAATACATCTACTCTCTTAATTGGGTCATTGAATGGCCAACGTTTTATGTGGTCAAACCATCTAAGGCAACTATATCTAATCTTATCGTCACTGGAGCTACTCCAAACTTATCATATTATTATTCATTTCACATTTTATCTCTAAGAGTAAAGCCACTAATCCACCTGAGCATCCTCATCTCTGCAACACTTAATTTAATTTTATGCTTCTCTTTTGCAGGCCAACATTCTGCATCATAAATTATTGGAGGTCTTATCACCATCTTATAAAATTTTCCCTTAAGACTAATCAGTACTTTTCTATCACACAACAAGTCAGATGCATTCCTCCACGTCAACCATCCAACTTGAATTCTACTAATAACATCATCATTTATTTCACCATCATTTTGAACAATGGACCCGAGATATCTGAAACATTCACACTTTTTAATAGCTTGATCATCAAATGTCACAACCCCACCATTAGATCTTCTACAACTAAAATTACACTCCATATATTCAATTTTAGATCTATTTAAATGAAAACATTTAGACTCTAAGGTTGACCTCCATAATTCAAGTTTCTCTTGAACTCCCTTTGTTATCTAATCAACAAGAAAAATATCATCAAGATAAAGCATACACCAAGATACATTCTCTTATAAATGCTTAGTACGAACATGGATAACTAAAATAAAAAATATGAGCTTAAAGTTGACCCTTGAAGTGATCCAACTGAAATTGAAAAATATTTAGTCAATCTCCTTGTATTTGAACACAAGTAATAGCTCTAGTATACATATCCTTAATGACTTGAATATAGCCAATATTAACACCTTTCTTTTCTAGAACTCTCCAAAGCACTTCTTATGAAACTTTATCATATGCTTTCTCTAAATCAACAAATATCATATATAGATCCTCCTTACTTTCTCTATACTTCTCCATCAAATCTCTCAGCAAATGTATGGCATCCATATTAGACCTACCTGGCATGAAAACCAAACTGGATTTGAAAAACTTTTATATCATATCATAACCCTACTCAATTACTCACTCTCATAATTTTAATGTATGGCACATTAACTTAATTGCTCCATAATTTATGCATCACCTTTATTCTTAAAAATAGGAACCTAATAAATTCTTTCTCCACTCATCTGACATATTTTTATATCTTTAAAATAATATTAAAAAATTAGTAAGCTAAGAAATTCCTTGACCTCCTAAGCATTTCCACACTTCTATTAAAATATCATTAGATCCTTCAGCTTCTACACACTTCATTTTCTTTAAAACATCTTCAACTTTAATTTTACTAATACGACGATAAAAATAAAATTCTCTTTTTTCATTTAAGGTATTAAGATCACTAAAGTCAATCGTACTCTCACAACCTTCATTAAAAAATTTATCAAAATATTTCATCCACCTATGTTTAATATCTTTTTCTAAGAAAAATACTTTATGATTTTCATCCTTAATGAATCTCGCTTAAACTAAATCTCTACTTCTCATATATATTTACTTAGCTAACTTATACACACATCTTTTACCCTCTTTGGTATACAATCTATTGTATAAATCATTTAAAATTAAATTTTTTACATCACATATTGTTTTCTTATAATCTCTACTAGCAATTTTATATTTTTTCTAATTCTCTGAGTTTTTTACATTTAAATCAAAACAAAAAACAAAAATGATCTCAAATAGCCTCAAAGTGTTTTGTGTTTGAACCAGCCATTTGAAAGTTAATTTTTGGGCTCACCCAAAACTCACCTTGAGGTAAAGCTATGTGGGAATATTGCCCTAAGATAAACTAGGGAGGCATTCAGCCTATAAAGCATATCCTCGGGGGTATGTGACTCACATTTTATGTCCCATCAACGAGGCTATAACTATATGATATAAATTAAATTAAACTACTAAATTTTCACAAAACATAAATATTTTTATCCATTTAAATAAAAATTATTTGTCATTTAATCTCTTAAGAGTTAGGTCCTATGAAAAAAATTTCACTCATACAAGCTAGTAGAAATATTGAACACTTAAGCCCAACTCACCTTCTCTATCTTCAATTTTTTGTTCGTTTAGCTAAAGACTCTTACTTTGATCTTCATTTCCTTCACAACTTGTCAATTATATTCATTTAAGGCTTATACCAATTCATCTCTCATCTATTTCATTTTGGAGACTTGTTATTTACATTTTTATATGTTTGTGTGATTGCATCAATCAAACTTTAAAATTAGAATATGAATCATATGGCTATAAACTTTAGATTTTGGAGATTATTTTAAATTATTCTTACAATTGCTTTCTTAATCATATTTTTAATTTTGAAATATTAAATATAAAATTTAAATTATTTTAAATTTTGGACTCATTTCTAGTTTCATTATAGGTAAAATGCCTCACCTTGTGCCTCCAATTTTAAAATCATTAGTTTGAACATGTTTAAAAGTCCAAATACAAGCCACCATCATCATGGAGAATGGAAAAAAAACTAATAGAATATTCTTATACTCTTACTAAATCACTTTAGAAAAGAAGAGCTATAATAGCAACCACTTATAATCTTAAAGATTATACCTATTCTCACACCTCACATTATAATCTTCAAAGATATTATTTATGGAAACTATGACCCATTATTTCAAAATAAAGACAAGCAAAGAGACTGATCACCAAACTAATGACTAAGTCCCAATTTCATGATACTTAATTGTATTTTTTTTTTTTTTTTAATTTGAGGTGTTGAGCATATCATTTTAAAAAGAATAATTTGAATTTAAGAACATATTTTAGAACATATCAATCAACACAAATTAAAGTTTCAAGAGAAGCTATCAATGATTTAATAGAATCCTTCAAATTAGGGTGGTATTATTAATTTTCAAATTACATTGATTGGAAGAATTTTTATGCATATTTCCTTGAGTTTTTTCTCCACTTATGCAAAACTACATGTATCATTTATATCCATAATTTAATATAAAAAAAATATTTTAGTCTTTTTCTAGTTTGTGATTACAAAGTGTTTGTGTGCTGTCAATTTTTCGATTGAATTATGAATCAATTACATTTGAAGTTTCCAAAACATAATCATATCTTTCTCATCCTCTAAACTTATTTAACCTCATCATCCTTAGACTTCAAACTTCCTCGGCCTCTTCAAAAATCAAGTCATATTCCCTCGTCAAACAACTCCTTTTGCCCATCTGATGCGACCGATCACCTCTCCCCCCACCCAATAATTAATTTTTTTTCATTATATGACTTCCTAACCACACATCCAATTAAGTTAAATTCACTAAAAGTAGTTAGCTAATATCCTAAACTTTAAATCTGAATTTCCGGATAATTTTATACTAAAAAATAAAAAACCTACCCATGCACTACCTTTAAATTTCAGTTAAAAACCTATGTTACAAATCAAAAACTAGTCGCAACCTTTCTTAGCCATCTATCACCACTAAATCTTCAAATTTTTTTCATACACTTCCATTTCATTATTACATAAGCATCAATTTCCTTTTTTTTGGATAATCATTTTTACACCCCAAAAAGGTGGTCTGTGTATTTATAAGGCTTAAAATGCTTTATCAAAAACACCTAAATAATCAAAGATAAGGTTAAAACTTTGGTCAATTATAGCCCCCTTCTCATCCAAAATTTCTTTTAGTCAAACATTATTTAAATTAAGTATTTTTCTTAGTATTATCATATTGGTAGTTTTCATATTTTAAAAAGCACTTTATTAAATATCAAGTGTTTGCAATTACACATTAATTTACATGAGTAAATAAACCCCTACACTAACAAGGTCAAACACCTACAGATAATTCAAAGATGACCTAAAACATCTTTCTAAACATATAGATCTCCAATTGAATGTGTCTTGCTCAACTACTGACCCATTTATGGACACTTATCTTAATGGCCCTAGACCCTCCCAGCTACATTCAATATCTATGTAAATAAGTCTTTTATTGTGCCTCCTCCTATTGACTTGTTGACAATCACATCTTTGTGTGCTCCAAATCATTTGACCAGATTACTTGTACTCTTCTCTAGTGAGCTCATAGATAAACCTCTTATTACACCTTAGATGCACATAATTGCTATGATCTCATATAATCAATCTAAAATGTTTACTCAATTGATTAATATCATGCTTAATAAGACTTATTGTTTGATAAGATTGATGCACCACTACCTTCGAGCAAATATTTGTTATAGTCTAAGCCTGACTTTGCGAACCTTGGTGGCATACTTTATTAGATTTCTCCTTAAAGTGTCTAACATATCAATGTCCCTTGAGATACACATACCTATTATAATCTCCAATCCCGATCTATCTTATTTGACACACATTAGAGAGTCTACCATCCATATTCAACATATAGTTTGGCTTAGATCTTACTCCAAGACCTTTATCATCTAATTTGACTCATCTTCCTAGGCACCCTAATGTGCATTATGAAATTGATGATTTGCTCTTAATGCCACTTGATGTAATTGACATGACTCAACATATGTTACAAGATAAAACATTTTTCTTAGCACTTTATATATAAAATCTTTAGTCATATGTGCTATACTGAGTTGACATAAATAGTGATATCATTGTTGAAATCATTTTTCAAACATATTCAAATGGGTAATGTAATAAAATGATTGTCTTAACTTACACAAAATTCTTTGGCTTTGAATCATCCAAATACTATATGATAAATAGAAACCCCAAACTTGATATTTATGTAACATGTTCTCTGCTCCTATTGTCATTACATTTTACATATTCACATTGAAAGGTTTATTAAGCATTGGAATTGGCAAACTAAACCATTTGTAGAAGATAAAAGTCCACGCCTCTAAATATTTTTATTATTCATAATCTTAGCAACTATAAATATTGAAGCTATAGATACTCCACCCATATGAACACATGGAACATTAGCCAACTCCCTTCACTATAATATTTTTAACTCTGATGTTGGACAAGAGGAAATCCATCACCAAATCAATGACTAAGGCATAATTTCATAACAATTAATTGTATTTTTTTTAACTTATCTTTAGAATTTGAAATGTCAGTTATAGTAGTTTAGAGGGCATATCTTGAATATAAAAATCTATTTTAAAACCATATCAATCAACTCGAATTAAAGATTCAAGAGAAATAAGAAAACATTTAGTTGAATACTTCAAATGGAGGTGGTTTGGTTAGTTTTCAAATAGAAAGAAGATATTGGGGGCCAACCATGATAGCCCTTGAATGAAGTTTTATGGAGGAAATTTTGATGCATTTCCCTCCTTTTATATAATACCCCCCATGGTGTGTCTACAAGGTGTTTATGTGTTGTCAACTTTTGGATTGGTTGATTGGTGAATCAACTAAAGCTGAATTATTTTGTAAACCCTATCATATATCCCTCCACCCCCAAAATTATTTTCTAAAGGAGCTGTCTCAACTTGGACCCATTGTTCTAAGGAAGCAAAAGAAGCTCCCCCATGACTTGCTTGATGTGGGGGATGTGCCCCCTTCTGAGATCACATGACTCCTATATTTCCTGAGACTCTCATGGCCTCTCCTACTTCTAAGCTAGGGATTAAGATAAAGATACTTTTGAGCTTAACACAGGAGTATTAGGACACTGATAAACTCTTGTGGCTGTTTCTTTACCCTTTTTGGTGTCCCCCCTCCTGGTTGGTCCAAGGTATCTCCTAGTTTGGTGGCAAAGGGCATGGGTTACCAAGTTTTTGGAAATAGCCCCAACTTGGAGCTAAACCCTCCTGAAGACCTCGACGACTTGACCTTTTTGGTAGTTTTCTTTTGATCTCATACACTTGTACTTGATTTTTTGCTTTGCACGTATACAAGAGGCCTAGTCTGCATTTTTTTATTTTCATTTCCTTTGATGTATTCTAAACCTTTTATTTTTTAATGCTAAATGAAAACTTTCAAGCATCCTCACCTTCTTCCCAAGACCACAAAATCCCTTGACCACTTCAAAAATTGAGACATATTCTTCTCACTAAAACAACTCATATTATTCACCTATTGTGATTACTTCACAAAAAATTATTACTTCCCAATCACACATCTGATTAACTTATAAACACTACCATTAGTTAGTTAGCATTCTAAACTTTAGATTCAGAATTCTCTAAAATTTTCTACCAAAGAAAACCCAATCATCCATTATCACGAAATTTAAGCCAAAAACTTATCCCAAAATCTTAAAATAGTCACTACAATCATTAGCTTCCAATAACCCTAATCCTTCTAATACCACCTAACAATTCAAGAAATCTTGCAACACCTCATCACTCACCCCCTAGAAAATGAGAAGTCAATTAAAATTGGTAAAACTAACAATGCTAAGTGAAAGATATTCTTAAAAATAATAAAGAGAAACACCAAAGTTCGTTTGAAATAACTAAATCTCTAAAATGAACCAAATCAAAAACTAAATTATCCAAGAAAAAAGAAAAAAAAATATGATTTTTGGAAGTTTCTAATGTTAAGATATATGAGTAATATATATTTATATAAAATATTCTTTTTTTTAATTTTTTATGTTAAGGCACACAAGAGTGTTTAAATTAATTCCAAATGGAATAGGTGAAAATTATGTTATAGAAAATACTAAGTAGTTTGTCCTCACTCAAGCTTAGAATTTTTGGATGAAAATGAGTTTGGCCATATTCATTAGATCCGACTTTAATTCCATAATACAATATTCATACCCAATTAAAAATAAATATTTATTTATTTTATTACAAATGAAATAGTAGGACTTACCACTCAATTCGTCCATGATATACATTTTTTACTCCAACGAGTCAAGAATATTCATGGGTGCGATTGAAGTATCTAAGTCATAAATTTCTTTTGAAATAACCTTATAGATATTCTCATTTCTCTCATTTTTTCTTTCCCTAGGTAACAAAAGTGGATATCATCCTCATTGACTTTTCTATTTTTAAAACTAGCAAGCTAGTGTTGAACAACTAATTGGAGAAGAAGGTGCAAGTGAATTAGAATGAGAACAACACCTTCACTTGATTCAACAATTTGGTGGCCACTTAGACTAATACATCAACAAACAAGATCTTCATCCCATCATAGAAGCTAGAGTTTCGCCTACATTGTTGTGACTATTGTTACAAGATTGTTGACCATACTTCTTGCCCTTAGTTACTCTCTATCAATAAGGAGGAGCTTCAAAGGCCATTCTGTGTGTGTATCCATGACTTACAACTAAGAAGTCTTTGATTACCTCAAGTGTGTTATTCTCAAAGTAAATAAACTTGGAATTGAAGGTAGCAATGAGACAAGAGACAGACAAGTTTCAATGATTTAAACTCTAACAAATCATAATTACTTCTACTTTAAATAAAAGGATTGCTTATGTGATCCACGACGATGAGTGCATGATGCATAAATAGAGTTTTTCACACCACAATGACCTTTGCACTAAGACACATTCTCTGACACGTGACATTAGACTTAAAACATAGTGCTCGCACAACTTGGTGATAAGATCACTACACTCAATTTGCATGTGTCTATTTTGTTATTGATTGGGTTATTCATTTGTTTCTTCAATCATTTAACTAGTGCATTTAGACAACATGAAACATAAGTATAATGACATGACTTCAAAAGAAGATAATATTCACATTAGAAGAAAAAAAATAGGTAGAATAATAGGATTAAGAATGCTATGGCACCACTTCAATGCCAATCTTATTAAACAAAAACTAACAAAACTCACTCTCAACCCTATAAGATGAATAGCAGCCACAAGGATAATAACTTGAAGCCTAAAACTTCTAGTAAAAAAAGATTGAAGATAACAGTGAAGTATGTGATAAAATTAGACACTTTACTTCTTAATGCAGGCACATAAAGAAAGGTGACAATCCTATCAAACCAAGGAATAACCTAATTAAAGCAAATGTCATGTTTACGGCCATTTATGAGGCAAATATTTTGACAGAAGACAACATTTGGATGATATATTCTAGAGCTACAGAACATATTTATTCACCATTTGCTTATTCACCAAATGGAAGTCAAATCTGCATTCTGAATCGTGAACTATAAGAAGAGACTTACATGGATCAGCATGAACGTTTTGCAAGTCATTGTAAGAAAAACAAAGTTCAAAAATTAGTCAATTCACTTTAGAGCTTAAAGCAAGCTCATAGACAGCGGCATCTTAAACTTGATTGTGTTATGGTGGCTTTATGCGTAGGTGATTAATAATGTCAAGAGATATGTCTACTCTAAATTTCATTTGGATAATAATGGTGCCATTATATATATATATATATATATATATATATATATATATATATATATAGAGAGAGAGAGAGAGAGAGAGAGTACATTATTAAATTTATTATTCTTTTTTTTTTTAACTCAAATTTAATTTGTAGCATTTAACTTCTATTTCGCAATCACGTTAAACACATGCTTCCGAACAAGTAAAACTATAGCAAGATTTGCACAGTTGCACTGTTTATTCAAAGCATAAGCCAATCTTCGGTCAACCAAAACGAGTTGCTCAAGCCTAAAAACTACAAAAGTCTTGCAGCTACGACATCAATCTACAAAATCCAATAATTAACAAAAAATATCTTTTCACTATTCTTTTTTTTTTTTTTTTTTTTTTTTGATATTCTATCATCGCATATCTTCCACGAACTCCCTGAAAAAATCATTCATTTCGGTTCAGATCATAGTTCACTGCCATAAAGACCAATTTCTGGCATTCCCGACTCAAACCAAACGACTGAGAATTCAATCATGTAAAAACTGAATAAGAAAGACAAATCAAAGCTTAAAGTAAAAAATTACGATAAAAATATCAAATTGGAGAAGAAATGCAGTTAGGGTTCTGAGTAGGTCAAAGAGATTCAGAGAAGAGAGCACGGAAATATGAACCTGGGATGGGACTGAGGAAGCTGAAGATATGCATCAGGCACCCATCGTCCAGGCTATTTATAGGCGAAAATATCACCGCGGCGGTGGCAGCGGCGATACTTCGCTGTCGTTTCCCCATTTCCCACCACCTCCTCTTTTCCCAGTCCACTAGTCATACGATAGCTGATAAACCGACAAATTTCCGTTTTGGGTGATTTACATACCTACCGCTCAAATATTATTATTACATTATTGTCAGTTAAACTTTACTATTTACATATCAACCACTTAAAACGTACCGGGCTATCAAAAAAATTTATTATTGATGAACAATTTGTATTCGGCTCATTCATAAAGTATGCAAGACGAATACAAAAACGAGCCGAAGATGAATAATCCCTTGTTCGATCGGCTCGATTTGAAAAAAATAAATATTTATAAATATTATATAATATATATGTTATATTATTAAATATGTATTAATTAATTATATTTATTTGAATAATTGAGTTTGTTAATAATGTTTAATTTAAATAATTGTATATATTATAAAAATTAAAATTACTTTAATGACTTGGATAAAATCACAATCATTATAATCTATAACTTTTAAATGAACGGTTCAGATTTTTCTAAATCCTAAACCTTAAGTATTTAACCTCACAGCTCACGCATCTTGACTATCGATTTGAAAATCCCCAACAACCCTAATCATGCGACCGCGAGCACGAGTCCTTGATCCCCTTCGACCCTTCCCTTCTCTGTGAGAGCACAAGTTGTGATTCTTGCGACGCTACAAGCCTGCAATCCACGGGAAGAGCCGAACCACTGAAGTTCAATCGTGATTTTTGCTTTTCTACGGTTCGGTATCGATTATTACTTTCTTCATCTTGCCTATCTTCCTAAGTTGCCTCTTGAGAGTCGCTTACCTCTTATTTCTGGTTATTTACTTGTCGGAAAAGATTCATTAGATGAATCTTTGCTATGTAATTCTCTTTTTAATTTGTGAAGTGATTAAGATATGGAGAATGTTGTGGGTTATAGATGACTTAAAAATGCCCTTGAAATTTCTCGAATTTCTGATTTTTGGTGTTTGATTTCTTGTTGGAATGTGCGTTCAAATTTTGAAGTACATATTCTTTGTTTGATTTTGTCATGTCATGTATATTTTGGTGTTTATGGTTTACTATCTACATCTAGCTATTTTGTTACTTGATTTTTAAAAGCTTTGTTTGAAGGAGGATATTCAAAACATATAGTTTATGCAAATGCTTGTAATTCTTTGGAGATTCTTTTCAAATCTCATCACTATTGCTCTGTTAGAGCCTTTAAGACTTGTGGGTTTCATTGTTTGGTTTGCAGATTAAAATTTGAAAGTAAATGTTGCCATGTTGATGTCTTTATTATTTATTTTCATCTTGCGCTATGGTATACATGTTGATGTGTGTTTAACTCACCACTTCTAGCTATAAGATTAAGCCTTTGATCCAAACAAGAAGCTTTCTATGGCTGTATATTATCCATGCTACAAACATTCACACAACTGATTTCTATTATCTTTTTCTTTAATTGTTATGATCTCTTCAGTAATGAGAGGGACTGCACTGCAGATCATTTCTGATATGCATGATGGGTTTTAATGAAGTAATTACTTATGTGAACTTCTGATATGCATGATGGGTTTAGAGGATGTTTCAATCCTCATTAGTTAAAAGCTCATGATGCCTAATGCAAAAGAATCGCAACCTACAAATTTATCCGTTTTGAATCTGTATTAAACTTCTTTTTTCTTGTTGCTTCCTTTTTAGATGGATATGTCTTGGTAAATTCTTACTTATTTTAAATCAATCATACAATCACCATCTTACATTATCTCTCTTCTCTTGGTTGTACATGCATATCCAACATAAAATTAAGTATAGTATTGATAAAGTAAAGGCCAAAATACAATAAAATAGCAAATAAAATAAAAATACAGTAAAAAAATAATTGAAATGGACCCAACTAAGCAAGATATATAAGCAACCTTCTTGTCAAACTAAGTTGCATCTCATATTAAAAAAAAAATTTAGCATCACAGCCCTTTAAAAATAATAAATCTTAATGTAGTCATAATGGTGTAACTCAGTTACTATATAAATAATGTTAAATGGTTCTCATGACTGAAAAAATTGGAGAGAATAGCAAGTAGCCCGATTTTAGAATAGCAGCAAGTAGTTATTAGGCTGTATCATAGAGAATTTGACTTATTTCCAATGAAGTAATAACCTGCCAATCTATAAAGTGAGTGAAATTTGAAGGGCATGGTGTGTATATATTTCACGTAGCCTTTAATTTGCAGGCAACACCGCTATTATATGAAGATTCTCCCTTTCAATAAAATACTCTCAACAATATTTTAAACAACTTTAAGAAAGTTTTCGACCTTCAAATCAAATTTTCAAGTCTTGTCTAATTTATATTAATAAGCTGTCAAGTCTGAATACTATTATTTGTAGCATTCTAGGTTGTTTTCTAAACCCCTCAACATCAAATATGTTTTGTTTTGTTAGATTCAAGAATGGCAAGCTTCATGTTTATTATTAAGTTGGCTTTTTTTGCTTGAAATGTCAAATGTACTAATGATTGTGGGCTCCAAAAATTCACCACCGACCTTTAGATGAAGAGATTGATTTAAGTGTCAGCGTAATTTCCAGAAGGCAGATGGAATAGTAGATAAGACACTACCCAAAGATTTCGCCCTCATTTTATGAGGACTTTAGATCTGGTTTTAGGTTTTCTATAAGCGCAAGCACCTATAGTTAATTACCCTCTTAATCTTGAGAGAACTTTCGATTAAGTTTGGTCGTTGTGTAGTGTGTATATAATATATGGAGTTTTAGAATTTAGATCTATGAAATTCATTATATTTAGCTTAAAGCGAATGGTTTGGGGAACGATGACGCGCCCATTCTAGATCTCATGATTCCATCATCCCGGGCTATTGTGGTCTCTAGTTTACTTAGTCAGCGGAGGTAGGCGACCCAACCTGACCGAAAGATCATTGTCAGCAGCGAGAGGTTGCGTCGTTTAAGAAATCCTTGTAGACTTAGGGTATTGTTTGTCAGAGGGAACAAATTGATAGAGGTTGGCGTTCTTTCTTTTGATGAGATTTAGATAGCGTGGATATTGGAGGTGGAGGAAGAAGATATGTTGGATAACTAGCGCTCCTACCAAGGATTGTCAAGGTTTGGCCACCAAGCTCTCAAACCACTATTGTAATTGCCAAAAGATCTCCTTCATTCTAGTAAGAGTGGTTATTTATAACCATTACAAGCATCTTTCAAAAGAAAAGAATTCAAAATATGGAGGGAATGGTGGGTGGCCACATTAATGTGAAGCATTAAATTATCTCATTATTTTATATCATCCACCCATTTCACATGATATTATTTTATGTGGATTCAACCACCTCACATATCATACTTTGAATTTTTAAATTCAAAATTTCAAACATGGAGTTTTTAGAAGAAAATTAAAAATTACATAAATAAAAAAGATGAAATCATAAAATGGGCCTTAGCAGGCTAATGAGCTAAGCCTTCTTCTTTCTTGAATTTTCTTGGGCTTTAGCTTGAGATCTTGTAAATGGACCTTGAGCTCTAATTTTTGAATCCTCATGATGTTCTACATCAACTCCCTTGGGCTCAATTGAACTCTGCTCCATAGAGTTGAAATCTAAGAAGTCTTCTACTAATTGTGGGGCTAAAGTCTCCAAATCGATGCAGATTGACCATGTGTCTTCTGGTGCCTCATTCTTCTAAAGAACTAGAAAATGATGTTCAGAAGCTGGATTAATGGGTGCTTCCTCGGTGATAATATAGTCAACTTCAAAGGAAGAGGGCTTCTGCAAGTATGGTGATATATCTCCTGCTAAAGAGTTAGATTGAACAAGTGAAGGTTTTCTAATTCCTTCATATGATAGAATATCTTCAATATTAATAACTGGATGAATGAGCATATCAGCAGGAAAATCAAGGTGATAAGCATTAGTTCTAATTTTCTTGAGAATTTTAAATGGACCACAAGCTCGTGCATGTAATTTCTTATATCTAGTGGTTTGATAATGCTCAGGTTGAATGCGAATCAATACATAATCACTTTATTTATATTCTTTTGTTGAACGATTACAATTTGCCTTAGAAGCATAGTTATCATTACTTATAGTAATTTGCTTTCTTATATCTTCATGGAGGCTTTGAAAATCTTCAGCAAATGAGAATGATGCATCAAAAAATACATGAGATAATAGGTTTGCTACATCTAGTGGTTGTCGTGGGTTTTGACTATAGACTATCTCAAATGGTGATTTTTTTGTAGTTCTATATATAATACTATTATAAGAAAATTCTAAGATTAGTAAATGTAAATCCCAATTTCCTAAACTTTTACCTACCAAACATCTAAGCAAATTTCCTGAGGTATAATTAACTACTTCAGTTTGTCCATCAGTTTGTGGGTGAAAGGTAGAAGAAAATTTTAATTTAGTACCTAATAATTTTCATAATATTTTTCAAAAATATGAGACAAACTTAGCATCTCTATCAGAAATAATGGTTAAAGGGAGACCATGAGTCGCCTATTTCCTTAAAAAAATAATTTGGCTATATAAGAATCATCATTTATTTTGAACAAGGTAAGAAATGAGCCATTTTGAGAATATATCCACTACAATAAAAATATATCATGTCCTCGTGTCCCAAGTAATCCTAGAATAAAATCCATTGATAGGTCTTCCCAAAGCCTATAAAGAAGTAGGCGTGTATTGTCCGGACCTTTGTTTGATAGTTTTAGCTTTATTTACAAATTAAACATTGAGCCACTAATTTTGAACATCTTGTTTCTTGAAGGCCAATAAAATCTATTTTCTAATAAATATGATCTTATCCTTTCCAAAATGACCTACATCCCAAAGATGCTCGGTAATAAGAATTCTCTAAGAGAAGATCGATGAATGCATAATTATTTAACTTTATATAAATATATATTTGTTATCAAGAATGTCCCTTGTAAAGTTATTGGTTTATCTAGGTGTTCAAGATAAATTAGGTGAAAGTTACACACAATATAATCATCTTTAATTCTATCAAATCTTGAGATTTTCAATTCTAAAGAGGAAATCATTAGGTTTACCCTAGATAAAGTATCAGCAGGTTTATTCTCAATTCCAGGCTTATGCTTTAGAACAAAATAGTAGTCTTGTAAAAATTCAAGCCATTTTGTATGCCTATGACTTAATTTTCATTGAGTATTAATGAATTTTAAGGCATGATGATCAGAATTTATGTATAAATTCTCTATGTAAGAGATAGTGTCGCCAATGCCTTAAGGATTGAACTGTAGCATAAAACTCTCTATCATAAGTGGAATATCGCTGTTTGGCTTCATTTAACTTTTCACTAAAGAATGTTATAGGATGATTCTCTTGACTTAAAATTTCACCTATCCCAATTCTTGAAGCATCACATGTCACTTCAAAGGCTTTAGAAAAATCAGGAAGCCTAAGGATTCGTGCATAAGTGATAAGAACTTTGCTCTAAGGCATTTTGTACATTAGAAGTCCAACAAAATTTATCTAATTTTAGTATATCAGTTATCGGAGTAACAATGGTACTAAAATTCTTAATAAATCTCTGATAAAAAGTGGCTAAACCATGGAAGCTTCTAACTTTGGTAAAACTTTTAGGTGATGGCCAATCTAAGATTGCTTTCACTTTAGAAGGATCAAGTTTAAGTCCAATATTTGATATAATAAATCCTAAAAAGATTACCTCGGCTTGCAAAAAGAAACACTTTTTTAAATTAATGTATAATTTTTCTTGTCTAAGTAGTTCAAAGACTTTTTGTAGGTGTTGTAGATGTTCATTTTCACTTGAACTAAAAATCAGAATATCATCAAAATACACCACCAAAAATTTACCTATACATGATTTAAGAACAGTATTTATTAATCTCATAAATGTGCTAGGAGTATTTGAAAATCTAAAAGGCATGATAAGCCATCCATAAAGCCCATCAGGGGTCTTAAAAGTCATCTTCAACTCATCTCCTGATCTAATCCGAATTTGATGATATCCACTTTTTAGATCAATCTTTGAAAAAAAAATTTCTCCTGAGATTAAATCTAACATATCATCTAATGGGGAATAGAAACCTATATTTGATAGTAATTTTATTTATTGCTCATTATCAACACACATTCGCCATGTTCCATCTTTCTTTGGAGTTAATAATCTTTGGAATTGCAAAAGACTCTCTTGAATAAAACTCTTTTTTAATAATTCCTCAACTAGTCTTTTAATCTCAACATGCTCGGTAGGGTTCATCCTATAATGTGGAAGATTATGAAGTTGAGAACCGGGTAAGAACTCAATAGCATGTTGAATGTCTCTTAGAGAGGTAGCTTATCAGGAAGCTCATTGAGTGCAATATCATTAAAATTAGAAAGAAGAGAAGAGACCACGACATATATGTGAGTCTCATTATAGTCTAGTATGACTTCTTTTACATGTAATATGTGAAGAAAAAATGGATCAGAAAATTCTTTTCATAAAGCTCCAAAACCTATTATTTCTATCTTTGGGGTCAAAGGAGGAAGAGCGGATGTTTTAAAGTAAAAATCAGAAATGATAGTATTAGGCCTAATAGTAGGATTTTCTATGATAATTAATTGAAGTTTGACATTTTTCTTCAATAGAGGCTTAGGTTGCAAGTCAGAAGTTGTTTTGTGTGGTGTTATGGAGGTGTTTTTCTCCGGCTTTATTGATAGGAGTTTAATAGTCTTATTATTATATTTAAAAACATAAGTATTTTCCCTACCATAAGGAATAACATTCATATCATATAGCCAAGGTTGTCCTAAAAGAATATGAGCAATGTCCATAAGGAGAACATCATACCAAATTTGATCCTCATAGCTTACTATTTTAATAGGAACTAAACACCAATTGGTGATGGGAAGAGATGTATGATTTACCCAGCTAACATGAAATGGTTCAAGGTGAGGTTCATATTTTAAGTTGGCTCGAGTTAAGGTGTGTGTTAAAATGACATTCATAGCACTCCCTCCATCTATAACTAACCTACATCTATTTTCATTACACAAAACATACATGCTAAAAATATTTTTCTCCTCCAATCTTCTGCCTCATTTTTAATTATAATAAGACATCTCATCACATTAACATGAGAGTCATTAATTAATTCAAATTCTTCATCAAATAATGGGGTGTCATCATAAACTTCTTCTAGATTATCATCTATTGGATTTTCAACTTCTTCTAAAATTAAGATTTGAGCTTTACATTGATTTTGCATATGACCCTTTTTATGACATTTAAAATATATTACTTCCCTAGTGTTCTTAGAGCTCCCTTCAATTGAAGTTTTAGGCAAAGGGTCGGGGCCATTTGGATGGGTCTAATAGATCTATGATGAAATGAAAGGTACTTGACTTTTAGTTTTAGAGAGATAGATTTCTTTTGTTGTTCAACCAATAATGCATAATGAAATGCTTCCTCTAAAGATTGTGGGTCAAATAATTCAACTTCATTTTAATGTCGTCCAAGTCAATAATAAATTTATTAGCTAATTGCCCATCATTATCAGCATCAGTTCTAGAAATTAGATCTTCAAAAGTATTTAAGTATTTAGTTACAAGATAATTACTTTGTCTCAAAGTTAAAAATTGACTGTGTAGCTTCTTGTCATGATGTCTAGGACAGTACTTTGCTCTTAACATTTCTTTCATTTCTATCCAAGTGAGGTTTGTCCTTCCTAATCTTTGTTCTTTAGCTAAAGTATTTGTCCAATAAATTTTAGCATGTCCATCAATTTCATTTTTTAGAAAAAGTAACTCTTTAGTAATCATCCATTTTATACCAATCAAAGAAGTCATCCATTTGAACTAACCAATCGAGAAATTTAATTGGGTCATGTATATCCATCATAAGTTGGGGCTTTTCTTTAACTCTTCAAGATGGATCATTAGAGTCTTATAGTGTTAAAATACTCCCCTTCTATCATTTCTAGTAATTGATGGTTTTCTAAGTGGTTGATTTTCTCTACGATTTGGATATGAATCTTCTTCATCTATCTCTATTGGCACAGTCTGAGTAGGTATTGGAGGAGGAGTTGGTACTTACTTATTTTGTAGATACGCTATAAGAGTTTCTATTTGTTGTTTAAGTTCTTGCATTTGATTCTTACTTTTTTCTAATATTTGTTGAGTTTTTAATTCATCGTCTTGGATCCTAAGATCTAAGACATCAACTAATCTAGTCAAATTTTTAACTTGATCTTGACAGATAGATTTTGGTGTCATGAAAATTTTTTTTTTTAAAGAAAAAAAAAGATATATGAAAAGGGACCAATGAAAAAAATTAAGAAAAAATAAGTATAATATAATTGTGCAATCAAAGTGAAATTTTAGACTAGGAGAACTTCTAGGTGATGAGGGGGTACAAGACCACTTAAATCCCAAGCTCTCCTTGGACAGTTTAGGTCTTTTTAACAAAGTTCTATTTAGCTTCCAAAATCACCAAGTTTAACACACTTATATTATTATGCATGCATATATATTTTTTTAAATGCAATAAAAAATGCTCAAATTTATCAAGCCTTTCTTTTTTTTTCCTTAAGAAAGTAAGTTATCATAAGTTAATCAAAGAAACTTCTAAAATTAATCATAAATAATAACAAAGATAATAAAGCAAGTAATTAGATTTTGATTTGCACTAATGGCTAGATTATTTTAGGGTGAAGCACTACCTCACTAAGGTGCTCTCTTAATTTTTTTTTTCTTTTTTTTTGGAGGGGTGGGGTGCACAAGTTCACACAATTGGAAAATGACTAAAATATATAATGGAGCTTACTAATTGAAATTTTATGCTATTATCATAAACTTGCAAGTAATATATATCTTTTCAAGTTATTAATATGTATTTAAACTATCATATAAAAGAAAATTAATTAAACTCACAAGTCGAAGAAAAACTCACAAGTTTGAAGACAAGTCCAGCACTTGAGATGCTCCATTTGTTAAAGAAAACTTTTGACCAAATTTGTTCCTTCCAGGCTTCGCTCTGATACCAAATTTTATGGAGGTGGGTGTTCTTTCTTTTGATGAGATTGAGAGAACGTGGGTATTGGAGGTGAAAGAATAAGATATGTTGGATAACTAGCGCTCCCACCAAGGATTGCTAAGATTTGGCCACCAAACTCTCAAACTACAAGAATAACTCAATAATTTGTAATTGTCAAAAGATTTCTTCATTCTAGTAAGAGGGGTTATTTATAACCATTACAAGCATCTTTCAAAATAAAAGAATTCAAAATATGGAGGAAAGGTGTGGCCATTAATGTGAAGCATTAAATTGCCTCATTATTATATCATCCACCCATTTATGTTGTATCAACCACCTCACATGTCATGATTAAAATTTTTAAATGCAAAATTTCTAACATGGAGTTTCTAGAAGAAAATTAAAAAGGCAAAATTTTTAAAATAAGCATGCTTAAAACCTTAATTAGCGGATTAGGCATATTTTTAAGAAAATTTAAAATAGGCCGCGATCCGTTTAATGGGAGTGATTTTATATCTTGATTATTAGATATTAAAATTAAAATTACAGTAAATTGCAAATACTCTGATCAAATAAATCTATAAATAATTCTACAATTATTTTTTTTGAGGTACTTCAACTTTTTCAAAATTATTATTTTATATTTTTATTTTTTAAAATTAGATATTAAAAAATTAAAATTAAAATTACAGTAAATTGCAAATACCCATATCAAATAAACCTATTCTGCAATTTTCATTGAGAGCCCTCTTTTTCTTGCAAATTCCGTTCAGAATTTTTTTTAAAAAAAATTTTTTTTGGACCAGTCCTTTAATGGGCTATTGGATAAGTGAGATAGTCAAGACTCCATCCGTTAAACGGATGAGCTATTTTAAATTTTCTTAAAAATATGCCTAATCCGCTAATTAAGGTTTTAAGCATGCTTATTTTAAAAATTTTGCCAATTAAAATGACAAATAAAAAAGATTAAATCATAAAATAGTTAAGTCTTCTTCTTTCTTGAATTTTCTTAGGCTTTAGCTTGAGATCTTGTAAATGAACATTGAGCTCTAATTTTTGGATCCTCGTGATATTCTATACATTACAAATACAAGTCAACCTTAGCTAACATATGGCTTTTTTTCCCAATCAAAAAATATTATATAGTTCACAACTCAAAGAGCAAAGCCGTTGGGGAGCATATGGGCTACGACCGTGACTGTAATTTAGTGGTGTCATTTTGCGGCAAGCCACCCAGTCAGAGGGCTTTAGTCATAACCACCATTTATGAAGTGACATTTTGAGGTGAAATAACGCGGATGGAGGACACAAGTCACACCCTTACAGGCTTAAGATTACTTGAGTGCGGAAATATTTATATATTTGATTTGGCATTAGCTCTTTATGAGCAAAATTTTTCTTAATTTGTCACCCTCACACAAACAATTACGGATTAGTGGATGGATTTTACTTTAAATTTAAATAATTAATTTTATTTAATTCATAATTTTTTTATTTGAACATTTGATCATTTTAAAATTGATTTGAATTTGAATATATAATGATTTGACATTATAATTTGAATAGATTTTTTATTATGAAAACCCCTCTGGTTGAAATATTCAGTCCACACGGGGTGAATGATTCATTTTATTATTTCAGATTATGTCAACTCTATTAACTTAATAATAGAGGATCAGATCTAGATTTAAACTTTGAGAATTTTGAATAATAATAACCCCTTCGGTTGATATTCTCAATCAACTCAGACATCATTAGGGAATTGATCATTCATTTTGTTGTTCCAGATCCTGTCATATTTTAATAATAGAGGATCAAATCTATATTTATATTTTAAAAATTTGAATTTAAGATTATTGAATATGAATATCTTATATATTTTTATAATAATGATCCATCCGGTTGATATCTTCAATCAACTCAGCCATCATTGGGGTATATGAGTTAGCTTGATCATTTAATTTATTATTCAAGATCCTGTCAACTCTATTAATTTAATAATAGAGGATCAAATCTATTGTCATATGATAGAATTAGCTTCTCAGATATTTTCTCAAAGTTTGAATTTTTATAATATTATTATTGGATATTTAGGTTTTATTAACGGGACGGTCAAGACCAAAGGAACTCAAAGATCCTCGCATAAAAGTTTAAGCATTCATCGTAGTGTCGGGGCCAATGCGAGTAGTCATTTAGAATACTTGTACAATATCAAATTTAATTGGCGATTGCTTTATATTTTGTACAAGAATTCATTTATTTCAAATAATTGCACAAATTCTGAAGCATTTAAATTGAGTGATAGTTGACTTCATAATTTATGCAAAATTAATATATTTGAAGTATATTTAGAATTTAAGCTAATGCCTTCTGTCTGCTAGCATTAATGTGGTGCAGATCCAGTAACGTAAGACATTTTAGCTCTTGTTCAATTATTTAGATTAATATTCATTTGTATGCATTTAGTTCATAGCACATTGAGTTTTTTAAGTTTCAATGAAACTTAGCTCGCGATCTCTAAGAAGCTTATAGGCTCATCACAAGTCATATTCAAATTCTTTTCTGCTCTAAATGGTTATATTTGGTCTTTGTTCTGATTGAAGGATAAGCTTTCAAATCCACTATAAGTTTTGTTTGTGCTCGTAGCCAACTATCAAGATAATCAAAAGCTTTACTTGAATTTTATTCATGTTAGGAGACAAATTCTCAAGTTCGTTAAAAGTATTATTTATGATCGTCAATAAGTTGTCGAGATCATTCTTATTTAAAGACTTTTAGAATTTTATATGTGAGTTTATTCTTTAATTTATCATACTCAAATAAGTTCAATTTAAACTCATCAATACTTCAATTTGTTCTAGTTTAATCCTCGTCAAAATTTGGCAACCTCAGTCCATCGATAGTGTGATCGAGTCTATTTGGTTCCCGTCCTCGGCATAGCTTTGGGACTACGTATTTTCTACCCGTTAAATTTCGAGCATAATAGGATCTTCAAACACCTATAATTTTAAGTCAGATTTTAATTTTGAGCTTCGAGTTTGTTTTGTATTAAATAAATTAAGTTCTCTGTCAGTTTGAATTTCGGCAACCTCCTGGTGTCTTCCCCACATAAGGGGTCGATCGTTATTCAAACCTTCTCGAGCATAACGGGCAGTATCTTACGATACTACGGACGTGATCTTCCACCCGTTAGCTCTATTGAGCATAACGGGGTCTTCAAACTCGGCAGCTCTACTGAGCGTAATGAGATCTTCATACTCAGAATCTGCTTGATCATCAACATCTGATTCTTCCTCAATGTCAGCATGGGCAATAGCATGACCCCATCAATCATGATCTTCAGCAGCAATTAGTTGTGCTAAAGGCTGACGATGTGGCCCCAAAGTTTGGTGTGCATCATGTGATCTCTCTCTCTCCTTAGTACTTCCACATTAACATTTTCCTGCCTGCCATTTTGCTCAGGTCTAGGCAGCAGGAAATCAGTTAAGCCAAGAGCCCAGCCAACTGCTGTAAACCATCTGCGTAAAAGGGCTTTGATGGTTGTACGTGGCCTGAAATGTTCAATTGAGAAAGGGATGCAAATTTGAAACAACAATACATCTGCAGGAATCTCTGTAAATTGATCAAAGATAGTAATGTCGAGTGGAAAAATTGAAGGTGCCAAGCGCATTGCAAGGTTAACGGGTAAGAAGACAAGCATCACAATCAAACTACCATAAACAGCAACAGTAACAAAACCCATCGAGCATGTTTTTGAATAGGGTCATCAATTAGATCCCGGAATGGATGATAATTTGGATCTGCTAGATCTCATAGAAAATATAGAACTCCACTTCTCAACACCCAACGGAAAAGACTAACAAAGATGCTTATTTGTAGCATATAGATAATCCCCACAAGCCAATGAATTGAGGAATTTGCCAATGGAAAGAGTGAAAAGAATTCAACCCTTTTTAGAAAATGTTGTTCCGAGCATCCTTAAAGTGTAAACATCAAGCCACCATCCCCACATCAAAGGAAAAACACCGAGTTCAATCAGCAAAAGAAAAGCAACTTTGACCATAGTCATCAGATGTCTCAATCCTGACAAACATTGTCTGAAGAGAGAAGGAATTGCTTCTACTATCGAAGCAATTCCATAAAGCCTTCCAATGGTCAAACGCTCACCTCGGGTATATCGAATTAACGTAAAAAGCCCAAGATAAAAAAAAAGATAGAACAAAATATAAGCTTATACCCAACTACGAGAGTAGTAACATCTGCAAGCCGTGATGATCCTGCAATTGTCCCATTCAGAGAAATAGAACTATTAATGTTGTTTGAGATCTCATTCATTCCTGTTGCATTGAATTTTGATGAGCTGACAACGACTTCAATCACTTGGCTAAGAGCACCATCATTACTACTTTCAGATAAGTATTTGAGGTCACCAGAGAATTCTTCAAGGTAATGTTAGCCAAAGAAAGGGCTGAGTCAATGAATGGCATGGACGTTGCCAACATTGGACTTGATGGAGAAGAAAAAAAAGCCACAAGACAAATAGTAGAGAACAATCCTCCCAAGTGAGAAAGGGATGAAAATTACAACTCCAAGGAAAATTGCATTGCTTGCCAGAACAATTATTGCATTCTTAACTAAATGGAATACAGGCATACCCACGAGTTCATCAAAAGGCGCATCTTCTGCACCATCAGCATCATCAAGTCCATCAAACATCTGCTCGATGTGTGCTTCAAGGTGTGATGCTTGCATTTCAAGACAGGCAGCAACATTTTCTGCATTTCTTCTAATTATTTGCCCTGCTCCAGCAATCCCTGGGGCTCCAACTCCATCTTCAGCATTTCCCTCAACAGCCTGGACCCTATTTGCAGGACCAGCAGCTCTCCTACGAGCACGAGCACCCTGCCTTTCTTGGCCTTCATCATATGTTTGCACACCTCACACTGGCAAGCGTTGCTGTGATTAACCCACTGGAGAAGACAATCCTGGTGGACGAACTTTATGCTTCCGCTGCCAGCGCAAGGGTATCAAAGAGGATTCTCTATGTCCCCAGGATTCTGACAGATCTTGCAGACGTTCCCCTCGTCCTCCTCCTCTTCAAGCCTAGGAGCCACCGTTGTTAGACCTAGGTGGTCGGCGATCTCCTCCATGGTCGTTTCCTCCAGGATCCTCTCTAAGACGCTACCACTTCTCGTTTCTCTTTTTCCTCCAACGAGATTAAGAGAAAGGGTCAAAGAAAGAGGCGAGTGGAAGGTCAGGAGAGAGAGAGAGAGAGAGGTGCCCTTCAAGTAGCTGCTATGCTCGGGAACCAGAGAAGGAGGATTCCAGGCATTCGTTCGGCTGGGCCCTCGGAAATGGAAGAGAACGAGCGGGAAATAGAGGGGTTCAGCTGCACATGGGAGGGTCATACATGACAGCTTCCAATTAGCTATCATGGGTAGCTGATTGTAGATGAGGGCGGCTATAAGTTTCAAGAAGATGATCAGATGCGATTAGAAGATGATTAAATAGATTTCACCTCAAAATTCATGCTACTTTTGACGAAATTTTAAACACGATAATTTTAGTCAAATTGGATGTATTTTGAATAATTTTGACATTCGAGATGCAATGACACAATCCATTTTGTGATCGGAGATCATTTGGTTCGAGTCGACGTCGAATCGGGTTAATTTCAACTCCGATTTGCGCACTAGCGCATTTGGCCGCTCAATATTTATGTAGACTCGTCCGAATTGAGCGCAGACAGTCTCATCCAATAAGTTTCGACATTTTGACACTAACAGTGTGATCAATTTTGTGATCAGAGGTTGTTTGAGCATCATTGTTTGATATTCTGAACGCGATAACGGAGTCCGTTCGTTGATCGGAGGTTTTTTTATTCTAATTTTGAGCACCATCGAGTGCATTTCAATATGCCAATTCACCTCGTGAGCTCGACTTAACTTATGGTGCATGCATGAAGGCAACAATGATATCTTGTTGAACACCTCTTATTTTATCACAAATAGTATAGATAACATGTTAATGAATTTCAATTTGATTTTTCTATTTGCTTATCTCAAAAATTTTACCTTTCTATTATACAAGTAGGTAATAGTGCTTTATTTCTATATGAATTGTGCAATATAATGTGCTAATGTTCTTATTTGAAGCTATGCATTGCATCTTTAGTTTTGACACATTTTTTTCCAATATCTATCTCAAATTGTGTCATTGGTATTGAGATTGTTGTAGAACATGAAAATAGTAATGAAAATCCTAATATTTCTTCACAACTTAGTTGTTCAAAATCACTTGCACTTGATCTATTATTGGAGGAATCCCTCCTAAAAAGACTAGGAAAAAGAAGTCTACAATTTGGGAGTACTTTACTGAAAGTGTTTCAACTTTGAAAGGTGTTAGTGCACCTTCTTTATAATGCATATATTGTGGTGCAAAATTTCATAAATCCAAAACTGACATCACTTTACAACTTCTTAGACATGTTAGGGTGTGTGATAAGATCAAAGCTAAAAATAAATAAGTTATTGAGTTGCGATAGAAGGCAAAAATTATTAAATTTTATGCCTTCAGATGCTAGTTCAAAAATTGAGATTCTTATTTCTACTGATCCAAAGAATTATGATCATCTTAAGATTAAAGAAATAATAGGAAAAAATGATAATTATACATGAGTATCAATTTATGATAGTTGAGCATATATGGTTCAACATTTTGTTGAAGGACTTGAATCATAATTATGAAAGAGTATCTCGAAATACTATAAAAAAAGTGATTGCATGAAAGTTCATGAAATAAGAAAAACAAGCTGAAGGTATATCTTAAAAGCATACATATAGTATCATTAGCATATGATTGTTGGACTTCCAATCAAATAGTGCGGTATATGTGTTTAACAAATCATTATATTAATGATTCTTGGAAATTACAAAGCAAATTATCAATTTCATTGAGCTTGAACCACCTCACATGGGTATATTTATGATGCTATATGTGAATGCTTGTTAGAGTGGAATCTACAGGATAAAGTTTTCATAATTACATTTGATAATACTAGTAACAATAATATTGCCACTAATGCTCTCAAATCTAATTTTCAATCAAGAGGTAAGTTACATTTTCATAGTTATTTCTTTCATGTGAGATGTTGTGCTCATATCTTGAATATAATTATTCAAGATGGTTTAAAGGAGATTCAGGATATCAATTATCAAATCACGGAGTCGATAAATATCTTAAGAAGTCTCCAGTGAGATTACATAAGTTTGTTGAAGTGGCAAAGCAATTAGGGATTTCCACTTCAAAGGATTTATCTATTGATGTTCCTACACGATGAAATTCTATATATATTATGCTTGAGTCTGCCTTTATTTTTTGCTGTATTATACCATTATGCAGCCCGAGATAGTAATTACAAGTGGTTGTCATCATATTTTGATTGGCAAAGGTATGAGCAAATTAGGAAATTCTATTGTTTTTCATAATATTATAAAAATGAATCCTAGTTCAACTTATCTAACTACAAATATTTTTCTACCAACTGTTATGCAAGTTAAAAAATTATTGATGGAGGAATGCAATTCATCAAATGAATATATTAAACAAATGATAATTGCGATGAAAATTAAATTTGACAAGTATTTGGGTGAATGTAATTTGTTTATATTTGTGCAGCTATGTTAGATCCACGCTTAAAGATGAAGTTCATAAATTTTATATTTCCAAAGATATACTCATCTTTTGAGATAGAATTCAAAATTAAGGAGGTTCAAGTAATTATTTGAGAAATTTATAATCAATATGTTTCTGATATTTCTAATTGTAGTTCAGCTTCAACAACTGCTACTGGGTCCTCACAGCTACAAAGGGAGCCATCTTTTTCAACTCCTTTTGATTGTATGTTAGGTTTTGTTGATTTTGTTCTAGCATCTGGTTCCGTTCAGCCTTCAAAATCAGATTTGCAAACATATTTGAAAGAAGGTTTATATATGTGCAATAATGAACAATTTGATGTTCTTGATTGGTGGAGGATGAATACTCTAAAGTATCCATACTTATCCAAAGTAGTTATAGATGTCTTAACAATTCTCATAACAACGGTTGCATCTGAATCTGCTTTTAGTGTTTATGGTAAAGTTTTGGATGATTATAAAAGCTTTTATTTGTAAAAACTATTAATACATTTGTTTGTATAGCTAATTGGATTAGAGGTTATCAACGTAATATTAAGAACCATTTGGTAAGATGTGGTTTCATCTTTATTTATTCCTTTTATAATTGTAATCTTTATCTTCACTTTTTTATATGTCACTGTAATGAATGACTATTTGTTACAACAAGAGATCATGGAAGAAGAAAATTTGCATGTGAATCTTCTTGAATATTAAAACTATGAAGTGAATGGCGGAGAAATATATATATATATGCAATTGAGTCTATTTGGATTATTAATGCTTTATTATTGTATATCTGTTGGGCTTATTTTATTATTTGTTACTCTATAATGTCTTTCCTTTTAGGATTTTATAGCCTGGGTTGTCCTTGCTACTTTATATTGAAATTCAAGCTTGTTTCATTTCTTGTTACTTTTTGAGCTTTTTAGTGGGCTCGTTAATAGCTCGTAGTTCAATGTTAGTGGTCTTGTTTTACTATTTGCTACTTTTTGGCAGCTTAATAACTACTTGTTGTTATTTTGAGATCGGGCTACTTGCCATTTCTCTAATTTTTTTAGTCGTTAAGACCATTTGATAATATTTATATAGCAACCAAGCTATAACATTATGACTACATTAAGGAATATCTTTCTATATAAATTCATTTTTGAGTTTGTCTTACGTGATATGTTAATGCAGTTCTAATTTTATTTGTTGTTTTTTGTATTTTGGTCTTTAATTTATCAGTACTACACTTGATTTTATATTGGATTGCTTAGTTGGGTCTGTTTCAATTATTTTTTTACTACAGTTTTCATTTTATTTGATGTTTAATGTATTTTAGTCTTTACTTTATCAATACTACGCTTGGTTTTTTACTCGATTGCTTAGTTGCTGTTGTTTCAGTTATTTTTTTATAGTAATTTTCATTTTATTTACTGTTTTATTATATTTTGGTCTTTACTTTATCAATACTACACTTGATTTTCTACTGATTTGCTTAGTTGGGTAGTTTTTAAAGGGTTGTGATGCATGCAACTTAACTTGACAAAATGGCTGCTTATATATCTTATTTAGTTGGGTTTGTTTCAATTATTTTTTCACTGTAATTTTTATTTTATTTGTTATTTTATTATATTTTGATCTTTAGTTTATCAATACTATACTTAGTTTTATGCTAGATTACTCAGTTGGATTTGTTTCAATTATATTTTTACCACTATTTTTATTTTATTTATTATTTTATTGTATTTTGGTATTTACTTTATCAATACTACACTTGATTTAATGTTGGATTGCTTAGTTGGTGTTATTTCAATTATTTTTTTACTATAATTTCCATTTTATTTGTTATTTTATTATATTTTGGTCTTTACTTTATCGATACTACACTTGGTTTTATGCTGGCTTGTTTGGTAGTTTTTAAAAGGCTATGATGTTAAATCTTTTTTTAATATGAGATGCAACTTAGCTTGACAAAATGACTGCTTATATATCTTGTTTAGTTGAGTCTATTTCAATTATTATTTTATCGCATTTTTTCATTTTATTCACTATTTTATTGTATTTTGGTTTTTACTTTATCAATATTACACTTGATTTTATGCTAGATTACTTATTTGAGTCTATTTCAATTATTTTTTGCTACATCTTTTCATTTTATTTATTATTTTATTATATTTTGGTATTTACTTTATCAATACTACTTAGTTTTATATTGGATTGCTTAATTGGGTCTGTTTTAGTTATTTTTTTACTGTAGTTTTTATTATTTGATGTTTTATTATATTTTGATCTTTACTTTATCAATATTACACTTGGTATTATGATAGATTGCTTAGTAGGATCTGTTTCAATTATTTTTTGACTGCAGACTGCAGTTTTTATTTTATTTATTATTTTATTGTATTTTGGACTTTACTTTATCAATATTATACCTGATTTTATACTGGATTGCTTAGTTGGAGTTGGGTCTGTTTCAATTATTTTTTATGGCATTTTTCATTTTATTTATTGTTATATTATATTTTGGTCTTTACTTTATCAATACTACACTTGGTTTTATGCTAGATTGCTTAGTTAAGTTTGTTTCAATTATTGTTTGACTATAGTTCTTATTTTATTTATTGTTTTGCAGTATTTTGTTTTCTAGAGTCTACTTTGTTTGTGGTGGATAGTTTGAAATTATGATTTTTTTTTTATTTTAAGAATTTAAGCAACCATCAAATTATGACGACATCATTGATTAGTTGATATAAAATTTCAAATTGAGCTCATTTATTAATTGTATAACATAATTTTTTTCTAGTTTTGTTTATATGGTGTAGCAAGAAGTGCAAAGTGCTGATCTTATGTGACAATTTGTTGATTTCTAAAGACTGAGTAATGAAGTCAAGTCTACCAAGATTATTTTGGAGATTGAAAGATGTCAAAGTTTCATTTTGTTTCGTATAAATGTATAATTAGATTGTACTCATTTGTTAATTTATTTGTAGATTATAATTAATTATAAATTATACTTAAATAAATAAATTATGTTATTATCATATTCAAATGTAATTTTGAGTTTTGTACTTTTTGTTTGTAATAAAAGTTATTTACTAAGATCATTTTTATTACTAGTCTACAATTTACAAATTGTTAATATAATTGCAGTAACTAATTCTTTTTATTAAATTTAATATTTTTAAATATTAATTAAAAAATCAAATTTTCTTAACGAGCAGAACACGAGTTATTAATGAACACGAAGAAATTCTCGAGCCGAACACGAACACACATTGACGAGCTATTTCGAACACGAGCTGATAACGAACAAAAAAAAATCCTTAATGAGCCGAACACGAACACATGTCAAGCTCGCTCAAGCTCGGTTCATTTACACCCCTACCCTCCATCAAAACAACAACTCTAGTTATTTTGCCCAAACATCGTTCCTCATTTAACCTCGTCTACCAACCCCTTGCTAGCCATTAACCCCATTTCCTTCCTACATCTACAGCCTTTTCACCCCATCTCTTAGTCCATCACTCGCCAAATAACCACCTCTTGTGAAGTAAGGTATCACAGTAACTAGGGTGGTAAATGAGCCGAGTGTTTAACAGCTGCTCATGATTTGGCTTGATTAGAGCTCGTTCATGATAGTTTGATTAACTAATTGAACAAGCTTGAATACTTTTGTAAATACTCGATTGCTAGATGAACAAGATTTAATAATGTGTTGCTCAGTTTATTTATGTTCATGAGCAATATCATTTAAATGTCATGAAGCTCATTAAGGAGCTCAATTAGCTCAATTAAGTCTTGTTCGTAAACACTTTCATTTAAAATTTTATTTTTAGGCTTAATAAGTTTTAATTGATGCTGCTTGTATATATTTCTCAACAAACTGCTTGTGAACAAGCTCAATTAAGGCTCAATTAAAGCTCATTTTCTCATTAAATGAGATGCTTGTTAACAAGCTTGATAAACACAATGAATTGAGCTCACAAATAAACTCAAGTCAAGCTTGAACAAGATTTTTTAAAACTAGTTCAAGCTTGAACACCATCCTAAAAACTCGAATTAAGCTCGATTCAAGCTCGAGCTCAATAATAAACAAGCTTGAACTCAAACAAGCACATTCTTGGCTCTGCTCAGTTTATTTGCAACCCTAGCAGCAACCCAGCTAGATCCCAAGCTACCTCATTCCTCTCTCGCTTATGTCAAAGTTGACTATGTAGTTGCAACAAGCTCCCATCCCGTCGTCAGCTTGTCTCTCATTCACATACAATTTGTTTTACAACAATCTCTATTTTTTTCCTCTTAGTCGTGCATTATTTTCCCTTAATGTACCATTTTTGTTGATTTGCAAAATCATTTGGACAGGTTTTTTAAGTCCTAAATCACTCTAGAGTGATATTTTACAAGATTTTATCTATATAGGTTCGACCTATTTAACCCTAATTTTTTAACCTAATAAATAAATTATTGTATTACTTTTATGAGTGTTTGGCACAATCAATTTAGTGTTATGCAGATTTAGTTTAAAGATTTTATTTTCTTTGCTAAGCATAATTTTATATAGGCAATATCATTGAAGATGTGTTTCCACAAGTAATTGAACTATTAATCATATGTTTGCTTAAGACTAATTTTATTTTAGGATACATACCTGTTGTAAACAAGTAATGGATTTTTTTTTTCTTAAAGTTTAGATTACTTCAATATCTATATTTTTAATTATTGTGATAGTTGAGTACAAATATTAAAATGTTGTTGCACTGTGCTTCTCTGGTTTTAAGAAATAAGGGTTATTTATTGTATTGTCAAAAATGAGCACGAGCCAACCATCTATAAGTGGAGGTGTTGTCCAAAGAAATACACTGTAGAAGCAACTTAAGAAGCAATGTATATACTTTCCGTATGGGTGAAAACAATGGAAGAATATTTGATCAATCCCCACCAAACCAAACAAATGGTGATTGTCATTTTTTTCAATGCGTGGATGATAATGAACTAATAGTGCATGACATTTTGTTCCAACTATGTGCTCATGACCTCATGGTTAGAAGAAACTTTGAGGCCATCTTATTTTATTTCAAAATTGTGATCGGAGCCATCGTTGTAGTCTTGATGTATTTTATTGTTAGAATATCTTTAGGGATTATTATGTATATTGTTATGTGTCTTGTGTCTTTTTGACTATGGTAGTGTGTGGGAAGTTTGATACTTTAGAAGTTTTTGCTATCCAAGTTTATCTTTGATGCTATAATCATCAAAGTTTGATACTTTGAAAGTTTGTAATGTTGTTTGTGGATTTTTAATGAAGTATGCTCTTTCTTATTCCTATAAAATTTATATCCAATATTGTTAAGGCTGCACAAAGATTTCTTACAATCAAGGACAATATAAATTACAAAAAAAATATAAAGTAATGTGTCTTTATTATTTGTGATTCTATGGAGATGTAGATTCTTTCATCCTTTAGACTATAAATAGCCCTTGGAAGCTCACACCCATTGAAAGAGAAGATTCTTTAGCATGAGACTTTAATATGTTAATGATGCAAGGCATCATCGTTACTGTTGTCAATCATCATCATAAAGCTTAAATCTATGTATTAGTCCTTTATGTTATAATTTATGTTATGTATTATTAGCTTTTATATTTTGCATCATGCTTTAGGCTTATATGTATTGGGCTATTCTTACTTCATGGCCCATGTAGTGATTTCATGATAATAGGCATGATATGTGGGGTAGGTATAGAATGAGTGATAGGTTTGGTAGTAGGTGATGATAGGTGTAGTTATGATAGTGGTAAGTTTAATTTTAGAGTTAAGTTTGAGTATTTTTAACTCTCCCTCTCAATCCTATAAATATGGAGGCTCTTAAATTTTGTTTACTCTTCTTTGTATGCTTTCCTCTCGAGTCATGACTACTTGAGTGTATGAGCTCACAATCCTTAGAAAAGAAATTATAATGAATGAGCGTGATCTCCACAACAATAGATTGTTTGTAGAGGTCAACTTCAACTTATCCGCTTTGTTATTGGTTATTTTAAATCTACTAGAAGATAGATCATTCATAGCTTTTCAATTATTTCTTTGCACTTATAAGATTCAAATCTCTAGTGTAGTTAATATAACTTTAGTCAAAATATTTTTAATTTTATTAAATTTATAATATTATGAATGTGCTTAATAGTAGTGTGCATTTATCATTACTCTTTTGAGAGGATTTAAGGATTATCAGTGTAATCAACTTCATATCATAAAAGTCACTCTCATCTTACATCATATTTGGTATCAAAGCATATGTTTTCTCGAAAACATCTTATTTGGTATTGAATATTTATTTAATCATGTATTCGATTTTGTTGCATTGCATATTTAAAAAAATAAAAAATTAAATATTTGCTTATATCAAGATTTTCAATAGCATATCATTATGTCAACTTGTAATAGTCTTAGATATCAAGATAAAATATTAGTTGAAAAATATGATTCATATGATTTTTTACTATAAAGAATAGAAAAGCTTACTTATTCACCAACAAATCTACAATGAATTCCAAAAAAAGGTTTGAAGCCTTAGAACAAAAGATTTCTAAGCTAGCAACACATTCACTAAAAACTAATCAAATCTTAAAACACCATCTTGAAGAAAGAGAAGGTCATCCTTCCAACCCCATTCCTCTTCCTTCCTCTCCTCATCCATATTCTCCTATTAGACCTTGTAATCATCTTAGGGACAACCTTGATGAATATCTCAAATTTGATAAGATACTTCCTCACCCACCTTATCAAATAGAAAGATAACTATGATGAGATGAAGACTATGGTGATCAAACTCCTTGCAGCATTATCCTTGATATTATGAGGAGCCATTAACTAGTTTTGTCGCCCTTCAACTTACACTTAAAAAACCTCATAATGATGTTATTTGTAGGGTTAAAATTGATTCACCTACTTCTTATGGTTGACATGATCTTAAATTTTTCTTAGATTGGTTAGTAGATATTGACCAATATTTTGATTGGATGCTCATGTTGGAAGAAAGACAAGTTCATTTTACTTGCATGAAACTAACTAGCCATGCTAAGACTTATTAGATTAATATCACTCAAAAAAGTCAATGATTAGGACAACCACCTATTGCTTCTTGGGATGAGATAAAAAAAATCTAAAGCAAAAATATATATAATTAAATTTTTATGATTAGCTTATGGATGAAATGACTATATAAAATAAGGATTTTTTACTGTTGTTGAGTATATGACATGCTTTGATAAATTGATGACCTGTTATGATGCTAGAGAGGATCACCACACTATAATCTCTAGATTTAAATCTGAGTTACGAATTGATATGTAATGAAATGTTAACCCGAGAAATTTATTTTCTTGAAAACTCATTTCGAGTGACGACTCAAATTGAACAATATATTAGATCTCAATCTTATAAGCCATTCACAACTTCATCTGGAAATAACTCTCAATCATGTTACTCCTTCTACCACAATAGTTCTTAAAAGGACCTAGTGAAACAAAAGAAAAAACATTAGTTGAAACATCAAATATTACTTATTTTACATGTGATAAAATTTGTCATTATGCAATTATGTGTCCTCATCAAAACTTACACTTAGATCATGAGAATGAGGATCAATAAAATGAAAATAATGATGATCAAATTACGTAGATCCTCTTGAAGAGGCTAGTGATGCAGAAGAAGAATTAAATGAGTTCATATAGCTATTATGCATTGTGTGTTAATTATCCCATGAGCTAATATTGATTGGAGGCGCACATCAATTTTCCACATATATTTTAAGAAAATATGTGCAAATTAATCATTAATAGTTGTAGTTGTATGAATATTATTACTACCTTTGCTTTGGCTAAGATGAAGCACACCTTGGAGCCTCATCCACAATCTTATAAGGTTGCTTGGGTAGATAAGACCTATATCGTTATATATCAATATTATCTTGTACATATTCAATTATAAGAATATAGTGATAAAATTTGGTGTGATGTTCTTCAATGGATGTTACTCATATACTCTTAAGTAGACCTTTGCTTTTTGATATGAATGTCATAAATTATAGACTATCTAATACATATGCTTTAATTTTTAAGGTAAGAAAATTGTGTTAAATCTAACTAAGCCCAAAGAGGTCACTCCACTTCAACCCCAAAATTCTTCTGCTCTATAGAAAAGAATTCTATATATTAATAAATATCAATTTCAATAAGAGATTATTGGGAATATCATTTTTGCACTAGTTGTCCTATTTTCCAAAACTAACCTTATGTTGAATCATTTTCATCTGAAGTACATGATTTTTTATCAGAATATCAAGATATTTATCCCGAAGAACTTCATGATGAGCTTCCCTATTAAGAAGTATCCAACATGTCATAGAGCTAGTTCCTGGATCATCACTCTCAAATTTGTCACATTATCATATGAACTTAAAAGAATATGCAAAGCTAAAATGATAAGTTGATGATTTATTAATAAAAGATTTTATCAGGGAAAGTTTATCTCCATACATAGTACCTAACATTCTTACACCAAGAAAGATGGCATTTAGAATGTGTGTAGATAGCCATGTTATTAATATCATCATTATTATGTATAGGTTTCTCATACCTAGATCGATGATAAGATATGATGGCTAGATTAATAATTTTCTCAAATTGATCTTAGAAGTGGATAACATCAAATTCATGAGAGAATGTGATGAATGGAAAATATTCTTAAAGATAAAAGATAATTTGTCTGAATGTCTAGTAATGTCTTTTGGATTAAGCAATGCTCCAAGTATATTTATACTAGTGATGACTCATATCTTGCGCCCCTTTATTGAAAATTTTTTAGTAATGTATTTTGATGATATTTTAATTTTTTTAGTTGGACAAAAAGCAATCTAGAGAATCCTTTATGATAGGTCTTTGAAGTGCTTCATCAAGAAAATATATTTATTCAAGATTGATCTTCATGTATTTAGTTTTGGTTACATATTATCGAAGATTTATTCATGGGCTTAACACTATTATGATCTCGATAACTCAATGTCTTAAAAAGGGAGAATTTTTTTGAACAAAGATAGTTGTCGATGCCTTCTCTAAAATTAAAAAACTTTTAACAAGTCTACCAGTATTGAAACTGCTAAAATTTGAAAAGATATTTGAGGTATCATGTGATGCTTCTCGAGTTGGTATTGATGGTGTTCTTAAACAAGAAGGTCATTACATTTCTTTCTTTAGTAAAAAATTAAATGAAGCACGTTAACAATATTCTATATATGATCGTGAGCTTTATGTTGTAGTCCAAACTTTACATTATTGCTAACATTATGTTCTTTCATGAGAATTTGTATTTTATTATGATCACGAAGTGCTTAATATCTGAACACTTAAAAGAAACTTAGTTCTCGCAATGCAAAATTATTCAATTTCTTCAATAGTATATATTTGATCTTAACATAAGTCAAGTATCGAGAATAAAGAAGCAAATACTTTAAGTAGAATATGTACTTTGTTAAATACCATAAGTGTGAATGTTACTAGATTTGAAAAAAAGTTAAAGATGGTTATCCTAATTATACAATTTTTTGATAATTAATAGTCTTGATTATCAAATATGAGACAATCATCTCTTTCATGGCACACAACTATGTCTCACAAATTTATCACTTCAAAATTTTCTTATTGAGAAATTCATTTAGGAGATGAGTCTGTTTATTTTGGTTTTGATAAGACAATAGCCATAATAGAAGATATATTCTTTTGGCCTAATCTTAAGAAAGATGTTACTCATATTATTGTTTAATATCATACTTATCAAGTAGCAAAAAAGTAAAAAATAAAATTCTAGTCTATACACACCACTCTCAATTCCCCACAAACCATGTGAAGATCTAAGTATGGACTTTATCTTAGGATTACACTGCATTGTACAATGCTTTGACTCATATCCTAGTGGTTATTGATTAATTTTCTAAAATGACACACTTCATTCCATGTTATAAGGCATCAAACATCACATATAGTGACTATTTTTTTGTGAGATAGTTTGTTTACATAGACTTCATAAGATAATTGTGTTTGGTTATGATGTATGATTTATGAGCTATTTTTAGAAAACTTTTTGAAAAATTTGACATGAAACTCTTATTTTCTATGGCTTATCATCCTCAAACAGATGGACAAACCAAAGTTGTTAATAGAAGCTTAGGAAATTTACTTAGGTGCCTAGTAATTGATCATACTACTAGTTGGGACTTAGTTCTTACTACTAGAGTTTTCTTACAATAGTTCAATTAATTGATCAACTAGTATGAGTCTTTTTCATATTGTAACTAATTATGATCCAAGAAAATCAATTAATCTTATTGATTTATTTTGATCATATATGTCTAGTTCATTTGCATCTTCATTTGCACAAAGCATGCATGATTTACATCATGAAATTTAACAAAAAATTACTTTGACTTATAAGAAATATAGAGCTAATGTTGATGCACATAAATGATATGCAAAATTTAATGAAAGAGATTTGGTTCTTATTAAAGTTAAACTTAAGAGATTTTTAGCTGTAACTCTTAAGAAATTAACTCTCAAGAGGTTTTGGTCTTTATAAAGTTATAAGGAAGATAAATGATAATACTTATAAAATAGATCTTCCAATGAATGTTAAAATTTCTCTACTATTCAATGTATTAGATTTAACATTGTACCATAGACAAGCCACATATAACATTATTCTCTACAAATAGTACTAACATGGAAGTTAATACTTCATCACTAATTCCTCTACCATCTTATCGTTAAGATCGCATTGTCCAGATCAAATTTTAGAAGACCAAATTATCATCACATTTGATAGGTGCATTCAAAGGTTTCTAGTTCATTGAAAAGGTCTTTTTACTTGAAGATTCATCGCTTATATTTGATAAGTTATATCAGCTAAACCCACATTTATTATAAGAGTATCTAGATTTTCATTCTCTAGAAGAGATCCTTCAAAGTCGAGCAGTGCTGATGCAGAGCATCATCATCACCATCATCAACATCATCAATGTCATCATCATAAATCTTAAATCTATGTATTGGGCCTTTATGTTATAATTTAGGTTATGTATTATTGAGCTTTTATATTTTGTATCATGTTTTGAGCTTATATATATTGAGTTATTCTTATGTTATGGCCCATGTAGTGATTTCATGATAGTATGCATGATATTTGAGATATGTATAGAAGAAGTGGTTGGTTTCATAATAGTGGTAAGTTTGGTGGTAGGTAGTGATATGTGTGGTTATGATGGTGGGTAGTTTTAGTTTGGTGTTAGGTTTAAGTATTTTTTAACTCTCTCTCTCTCTCTCTCTCTCTCTCTCTCTCTCTCTCTCTCTCTCTCTCTCTCTCTCTCTTAATCCTATAAATTTGGAACCTCTTGTAATGCTTGACACTTGGCTTTGAAATAAAAATTATCTTCTTATTTTTTTTATTTTTTATGTGCTTTCCTCTCGAGTGATGGACTACTTGAGTGTGTGAGCTCACAATCCTTAGAGAATGACTTCTAAGAAAGAATATGATCTCCACAATGATGGACTATTTGTAGAGATAGACTTCAACTTATCTCCGCTTTGCTGCTGGTTATTCTAAATCCGCTATAGATTAGATTGTTCATAGCTTTTCAATTATTCTCTTACACTTATAAGATTTAAATATCTGGTGATTAATATAACTTTAGTTGGAATATTTTTAACTTTATTAAATTTATAATATTATGAATGTGCTCAATAGTAATGTACATTTATCATTATTCTTTTATGAAGATTTAAAAATTATCATTGTAATCAACTTCATATCATAAAATTCACTCCCACCCTACATTAGTTAAGTTCCAAAATAATTTGTTATCACTGCTATATATTTTTAAACCAGGCAAAACATTCTATATATATATGAATGAATGATTAGACATTTTCCTTATAATAACTTACTTGAGATACGAGCTACCTCTTCATTATCAAGGTATGCAACAAAAGTGTTGATGTGTTTAATATAAGAGGGGATGATGGCTTAATAGAGTCAAACCTAAAAGAATACACTCCATCACTATGTGAAGAGAAGTCCAGCCCATCAGGAATTTCCTGCATGATAATATTAGTTGCCTCAAAACCTAAAACCTGAATTACACTACGGACAAGCAGAATAGTCTTTCAAATGATATGAAAGGATTACTACTCATGTATAAGAGACTTGGTAATTTGAATAAACAACAAATACTGCTTCAACCAAATGCAGCCATTAAAAGAACAGCTCCCACTACTCAAAAAACCATCAATGAGCAATCTAAAGCATCAAACTGGAGCAACAACCTAGATGATTCTCCACAAGACTTTCAAAATTCTCCATGGACCAAACAATTTCCTTAGAGAAGACTGAATGCTTCTAAGTTTAGCAGATTGTGAGCAGAAATAACCATGATAATGTTGTTCCAAAATCGATAATGGCAATAGTGAGTGATCTATGAAGAAGTTGATAGTGATTTCTCATAACATTCATTATAATACATTTTTCCAATCTACAACAACAACAACAAGCCTTTATCCCACTAAGTGGGGTCGGCTATATGAATCCTTCGTTTCCATTGTGTCATATTATGTGTCAAATTCTCATTTAATTCAAGTATACTAATTTTATTTTTTTATACATCTTAACCAAGTATTTTTAGGTCTACCTCTACCTTTCTTAACATAAGTCAAACCTAATACATCTACTCTCCTAACCGGGTCATCGGACGGCCGACACTTTATGTGGCCAAACCATCTAAGGAGACTCTATAATCTTATCTCGCCAGGAGCTACTCCAACTTTTCCAACATACTCATTTCATATTTTATCTCTAAGAGTTGAGCCACTCATCCACCTGAGCATCCTCATCTGCAACACTTAACTTAGTCTTATGCTTCTCTTTTATTGGCCAACGTTCTGCACCATAAGTCATTGTAGTCTTACCACCATCTTATAAAATTTTCCTTAAGTTTAAGTGGAACTTTTCTTTCACACAACAGCCGATGTATTCCTCCACTTCAACCATCCAACTTGAATTCTAATAATAACATCTCCATCTATTTCATCATCATTTTGAACAATAGAACCTAAATATTTGAATCATTCACTCTTATTAATGACATGTTCACCTAATGTCAAAACACTATCACTAGAACTTCTACAACTAAAATTACACTCCATATATTCGCTTTAGATCTACTTAAACTAAAAAACCTTTAAACTCTAATGTTGACCTCCATAATTCAAGTTTCTCTTGGACTCCTCTCTAGTCTTATCAACAAGAAGAATGTCATAACAAAGCATACACCAAGGTACATCTTCATGTAAATGCCTAGTAAGAACATCCATAACTATGGGCTTAAAGCTGATCCTTGATGTAATCCAATTAAAATGCAAAAATATTTTATCAATCCTCCTTGTGTTTGGACACAAGTGCTCTAGTATACATATCCTTAATGACGAATATAACCAATATTAACTCCTTTCTATTCTAGAACTCTCCAAAGAACATCTCTTGAAACTTTATCATAAGCTCTCTAAAACAATAAATATCATATGTAAATCCTCCTTACTTTCTCTATACTTCTCCATCAAACCTCTTAACAAATGTATAGCATCCAAAGTAGATCTACCTAGCATGAAACCAAACTAATTGTGAGAAACTTTTGTATCACATCGTAACCTATGCTCAATTACTCTCTCCCATAATTTTAATGTATGACACATTAACTTAATTCCTCTATAATTTGCACACTCTTATGCATTACCTTTATTCTTAAATATAGGAACCAACAAACTCTTTCTCCACTCATCCAACATACTTTTTAGTTATTAAAATAACATTAAAAAGATTTATTACTTAAATATGCATTTTTCCAATCTAAAAAATATATTTGTTTCTCACATATAACAAAATTCTTCTCCTTGGTTTAAATTATTGTATCATCATTATATATCTCATTTAGGTCATTCATTCCAGTGGTTGCAATTAAACTAAAAAAGAGTTATTATTTGTAAAACAACGATTTGAAAGTGAAATTTCTTGCAAGGGAGTAAATGTAAAAGATTGATGAGTATGTCCTAATAATAATTAATAGTTAATTAAATTCTTTCATTCATGGAAAGCTTGGTCTCTTGATGGTTCGATAGGACTTGCAATAGCAATTATTATTGCTTATTGTCCATTAAAATTTGTTAACCAGTATGCAGAAAAAGTTTGCAGGAGACTTAACTTCAAGACCATCATATCAAAATAATCAAGCTAGATCAGAAGAAAATGTTTTTAGGAAGGGTTTACAGGTCACACATGTTGGTCTAAGTCAAATAGGTTCATTTAAAGCTTTCTTCCATGAACTAAAAAAATTCATAGTGGTTACCATCAGATTATAGAAATGATATTGAATCATTAATCATTTATGGCTAACCATTATCCAACTGCTACTATTCTACCTTAACTTTTCAAAAAGGTAGAAGTGAAAAGTCATGGTGGTTTGAAATGAAAGGTCTACTATCAATAAGGACGTAACCCGAGGCCCTAGATTTTCTAGAAGTGAACATTTGAAGTGCCAAATGAGTGAATTTTAGACCAAAGTAAAAGTTGCAACAAATTTAAAATAGTGCATTGATATTAACTATATAAACTAGTACAAAAGCTTTACATTGATATCAAATTCTAATTACACATATTCTACTGAACTAACACCAATGTGTTTGTCTTATTTAAAATATGTGATGAGGGATACCTCATAGATCTTAGAGGGATACTTAATGGAATGATCGAGTATGACATCATGGGATGAATAAACTATCTCAAATGATAGAGATATTACCCTATGATGGACTCAATCACTTAATAAGAACCCCTCAGATCGATGAGTCCATGTGTACTAGATATTTCTCCCCTACTTTACATAGATGAAGTAAAGTATGGTTTATTTTAGTCAGGTTCTTATATTCCCTATAAGGCAAGCCCCTATAGTTAATTACATCTTAAGGGATGTGAATCTCCTAAGAAAACTCTTGATTAAAGTGATTGGCTAACATCTCTATGAATTTCAAAGCTTGATATCAAAGGTTTAGTAATTTCAGAAATCAAGTGAGAGGACTCAATTGAAAGAGTTCTTAACAAAATTTAAAGTGAGGTAAGTAGAAAGCATTCATGATACTATGAAGCCTAGTGAGTACTTCAATCTATCATATGATGAATTTTATATTGTTGAAATAGAGAATTATGATCATTTACTTCATATTTTATAAGAAAGCTAGGATTTATAGTCCAATAATATAAGATTATGAAAATGCCTAAGAGGTGAGGATTTACACTTGTATCAAAAGAGAAATGGACTACCTCTAAACCTATATCTAAAGTGCTTTAACATAAACTAAGAGTTTGACTTAATTTAACTCAAGAAAAATTAAGATATATAGGTTCACTTCCATTAGAGAGAATGAATATATTTCAACTATTATGGACTTACAATTGCTTGGAGTGTGTGCTAGATAACACATCCTATGAGTTAAAACCATATGACCATGTCTTATAAATGCAAGATAGTTATATTATTATTTATTAAAAAAAGTCAAAGATCATAAACTCACTCTCTAAGAGCCTAGATCATGATCATGAAAGTATGTCGTAGACTAATGCAATAAAAGTTACATATTTATTCATTTTGACACATTAATTTAGCTCAAGCTTGCATAGATAAGTATGCTTATATGTATGATGAAATTAAGTTATGTGTCAATTTGCTAGAAGAGTCTTCTTCACTCAAGGAGTTTCTGTCAACTGTCCTCCACTTCCCTTATCTTGTAATGAGTGAAGATCCTATATATTCAAAGAGAAAAAAATAATGTGCATGCATAATGTTATTTATATTTATTATAGACCTAGGGTTTCTAAATCTTTTAATTAGTTAATCTGAGGCTTTAAAATGAGATAATGAGTTGTAATTAATTTTTAATTTTGAGTTGATTACTTGTGATAAAAATTTAAATTCTAAAGTGCCTACTGAAATCCAAGCCACACATAAAAAATATCACACTTTAAGAAACCTAAGAAGAAGCTTGCAACTGCTAAGGCACAATCAAAGTAAATACATCAATCAATCAATTAGATTAAAATAATAATAAAAGGCTAGTGTGGCTAGGTTTCGCTATACACCCCAGAAAAAGAAAATTTTAAGTTATCGAGCTCAACCATTGCACATCTCAGATTAAAATTAAATAAATGAAATTGAAACAAGTCATTGGGATCTTCATCTTTATTTGTCTTTGAAATCTTAGATCCTCTAGGCATCATAGGCCTCCAAGTCTATGCCTTTTAGTCTATGCTCATCCTAAACCATATGGCTCTAATCATATTCTATTACAAAATTACATTTAAAATTCTAAAAAAATCTTAACTAAACCTACAAAAATTGATATTAGTTATAACATACATGCACACTAAGTAGTTATATATCACACAATTTGACTTAGCACTTGTAGGTGCCAAGCCATTTGTCTTGATGGACTATGCTAAAGGGGCAAACAACACCTATAAGTAAAAGTATTTAATTTATCTTTTATTATTATTATGGTCCTTTAACTAAGCATTGCCATGTAGAAAATTGCATTAGTCTAATAAATAACATCCTTCCATCCAAACTATGCATAAAAAAATCCTAACATCCAGTTTAAAACATTACACAAAATGATAAAAGCAATACATTATATCAAAACACCATCCTAACCTAACTCTAAGATTGGTGACCTATTAATTCAATGTGTGTGCAAAGGCTAGTGTGATATAACAAAATTAGGCTTTGATGTTTAAATTGTAAGTTAAACGATATGTTTGAGTGATTAACTAAAGTGGTTATTTTGATTCAAATGATTAGTGATTTAAGAGGTGAAATTTTATTTTAAAATTTTGATTTTGTTTAAATTGAAATTAGTGCTTTAAAAGGTATAAAAATCCATAAGTTTCACTTAAAATGAAACTTATTCATTTTCAATACCCTGCACTAAGGTTGAATCTAAAGATGTATTCTATGATTTTTTTTTTGTCCCTCTTAATGAAGCGTAAGGCTTTTGTAATTTTTAGTTTTGGATCAAACTTAAATGGACTTATATCTTCATGAGTGACACTTAGAGACTAGCAGGTGTAAGGGGTACCTTACATAATGGTATATTTCAACCATTTATCACTTTAACTATTTATTTCATTTAAAGATTCATTTTATCATTTCAAATATTTCATCCTTCATTCCTTTTTGATGTGATTATACATTCATTCTATCGCCTTAATATTCTATTTCAAAATAATTATATATTTGTTATATCACTCTAATAATTCATTCTTTAAATGAACATTTGTCCATTTCATTATTTAGTAAATTCATTTTTAAATAACAACATATTTATTTTATTGTATTAACAATTTATAATTATGTCTTCATTTTTATCAATTTTAATGATTCATTTTTAAAGGAGCTATAAATTTATTATTATTTTGATAATTCATAAATATATATATCCATTTCACATTTTGATATTTTATTTGAAAAAATATTATATGCTTGTCATCTTCTTTAAAGTAATTATATATCTATCCCATCATTTTAACAATTCATTTTTTTCAAGGTAGCACACATTTCTTTTAATATAAACATGAATAAAAATAATGAATTGTTTGAATTTTATGATATAAAGTACAAAGGATTGCAAGTTTTAAACGTGAGTGGTCTTTAAGCTTGTAAATATAGGTGTGAGTTAGTCAAATATTTATAAGTGAAGGGAGGGTACCAAATAAATATCATAAAGTAACTCAATATACCACTAAGCCCTAAGACTTTTCACATGAACATAATGTCACTTAAGCTTGATTAGCATTACTTAATCAATACAAATTATATTTAATTAGATCTATTGAGGAGAGATTAAATGATGGAATCTTCTTTCACACATTCTGTGGTTATCAATTAGATTTGGGAATTGAAATAATGATTTTAATAAATTAATTAATCCAATAAATAGCCAAAGGACCTTAGAAATTTATTAATCATAATCTATAAGCTCAAAATATATGAGACAAATTTTAAACATACACAAAGATAGTAAAAGTAAATACAAAAGTCTTGAGTCATTTAGGCTTATAAAATGTGATTAATTATACTAATTAAAATTTTGATAATTAGGCAATTACACTCAAAATACTACAAACCAATTGAAGATTTTGATTTCATTCACTAATTATCAACTAAATGAACCTATGAAAGGTTCATTCACAATTGTTGGAGTTATAGATAATTAATTATGATTTTTTCTTGTTTTAGGTTAATTAATTGAATTAATTAATTAATTAACATAAAGTGTAATTTCTCAAAATAATTATAATAAGAGGTCTGAAAATTTTTCTAAGAGATCTCTAACGTTAATAATGAATGATTGATATAAAAGACTCATTTAAATATTATTTTATTTTGATAATTAAATAATTACGGTGTTTAATGACATATTTAGAAAAATCATAACTATTAATCATCTAATCAAATTAACCTAAAATAATTATAGGAGGTGAGGGCATTATCAAGAATATCCCCTAAAAATTTCAAGTCAATTAAAGAAGTAATTAAAAGTTAATTTCCAAAATATCATTTTCATTCAAATCTTAATTACTCCTAAATTAATGAATAAAAATTGGGGCTTTATTTTTCTTAAATTCTTTTTGTCTAAGCTTTCCAAAGAATATTTATTTGTACTTTTAGGTTTTTCTATAATTAGTTATAATTTTTTGAAGTTTTACCTAATTAATCTTAATTAACTGATTTTGTCTAAGCTCTAGACTTATGACTTGGATTCCCTCTAATGGCTAGAGGAGTTTGATGGCTAGAAGTGAAGGGGACAAGCCATGGTTAGTGAACCAATGACTATCCAAGGTGAGAGATACCTCACCTTGGCCAATGGTTAGATAAGGTTAGCTTGGGTCAATTGGGGAGAGCTCAAGGCATGTTAAGGTGGCCTTGGCCAAAGTGAGGGGTTACACCTTTTATTTTGATATTTTATCCTATTTGGAACCCTTGGTTCACTTAGTTTGGGTTGAATCGGGTTCACCTTGGGCTAAGTCTACTTGGGCGGTTAAGAAACATGCATAATGAGGTATGCCAAGTTTGGTTGTGTTTAGCTTATCTAGACTCATGTAGGTCAATTTGAGTTCACTTGGTTCAAGTTGACTAATTGACCAAATTCTAAGAGGCTATTGGGTTATGTTTAAATAATGACTTGAAACACATTGGTGTAATTAGTTTGATTCAATTTGAAGTTGATTTGAATTTGGCTTATATGAGTTCATATGGGTCAAATGAGTCAACTTGACTAATTTGGTCAAATTGGTCAAATTGGGTGCAATTGAAAGTTGACTCATGTTCAATTGTTCATTTGCAGTTGATTATAGGCTTTCATTAGGTTTAATTTAGTTTAGATTAGGTTATAATTTAATTTGACACTCTAGGTCAATTTGGGCTAATTTTGTCAATTAGGTTAGGTTAGTCAAATTAGCTTGATGAGTGTTCAATCATCAATTTAGAACTAATTGAAGTGTTAATTCAATCTAAATTGAATAGGATCAAGAGTTGGCTCAATTTAATTTTTTATGTCAAATTAGATCAAGCTGGGTCAATGGGTTGAATTGGATCAATTGGGTTTAATTGGTGGTTGAAGTGTGACCAATAATCATCTTATGGTTGATTGCAACAATCGCTTGGTCCAATATGAGTTAGATCAAGGTTTGGTCCAATTTAGCTTTTTTGATTTAATTGGGTCAAGTAGGGTTAAGTGTGTCAACTAGCCAAATCGACTCAATTGGTTACAATTGGATGTTAGAATATTATCATCAATCATTTGAAAGTGATTATAGAAATTGGTTTGGTTTGATTTGAGTTGAATTAAAATTTGGTTCAATTTGACCCTTAAGGTAAAGTTGGGCTAGGTTGGGTTAAATTAGTTAATTGGTCAAATTAGATATCAATTGGTCATGAGAAATGTTCAAATATGTGACTAAAGTGATTTTGGAGCTTTGGAATGGCTTATATTGACTTGGATCAAATGGGATTTGATTTTGGGCTTATAGGGTTCAATTGGGATAACTTGGACTAGTTGAACGAATTTACCAAATTGAATCTTGATGAGGCTCAATCAAGCTCAAATAATGTATTAGAGGACTTGGGCAAGTTAAATTTCAAATGGTTTGGAGGAATTTTGGGTTTAGCTCTTTAGTCTCAAGTGGGTCATATTGGGCTATCTTAGTCAATTGGCCAAATTGAATACCAATTCGGTATGATTTGGAGATTCTTAGGATTTTAGGTATAATATGATAAATTGGATTTGGTATATGAGGTTTGGCTTGAAGTTGGGGACATTAAGTTCCACCGAGTTATGGTCAGGGTCTACCATTAGGGTTAAGCTTTGTGAATCTTCTAGGTTTGGTGTCCCCTTAACCACTAAAAGTGTATTAGCTCTATGTGAATAAAACTTAGTGCCTAAATCAAGTCCTAGGTCTAAGGAGTAGTGGGTGTCAATCTCACAAAAGTGTGGTCAACAGTGTCCAAAAAATTAATTTTTTTGAGAGTCAAAATAGTTATATGCACAATGGCAATATAATTCTTTAGTGTTGAATTCAAAGGAGTTTTAAAAAAAAAAACAAATGATTACATTTTCATTCTTCATTAGTGTCTTCCAACGCTTCTCATCTCACTAGAAGTTTTGTCATTGAACCTATATTATTATATGTAAATTATGATATGTAAGAGGTGGAATCAACATTAGGAAGATTTGCATTGGATTGGGTTAGAGGAATCTTCCGGTGCTTGATGATGACCTCAACATTCACACTGGCCACATTTGTGAGCCATTTAGTCTTTTTGTTTGGTTCTCAACAAAGCTCTTTATCCTCATCTTCCTTAGCATATCCTTAGGTCTAATGGTGTTTGGTGTGTCAAGTTAGAAACCATCATCAATAGTAGTCCATTGACTATTTCCTAGAGTGTTGCAATTGCACCATCATAAGCCATTTTATATCTGTACATATATAGACAATGTTAGAAATTCACTAAAACATTATCACATGATTATTTACAAAAATAATACCTGATCATATAATAATGTTCATCGACATAGAGATGTCATGATGTGTGCTATTTGGTATAGATGAAAGAGGTAGCATGAATACATGGAAGCCCAGTCATCTGCTAATATCTACAACTGTACTCTTTATTCTCGATCTCTACTTCATGCCTTTCATAATGTCCTTCAACCTCGACTTTGTATTGTGTTGGTTATCTGATAAAAAAGTGTCTTCGTTGTGATTAAATCTCTAACATACTCTTTAAACGTAGGAACTAATTTACCATTCCAAATAGCAGAGTTCATATTTCTTTTAACTATTTGCTCCATCATCATACCTCTAATCATATCCACCAAATTAACAATAGGTTTATCTTTAGCCTCCCTAATCCACAAGTTGAAGGATTCTGACATATTACTGGGTTTGGAATGATTTTTTATTTCAGGTATGACTTGACAGATTGAGCATTTATATGTAAGACTAACAAAATAAGCTTGAAGTTGGGAGCAACATTAAAATATCTCATTAACTTTAACATCATAATCATATGATGTATATGCATTTGCGGCTAGCCATACGTTGTTTTTTTATCTTCTTGTTACCATGAAAATGATGATTTTTAAAATATTTTTTTCATAGATGGAAAATGCAAACCCTATGTTCTGCAGTAGAGATGACACACCTCATTGTCTTAAACGACCCCTTTTTTATATCTAAAATAAAAGAAAAAGGCTCAACTTCGCAATCAAATGATATAGCCAAATTCCTCAAAAACCATTCTCATGATCTCTTCGACTCAGACTCAACAATTGCAACACTTCCAAATATTTAGATTTTATGGGACATGCATCAAGGCCTATTGTATGTTGTAGCTAGAAAAAAAACCCATCGATACAAACCCTGAAACTAATATAAAATATTTCAAATGTGTAGTCATTCTCATTGTACTCAAAAGTGATGCGAGAACCTAGATTTCTTTTAATAAGCTCAACTCTTAATGTAGGAACATACTTGTAATTATCTTCAATTGACCCAAATATGTGGTCTTGCGCTAACTGCCTTAACTGTCATAGCTTCATATATGGTAGTGACAACCATTACTTATTTTCTAATCCATTATTAAGTTGTTTTGCAGATATTTGTGAATATTTTTTCACTATATCTTATATTTCACGTGCCATCCAACTAGAAATTGCTTTGTTTGTTACCGACTCTATTGACACCTGGCATAAATGTAGAGCTTCTATTTTTCTAACTTCCAATGTCTTACCATCAACACAAATATAAGCTCTCACTCTCTATGGGCATCCAATGTAATAACAAGTAGCAATAACTCTCCTATTACTAGCTTTAATTTTCATACAAAAATTCTCCGCACCATATCATAAGGCCTAAGTCTAGCTATTTGTCTGATCATTGTTCAAAGAAATTGTCTTAAACTCATAGAATTATTAAACAGAATGCCTACTTTTAAAGACATATTATTAACAATTTGGCTCGTCGATTGATCAAATTCATATGCAGATTTTAGTACTATAAAAGCTCGAATAATAATATTCTATTATTTGACAAGGATCTACAAATTATGTACTTTGTAAACTTGTTATATCTTCTCCACTGTGTCATGATGATCTTCAAATTGGCTGCATTTATATAGATAAATAAAACATGAAAATGTAAGAGAACTTTTAAATAAAAACCCCAATAACTCATAATTAAATTGGAGTTAGCTGTCACATGAAATATTTTTCTCATTACAAGATTTACAGAATAGGGAAATGAAGTTCTAGAAAGAAAGTACCAAAGTTTGATTAATGGAAACCATTCAGTAGATATAGTCGTAACCATTATGAGCACTGATTTGAATCTTCTCATTTTTTACTTAACTTTTAGAAAGAAAGTACCAAAGTTGAAGGAATGTGTGGACGACGGAAGAGGCGGGCTGAGAGTTCGAGTTGCCGCTGCAGCGATATACGGAGGACGCTTAGATGGATAATGGAGAAAGATGCGGGAAAGCTAGAGATGGAGGAAGGAAATAGAGTTAAATGCTAGAGATGGAGGCGGGTGAATGAAGAACGGGTTTAGGCTAAATAACGGAGGTTGTTTTGATGTAGTGGTAGCTTTTTGTTGGCTAATATGTAAATAGTTAAGTTTAGGTGTTAAAAATGTGAATACTAATGTTTTGAGTGGTAGGTATGTAAATCCCCCTTTCAATCATCTAGTACACACATTCAATCATCAAGCTTTTAAAAACCTATAAAAAATATATCATTTCTATTGCACAAGTTAAACATGATAATCAAATATTTATAAATTTTTGTAAAAGAATAAAAGGTGTTCATCATAGACCTGAAAAGAAAGAAATTGGAGCTCTACTATTATCATTATAAAAAAAAATATTATAATTATAATTAAATAGATACTATGGGGGTCTTCATTTTGCATCTTTCTTTCTTCCTTTTGATTTGGTTATGCTCCAAGCTTCATAGGGCCTCTCAAGTTTTTGCATTCTAGTCACTGATCATCCTAAATCTTATAACACTAATCCTAATTTCTATTGCAAAAGTACATATTTATAAAAATAAAATTTAAGTTAGCTAAACAAAAATACAAACAAAGAAGTTATATTCCATAAATTCAGATTTAGCACCATACACATGGGTAACTAAGCCCACCTGTCCTATTTAGATTATGCTTATGGGCATAAGAAACCCACAAGCATGAGCATTTATATTTATTATTCATTATTTCAGTGACCTCTTTAGTATAATCCCCAGCATAAAATATCATTAGGCTAATAATAGGCCAACATCTAGTCTACGCATGAGTAGTCTTAACATCTAGTCTAAAATATTACATCACAAAATAAAACATAACATCACAACATACACCATCCTAACTTAGAACAATAAGTGGTGACTTAGTACTCAAATTTGTATGTCAAGGTTTGATGTGGTATGTCTTAGCTAAGCTTTATGCATATAACTGTCTAAAGGGTTTGAAATGTCTAAGTTACACATGAGGGGAGGATACACTTCAAGTTATTAAAAAGATTAATGGATTTTAATTTATATTTTTTTATTTCACTTAATATTTACTTAGCATCTAGTTGTTATAAAGAGAGAAAAGAGGTTTGATCCTCTTCATCTTTACCCTAAGTTATTTTCTAAAGGCATGTTGTTATGATTTTTTATTTTTTATGTGGTTTCTTTTAGTGATTGACTTATTAGACATTTTATTAATCCTAAGTTTGGGTTAATCTCAAAGAATCCTATTCAAACATGAAAAGCATCTTAAGATTAATGAGATTGAATTACTATCACATGGATAATATTACATCATTCCTTTTCATTATCAATAACATATACGCTTTTTTTACTTATACATACAATATATTTATATTTTTAGCAAACTTGATGAGTTTTAATGCTATTTTGGTAGAAAAAAAAGATTTCAATCCTCGGTTAAGCATTTGTATATATGTATTAAAGATTAAGCAAGTACGTGTCATTATTAAACTAGGAAAGTGAGCTAATCTAAGACCTCCTTGGGGCTACTTAAAGCTTCTTATTCTTGGGATATTCATACTATATACTTACTAACTTCAATACACATGAACATATACATGAACATAAGAATGAAAATCATGCTAAAGATTGTATATTAGCAAATTATTTAGTCATGTAAAGTGAAGCTCTATCCAAATTCTAGCACATATACACATATGAATGAAATTAAGTAAGTACATGTCATTGTTAAACTAGAGAAGTGAGGTAATCTAAGACCTCCATGGGGCTACTTAAAGCCTCGCATTTTTGGGATGTCCAGATTATATACTTACTGACATTCAAACACATGTAAACATACACATGAATCATGAAAATAAAACAATCCTTTAACATTTTTAAATTATAAGTGAATTTAAATCACATATAACATTTTTATATACTTACTAACATTTGTAAACATATAATATTCATACTCTAAATTTTCATCATCAGCTTATAATTTTAAAAATAATTGAGATTTATTAGTGATACTAGTCACACCATATAGTAAGATTAATTCAACACATGCAACTTATATATATACAATGATATTCAATTGATTCTTTTATTTGAAAATATGAATGCATGATGCAAATGATATACAAATTTATAATGATTGAAAAGAAATAATTAAACATTGTCATATTATACAATCAATCAGATTAATTTCTAAGGATAATCAAGTCAAATAAAATTCTTTAAGATTAACCAAAGTTTTTTTATGAAGTTTGATTTTGGTGTTTGAATTATTAAAACTTAAAGAGGAGAAAGACATTTGATGTTTTCCCCCATCTCATGTTGGTGACTTAATGTGTTTAAGGAAATGTGATTAAGTGAATTTTATGAATTTGTTAAGCTCAAATCATTAAGTAATAAATTTAATTACTCTTTCTTAAGCCTATTTAATTTAATTAACTACTTAATCATGAGCCTCCAAAGATATACCAATGAAGAATTAAAATTTGTAATGCACTTAACAAGACTAAATACAATTAGACTCATGCTTAAGAGTTAATTAAATTAAGGAAGAATCTAAATTAAGTACATATATTATTTTCCCACACCCATGGGTTAACCATAAGTTCTTTAAAGATCGTTATGCTATCAAACACATAAAGAGAAACTCGTGTATTGAATTTGAATTATCTGAACCAATCATCATTTTTATGTGATTTGATCTTACCATTAATTTACTTAATTAACCCTCCTATAGAAATGAATTTAGAAAATAATTAGAAAAGAGGTATTAATTATTTCCCTCACTATTCTCACTATTAACAATGATTAATCATCATTAACCATTTTATTTTTACTATTTAGCAATTTTAATAAATATAAAATGGATTGAGGGTAATTAGAATTAGAATTTCAAATTTCTTAAATTACATGACTAATAAATTACAAAAAAATTATGGGAGGTAGAGGATATCTCAAGAAATAAATCTAATAAATTTGGGATCAATTGGCCAAATAATTAAGCCTTAATTAGGGTAATTAGCTTAGACTTCAAATGCTAATTAAGCAATATTTATTAACTAAACATTAGAGATTTTATTTTTAATAAATTCTTCTATGTTTATCTTTTCCAAAATAGATTTATTTATATTTTTCTATAATTTGTTATAAATTTTTAAAGTTTTGACCATTTAGTTGCATTTTTAACACTTTATTAACCTTCTAAATAGTCGGCGCCACACGGAAGCTAGCGTGATAGTGCTTTCCACATGCGCTATGGGATAGGTTATTTAAAATGTTTGATGCGGCAACTGATACCACGCGGTTTCGTCTCTGCCGTTTGATCTCGAATCGGACAGCGGAGATTAATCCCATTGTTTCTTAAGGATTAAATCACAGTCATCCATTATAATCATGCAGAATAGATGATCGATGATCCACTATCCCCTAGCACTGGAATATGGACACCGTTCGCCTTCCACCGCTTGATCCGAGCTCATTGAAGCTTGTAGGATGACGGGATCAACTCGAAAATGTGTAGAGAAGAGATCTAAAAAGTTCCTACGATGAAAATTATGTAAAATCATGATTCGTTTCACAAAAGACTAACACATAAAAAAAATCTATGGTTTGCCATAATTTAACCTCGCCGAAGCTGAAGACTGACAGTTCATCGACCGAGGTAGCTTCGTCTTGAAGAGACGGAGTCCTGTTGAAAAGATCTCGAGCTGCCTCCGCATTGATTCCTCTATGGACAAAACACCACCTCAAAGCTCGGCAAAGTTGGTCTTGGAGTGTCTTCCTGATCAAACCGATTAGGGATCACTTCATTTTGACTCACTAGAGTGAGGAGAAGGTGTGGGAAGAGTTGATTTGAGTTTGATGGAGTTTTGGTGAGGTTGATGGATGGGGCTCTGGTTTTACTCAATGGTTGGTCTCGCTAGTGATAGAGAGCACTAGGGATTCAAGGAAGAGTCTAGGACTGCTCAAAATGCTCTTAGGAAGCTCTCTGCAAAGTTTAAATAAATGGAGAAGAGTATACTCTCCTCCCTAAGTGAACCAAGGGCTGAAATTAGCTCAGCCTTTGGCAGTCGTCTGGCTGGGGTAGGTGGCTGGAGGTAGTAGTGGACTGTTGAGGTCGAGGTGCATGAGAGGCTGACGTAGTTGCATGGGCTGGCATTGGGTGTACCTTCTCCTCCAAGTGAACCAATGGAGAACCAAGGCTGAAACCAATAATCTTGAGTTAGGTTAAGTCAGTGGTCCTAATGCCCAAGAATGACCAAAGGTGGCTTCCAAGGCTTGGAGTGGGAGAACCCCTCCAAACGAGAATTTTATCCTATTTGGGTGGGTTTTGGTTCAAGGGTTTTGACCCAAACTAGGTCCACCATGGGTTGGGTCCACTTGGGCTAGCCCATGGTGACCCAAGGATGAGCCATGTCAAGTTTGGTTGAGTTTAGGCTTGGTTTGATATGGTTTGGCTCAATTTAATCCATATAGGTCAAATTGAATTCAATTGAGCTAGGTTGACCAATTAGTCAAATTGAGTCAAACCAAGGATTTGGGTATGTTCAAATGATCATTTGGAATTTGGAATGTATTGGTTCAATTGATTTAGTTTAATTTGAAGTGGATTTGATTTTGGCTCATATGGGTTCACTTAATCCAAATGGGCTAAGTTGATCAGTTTGGTCAAATTGGCTAAATTGGCTTTGGAAGAAGGTTGGTTTAGGTTCAATTGATCATTTGAGAATGATTGTAAGTGTTGGTTTGAATTAATTTAGATTTGGGAATGATTTAGTGCAATTGGACCCTATAGGTCAATTTAGGCTAAATGAGTCAATTATGTTAGGTTAACCAAATTGGAAGGTTAAATCATGTTCAATAGTTTATGATTGACTAGAGGTATTGGTTGTAATCAATTTGGTTTAGGATTTGATTTGACTCAATTTGGCCCTTTAGGTCAAATTGGATCAATTTGGGTAAAAGACCAAATTGGCTTGGTTTGGTTCAATTGGTGGTTGAGTCATATTCAATACTCAATTTATGATTGATAAAATCATTGATTGCAATTGATTGGACTTGGAATGAGATTTAGTTTATGTTGGTCCATATGGGTTAATTGTGTCAACTTAGATCAAGTGATCAAATTGATTTAGTTTGACTCAATTGATTGTAATTAGGCAATCAAGGATGATCAACAATCATTATCAAGGATATCATATGGGTTGAATTGAAGTTTGAGTCAATTTGGTCATTTAGGCCACTTTGGGTCAAGTGAACTAATTGGGTTAATTGAGTTGAATTGGATTGAATTTGGTGTTGAGAAGAGTTCAATGATGGATATAGAGTTGATTGGTAGCCTTGATTATAATTGATTTGGGTTTGATTAGATTTTGGCTCATTTGGACCTTTTTGGTCAAATGTGCTAACTTGGGTTAATTGGATTCATTTGATTCAATTGGTTTGATTGTAAGTATTGGAGGGGTTTGAAATGATCTATTTAATGGTTGTAGTGCTTTTGTGACAATCAAATAGGATTTGGTTTGCTTGAATAGGTTTTGGGTTTGATCTATAGGATCATGGTGGAATTAACTTAAGTTAGGGCTTAAGCCAATTTGGCTTGGAGCTTGGATAGGAAACAAAATTCAATTAAGGTTGGTTGTGTTAGCTTGAAGTTGGTTTTGGATGAGTGGACAAGCATGGGTCTTGATTTATGCCATAGGATAGGTAAGACTTATTTGTCCTAAGGCATATCCTAAGCTTAGGGTATGCCTTCCTAAATCTCTAGGCTTGGGTTTAGTGTTCCCTTAGCCACTAGAGGTGTCCTATGACTAGGAAAATCCAAGTTTCTAGAAGGTTCCTAAGTCTAAGATTTGGAAGGTGAATCCTTACTCTAAAAGTGAGGTCAATAATATTTTATTTTTATTTTTATTCTTTTATTCTCTTACTTTTAATTTACTTAAGTCCTTTGTCACATCTCTAATTTCCTCTAAGACTAGCCATCACTCATCCAAAGATCCACATAAAGCTCTTGGCTAAATTAAACAAGACTAAGACCTAATCTCTATCTCTACCTATCGACACCCTTATAAACTTCACCTCTAAATCATTTAGTTCACATCTTGAGTTGGACATCCCTCATTATTTTGAGCCAGTTACCCACCTAAAACCCATTTTCTAAATAAATCTTTCAAATCAACCCAAATTAGCTCAATCTAAGATATTTTTATAAGTTTTACTAAATAATAATAATAAAATCATTAAAATTTTACAAAAACTTCAAATCTTATATTTAGACATTAATCTAAATATTATAGTATTTTTCTACTTGTAATCTTAACAAAGGCTACTCATCACCTTCATATTTAGTATCAGAGCAAAATTTATGATGAAGAATATTTTTATGATGACTTCCTCAACAAGAGGATTTTTTAATGGTGAACTTGCATCTAAAATGCTCGTGATTCACTTTAGTGAACTTGATGTTAGTTAATCCCTTTTTATGATAGTCTTACCATATATTAATTGCATAGATATTTGACATATTTTTTATAAATCTATGGTGCTGGCATAAAATCTAATTTAGTGAGTTCCACCATATAACCTAATCAATATCCCCATTGTGAACTTATCTAAACATATTTTCTTGAGTAAAAACCTTAGTAAGGGAGTGATCAACTTTAAGAAAATTGAACCTTACCTTGGTGAATAAAATTATGTAACCTTCTTTAATTTTTATGTTAATTATTTATGATAAAACTAATTATTTATTTATCATAATTTCAAATAATTTGCAATCTTAAGAACTTAAGGCTGATTAACTTTAAGCATTTTTTTCATTCAAAATTGTATGCATAGTAATATATGTGTATAAAACTTGGTGTTTTTTAGGCTAAAGAAAACTTGATAAAAAGGTCTAAACTACTTAAAGAGAGCTTGGGACATAAATAGTCTTTGTACTCCTTCTTCACTTGAAAGTTCTTTTAGCTTGGATCTTACTTTATTTGTGCATCTATATTTCCCTCTCATCTTTCTTTTGACATTTTAAAATTATCTCATGGCACCTAAATTAGTCACCCAAGACTATATCAAAAACTTAACTCGATTAGTGGATGTACTAGACCTTAGGATCCATGACAATGAAGTAAGAACTAAAGAATTGTTTGAAAAGAGTAATGCTCAAATGCTTGAATTTAAATAACAAATATAAGCCATAATAAATTAACTACAAATTATCAAATATTATGCCCCACCTCTTGTACCCATCCACAATCTTGAAGAAGAAGAATCCTACTTAGACTTAGGGGATGAACAACCCATTAGAAGATCGTCATCTAATAAGAAAATAAAAAGGAGAGACCAATATAAAAAATATATTTAAAATTTTGATGACCCATCTTGAAGAATTAAAATTGAAGCACCCATTTATGATGCAATCCATGACCCAAATAAAATTTTAGATTAGTTTGTTTAAATGCATGAATTTTTTTATTAACATAAAATAAATTATTACTAAAGAGTAACTTTTGTTAAGATGAAGTGGGTTGAACATGCTAAAACTTATTAGATGAATACACTTTTCAAAGAACAAAGGTTAGGTAAGACCAACCTAAAATGGATAAAAATGAAGAAAATACTTAGAGCTAATTATTATCCTAGGCACTATGATAAAAAGTTATTTAGACAATTACTTACTTTTAGACAAGATAATATTCATGTAACTAAATAATTTAAATACTTTTAAAAACCTATTATTTAAAGCTGAATGTTCTAGTAATGATTGACAATTTGCTAGTAAATTTGTCATTAGACTTAAAAACTAAATTAGAAATAAAGTTGAACTATTTGACCTTCAAATATCAGAGAAAGCTTTTCATTATGCTTTATTAGTTCAATAACAAAAAATCACTTTTATCTCAAGATTAAAGAGTTATATAACTTCACCCAAAGTTCCTAATGATGGACCTCCAAAAACTTTAAGGATATAATATGTTTTAAAAGTCATAAGAAATGGCATATGCAAAATTAATGCAAAGTTGAAATCCTATTTTTAGAGGAAAGAACGAGTAAATAATAACTAATTAGAAGAAGTTTATGATGACACACCACTATCAGATGAAGAATTTCTAGATAAATCTCACATCAATATGATAGGATGCCTTACATTAGCTAAGAATGACGTTGAAGATTGAAAAATAAGTTTAGTATGCATGTTGTGTGTAATGAAAACAAAAAATATATAAGTTAGTCATAGATAGGGGAAATGTTATTTTTACTCACACAATTACTAGAGCCAACTTAAAAACTAAACCTCACTGAACCCTTTCATGTTAGTTGGGTCAACCATATCTCTCTCCCCATCACCAATAAATGTTTAGTTCACATTAAAATTGATAGTTATAAAGATCAAATTTGATCTGATGTCCTCTATATAGACATTACTCATATTTTATTGGGATGACCTTGGTTATATGATTTGATGTAATTTATCATTATAGAGAACACTTATATTTTTAAGCACAATAACAAAATAATCAAACTTTATTTGGCAAGCCATAAAGAAAACACAACCTATGGCACACAATAAGTCCACCTCTAACTTTCTATCAAAACTCATAATTAAGAAAGGATCCAAACTCAAGTCATTGTGATAGAAAATCCTATTTATAGGGGTAATTCTACTATTTTAAATTTTAATCCTATCTCAAATATTTTATCTACTTTCTTAACTCTTAAAATAAAGACTATAAAATTTGAATTTTTTTTAAAAAAGAGCTTTCAAATTAAAGCTATATGTTAAAGTAGTCACCCTAGATTTTATTAATATCACATACTTAATAAGATCACATCCTTTCTTTTGAAGTTAGTAATGTGTCACTTAATAAGCTTCCTAATGAACTATCTCCTCTAAGAACTATTCAATATGCCATTGACTTAATTCCAAGTTCCCAATTTTTCAACCTACCATAATATAGATGAATCCCACTGAACATACGAATTAAGAGACAAGTTGAGGAGTTACTTAAGCCTTAGTTTTTGTGCAATATCTACCTTAATAACCCTTTAAAATGATTAGACATGGTGAATGTGTGTCAATAATCAAGCCATAAATAATATTATACTTAAGTACAATTTTTATATTCCACTTTTAATTGTCATAATATATTTAATCTTGAGAGTTAATATTTTCTCTAAAATTGATTTTAAAAATGATAATTTCAAATTAGGATCTGATCAGGAGATGAATGACAAATAGGTTTTAAGGTCTTTGATGGACTTTGTGAGTGGTTAGTCATGTCATTTATACTCACAAATATCCTTTGCACATTCATAAGAATAATGAATACATTCCTTAAGCCCTTTATAGAAACTTTCTAGTTATGTATTTTAATGACAATTTAATTTTTAGCTCAAACAAAATAGGTCACTTGCATCATCATAGATAAATTTTTAAAACCCTTAGAAATAAGAAGTTATACATCAATTTGAAGATATTTTTTTCTTATATATTGATGTTCCTTTTTAGAGATTCATTGTTTCTACAAGTGCCATAAAGCCTAACACAACTTAAGTTAAAGTGATCTTAGATTTGTCAACATCTAAGAGTTTCACTAATGATAGTTTAGCCACCTTTTATAGATAATTTATAAAAAATCATAACACTATTTTTAGCTTTAATTACTAACTTACTGACGTTAGATCAAATTTGTTGGACCTTTATTGTTCAAAACCCTTAAATAAAATTAAGATTTTAATAATTTTTGCCTGTATCCTTGAGTTTTCTGATTTTTCTTAACTTTTGAAGTGACTAATGATGCATCTAGAGTTAAAATTTGTTGAATATTAAGTGAAGAAAATAATCTTATTACTTTCTTCATTAAAATGTTAAATGAGTCAAAATAATGATATTTGACACTAGCGACACTATATATTACAAAGAGAGTTCGTTCTTAACTCGATCATCATGCTTCAAATTTATAAACACCTAATGAAAGTTAAGTCATAGACATTCCAAATGGGCATAATTTCTTCAATATTATTCTTTTATCTTTAAACATAACCTGGAAATGAAAATAAGCTTGTTGATGCCCTATCATGAGTAACCTTGAATATCTCTTTTTTAAAACTTAAAAATATTAGGTTTTGAATGAATTCAAGATGAGTACACAATTTAACCTAATTTTCAATTAATCTATACTTCGAACTTAAATGAACTTATAACTTTAAAGGGATATTTTCTATCATTAATTAGTATCTTTATATATATATATATATTGCATCCCTAAATCCTTTCTTAGAAAATTTTGATTGCTAAATTATATTCTAGAGGAATTGTTGGTCATTTTGAAAAATAAAAGATAATTTGTTTAATGAAAAATCAATTTTTTTTTTGGCCATCTCTTAAGGGGATGTTCAAAACTTGTGGCTTAATGTCTAACTTGTAAACAAGCTAAAACCACTAAACTAAAATCAGGATAATATTTTCTTTAAATTAGCATATTCACTTCTTTTTAATGAGTATTGGAGAAAGCTTAGACCTCTCTTTTTATCCAAACAAGAAGTCACTACTCTAACTCACAACTAATTAACTAAGTAAACACAAACTCTTAAGATCATCACGGTTCATTATAAACACAAACCATAGTTCTCGCAATAGTTACAAATAAAACTTTAGGGAATATAAGCTATTAGCGAAGGAAGAAGAAAATATTAAGTGCACATTCTTATGAAAAAAAAAATCTCATTTAAGGTTTTCAAATCAAAATAAAAAGGTCTTTTAAATTAGAAAATCTTCACTTTCATCTCTCTCTCTCTCTCTCTCTTTATTTTTTGTTTATCATATTTTATGGTCTTAAAGAAAACATTAAATAAAAAGCCCTAATTATGAAAAATAATTTAATAAATGATATATAGTACAATCCATATTGTACATCATGATCACTTCAACATGAATTGTATCTCACGAATGCTTAATTTTAGCTATTTAAGTAAATTAATAGTAAGAATTTTCAATTAACGGAATTATAAATATTAAAGATGTAATTTATCTAATTGAATAGTACTAAGTATATAGTATGATTAATCAACATTATATGATATGGTTAGTTTACTTTTTTTAAATTATATGATTAAAATTATCTGAGAATTCATATTAAAGTATATTATATACTATGATATATATCATGTATTGCAATCAACTAGGATTAATTTGTCTTAACATGTATTTTGTAAAGTTTAATTTCAGCATAAGCCTTATCTATATGCATTATCTTTTAATCATTATACCTAAACACACATAATAAAATTCAATTAAAAATAAATAAATAAAAAAACAATTGCCTTTGACTTCATAGCTCCATAATTAATTTTAGTTAGCTTGATTTTCTTAACTTACTAGAATTTTGATTTGATTTGTTCATTGATATGCTTTGCTTATTTAAGCTATGAATAATCTTGAGTCATGATTGTCTTCGTTAAAATGTACCTACAAATAAGAATTCTCTTCTTGTATATACCCATAATATTAGTTCTAAAATACATATGCAAGAATATGTTAGTAAAATGCATGTACAAAAATATGCCAGGAATATTTATCATTATTAAAAATACTAATGATCAAGCAATTATGGTCAAGAGATTGTGGTTGAGTAATCATAGCTACCAACAATGATTATTAGTGTTAATCATTGGGTGGAGCTCTCTCCAACTCCAAGCAAAGGTATAGGCACCTTCCATGTGATGAAGAAGAGAAATTTATAGATTTTAAAGAATTATTTTAATTATTGTAGCTAAAATTTCAAAATATATCATCAGATAGTCCATATCGATCCATTTGATTATACAAGATTTATTTAAGCATTTAAATCTCTTAATGACATCATATTTTAGTGATCATAAACTCATTGTATCCACTTTAATAATATGTTTATTTTACCTATAAGTGCTTAAGATTTAAAAAAGTATGAAGCTTATATTCATACATTAAGTGTTTGATTTTTGCAGCATTTACACTTAAATCAAGGTATTTTTTGATGTTATTATCTCCATCTCATTAAAATATTAATTTTAACCATAATTTTATAAAATAGAAGTTCAAATGGTTAGAAAATTGATGTCAAAGGTTTATAATTCATGTATCTGCATTATGATCCATACTTGATTGCATGAATTTTCTGGTAGCATATCAAATTTAACCCTTAAATAAATTTAGTTTAATTTATTAATAATTTACATAATCAAGCTTATGGCACATGATGAGATTGGTGGAGATTCATAATCAATTTATAAAGGCTTGTTAATGTCAATGGTGATATATTAAATTAATTATCCAAAATCTCAAAAATACTTTAAGTTTATAGAGTGGCATATACCCTTGTGGTGTTTTAATTTGGAATCGTAGGGACACCACACAGATCTTAGGGGGTACTTACTGAAATAATTGAGTGCGACATTCAAGAACTCGTAGGATAGAAACATCATCCTAAAATGGACTCAATCATCTAATAATGACTCTAAGACATATGGGTTTACATATATACTAGAGATCTTTTCTCTACTTTTACATGGATAAGTAAAGTAAGATTTATTTTATGATAAGTTCTTTAGTTTCTTATCAAGCAAGCTTCTATAGTTAATTACATCTTAGAAAATAAGAATTTTCTAAGAAGACTCTTGATTAAAGTAGTCAACTAATATCTCCAAAGATTACGAAGCTAGACTATCAAAGGATTGTTGTTATTGAAAATCAAATGAGATTGTTCAAATAAAAAAACTTCTTTATGGATTTCAAAGGAGAATAAATATAAAGCATTCAAGATACTAAGAAGTCTAGTAGATGCTTCAGTCTACCCTATAGAAAGGCTTTACATTTTTGAAAGAGAATTTATTTTTTTATTTGAGTTAAAATTTTATTAGAAAGTTAGGTCTCACATTCCAACAACACAATATTATAAAAATGCCTAAGAGGTGAGGACTTATACTGTAACAAGAAAGAAACAAGCCACCTCAAAACCTACATCTAGAGTATGATAGCACAAGCTAAGAGCTCGACCTAATTCTATTCAGGAATGTGATATATTGATTCACTTCCACTAGGGAGAGTATCTCTACTCTTTTGAACTTATAATTGCTTGGAGTGGCTGCCAACCAACACCTCCTACAATTTAAAATAATGTGAGCTAGTCATATATAAATGTAAGATAGCTAGGCTATTGTAAATTAGAAAAGAGTCTAAAATCTTAAACTTACTCCAAGAGACTAGATCATGATTGGTGTGCAAATTATGACCTACGATAATGCAATAAAACTTACATATTTTTATTTCATTTTTGACTCAAACTTGGGAGGATTTATGTATAAATGCATGATGAAAGTATATTATGGGCTAAATCAGATAGAAGGGCTATTCTCCACTACAAGGGATAGTCCTCACAGGTCAAGCATATCCCCTATCATGCAAGAATGTAGATCCCTTATTTTTAAGAGTGAGACAATATGCATAGGTACAATGTTAGAATGTACAACATCCAACTAAGGAGTTGTTAAATCTTTTATTATCTTGATTAAAAGCTTAGGCTTTAAGATAAGATTATGAGTTGATTAAAATTTAGTTAAAGTTATTAATAGAAGTAAAAATAATTTTAATTTTATCCTAAAGAGTCTATCTTATTCAAGCCACACATCAAACATACACACTTTAAGAAACCTATGAAAAGCATGCCATTTCTATTACGCACTATAAAAACAATAATTAAATATTTGAATTTCGTAAAAGAATAAAAAGGCGGTGTAGCCAAGTATCGTCATACACCTCAAAAAAGAAAAGAAATTTGGTAGCCGAGCTCTACCTTTATACAACTCAGATTACAATTAAAATTATAATAAAGTCAAAGCTATGAGGGTCTTCAATTCTTCTTCATCTTTACTTTTGGATTTGAACACCCAGGCTTCACATGGCCTCCCATGTCCTTACCATCTAGCCACTACTCATCCTAAAACCCATGCCACTAATCTTAATCCCATTGCAAAAATTATAGTTTTATGAAAAATCAAATCTAACTATACATGCAAAATAGATGTTAGCTAAACAAATACACAAGTCAATCAATTATATTTCACATATTTGAGCTTAGCACCCTACACTTGAGTAACCAAGCTCGCTTGTCTTAATTAGATTGTGCTTAGGGACTTAAGCAACACTTGCAAGTAAAAAGACATTTTTATAACTTATTATTACAGCGATCCCTTAAATATAATCCCCTACATAAAATATTATTAGGCTAGTGACAACCTAACATCTAGTCTACACACACGGAATCCTACTATCTAGTTTAAAATATTACATCACAAAATAAAACATATCACCATAATAATCACCGGCCTAACCTAATACTATGATCAGTGACTTAGTAGTCTAATGTTTGTGCTATAACTAGAGTGTGGTAAGTCTCACTTAGGCAATAAGATTGAGATTTTCTAGTGTTTGAATGTTTAAACTCCTTATTAAAGGTGGTTACACTTCAACTAGTTTAAAACTTTAACTGAGTTTCAAATCACATATTTTCTATTATCTTTTACTTATAATTTATCATTGTAAAGAGAAGAAAGAGAGTTGAACCACTTTAATCCCTACCTTAAGTTGATTCTAAGAGATGAATTTATGATTTATAAATTTTTTTTAGTTTTCTTAATGAATCATGAATTTCAATCAATCCTATTTTGAATTTGACTTAATAAATTTTTTTTAAACATGAAAGACATCTTGAGGCTAATGTAGCTAGGTCACCATCAAATGTATAATGCTTTATTATTTTAGTCTCATTATCAATAACACTACAATCTCATTTCATTTTACTTCACTTTAATTTAATATGTATACATATATCTTATACATATTTTGGCATACTTAAGCATGGATATGCATAAATTTTGTAACAAAAGAATCTCACTTTATGCATAAAAGTGTGTAAGAAAGCTATGCAAGTACGCACCTTTATTAAATTCAAAAACTGAGATTATCTAAGACCTTTTTGAGGCTATTTAAAGCCTCATATTCTCGGGATATCCAGACTATATACTTGCAAATTAAAACACACATGTACTTTACATATTCATTTTGACACACCTAAACACAAATATACATAAATTTTGTATCAAAGGAAATCTCACTTCATATTTAATCATATGTATACAAGTATGTAAGAGAGCTATGCAAGTACAGTGCCTTTGTTAAACTAGGAAAATGAGATTATCTAAGATCTCCTTAGGGCTGCTTAAAGCTTCATGTTCCCGGGATGTCCATAATATATACTTGCAAGTTCAAACACACATGCCTGCATATGTGGATACGAAATGAAATCATAAAAAGTTGTAGGTTATTATCTTATGACAAATGAATTTTTATTTGAGTTTTATTACTTACAATACTGACTTGCAAACATAAAGATTGCTTTATAATTATTGAAAGTTACAACCTAATTTTTACTTAAAGGTTAAAAAAACTTGAGATTTATATTATGATAATAGCCACACTATATAGTTGATCACATTATGCAATTAGATGTAACTTTATTTTGTTAAATTTAAAACATGAATCTATGAAACATATAGCATGAAAACTTATGATAATCGAAATAAGACAATTAAATATCATCAAATGACATACTTAGCTTCATTAGAACCCAAGGATAATCATATTAAATAAACATAACTTAAGCCTAATCAATTTTTTTTAAAGATTTAAGTTTTGTGTTTTGAATTATTTAACCCCAAAGAAGAGAAGAAATATCAATTTATTTAACCCATACCCATGTTGATTAGTTAATGAATTAAAAAAAAGAAGAAATTAAGTAAGTTTTATGACTTAATTTGATGTAATTCATTAGCAAGTCTATTAGTCACCCTTCTAAAGAGTCCCTTAATTTAATTAACCATTAAGCAAGGGCCTATGAAACAAGATGATATAATTGAAAATAAATTTAGTGATGTCTTAAAGATTCTAATATAATTAGGCCCATGCTTAAATGATTAATTGAATTAAGTGGATTAAGCTAATTACATTCATGATTTCCCAAACCTATGGAAAATCATAATTTCATTAAAACCCTTATGTTAACTATGCACATAAGAAAGATCAATTAAATTAATCTTCTTGTCACTAATTATGATGGTGTAATTTTTCTTTATTTTAATGTTCTCTCTCTTTTATTTTATTTAATTATTTAATCATTTAATTAAAGGATTTAAGGATGATTTTGAGGAAACAATTAGGAAGGGAGGTCCTAATTATTTCTCTTGATCAACTTACTGTTATGATGATTAAATAACCTTCCCTAATCAATTTCATAATTTTTGTAATTTTAATAATTATTAAATTACTCAAAAGGCATAATTGGACCTCAAAACTATGATTTTTCTAAACTACTTAGCAAATTAATCCAAAAAAAATTATGGAAGGCAAATGTCATCCCATGTATCCAACATGTTAATTTTCAAATTAATTAACCATATGATTAGGACTTAATTAAGATAATTAGTTGAAATTTCAAACCCTAAATAGTCACTATTCATTAGATGAAACTAAAAGATTTTATTTTTTAGATTCTCCTCTGTTTAAGCTTTCCATAGAGGGTTTATTTGTATTTTTTATTTTTATATAATTAGTTATAAATTTTTAAATTTTTGGCTAATTAATCAATTTTAACCATAATTAAATGATTTACATAGTCGGTGCCATGTGGATGCAGATGCTGCAATGCTCTCCACATGGCGCCACAGGATTTGCTATTTAATATGTCTGACATGATAGCTGACTCAGCGATGACGGACGTAATTTTGTCTCGGCTATTCGATCTTGGATCAAACCGTCGAGATTAATCCCATGATTTTAAAGAAAATAAATCAAAAAATATAATGTGATTAATCACAAGCATCTGTTTTAATCATGCAGAATGGACAATTGATGATTTGTCATCCCACAAGCATCAGAAGTTAGACATTGTCCGCCTTCTGTCACTCAACTTGAGCTCACCGGAGCTCGTTCAATGGTAGAAATGATTTCAAAATGATTAGGAGCGAAATTTAAGAAGATCCTATGATGGGATTCACACGAAATTGATTTCTTTCACAAAAGGCTAATAATCCTATGGATTTCTACAATTTTCCAGATTTTTCCTTGTCGGAGCTCAAGACTAGTGGTCCATAGACTAAGGTAGCTTCATCTTGAAGTGATAAAGCCTTGTTGAGAAGCCCGAGAGTTGCCTCCCGATCGGTTGCTCTATGGACCAAATGTCGCTGTAGAACTTGATGGAGTTGGTCTTGAGATGATTTCTGGTGCTTGAATTGATTGGGAATTGATTTATCTTAGCTCATTGATGCTAGAGGAAGGTGTGAGAAGAATTAATTTGGGTTTGGTGACTTTAAACAGAGAGGAGGCTTGGGTTCAAGTGGAGCTTGGTCTCGCCAGTGAAGAGAGGCACTAGGGAGCTTAGGAATGCTTGGGGTCTGCTTGGGATGCTTTGTGGAGTGTGCATGTTGAGTTTAAATCAGATAGGAGTGGAATACTTCCTTCCTAAGTGAAACAAGCCATGGGATTGGTTTGGCAGTCGTTCGACAGGAATGAGTGGCCAAAGATAGCAGGGGACTGGTGATGTAGATGTGCTTGATTAGTTGAGGGAGCTTAGTGGTCTGCCAGGAGTGTACACCTTTTTTGAGGTGGACCAATGGCCGGCTAATGGGAGGTGGTCCTCTCCTTGGTCAAATACTGAACCCAAAAAACTTAGCTTAGGTTGGGTCAATGGGCCTATATCCAAAGAGGGCAAAAGTTGCCCACCAAGGGGCAGGGATGTGGATAGGCATTCTAAATGGGAATTTTGTCTTATTTGGAACCCTTGGTTCACTTGGATTGAACCAAATCAGGTTCACCATGGATTGGATCCACTTGGGTAGGTCAATGGGGACCCAAGAATGAGTCATGCTAAGTTTGGTTGGGTTTGAACTTAATTTGATTATGTTTGGCTCAATTTGACCTACATAGATCAATTTGAGTTCAAATAGGTTAGGTTGATCAATTGATCAAATTTGGTCAAGAGGGCACTTGGGTTATGTTCACTTGGTCATTTGAAATGCATTGGTGCAATTAGTTTGACCTAATTTGAAGTGAATTTGAGTTCAATTATTTTGGGTTTATTTAGGTCAAATGGATTAAGTTGACAAATTTGGTAAAATTGGTAAAATTGGTCAAATTGGTTTGAGTGGAAGTTTGGTTCATGTTTGAATGATCATTTGAGATTGATTGTAGGTATTGATTTGAATTAATATGAGATTTGAATCAACTTGATCCTTTAGGACAAATTGAGTCAAATGGGTCAATTGGGTTCATTTGATCAAATTGGCTTCAATTGGTGGTTGGATTGTGTTCAACACTCAATTCATGATTGATTAAATTCATTGGTTGCAATCAATTTGAATTATAATGGGATTTGGTTCACTTTGACCAATTAGGTCAAATTGGGTCAAATAGGTCAAGTGACCAAATTGGCTTAGCTAAGCTTAATTGGATGTAATTGAATGATCAATAGTGATCAACAATCATTTTGGAAGAGTGAGTTGGTTTGGTTCAATTGAGGTTTGATTGAAGTTTAGCTCAATTGGGTCATTTAGGTCAATTTGGGTTGGATAGATAAATTTGGTTGATTGGGTATAATTGAGGCTATATGAAGGTTGGGATATATCCAATGTTGGATTTGGAGTTGAGGGAGGCTTTGATCTTAATTGATTTGAGCTATATTGAATTTTGGCCCATTTGAATCCTTTAGGTCAAATGGGTCAACTTGGATCAATAGAGTTGGTTGGTTTGATTGAGTGGATTAGATAGGTTATGATGTTTGATAAGATGCTTGGAACAAAAAAGGAATTTGGATTGGTTTATTCAAACTGAATTGGGTTTGATCTTAAGGAATTCAAATGGGCCAACTTAGGTTAAGACAAGTTGATTTGGCTTGATTCAATTGGATTATGATCAAAATTTAATCATGTTGAATTGGAGTGCAAAGAATTTTGGATATGTTGAGTTTCAATCAAGTTAGTTTGATTTTGAAGAATTTAAATAAGTTAGGTTAGGTTGAGTCAACATAGCCCATTTAGCCAAGTTAAGCCTCTGATGGATCAAATTGAGCCAAAATTGATTTTGCATTTGGATTGGAGCTTGGATTGTATTCATTTGATTTGGATTTAGTTAATTGATCGATCACAAACTTTGGTTGAGTCTTAGAGTAGGTAAGGATTCACTTCTCCTAAGGTAAGCTCTAATTCTAGGGTTGTACCCTATGAGTCTCTAGGCTTGCGTTTGATGTTCCCATAATCACTAGAAGTGTTATAGCACTAGGAAACTCTTAGTATCTAGAAGATTGATAAATCTAGGGTAAAAGTAATTAACCTCACTCCATAAGTGAGGTCAACCGTCCTTAATGAAAACTTATTAAATTTATAAAGATCTATTATAAATTTTAATGAAGACCCATAAATTAAGTCACTTTTCATAAATTGTTTTTCAAATTTTTTACATATAAGTTTGTAAAAGATTTTTTTTAATACTTCAAATGGAGCTTTACAACAATATAAAATTTATAGCTAACTTTTGATATATTAAATAATATAATATGGTAATGAGATTTTTAGATGCTTTTTGTAGCTTAGTTATATTTTTATTTATTTTATTGCTAACTTGCTTTGATTCCTCATTTTCATGTAATTCTTATAAATGAAGAAAAAATAATATATTTTTATACTAAGTAGTTATCTTTATATATTAGAAAGTCTTCTAGATGACTTAGCTTGTATATCCACACAAATCATTATATTAAATTCCTTAATATAGTTATTATTATCAATTTCAAGTATCTAATAAAGTCTTATGAGATTAATGGGTAACACTTCTTGGATTGGAAGAGGTCACCATGGATAGCAATAATAGTGTCTACAAATAAAAATTTGATGGATGGATGCTTATCTAATATAATGGCTTTGAATGATTTAAGGAATATTCTTCCAAACATCCTATTATAAGAAGATGGAACTAGAATGCAAAAAAGTACTATCTATCAATAATCATAGTAGTCATTTTTCGTTTAAATGTTCCTTTAGGGATCTCTTTGTCTTTCTCTCAAATTTGATTAAAGACCACTCAATAGATTGAAGGTTTTGGGATGGGTTCCCACTTTATTAATAAGGTTGGAAAAGACAACATTTATATAAGAACTTGTGTCAATCAATATTCTTATGCAATCAAAGTAGTTAATGATGGTTGAAATAACTATGATGTCATAATAAATGTTTAGGAAAGATGGAAAGCCACTATTTGTGAATGGCAATGAGGGAGTACTAGAACTTTTGAGAGGACCTTGAACTTACTGTGGCACTTGAGATTATGTTGGAAAGATGCAGTATGGTATCAAAAACTTCTTTTGCAAATTTTGTCTTACTTCATCAAGTGATTCTATTGTGTTAACACATTGATTAAATAAATTAATTCTTCTAAATTTTTTATTGTCATTACACATGTTAAGATGGTCATATTAGAACCTCCAGTTCTTCTTAGGGTTAAACTTTGCTTTGAATCTAGGCTACTCGATTTGAGTCATGTTATCCTCAGTATTGATAAACTTTAAAATTTTTTTAAAGTCCCTCATGATTAGTAGAGGATTCTCGGTGTGAGATATTTGAAAGTACTAGGGCACAGGCAAAGTAAAGGTAGCTTTAGCCATGTTCTTTCCATTATAAATGACATTGTGTGTTATTTTATTGAAATAATATAAATAATTTTGGAGGGATTCCTTCTCCTTCTATTAGATATAAAATAGAGATTAATGCCATTTGCTTAATGTCTTTTTCATCATAAAATATGAGCAAATAAAGATATAAAAATGCTTCAAAGGAATTGATTTTAAAGGGAGGCAATAGTACAATTGACAGTAGAAATTACAAGAAAATTTGTGTGTGTACATTGATAATCACAATTTATAAAATAATTTATATGTAATGTCCAGAATAATATTTTGAAGCTTTTCTTATTTTATAGTAATTTCTGTTTGGCTCAATGTACTTATAAAAAATATACAAAATGCTATACAACATAAAATACCAAGTAAAAATGTTATTTTTCTATATAAATTTGTTCAATACAATTCATTCTATAACATATAAAAAATTATATGGTGAAAAATTTGTAAATCTTCGTAAATCTGAGTTTGTACAAAATTCAACTAAATAAAATGATAAACACACACACAAATGATGAAATTGAAACTAGGTAAACAGTAGCTTACTTAGAGCTAGACAATTTTTTCAACTGACCCAATAGATGAAATTGGCTCTATGACCCCAGACTGTACTTCCTCATGCAAATGGTGGAGGGAGATATTTATAAAAATATATTTTTTATTTTTTTGAAAAGGATATGTTTGGTAATTATTCAAATTATTTTATTTTTATTAACACTTTTAATATATTCATTTAAATCTTGAAATCTACAGGCCTAAAAATTATGAAAAATAATCAATAAATTAAAAATTATGTTTAGAATACACTAGTGAAATAGTTTACAAAAGATACCAGATGGTTCCAGAAAATCTACTTTTACGAAGATATACAAATTTCTTAATGAAGACAATTCCAATAAGAAATTTTTTATTTTTGTACTTATGATGCTCATAAAAATAGATAAAAATATACTTAAAATAAGGTCAAGAGTGATCTAGAATATAATGAAGATGGCTTGTGAATTGGGCATAAATTTATCTTGAAAAATTAATTAAATATAATAAGGTAAAATTTGACGTACAAATTCTATCCAATCAAAATTATGAAAATTTATAAATAAACTAAACATAAAATTAACTCCAAAACTTAAAGAAAATAAGCGGTCATCAAATTAATATGCAAGTCTTACTAGGTCAAATTATTATAGAATCAGTTGTCACATAAGTAATAGAAGGAGATGCGTGATGTAGAGTCATTGGAGGGGAATGATATTGAAGAGTTAAAATTTATTATAATATTATTGCACAATTTTAATGATCGGTGGTAGAAATCTTTATTAGGTTCAATATTTCTTAGTTGGCAAGCATAAATGTTTAGGGTGATTTCTAGTTAAATATAATCATAAATTCATATTTGATCCTCTTAAATTCTTTGCCTTTTAATGAATATAATGGGTTAAGGTAAATAAAATCTTCTTAGAATAAGATGAAGGTTCCTAAGTTTGAGAAGATATTTTTCAAAAATGGCAATGATTTCCTAATGATTTTAGAATTTATAGTACAATTTCTATGTCATATGTAGTGTTGAGATATAACCATTTGAAATACATATAAATTGAAGAGTATATATGACCTAAATCACATATAGTGCATAAGAGAAAGAAATCAATTGAATACAATCCCTTAAGTATATCATAAAATTAGTAAGATCAAACTTAAAATCAAATAATTCATTACCTCTTCAATAAAAAATAGTATAATTTCAAACTTTTTAAGGATAATTATGCACATAATTCTTACACTTCTATTTCTTTTTTTTTCTTTTTAATTATCATCCAAATTTTAAAATTGATTATAAAGTCTCATGTATTTTTTGTTTTTGTCAAATTTTAAGTAATTTGATTGTGGTATACAACTATATAGATTCAATAATTCATAAGAATGATATAGATGCTATTTTTTAAGAACAATATAACCTTGGTTATATCATTGGCCAAAATCTACTAAAATGAGCATTTTGTCTTACTTTAGATGAAGGCAAATGATCATTTTAATTCATTTGAGTTAAATTTTCTCAATTGATTAGGTTATTGTATGAGCCCTAGGTTAGCTCTCCAAAGTTAGGTTTTTAATTTTTTGAAAATGTTAATGTGAAAAAAGATAAATACATGCTTTGAAAATGATTGTATCTCTAAAAATTATATTTTATAATTTAGAAAGATTTACATGCATATCACATAATTCTTATGTATTTACATATCTAATATCTGAAGTTAAATATTTACTTATTTAATACTTTATTATACTTAAAAGATGTATTTTACTTTTAAACAATGAATGATGATGATATTTTTGATATGATATTGAAGATTGAGATGATATATATATATATATATATATATATATTAAAGTTTAGGTATTAGATATATAAATATATGAGACTTATGTGATATATATGTAAATTCTCCTATAATTTATTACTCATTATTTAAAAAATATAGGGGGATTTATATACATACCACACAATTCTTATATATTTACCTATATGATGCATAAACTTCAATTTTTATATATTTAACATCCCAATTTTTAATATCACATAAAAATTACTATTATAAGTCACTTTTTAAAAGTGAAATATATAGTTTTAAGCATAGAAAAGTTTTAGATAAGTAAATGTTTAATTTTAGATATTAGATATGTAAATATATAAGAATTATGTCATATGTATGTAAATCTTTCAAAAATATAATATCTTATAAAAAAAAAAAAATTAACTAAACTAAACTAAACTCAATCAATAGAGGAATGTTATACGTTCACGAACCGCTAAAATACTCGATTAAATAACAGTCTGGTTTTCGTGTTTATCATCACCGTGGGCTCACCGGCTCACCGCCTCATCTTGTTATCTTTAGGGCTTCTGCGCAGCTGCAAGAAGGGGTGGGAAGTGGGAATTTTCCATAGAGACGGTGGTGACCCGCGAAGCAGGTGAAGAGGCACAGATTGCCCGTGAACCCACGGCCGTTTGCGAAGGAAATTGAGGTGCAAACGAGGCGGCATGAAAAGTGGCTGCCAAAGAGGGGAAGCAACAGCGGCGATTTGTTAGAAGCTGGACACGACAAGGTTCTGCTGCGCGGAGAATTCGGAGGCGATCTGAGGACAGGTTACGCAAGCGGGAGGCATCGACGGCATCGCGGTAGACGTGCTCAATCTTGGAGAAGAACATCGACGGTGGCTCTGTTGAGCGTGGAATAGAGCACTGCGGCGGAATCAGGTAGCTTATATAAAACATGGAGACATCTCCGGTCTTGCCGGCAAGGCCTTCAGTGTGAGTACGGGTTTCAACAGTGAGAAGTGTAAACGCTTGTACGTACTGTTTACTGATTAGTTTGTTAAGTTAAACCCATAAAAAATTCTCTGATTATGTTAGAACATTTTCAATATTAATTTTGTATTATATATCATTAAAGATATTATGTTGATCGAGTATCCAGTTTCAATATTAATTTATTTTGTTGAGCTGCCACAAGTACTGGTATTAGTGGACAATGAAGATTTTGAAAGCTGACTTCTAACTGTTGTGATAAGATTTGATGATGATGAGTTCTTTCTAAGAAGCAAAAGTACTTAAAGCATTATTGTGTATTTTTTGTGCTTTTTTAAGGTGTGCAGTAATCACTCAAACTATATGGCTATTTTGAGTTCAAATTTAAAAATGTAGGTTTATAGTAATATTTATGCTTTTATTTCATATTGTTTGTGAAATACTCGTAACTCTTTTTTGCATAGATGCTTAGAATCTAAAGCTGGATGATAGACTCGTATCATGCATGAGATTGATATTTTGAATATTCATTTGGACGATGGTCATGGCCAGGAGAAACTGAAATCTTAAGAGTTTATGTCAGCCTATCTATACCAAATGCATGGATCTCCTTTTTTATGAGTTTAATTTCATTGCTTGGCTTAAGCAATGCAATAATACTTCAAATCTCTTAATTCAGAAATTGTGAACTTCTTGGGTTTTTCAAATTCATTTGATCGCAGAATTTTGGAATATATATATATATATATATATATATACACATTAGTCAGTTAATGAAATGAGTGTAATAAAAAGCAATTACTAAAAATGGTTACATTAACAAGTAGAAAACAAAACACACAATTAAAGTTAACATGATGATTGGAATAAATTATCTTTTTGATGGATGAGGAGAACCCCAAAAACACTCATATTGAAAAGAAATTATTAAGAATGGTTACATATATATATATATATATATATATATATATATATATATATATATATATATATGTTAGTCAGTTAATGAAATGAGTGTAATAAAAAGCAATTGCTTGGAATGGCTACATTAACAAGTAAAAAACAAAACACACAATAAATTAACTTCATGACTGGAATAAATTATCCTTTTGATGGATGACGAGAACCCCAAACACACTCATAATAAAAAGCAATTACTAAGAATGGTTACATCAATAAGTGGAGAACAAAACACACAATTAAAGTCAACTTAGTGATTGGAATAAATTATCTTTTTAATGGATAAGGAGAACTCCAAAAACACTCATTTCTTGTACCTTATTGTAATTTGGTAAGTCTTAGTAATTGATAATAATTTTTTCTTATTTTTGCCTTTTTTAACAAACTTGATTTAGAATCTTTGATCCACTTGTGCTTCAATACTTAGAATACTACCCATCAATTGTAAACTTGTTTAGAGGTTGGCATCATAGATTAAAAAGGCATTTGAGACACACACATTGAGGCATGCCTCACGATGAGGTGATCGAAACCTGCCTTGAGGCTTATACCTTAATGGTCCGAGTGTGATTTGTGCCTTTTTTGGTTGATGCGCATGACTGAGGCATTTAAGGCAGGTGCCTTAATATAATATAATAAGATTTAAAATAATAATTTATTATATAATATTATGATATTCCTAATATAGCTTATAATGGATTTTGATTTGAATTTTTTAAAGTCAGAATATATAATTGAATGAGAGAGAAGGTTGCGAGTAGGTTGCTAGCATGGAGGTCTTTTAAGGAGTGTTGTTAGTTGGGAGGGTTGCAAGCAGGAGTGCTACGAGCAAGGGAGAATGAGTTTGTTAGCAAATGAGTGACTATGTGTGTTCTTGAGCTGACCAAATATGACTATACATTTTTTAAAGTTTTAATTTTGTTTGGTTTATTTTTTAAGTGATGATGAATTAAGTTAATTTGTTTGTGATTTATGACATATCCATGATTTTTTTTTTTAATTTTATCAATCTCTTTTCTATTTGAGTCTTATCTTGAGGCTTATACCTTGCGTCGCTAAGATAAAATGCCTTAATTCTCAACATAGGATGATCATGAGAGGTTAACACATCTAGAGGATCCGGACTAATGTCCTTGCATGTAGGTTAGGTGTCGTCCACCTCTTTGGGGTTAAGGATGACAAGGGATGTTTTCAATTTCATTAAAAGATTTAAAGTTGCTTCCAAGTTTTGGGTGCAGGCTAGATTTAAAGTAAAATGAACTATGATCACTAAGTTTGCATGAAGATTTTGATTACATGTATGTCCCCTTGTTTTTAAGCGTGAGGATCAATAAAAGATGATTTTCTTAGTTGTGAGTGAGCTATAAAGCATTCTGAGGTGATATGAGCAAGCTCCTTTAAACAAGAATGATATGAATTATTACTTCCAAATTCACTCGTTTGACAACATTTGCATGTGGAATCAATACGGATTTTATTTTTTAGATGAATAATAATGTTCATTTTAACCATGACTCTAGCCACTTGTAACTTAGAAAGTCGTGCAATAACAACATGCACTTACAAATGTTTATTAAAATTAGATGTTAGAGAATATAAGGTAGATTGGTTCAAGTAGTGAATATGGAATGAGAGAATGCAAACTAAACCGAAGTGATAGAATGTTATTTGAGGAGGCAAAGTGAGGAGAGCACTTTAATATATGCCTCAGATAGCATTCATATGGTAAGATTGTTGTAAAAGAAGTTTAAAGTAATTTTCTTCTAGGGATATTATGATAAGAATATGGTGTGGATTAAGAAGATCAATTAGTCAGACATAAATTTGACATAAATTTACATATAATCTCAAGTTTGGGACAACCATAAGAAACTTTTTCACAATTGAGAAACAAAATGAATTGGCTAGTTTGGAAATTTCAGCTTTCAAGAAAATTAGGGCATATTTATCATAAAAAGTATTGAGTGACTTTTGTTGAGGAGGGTTTGATTGTTGTTGAAAAAATTAATGGGAGATTTTTGGATGATGGGTGAGAAGCCAACTCCTCCCTCTCCCATCCCCTCCTCCTAAAAAAATACAAAGGACTGAGGAGCACTAGCAATAGGATTAATGGTAGCCAATGACGCTTTGGTTATGTGAGGAATTGCAGGTGGAGTGGAGACTATTAGGGCATCTGGTAGGAGATGATAATCATCAAGTACGTCATTCGGTTGTTCTTCAAGTTTCTATATTGGACTCCCATGTAAGATGACACAATAGTAGGATATCTTAAAGACCAAGATGGAACCAGAGGAAGGGAATGTGAATGATGAAGCCCCTCATGCAAGAAGATGTTGAGTGATGAACAAGGGGAAGTTGGGGGAAGTTTCATGATGGAAATGACACCTTTTAAGTTAGAGCTAGTGACAAGTATTTATAAATAATTGATGTTGATGGAGTCCTTAACACTGGAGGTGGGCATTGTAGATGTGGGATGAAGGAGTGGATGTCAACGCCTTGGCTCTGACATCAAGACGGGAGAGCCTAAGTAAGAGCATCACACAGTGGGTGTGGAGTCAATGGAGACAATGAGCCGAAATGATGTGCCCTGATGCTAGAGTTGTTGCAGGCGTGTGTGTGGTGAAGAGAATCTTAGAAATTTATGGTGGATTTGTCTATTATCCATGGGCCTAACAAAGTGAATTTTAGAATGATTGGTTTAGCTATTATCAAATAAAACATAAGTGAGTTATGATTAGGAGTCCATTCTTTCTTATTGTCTTGGCTATATTCTTATGTTTTCCTCATTATATTAGAGTATCATTAATCTTTTAATAAAAAAAATGTCATTGGAAACTTCATCCATAGCAATTTGTTGATAGTAGGCACCCTTAATTTGCCACCTTTGTTGAAACATTAAGCTAATATTTATCTCTTTTGTATCTTTTAATTATAAGCCAGATAGGCATTTGAAGGTTTGCTGTGACATGGCTCTTCGACAATGTCAAGTCTGCCAGGATGCACAATACAAATACAAGTGTCCATCTTGCCTTTTGCCATAGTAAGCATTCCCCTATCACCTTTGCCTAATCCATCTGTTCTAAAAATCTGTCAAAACTTATGTTGGATGGTTAAAATAATATTGAATATTGTGTGCTTTTTTCTTAAGAAAATAGGTTTTCCCTTTGTTGTTTTATTTGATTAATTTATAATTTGGGTTATTTCAAAACATAATGAGTAGCAGTGCTTTCCTTTTTAATGTATTTAAGTAAAGATATCGTTATTTTAGTTCATTAATATGTTTATTTTTTTTCCTTGGACAGTTGTTCATTGGAATGCTTTAAAAAGCACAAAGGTATCATCTCTCCATTTTTTTTCCTACTTTGGTTTACTGTTTTCTTACGTTTTGTTAAATCACTTGGTTTGTATATTTGTCAGATTCAAATTGCAAAACTTAGTTCTGGAAATAGAATCATAAGGGTGTTTTGAATGTGGAGCAATTCATTGAAAAAATATGTACGGCCAAGAGATTTTATGGATATAAGAGAGGAGGCGGATGGTTTAGATATTCTTGACAGCAGCATAAATTTTATTCTTCATTATTAATCTAGATGATCTATGTATATGTTAGTGTAGTTTGTTTTTTTTTCAAGGGATCCTTGTTATTTTTTGAATATAAATGGATACTTGCTTTAAGGATCACTCAGTTTCTAATGTATGTTTTTCTGGATTTATCTGGTGCTTCGTTATTTTGTTTGGCTTTTTTTCATTTTTTTTTTGTCTGGATAATTGTTTCAAAGGGATGTGAGATTTTCTTTGTTTTTTGTTTTTGGTGTAGTCTTTTCTTGATTATAGAAAATGGCCTAAAAAAATAGATTTGTAGTTTTATCACTGAAGGGTCTCTTATATGTGCTTTCTCTTCCATGTAATTGCTTAGTCATGCAAATTCTTGTACAGTTTTATTTTATTTTATTTCAGCCAATGATGGTGTTCTATTTATATGATTGGTGCAGAGAGTCTATGTCACAAGCCGTTGACTCCACAGGAGGAGACAAGTATGCATCCTATACTTTTTTTGCTACCTAATGTGCAGTTAACATGTTTATGCTTTTAGAATTTGAACATTTTGACTCATTATAATTTTCGTGTGCCTAATGAACGTATTGAAAATCCTTTCTTAGCTTTGTATATGAATATCTTGGTTACATATTGTCAAGATTCCCGTATCCTGATATGAGTTTCCAAAATGTCCCGTTCATCTGTCTATTAATTTTCATTTTTCCATTTCCTATTTTCTTACTACATAACATTGTTCCTGAGTTGTGAATATAAAGTGCTTGTCTTGGGAGATTGGAGCTAATTAAAGTGTATAAAATATGATGGTATCTATTATATTCTTGTAAGCTATTTGTGGACCAGTTTCATGCATTGGCATGCGTCCTTTTGTTGTAGAACTTTGTACTTCCGCTCTAGTTATGAAGTTCATGTGTTAGGAACTTGGTGCTAATGAAGTTATATAAATATGATTTTATTTAGAGAGTTCCAATATACATTTTACTTCTGCAGCAGACTACACATGGAGGGTCCCTTATGCATGTCATACACCCTTCTAATTTTCAGTGGCCTGATTGACGTGTAAGACTGTTAAGTGCTTCTACACAATATGTTTTTGCAGTTTCTATGGTGCTTCCTGAAAGAACATTTGAAGTAGATGAAACTAACAATGGATATCACTCTAAGGTAGCTTCTCCATGCCTCTGTTTTAGAACATGGTTATTTTTTCTTGCTTTGTTCGTTCAATCAACTGCAAATACTTAGTTGAATTTCCAATCCACTACAATTTTGACCATTAACAACATTTGTACTGAAGCATGTTAGGAAATGTGGAATTTTAGCCGTTTTGTGTCTTGGTATTATGCTGCATCTTTTATTAATTTATATTTCCTTATTTAACCAGTTGTTGACTCTTGAATAAAATTAATCATCGAAACATTATCATCATTGTTATTGTGAAATTTATACAAATAAAGAGAGCATTTAAGTATATACCGTCTTGTATTAATTATATGTAAATCATATGGGAGTATCACAATCACTTTTTTAATGCGACACTTGGCAGACAACTAGTAGATAAAATCAAGAGGTATCACTATTCATAAGGGATTGAGGGTTTCTTACTATTGTTAAGCACAAACATTGGCTTGAAATATGGGTATGGCATAACGTGGATAGGATGGCACATGTAACTAAAAAAATGTAGGTCACAGCATGCCATAGAAATGTATTTATATAAGTTATTAATATTAAAGGTGTAATTAAAATACTTAATGGCAGAATTTTTTGTTATTGAAACACCTTAAAGTCTTATTATTGACAAACATTTTTTTGAGAGAACTAGAAATTAAAAAGAATGATGCAAATTAAAGATAAAAGAATCTCTACTTTGAGAACCAAAGAAGAACAAAAACAAAATTCAAGAGAGAGCCATAAATATGAAATTACAGTTAGGAAATGGAAAGTGAAAGTTACATTTGAGCATAAAAGGGAGAGCGAAGATGTTCAAAGACATCACAATGGAGTTGGAGAGTGTACGTGGAATGGGAAATAATGGAGTGATGGCTCAATAAAGGAGTAAGCTTGATAGAGAGAGCTGTGATTTGGTGGGTTCGGTGAGATAAGGATCACAAGTAAGACAAATTATAGGTGAGGTGATAGATAAAGGCTCATCAAGGCTTGATGCAAGTTGAAATGATCTGAAAATCAATAGGATGAGAGCCAAATTGAGGGTCTTAACATGTCATACAAAAATGGAATAATCAATAATTGAACCAATGGGAAATTGCTTATAATTTGACTCGCATGTGTCGTCATATTGAAGCATGTCTGAGTTGTGTTTGACTTTAATTTTGGAGAAAAATATCTCATACATGATTTTAAGCATGACAAATATGTGTGAGAGTGTGGCTTTTTTCAACATTTATCAGATACATGTTTGACACTATCACAAATAGCATTTTAAAGTTTCCATGTTTCATATGTTGTAGAATGGACATTCAATTGTTATTGTTTTGGAGATTTGGTGAGATATTCATTTCTTTTGCTTTCTCTTTAAAAATTCTAAATTTTGTTAGATGTTCTCAACAAATCCTTAGTTTGTTGTGAAGGATGTTTAATGTATAGTATTACTTTATTATAATATGTATTTTTGCATTTATCTTGTAATAACATTGTTATTGTCTTGTTCCTCGTGGATGTAGGTCGTTCTGGATTAAACCACATAAATCTTGATTTCTTGTTTATGTGGTTGTTTTAATATTTCTATATAATATACGCATGTGATGCTAATTTTGTTTCTCTTAGGTTAATTAGATTGATCGCAATCACTCACAAAGAGAGTTCTCATGGTAACAAACTTGTATTGAAGTAACAAAGTTGAACCTAGGAGATTACATCATACCTTGCACCAACAACAATAGATGAGTTCTAAAATTCAATGAAAACAATATAATTTCAATATCTGTAAGATGAGAGTATCTTGATTAAGCTGTCTAAATCTTGATGTTAATGTCTCTATGGTTCTATTATTTCTATATTATATTTGTATGCATCATGGTAGCTTTTTTTTATTGGTTAACTCGATTGTTCTCTTTGGCACTTATAAAGAGAGTTATTTTGGCACTTTCATTGTAACAAACAAGTTTCAAAGCAATTTGGTTCAACTTAGGATATGACTTTATCAATGCTTTCTCACAGCAATACCAAATATGTCTTCAAGAAATTCAACGAGAACAATAATTTCAATATCTAAAAGATGAGGCTGAGAGTATCTTGATGAACCACCTAAATTTCAGTGTCTTTTTAGTTTTATTATTTCTATATTATTTTTACATGAATGATACTAATTTTATTTCACTAAGGTTAATTCGATTGCTTTCATTGGCACTCACATGGAGAGTTATTTGTGCACTTTTATTGTGACAAATTAATATTAGAGCAGTTGATTGAACCTAAGAGATGATGTATTCAAAGCCTCCACTGGTACCAACAAATATGAGTTCAGGAAATTCAATTTGAACAATAATTTCAATATCTGAAAGACGAAGATGAGATCATGATTTATTAGTTGGCATAGATAAAAAGGAGATGAATAAAAAAATCATCTGATTATCCTCAATTTGTGAGATGATAAAGTTTTTGGCAATGCAACATATCAAAGTATTGTTTAAGAGATATGGGAAAGATAAGAATCTCTTTTTACGACGAAGTCACTTACAAATCTTTTATATTTGAAGAATTAGTTGTTTTGAGTTTTTGTGGAAGATGATACATCACTGTAAGGGTACTTGAATACCTGCAACAAGTTTCTTTTTGATTTAACAAATCTGTATATGAAGATTGAAGAGGAAGATAAAGCTTTGATCTTGTTTATTATTTGCAAATATCTTCACCATTTGGTTGTATGGAAATGACATTATTTCATGATAAAGTTCAAGTCACCCTTTTGTAAAATGAGTAGCGGACGATGGTTCAAGGATTGCTTATATGAGGTCTTATTTGTGAGGATATGCAGAAGCTTCAAAAATAAATGAAGAGGAAGATCAAAGTCAAACTCTAAAAAAAAAATGGTCTTTCATATAGCTACAAAAAACCTGGACGTTAGAAAGGAAGCTGCAAATTATTGTGAGGAAAGCCTAAGAAAAAAGGTGATATAATTAGAAGTAATATCGGTTTTAGGGTATCAGGAAATATGGGTATGATCTAATTTTGACAGTTGCAAATTATTTTGTTCTTTTTTGAGGATTGAATTTTTTACATCGGATTTTTTTTTATCTTAATTTTTTTTCTTTTGAATTTATTAATGGTGGAAATATTTTTATGAACTGTTACATAACTTATAAGATGATTGGGATAGGGATAATTCAGAACAAGATAAATGATTAAGTTATGAGGACTTTGGAGATGCCATACGTGTGGCGACTTTAAAGAGGAATTGATGGAGGCGAGCGTTCTTTCTTTTGGTGAGATTGAGAGAACTTGAGTATTGGAGATGAAGAAAGAAGATATGTTGGATAACTAGCGTTCCCATCAAAGATTGCCAAGGTTTGACCACCAAGCTCTCAAACCACAAAAATAACTCAAATAATTTATAATTGCCAAAAGATCTCCTTTTATTATAGCAAGGGGGGCTATTTATAGTCATTACAAATATATTTCAAAAGAAAAGAATTCAAAACATAGAGGGAAAGGTGGATGACTATATTAATGTGAAGCATTAAGTTGCCTTATTATTTTATGCCATCCATCCATTTCACATACTATTATTTTATGTAGATTCAACCACTTCACATGCCATGCTTTGAATTTTTAAATTCAAAATTTTAAACTTAGAATTTCTAGAAGAAAATTAAAAATTACATAAATAGAAAAAGATGAAATCATAAAATGGGCCTTCGCAGGCTAATGAGTTAAGTCTTCTTTTTTCTTGAATTTCTTGGGCTTTAGCTTGAGATATTGTAAATGGACTTGGAGCTCTAATTTCTGGATCCACATGATGTTCTACATCAACTCTCCTGGGCTCAATTGAACTCTGCTCCGAAGAGTTGAAATCTAAGAAGTTTTCTACTAATTGTAGGACTAGAGTCTCCAAATCAGTACGGGTCAATCATGTGTTTTTAGGCTTTTATTCTTCCAACTAACTAGAAAATGATATTGAAGGATTAATAGGCTTCCTGGATAATATAGTCAACTTTAAAGAAAGAGAGCTTCTAAAAATACGGTGCTATATCTCCTGCTAAAGAGTTAGACTGAACAAGTGGAGGTTTGCTAATTCCTTCATATGATAGGATATCTTCAATATTAATAATTGGAAGAATGAGCATATCAGCAGGCAAATTAAGGTGATAAGTATTAGTTATAATTTTATTAAGAATTTTAAACGAACCACAAGCTTGTGCATGTAATTTCTTAGATTTAGTGGTTTAATAACGCTCAGGTCGAATGCGAATCAATACTTAATCACTTTCTTTATATTATTTCATTGAACAATTATGATTTGTCCTAGAAGCATAATTTTCATTACTTATAGTAATTTGCTTTCTTATATCTTCATGAAGGCTATGAAAATCTTTAACAAATGAAAATACTGCGTCAGAAAATACATGAGATGATAGGTTTGTTACATCTATTGGTCGTCGTGGGTTTTGACCATATATTATCTCAAATGGTGATTTTTTTTTTGTAGTTCTAGAAACAATACTATTATAGCTAAATTCTGAGGTTGGTAAATGTAAATCTTAATTTTTTAAACTTTTACCTACCAAACATCTAAGAAAATTTCCTAAGGTATAATTGACTACTTTAGTTTGTCCATCAGTTTGTAGGTGAAAGATAAAAAAAAAAATTTTAATTTGGTACCTGATAATTTTCATTATATTTTCAAAAAATATGAGACAACTGAACATCTCTGTCAGAAATAATGGTTAAAGGGAGACTATGGAGTCGCACTATTTTCTTAAAAAATAATTTAGTTATATAAGAAACATCTTTTCTTTTTGAACAGGATAAAAAATGTGCTATTTTTGAGAACTTATCCACTACAATAAAAATGCTATCATATCCTCGAGCTGTCCTAGGTAATTATAGAATAAAATCCATTGATAGGTCTTCCCAAGGCTTATAAGGAATAGGTAAGGCAGTATATTGTCCAGAGCTTTTTTTTATAGTTTTAGCCTGTTTACAAATTAAATATTGAGCCACTAATTTTTGAACATCTCGTTTTAATGAAGGTTAATAAAATCTATTTCTAATAAACATATGGTCTTATATTTTTCAAAATGACTAGCTACACCTCCAGCATGTAGCTCGGTGATAAGGAATTCTTTAAGAGAAGATCGATGAATGCATAGTTGTTTTCCTTTATATAAATATTCATTTGTTATCAAGAATATTCTTTGTAAAATTATTGGTTTATTTAGGTGTTCAAGATAAATTAAGTGAAAGTCAGGGCACACAATATAATCATCTTTAATTTTATCAAATCTTGAGATTCTCAATTTTAAAGAGGAAATAATTAGGTTTACCCTGGATAAAGTATTAGCAGATTATTCTCAATTTCAGGCTTATGCTTTAGAATAAAAGAGTAGTCTTATAAAAATTCAACCCATTTTACATATCTATTACTTAATTTTCGTTGAGTTTTAATGAATTTTAAGATATGATAATTAGAATTAAGTATAAATTCTCTATGTAAGAGATAATGTCGCCAATGCTTTAAGGATTGAATTACATCATAAAACTCTCTATCATAAGTGGAATATCGTTGTTGACTTCATTTAATTTTCCATTAAAAATGCGATAGGATGATTCTCTTGACTTAAAATTCCACCTATCCCAATTCCTGAAGCATCGCATGTCACTTCAAAGGCTTTAGAAAAATCAGGAAGCCTGAGGATTTGTGCAAAAGTGCTAAGAACTTTAATTTGTTCTAAGGTCTTTTGTGTATTAGGAGTCTAACAAAATTTATCAAATTTTAGTATATCAATTATTAGAGAAACAATGATACTAAAATTCTTGATAAATCTCTGATAAAAAGTGGCTAAATATGACAGTTTTTAACTTCAGTAAAACTTTTAGGTGATGACCAATCTAAGATTACTTTTACTTTAGAAGGATCTGCTTTAAGTCCATCAGTGGATATAATTAAGCCTAAAAAGATTACTTCAGCTTGCAAAAAGAAACACTTTTTAAAATTAATGTATAATTTCTCTTGTCTAAATATTTCAAAGACTTTTTGTAGGTGTTGTAGATATTTATTTTCACTTAGACTAAAAATCAAAATATCATCAAAATACACCACAAAAAATTAACCTATATATGATTTAAGAACAGTATTCAATAATATCATAAGTATTTGAAAGTTCAAAAGGCAACATGCATTCAAAAGTCCATCGAGTCTTAAAAGCCATCTTCCACTTATCTCCTGATCTAATCTGAATTTGATTATATCCATTTGTTAGATCAATCTTTGAAAAGAAAATTTGCTCCTGAGATTAAATCTAACATATCATCTAATCGGGGAATAGGAAACTTATACTTTATAGTAATTTTATTTATTACTGCATCATCAACATCACGTTCATGTATCTTTCTTTGGTATTAATAAAGGGGATTGCACAAGCTAAGACTCTCTTGAATAAAATCTTTTTAATAATTCTTCAATTTGTCTTTAATCTTAACATGCTCGGTAGGGTTCATCCTATAATGTGGAAGATTAGGAAGTTGAGAATCGGGTAAGAACTCAATAGCATATTGAATATCTCTTAGAGGAGGTAGCTCATCAGGAAGCTCATTGGGTGTAATATCTTTAAAATCAGAAAGAAGAGAAGAGACCACAGCAGGCATGTGAGTATCATTAGAGTCTTTTACATGTGATAAGTGAAGGAGAAATGGATTAGAAAATTCTTTTCGTAAGACTCCAAAACTTATTGTTTCTATCTTTGGGTTTAAAGAAGGAAGAATAAATGTTTTAAAGTAAGAATCATAAATGATAGTATTAACCATAATAGTAGGATTTTCATGATAATTAATTGAAGTTTGACATTTTTCTTCAATAGAGGTTAGGTTACAAGTCATAAGTTGTTTTGTGTAGTGCTATGGAGGGTGCTTTTTTTACTTGCTTTATTGGTAGGAGTTTAATAGTCTTATTATTATGTTTAAAAATATAAGTATTTTTTATACCATAGTGAATAACATTCATATCATACATCCAAAGTCGTCCTAAGAGAATATGAGTAATATCTATAAGAAGAACATCACACCAAATTTTATTCTCATAGCTTTCTATTTTAATTAGAACTAAATATCGATTGGTGATGGGAAGAGATATATGATTTACCCAGCTAAGATGAAAGGGTGGATTTTTTGGCTTTTAAGTTAAGATGTTGAAATGATATTCATAGCAGTTCCTCCATCTATAACTAACCTCATTTCTTTTCATTACACAAAACGTACATGTTAAAAATATTTTTTTCTCCAATCTTTTGCCTCATTTTTAATTATAATAAGACATCTCATCACATTAGCCTGTGGGTCATCAATTAATTTCAATTCTTCATCAGATAATGAGTGTCATCATAAACTTCTTTTAGATTATCATCTATTGGGTTTTTAACTTTTTCTAAAAATAAGATTTGAGCTTTACATTGATTTTGCATATGACCCTTTTTATGACTTTTAAAACATATTACTTCCCTAGTGCTCTTAGAGCTTCATTCAATTGAAGTTTTAGGCAAAGAGATCAGACTATTTGGATGGGTCAGTCTAACAACAAATCTATGGGATGAAATAGATGGTACTTGACTTTTAGTTTTAGAGATGGAAGCAGATTTTTTTTTTGTTCAACCAATATTACTTATAAAAATGAATCTAGTAAAACACATATTAATTATTTTGTAATTAGAAAAACAGATCGTTTAGATTGTAAAGATTGTAAGGTCATTCCAAATGAATGTTTAAGTACCCACCATCGATTGTTAGTTTTATATTTTAAGATGAAAGATTGTAAGAGGAAAAATAAATCAAATTATTGTCCAGATTAGAGAACACTTAACACAAATAAAAATATTTTAAGAAGAAGCTACAAGAGTTTAGAATTTGGGATGTTCATAAACAAGCTAATATTATGTGAAAAAAGTAGTAAGTGAAATTAAAAGTTCTTAAAATGCTTGGAAAATCAAAAGGAAAAACTTCTTTAAAAAATAGTTGGTGGATGAGTGTGAAAGAAAAGAAAGAAAAAAAATATTGTTATAAAATTTGGTTTAGATGTAAAACTTGGAGAATTGGGAAAGAAATAGAATATAGAGATTCTAAGAAAGATATAAATTTTTTAAATGATTTATACAATAGAGATAAGAAGGTGAAAGATGTATGTATAAGAAGCCAAACCAAAAGAAAGTATAAGAAAGACCAATTCAAGAAGATAAGGATGAAGATAATAAAGTGCTTTTCTTAGAAAAGGATATTGAAAATAGGTGGATGAGATATTTTGATAAATTTTTCAAAGGGATCCGAACAACGATTGATTTTAGCAACTTTAATATCCTAAACAAAAATATAATTTTATTTCTATCGTCAGATTAGTAAATTTGAAGTTAGAAACTTTAAAGAAAATAAAATGTGAAAAGCGAGGACCGATGATATTCCAATAGAAGTGTGGAAATGTTTAGGAGATCAAGGAATTTTTTGGCTTACAAATATTTTTAATGTTATTTTAAAAACTAAAAAGATACCAGATGAGTGGAGAAAGAGTTTGTTGGTTCTTATATTTAAGAATAAAAGTGATGCACAAGAGTGTGCAAATTATAGAGGAATTAAGTTAATGTGTCCTACATTAAAATTATGGGAGAGAGTAATTGAGCATAGGTTACAATGTGATATAAAAGTTTCTCACAATCAGTTTGGTTTCATGCCAGATTAGATCTACTATTGATGCTATACATTTGTTAAGAGGTTTGATGGAGAAGTATAGAGAAAGTAAGGAGGATTTACATATGATATTTATTGATTTAGAAAGCTTATGATAAAGTTTCAAGAGATGTTCTTTGGAAAGTTCTAACGAAAAGGAGTTAATAATATTCATATTCAAGTCATTAAGGATATGTATACTAACAAGTACTTGTGTCCAAACACAAGGAGGATTGACAAAATATTTTCTCATTTCAATTGGATTACATCAAGGATCGCCTTTAAGCCCTTATCTTTTGCTTTAGTTATGGATGTTCTTACTGCATTTAGGAAGATGTACCTTGGTGTATACTTTTGTCGATGACATTCTTCTTGTTGATAAGACTAGAGGAGTCCAAGAGAAACTTGAATTATGGAGGTCAACATTAGAGTCTAAAGGTTTTCATTTAAGTAGACCTAAAGCGAATATATGGAGTGTAATTTTAGTTGTAGAAGTTCTAGTGTGACATTAACAAGTCATTAATAAGAGTGACGATTGATATTTAGGCTCATTGTTCAAAATGATGGTGAAAAATGGATGGATATGTTATTAGTAGAATTCAAGTTGGATGGTTGAAGTGGAGGAATGCATCCGGCTGATAGAAAAGTTTCACTTAAACTAAAATTTTATAAGATGGTAAGACCGAATGACTTATGGTGCGGAATGTTGGCCAATAATAAAAGAGAAGCATAAGACTAAGTTAAGAGATGAGGATGCTGTAGATGAGTGGCTTTACTCTTAGAGATAAAATGCTAAATGAGTATGTTGGAAAAAGTTGGAGTACTCGGGAGATAAGATTAGAGAGCCTTAGATGGTTTACACATAAAGCTACCGTCCAATGAGCAGAGTAGATGCATTATATTTTCCTTTATAAGAAAGGTAGAGGTAGACCTAAAAGACTTGGAAGATGATAAAAAACCTTAGTATACTTGAATTAAATGAGAATTTGACACATAATAGGACACAATGGAGACAAAGGATTCATATACCACCCGCTAGTGGGATAAATGCTTGTTGTTGATGTTGTAATAAGACATAACAAACGCCTCTAAAGATTGGCCAAATAATTCAACTTCATTTCTAATATCACCAAGTTCAATAACAAATATATTTAATTGTCAATCATTATCGACAATCATAAACTAGATCTTCAAAGTATTTAAGTATTCGCCATAAAGATGACCTTATCTCAAAGTTAATATTTGATTATGTAGTTTTTTATTATGATGCCTAAGACAGTACTTTGCTCTTAACATTTATTTCATTTCTATCCAATTGAGGTTTGTCTTTCCTAATCTTTGTTTTTTAGCTAAAATATTTGTCCAATAAATTTTAGCATGTTCTATTAATTTTATTTTAGCAAAAGTTTGGTAATCATCTATTTTATACTAATCAAAGAAGTCATTCATTTGAACTAACCAATCAAGAAATTTATTTGGGTCATATATACACTCATAAGTTGGGGCTTCTACTTTAATTCTTCGAGATAGATCATTAGAGTCTTCTGTAGTCTTAAAATAATTTTCTCCCATTCCACTATTTCTAGTAATTGATGGTCTTCTAAGTGGTTGGTTTTCTCTATGGTTTGGATATGAATCTTTTCTCATTCCTATAAGCACACCCGGTATTTGAAATATTCTATTATTTTGAAGATGAGCTATAAGAGTTTGCATTTGATTCTTACTTTTTTCTAATATTATCACCATAAACTTGCAAACAATATATATTTTTCAAAGTTACTAATATGTATTGAAACTATCATATAAAAGAAAATTAATTTACCTCACAAGTCCAAGAAAACTCACAAGTTTGAAGACAAGTTCACTACTTGAGATGCTCCTTTTGTTGAAGCAAACTTTTTACCAAATTTGCTTCTTCCAGGTTTTGCTCTGATACCAAATTTGATGGAGATGGACGTTCTTTCTTCTGATGAGATTGAGAGAACTTGGGTATTGCAGATGAAGAAAGAAGATATGTTGGATAACTAGCAGTCCCACCAAAGATTGTCAAAGTTTGGCCACCAAGCTCTCAAACCAAAAAAAACTCAAATAATTTGTAATTGCCAAAAGATCTTTCATTGTAGCAAGGGAGGCTATTTATAGTCATTACAAACATCTTTCAAAAAAAAATAATTCAAAATATGGAGGGAAATGTGAGTAGTCACATTTATGTTAAGCATTAAGTTGTCTTATTATTTTATGTCATTCACCTATTTCATATGCTATTATTTTATGTGGATTCAACCATCTCACATGTCATACTTTGAATTTTTAAATTCAAAATTTTAAACTTGGAGTTTCTAGAAAAAAATTAAAAATTACATAAATAGAAAAAGATGAAATCATAAAATGGACCTTAGCAGGCTAATAGGCTAAGCCTTCTTCTTTCTTGAATTTTTTTGGACTTTAGCTTGAGATCTTGTAAATGGACCATCAACTCTAATTTTTAGATCCACATGATATTTTACATTGGGAATCTCATGTCTTTTGGCAATTTAGACACCAATGTTGAGATTGATTGTTTAAGGCAGGGATTTACATGATTTTTAAGGATGCCATGGTTTCAATGAGGGAAAAGGATATTGGTATTCTCTATTTCCCTTAGGACAATATAGTGGACTGGTTTTTTTTTTTTAAAGATAATTTGACAAGATTATGGCACTGGCACTACTGAGGCGTATTCATATGTGAGAGGGATACCTGTTAGAATTGAATAAACGAATTGTTTTCATTGTGTATCATAGATTAAAGTTCCATAATGGATTCATAATGGTACTTCAGATGTTTTTCATTCTAACTGGTGGGGTTTCACTAGTATCAAAGGAAAGGATGGACCTAGATGCATGCTTACTTTCATAGATGATGTCTCAAGGTGAACTAAAGAATGATGTATTTGAGAAATTAACAGAGTGAAAGATTCTAATTGACAAACAAAATATATGAAAATCAAGAGGTTGAGGAGTATAATAGTTTGATATTTTGTTTATCCAAATTTGAGATCCTTTATTTGAACAAAAACATTGCCAAACTTAAGATTATAGTGGGCACATTTTAACAAAATGGAGTTAGGTAAAAGAATAAACGAAAAAACTTTTGGAGAGGATCAGATGTACGTTATTCAATATTGGTTTAGGCAAGAGTTGTTTGGTAGAGACTATTAATACTATATGCCATTTGGTGACCAAGTCTTCAATTATTGCTATTTAAATGAGGATGCTTGAGATGGTATGCTCTTTTCATCCTGCAGATTATGTACTTCTAAGGGCCTTTATTACTTTTTTTATGCTTATGTCAAAGAGGGACAGTTAGATCCTAGAGCTAAAAGGGTCATATTCCTTGGTTATGTAGATGTGGTGAAAGGGTGTTGGTTTTGATGTATTCATGTCAGTCACTTTGATTATTGAATATTGATCAATTGGGATGTCAAGTTCAATGAGTCTGACATATTTCAATAGAAGTCTGTAGATTGATGATTTGAGAGAAGATCAAAGTAGAAAGACGTCTCAAATTTGAGGTTGACCATATGTGTCTCTCTATATCACCCTATTGATCTTGGACCATGGGAGGTGACAGCACCATTAAAAAAGATTTCTCATATGATTAAAAGATAGACCATCTTAGAGATTTGTTTTTGGGGACTCTTCTTGCTCCTATATGGTTGCTTATACTTTAATTGTTATAGAGTATTTATAATCAAGAACTATCTTCTTTTGATGAACTGGCTAGGGGAAGAGAATTAAATTATTGAACTATAGTTATGGTAGAAGACTTGGAGTCTTTCTAGAAGCATGAGATTTGTGATCAAGAACTATCTTCTTTTGATGAACTTGCTAGGGAAAGAGAATTAAATTATTGAACTATAGTTATGGTAGAAGACTTGGCGTCTTTCTAGAAGCATGAGATTTGTGATTTAGTTCAACTCCTGTAAGGCAATATAGTTGTTAACTGCAAATGAATCTTCAAATGAAAATAATAAACTTTGTATGAAGATAATATCAGATACAAAACTTGGTTGCAGGGCATTAATCAAAGGGGTGGTGTTGATTTTCAGGACACTATCTCATCAACTGTTAAATATAATTTTATTCTTTATTAGCAGTAGTTTCAATATAGAACTAGGAGTTGAAATAATTGGATTTGATGACAATTTTTCTCCATAGTGATTTGGATGAACAGATTCACATTTGCTAGCCACCAGGATTTGAAGTTGCAGGAAATAAGATATTGTGTTTATTGCTGAAGTCTCTATATGGTTTAAAACAATTTTATATTTAGTGTTAACAAAAAGTTTGACTGTTTCATGATGAGCTATGGGCTAAGGAAATGTCTATTTGATAGCTATGTGTATGATAAGTAGCTTATAGATGGACCTTATGTATATCAACTCTTGTTTGATGATAACATGTAAGAGTCACGAGCATATCACGAATTCAGTAGTTGAAATCTGATTTGAGTGCAACATTTGGAATGAAATATCCTGTTGTTATTAAGAATGTTTTGAGGATGGAGTCAGATGTAAAAGCACTAATATTTTATTTTTAACACAATCAAGATATGTTGGGAAAGTATTGGAAAGATTCAACAGTAAACTGCAAAATCTATTAGTTGCTAGTCATTTATGTCCCCACCAATAACTTCTCAGTCTTTAGAAGAGAAGTATATGATAGAGTGCCTACAATTGGAAGCCTGGTGTTTGTTGTCGTGTGTATTTAAACATTTCATATGTAGCCATGTTGCAAACAAATTTATAGATAGGCTTGACCGGATTCATTGGGGTGCAATGAAATAGATTTTGAGGTATCTTAGAGGTATGACATGTAATAATTTGATGTATGTTAGAGATAGATTTGATTGTAATGTTGTGAAGTTTTTTGTTTTAAATTATGATAATGTTTTTGATAGGAGGTTTCAGACTAATTGTATTTTCAGTCTTAGTGTGCTATATATTGGAAGGCTTATTTTTAGCCAGTGGTTACTTTATCTACTAGAAATATAGAGTACATGATACTTTTTGAAGCTAGCAAATAAGCTATTTGGTTGAAAGACTCAACTTGGATTTACACTAGCAAACAAGCTCCTTGAGAAAGATTGCTTCAAATTTGGTGAGATGTTCCCTAAGCTTTATATTGATTTGTGGTGGGTTGACATCAAACTTTGTGCGAGACTTGCTTGGAGAAGTAAGGGGGTAGAGAGAGAGAGAGAGAGAGAGAGAGAGAGAGAGAGAGAGAGAGAGAGTAGAAAGTATGGTCTGATTATTTGATATCATTAAAAATGAAAGTATAGTAACAACCGATTGGCTCAATTACCAGATTCTCAAGACATTGAAGGATCAAAGTATGGTATCTAATAAGAGCTAGAAAATGCCAGAAAAGTCCGGAAGGTCCTAAATATGTTTCTTAGGGGCTAGAGGGTTATATGAAGGGCTATTGGAAAACTCAAAATAATAAAAGAAAAATTGTACAGACTCTGGGGATTGCTCAAGTATGAACACATGCACAATGATTTGATGTAGTGGGGGGTATATCCTCTAGATGGTGTGGTCTCTCACATGGTTTAACTTGCCTTGCTTTAAAGTCGTGCTATGACTAAGTAGATGGTGAGTTCCCTTGCAGAAGTCATTCTTCAGATATACTCGATGTGTCTTATCAGGCGAGCTAGGTAGGCTAGTGGAATAGGTGGTAAGTCCCTTGTTGAAAGTTATCCTATGACATGCGCTTTAGTTGCAAACTTAATGAACAATGGGTACGTGGTGAGCTTCAAGTTGGTCTAGTTTGATCGACTCATTAGTTGGCTAGTGCATCAGGGCGAGTCTACTTGGTTCGATGTATATTTTAGGTATACACTCAGTGGAATTATTTGCCTAAATTATATAAATCTTGGTGATCTTATTTGAGTGGCTATTTTATTGTTGAAAGCTATCCAATGGCGTGCTTTAGTTGCCAACTTAATGAACAATGGTTACGTGGTGAGTTTTGAGCTGGTTAGGTTTGATTGACTCATCAGTTGGCTAGTGCGTTAGGGCGAGTCTACTTTGTCTGATGTATATTTTAGGTATACACTCATACTGGGATTATTTGTCTAAATCTTATAAATCATGGTGTTCTTATTTGTGTTGCTATTTTATTCTTAGAAGATTTATAGACATACCACACAATTATTATGCTTTTACATATCTAACACGTAAAGTGTGATATTTATAAATATATCACTTTTCTTATACATAAAAAAATTACAATTCACTTTAAAAAGTTAATAATAGTGATATTTTTGATCTAATATTAAATATTTAGGTGTTATTTATATAATTATTAAAATTTAGGTATTATATATGTAAATATATATTAATGGTGTGGTATGTATGTAAATGCCCCTTTATTGTTTTTATATCATCTTGCCAACGTGATATTATTTGTATTTCTAGGCTAATTTAGTTGGTCGTGTTGACGCACAAAAAGCGAGTAATTTAAGCACTTCCATATCCCAACCAATTGTGGCTGATTTTATGAGTTAGTCATCACTGTATAAACTAGTCCGAGTCTGAATGGGGATATCTACTGTGAGACTAGCATGATTACCAGCTATAAACGTATTTGTGCGGCAGCTAAAAGGTTTCTTCAAACATCTGTTACGAGAAACCGTCAAGAAAAATGCTGTTTTGGAACTTGCTTATTTTGTTAGATGTGAAGATTGCTCCTTGCTTTGCATGAATTGAAAAAGAAATATTATTTTAATTGCTGCTAGAATTAAAATTTTTTTTAAGGATAACCAATAGTTTTTTTAGGTGTGGTCAGAAAACTTCTTTGTGCCTTTTTTAAAAAAAAATTATTTTTGCACTGAATTAGGAACACTGTTTAAAAAGTTTTTTCAGTCATGAAATTTGGTGAATACACTTTGCTCAGCATCTATAGGCGTTAAACATCATTTTAGTGGATGTTTTTGTTTGGTTTGTGCTACAATTTGTTAAGTGTTTTTTGCTTGTCACAATAACTTATCTTGTGCCACTTCTAACTTGACATTTTGCAATTAAATGGCGTTCCTTTTCTATGCAGCACAGTCGAAAGGTATAAGAGAAGCCCTGAAAGACACGGAGCTACAGAAACTGGTGTACAAGATTGACAGCTGCAGTAACCCAGAGGAGGTTGGCCAACCTTCTATTCAATACTTGTTATATTTAAATAAAAGGTCCCTCAATTATTTGCATGTAGTCATCTTAGTCTCAGACTATCACATTACTCCAATTTAGGCTTCGTTTTGGAGGGCTTTTTTAGTGCGTTTTACATTGAAAAACATGAATTTCTGATTTTGATACTGTTGAATAGTGTCTTTTAAACTGCTTATTTCATGAAGATTTTAGCTTTCAAAAAAAGAAAAGACAAATAGTTTTCAAGAAATACTTTTAAACCAGCTTTTCGAATCCACAATAAATTCTAGTCATCAATTATATAAAATTGATCCAAAATGTTCCCTTGAGGACTAACATTGGTTCAATTTGGTATAGTTGAGGGACTAAATTATGATCAATTTTATATCATTATTTCTATACAAGGGATCATTTTGATTACATGCAAATAGTCAGAAGATCATTTGAATAAAATGTGACAGATCACCTGAATACATCACGCCTTGTCTGCTCTCTTCCATTCGAGTTCTTAAATTATCGCTTCCATTATTGTAGGAACTTAATAAAGCCATGGAAAGAGATGGATTTCTGCAGTTTACAGATATGGTAAGACTTTACTAATTATTCCTATATTATATGTAGTTTAAATAACAATACAACCTTTGTTTTTCTTCACAATATTATTCAATTGTGCAGATTTTATCGGCGCTTAGCCCAAAAAATCAAACCCTCTGAGCAAGTATGTTTTACCATCTTAAACATTTGAGTTTTTTTTTTTTTTTTTTTTTTGCAATGGGTATCCATCAAACACCCATCTTTGTGGGTGATATCATGTCATGAATGCTAAAGACTACATTTTATCACCCACACGTGTCGGTCTCTACTTACTTTTTTTCACCTTAGATATAGCATTTGAGTTGCCTTTATCAATAGCTGAAGATGTGATCTTGGTGTAGTCTGAATTTCTTTTTTGAAGTTAAAACATGCATATGAAAGCCTACTTTACGTGCAATTACCATGATTCTTGCTTTTTTTTTTTTTTTTAATCTTTCTTCTGAAGGTGCAAGGGCGAGTACTCAAATTTATTTTTGTGGGATACTTTTCCATTATTTTCTACCACTGAGCCATGCATTCGAGTGCATGATTCTTACTTTTGATTGAACAATTAAAAAACTTTTAGGTCTTTTCTAATGTCAAGTAGTTTATTAGTTCTATATGGTGGTTATCCAACCCTAAAAAGAAATAAGGAAATTTGCATATATGGCACCCAATTCTTATGCATTTACATATCTACCATTTGACATTTATAAAAATAGTAATTTTTTTTTCTATGCATAAAAAATGTATTTCACTTTAAAATAATAATGATGATATTATTTTTAATATAATAATAAAGAATTCGGTGAGATTTACGTAAATATGCAAGTTTAGGTGTTAGATTTAAAAATTATTTGTCATGTATGTAAATATCTTAAAGAAATAAAACATGTGTAAATAATGCTAATGTGTTTATAAGAGAGCTCATAATAGGCCTTTGGTTGCATTTTAATCATGTTTTAATTTTTCATTTGAGCGTTCTTGGTCATGAAATTTGGTTGGATTTTGACCAAGAAATCGTCCTTTTAAGAGTTTTCCAACTCACTTGGTTTCTTTTCGGGCTGTTGTAACTGATAATTTACAAAATCTCTATTAACAATATCAGAAATCAGTAAAATATTTATAACGTTACTCTGTTTGATGCAACCGTTGATAAATTTTTTAGGGTTTGGGATAATCAATGTAAAATTTATAATTAATTATACATCTATCTTATATAAATAATTAATATTATGTATATATTGTGTTTTATTTGAAATTGTATTACATATAAATCTTTTTTTTTTAATTTTATAGATGGCTCTCATATTGTTATATATTATATTTTATGTTAATCCTAATATCTTCAAGAGTTTTTCAAATAAGAGGCAAGTAAATTTGAAAAAATGCTGGGAGGTACATGTGATACTGATTATTTATATGAGATAAGTATAGTTAACTTAGAAGTTGATGTAATTTGGTACACTATAGATAATTTTTATAATTGAGAGTATTTGACCACCCTTATTTATAACTGATGGTAAGTTTTACGCCCCGTTTGGGGCTATTGTAATCACGCGGTGCGGCGTAAATTGTACTGTAGGACTGTTTGGATTTGACGATTGGTCGAAATTTTGGAATCTGAGGCGAAGTCACCACAAAATTGGGATTCAAGGAAGCTTTTTGTGGTCGGTATTTCTTTTTTCTAAATTATCCCTCTGTGGTCTGTGATGTGATTTGAAACGATAGAGGGATAATTTATTATATAATTTTTAATTTATAATTAAGAGATTTAAAATATAATATTGATTAATATTTAATTTATTTGAATTATTCATATTTATTTAAATTTAATTTAAATGAATTTTATCTAATTTAATTTATTTATTATGATTAATTAAAAATTTTAGTTTATGATAATTATGATTTAATAAATTTAATTATATATTATATATTTGATAATGAAGTTGTTTATAATAAATAAATATAAATTAAAAATATTGATTAATATTTAATTTATTTAATAAAAAATGATTATTGATTAATTATTTTAGTTAATTAATATTTAAAGATTTGCTAATTAGTATTAAATTATATTTTTATAATTAATTAATTTAATAATTTTAATATTAGTATTATTTATTATATGATATATTTAATCTTTCAATGTAATTTATTGGATTTATATTTATATATAAAAATTAATTATTTTATTTTATTTTATTATGTTTTATAATATTTAACATATAAGAATATTTTAATTTTTTTTTTTATAAATAATTGTAGCACATTAGATTATGAATTGAATTTTTTAAATAAAATTATAACTTTTCCAACAGCAGTTTGTTGTTATCAACTTTTTTTTTTAGTACAGCTGCTTTTGAAAAGATTATAACTGTGAGCTCTTAAGGATTATTTTACAATTTATAGAACTTGAAAAAATGATAATGTTTTCACATAATATCGAATTATATAGTTTTTTCCACACAATTTTCTCAAAAGAAAAAAAAGGAAAAAAAAAAAGAAAAGAAAAGAAATCGCCTGATGAGTGATACTAATCTGATCATTGTCATGTGACGTGACATGAATCCAACTCTGTTGAATTGGAAGTTCGCAGGAGGGCAAAATCTCCTGGGAAGAAGCTTATGGTTTAAGACATAAATATAACACATTTTTATGAAATTATTTAAGTTATCAATATATAATTTCCTGAGCTAGAAAATCTTATAATGAATTTTTTATAAGTTTTTAAGAATTTTTTTCTTCAATACTATATATATATATATATATATATTAACAGACGCTCCAAAAAAAAAAAAAAAAAGCAGACCTTACAGACCCAAGACAAGAATAATGAAGAGAAGGAATTCTTGTTTATGTCGAAGGATTAATTGCACCGCGCAGTTAGCGCACGTCTGATCGTTCATGCGAACCAATTGATTCTACGGAGTTAAACCGAATAATGTCAAACTATAGAGGATCTTTATCCAGAATTTCTTATAAAAGTTACGCCTCATTTGCGATCACATTATTGCCACAACGATAAATGAATGCTTTACCATCCAAATCAATTCACATTAAATGATTTTTTAACTTTCCTGTGTCATATTATTGTGAAATGATTTCTAATTTTTTAGGTTGGAAAATTATATAGCATTATTCTGAAAAGATAAGTGGGGGTAGGGGTGTAAGTGAGCCGAGCTGACTCATGAGCCGATTGGAACTCAACTCATTATCAAACCCATGAGTTGGGCTTATCGAGTTTCAAGCTCGAGCTTGTATATTATAAGAGCGTGAGTTCGAGTTTTCCCTGGTTCGACATGAAAGCTTAACAGTCTACTCATTGAGGATTTATACGCTATTTCGCCTATTCCTATTCTGTCTCCTGAGTTTCCCGAGTCTCGACTTCTCGACTTCCTGTTCGGTGTTAAGCCTTAAAATGGGAAGTGGATGTGCGCGCTTTTCCTCTCCATTGTTGCACCGCCGCCCTCTAGAACGGTAAAAGCGATTCCGAGCGAACTCCTCCTTTCTTCTTCGTGCTCCACTTCGATTATAGAAAGTCGCTTCTAGGAGCGACAACTTTTCGAAAATTAAACGGTCGCCACCGCCGCACCGCCGATAGGAAATCTTGCTCGAGAGTCGAGAGTTTGAAATCTGGATAGGCAAACTTTGGTGGTTTGGCTTGGTATCTTTGGCTTATTCTTTATTTCTTCATAGCATAAATGATTGGTAATATTATGTTTTCTCTTTATGATAAATCAGATTGGTATGATTGTATGAATATGATTTGGAGTTTATGGTTGTTACTTGTTGGTATGAAGTTCTCTTTTAGGAGCAACAACATTTGGTTTTGTTTAGGGTTAAACCCTAAACCGAATCGATATGCATTGGTTGAGGGCAAGTGATTTTATGCATTTTATATTAGATATGCATTGGTTGATTTTATTGTTGAAGTAATATGCTTATATTTTAATTGTGGTGATTTGGTGGATGATGGAGGACCGAAGGCTTATATGGGTTAATTTTAGATTGTTTAGCTAATTTTTTTTTCCAATTGTAATAGCTATGACTTGTGGGCAATGCCTTTTAGACCCGGTATTGAGCTGTTGCTTTAATTACACCTTTAATGGGCATTGACACTTAACATTGCTGAATTTAATCACTTAATCTATCTTATTGAATAGGTTTTTTTACTGATACTAATTATGTTATTGCTATATTAAGCATTGGATCATTGCTGATTGTTGCGTGATGTATGAAGATGTTAAGAGATTGTGTGATGTATGAAGATGTGAAGGGATTGTATTATGTTTAGGGTTATTATGTCTGCATTGACTCCTTTGATAGAGCTTATCCCTTAAGCTGATTTTCAAAGCAACGCTAGCATATTAAGCTTATTTAATTTGTCCTTCAAGATTTCAAGTTAGCCAAAGCAAGACCACAAGTTTTTAATTTTTTTTCACTCTCTTCTTGAAAGTAGAATTGAAAATTTTTTAATTCTCCTACTTAACATATGGCCTATTCAATCGACTAATGAAAATGTGCTAATGTTGTAGTCAAAGTGCCAAACTAAAATTTTGAGTGATGCTTCCTTTATTTATGATTAATTTTTCATGAATAATTTTTCATGCACAAATTTTTTTGAACTTAAGCCTATACTTGTCTTAAGCAAATTATTCTTTCTTTTCCCATGGAATTTGATGTATTGTTTACGGTGACTATATGTATCATGCATTTAGAATGTTTTGAATGTCCTTGAAAAAAGTGGAATAACAAGTATATTGTTGCTCTTTTGATGTGAAAACTTGAGTTTGGGATTTACAAATATGATATACACTCCTACTGTGTTTCTAATTTTTCTTGCACAAAATTCTTGTTATTTGTTGGTGAAGGTATGATTATTCAAGCATGATTATACTTGGTATTTTTTATGGTTATATTTCATTCATATTGGCTTTCATGGATTCAAGAGTGCATAATTTTTAATCATTTATTGAAGGGTATGGGATTTGTTAAAGGTTTTTAGGTTATTACAACAGTTTTTTGTGTGATTATATTTTCCCTATCTTGGTTTTCTAAATATTTATTGTTAGGGGAGATGCTAATTTTATTTTACTGTCATGAAATATTTAGGTTTCAATGGAAAGAGTTACCGAAGTTAACGTTAATGACTCTACTGATGTTGGGAATGAAAATTTTGAGAAGCATACTCAATTTCATTTGGATGACCAACAAAATCTTATTAGGATTACTAACTTTGAGATTACAGATGAGCATTATGATGATGATAATGATAATAAGAATGATGGTGATCGGGAGAATGTTAATAATGATAATGAAGAGATTGATGTTGAAAATAAAAATGAAAATGTATTAGGAAGAAAGAAAAGAAAGAAGACATCAAAGATTTGAGAAGAATTCAAAGAAGTAATTCTTTCAGATGGTCAGAGGAAGGGGGAATGTATGCATTGCAAGAAAAAGCTTGCTCTAGAAAATAAGGCACTACCATCTAATTTAAAAGACATCTAGAGCGTTGTATTGCTAGAATTCATACTTTAAAGAAAAAAATGTTATCTTTTCAGCCAACTGATATTGAAAGTGGAAGGCTCCAAATAATAGAAGATGGTGGTGCTTTAACTATATTAAGATATAATCATGAGAAAGCTAGAGAGATGATTGCACATTATATTTTGATCATTGAGAAGCCTTTTTCAATTATTGAGGAATTTGGGTTTAATATTGTTTTAAAGTAGATGTCTCCTTATTTCACGAGGTATTATAGAGCTACAACACGAAATAATGTTATGTTGGTGTATGAAAAGAGAAAAAAAAGTATAGAAACTCATTGAAAAATATAAATAGAATTAGCTTTACCACAGACATATGAAAGTAAAAAAAATCAGAGGATATCTTACATGGTTGTGACATCATATTATGTTTATACTTATTGGAGGTTACAAAAACGTGTTTTTAGTTTTTTGCATTTAGCTCCTCCACATAGTGCAACTGAAATTGTGGATACATTCTATAAGACACTTTCTGATTGAGGTCTTGAAAATAAAGTTTTTTACCATATCAATTGATAATGCAGCTAATAATGACAGTCCATTAAGTTACTGAAGGATAATTTTAGAATAAAAAAGAAATTATTTTTTGGTGGGTGATTGTTTCATGTAGGTTGTTGTGCTCATATTCTAAATTTAATAGTGAAAGATGAGATAAAAAGCATTGAATGTGTTGTTGATAAAATCAGAGATTCAGTTACTTTTATTAATGCATCAGAAGAAAGATTATTAAAATTTTTGATATTGTGTAACAATTACAATTATCTTCTTGAAAACTTATGATGGATTGTTTCGACTCGTTGGAAATCTACTTACTCTATGTTGACAATTGCATTAAAATTAAAAGAAGCTTTCTTTTCTTATGGTGAAAGAGAAGTTGCATATATTAATTGTCCTACAGATGAAGAATAGGAGAAAATTGAAAAAGTTTGTGATGTATTGGGCTTTTTTAATCAAGCTACTAATATAATCTCTAGCATTGAGTACCCTAACCAATTTATTCCTCTCTAAAATCTACACCATTAAAAAAGTTTTAGATGAGGATTCACTTTCAACTGATTTTTTCATTGTGAAAATGACTACAAAAATGAAAGAAATTTTTGACAAATACTGGGGTGAATGTAACATTCTTATGGCCTTTGGTGTTATTATGGATCCAAGAATGAAATTCATGGTGATTGAGTTTGCATATTCTAAGATTTATGCAGGAGATGAATGCATGAGAAATGTGGCATTTATACACAGTTCATTGTATGAATTATTCGAAGAATATGCAATTTGATAGTGACAACTTGGAAGTTGGGATGTCTAGAAGGATTAGGGGAGATTATGTTAGTTTGGCTACTCAAGCAATTGATAGAAAAAAATTTGGTGGATGACATTATTTTACTACATATGTTACAACAATGGAAAGTAAAAGACCAACAAAATTTGATTTAGATAAATACTTAGATCATGGTGTAGAGATTTGTGCTGAAGGCAAAAGTTTTGTTGTCATTGGATGATGGAAAAGCAATCAGACTAAGTATCGTATACTATCTAGGATTGCTGTTGACATATTATCTATATCGATAACCATCATAGCTTCAGAATCAACATTTAGTGCTGGTGAAAGAATTGTGGATACCTACCGGTCTAAACTTGGTGTGGAAACTGTTCAAACACTCATATGTGGTTCAAATTGGGTTCTTTGTCATTATGACTTAAAGGGTAGATTAAAGGTAATGTGTTTTATATACATATTTATTTATTTTTTCTCCTTAAATTTAACAAAATTATATAATGTAATATTATTATTTTTATTTGTAGGAAGAAGAAGAGAATGAAGAGATGGAGATTCCTCTTCCTATCACTTGAAGGACTGTTGAAAGAAGAATACTAGATATTTATTGATTTATTTTATTCAAAGAAACTTTACATTGAAGCCTTCTCTTTTGGTGTTTTCCTATTTTTTTTTCTTGGGTGGACTAGCTTTGTTGGCATCCCTTTTGGTTTTATATTTTATTGTTGTAGTGTGGTTTTATTTTGGTGTTTTCCTCTTATGCTATTTTCCACCTTTTTTTACTACTGTCTTCTTTGGCTTTTTTTTCTTATGGTTGCTGTTCCGGCCTAGTTCTACTTACATTCTTGATTGTTGTTGGAAGAGGGTTTATGATATTTGTTCCTTTGGTTGGCTATGTTGTTTTTGCCAACTATTAATATAACACTTGTTATAGTGTTGTTCTATTTTGGTGTTTTCCTCTTATGCTGTTTTCATCTTTTCTTTGACCACTATCTTCTTTGCTCTTTTTCTGTGTTTGCTATTCCGACCTAGTTCTACTTACATTCTTGATTGTTGTTGGAAGAGGGTTTATGATATTTAAGCCTTTGGTCGGCTATGTGGTTTTGTTGCCAACTATTAATATAACTTATGGTGGCAGGAATTGGAGCTTTGTAGGCAATTATTATTTGACTTAATAACTTATTCGAGGACCCAAGGTGAGTTGTCTATGATGTCTTTGATGTTTTCTACCCTCATCTCTTATGCTGGTAGCACTATATATGATTGTAATCCTTCAATTGAACTTTGTTGGCTATGTGTATTGTGAAGTAATTTTTTTGTTGCAATTTTGGTGTGGTGCATTGATGTTTTCTACTTTGTGGAGGTAAATTGGTTGCTGCTCCTGTTGGAATTGAAGATTTCCTGATTGCTTTTGGAGGAGACTGTCTATTGTTATTATTGGTTGGTTTGGCTTTGTTATTTGTATGATATTTTCTTAGCAATTTGGTTGGCTAGGGGCTATGTTTGTTTTCTTGATTGTTGATGGAGGAGAGTCTATCAATCATGTAACTATTTGCTTTCCTAATTGTTGTTGGACGAGGATCTATCTATTTTGGCCTTTGGTTGGCTAGGTGAACCCTTCTATTGAAGTTTAGATGCTCATATATTTTGTTACTCTTTGAGATGACTTTGGGTTGGCTGAGCCTGAGCCTTTTGAAACTTTTATTTCTTAGCTCTTTACTTGCTCATTAAGGTGACTTTGGGTTGGCTGGGTGAACCCTTATATATTGGTTGTATGGTTTTATACTATAGCTGTCTAAATTGGTTGGTTGGTGGCTAGTGCAGTCTATTGTCGCTCGTGTTGTATTTAGGAATTAGCTGGTGTAGTCTATTGGGTTGGCTGCAGCAGTGCTGCTATTCCATCTTGCTGGTGTAGTCCATTATTTTTCTTAGGCATTTTAGGCCTTTTTTTGTTTTTCCCCTATTTATGTTTGGATGCTATCTTCTATGCCTTTTTTTTTTTTTTTTTTTGCTTTGGTTGCTGTTCTGGCCCGGTTCTAGTTACTTTCCTGATTATTGTTGCTTGAGGAGGGACAATTGTATTTCAGCCTTTGGTTTCTAGGTCATATTTGGCTACTTGGCTTTGTTGCTGGCTGTTTGTATTATATTTTGGTGGCAGGAATAAGAGCTTTGCAGACAATTGTTCTTTAGATGAATGCCTTATTCGAGGACCCGAGGTAAGTTGGCTGTGATGACTTTGATGTTTTCTCCCTTCTCTCTTTGGCTAGTAGCACTATATGTGATTGCATCTCTTCTATTGAAGTTTGGATACTCACATATTTTGTTGCTCCTTGAGATGATTTTGGGTTGGTTGAGCTTGAGAATTTTCTACTTTTTTTACTTTGCTCTTTACTTACAACTTTTCTAGTATGAATTTACTATTCTAAAAACTCATGTTATTGTATTGTGAATCTGAGATGGTTAGGCCTTAAGCTCAACCTTGGGTGGTACTAGATGAGGATGCTTCAAGAAGGAAATGACTTTGGAGTTTGGATATTACAGTTCTTACCAGATCTATCATCTATCACTCTTTCCTGCTGAAAATTCATTTTTTTTTGTTTTCTTATTTTCTGTATAAAATAAAGTAATGCTAGAATTTCAATTTATTATGATGTATTGATCTACTATTCAACTGCAAATTGCAACTTTTCTTATTTTCTGTGTAATACTAGAAGGCAGTTGCATTGAAATTAAAAAGTTGCATGATACTATCAAAGTAAATTTATATGAGGTTTTATCGTGTTATGATATATGTAATTCTATACTGATCAAGTAAAAATTGATATTTTTCTTATTTTCTGTGTAATATTAATCTACATTTAATTATTTACATACAATGATCAAGGAAATGATATGCTATCTACAAATAAAAGTACTTGCAAACATGCGATGACATGTTTAACATAATATTTAAATTTATATTGCTTACATGCTATATGCAAATATAATAATTGCACAATAATATATAGCTATGTCATGTTATAAAATTAATTTTAAATATAGATAAGTAACAATATAGGCAAAAAATAAAGAAATATGACTTTTATACTCGAGCTTCAAAATAGAGCTCGAGCTTTTTACAATCGAGCTCGAGCCTGGCAAACGAGTTCAAGCTTCAATTTTATCTAACGAGCCAAGCTCAAGCTAAGTAAACGAGCTCGAATTGAGCTAGAGCTCTAGTTAAGTTAAAAAAAGTTTAGCTTGATTAAGTAAAAGCTCGACTCGACTCAACTCGATTACACCCCTAAGTGGGGGTATTATTTAAAGATAGGGATGTAAATGAGTCGAGAAAAGCTCGAGCTATTGCTTGAGCTTGAGTAATTAATCGAGTATGAGCTTGAGCTCAAGCTTTATTTTATGAGTTCGAGGCTCATGAGCCAACTTATTTAATATAAAAGAGATAAAATAATTATGATGAAAATAATTATTATGATAAAAATAAAAAAATTAAGAAATCATAAGTGCTATAATAAGAAATTACTTGATATAAGATAATAAGATATATTTTTAATAATTATATATTTAAGTTTATTACGTGCCAGAAAACTAGTTGCGGTAGAATAGAACTTTACTTTAGCCAAATGAAAAATCTAGCACACATATAGTTGAAAAGAGAACAAGAAACTCTAAAATTTTACAAAAAATCCAAAAAAGAAGAAATCATGGCTAGCCCAGAAAAAAATGCTCAACAATATATCTGCTTTGAAATATAGAGTTTAAATCTTCCCGACAACAAGATTACAAGATTGTATATAAACTGATAGTGAGAATAATTTCAGTTACAACAAATGATAGAAGTTGGATTGTAATAATTGTTGGTAGCGATGATAATAAACTGATCTACGGTGGTGATGATGAACTTCAAACTTCTAACTCTCTTTCGGCTTTCTCCCAAGTTTAGTTCTAGCTCCTCCTCCCAGCATGACAAGAATGAGGCCTTATTTATAGGATTCTGAGAGGGGCATTTTGGTCATTGTAGTCGAAATCCCAAAACACTCCATCAGATGGTTTATATCGATTCATTTGATCATAAATTAATTTTTGGTAATTTGACTATTCAAACGATTTTTGATTTGAGTGATCTTAGACTTGTTGGATTCGTCTTGTCAATCCGCTCAATTCGACTATAAACACGTCGAATTTGGAAGTCATTTGATCATCCATTCAGTATTTCAAAATTTTCATATGTAGCTTTTGGGTTTGATTTAAGCTCATTTGTGCTCGATTTGACCCAATTTAGCATTATTGGACTCATTTCATTGAGTTATTTAATTTGATTGTATACATGCTTTAACTTGAGATTTATACTTGATTTATAAATTTTAAAGGGATATATCATTTGCCCCCCTATTTTTGGATGGTAAAACTAATTTCATTCAAAAATATATTAAATTTTAAAAAATAAGATCACTTTAGCTAAATATTATTAGGATATATAAATACCCTGTAAAGGGCAGTGAAAAACTCGCACATTAATATTTTACTTTCTTTTGCTTGGTAGCCTTCATTGACCTGTGTAATGGTACAGACCCCCCCTCACAGACTCCAGTTCTCTCCGATCTTGGGCTTTCCAACTAACCTAGTTGGTGACACGCATCCCAAATTCAGGCTCTAGTGTGCTTCCAAGTTTCTTTTCAATTTTTGGTTTCTCCCATCGATCCATAACGTAACTCCCTCGATGCTCTAGTTCTCCCCGATCTGGTTTCCAATGACTTTAGGCGATGCACATCTGAATTTGATGTCTAGTGTGATTCCAAGTTTCTTTTCAATTCTTGGTTTCTCTCACTAATCCGTATAATGGTGCAAAGCCCCCCAATGTCAGTAGTAATCATATATCCTTTTTTAGACTTTGATTTCAAAAGAATTACGATTTATATATATCTAATGATATTTTTGGTATACTTGTATCTTGAGGCTTTGCTTAAAGATTTTAATGTATTTGTATCTTCTCGACTTTTGCCTTGATATTTTGATCAGACTTTTAAGGCTTTTTTCTAAGATAATCTTATATCTTATTAGATTTTTTGCTTTCTGAGGTTTTTAATGTACTTGCACATTCTAAGACTTTTGCCTTCTGAGGTTTTTGATGTACCTATACCTTTTGTGGCTTTTTTCATTATGAGATTTTTAATGTACATATACCTTCTGAGATTTTTATCTTTCGAGATTTTTGATGTATCTATACCTTTTGAGGCTTTTTCCTTCTAAGATTTTTGATGAGTAGAGACCTTGTCAACCACTTGCTCTCTTAGAGTCTTTCTAGTGAGTACCTTGTCTACTACTAGCTTCCCATCGAGGCTTCCTCAAAGGCATGCCTTCGAAGGGAGGAATCCATTAAAGATTTTTGACATATCCAAGGTTGTTTATCAGAGTATTACTCGATGATATTTAACCTGTGTGAAAGATATCAATAATTTTAACTCTCATCTGAGGTTATTTTGTCAAAATATTACTTGATGATGTTAACCTGTGTGGAAGAGGTTAAACATTTTGATTCTTCCTAGATTATTTGTCAGAGTATTACTCGATGACGTTAACCTATGTGGAAGAGATAAAATGAAAACATCCGTTTGAGGTTGTAGTCAAAGTTGCTCCTTGATCTATGCCTTTTTCATTAATATGATTGAAGAATCATAATTTGCAAAGTTATCTCCCTTTTTTTTGTCATTGTTGAAATTACTCCCCATCATTGACTTGCTTTTTGAACTGATAATCAATTAGATATCCAGAATATTGATTTGGATGGTCTTTTGAGATTAGGGTTGCCCCCAACTTCTAAGATGAACTGAAGGATCAGCATTTGATGTGTTCTTCATTCTTCATATGTGTTATTCCGAAGTAGAATTTTCTCCAAAATATAATGGTGCTGCTCTTAACTTGAAGTCGATCAATTCATCAGAGGATATAAATGAAATATTTATTATAAGATGTCAAACTATGCGTTAGAAAATCATGTATAATAAAATTTCACGTCTTAGCTTGTATGAAAATCTAGCACACATACAGATAGTTGAAAAGACAACAAGAAACTCAAGAATTTTTATGTGAAAAAATCTAAGAAAGGGGGGAAAATATCACGGGGCCTAACCGAGTAAAAATGCTCCACTATATATCCACTTTTGAATATAGAGTTTAAATCTTCCCGACAACAGAATTACAAGATTGTATGTAGGAAATCATGATAATGAGAATTTCAAGATCGTTACTATAATGGTAGTTGGATTGAAACGGGTTGGTGCATGATACGATGATACGATCAATAACTAATGACAATTTGAACTTGAACTTCTAACTTCTAACTCTCTCTCCGCTTTCTCTTAAGTTCACTTCTAACTCCTCTTTCCCCCCATGACAAGAATGGGTCTTATTTATAGGATTATGAGAGGGGCATTTTGGTCATCAGAAAAATCCCAAAATACATTCATCGATGTTGATTCATTTGATCATAGATAATTTTTTTTGGTGATTTGACCATTCAAATGATCTTTAATTTGAGTGATCTTAAACTCATTGTATTCGTCTTGTCAAGCCGCTCGCTTCGACTATTATAACACGTCAAATTTGGAAGTCATTTGATCATCCATTTAGTATTTCAAAGTTTTCATATGTTGTTTTTTGATTTGATTTGAGCTCATTTGAACTCGATTTGACTCTATTCTAGCGTTATTGGATTTATTTCACTGAGTCGTTTAATTTGATTATATACATACTTTAACTTAAGATTCATACTTGATTTATAAATTTTAAAGGGATATATCAAAACTATTAAATTTTAATATATTTTAAATATATTTATATTAATAAGAGGACTTGTGAGCTGATGAGATGAGTTGAGTTTGACTTGAGTTAGCTTGTTAAGCTCATCAAGCTCTGCATATAAACCATTTATTGACCCGAGCTCTAACTAGCTTGACTCACTTACACCCTATCTAAAGATAATAAAGGTAGAAACTTAGAGGCAGCTTGGTTTAATTTTTAAATTTTAATTTAATTGTTATATTTATTTTTAAAAATACTCAAAATATCTATAAGTTATTTTAAGTATTTTTAAAATAATATGATTTATTTTTTAAAAATAAAAATATTAAAAAATATATTTTAAAAAATCATATAAAAATTATAAAATTAAATTGAACCCAAATAGATCCTTAGTGTCTCTTGCTTTGTAGATGTTAAGATGATCATGATACTAGATAATCAATCTAATTTGATTTGAGCCAAGTTTAATTAGTCAATTTTTATTTGATTTTGAATACGATTAATTAATTAAGCTCAGGGTTAAACTCAAGCTTCAAATATACCCATCTTTGCATAAGAGAGAGAGAGAGAGAGAGAGAGAGAGAGAGAGAGAGAGAGAGAGAGAGAGAGAGAGAGAACAAAACATGAATTTCATGTAATAGAATCATGGATGGAGATGAAAAATGAAGAATCAAGATAGAGAAAATAAAGTGTATAGATTTTATTTATTATTCTATAACTAATTCCTTACATTTTAATAGTAATAATTTTTAATATTTATAATTTTATGATTGAGAAGTGCGTCAAAGACATTAATGGCTTTGTCCCTATGATGCTTAGATGGGAAACATGCATACACAAGTAGTTGCTTAGGAGTCACAGGTTCCCTACCTATTAACTGCAATTATGATAATATCAAGCTTTAAGCACACGCGTTATAAAGAAATATATTATTATTCTGTCTAAATATCTCGTCTAAATTTATTCTATTCTCACTTTAACAAAATTATCTGCTCTATCTTTTTTTAGTTGAGTCAGATTCTGCAGTGTGTCATACTTAGGGCTCATTTGGTTGGTTGAAAATGTAAAATATGTTTTAAAATTTTACTTTTTTTTTTTTTTTTTTTTTGCATTTTTTGATTGTAAGCATGAAATCATTTTTTTAGAAATTTTTTAATAAATTTATGAAATTTAAAATTAATAATAATTACATTCAACTAATCAAATTAGTGGTAAATTTAATGAATTTTATTATTTCTCAAGTATAGATCTAACTTAAGTAACCTACCGAGTTTTAAAATAAATATTATTGTGTAAGACATCTTAGCCTAATGGTAAAATGATTAGATTTTTAATAAGAAATTTTAGGTTCAAATTTTAACACAATGTGTGTATCAATTTGTCATTAAATTCTCTCAAATGTCTTAAAAAAATATATTATTATGTGTGTTTGGGGAGGGGATATTTCTTAATTTTAATGAAACTCTTTCAGCATAGAAATGATGAAGCTTTCAACTAATATAAAAAATATAATATTTAATTTTTTAATATTATATAAAAATAATAATATTATTAATTTTATAAAGTGAAATATATCTCATAATATCCAGGAAACAAAACTGCTGAGGAAGATTATAGAAAAGATTAACATTTTGGCCAATATAAAAAATTTATGTTAAAATTTTTAATATCATATAAAAATCACTATCATTAATTTTTTTTAAAAGTAAAATATCTCTTTATATATATAAAAAATATAATATAAATATGAAAATTTAAAATTTAAATATATAAATAAATAATAATTATGTGATATGTATGTAAATTTTTTATAATTTTTTTAAGAAGGGTAAGTAATTTCAAATTTTAATAAGTAGCATAGTTTCGTTAATTTTATAAATAAAGACAACTATTTCGAGGTCATATGGTCATTGAGTTGTTTCATGCAAACTTTAGTTAAATGCTGATTTCATTTTTTGAGATTTCTTTCAGAAGGTTAGTCACTAATCTGTCCTTAACCTTTATTTGAGAATATATGATTGATTTTCTTTATTTATAATAATTTACATAAATAAAAAAATTATGGAGAGATTTAAAAAATTAATTTTAATGAGCTTTAAGTTTAAAATGCTCTAATTAAAATTTTAAGTGTAGTGTTTTTATATTTGACAATTCTTCAAGATAAAATTTAATTATAAGTTAAAAAATATCATTAATTTTGAATGAATGATATTCATTTTGAATATTCAATACTAAACTAAAAATCAACAATTCTTCAATATATTCTTTAAATTTATTATTTATCTCTTATAATATTTTTTATAAAGTGACTATAAAAATATTAATGCGAGTAGCCCAAGAAAAGAAAGTCTTCCTTGCTTGTCAATGCAACTAGCCTAAGCATTGATTCAATCAACTACTCATCAAATCATTTCTCAAAGCTATCAAAGTCATGGTGAAGCCAGTAAGAAACGTTATATGGACTTATCCTTTACATAGAAATCAATAATAATTTAATCAAAATTAGTTTTCATTCATGTATTTGGTTGAAATTAAATTTTTTTTTTTTTTAACGTTTTTGTTCATTAAAAATTGAGTTTTATTTCTTATGATATGGGTGGCATATAAATTAATGTAATTTAATAATTTATTCAGGCTAATTTTACTAAATTTAGATAATTTTTCTTATATAACAAGATATTTATTCAAGTTTTGTAGATCTAGCTTCGGCTAAGTTTTGGATTCGAAAGTCGCTTTAAAGTATTCTTTATTTGTCTTTTAAAGCTAAAAAATTTTTGAAATGCTAAAATGTAGCTTTCAAAAAAGACACTATTTAAACGGGTATCAAAATTAAAATTCTCAAAACAAAACAACGTACTAAAAAAAGCTTAGTCAAACGGAGCCCTAATTACACATTAATCATATTAGAACAAAACATCAAATCACTCCCAACTAAATATACCCACAGTAGCCAATGCATCTAAAATTTTTAACTATATTCGGTGGTCAATGATTTTCGAAAGATTGTCTTTGGATAAAGCAAGCGGTTGAAGGCTTAAAATATAACCAAAACCTTTACGATGGATGATGCCGTCGAAAAAGGTTTTCTTGTGGCAATACTGTTGGAAATTTCTGGCTTCGAAAATTAAAAGTCCACTGTTGTTAATCTCTGAGTTAATGAAGAAGATCACCATTTTTGATGAAAAATCAATGGAAAACTTATAATAATTTTTTTTAAAAAAGATTTACTTAACAATCGATTGTTTACAGTATCAGTATAGTTTGTAATATTACATTCACCACTGCATTCAAGTACTTCAGAAGACATGCTACTGCGTAGGATGATAAAAAACACTTAATCGAACTAAGATAAAATCATCAATGATGTTATAATTCGATACAATCTATTATTCAACTATCGAGAACATATATTTTAGCTTCTCCTATCTTCTCATCCTCTTAACCCTCATCTTCTTCCCCTACTCCTTACTCTCTTTCCTTTATTATACAGCCTTAGTAGCTCTACTAGCTCCACTTGCTTTGCCTTGATGCTAGCATTTTTCTAACAACCTTTTCAATTGTGCTTTCACCTAAGCCTAAAAAAGGTGTTTGGGAGGGATGAGCATCATTTGTTATGCCCTGTGAGCTTAGCCCATAAACCCTCTCCTTCTTGCCTCTTACTGTTTGTTGTTATAAAATGAACTCATCTCATTATGATGATGGCTACCCTTGAGAGGATTAACTTTGAATATCACTTAAATGCATGTATTCATCCTAAAAGGTAATATTAATAATAATATCTTGAGAATACATTAGTATTATAATTTTAAAAAAGCAAAACTCATGAAGACTTGATGTAATCTACTATTAGCTCAATACTTGTCTTGTTGGTATTGATGTATGTGCTATGTATAGCTTTGACATCATAGGCTCTTTTCTTAATATCTGATTGTGTAAAAGCCATTTAAAGTTATTAATTTCAAAAAGCATATCATATGCTAAATATAAAATTAATATGCTAATCATTCTCCTCCTATGCTTAGTTTGAGGAACTGAGTCACCATTATGTAGTGAGCTCTCCATTCCTCCAAGATCAAACATCCAATTCTATTTGTTTTGCTCCCTCTTGAGGGTGTACTATGGGGTTTTCTTCTACATAGAGATCTATTAATACTCACTCCAAATCCATAAAAGTGGTTCACCATACTTATAAATGTCCTACAAGCGAGTATACCCCTTCTTTCTAAATGCCTACCTATCTTTTCATGACATTTTGTTAGCCAAGTGAAGTCTTTTTATACAACAAATAGATAATTTTAAGCACTCATTAAACATAAATATTTTATTGAATAAATATCAAACTCTCAAAATTATATATCGCAAACTTCTATTGGGATTTTCTTCCAAGATATATATGGAGCATCATATTTTTCTTAATTATATCTCAAATTTTATGAATAGATTGCTTTGAAGGGTTGAACCTATATAAAAGTAATAGTGTATACAAAATATTATAAGTATTGAAACTTACTTCTAAAAAATGATAAGATACTTACATGCCGTTCTCAAGCTCAATATAAATGCTTGAATTTGCTAACTCAGATCCACCTACATATCTTAGCTTAGTATTAGATCGATCTTGTAGAATAATTGGGTTGTGGTATATGCTAGTGTAGCGTGGTGAGGGAATTGGGCATGATGGATATAAAGGAAATGGATAGAAAGGGATAGTGTGCATAGGATTTAGTGAGTGATAAGATGGACTAGGCTTTAATGAAGTGATATGAGTGGTGGTAATGATAGTGGTGGAAGTAGGTGCTATGCCGAACCTAACCATATGTTGAAAAATTATCAATTATTCATATTAGTATTGCTCTCATTTTGAAATTATACTTTATTAAGATATCATAAGTAAGCACACCATTGTCCCATAAAATGTTGAGATTATCTATCAAAAGTTGTATGTATATATCTATCGTAGCCTTTGTATTATATGACCCAAGATTAGTAAGGGTGAGAAATACATAACTGTTTGTCATGCATATCTTTAAAGAAAGATATATATAATATATTAATAACTGACCACCAAGAGTGAGGTGCAACATCTTGATCGCAAGGCATGAATATATTAATACAAGTCAAAGTAAATATTTCTTAGTTCAATAACAAAATTTAGATTTGTGAGATCAAAATACTTCCATATCTTCACATTTGATGGATTACTCAAAATATATAGCTTAATTATTCTATTATGATGCCACCTTATATACTTAGTAGAAAATATTGATATAAAAAGTCTTTGTAGATGTGAAATGAGAGACAAATAAAATAATTTGTTTTATTAGATATCTTTCTATTTGCATTATTTCCAACTTTAATATTTGAATCATGGAGCACCACAATATTTACTCTCATCCTCTAATACATTTTCTTTGTAGTAAAGTATTAAATCATAAATATATCAATTCATTTTCTATGAAGATAATTCTAATTTAAATGCCAATTTTTTGCTCTAATATAAATTAGTTGAAATGAGATTATCTAACAAATTTGTCTTCTTAAGAAGCCCAATAACCTAATCAAAACTTCATGTTGCATATTGAAATCTAGCTTAATACTCAATAATCTCATTGCCATATATAACATAAAATGACTGATACATTCATACTATATTGGTTACTACATTATGCTCAAAAAGTTATAAAAAATTTGGGCTTTGATGTTGAGAGCCTCTTTAGTAGTATTTTTAAAATTCTGGGCTTGTTACATGAAAGAACATATCTTCATATTTGCTTTTTTCAACTTTAGTAGCTAGTGCAAAACTAGTTGATGCAACATAATAAATATCAACAGGAAGCACACACTTGTCATGTGATGTCTACATCTAATAGTTAGGCTGAAATCCCCTCTGATGCAATCAAGTGTAACTTCATGTGATATTAGAATTCTTAATTTTAGTGTTTCATAGGAACTTCCCTCATCGGTAAAAGATGGTTGATAATAATCACCAAAGATAAAATATTCAAATCATTTAGTAAATTCTTTAGTTATTCCCTTTAGTTGAAAACAAAATTTATTATACATCCACAACTTTTGGATCTTGATATCTATTTATTGTATCAACATGATCAATAATTTATGATCATCATTATACAAATATTGTTGTAAACTTAAAGAAATTAAACATAAATGCATGTATGCATATTTATGTGTGTTGATTATGTACACACCAACCAAAATATGATTGTTAAATCAAATATAGCAATGCTTATATTATAACTATTTAATTCATAAATTAATCACTTGAGCTATAAAGTCACCTTTAAAATCTCTAAGTGACTGATCATGATGTAGCTATCTTATGATTATTGCATAGCCAAAAATTATTTTAACTATATTATTATTTGAGGCATTTTAATTTAAGATGTGAATATTAATTTTTGATCAGAAATACCAAATTAGATTAATAAATTAGATTTAATTAACTAAAAGTTGACAAAAATCAAACTAAAGATAATTTTAACTTGAATCAATTATTTATGAGGCCATAATTTAAACATAATTGAACTAATCAAGTACTTGATTTAATCCATCATAAGAATTGGATCATTTTTAATGGAGTCAAGTGTGATGTAGTTGAGATGATTAAAAGTAGAGAGAGTCAATCTACAAGATTTCTCCATTTGAAATCCCTTTCTTCTTCCCCTTGTGCTCTACTCCTACCCAAAACTATCCATTGAGAAGCAATATGAGACATCTCTAAGTAACTCTTGCTTTTCCTTCTACCTGATTTAGTGTAAGGTATTTTGACATAGTGGTTGAGAGCTTAAGCTATCAACCAATAGGCCTCGGGTTCAAATCTTTGCACATGTATTGCACATGTAAGTTTGTGAGTAAATTCACTCAAATGTCCCCAAAAAAATTTGTATAGATTATGAAATTCCATCAGTCAAAAGGATTTACTAAGTTTGGGATTTCAAGCAAAATGGAGGAGGAATGAGATTTAAAACTATGTAGGATATAACATTATCATTTTTATTATTTGGCATCATTTAGGTCAAATCCTATGAAATTTTTGTCAATTTAATGAAAAATTTTGTTACTCTTTTCCTCTTATTTTGAACTCTACAAATAAATATATTTAAAATAATAATTAACCTAATGCAATAAGTTATTTTGTGGTCAGGGAGTGAAAAACAAGGTAAACTTGTGGAAAACTTTCAGAATAAAGTAAATAAAAGAAAATAAATAAGATGCATATCAAAACTTCATGTAGAAATTGCAAAATAAATAAAAATAAACAAATCTAAAAAATGAAAGAAAAAATGTGGTTGCGGTGGACGATGACCAAACGGCTAGGGCAGTGAAAAAAAATAAGGTAAGCTTATAGCAAACTTTCAAAATAATTTTAATTAGAGAAAAGAAATGAGATGTACTATAAAATTAATGAAGAAATTGTAAGAAATTTCACCAAAAAAAGGAGGAAAAATGGTGGTGGGGAACGAATTGAGTGGCCCTTAGTTAGGGCAAGGGTCAAATGATGGAAGATGGTTGGGATGATAGTTTTAATTTATAATTATCGGTGGCAATTTCTAGTGGCTTGACCGTCATAAATACTATTTACTTATGTTTGAGAAATTTTGGATGAATTATCACCACCACTTAAATATGACAAAATTTATAGTTCCTAGACCATTGAAAAATTTCACATTCAAAACTTGTATGATCAATTTTTTAGTAGTTAGTCCACTAGCATTTTATTTATCACCAAAAATTCTAGCACTAATTTCTCCCCTAGTAATGCCACTAGGATTTAAGCTTTTTTCCTTTAGTGAAATAATTAGTGATTAGCCTCCACCATCAAAATTTTGGGTTGAAAAGAGTTTAACCATAGTAGTGTATTTTATTATAATGACGAGGTAAAAAGAAATAATAATGAAGCATTAACAATGTCTCTAAATAACTTGCTTGAAGTAAATCAAACATGAGACAAAAATATTATTAGAGAGACACTAAGATTTACATTGTTTGACTTCAAATGAGTCTATATCTATGAGAAAGGAGATGATTCTACCCACTAATAAAAAGTATAGAGAGGTCATATTATGATGTATAAAATTAAGAGCACTCATCAATCATTTCCCAGTGCCCAAGTAGACCAAAGAAAAAAAAGCGAAAAACTCAAGAATCTCACAATACATATGAAAATTTCTCTTATATAGGATTGTAAGTGAACCAATGCGAGCTACTTGAAGTCAATTTGATTAGCGCTCATTTTAATTGTTCAAATTAGTACTTAAACATATTCGAACTCATGTCACAAAATCAAGGGCTCAATGATTCAAGAAGATCACAATCCAACTCAATTATTTATATTCACATATAAAGTTATTTTTTGTTCAATGAAAAATTTATTAAAATATTTATATTAAACTTGATGATAACTTGCATATTATATAATTAAAAATTAGTTAAATATAACTAATTTAATTATTATTTAATAGTAAAATATTATATATTTGTTATTATTCTATGATACTTTCCTAAAAGTATTTTTTTTATTTGAATAATTCCTCCCCTCATTTGGTATATTGAGTTCTTCAGTTTTAAGTCTCCCTAATTGACCATGATCACTTGCCTAAGTGATGCTGCATTAAAATCATGACTAACATGAGATCACACCTACAAGATATGAACATATTTTTAATTTCTCTTCTCTTTAGAAATTGACATGACCACAAACTATTTATAAGCATACTTTCTTATCTCTAAATGACAAGAGGTGTGAGAAAGAACTAGACAAGTAATAGTTTTGAATGCTACAACTAAGATGCTTATGTAAACTTGCTCATGAATTTTTTTATTCAACTAAATATTTATACTTTTCAACATTTAATTTTGTAAATTAGTTAGTATATTATTAGTGAATCTACATATTGATTTTAGGGTTTGATTAGTTACTCCCTCATTTCTTTAGATAAAATAAATGTATCATATATGCTAAACCAAGCTAGCAACTTTCTAAGATGAGCTAAAACATTGTATTCCACTTCTACATTAGGCTAATTATTTGCAAATATATCATGTGGAGGAGCATATTGTGGTGGGACTATCTATTAACTTGAGTCAACAATTTACTTTCCTTTCTCTATAAAAGGCATCCTAGAAGGTAGGACCTTGTCACTATAGAGATTGACTTCTATAATCTCTTTGGCTAGAGGGGCAATAGTGGTATCTATCTACTCTTTGGTGGTACCTGAAGATTCTCCTATAAAATTCTTTGAATCTATGGATTATCTATCTATTTAATGAACACATTTTTTTGTCTTTATTTGTGTTATATGATAGAAAGTTTTTTCGCAGCTTATTTTTTTTCTTATTTAAGTGATTTTTATTTAATTGACGATAAGTTGTTAGATACTAATTCTAAATCTATTAAATTATTTGTTCATTTAGATTTGAAAAATTATTAATTCTTATAAGAAGCAAAATATTCATTCATTTTTTTGAGTTTATATTTTAATTTATCTAATGCTTATAGATAGGTTAAGTATAATATATAATCGATCATAAGAAATTCTAAACATTGAAGTATGGACATATATGTGAAAGCTCATTTCGAGCTTGAACCCATCATGAATAGCATTTCTTATAAACAAGTGAAGACTAAGCAATAGAGTGTTCAAATCAATTCAGCTTAATTATAACTCAATTCTCACAACACCACCAAGTTTCTCAAATTATCTAAGAATCCTATATGTTGAGGGAATACATGAGAAATGATGAATATCTTTAGAAATTATGATTGAATCTTTTTTTTACATATATTCTATATATTATAATTGAGTAGTGCTTCTTATTTTTATCACTTTGTTTGTTGGATTAAAAGCCACTTGAATTCCTTCATATGTAAATTGAGGCTTTCTATGCATTTTCATATATCTAGAGCTTTGCATTATGAGATGACACAAACTTCATGAAGATTTAGCATATTAATTTAGATCAATATTTTTTTACTATTCTCAATACTAAAAATAAAACAAAAGGCCAAATTGATGTAGTACAACAAGGGATAAAAGGATCCATTACAAGGTCTCAATCTAAAATCAAAGCCAATGAAACTTATGTCGTGTTTTATGTGATGTGCCAATTTATATTTGTGTCTTATGAATTCTATTATGTGATAGAGGCTGTATTCAATTATGTTTAAGTGTTGTATGAGAGTTGTGAATGAGATATTTAAGTGTTTAATTATTAAAAATGCATCAATAGTATAACATCTATGCATTGATGTTCTGGAACCATGATGCTATAGCCGATTTATAATGTGGTATATGGATAGAGAAGTCGGTGCCTAGGCTTTAGCTTGTGGTGCCTCAGTATCGCGAAATGATGGGTTTCAAGTTGTGATAATTTTTGATTTTTTTTTTCTAAGGGAAACATCCCTTGGAGTATAGTACTTATATAAATATTTATTTTGACTTAATGAAGGACTTTTAGACTATTTAATGTAGAAATTTAGAATGAAAGCTCTTAGGTTGGAGCTTGATGGCCGATTGTCTGGGAGATTTAGTGATCTCTCACTGTTCTACTTGAGTGAATAGAACTTCTCATCATTTTCACTTCAGTGAGTGGAAGATCCTGATGTACTCCTTTCTCTCTCTGTTGTGACACTCCATGATTGCACCATGAATTTTGATCCATAACTTAAGATTTGGTGGCATGGAGAAAGTGCTAATAAGTATTCTATATTGAATTTAAACAAGGTTAGCTATGTATTTTTGTGTAATTTCTTTTGTAGATTTTAGTAATTTCACTTGGTAACTTACACTAGACTCATGTGGTAGGAAATTCTATGCGCATTTATCTTACTACCAATTAGTTGCCTCCATTTCAAAAGCTAGCCTTTCCCTACTTAAACTCTATCTACAAACCATGATACTTGAGCGAACTCTTATGTAGTAGAGAGCTCACAAAATATATCAAACCTAGGATATGAACCTTGCATAATTATCAAACTCATATTCTTAAAAACTTTTTAATTGTCTCTTTTGCATGTTTACTTAATGTTTCGTAGTATCAAAAATTTAATTTGTGTTTATTAAAGGCTAATCATTTTAAAATTTGTGCATATCATTATGTTAAATCTAGTTCACATAACACATTTAAAATTTTATTTAGAGTGACATACTTGCATTTCTCTGCTCAAATCATGCCACCATAATCTGTTAGCATGGATCAATTAGAAGATTTAACTAGGAGGGTAGATGAGATCATTATGCAAAGTTAAGAGAAACTCACTAGGGTAAGGCCTTCTAATGAACCTAACCATACAAGTTTGAACCTTGAGTACTAGGATTCAAACCCCATTGACTATCCCACATTTGAATGACTTAGAAATCATAGGAGGGAAAAGATTGAACTTTCTAGAGATGACTATCATGTGAGAAGGCTAAACATGAGGAATATTCATAGGAAAGATCATTTTAGTGTCCATGAAACCCTATATTAACCAACAAAATAACTTAAGATAGAAGCCCCAATATATGATGGTGTTCATGACCCTAATAAATTTCTAGATTTACTTACCAAAATGGACAAGTTATTTGATTTGTATCATATAGATGACTATCAAAGGACCACATTTACAAAATAAAATTAACTGGCCAGGTTAAAATTTATTGAAAAATATTAGCTGAGAAAGAGAGATTTGATAGAAATTTGATGACATATGTAGAAATAAAAGAGATGCTAAGGGCTAAATATTATCCTAGGAACCATAATAAGAAGCTCCATGAATAATTAATGATTCTTAAACATAGAGGCATGTGAGTAGTGAAATACATGAATACATTTGAGGATATAATAGCAAGTACACACTGTAATGATCAAGAATGAAAGTTAGTTAATAATTAAATTTGTCAATGGCCTAAGAGAAGATAATAGAAGTGAGGTAGAGCTTCATGACCGCCAGACCTTGGAAGATGTTTTTTTTACTATGCTCTACTCTTAGAGAAGCATAATAAAGTTGCATCCATCTCTAAGATAAAAGCTCAAATGTCATCTAATATCTATTCACATTTCAACCTCAAGGATCTACTGCTAAACCTAACCCTCACATTATTAATAATGAATCTCATATGATCTTTACTAAATCTTCTTCTAAAAAAAACAAGATAGATAGTCTACTTTAAATGTCATGAGAAGGGTCATATATAGAATTAGTGTAAAGCCAAAATCATGTTCTGAGATGAATTGAAAGATTTAGTTGAAGGGGAAGATATAAAAGAGATATATGATGATACACCCCTCTCAGATAAAGAAGTAGAATCTAAAAGAGATAATTCACTATTAGTTATGAGGTGTATGACTACTTCTAAGAAGGAAGATGACTAGGGAGGTGAAATATTTTCAATGTATATCTTATGTAATGAAAAGAAGTGCAAGTTAATAATAGATAGAGGTAGTCCTATGAATGTTGTATTAACTCATGCTATCACTAGAGCCAACCTTTCAATTGAACCTCATCCAAAACTATTTTATATCAGTTAGGAGAATCACACATCCCTTCATATCACTAATAGATGTCTAGTTCCTATTGATATATGTAATTATGTGGACCAAATATGTTGTGACATTCTTTTGATAGAAACTACAAATATACTATTATGAATACTTTGGTTCTATGATTTAAATATAATTCATTTTGGTCATGTGAACACACTTATATATTCAAGTACAATGAAAAGACCATTAAGCTGTTTCCCATTAAAGCTACTAAAAATAGGCTAGTTACACCCCACATAAAATTCATCATACATCTCCATATAAACCTAATTCTGAACTACAACCCAAACCAAAAAAAAGGGAGAAACTCTAGTTATTTGTGATATCACTCTCTAGCAATTAGACAAATACTTTTAATCTACATATTGATGTGTGTGAATCTCCTAAGATTTAAATCACAACCTTATGGTTTAGGCACCTAGTTAGAGAGTTCATTGACCATACTTCTTTTTTTATTCTACACCTTCATGAAGTTTTCATTGATACCAAGGAACACCACAAATTTGCTATGGTTTTAGATATATTATATGAATTCACTATTTTAACTCTTGATGATTTATCCATGAATTACTACCTTTAAAACATGCTATAGAATTGATTCACTGCATCATAAATACCTAATTTTCACATTATAGATAAATCTAATCAAACATACATAATTAAAATAACAAGTAGACGAATTCTTGAAGAGAGATTTTATCCAAGAAAGTCTTAGTCCTTGTTCAGTACTAGCCATTCTAAACCTTAAGAAAGATGAAACTTGGAGAATGTGTGTTGATAATATAATAATGAATAATAACATAACAAAATATAAGTTTTTTATACCTAGACTGGATGACATGTTTGACTTTATTTCTAACTAATCTTTGTTCTCTAAGATTGAATTGAAAGGTGAATATCACTAGATAAGGATTAGAGTAGGTGATGAATGGAAGATAGCTTTCAAAACACCTGATGAATTTTTATAAATAGTTAGTTATGTCATTTGAACTTTTAAATGCACCCATCACATTTATGAGATTGATGAACACTATCTCAAAACCTTTTATTGATTAGTTCCATATAGCCTATTTCAATGATATCCTTATGTAAAATCATGAAGAGGAGTCACATTTACATTATTTAAGGATGGCTTTCAAAAAGTAAAAAAAGGAAAAATTATATGTTAATCTTAAGAAGTGTTTGTTCTGCCAACATGAAGTTATCTTCTTAGGATTCATCATGTTTGTTGATGGACTAATAGCTGACCTCGCAAAAATCAGAGCTATTATAGACTAACCTACTTTAAAATTTTATATGAATGTTAAAAGCTTCTATAGATTAGCCACCTTTTATAGGAGATTCATTAGATACTTCAGCACTATTGTAGCTCCTATCACCAACATCTTAAAGAAAGATAAATTTGCTTGGACTATAGATGCTGGAAAGGCCATGAGGCAAATCAAAATCTTTGTGACCTCTTCATCCATGTTAAAACTCTTTAATTTTAGTAATATATTTAAAGTAACTTGTGATTCTTCAAGTGTCAAAATTGGAATATTAAGTCAAGAAAATCACCTTATTGCTTTCTTTAGTGTGTAGTTGAATGACGTTAAGCAATTATACTCTACATATGATTGAGAAAATCTACAAGTAAAAATTAAATAATTAAATTAAATTAATAATTAATTATTTAATAAGATGTGAAAGTCATTTTTGAAATACCCCTAAGTGAGGATACTTGGGTGACTTTAAATGAGTTGTAAAGACTTGCCCCATAGCTTTTAGAAAACCTCTGGAGTTCTAACTCTTTGAAGAGGAGTTCTTTGGAGTTCAAGAAATTGATGTAGCACATCAAGGAAAAAAATAACTCGTTATAATGTCCCGATCCAAAAACCAAAGTTAATGAGACTTGTGTTTTATGTGTTGTGGAAATTTATATTTGTGTCCCATGCATTGTATTATGTTGTAGATGATGTATTTAGTCATGTTTAAGCTTTTCATGAGAGTTATGCTTGAGATCATCATGCGTTTAATTATTTAAGTGCATTAATAGTATAGCTAGGCACTACCCTATGGTGTCTCGGTGCTGCAAGATGAAGGGTTCCAAGTTGTGATAAATTTTCAGTGGTTTTCTCAAAGGACACATCCATTTAAATATTATACTTATATAAAAATGTATTCTAACTTAATGGAGGGCTTTTAGACTATTCTGTGTGAAAACTTGGATTGAAAACCCGTTAGAGCATGGTGTTTGACTATTTGGGGGATTTGATAATCTCTTACTGCCATTCTACTTAGGTGAGTAAAACTCTTAGCTTTCCTTTCACTTTGGCGAGTGAAAGATCTTTAAGCACTCATTCTTCCTTCTTCCACTATGATGCTCCATGATTGCACCACAAACTTATAATTACATTACAGAGTTATTATATAACTTTAAAACAATCAACTCTCAAGATGATATTGCTATAGTGGCTATCATGTGTTTTCTAATCAATGAGGACAACTTTTTAGAGCCACATTTTTTTATCTTCATATTATGAATAGATTATCTTCTAAAGATTATAATTTGCTCATCCTCTTTCTCTATTACATATATAAAATTGTCTTTTTTAATATTAGCAATGACAATGCACTTAGTCCTTCAAGTTTCATCTACAAAATCTTTAAAGATTCTAGGCACATTACATGCTTTTCTTTCAATGAGGCTATAAAATATTTTATCCTAACCTCTAAGCATCAAATTAGAGCCAATCACTTTATTATCACACTTATTTCAAAGAATTCTTATGTTGAATCTCTTAATGATTTTAAGACAAATTCTCTTTGTGACACTTTATATAAAGTTATCACCAAGCTTATTATAGGAGGCTTAAAGTTAATGTTACCGAAGCTTATTTACCCTACTCAAGAGGGCCACAAATGAACCAAGCATTCACCAAACTACTTATGGATCGACTCGATTAGAGCTTATCCATGATCATTTGATAACCAATTAAATGAGCTTGAACACTTTTGTAAATACTTAAATTGCTAAATGAATAAGCTTGAACAGCTTATCGTTCATATCATTTAAAACTTGCAAACAAGTTCATTAAGGACCTCGATTATGGTTCAATTAAAGCTTATTTGTGAACAATGTTGCTTAAATTTTTATTTTTTATTTAGGCTTAATAAGCTTTAATCAATACAACTTATGTATATTTCTCAAGAAGCTGCTCTGTGAACAAGCTTGATTAAGACTTGATTAAAGCTTATTTATTTCATTAAATGAGATGCTTGTTAACAAGATCAATAATCCAATTTGAACTAAGTTCATGAACAAACTGAATCGAGCTCAAGTTTGATAATCCAATTTGACCCGAGTTTGTGAACAAACTCAAGTTGAGGTCAAGCTCAATAATAGTGAACATGCTTGTTGACCTCACTTTTAGAGTGAGTCTTCAACCTCCTCAGCATAGATCTAAGACTCTTATAGATACTAAGAGTTCCTTAGTCTCAAGACACTTCTAGTGATTAGGTGGATACAAAAGCCTAGATACTTAGAAGGGTTAATCATAGGGTTACGCCATGCCTTAGACTTAAGGGAATCATCTACCCTATGGTTTAAACATAATCCATATGCACCTTCTCACATCCAAGCTAAATTCAAATCTCAAACCAAACCTCAAATCCCAATTCAGATTCCAAATCCAAATCTAAATTCCAAAACATTTGATTGAAATCCATGATCAAATTCAAATTCAAAACTCTTCCTAAGCCCTTTGATTTCATCTTGTAGAATTAGACTTAACCAAATTCAAATCAATCCCAATTTATTTGATTTTCTAAAATATCAATTCAATCCTTCAATGAAACTATCAAATTCCAATTCAAATCCAATTTCAAATGATTCAATCCCATGATCAAATTCAAGTCCAAAATTCTTCGTAAACTTTATGATTGAATTCCATAGACTTAGCAAAATCTCCACCCAATTCAACCCAAATTTGATTGATCCATTCATAAATCATTTATATCTTCATTTATATTTACAAATATAAATTAAATATAAAACCAAATGACCAAAACTAAACCAAACTAAATCCAAATCCAACCAAGACCCTTCCTAAGCCATATGGACCTACCTCCTTAAGCTTGGCTAAATCCCATTAAAATCATCCAAAATTAATTAGTTTCTTTATAAATCAATTATATATTCATTTATATTTACAAATATAAATGAAACCCACATTCCAATGACCAAAATTAAATCAAACTAAATCAATTTCTTACTTAAACTCTTTTGACCTACCTCCATGAGCTTAGTCAAATTTGTTTCCAAATCACTCCAAATTCAAGTGATTTTCTCATGAATCATTTATATCTTCATTTATATTCCCAAATATAAATGAAATATAAATTCAAATAGCCAAAACCAAATCCAAAATCAAATCAAAACCCAATTCAAGCCTTTTAAGCCATTTCCATAGACTTAGCCAAATCCTATCCAAATCAAGTCAAAATCAATGATTTTCTCTTGAATTAATCATTCCTTCAATCATCTATCTAAATGTAAATGAAACCTACAATCATCAAACCAAACTCAAGTCAACCCAAGTCAAGCCCAAGTTAGCCCTTTTAACTTGAAAACTTTAAATGAGCCAAAGTCCATTGGACTCTAAATTGATTGAATTTATATTTCAATCATAGGCTCATATATAAGTTCAACTAAACTTAAATTAAGCCAAAATAAATCAATTGACCCATTTGGGTCCACTTGACCCAAAGTGCCCTAAAGAGCCAAGTTCTAATCCAACCCAAATTAGATTTAACCAAGCCCATCCAAGTCTCATATCATGATCAAAATCACCCTATGATGATCAATCACCTTGACTTGGGTCAAACCAAGTCAACCCTTAGCCCATATGAAACCCAAACTAGCAAAACTCATCCTACAATAAATTGATTGAAACCATTGATTCACATCAACCCATAATCAATGTTTGAACATGAATTGACCATCAACTGAGCCAAACTAAACCAATTGGCCATTTAACCCAAGTTGACCTAAATTGACCTAAAAGGCCAAAGAGGGTCAAATCATGATCTAATCCAAATTGATTACAATAAATGACAAGTTTATTCCAAATTAATTGTTGAACTTGACAAAAGCTCCAATTTGGTCAATTGGACCCAACCTAACCCAATTGACCAACGTAGCCCAAATTGACCTAAAAGGTCAAATTGGCCAAAAATATAAATTAAATCCAAATCGATTCAAACCAAAGTCTACAATCATTTTTAATCATCTAATTGAACTTGAACCAACACCCAACCCAAGCCAATTTGGCCAATTTGGTCAAATTGGTCAACTTAGCCCATTTGACCTATATTAATCCAAATGAGCCAAAGTTAAACCTAAGCCAAATTGATTGAAACCACTTGAACCAAAATACTTCAAATCATCATTTGAACCTAACCCAAGCTTTGGTTTGATCTAATTTGATCCATTGGTGAACCTAACCCAACATGACTCAAATTGAACCCATATGACCAAATTGAGCAAAAACCCATGAAACCAACCCATGGCCCATTGGAGGTTGACCAAACTGATCTTGGGTCAACCTAAAGTTAGCCCAAAAGCCAGGTGAACCCAATCCAAGCCATTGTCCATTTGGTCAAGTCCTCTTTACATAGGGTTCCACCCATAAATGACAAAGTCCACTCTCCCATCACTTGGCAGTCCTCACTCACCACATTTGGGGGTTTGACCTAACCTCTTAGGCCACCCTAAGTGGGCTAGGACTTGCCATGGACCGAAGGGAGGTGAGTTAACTCACCTCCCTTACAAACCGAGCACCCATTGGATCTAAGCAAAAAGATCAACCCATATCAAGCCTTGACCCACCTCCCAAGCACTCCTCCAATCAAACTGAGCCACATGGACATGATAGTAACCACTTTGGTGCCTTGATGGTGGCTGGCCGGCAAAAAAATGGGGACAATCCGTCCCTCCACCTCAACAAATTAAGGAATATACCCCTTCAATTCAAACCAGATTTCACATGCATTCGATTTGTTTGAGCTCCCAAGAGTGAAACAAAATGCCTACACTCTTCAGAGCTTCCCCAAGGCCCCCACTTTGAATTTTCTCTTCCAGTGCACAACCGAAATAGGGGAGCTCAATCTCGATCCAAACTTCTTCCTCTCTCAACCAAACTTCAATTCTTCTTACACACACCTTCCACATACATCGTCAAAGCTACCCAAACCATTTCAAGAGCTTCAAATTAACCAAAGGATGGACTTCGATCAAGACCGAGGCTCCAAAGCTTAATTTTTGGCCTTCTGAGCAATCCTGTGGAACTAATCCAATTACTTCTTAACAGGACCTCATCTCAGTAGACAAAGCTTCCTCAAATGTGTAAACCGGTCTTAGCTTCAGTGAAATATTTCCATTAAATTTTAGCCTTAGCTCAAAATGGTTTGGAGCTTTTTGAAGAAAAATTGCATGTGAGCCGATCCTAGCCGTTGGATCTTTGTGGGCCTCGTGAAAGTGTGGGTTGATTTTGGAATGAATTCAAGCTTGGGTGAGCTCAGATTGAGCAATCCATGGCAGAGCTCCATCATTTATCGCTTGTAGGAAGAGAATTCACATGCCATATGTTCCATGTGATTAGAACGACAACTCTAATCAAATCATGCTAAATCTGTTGTTTAATCCCTCCTTAGCTGCAGGTTTGATCATGCCATCCGAGCTTAGATCAGACGACCCACAAAAAAGACAACTTTAATAGCCAATCTTGTGGTGCCATGTGGAAAGCATGTTGCATCAGCGCCACATGGCGCCGACGGATAAAGGCTTAATTAGGTTATTTAATTTATTTTTTAAGGCTGAAACTTCTATAATTCATAACTAATTATAGAAAAATCTAAAAATATAAATGAGGGCTCATTTTAAAGGTATTTTAGAGGGGGAGTCAATTAAAATCATTCTTAATTAATTTTAAATAATAATCTTGGCTTAATTAGGATTTGATTAAAAACTTAACTAACTTAATTACTCCCTAATTAATCACCCATTTGGTTTCAAATTTTTTGAGGTTGCTTAGGGGGATGGCCTCTAGCTCTCTCATTTTTTTTGGAATTTATTGGCTGATTAATTGGGAAAATCAATTGATTAAGCCCTAATTACCTTCCTAACTCAATTAAGATTAATTAAGCATGGGAACAATAAATTAATTAATCAATTAGACTCATTTGACACTGATTAACAATAGGGAGGTTTAGGGAATGTGATTGGAGAATTTTTCTTAATCTTTTTCCTAAATTTTCTTTAGTTTTCAAGAGAAATTAATTAAAATTTAATTAACTATTAAGTATTTAATTAGCTTAATTAAGCTTTAAAATGAATTTAATTTTTCTTAATTAATTCAGGGGTAGCTTTAGGTGTTCAATAACCTTAAGAGAGGTTTAATGAAATTAGGGTTAGCTCACATGTGAAAACCATAAAAGTAATTAAGTTCCTAAGCTTAATTAATCAATGATTGTGAGCTAATTATATTAGGCCCCTTCCATTTCATAGAAGCATTTCTATTCACTTTTCAATTCATTTGCATATTACATTAGCTCATAATCATTTGATTAATTATCTTAAGGTAACATAAGTAAGGATTTAATTAATTGATTTAATTCATACCTTAACCTAATTAATCCATAAAATAAATCTAATTATTTTTCATTTAAGTAAATTAACTCACACATGGGAAATGGGATTAATATTAACAAACCTCTTCTTATATTTCTTAAATCAAATCAAACATGGAATTAAAAATGACATTAAGAAGTTTTGGTTTATTTTAAATGAGTTTATTTAGTATGATTGTTCTTAGGAATTGATTAGATTGAATGAAATCATGTGGTTATGTCTCTTCTCTTTCCAATCATATTAAATATGTCACTTGTAGTCAGACATACATCTTTTTTAAAAATCAATTAAATGAAATGATTTCCTTTATGTCAAGCTTGCATGTGTTGATTTGAATAAAAATATGTGCAGCTATTATTACTATTAAATTAAAAATTATTTTCAAAAGCATACAAGTCAGTTATAGTATATGGAGTGATGACAATTATAAATATTCATAAGCTTGCATGTGCCTTTAGCTTAGAACATGTGATATGAAGTTCTCTTTCTTCAACCTTCATAGATTTACATAAAGTTTGAATGTTAATAAGTGTATAGTTCATTTGAAAAGGATATAATATTTGTTTGGATTCATTCCTATGTACCTCTATGTTAGAACCTAGATAGAACTTTAGCTCACATGTATAAATGATCCAATTAAATCAAATATAACTTTGGCATGATTTTTAGTTATTTGTACATTCATGTGTATTTAAGAGTACTGGATATATCTAGTTTGGACATTTCAGGACATAAAGCTTTAAGTATCCCCAAGGAGGTTTTTACCCCACTCCCCTAATTTAACAATGGTGAAGTATACACTTAAAACTTTTATACACTTATATGTGCATTTAGAATGAAAATCTTCATTTAATTAAATCAAATACAACTTTTGCATGATTTTTCCATTCTTGTAGTTATTTGTACATTCATGTGTATTTAAGAGTAGTGGGTATATTTAGTCTGGGCATTCCGGGGATGCAAGGCTTTAAGTAGCCTCAAGGAGGTCTTTACCTCACTCCCTTGGTTTAACAATGGCGAAGTATCCACTTAAAACTTTTATACACTTATATGTGCATTTAGATTATGAATGAAAATTCTCTTTTCTATTAAGAAAGACATGCATTCATATTTGTTCAAGTGATTGAATCAATTGCTCACATGGTTTAAAGTCTTCTTTCTTATGTTCATGTGTATAAACTTACATATATTTGAATATAATTGGTATATAGTTTGGACATCTCGAGAACACGAGGCTTTAGCTAGCCCCAAAGAGGTCATTTGATTACCTCGCTTCCCTAGTTAATAATGGCACGCTCTTATTTAATTTCATTCATATGTATTTTTATATAATAATTTAGATAGAGCTTTAAATTAATATGATAAAATAATTCAATCAAATGAAACATCCAAATTTCAAATGTATATGCTTACATCCATCATTTAAGTAAGACATATTATGTGTAGGATTTAATCATATGCATGTTACATATGATGGAAGAAAATGAATGCACATGTGTCATGTGATAGTAATTCATGCCAACCAATCTTAAGATGCCTCTCTTATTGAATGAGGTCACTTAAACCAAACATAAACTTAGGATTAATTTAAAATATGTAATAAGCCATTCACCAAAAGAATTTATTAATTAATATGCTTTAGAAAGTGGCTTAAGGTAGGGATGAAAGAGAGAAATTCTCTTTCCTTTCTTTATAACACGTAGTTGCTAAGTGTAAGTCACACGAAACCAAATAAAACACAAATTCAAACTTGCAAATCAATTAAATCACTTGAAGCAAAACCACCTTATACATTGAATTCCTTTCACATTTAGAAAACCATAACCTTAATACCTAGTTAGGACATACCATACAAGCCTCAATACGCACACATCAGACTAAGTCACTACTTCTAGGTTTAAGTTAAGATGGTGCATGATATGATATATGTTTTATTTTGTAATGTATTATTTTAGACTGGATGTTAGGGTGTATGCTTCGAGACTAGATATAGCTTAATCATATTTTTTGTAGGAGATTGTGCTTAAGGGGTGCTTAAAATAAATATAAATGCTTTCTTTACAGGTTGCTTAAACCCTTTAAGTATAATTCAAGTTAGGATAGGTGGGCTTAGTTACCCATGTGTAGGGTGCTAAGTACAAATTATACATATAACTATTTGGATTATATGGTGTGTTTTGCTAACACTTATCTTGCAGGTGTAGTTAGATTTACTCTTCCTATTTTTAATATATTTTTTCATTAAAAATTAGGATTAGTGCTTGTGGTGTTTAATTTCATATTCATTCATGTGTGTATATGTGAAGGGACACCACGTAGATGAGATATACTTATGAGGTGATGTGCAATCAAGTATACTATCTCGAGATAGAAGTCACTACCCTACGATGGACTTAATCACCTAATAAGGACCCCTAAGGCATGATGGATCTTTGAATATACCAGAGATTTTTCTCCTACTTTACATGAAAAAATAAAGCAGAGTTTATTTAAACAGGGTTTGTTAAGTTCCCTATAGAGGTAAGCCTCTATAGTTAATTACAACTTAAGGAAAGTGAATCCCTTAAGAATACTCTTGATTAAAGTAGACAATTATTGTCTTTAAAGAATTCAAAGATATGACTATTAAAGGATTGATTGTATTTTAGAAAATCAAGTGGGATGGATCAAAAAAGAGAGTTATTATCGATGCCAAAGAGATAAGTAGGTTGTGCTCATGATACTAGAAACTAGTGAGCACTCTAATTTATCCTATAGTTGGGCTTTATATATTTGAAATTGAGGAGATTTTATTTGAGTTGAAATTTTATTAAAAATTTAGGACTTATAATTCTACAATATAAGATTGTGAAAATGCCTAAGAGGTGAGGATTTATGCTTGTAGCCCACAAAGGAAATAACAACATCATATCTTAAATCTAGGAGCTTTGGCAAGGGCTAAAGCATGACATAAATCTAAGGTGAAAGTGGGTATATGGTTTACCTCCAAAAGAGAGAGTAAATCACATGTACTTATAACCTTTGAGTGGATACTAACTCCTCATATGATTTAAAATCATGTAGAAAAGTTTATGTTTTGCAAGATGGCTAGATTGTTATTATTTAGAAGAGAAACTAAGTCCTTAAACTCACTCTCTAAGAGACTAGAGCATGAGGAGTATGAATGATGACTTAAATTTAATGTAAATTTTTATCAAATTTTATTTAATTTAGGACTCTTTATTTGACATAGGCTATGGGATTTTGTATACCTAAATGCATGAGAAATTGATTATATTCCAAATCAAAAGAGAAAGAGGTGTTCTTCCATCACAGGCTCTTAAAGGTTAAGCCCATTCTATCTGGAAAAGATGGAAGCCCTCTCTTAAAAAGAGTGAAATAAGATGATTATGCATAATATTAAATATACAACATCCCGCTAAGGGGTTGCTAAATATTTTATTATCTTGCTTTAATACCTAGGCTTTTATGTGAGATTATGAGTTATTTTAAAAGTTTAGTTATGAGTTATTAATGGGATAAAAAATTTATTTTTATCCTAAGAGCCTAATCGCATCTAGGCCATACAATAATGATTAATCATAAATAAACTATGAAAATGTATGCTTTTTTTAATGCACAAGCTAACAAATCATCAAATAATTTTATAAAGCTATTATAAAAGAATAAAAGGTCGGTGACCCGCAACCCGAAAAGTAATGTGGGTATCTGAGCTCTTCCCTTTATACAACCCATATTACAAAATAATAATTACAATAAAGAATAATTATGAATGTTATGGGGGTCTTCATTCTTCATTCTTCTTTTTCATTTCTTCATCCTTTATTTCTTCATTTGATTTGCTCTATTTCTTTCTTCCTTTTGGATTGATTTAGATATGCTTGCTCCAAAGGTATCACATGGTACATAAGATTTGGTCTTATAACCAATGCTCATCCTAATCCCCTATAATATTCATCCTAATCCTAATGCAAAATTATATTAAAAGAAGAAAAGTAAATCTAGCTACACCTACAAAATAAATGTTAGCTAAATAAATTATACAACCCAAGTAGTTATATGAATAATTTAGACTTAGCACCCCACACATGGGTAACCATGCCCTAACTTGAGTTATGCTTAGGGGCTAAGCAACCACATAACAAAACATTTTATTTTATTATGATGGCCCCTCAAGCACAACAAGAAACATGATTAAAATTTAATGACATCGGACTACACATACACCCTAATATCCAGTCTAAAATAATACATCATAAAATAAGCATACATCAAACCATATATCACCTTAACATAAAACTAGAAATGATGACTTAGTCTAATGTGTGTGAATTAAAGCTTGTGTGGTATGTCTTAACTAGCTTTAGAGGTGTAATTTGCTAAGTGTGAGGGGTTTAACTTATAAAGGGGGTTGATTTCTCTTTAAGTGATTTAATTAATTTTGGGATATTTATTTAGTGTCTTCTTTTATTTCATATGATCTACACTTAACAGCTAAGTGTTATAAAGAGAAGAACGAGAGTGAATCTTTCTTTCATTCTTACCTTAAGTCACTTTTAAAGCAAGTTAATTAATCAATTTCCTTTAGTTAATGACTTATCATATGTTTTAATTAATCCTTAGTTTACGTTAACCCTAAATGACATTTTTTAATAAGAAAGATATCTCAAGATTAATTAGAATGAATTCCTATCACATAACACATATTCATTCATTTCTTTCCATCATGTATTTCATGCATATGAATAAATCCTAAGCAAATCTATACATGCAATTTAGATTTCTAGCATATTTGAATGATAAATGCAAGAAAGTGTATTTAGAATTTATATATTTCATTTGATTGAATTATGAATGCATGCCTTATTAATAGAAAAGAGGGATTTTTCATCCATTAGATAGAAACACATTCACATGTATAAAATTTTTAAGTGAGTACGTTGCCATTATTTTCTGCAGTAGGGGCGTAAGGTATAAGACCTACTTAGGGTTACTTAAAGCCTCGCAACCTCGGGGTGTCTAGACTAATATATCACTTTTCTTAGATACATATAGATGTTTAAACAACTACAAGGATAGGAAGAACCCATGCAAAAGTTGTATTTGATTTGTTTAACTAATGATTCTTATTCATTAGCCACATCACACATACACATGTAAAAGAGTTTTAAGTGAGTAATGATTATTCTTTTTACACCGTGGGTGTAAGGTACAAGACTATTACTTAAAGCCCTCGTTCTGGTGTTCGTAATAATATACGACTTTTTTCATATACAGATGAATGTATAAAAGAACCATAAGAAGAAGAAAAAGAAGTCATGTGAGAAGTCATATTTAATTTTATTAAATGATTTACATATGTGATATGAAATTTTTCCTAAGTCTTAAAATGAACATGTTTAGGAATAGATTTAAATAAATGTTGTGTTCTTTTCAAATGAACTATACATTTGTAAATCATATATGAATTCATGTAAGATAAGGAAAGAGAACTTCATATTGCATATCTTATATTATCAACACATGCAACTTTATAACTATTTGTAATTAACATCACTCCATTCATTATAATTTATTTAAGAGCTTTGAAAATAACATTTGATTTAAAAATGATAATATCCACACTTATTTTATTTAAATCAACACATGCAATTAGAAATAAAAGAAATCATGTCATTTAGCTAATTTCAAAGTAATCACTGCATGATTACATATGACAAATAATATTTAACATAATTGAAAAGAAATAAAAGAACATAAGCACATAATCTCATTCACTATAATTATTTCCTTAGGACAATCATACTAAATAAAGCCATTTAAAATAAACCAAAGGTCTTTAATGTTATTTCATCTTTTTGTTTGATTTGAGTTAAGGAAAGTGAAAGTTATTTGCTGGTCCTAATCTCATTCCCCATGTATGAGTTAATTTTGGTTCAAGGAAGAAGTAATTAGGTTGATTTTATGGTTTAATTAGGTTAGGGTATGAATTAAGTGAATTAATTAACCCTTACCTACATCACCTTAAGTAAATTAACTAATTAATAATGAGCCAATATGATATGCAACCACATGGAAGGTAAATTTGCAATGCACCTAATAAATGAAAGGGGTCTAATACAATTAGCTCATGATTAATAGTTAATTAAGCTTAAGGGATCTCACTTAACTACTTTTATAGTTTTCTCACACATGATAGCTAACCATAATTTTATTATCTCCCCCTTTGGTTATTGAACACCCAAAGAGCTACCCAAGATTAAATTAGAGAAAAAGATTCAATTGAATTAATTAAGTTCACTAATTAATTAATTAAACCTTAATTAATCTTAACCAACCAAAATAAGATGGGCTTAGAGAAAGAGATAAAGAAGAGAGCCTAAGTCTCAATCCTTAAATCCTTTCAATTAGTCAATTAAGGTTCAAGTATGATTTAGATTTTGATTAATCTTGTTGATTAATTAATTAAGGGGTGTTAATTAATTAATTATTTAAGAGGGATTAGAGAAGACTTAAAGAAAAGATTGGAAGAGGGACTCCCAATCCATTTCCCTAGACTTCATCATTATTGATAGAGGTTGATAAGCTTAATTGATTGATTAATTTACTATTCATTTACTTAATCATCACTAATTACATTAAGAAAGTGACTAAGGCTTAATTAATTGGTTTCCCTAATTAATCAACTAATAAAATCTCAAAAAAATAGAGGAGGCAGAGGTCATCCCCCTAAATGAACAGTAAAGATAAGGAGCTTTGAAAATAACATTTGATTTAATAATGATAATATCCACACTTATTTTATTTAAATCAACACATGCAATTAGAAATAAAAGAAATCATTTCATTTAGTTAATTTCAAAAGAAATGACTGCATGATTACATATGACAAATAATCTTTAACATAATTGGAAAGAAATAAAAGAACATAAGCACATAATCTCATTCATTCTAATTAATTCTTTAGGACAATCATACTAAATAAAGCCATTTAAAATAAACCAAAGGTCTTTAATGTTATTTCATCTTTTTTTTATTTAAGTTAAGGAAAGTGAAAGTGATTTCCCCCATTCCGGTTCATAGATTGATTTTATGGTTTAATTAGGTTGGGAATTAAGTGAATTAATTAACCCTTACCTACATTTAATAATGAGCCAATATGATATGCAACGACATGGAAGGTAAATTTCCAATGCACCTAATAAATGAAAGGGGCCTAATGCAATTAGCTCATGATTAATAGTTAATTAAGCTTAAGGGATCTCACTTAACTACTTTTATGATTTTCTCACACATGTGAGCTAACCATAATTTTATTATCTCCCCCTTTGGTTATTGAACACCCAAAGAGCTACCCAAGATTAAATTAGAGAAAAAGATTCAATTGAATTAATTAAGTTCACTAATTAATTAATTAAACATTAATTAATCTTAACTAACCAAAATAAGATGGGCTTAGAGAAAGAGATAAAGAAGAAAGCCTAAGTCTCAATCCCTAAATCCTTTCAATTAGTCAATTAAGGTTCAGGTATAATTTGGATTTTGATTAATCTTGTTGACTAATTAATTAAGGGGTGTTAATTAATTAATTATTTAAGAGGGATTAGAGAAGACTTAAAGAAAAGATTGGAAGAGGGACTCCTAATCCATTTCCATAGACTCATTATTGATAGAGGTTAATAAGCTTAATTGATTGATTAATTTACTGTTCATTTACTTAATCATCATTAATTATATTAAGAAAGTGATTAAGGCTTAATTAATTGGTTTCCCTAATTAATCAACTAATAAAATCTCAAAAAAAATAGAGGAGGCAGAGGTCATCCCCCTAAATATTCATAAAAAGTTTGAGATTAATTGGATGATTAATTAAAGAGTAAATATGCTAATTACATTTCTAATTAAATCTTAATTAAGCCAAATCCAATATTTAAAATCAATTAATAATAATTTTTCTAGATTTTACTCTAAAATATCTTTAAAATGAGCCTAAGTTTATATTTTTTGAATTTTTCTACAATTAGTTATGAATTTAGAAAGTTTTAAGATTAAAAACTAATTAAGTAGCCCTAATTAAAGCCTTAATCTTGTCGGGCCACATGGTGACTGACACGGCGCACTTTCCTCATTGTGCGATGGGATTTGCTATTTAAGTTGTCACATCGGTACCACTGGATGGTAGCGCGATCTCACCACCATCCAAGATCGGCTGACCACGATTAAACCCACGATTTTGAAGGATTAATCAGGGGTCCTAAGTGTGATTAGATCAAGACCATTCATTTTGATCACACAAGATGGACGGTCTATGATCTATCTCCTCTCGAGCAGAGAAAGATGGCCACTGTCCATCAATGGCTGCTCGATTCGAGCTCACTCGAGCTCGGATGGAGATGAAAATGATCCCACACATTCGGGGAAGCACGAAAATCAAATCCAACGGTGGAAATTGTATGACATGAAAATTTATTTCACAAAAGACCAACCTATTTTCATTCAAGGATCGATTTCAATGGCATACCTCACCGAAGCTTATGATCAATGGTTTCAACGATTGAGGCAACTTCATTGGTAGAAAGGAAGCTCTATTGAGCTGCATGAGCTTTGATTTGGTGTAGTTTGTTCGGAAGACCAATCCACTAGGTGTAGGTGCTCGAGCTTGATCGAACTCTACCCTCTAGATGCCAAGAAGCTAGGGAAATGATTCGTTCTCACTCAATTGGCTCCAAAGAAGGTAAGTGCAAAGTTAATTACACTTTGGTGGAGATTTGAGCAAATCGGAATCGAAGGTGGCCTCCGATATTTTAGTTTTGCATAAAACTGAGAATGGGGATTTTGGGGAACTTAGGAAACCTTGGAAATGGTTTTGGGATTCTTCTCCTTGGCTGCTAGGGTTGAATCAAGTGTGAGTTTGAGTGAGAGAGGGTATACCCCAATTGGATCGACAACCCAATTTAATTTGGGGTCACCATGGGAGTCACCATGGGAGAGAATCATGTTAGTTGGCTTCCTTTGAGTGGAGGAGTGAGAGTTGCCAAGGGAGTAGTGGGTGTCTAATGGCTTTCCAAGTGTTCCATTAGGAATGGGGAGGTGATTTCACCTCCCTATGGATCATGTCCAACCCAACCACCTTTGAGCCAGGTCAGCCATGGTACAAGGTGCCTATATGGACCAACGGTTGGGTACCAAGTGGCCATGGGGAGACAATGGCTCAATAAGCATGTGTCTTATCTCATGGGATGTCCTAAACTTAAGGGAAAAATGGTTATTTTGCTATGGGTTTGATTTGGATATATTTGGGGTGGGTCAAAAGTGGGTTAGCCCAAAATTTGAAGTGGTTTGAGTTTATATGGTTTGATTTAGCTTGATTTGACCTATTTAGGTCAAATTGGGTCAAACCAAGAGTTTGGTCAAGTTCACATGACCAATTGGAGTGTATTGGTGCCATTGGTTTGATTCATTTTGCTTTGGATTTGGTTATGACTTATTTGGATTCATATAGGTCAAATGGGTTAAGTTGACCAATTTGATCAATTTGACCAAATTGAGTTAGGTTAGGTGTTGAGTAAAGTTCAATTGGTTAATCAAAAATGATTGTAGGTTTTGGTTTCATTTGGAATTAATTTGGGTTTTGGCTAATTTGACCCTTTAGGTCAATTTGGGTATGTTAGGTCAAGAATTGGTCAACTTGGCTCAATCATGGCTTTGGTCAAGTTCAATAAGTGATTTGGAATGAACTTGAGCCATTGGTTTCAATCAATTTGGATCAAATCATGATTTGACCCATTTTAGCTTTTTAGGCTAATTTGGGTCAACTTGGGTCAAATGGCCAATTAGGCTTGGTTTGGCTCAAGTGGAGGTTAGGTCATGTTCAATCACTGATTATGATTGCATTTGAATCAATAGTTTTAATCAATTTCGCATATGATGGATTTTGTCTAGTTTGGGTTTCATTTGGGCTGTGTTGACTTGCTCAAAGGCTATGTTTGATTTAGTTTGACCCAATTTAAGATAATTGACTAATATAGGATGATTTTTGATCATGTTGTGAGGTTTGGATGAGATTAGTTCAATCCAAGTTGGGTTGGATTAGAACTTGGCTCAAAAGTCCTTGTGCCACTTTGTAAGCCTAAATGGGTTAATGCTTGATCATTTGATTCAAGTTTAGTTGAACTCACACATGAGCCTAAGATTGAAATATAAATCCAATTGCAAGTGTTTTGGAGCCAAATGGGTTTTGGTTCATATGACAATTTTAAGTCAAAAGGGCTAACCTGGGTTTGATTTGGGTTAGCTTGGATTTGGCTTGATGATTATAGTTTATGTTTATATTTTGGTCAATAATTATAAGAATGGTTGAATCAAGAAGAAATCCATGAGTTTTGAATTGGTTTGAACATCATTTAGCCAAGTTCAAGAATTTGGCTAAAATGGTATAAGTTGGAAATTTGATTTGATTTAGATTTGAGTTTCAATCATTTGGAGTTTGGAATTGAATTATGATTTGAAATTTGATTTGAAATTGAATTTGATAATTGGGAAAATCAATTAAATTAGGATTTGTTTGAATTTGGTTAGGTTAAGTCCATCAGATAAAATCAAAGAGCTTAGGAAGAGATTTGGAGTTTGAATTTGATCATGTGTTTCAATCATTTGGATTTTGGAATTGATTTGGAATTTGGATTTGAATTTAGTTTTGAATTTGAGGTTTGATTTGAAAGAAGGAAGCAAGGATTGAGATTAGGCTATAGGGTAAGCAAGTTCTCTTAAATCCCTAAGGCACAATCTATCCCTATGGCTAACTCTTCTAAGTCTCTAGGGTTAAGTGCTCACCTAATCATTAGAAGTGTCTTAAGACTAAGAAACTCTTAGTGTCTATAAGATTTTTAAATTTATGATGAGGAAGTTGAGAGCTCACTCCAAAAGTGAGGTCAATAGTGATGGATGAGCAAGGGCTTTGTCCTAGGAGGCCCTGTGATGCATTTGAAGCAAGCACATCCAAATGAAGAAATGAAGGAGATATGAAGAATGAAGATAAGAAAACCCCTATAGCATTTATTCATTTGTAAATTATAATTATTCTTTTATATTTTGGTTGTATAATGGTAGAGCTTGGCTACTCATTTTCTCCTTTTAGGGTATACGGCGGTACCCGACCGCACCGACCTTTTATTCTTTTGTGTTAGATTTATAAAATGCTTGATATTATGTTTAAATTATACAATAGAAATGGCATGCCTTTTCATAGTTTATTTATGATTGATGATTTAATGTATGACCTATATTTGATTAGGCTCTTAGGAAAAAAAAATAATTTATCTACCCCAACTACAACTCATAAATAAAATTTTAAATAATTTATATCTCATATAAAGCCTAGGCATTAAATCAAGATAATTAAAAGATTTAGAAATTCCTTATCTAAATATTGTATGTTTAGCATCATGCATCCATATTGCTTCACTCTTACTAAGAGAGGATTCCCATCCTTGCATGATAGGGGAAGACTTGACATTTAGGGTTTCTTCTGTGGTGAAAAATACCTCTTTTTCTTTGATTTAGCCCATAATATCATTTCATCATGCATTTAGGCATATGAAATCCTAAAGTTTGTGTCAAAATAAAGTGTAAAAAATTAATTAAATAAAAATTCAAAAGATTTGCATTAGACTAATTCATTACTCATATCACTCATGCTCTAGTCTCTCAGGGAGTGAGTTTAAGGATTTTAGTCTCTTTTAAGTAAATAACAACCTAACTATTCTTGCAATTTCATATGAACAGACCACATGGATGTAAAGCTTAGGAGGAGTTAGCCGTCCACTCTAAACGGTTATAAGTCCGGCAGTCGGGTGGTTTATTCTCTCTTATGGAAGTAAACCATATACTTACTTTTGCTTAGATTTACGTCGTGCTTTAGCTCTTACTAAAGCTCCATAAATTTAGGATATGAGGTTACTATTTTCTTCGGGCTATAAGCATAAATCCTCACCTCTTAGGCATTTTCACAATCTTGTATTGTTGGATTATAAGTCGTGATCTAATAAAATTTCAACTCGAATAAATAATTCTTCTTAATTTCTAACATATAAAGCCCAACTATAGGATAGATTAGAATGCTCAGTAGGTTTCTTGGTATTATGAGCATTTCTTACTCATCTCCTTTGGCTTCAATAATATGTCTCTCCTTTTTTATCTATCCCGATTGATTTTCTAAACATAGTTAATTCATTGATAGTAGTATTTTGAAATCTTTGGAGACAACAATTGCCTACTTTAATCGAGAGTATTCCTAAGAAATTCACCTTTCTTAGGATGTAATTAACTATGGGGGCTTGCCCCTATAGGAAACTATAGAACCCGGTCTAAAATAAACCCTACTTTATTCATCAATGAAAAGTAGGGGAAAAATCTCTAGTTTATTCGAAGACCCATCATGCATTAAGAGTCCTTATTAGGTGATTTGTCCATTGAAGGATGATGCCTCTATCTTTTGAGATAGTACATCATACCTCAATGCCGTATCCGATCACTTCAATAAGTACACCCTCAGATCTGCGTGGTGTCCCCCATATATATATCAAAAATAAATGTCACAAAGCTCAAGCTCGAACACCATCTTAAAAAAGCTTGAATTGAGCTTGAGCTTGATATTGGTAAATAAGCTTGAACTCGAACATGCACATGCTCAGCTTGGTTCATTTACAACCCGACTACTCAATCTACTTTTATTTATAATATAGGTATATCATATAATATTATTCTTCTTAATGAAATGTTTTACTGTTTCAATTCTCAAACTTTATGTAGATACTTTTGCTCTAAAATTAACATCAAGGAAGCATTTAGCAAAGTTAATAGAAATTTTATATATGATAAAGTCAAGAAGATGATTTTTTTGAGACTTTTATTAAGTAGATTATTTCTTTTAATTTTATTTTCATTTTTGGTAATTTTCAATGGTGAACTTAGAGGTTCTTTTTCTTCATCTTCTTTTCTTCAATAAGGTCTCCTTTATTTCTTTTTACTGGACATTTATCATGGATAGGTTCATTAGGCTTCAAAAAAATTACTCTACAAGAATAAAATTTCATGATATTAAGAGCAACAACTTCAACATATCTCATTTAATCCATATTGATGATTTATAATTTTTTTGGTAAAGTTGATTATAATTCCATTTCAACTCTTTATTGGGTCATTGACACAATTAAGAAGGCCAATGGTATTTGTGTCAAAATAAATATATCTATTTTTTATTTTGCTAACGTTATGGATTCTACAATTATAGAGCAAATTTGCAACACCTTGGACTTAAGCAAAAGGAAAATTTTTGGGATCATTTTGGCATAATCATTACCTCCCCTAAGCTTAAAATCATTGGCCGCCTTAAGATTATGAAAAAGCTTAAAAATGATTAAGTGGTTACAAGCAAAAAAGAAAAAAGAAAAGAGAAAAATTATCATTTCTTAGTGCATTATAACTATTAAGGTCAACTATTTGGAGCTCTTTTCATTATTCGCTTTGCTTTATCACATTATTCAAAGAGCTTTAAAAGAAAAAATCTCAAGTCATATATTCGATCTTTTATATAATAATAGGGTAAAAAAATTTTATATGATATTATGGAAAAAAACACTCTTCCCTTAAATAGAGGTGGTCTCATTATAATCATTTCAACTGCAAAAATTACATGATACCATAGAGCTTGAATTTGTATGCTTGATGTAGTTGTCTTCACATATTGAATGTTATAATGGTACACAATCTAATTGTGTAAAAATCACCTGATTGTCTTCTTATCATCCCATGCTTGAACTTATCTCAACCTTTCCTTCAACTTAGAAGCTAATGCTCCCTCTATTTTCCCCAAAATAGAATGCGCCGATGCACGTGAAAAAAAAAATCAAAATAATATACAAAGTTGCATTCTATAATAAATAAAATTATTTAACTCTTTTAATCTTCATGACAATCATAAAATCCCTATGAGCATTGAGGATCTCATTTAGAACACCCAATAATATCCAATTCATTTTATGATTTCATCCTCCTAATAATCTAAATTTGAAGATTTTGGTATAGTAAAACATTACTCTATATCTTATAAATATTCAAAAACAAATGATCCATTTATGTTCTCTTTTCCAACACATAATTCAAAAGCACATCTCTCATGCGAATAATATACTCTTTTCCATCCCAACTCTCTAAGTGGATTACAGCTTTTCCTCTCATCCACTCCCACTCCCCCACCATTTTTATAGGGCCTGGACTGTCCCAACTCCCCACATTATCTCAAAAAAAGTTGTTTGTCATTGCTCTTTGATCAACGTCCATAAAGCAATAAGATTTATCAATAAATTTGAGATGATATAGAAAAAAAAGATAAAAAAAGGTTTAGATTACCAACTTTTGAATTGACCTTTTATATGGTTTTTTTTTTTTTTTTTGGTAACGAGGTATCCACCCCTAATCTCACCCACTATATGACATGTGACTTCTAACGACTAATCCCTAACCAACCCCGAGCCCACGCGCATGCGCTTTCTTTTACCAATAGATACACCCCGCTCTGAAGAATCAAATACGACGTGAGTACCGCGATTCGCCCTCACCAACTGAGCTAAGGGCTGTGAGTTTTCATATGGTTTCAATCAGATGAAGGTAAACTGTGCATTTTGTGTAAAAAGCTTGAAAAGAACAACACAGATGAATTAAAGCGTGCTGTGCAAAGGGCCAAATTGAAGCTCTTGGATTCTGTCAAAATATATAAGCATGTTATATTTGAGCAACTCATTTAACACAGGAACTTAAGAAGGAGGAATTGATCAAGCAGAGGTTTTTGAAGAGATTATAATTATACTGTCTTGTGATTCTATCATTTTTTTTTCACATATATTTTAAAATCTATAAGAGCTATTTGGAATCATTTTTAATTTTAAAATCTATAAGAGTGTATAAGACAATTAAGTGAATGAAGCACTTCTCTCCAATTTTATTTTTTTTATTCATTTGTCAAATAATTAAGCAACCTCATAAAACGTCAAAATAGATGTAAAAATATTTCATAATTATAACATCATCATTCTTAAATATTCTACTCAACTATCTAATTATTCCAAAGCAATAATGGCGTCATTTTCATCAGCCCGACCCTCGAAGAGAGGGCATTAGAATGGTCCAAAAACACTCCTCCCATTTTTAAGCAATTCCAAAGGCATCTTGAACCAGTTTTCTCGCTGGCCATACCCCCATCGCCATTTTCTCACCATAGAAAGCTCAGAAATACACAACTTACAGACCCACTTTTCTCTCTTCCATGCTTATCTTCTTCTTCCCTTCCCTCAGAATTTATCATCTTTCTCTGGCCAATCGCCAATGGATCCATGGCCGAAATGCTCTGTTTTGAAAACAGAGCTTCTAATCAAAGCACTTAATTTCTTTTCAAAATCTCTTCTTTGGATCTTCTCCGCTGCCTCCGAACCTCACCCTCTGTTCTCCGTCGCTGCCGCTGCCGGCGTCGTTACCGTCCTGTATATTCCTTATCACCTCCTCTCAATCTTCTTTTCCCCTGTTCTTCTCTCCACTCTATTTCTCCTGTTCACTCTCCTCCGTTTCGGCTCGCCATCACCCCAGACGCCGCCGCCGCCCGTCAAAACCGATTCGAAACTAGTGGAATTGTCACTGGAAACCGAAAGGAGTCTGCTTTCTTCGCCGCAAAAACAAGTCCTTTGCGAACCTTCACTGGAATGGGCAGGTTGGGGAGGCCCGCTTCAGATTATCTACGAAGAATACGAAGGGGAAGAAGAAGAGAGCGGCGAGTGCTCGCCGGAATATTCCAAATTTGGATTGCAGGGAACTGACGGGTTTTGTTATTCAGATGCGAATATGGGGGAAGAGTCGCCGGAAAGTTTCTGCTTCCGGTGGGATGAGGAGGCGGATGGGCTCATTGAAATTGCTCTGGAGGAGGATAATATGTTCGAGATCGATCTCTCAGCTTACAGGTGAGGGCATAATCGGCCGGCCGGGTGTAGAATCGATGCCTGTGGGGGTTTTTTTAATTAATTTAGTTGTTTTTATTAGAGGATTAAGAGTTTTGAGCTTTGATTTTTTGGGAAGGTTTTGCATTGTGCTCTTTTGATTGGACTTACAGTGAGTTTGGAGAGATCAGTGAAAGTTTTGACTTAGTTTTGATAATGAGATGGATATTATAATGATTTTTGTTAACAAAAAATAATGATTTGTAGTTTAATTTGGAATGATTGAATGTTAAAGAATAATGCGGTTTTAATTCGGGAGAATAATAGAGATTATTGTGAATGGGAAAGTCTGATTAATTTCGGACTAAAATTTTTGAACTGTCTTATTTTTCTAAAAAAATATATTAAGCAGGGTAGGTATTTTTTAATAGACATTATTGTTTATTTTCCTATTCCAATTAATTCTAAATATTTGTTAAAATAAATAAATAAATATTGGCTAAGGATATCTTATGAATTTTTATTAGATAATGTCATAAAATTATTAGATTTATTTTGAGAAAAATGTAATTTAAAATTTAATTAATTTCTCGCACTTATCTCAAATAAATTCAACTGTTTTGAGATTAATCCATAAAAAAATTACTTTGAAAAAAAATCCAAAATCAAGAATTTTCCCATAAATTAGTCATCAAATTGATCTGAATTTTGTTTATGAAGTATGAATAATCTTGATTCTGTAATTGAAATTATAATAAATAAAGTTAAATTTAATTTATCATCCATAAAAAAAAATAATGTTAGGATTTAAAGTAGCTAAAAGAATGAGCTATTTTTGAGCACCCTAGAATGTGGAATGCTTGTGACCTAAGGCCAGGGGCAGACCGATGCTTATGTGAGGGTGGGCAACCACCCTCAATTTTTTTTATATTATAATTTCTCTTTTAAAAAAAATTTAATTTTGCCCCCCTAATAAAAAATCTTGTCTAATAAAGACAAATCTTTTTTTTTCATTTTATTAGTTTGATTTAAAAATTAATAAATGATAATAAAAAATTTTGTTTAAAATTTTGATAATTAGCATTTAAAAGTAATGCTTGCCTCCCTAAGGCTATGTTACCATTGATTTCTTTTGCTTTTCTTATAAACCTTTGTTTGACTACAACACTTCATATTATGAAGATGATATCACTAAAATCAATGAGATCATGATTAAGGGAGATCAAAGGACTGCAAAATTTCGCCAATGAATGGTGATTATAGTGATGGATTTCAAAGTTTTGTAGGTAGATGCATGTAGGGATAAGCTTTAAAAACTTAAAAAACATTCTAGTTGTGTATATAGTGAGGTGGAGTACCATAAAATAGTATTATTTTTATTCTCCATTTTAACAGGAGTTTATTATCATCAATAAAAAAAAGATCATCATCAAACAAAGTACTACAATTCTTTAGATTTCCAAGCTCTTCGATTTTAAGTTAAAATCCTTTTTATAAAGAGAATGTGAATATATTGATAATTTAATTAAAAAAACTCTATCAAGTAACCCATGTTGATTTTTTTTAATCATAAATTATTCTTTAGCATTTAATTAATTCAATTAGAAATTAAGTGATCTTGATCTTATTAGATTCTCTCTCATTGAGATGCTCATTTTTTGGGGCATATCTTTGTATATATAAGGATAAGTAGCTTCGTGATATTCTTTTAACAATATTAATAACCCTAACAATCTTCTTGCCATAAATCTAAAGGTCTTTTTGGCTCCTAACATCTCTTGCATTCTTTATTAGGATGATTTTATAACTCTTATGTCAGATGGCCTCATTAATAATTATTTATAGTCCTCTTAAATGGAAGGATTAACATAACATCAATTTGTCACTCAAATTAATAAAGAATGAAAGGTCTAATGGAAATATTAAGAAAACTAACTCATAGTTATTAAAGATCTACTATATAAATTTGATAAACCTCTAAAAAGAATGTTTTAAAATATTTTTTAAACATTTTCGTTTATTTAATGAAATCTAAAAAAAATAAGTGGAGTCATTAATAATTATTTAATTTATAATAAACTACTTGATGAAAAGCCTCATAAGGTTAGTGAAGTTATAGGTAGTTCATTTAGAGGGTAAAAATAAAGTATATGTGTAGCTTGAATATGTTAGAGATAACTTAATAAAATAGTGTATTAGAAGCCTATTAAATATACATGATGATCTTCTAGTTATTGGTATGTTATAAATATTAGAGGACCCATAGTCAAACATATGACATAAATCAAGCTTAAAATACCTCATAATCAATTATCATGAATTAGAATATAACTGAACTAGTGATTAAGATATATAGTGTTTAGACCATAAAAATTGAGCCTATTGAATCTAATTAGAGGTGAGCATGGGTGAGGTAAACCATAAGGACAACTAAGGTTAAACCTCCAAATAAAAATAATATGATTTAAAATTAAATGATTAAATAGTCTCACTTATGGTATTTGCTAAGGGGCTATTTGGGATCAATTTTATTTTTTATTTTTTATTTTTATTTTTATGTTATTTTTGAAAACATGTTTATTTAGAGTATTTTTTTATGTGATTTTATTTTTTATTTTCAAAAATAAATAATGTTATTTTTAAAAACACTCAAAACATCTAAAAGATATTTTGAGGGTTTTTTAAAAAATAACAAGTACAATCAAACAAGTTTATTTTTAAGCAAAATATAAACAAAACAAAAAAATTATAAAATAAAAAATAAAAAATAAAAGTCATCCCAAACGACCTAAGTTTATGAAGATACTATAATCATCTAGAGATTATGCCTTAAATTAGTCCTAACTAAGGGCTACGATATGATTTATATCTAGACTAGCCTAAGAAACAAAATTTGTATACACTAATGAATATAAATTAAAGTTGAAATTGATAATAAAAAATAACTTGAAACATCTCTATTAGTATGCTAGAGGTCAAGTGAAGGAAATAGACTTTGTGAAGTTTAGATGACTGAGATTGAGAATGTCATGCCCAATCTTAGTGTGAAGGGGAAGTTAGACTAATCAATCCAAAATAAAAAAAATAATGCAATATTGATAGTTTTGATGTCAATAGGGTCTATAATGTTTAAGAGTGGCATCACAATCACTCCATTGAATAGATTATTTGATTCTTTCATTTATAAATTTTCTTAGGCATTTAAGTGTCTTATTTGCTTTGAAACTGAGTGATCATAGGCTGAGGGGTAGATCTATAAATTTTTCTTAGGGGCAGAACAAGAAAAAAAAAGTCTTATATCAAATAAAATTAAGGCATCTCATATAACAAAATAGAAAAATTAAGCATTGTAATAACATAAATTTTCTCTACATTATATATCATTTATAATTTCTCCATCCGAGTCTTCATACTTTGAAATCGATGTATAATCAATTCAATATCAATATTCTTAAATACATCTTTTTTAATATATGTAATGAGATAATCATTCATTCAAGAATATCTCATTATATTACGTAAATGATTCTTTATGATCTTCATTAGAAAAAATATTCATTCAACAATTGTTGTAATGATGGGCAATATCAAAACATGTTTTATTAACAAATATACAAAAGATTAAATATCATTTTTTCTATCTACTAATTTTTGTGCAAGTTCTCTAATCTTTTCAACTTCAAAAATGTATCATTAAATTTCATTTCAATAATATAATTCTTAAGTTAATTATCTAGAATAACAAAGTCAATATTTGAGAAGTTTATAGAATAAAAATTCATCAAACACAACAAATGATTTTAATCAAAAGTTAAAAAAGACTAATATAGATTCAAGCATGTCACACACAAAAATAACTCAATATTAATCTCAATAAATTTGCCATTAAGCTCCTGAAGTTGCATGTGAATCATAAAATAAAATAATTCAACTTAATAAAAGTATAAATTTATGATTCCTTGAGTATATCATCTTGATCTCTCAAGTATAGCAAAATTTTTACTCATATTTGCAACAATTATATTAATTTTCTCATATAATGCATATACTTTTTAAAGTAAAATGCTTAATCCATCATCTCTTATATTTTATAGTCTTTGCTTTGATACGTTAACCAAAGCAATGACATTTCTAAAATCTTAATTTTTTTTAAAGTTGAGATAACTCATTTGTGATTCTCAATATAAATTCATCAAGTGCAAATTGAAAATAAACTTAAAATATTGAATTAAATCAAGTAAGACATATGTTTCACCTCTTTTTTTTTTTTCACAATTAAAATCATATTCTATAATTATATCAAGAATATTTATAAGAGATCCAAACAAAATAAATATATTAATCAATATAACATAATGTGATCTCCAAAGCATATCTTTAATTCATTGATGAGTAATTTATTTTGATTTAAACATTTATCATCTTGTAGTTCTCCACTCATTATTTATTCAACAATTTTGTTTAGTTACTTTTCAAATATAAATTCTCTTCTTTTGCAAGAACTCCTAATAAAATTTATGAAATTATATACATTGTTAAAAAATGAAATAATTTGACTGTGATTATTAGTCATAACAACTAATGCTAATTGTAATTGGTGGACTAAATTATTTTATTTCAAGGCTTAAAGCTTTTAGTCTATGAAACTCATGCATGTTGCTTGCCTCATCATAATCTTAGTCATGTATTCATAATATACTCAATCCATGCTTTAAGAAAACAACTTCAATAATGTGTTTAAAAGTGTTAAAAGAGTTGTTTCAACAATATGTATAATTCCAAGCATACGTTCAATCATATAACCTCTCTTATCAACATAATAAAGTACAATATCCACTTGTTCTTTAATTAATATCTTTTTGAATTTTAGGATGATTATTTTTAGAGTATTTTCTAGAATGCCTTTTTAAAAACATTCATTATGATCACCTAAAAAGTGCAAAAAAATAATCCTCAGATTCATCATGACAAAAAAACTTAATCCTTGGTGTAAAAGAAACCTTACATAATAAATTATGACATTTAATTACATTTAGTAACCCCTTCGAACTTGATCATATTGTACTCATAAGCAAATATAATGTATTAATTTGATTCAATAAATCTTTACACTTTTCTTCAATCAATATTATGAGTATTATTAACTTGACCAATGTGAACTTCAAATCTATCTTTTTTTTTTAATTAAATTCTTTGAAATCAAAACAATCACGCTTACCTATTCACCAATATTAGGCCTATAAAGATAACTAAATAAAAATATACTACATTTTTTACAATATTGTACTCTAATAATTTCTTAAATTTATTAAATCATTCTGGATTAAATATACACAACTTATTTTAATCTGTGTTTGAGAAAATTCATGATTACGAGATTACATAGTCTTTTTTAAAGATATGCTCTTTGAACTCTATCATAATCATTATGATAATACTAAGATTTTTTTAAAAAAATCTAGGATCTACTAGAATATCTTCGAAGTTGAGTTTTGTGTAACTTTGTTTAGACTTTGTATTACTATTTTCACCAAAAGTAGTATGTGAAGAGTTGAGCTCATCTTGTTCAATCTTTTTTTTAAAATATCTCTCAATACAATATAAATATCTATATGAATTAATATTTCATTGTACAACACAAATGCAACATAAATCCTATTAAATATAGTGCAATGAATTGGAAAGTAGGAGCATCTAAGCATTGCACAAAAAAATCATTAATAAAGTAATAATTCATTAAAACTAATTACCCAACATTGCAATGATTCATTTAAGTAAAAAAAATACCTTCTATGAAATATTCTGATAACCTAAACAATCTTTTTCAAATTTATACTTTGATTTCATGCATTATATTCACAAGTTAACATTCAAAGTTAATTCCTTGAGTGAACTATTTGGTATGCACCTAGATGCAATAATATTTTCAAATTAATTGATTCTAAATTTTTGGTAGTTTATCAAGACAAAATCCCCCCTAAAAGAAGCACATGAGCATGTGCCATGAGATTACAAATCAAAGATCCCATTCTTCCAATCACAGGACTAAAACAATGATAATTGAGTTTGTATGCAAAGATAGTTGGCGACTCAACGAGGCGAAGGGTGCAGCGATGGCTATGCAAACGTCGCAAATGGTAGCGACGATGGTTTGACGGTGATAGGGTGGCTTGTGTGGTTCCTCACCATTCAGCATATGTGAGAGACAGGTTCGGTTCCGTTCGGTGGACTGTAGTCCACGGACGAGCTGGGCAGACAAGTAGCGTTCTTACGGGCCTCGATTAGCCGATGGCTGGTTGGCTTAGTGGCTCATAGTGGCGAGGTGGAGTTGCGCAACTCTGGAGGTGTGGCTGCGCGAGTTACGTGACGGTGGGACTCTGGATAAGCGAGAAGAGGCGAAGCTTGTAGCATGGGCCTGATGCCAGGACTCGAACAGTAGAAAGAGAAGAAAACATTATTATTATTATTATTATTTTTTATAATATGGTGGGCTAGTGTGTGGTTGCGGCACGTTCTCCTAGTTCCCAATGTGTACGTTTAATGGAATTTTCTTTTAAGATATTTATTTTAATTAAAAGTACATAAAAATTAGAAATTATGTGATCTTTTAATTAATATCACATGCCATTTAATCATAGTTTAGGTGCTTGATTTTAGCTTATTTATGTTAGATTGGGGCACGCTCTCCTAGTTCTAAATTTGTATTTAATCTAATAAAATTTCGAGTAGTTCTTTAGAAAAATTATTATGAAGTCTGGATGTAACTCTACGCTCTGACTCCAATAGTATTGCGCCAACTGGTGAGTATATAGTATATATATAAAATTTGGATTGTGTATATATGTATGTATATATGCAGATAAACATGTTATAATATCGATAGAAACTACATCCAATCTCTGCACCATAATAATTTCTTCATTTTCCAACATCAAAATCCAAGTTTCTAAAATGATTGTGCATTAAAAAAAAAAGAGAAATAAAATTATAAATCGAAAGGAATTCTAAGACCGTTTCACTCTTTGAACCTCATTGTGGAGAGTCTCTCTAAATCATGAATTAATTCATTAAAAAAAAAAAGACATAGAAGTTCCAGCAAATTGTTTAAATTTACCTTTTAGTTGCTCCCATGGAGTCTAAAGCATCAAAATTAACTTCAGAATGTTAAAAGAGTGATATGACGAGAATCTCAAAATGTTCAAAAAGGCGAAAATAGGCATAAATTATCTTAAGATTAGTTCGTTGTATTTTTCTGCTCATTATTTCATTTTTTTCGTTTTTTTTAAATTAAATATTTCTTCTTTTAGGGTAAGATTTATCTACTTGCACATCATGAAAAAAATATATCGCAATTAGAAACAAGCCTTAAAGATTTTATAAAATCTCCCTCTCATCGAAATTCAACAAATAACCTCTTAGTGGTCATAGAGTGTCTTTAAAAGGACGCAAAACTATCCTATGTAAGGCATAACTATATTCAATATTTGATTTATATTATTCTCATATTACTCTTTCTGAAAGAAGAAGAAGAAGAGATCAACGACCTTGCTTGTATCAATCAAAATGGAGCTGATATATCATAAATATCTTTCTTTGGGTATGTTTGGCACAACTGCAATTGTATAAAGAAGTAACTATAAAGTTGCTGCAGGGAAAAGTGCTATTAGAAAGGTGATTTTGAACCGCTTTTTTGAAAGATTGAACCTTTAACTATATCTAAAAAGTTACAAAACTACCTTTATGGTTATACATACTCATAAGATAGCATCAACATACAATAATTTTTTTTTTTTTTTGGAAGTTCATACATACTCGTAAGTCTAGTATTTGACATTGAATTTAACACATCACATTATACTAAATAACATGAAAATTAAGATAATATTTGTGACTAGTAATGCTAACATAATATTAAGTTTTTTATTCAAATGATCAAGTTTTTTTAGAAAATTTATTTTCCAAGGCTCTTCTCCAAATATGATCACTATTTATTATTGTCTCTTTGTAATTGTCAGCCAATCTAAAAAAATTATAGTCATCCAATGTTCGATTTCGAGGACACCTGTAAAATCTTCATCCATAGTTACCTTCTCGGCGTGAAGTGAATACGCAACATTGTAAACTACAGTTGCATTGGATAATTCTAGAGGCATTGGAAATCCTTGAGTTCATATTTGCTGAGCCATGTTGATGTAAGCAAAGAAAAAGTATTAGCATATACACGTTAACAATTGTGTATATAAAAAAATTAATACATTTGAATATAAGTACTTTTTGTCTTATGCCATTGGCATATTTAAAAGTTTAGCAAAAATATATCAATCATATAAAGATTTTTTTTTTTTGTAACAAAAGGAAAGGAATTTTATTACCATAATAAAGAAGTATAAAGTCCTTAAAGGGGATAAATCTATAAACTAATGCTCAAAGAGCTATGTTAAACCAAAAACAATAAATCCCCTAAATAATATGATAACATATTACAAAAATATGGAAAAGATCAACTCAACAACAACACTAGATCCATGTGCGGAAAGCTAAAACTATTTGCAAGATCCTAAAACCTGTAAAAGACCTGCAAGATACTAAAGACAGGATAAGCACAAAAAAAAAAAAAAAAGAGAAACAAAGATAAAAAATAAGGACAAAAATTAAAGGAAGAACAAGTTTAGGCTCAATTAATATCATCTTCAGGAACAATAATATATGTGAGCATCCAAACTTCATTAAGAAGTTACAACCACATATAAAACTACCATCAAGAGAGTAGATAAAATGAAACATCAAAGTCATCACAGCTAACAAACCTCACCTTTAACTATCAGCCTAAGACTAATAGCCAAAAAATGAACCAGGCCCATTGGGAAATGAAACACCAGCAAAGCCAACCAGCCAATGAAAGACATATCATCCACCAGCATGAGGAGCAGCAATCAGAAATGAAAGACCAACAACAAAGCCACCACCAAAACAAAAGAAAAGCCAAAGAAAAACAACCACCATAATTTCAGAACTAGCCACTAACATCCCATATCCGGGCTGCCAACAAAAGAGAGAAATCCAGCCAACAAGACCATCAAGCTAATCGACCAACAAAGCCATCCACCAAGCAACCTCCACCAAACTAACCAAATAAGTAGAGAAATGCAAAGAAAAATAGCCACCAGAATCCCAGAACCAGCCACCAACATCCCAGAACCAAGCATCCAACAAAAGAGAGAAATCCAGCCAACATGGCCATTAAACTAATCAGCCAACAAAGCCGTCCAACTAACAAAACCATCCACCAAGCAACCTCCACCAAATAAACCAAAATAATAGAGAAAGCCAAAGAAAAATAGCTAATAGAATCTCAGAACCAGCCACCAACATCCCAGAACTAGGCAGTCAACAAAAGAGATAAACCCGCAAAGAAAGCAATCAAGCCAACCGACCAACAAAGGCATCCAACCAATAATGGCATCCACCAAGCAACCTCCACCAAACCAACCAAAATAGTAGAGAAATGCAAAGAAAAATATCCAAAAAATCCTAGAACAAGACACCAACACCCCAGAACTAAACAACCAACAAAAGAGACAAACCTACCAAAGATGGCCATCATGCTAACCGGCCAACAAAGCCATCCAGCCAACAAAGCCATCCACCAAGCAACCTCCACCAAACCAACCAAAACAATAGAGAAATGCAAAGAAAAAAACATCCAATAGAATCCCAAAACCAGCCACCAACATCCCAGAACCATGCATCCAACAAAAGAGACAAACCCAACAAAGGTTGCAATCAAGCTAATGGCCAACAAAGCCATCTAGCCAACAAAACCAATCCACCAAACAACCTCCACCAAACTAACCAAAGTAGCAGAGAAGTCAAAGAAAAAACCAATTTAACTAGCCACCAACATCTCAAAACCAGGAAACCAATAAAAGATACATACCCAACAAACAAAGCCATCAAGCTAACCAGCCAACAAAGCCATCTAGCCAACTAGACTAGTCCACCAAACAACCTCCACCAAACTAACCAAAATAATAAAGAAGCAAAAAAAATAATCAATATAACTCCAAAACTAGCCACCAATATCCCATAACTAGACAACCAATAAAAGAGACAATGACATACAACCACATCCCAAAAATAACAAAGTGAAACATCTTAGCCTTGACCATAATACAAAGCCCTTTTAGATTGACAACTAGTCGTACCCATTATAATAAAGAAAAGATACCTATTTTGATATATCAAAAATCTCCTTCTCATTGAATAAAGCAAATATGGTGAATTCTTTTCTAACCAAACCAATATGTGCATGGAATACTCACAGATAAGAAGCCATAAAAATATTCCCAGCTAGACACAAAACCAATTAGCCACCCAAAGACTAAAAAAAAGCAACCTTCATAAATTAACCAGGCCACCAGCTAGAAGGACCATCCAACCAACAACAAAACCAGAAAATAAAACTAGCAAAAGGATAACAGCAGTAACAGTAGCCACAGGGACAGAGAAATCCTACAAAGAAGAAATTAGAAAGAGAGAAGTTTAATTGAAGGAGTTAATTTCATAACTTTTGCTTCATCTAACATATTGTCTTTATGACAAAAGACTACATTATAAACTATATAATGTACTGAAATACATAATGTATCTCATCATCGTAGATATTAACTAAAAAGTATAAATATGGTAGCACATATTATGATCACTTAAACAACAAGTCATTCCTAATTCCTTCTACATATTCATTAAAACATTTGCAGTATGTTCTCTCATTTGCTTCATCTCTTTAGCCTCTTCCCCATATTGTGTCTCACTATCATTCATAATTGAATCACTCTCAACAAATGGTTAGCCCATTTGATATTCATATGCTTCAGAATGTACAAATGTTAGATCATCGTCTACCACATTAAAATCAATATCTTCTCAAGATGAATGTCCTCATATATAATTATGTAAAGTCGTATTGCCCCTACTATCTTTACTTGCTTTTGGAATGAATATGTTAGCATATCATGTAGAATATCCCACTTTTTCTTCCAAACTCCAAAAGTCCTCTCGATAAGACCCCATAATGAAGAGTGTTGTTTGTTAAATATTTCTTTACACCCTCATACTACTTGGCGCTCTTCTCAAAATCGGGGATATGATATTTCATATCCATAAATTTCTTCAGAAATCCTCGTTGCATTGGATATCTAGCATCAACGAGGTAATATTTTCTTGGCGATGATAAAAATATGATTTATTCATATGAATTACTTTAAACAATGCTTTCTTGCTCAATTACCAACCTAAGGGCGGCATTGGAAAATTAGACTCTCGCCGTGTTATATATATTTGAATACATCATTGCCCTTCCATCCAGCCATGATGAAAGTAAAACACATGTTGAAGTTACAAATGGCCAGTATATTTTGCGTCGATGATCCACAACTTTCGATATATGCAACTTTCTCACTGCTAGGAACATGTGCATCAACATATGGTCCATCGAGTGTTCCAATACAATTATGTGATACACTTCAGTCTACTTAGAAATATTATTAGAAACAACAGCATAATAAGAAAAAAGGCATAACAATAAAAAATCCATAAGACATGTACCTTAAAGAATGACATATATCTAACATCATTGTATATTTTTGGTGGAGTACTTTCAAAAATTGGATCAATTGGCTTCACAATATTTCTGGCCAAGCTTACTAATGCATCTAAACCCCACTGAGAAATACCTATTAATAGTTTTTGACGAATGCTGAAAACATTCACATGTTACTTGTTTTGATTCATTATGTGATAAAATATATAAAATCATAGCCAACACTTCTCTTGTGTTTGTCTTGGATGAACCATGAAGCCCATGAGAAGCTTCAAGTTCATGTAGAAGGTCAACAAAAATTAGTTTTGACATTCGAAATATATTGTGAAGCCTAGTAGGGTGATCTCATAATAGTTCCCCAATCCATTTGTCTCTAATGTGAGATGAGGGCATACTTGGATTCTTGTGTATATATATTTCATAAAATTCATTTATGAAGTATGTCATCATTACGATAAGAAATATATGTTGAGTCCTTTCTACTAGCTCATCAGTCACTGTTGTCTCCATCAATTCTTAACCTACTACATTAGAAGACAACAAAATAAATAATATGATGACTAACAATAAAGAGATATGAAGTATAGAGTTATTAATGTTTATGAGCATGGATATATCCTCAGATATGATAACCAGTAATGCAGAAAGGTAATTAAAACATATAACCAGAATTAAAGTTTAAACATACAATATCCCAAGCATTGATATGTAAATAAAAAATAAATAGTTGAAGGTAGTTATGAATGTTTATACATCATTATTGTTCATAAAATAACGAAGGTAATGAACTCTTTGCTTGGGCACCATTATCAGAAAAGCCTCTTCTTAGTGGGTTTCGCTGAAAATAGATATAACGACATATCGTCAAAAATTTCGGGGGGTGCTATCGAGTATCTTAACAACTTCTAACATTGGTGGACAAACATGCATGGTTCTAGCACTGGAAGTCATGCTTGCACATGTTGAAACCAATTATGATATTTGGCCTCTTATAAATGCAGTATTATTTTTTCTTCTCTTATATCTTTGCTGACCAAATCTTGATGTGCATTTTGATTGACTACCTTCACATCATTCACCAATATCATGCATTAATTCCTCAGTAAGTTCATTGAATGTGTTTTTGGGCTCAGTTAAATTATGGAATTTCCTGACTTGGAACCAAACATGTGCACCGGTAGCTATAATGCCACTAAACATCATGTCAAGCTTCTCTTCTAGCTCTGGATCTATGCCACATAGCTTAAATTTTTTTTTTCATTAGGCATAACCTACAGTTGAGAGTGCTATTTTAGAGACAAACATGGTACTTGTTAAAGAATCAAATCTACAATAGAATCTAAAGAAATAAAAGGAGTTGGATAAAGTCATTTGCTTCACCGCAAGTTTTTCTTTCCACCAATCATCTGAAGCCTCTATTGATTTTTCTTATAGGATCCCACCCAAAGTGAGATCCACATTTCAGCTCCTTCTAGAGTTTCCAGTCTTTCTTAAGTTGGTCCCATATGTTCTTTAGTTGTGTTTTTTTTTCATATTATCTTCCTATTTTCTCTTGGAAATTTATTAAGATGTTCTGCTTGCCTTCTTTATTAAAGTGAGTTGTTGGTATGTTCCCCAATTCCACCTCTTTTAAACATACATCACAAAATATTATCTTGAATTCCCTCTCCCATGTGGCAGATACACCACCATCTCTTGATTTGCCCATTTGGCAAGCTATAATATTCACAGAACAATAATATATAATATAGAATTTAACAATCTCAAACAAAATGTCAATACTTATAGCTCATAAACTATCATACTGTTGTTTCATCTTATGTAACAACACAAATAATACTTCAGTAAAAATGAAGTCAAGAGCCAAAATAATTATATTATGCTTAGAGCTTTGGAGGATTTCATGGTCACGAATAACAAGCCATCAAAGAGAAATGCATCCAATTCAACATAATTAAGATTGCTTAATTCACACAGCATAACAAAAGAATCACATATCATCAAAGCCTTAGAGGTACTTAATATTAACACGTAGATTTACAACCATATCAATGCCTAAGAGAAATAATCAGACTATCCAAATGTATATAAGATATATGTATATTCGGTTTGTTCAGGGTCTGTATGGAAAAGTGTTACCACTGTGCAGAGCCTCTAACTGTAGATATCTATAGGAAAAGCTCAACAATATAACATAAGAAATGAAAAAATTGATGTACACAAAGAAGTAGTAAACCACCCATAGTAGGGGTTCGCCAATGTCACATACATAATAGACCGAACTTGTTGCAAACCCTAAATTCCAGTACAATTCAATATTGTACATTTAAGCATAAAAGAACATACTAGCAAGATTACTAAAGAAACTAAGAGAATGCAAACAAATAGGAACACCTTTTTCAGAAAAGAATTGCACTTCAAGGAAAATTGAGAGAAATATGTATCAAAACTAGTAAATCACAAATACCAACAATTTCTTACTTCATCCCCATTAATGGACCGATTACTAAAGAAATCAGGAGATGATACACTTAATGCCTCATTGCAAAGACATTCCTTGGTTCACTGTTAGAGTCATGATTGACGGGACAAACCAAGAGATAGTGCTCATCGACACACAAGGGATTTCAGAGTAGCTAGTGGAGGATTCGAAGGGAGGTCCTCAGTTCAATGAAGCCCTAGCTCCAAGCCCTTCAAGGTTCACAGGTTAGTGAATATGAAAGTGCAAATGCAAAAATGCTGAACACGGGAGATGAAATTATCTTGGCTTTCGTTCAATATACTCGGCTAAGAACATGGGTAAATTTGGAAGATATTTGTTTATGAAAGGCGAGAATGGGATTTCGCAGTTGGACGGGAGTCCACTCTGAGTTGCAAAATGACAGTAGCGACTTGGATTTCATATGAAATAGTATTTACAGAGCTGCTCCCAAACACTTCAGTCTACTTTTTCAAAATGGGAAATAGCTAAAACGTTGCCCCAAACGGGCCCTTAGGCTCCAATTTTACTTTTATAAAAGGTAAAAAACATATCACACTTGGGGTAGAAATATGAGTATTGAGATTCATTATTACTTCAAGTCTTAAGCCTTTCTCTAAAAAACAATTTGGTAATCTTGGTTGCACAAATTAGAACCAAGACGGTGAGACTTTCACTCTACTTGAGGCTCTAATTTTTTATGAATGAAAACCATTTGTAAAAGAAGCTAATGATGTGGCATAATAATGAGGGAGATATGATGGTGATGATGCAAAGGTGTTCCTCTGACAAAGATAGTGATTTGATTAATAAAACTATTTATTATATAAAATACATGATATTCAATGATTTTTCCATCTTTATGATCATTTTGGCCATTTTTTTCATTATAAACTCTTTCACAAGTTTATGATTCTTATAAAATATTTTTATCTTCACTTTTGCCATCATAATTTTTAGAAAATATTTATTTGTAAATCTCATAATATTAAAATTATGATATTCTATATTCGACAAATTTATGTGATTAAATCTAAAATAAAAAGTGTTTTTTTGATATTTTTGTATGTTACACACATCACAAGTTTTTGTCATAATTTTTTTATGCCAAAATATTATTATTTGATACAAGATTTTTTTCTTAAATCATGATTTTATTGAATCTTTCCCTTAGCTCATCACAGATTTAGAGAAATTTTCTTATGTTCTTTACATTTAGCAAAATGTCTACATTTTTTTAGATGCTTCTTTGATATGCAATTTCTTTCCCATTTTTTTTAGAATTTTTAAAATGGTATTGTGTAAATATTCTAAAGTTCTTATTAGTTAATAATTTATGTACTACATTATCACTATAGAAAAATTATTCAAACATGAAGTGAGTAATATTTTTAATATTCGTGTTTCCATAAACAAAGAATATTTAATTTGTGTGTTCCAAACGCCTATAAGATTTTAGTTACTCGATCTTAATAGGTATTTTAGATCCACGATGAAAATCAACATGCTAATTTCCCCTACCCTAATAAGGAGAAAGTTATCTTAACAAATTTTCTTTATTTTAGCATACTATTGGAGTTGAAAGTTTTTGTGGTGATCAACATTATTGAATTTATCACAACTAATAATATTTTTGTTATTTCCTAAAATTCTAATTTTCCAATTATCTTGGTGGCTCTAGCTGTTTGCACTTGAAAGTGCAATCAAAAGCTTTTAAGATAAGTACTTTAGATGTTAGTACAATTATTACATTAGTGAAGTGATTAAGAGTAATGATACAAGATCTAACATCAGGGTTATTTTTTTATAATTGTACTTCAACCAAGCTCCATGAATTATCTTGTAAGTTTGTTGCAAAATTCCTCATACATATTTTTTTAGTAAATATTTTTTTTTTATAAACTATGGCCACTCCTTATAGTAAACATGAACAAAATCTTTGGGATATATTCCGAACAAGATCTTGAGATAAGTTTGTCAATACCAAGAATAACCATCTTAATATATTTTTAAATTAATTGGTTGAAATGGAATTATGTTGATACAATAGCAAATATTAGAAGGGACGAGTTATCTAATTATTTTTATCTTAGGGATGCTAACATGGATATCTTTTTAAGGTTATAACTAGGATTGCTCTTCAATCTTAACATACTTTCGATGCAGGCCACCAAATTATTATGTATTGAAATATTTTTGGCATTAAAAATAGTTTATCATTTTAACAAGAATTATAGTGAGTGCCCATTCTCAAAATAAGAGAAGGCGTTAATAAATATTAACATATATAAATCATTATATGGATGGAGATTTAAGGTGTTAGAGCTATCATAAAATAATAACAAGTAGTTAATTTGGTTATTCTTTTGATAGAAGGAGAGATTATTGGACTATATTAATGAAAATAAGTCATCAATTATTAGCATGCATCAAGTGATGACTAATAGAGAAGGAAATGACAAATGCTTGACTAGGTTATTCTTTTATTATAATAGAAGATTAGGTGATCAAAAGACCGACATCAATAGTTAGTGTACAATAAATGTTAGATATTGGTTATAGCATTGGATGATAGCCAATATATGGCATCAAAAGGTACATGATAATCACAGGTGTTCAATATTTGCTCTCTTGATAGTAGTAAAGACTAACAAAAGATGAGCATAAATATGTCAATCACTCACATCATTAGTCAAGCTAAATGCGAATATTTTAATTTCACTTATTGTCAGCTTATGATTAGTGAAACTTATTTATAAAATATTTTAATTTAACTTAGCTTTATGTAAAAATGAATAAATTTTATGGCAACTTTATGAAATTTAAATATAAAAATGAAAGGCATAAATAATGGAGCAAACGGGAGTAAGGATGAATTCAAGAATTAAGAAAATAAAATTACAAAAAATAAAAATAAAAATCCTAGTTTTGACATGGAGCATTATGATGCTTCATTATTCAACACAATGGTGCTTGAAGTAGAGATGCTACTTAACTTTTATTATAACACACTTAAATATAGGATATTAAACTTAGAAGACGGTGTTTTGACACTAGTCCAAAGCGCTATGGTGCCATATTCAATTCAAAAAATAATGTAGCAACACTAAGGCACTTAGTTAAAGCACCAAACACATGGTTAAAGTGTTGCAATGCTTTGAAATGATGCTATTACATTTTTAAGACCTGTACATGAAGGGATTTGGGGTAATTTTGGGGAGTTATATCAATGAAATAAAGAAAAAAAATTTAAATCTAAAAGGGGGCTTTTAGAGTAATTGAAGAAAATTGGAGAAGGAAAAAATGCCAAAGAGAAAAAATTAAGGGCAATTTTGAAAATAAAATTATTAATGGTCACATTTTCTCTCCACTTCCTCTTATTATCTCCTTTTATAACTTGAATAGAATGAGTTCTATGGACTATATACTTCAATTTGTCATATACTATTTTTTTTATTTTAGGATAATGGTGTAATGAAAATGACTTTATCAATGAGTGATTCTTGTTGCATTATCTTATATTTATCTTAGAATTATTTGATTAATATTATTTTTTATTTTTCGTTTAATTGATTAGGTGGCTAGTTTTTAACTTAAAATCTATAGCTTTCATTAATTTCAAAAGAGTTGATTTATGATTTGAAAAAAAAATAATAATCAAGAGGTTGCTATTTAGGATAGGAATATGCCCAATTAGAACTTGTAATCATGTAAGAACCAAACTTAGTTAGTGTAATCTCTTGAATTGGTTTACATAAGAATATAGTGAACTGATTTGAATGATTAAAACTTTTTGTTATCAAATAAGATTAGAAGATATATTTATATATTGTTTATTGATAATTATTATAGCTATTATGAAATCAAATTATGGAAATGTGAAAAGTAAGTCTTCCCAAAAAATTAAATTAAAAATTAAGTTTATAGAAGTAAAGTTTAAAATAATTCTTGTTTTATCAAATAGTATGATGAAATCTTCAAGAATAAAAATCAACAAATAATTTATTTTAGTAATAAAAAATTGATTCTGATGAGAATGATACTCTTTCTATATTAATTAAATGACTTGTGTATCTATGTAACATGTTAAATAACCAACCAGTTTTTCAATACTATTGCTAGAGGCTGATATTTTTTTAAAATAATTAATATTGATCCAATTATTGGTGATTTTAATTTAATTTATTATTTATATCTTTTTGTATCCATTTTCTTATGTTTTCTTTTACTTTTATTTATTAGGTTGTTGTGTTTGTGCATGTGTAGTGCATGACAATCATTAATAATACAATTTAATTCAACAATTAAAAGAATCTATAAGAAAAATAACAAAGAGAAATGTGATTCATTATAACATCAAATTATGAAAAACTCACTTAATGATGTAAAGTTTATGGATTGTTAAGTGATTACACTACTTCTCTTGTGGATGGAATCCACCAAAGTATCATGGGATAAACATCTAAGTCAATAATTTTGAACTTAAATTATCCATCATTTAAATGGTTCAAAAATTTCAGTTTAAGGGTTCATCTTTAGAAAATCTTAATTTAAATATAGCAATTTTCTAAGAGATTTGTATAGCTTTTACATATAATGGAGTGATATATGATCCCATAAGAATTAGGTTGCTTTCATTCTCTTTAAGATATTAAACAAAAATATGTTTAAACTATTTACCTCAAACATATATAAACTTAGAATAAACTTGCATAAAATTTTTTAGCAAAATAGTTTCCTTAATCAAAAACTACTAAACATAAGAATGATATAACTTCTTTTGCTTAATTTAAAAATGAATCAATTTATGAGACTTGAGAAAGGTACAAAAACTTATTAAGAAAATTCTCTCATCATGTCCTATTAGATTAATTAATAATTCAACATAAACTTTTTATAATTAAGTTAGTTGGTTCATTAAGAACAATCATAGATATTGAAACATGAGAATCATTGATATCTAAACTATTTGGTGAGGCATATTCATAGATAGAGAAAATGAATATTAATAATTTTCAATAGCTACCTGAAATAATAAATTCTAAGATAGTAGCAATTATGTATGAACATGATGTGTTATTTATATTGGCTTTACAAGTTATAATAATTTCTATAAAATTAGATAATTTGGGATTTAATGCAGTTCAAAATTGCACTATGAATTATGACAAATATGATTTTCCCATTTTGGTGAATATTGCACTCAAAATGTGGACTTAATGAATTATGTGGTTAAAAGGCAAAATACTCTAACACTTATAATCCTAGTAAAAAAATCATCCCAATATTTTTCTAGATTAATAATCAAAATATAGAACTAGATAGATGGAATAATAATCTCTTCTATAATAAATTAGAATAACAAAGCCATTAATGCTTTAAATCTAAGCCTAACTTCCATCCAAATATCATTTTTAAGGTTAATCAAAAGAACATAAATTATCTTCAGAGGTAATTTTGTTATAAATGGTTACTCAATTATAAAACTAAATTTCAGTAATAAGAAATGATGAAGTGTAGTTAGAGCAAATAGCTAATTCATTAACTAACAGACCCGAAGAAGATTGCCTAGCAACACAAAATAAATCTTAAGGATAATAATAAAGGCCAATGCAAGGCAATTAAATTGAGGAGTGAGAAAGAATTGAAAAAAATGAGTAAAAAGAAGCCAAAATTGAAGGAAATAGAATAAGGGACAATGATCAAAATGATAAAAATAAAACATAGTAACAAATAAAGAAGTACTAAGATAATTAAAAGACCACCATCTCCTTTTCCTCAATGATCACAAAAGCTAAAATTGGATAAGCAATTCTCTAGAATTTTTGAAGTCTTTAAGAAACTCATAATTAGCATTCTATTTAATGAAGTACTTGAACAAATGCCAAGTTATGTGAATTTAATAAAAGATAGTTTTTCATTAAGAGAAAATTAGGAGAATTTGAAGTAGCTCTTACTAAGAGAGTCAATGCAATAATTCAAAGAATACATTTACAAAAATTAAAGGATCGACAAAGTTTAATAATTCCATGCAATTTTGAAGAGAGTTTTTTTGGGACATCCTTGTGTGATTTATGAGAAAGTATAAATTTAATTCCCTTTAAAATTTTTAGGACATTAAAATAAGATGAAACTTAACTTACATTTGTAACTTTAAATTTGGTTAATAGATTATTGATTTATCCTATGAAATTACTAAAAGATGTTCAAGTGAAGGTAGCTTTATGTGGATTTTGTTCAAGTACATGAAGAAAGATAAATAAGATACCAATTATCCTATGAAAACCTTTCTAGATATAAGAACGATCTTAAGTGTTATCAATTAGATATAGTAAAAGAGTGTGTTGAATAAGGTCAATATTGATTCATTGAAGTACTTTGATAAAAAATAAAATTTTAAAAAATAAAAATAAGTTCATTTTTTTTTTGTTTAGAATTCCTAAATTATTGTAAGAAAAATATTTAATATTAGATGCAACATTTATTGTACAACATATGGAGTCATATCTTATAAAAATACTTGAACTAGAGTTGAAAATATTACTTAAACATCTTAAGTATACTTTTTATTATAAAAAATATTAACTTTATTAATCAAAATTTCACTAAATTACATGAAATTCAAAAAGAAAAATTGATTAGTATTTTAAAGAGTTATAATAAAGCTTTTATATGGAATATTGTAGATATAAAAGAAAGTAGTTCTCGATTATGTATGCATAGGATCTTAATAGAAATCAATTATAAGCCCAAACTTATTTCATTAAGAAGATTGAACCTAATAATGAAGGAGGTTGTAAAGAAAGATATCTTAAAATGATTAGATATATCAATTTTATTATTTTTTATTATAATAATTCATTGGTAAACCTAGTAAATTATATATAAAAGAATAGAGTAATGATTATAGTGAAAAATGAGAAAAAAAAATCTACAAGACCAACTGCTAATTAGAGAAATTATATATGTTATAAGAAATTGAAAAAAAACCATTAGAAAAGGTCACATTCTTTGTCTTTATTGGATAAATAATTGATAAAGTAATAGGACATCAATTTTATTGCTTTCTTGCTGATTACTTAGGGGCCGTTTGTGATCACTTTTATTTTTTATTTTTTATTTTGACTTTTGTTTTATTTTGTTTATGTTTTGTTTAAAAATAAAATTTATTTGATTGTACTTATTATTTTTGAAAATAAAAAATAAAATCACATAAAAAATACTCTAAGTAAATATATTTTTAAAAACAACATAAAAATAAAAATAAAAAACAAAAAAACAAAATTGATCACAAATAGGCCATTAGGGTATAATCAAATTCTTGTTTTATCTGATGATTAAACGAAAAAGGCTACTTTTGCATGCTATATGCCCTTATGGAACTTTTGTCTTTAAAAGGGATACCTTGTAGGTTATATAATGGTTCTTCTCTATTTCAAAGATGTATGAAGGTTGTTTTTTTTAAATTTAATAGAACAAGACATATAAGTATTTATTGATGAATTTTTATTTTTGGTACTCTACATATAAGTATTTATAGGTGAATTTTTATTTGAGAGATTTACAAATCAACCATCTAATGCATGTGTATTTGCAATTTATCCACACTCTATATTTTGAACTATCGAATTCATATATTTGCATGTGCCACGATCAAATCTTTGAGAATTCAACAAAAATGAAAAATATGGGTTGAGCTTTTGTTATGAATTTTAATATTTTAAAGTTAATTTGAAAAATAAAGATTGAATGTGGTTAATTTATAAATATAGAAGAATAGGGTGATTGTGTATATAAAAGCTCATTTTTTTGGGTACTCTTTCAATAATTATCTTGATCATTTAAAGTTAGTTCTGTCAGGATATAAAAATAATAATCTAACTCTAAATTGAAAAAAAATAACAATTTATAAATAAATAAATCATTATTTTAGGATAGTTTTTACACAAGGGATTGGTATTGATAAAGAAAAATTTTAGGCCATTAAAAAACTCCCACCACTTTTAGTTTAATTAAAGTAATAAGAAGTTTTTTAGTCAACATATATGAAATATATCTAGATATAATGCATCACCCTTAAAATACAGTCTGGAGATTGACATGTTTAAAGTGTGGGAAATATGTTTTATGAGAGTCTATTCTTTCTTATGAAAATAAATACATCTTGATAGTGGTAGATTATATTTATTATATTTCAAAGTGGATTAAACTACAACTTTGGCAATTAATGACTCTAAGGTGATAATCAATTTTTTTTAAATAATTTCATAAGATTTTGAACACTTAGACAAATTATTAATAATGAGAATAACCACTTTAACAACAAAAATTAAGCTTTATTGATTAAGTATGATGTTAAACCTAAACTTACTCATGCATACCACCCCAAAACAAGTGAGTAAGCAGAAATATCTAATAAAGAATTCTAAAAAAGTTTGGAGAAAATAGTTAACACTTTTTAGAAAAGATTAGTCTATAAAATTTTATGACACTTTATGAGCATACAAGATACCACACAAAGCATAGATTAGAATGTTTCCATATAAACTAATCTTTGGAAAAGTTATCACTTACCTCATAAAAGCTTATTAGACAATTAAAGAGTTAAACTTTAATTTAAAAGAAGTAGGAGAGAAATGGGTTTTGCAACTTGATAAACTTGATAATTTAAAGCATCAAGCTTATGAAAATATTAAAATTCATAAAGAATAAATTAAAAATGATTTAATCAAAGGCTTAAAATAGATTTAAACTTTGATGAAAAGTACTTTTCTTTAATTTTAGACCTAAAATATATTTGGTGAGCTATAGTCTAAATGGCCATGACCTTCTCTAGTTGTAAACAATTATTCTCATGGAGCTATGGATATTCATATTAACAAAACTATAAATGTAATTAAGGTGAATGAAGAAAGATTAAAATACTTTTGGGGAATTAAAATAAATAAATAAAACATATGAATAGATTTTTGTGCATATGGAGAATACATGATATAGTTAGGTTGAGGACTAAAGAGTAAGCATTGAGTGTGTGGTAACTCAAATTTTTATTATTTTTAATTTTAGTACTCTTATAAGTTTAATATTTGTTATGTGTGCAGTAATCACAAAGAAGTAATATTGAAAAAAGTATTAGGAAATGCAATGAGGGTACACTTTTAAGCGTCTCAACACTTGTTAAATAGAGAATAAAGCACTTGTTTTAGGCTTCCAAAAAGGAAAACATCATCCATAAGGAAAATCTTATCCTCTATTTTTTATTTTATTTTATGTTTTTGAAGATAGTAATTTATTTCAAGTTACTTGTATCAAAAGTACTGTTATTCTATTTTTCTCTTTTGCTTTATTTGTTGTTAGTAGATTTTTGGAGTGTTAAAGTGTTTGTCTAATCAACACTTAGGTGCTAATTAAGATATTTTAGTCATTCTTATCAGGATAGCTTGAGTAGTATGTTTTAAGAAGTTTTTGGAATAGTTCTTCAAGTATTTTGTTTTGTGAGTTATTTTGGGGTGAATGGTGGACCTTTAAAAAGCTTAGGCATATGTACATGCATTGTTAAGGTGCTTGATGATGTAAGATAAGCCTCCTAGTTGAGTTTATGTTATGTTATAAATGTGCTTTTAGTACATTTGTGTGAAGGAAAAAGAGTATTGTGTATTTGAAGAAGGAAATGAAGCATAAAGCTAGTCTTTATTCCACTTGTTTTATGAATGGAAGAAATTCAAATAGAATATGTCTAATTTTGTTATTTATGAATTATTATGAGAAAATTAAAAATGAATATTTTTTAGTATGTTAAAAGATAAACAAATAACAATGCTAAATTCTTATGTTGAAGATTGCTTATTAATAAATTAACATGCTATTACATTGCATACACATAATTGATTGCAAATGAATTCAATATATTTATGTGTAAGAAAAAAATTTAAGTATTTTTTATAATTAAATAATTTTAGTATTAATTCTAATTGAGTGTATCACATAAAGTTGAAACATGATGACATGTTTTGTGATGTTTGGTTGTAAAACTAAAAAAACTGAACAATGATGAAAGTAAATTAAGTTCAAAGTAATATAAGAAAAGTCCAATTTAATGCATAAAAAAAGAAATAAATAAATAAATATAATATAAACCATTGCTTGGTATATGAGTTTAGCTTCCTCTCTAGATTTGTACTAAAAAATTACATCTCAATAAACTTACGCATTAGTTATACTTTAGATAAGGTGATACCATCATAAAAATATACTATTATATTTATTAGCTAAGTACAAGAGTGAAAAGAATTTTAATTAACTAAAAAGAACTATGGTGTTTAAAAATGTAGCCATAGGAATACCATGCAGATCTTAGTGGATACTTTTAAAATGAGCGAGTATGACATCAAGGAATAAAATACCATCTTGAAAGATAAAATGCATAATCTTACAATGAACTCAACCACCTAATGAGGACTCATAAGGCTAATGGGTATACATGTACTAATGATCTTTTTCCTATCTTATATGGATAAAATAAGATAGGGTTTATTTTAAACTAAGTTACAGGTTCCTTATAGGGGCAAGCTCCTATAGTTAATTACAGCTTAGAAGATGAGATCTCCTAAAAAAACTCTTGATGTAAGTAGTTACTATGATCAATGGATTGCTCAGTTTAGATAATCATGTGGAAAAACTCAAATGAGAGCTATTCTTATGAGAAGCTAAGAGGAATAAGTAGGGATTATTTGGATACTATGAAATCTAGTAAATACTTTAATTTATCATATAGTTGGACATTATATATTCGAAGTGAGATTTATTATGTTTGAGTTGATAATTTATTTAATATATTAGGGCTTATGTCTAACAATACAAGACTACAAGACTACCTTGAAGGTGAGGACTTATACTCGTAGTAAATGAGAATGAAGTAGTCTCTTGATTAACAATATTTATGTGAAAATATTTATATTTTTAGTGTCTTATTTATGTTTATTTGGTATAAATTATACTATTTGCAGTATATTTTATGTTGAAATAGGAAATTTTCAGATGTTTGAAGAAAAAAAATTGAAAATTAAGGTTAGTGCCTAAAAGTAGTGTCACGACACTCTAAATAGGCTTGATTTTGGTAGAACAATAGAGAAGGCAGTGCCAAGGTGCTAGTTATCAGCACAACGACACCCAAAATTAAGCATAGGAGATAGAGAGCTTAGTGCCAAATTTTCATCGTTGCTGTGCCGAGGGCTTAACTGGAAAGCACCATGGAGGCATCATAATTCAAGCACTGCAGTGCTAGTGGACCTAGGAATCAAATAAAAAAAATAGAGAAGTCAGTGCTGAGACATCCTTCAATAGTTTAAATTGAATTAGCTTTCATATTTGTACAACAACACAAAATACTTTCTTGACAAGCGGTTGGGTTCTAAAACCACCCAAACCAAGTATAGGATATAAATAGGGTTTTTTCATAAAGAGATTTTGGCTGTTAGAGTTGGTGAGTGTGAGTAAGTGTAAGGGCACTTGGAGATTGACACTCTTAGTATAGTATGTGTGTGTGTGTGTGTGTATTACTGCTATGTATGTGTGTGCTTGTATTGTGTTTACCTAATGTTGAGAGTGTGTTCTTGTTGAAGACAATATATATATATATATATATATATATATATATATATATATATATATATATATATATATATATATATATATATATATATATATATATATATATCCAAGACGGAGTTTGCACATGAAGTCACTGCGGTTCTTTACCCTGATGAAAAAAGAAGTTAATAAAGAGCAGATTTAGAAGAATTTACTTGGTTCATGTGGTGTTTTAATTCGGATGCCGAGTCGACACCATGTTGATCTTAGGGGGTACTTATTGAAGTGATTGGATATGATATTAAGGTATGATACACTATCTAGAAAGATAGGAATATCACCCTACAATGGACGTAATCACCTAATAAGGACTCCTAAGGCTAATAAGTCTTCATATATACCAGAGATCTTTCCCCTACTTTACATGGAAAAGTAAAACAAAGTTTATTTGATGCTAGATTCTTTAGTTCCCCATGGAAGCAAGCTTTCATAGTTAATTACATCCTATGAAGTTGGATTTCCTAAGAATACTCTCGATTAAACCAGTCAATCATATCTCCAAAAATTTCAAGGCAAGACTATCAAAGGATTGAATATTTTTGGAAAATCAAGTGGGAAAGTTTAATTTGGAAAGACTTATTTTTGGATTCCAAAGGAAGATAAGTAGGGAGCACTCATCATACTAGAAAGCTCAGTGAGTACTCCATTCTATCCTATGATAAGGCTTTCTATATTTAAAAGAGAGAGTTTATTTTGATTTGAGTTAAAATTTTATTATAATGTTATGGCTTAGACTATCAAAGGATTGAATATTTTTGGAAAATCAAGTGGGAAAGTTTAATTTGGAAAGACTTATTTTTGGATTCCAAAGGAAGATAAGTAGGGAGCACTCATCATACTAGAAAGCTCAGTGAGTACTCCATTCTATCCTATGATAAGGCTTTCTATATTTAGAAGAGAATGTTTATTTTGATTTGAGTTAAAATTTTATTATAATGTTATGGCTTACAATCCATCAACATAAGATTATGAAAATGCCTAAGAAGTGATGATTTATACTTGTAGCCCGAAGGAAATAAGCAACCTCAGATCCTAAATCTAGGATATTTTATCATAAGCTAAGAGCTCAACATAAATCTAAATTGAAGGGGGACATAGTAGTTTACCTCCACAAGAGAGGTTAAACTCATTCGGCTCTTCTGGACTTACAATTGACTAGAGTGACCACTAGTTAACACCTCTTATGATTCAAAATCATGTATGTCGATCTTATAAAATTGCAAGATAGTTAAGCTATTATTTAATTAGAAAGGAGACTAGAGTCCTAAACTCACTCCCTAAGAGACTAGATCATGACAGGTATGAATTCATGACTTAGACTAAATGCAAAATTTTATAAATTTTTATATCATTTTGACACATTGATTTAGACAAAGGCTTGGGATAATTATGCCTAAATGCATCATGAAATTAGATTATTGGTTAAATCAATGGGATAAGGTGTTCTCCACTACAAGGGATGCCCTGACAAGTTAAGCTTTCCTCTACCATGCAAGAGTGGAGACCCTCCCTATTTAAGAAATGAGCAAGATGATATGCATGATATTGGAACATACATCATTCAGCTAAGGGGTTGCTAAATCTTTTAATTATCTTGATTATTTCCTAAGCTTTAAAATGAAGTTATGAATCACTTTAAAATTTAATTATGAGTTATTAATGGTGTTAGAAAAATTAGTTGTCTTAAAGAGCCTATCTCATCCAGACCACACATTCAAGCATCAATATTAAGAAACCTAAAAAAAATATGCAATTTTTATTGTGAAAATTAAATAAAATAATCAAACATGTATATATTCCATAAAATAATAAAAGATCGGTGCGGCCGGGTACCACCGTACACCTCAAAAAAGAGAAAATTTAGGTAGCAGAGCTCTACCATTATACAACTCAAATTATAAAATAAAATTATAATTAAATTTGAATAGATATTATTGGAGGTCTTCACTCTTCATTCTTCCTTCTTTCCTTCTTCCTTTGATTTGAATTGCTTTAAGGCTTCACAGGGCCTCCTAGGATTTTGCTTTCTAGCCACTGCTCATTCTAAATCTCATAGCACTAAATATTACATATTCATGGAAAGTAAAATCTAACTACACCTACAAGATAGATGTTAGTTAAACATACATAAAAACCTAAATAGTTATATTATATAATGTGGACTTAGCACCCTACACATGGGTAACCAAGCCCACCTATCCTAATATGAATTATGCTTAGGGGCATAAGAAACATGCAAGCAAAAGGATTTATATTTATTTTAGCAACTCCATTAGCATAATCTCTTGCAGAAAATATCATTAGGCTAAGAACGACCTAACTTCTAGTCTACGAATAATAATCCTAACATTCAGCCTAAAATATTAGATTAGAAAATAAAACACAACATCATATCATACACCATCCTAACCTTAAGCTAGAAGTGGTGACTTAGCATTCTAATGTGTGTGCATAGGCTTAGTGTGGTATGTCTTTATCTTAGCAAGGCTTTGGAGTTATAATTATCTAAGTTTGGGATTATTTAAATTAACCATGAAGGATGGTTTAAATTATTAAGAGGATTTGTAAATTTTAATTTGTATTTTGTTTTGTTTAATTTGATACTTACTTAGCATCTAATTATTATATAGAAAAGAAAGAGGCTTAACCTCTTCCATCCATACACTAAGTTATTTTCTAAAGAGAATATTATTTCAATCTAGGTTTAGTTAATGAATTATTTATTAAATATTTTTATTAATCATAAGTTTGGGTTAATCTTAAAGAATCCTATTCAACATGAAAGGCATCCTAAGATTAATGTAATTGAATTACCATCACATAGATAATATTGCACCATTCCTTTTCATCATTAATAACATGCATATGATTTTAAACATAGAATACCTATTCACACAATGTATTTTGGCACACTTAGATAATTACAAATGCATGTATTTTGGTAGGAAAGATAGATTTTCATTCCTTAGCTAAGTACACACACATATGTATTAAAGTTTTAAGCAAGTACGTGTCATTGTTTAAACCAAGAAAGTGAGATAATCTAAGACCTTATTGGGACTACTTAAAGCCTCATATTCTCAGAATGTCCAGACTATATACTTGCTATCTTAAATACATATGAATGTACACACAACTATGAGAATGAGAACCAAGTAAAAGATTATATTTTAGTGAATTATTTACACTTTCCAAGTAAAGTTATATCCAAATTCTAGTACAAGTACGCATATAAATGAAATTAAATAAGTACATACCTTTGTTAACCAGGGAAGTGAGGTAATCTAAGACATCTGTGGGGTTACTGCAAGCCTCATATTTTCAGGATGTCCAGACTATATACTTATTATCATTTAAACATATGTAAACCCATACATGAATCATAATGATAGAATAATACTTTGACATGTTTAGATTATAAGCACATATAATCATACATAATACTCATAGCTAATATCAATTCAACTCTTCATTTATAAATTTAAAACTAGCTTTGAAATTTATTAGTGATAATAGCCACTCCTTATAATAAGATTAATCCAACACATGCAACTCTACATAAATATATTCATTTGATTATTTGATTTAAAAATATGAATACATGATACAAATGGAATACAAATTTATAATATTTGAAAAGGAATAATTGAACACTTCCACATAATTCATTCAACTACATTAATTTCTAAGGACAATCAAGTTGAATAAAATCATTTAAGGAAAACCAAAGCTTCTTATGAATTTTGACATTGGATTTTTGGATTATTAAACTCAAAGAGGAGAAATAATGTTTGTTATTTTTTATCCCATCCCATGTTGATGATTTAACATGTTTAAGAAGAAATAATTAAGTACATTTTATGAATTAATTAAGTTAGAATCATTAAGAAATTCATTTAATTACCCTTTCCTATGCTTCTTTAATTTAATTAATCATTTAATTATGAGCTTCCAATGATATGCAAATGATAAATTAAAATTGCAATACGCTTAGAGACCTAATACAATGAAGCTCATAATTAAGTATTAATTAAATTAAAGAATTTAATTAAGTACTTATATGATTTTTTCACACCCATGGATTAATCATAATTTTCTTAAGGCTCTTTATGCTATTGAACACATAAAGAGGAACCCACAAATTCAAATTAAATTATCTGAATCAATTATAATTTTAGTTTGATTTAATTTCATCATTAATTGCTTAATTAGTTCCTTAATTAAATTATAAATTAATTACCCTCCTTAATGAAATGAATTTGGGAAAATAATTAGGAAAGATGTCCTAAACACTCCCTCATCATTTCATTATTAATCAGTGATTAATGATTAATAATTACTTAATTTTTACTATCTGGCATTTTTAATAATTATTAAATTACTTAATGAGGGTTATTAAGATTTAAATTTTAAATTCTCCTAATTACCAAACCAATAATTCTCAAAAAAATTATGGAAGGTAGAGGACATCCCAAAGAATCAACACATTTAATTTAAGACTCATTAGCTAAGTAATTAGTGCTTAATTAAGCTAATTAGAACAACTTCAAAATCTTAATTATGCATTGTTCATTATTCAAAACATAGGAAAATTATTTTTATTAAATTTTCATCTATTTACCCTTTCCAAAATAGGTTTACTCATATTTTTAAAACTTTTCTACAATTAATTATGATTTTTTAAAGTTTAGGATAATTAAACACATTTTAATCCCTAATTAATCCTTAATCCCATTGGTGCCACGCGGGAGCTGATGTGGCGTGCTTTCCACTTAAATCGTCCGACGAGGCATGCTGAGTCAGCGGTGGTGGATGCGTTTTGGTCCTCACCGTCCCATCTTGGATTGGATGGTGGGAATTAAACCCGTAGAAATTAAAGGATAAAATCAAATTGTCTAGCAGATTAAATCAGGACCGTCCATTCAAATCACGTGGATCGGACGACGGATGATCCTTCATCCCCCGAGTGTCATAAGATGGACACCGTCTGTCCTCCTCTGCTCGATCCGAGCTCACCGGAGCTCGTGAGGCATCGGGATCGACTCTAAAATTTTTAGAGAAGATATCTAAAAAGATCATACAGTGAGAATCGTATGAAATCACAAAATTTTCACAAAAGACTAACACCTAAGAACTTTTCTACTGTTTGCTAGAAAAATACCTCACCGGAGCTTAAGATCGGCGGTCCAATGACTGAGATATCTTCGTCTTGAACAGATGAAGCCTATTGAGAAGCTTACGAGTTGCCTCCCCGTCGGTGACTCTTTGTACCAAACGCTGCTGCAAACATTATCGAAGTTGGTCTAGGAGTGGTCTCCAGGGCTCGAATCGATCGAGAATCAATTCATTTTAGATCATCGGAGCTTGGGGAAGGTGTGGGAGAAGTTAATTAGAGTTTGATGAGGTTTTAGTGGAGTTGGATGGAGAAGGGGATCGATTTCACTCGGGTTAGGTCTTGCCGGCGATGGGAAGCTCAAGAGAGATCGGGAATGCTCTGCGGATGCTTGTCTCGACTCACTGAAGCTCTTTGTATGGTTTGAATGAGATGGGGATGGGTATACCCTCCTCCTTGATTGATCCAATGGCTAGGATCGATTTAGATTTTGGTAGATGTCCAGTCGATGGAAGCGATCGGGGATGACAGGGAGTGGTCGAGGTGGAGGCTCTTGAGTGGCTGAAGGTAAGAAGTGGGCTGGTCATGTGTATACCCCCTCCTCCATGTGTTCTAATGGTATAGCTTGGGTTAGCTCACCTCCACTTGAGCCATAGTTGATCCAATCAGCTTTGAGTCAAGTTAGGAGTGGTCCAAGTGTCCAAATTGAACTTTAGGGTGGCTGCTAAGGATTGGAGAATGGGTTTGACCATTCAAATAGGCATGTTATCCCATTTGGAAGGATTTTTCCAATGGGTTTTAGCCTAATTCGGGTCCAAGATGGGTTGGGTTTGATTTGGGCTGACCCATGATGACCCAAGAATAGGTCATGCTAAGTTTGGTTGGGTTTGAGCTTGGTTTGAATGGGTTTGGTTCAAATTGACCCATGTAGGTCAAATTAGGTTCATCTAAGTTAAGTTGACCAATTGGTCAAATTAGGTAAATTTTATGATTTGGTTTAGTTCAAATGATGATTTGAGATGGTTTGGTTCAATTTGAAGTGGATTTTGATTTGACTCATATAGGTCAAATGGGTTAAGTTGACCAATTTGATAAAATTGGCCAAATTGGCTTGGATGGAGGGTTGGTTTAGGTTGAAATGATGATTTGAAATTTGGATTAATTTGTTTTTAGGAATGATTTAGCTTAATTTGACCATTTAGATCAATTTGGGCTAAATGGGTCAATTGGATTTGGTTTGTTCAAATTGGATTCGATTGAAAGTTGAATTATATTCAACAATCAATTTGTGATGGATTTGAGTCATTGGTTTCAATCAATTTGATTTAGGATTTTATTTGCTTTCAATCAATTTGATTTAGGATTTGAGTCATTGGTCAAGAGCCCAAGTTGGCTTGGTTTGGCTTGATTGATGGTTGAGTTATGTTCAACATTGAATTTATGATTTATTGAAGGCATTTGTTTCAATCAATTGGGTTTAGAATGAAGTTTGGTTCAATTTGGTTCATATAGATTAATTGGGTCAACTTGGGGTCAAGTGATCAAATTAGATTGGTTTGATCGAATTGATTGCAATTGAACAATTAAGGGTGATCAACAATCATTGTAGAAGGTATTGAGTAGGTTGGTTCAATCCAATTTGGGTTGAATTAGAGTTTGGATCAAATGGGTCGTTTAGGTCACTTTAGGTCAAGTGAACCAAATGGGTCAATTTGAGTTGGACTAGGTTGAATTGAGTTTGATAATTGATTTAGGATTGATTGGTAGCTGTCATTGCAATATTTAGATTTAATTTGGATTTGGGCTCATATGGACCTTTTAGGTCAAATGGACTAAGTAAGATTGATTGAATTGGTTTGATTGGTTTGATATTGATTGTAGGTTTTGGAAGGGTTTAAAATAGAGATTTGAATAGTTGAAGTTTTTTTGTGAAATTCAATTGGATTTGGTTTCAATTGAATATGCTTTGGGTTGGATCTATAGAATGATGGTGGGATTGGTTTAGGTTAAGGGTTAGGTTGATTTTGGCTTGGAGCTTGAATATGAAACAAAATTCAATTGAGGTTGATTGTATTGATTTGAGGTTGGACTTGCATGAGTGGATAGCCATAGGGCATGGTTTAGGCCATAGGATAGGTAGATTCCCTTGGTCTCAAGGTACAACCTAAACTTTTGGTACACCTTGTTAAGTCTCTAGGCTTAGGTTTAGTGTTCACCTAATCACTAGATGTGTCCTATGACTAAGTGGATTTTAGTGACTAGGAGATCCTTAAGTCTAGGATAGGAAGGATGAATCTTCACTCCAAAAGTGAGGATAACAGTTAACTCTTCCCTTTTTCTCTAATCATCTATGGTTTGTTTTATGGATTTCTTTTCTTGTACTATGAGCAACTAATTATTTAGTGCTATGAATTTATATATGTTTTGATTGTTATCTTTTATTAAACTATCTTTGTAAAATGATATAAAAAAATTATTTGTGCTTTTATATAAAATCTATTTTGATTTTCTCTGAGCATAATTTACTTACAATCTAGGCAATTATAATGTTAAACCTAGTTGTGATCTAGAGACGTCGGTGGAGAAACAAACAGATGTACTAAATAGGTATCTGTGATATGCTTATTTTTAGTATCCACAATCATTTAGAAGGAAATAAGAAAAACACAATCAATCAAAATTTAATTGGGACTAGTCGTAAAACTGGTTAAAGAGATTGACTTAATTATTTTGTTCTAAGCATTACAATATTATGTTTGTATTCCAAACAGACACTACATGCTTAATGTTAATTCCATAGTTAGTTTAATCTAAATAAATATTAAAACTGCATAAATTTAGAATACTATTTTAATTATCAAGAACAACACTCTTATTTTATATTTATAAAAATTTATTCTCTAAAATCATATAGTAAATTTTTAATATTTCACTTTGTTGAATAAAAAGTTAAAACTTAGAAAGGGCTATTAATTAGCTTAATATAATTAAACACCACTCAATCTTCATGGGAATGATACTCATCACTGCATTACTAGATACGTCAAGCGTGCTTGTATATATTATTTTATCTGTATATCTCTAATTCTAAATCTAATAGTAGTTCAACACAAGGTAGAAGCTCAACCTATTTCTACTTAGGATAATGGGCTATAATGACACACTTTCACTTGAGAAAATATGAACCCATCCTAATCTTTCTAGACTTACAACTGCCTAGTGTAGCAATCACTTCCAATGTTTTAAATCCATATAGGCATGTCTCATGTAAATGTAAGATAGCTTAACCGATATTTATTAGGAAAGAAACTGAGAGCAAACACTTACTTCTTAAAATTCTAAAATCATGAATGACATGAAAATGCTTCTAATCAATATAATAAAATTTCAACTTTTAAGTATTTTTTAGACACAAAATTTATTTAATGCACTTGGGTATGCAATTATGTCTACAATGAGATGCAGTAAGAAAAGGGTTAAGAGCTAAAGAAAAAGAAAAATAGACTTCCCCGAAAGGTGGTTGTCTATAATAGTTAGACTCTGGCCCTTTTCTTATAGTAAGAAAAGAGCCCAATTTAAGGAGAACTGAAGAAATATGGAATCATGATTCATAAATTCTTCGAGTATCTAGTTACTTTTAGTATTTATGCTTAAGAGTTTAAGAGAGTGAAATGATGAGTTATATTTATTTAATTTGTGTTGATTAACAAATATTGAGTAGAAAATTTAATTTATCCTAAGAGCCTATCACACAAACCAAGATTTGATAACATCAGCATAGAATCATAGAAAAAAAAACTTATGAAAAATATGCTTTTCTAATGTGCACCCAAAATAAACACCCCAAAACACATCAAATTAATTAAAGAGAAATTCTAGAGTATTTGGGATCTGCTAAACACGGTGGAAGAATAGAATAAAATGGATCACTGAGCTTTACTCTTATACAGCCCAGCTTAAGCTAAACATTACATAAAATAAAGCTAATGGAGATTTTCATATCTTCATCTCCAAGTGTTGGATGTTCTAAGCTTCATAGTGCCTCTCAGGTCAAAGATTTGTAGTTACTATTCATCCTAAATCTCATGGCACTAGTCTTAATCTTAATACAAATAAATTATATTTAAAATTAAAAAAATATAACTACACCTATAAAATAGAGGTTAGCTAGAACACGCATGCACACCGAAGCAGTTATATTTCATATAGTGGGCGTTGACATTAACTAGTGTATAAGCCCACCCATTATAATGGGTTATACTTGGAGATATATAGCACCTATAAGCATCATTAATTTTAAATTTATTACAACATCTCTTTTTTATTGAGCATAACTCCCTGCATAAAGTAATGTTAGTCTAATATCACCCTAACATCTAGTTTATAAGCATACATCCTAACATTTAGTTTAAAATATTATATCACAAAATAGAAAATCAATCCACAATAAAGCATCATCCTAGTTTAATACTAGTATCCGTGACCTATCAATCTAAAGTGTGTACTAAGACTTGTGTGATATGATTAATATTTTAGACATAGAATTTACATTATGGATTTTGCTTTTAATTCAAGTTGTTCTTAATGTTTTGAAGAGCATGAAAGGTTATAGATTCTAGTTGGGTAGAACACATTCCTTTTTAACACCCTAATCTAAAATTAGATCTAAAGAGGCACAATTTATGATGTTTAATCATCTTAATGAAGCGTTAAGTTATGATTAAGATCTAAGTTTGAATTAAATCTAACTTAGATTATAGTCATGTGAGAGAGATGTTAGAATTAATGGGCATAAGTTATGATTCTCTTTATGACAACTATCCAACTTTTCACATCACTTTATTATCTTCTTTTCAAATATCAAATTCATTTTTATAACTAAGAAAATACTTTTTTTTATTTAAATATTATTTGGGGATGTTTCATTTATACATGCATGCATGTATGTGTTTACCATCTTTTACATTAAACACAAATTTAGATAAGTAATGTATGTGTGTATATACAGATATGTATGTACTTTTTAAAAGAAAACTAAGCATGTACATATATGAGTATACATACACATACACAGTGTTTGCAAGTATGTGCCATTATTAAACTAAAAAATTGAGACATTAAACCCTCCTTTAGATCAGTAGTTCTATGCCCCAGGGTGCCTAAATTATATACCAGCTTGTTATATATATATATATATATATATATATATATATGTGTGTGTGTGTGTGTGTGTATTTTTCTTTGCATTCTCTTAGGTACGTGTCATTGGTAAACTAGATGTTTGGGGTATCAAGACCTCCTTCGGACTATACCTCAGAGAAGCATTGATAATACATATAATTATGATATCTTAATTATCTTTATTTATTAATTTAAACTTATATATACATAATTTATGTAAAAAGAAAATAGTTTTGAGATGTACTAGTGAGGGGGGGCTATTGTCCCAGATCAAATTAGTCATTTGCCCTCCTTAAAAAAATTTTTTACCCTTTATTTTTTATTATAAAATATAAATTTGCCCTCCTAAAAATTGAGGTTGGTTCCGCCCCTCAATATAAGCTGATAAAGAAAAATGACTAAGTGTTATAAAGTAACCTACTTGAGCCATTAGTTCCAAGGCTAATCACATGAGCATAACACCAACTAAACATAATTAGGCTTTTTTACTTAATGTATTTCAATTAATGTTATTTAGACATCTTTGAAGAGATTAAGACATTCTAAATTATCTTGCCACCCTCTTCGTTTATTTAGTCATTTAAAGTTTAAATAAATAATTTTTATGATTTAATTAAGGTTCAATAATTATTTAATATTTTTAAGCTTAAAGAGACTCAAAAATTCAATTAGGCATAAAATATAAGCCCAAAAATTATGAAGTAGCTTCCAAAACATGCATTAATGTAAAGACAACACATTCTAAAAGTTCTAATACATTTAGGTTTATAATTTATATCTAAGTAAATAAATGAGGAAAACCTTAGATAATCAATTACACTCAAATTACCCCAAACTAATTGGACCTTTAATTTCATTGAAAGCGTATCTATTAGCTAAGCATAATGAGGGGTTGATCATAATTTTTGGATACTTGCATAATTAGTTATGAAATTTCATAATCACAGGCCATTTAATGAATTATTAGTTGCTAATTAATCCTAATAATGATGGTTTCGAGATTCAAGTCTTGAAAATTTATCTTAGGTGTCTTTATATTAGGTGATTGCATTTATAGATTAAAATACAACCTTGATTATTATTAGGATTTTCTAATTAATTATTAAGTGAATATGACCATTAGGCATTCTAAAATTCATAACTTTGGATCCAATCAGCCAAATAATGTGAAAATTTTATAGGATGTGGACATTGACATGCTGAATCTACCATAAAAATTTGAAGTTAATTAAGCATAAATTTTATGATTAATTAAGAAATTATTATTTTTGATAATTCTAAATTATTCCCAAAATAATTGGCAAAATTTAGAATTTTTAATTTTATTGAATTTTTCTATGAATGTTGAATCCAAAGAGAGGTCTTTTGTAATTTTTGTCTTAATGAATAACTAGTTATGAAAAATCACTCAGGTTCAAATAATTAAATTAATTAATTTTTAATTCTCTATTAAGCCCCAATTAAGTAATTTTGAGATTTAATCAAATTCAAAGAGTCTAATCACATTTTCTATGATCCTTAATGTTGAAAATTTTCTTAAATGATTTTGATGCATTTTTATAATTTTTATAATTTTTAATATTAATTTTTTTTAAAATTATACTAAAAGGACCTAAAAAATATAACTTCTAATCTAGGGCTTTAATTAACTTGGAATGTTTATGGTAAGTTGATATTTGTCCTAACTCTAAGAATGTTTATGGTAAGTTGGGCATCCCCTTAGCCACTACATATGCCCTAACTCTAAGTGAGGAAGTCTTAGTGCCAAGATGAAAACTTATATCTAAAGAGGATAGATGTCAATCTCACTAAAAGGGAGATCAACATGAACAAAAAGGATGTTAATTTAGTAAGGGGCTTAGAAATTATTATTAAGATTTTGAATTCAAATTCCACCTACATCATAATAAAGACTCACCTTATAAACTTATGTGGACAATACAAATTTTAAGATTTAAATTTAGTGATTATTTCTATTTATTATTTTATATAATAATAAATAATACATGACTTACTTGACATAAAATAATCTTATAAATAATTTAAATTTAGACTATGCTATTTAAATAAAGCTTGTGACTATTATGATTTATTTTATTTACTTGAGGGCAAGTATAATTTTAAATTAAAAAATTTAATCAAAGAGTCGTACTTATTAAATACCTAATTAATTAATGGAATTATAAATAAAAAATGAACAAAATATATGATAAATTCATTTGGTTTCCACACATAGGTGGAGGCGACAAAGATAATAAAGCAAATTGGAGCAAGGATGAATTCAAGTATAAAAAAATGGTTACAAAAGAAAATTAAGCAAATTCTAATTTTGTACCAAAGTATAATGGCACTACATCATCTATCATTACAACATTTAAAGCATTGAGGTGCAATAAATTTTTACTATGAAGCACTCAAATATAAACTTTTAAATATAAAAGATTGTGCTTTAGCACTAGCCTAGAGCACTATGTCACTATAGACAGTTCATAAAATACTATAGTATCACCAAAGTGCTTGATTAGAGCACTAAGACCCTCTGAAATGAAATTATTCTATTTTTAAAGTAATTGTTTTACTTATAATTGAAATAATTTGAAGTGTTTGGTGAGTTATGCTAGAGAATAGAAGAAAGAAAATTTGGAATTTAAATGGGGATTTTACAGAGAAAAAAAATTAGCTATTGGAAATAATTGTAGAAAAGAATGCTAAGAAGAGGAAGATCAAAGGTCATTTTTGAAACAAAATTATCAACAATCATGTTTATTCTTCACTTTTTTTTTTAAATATCTTTATTAACTTAAATAATGTAAGTTCTTTAGTTTGCATGCTTCAATTCATTATAAGCTAATTTTTTATTTTGAATTTATGGTGTATTTAAAAACTTTTTATTAATGCTATAATTTGATTGTTGTAGTTTTATCTTAGAATTATTTGATTTGTATTGTTATTTAAATAATTATATGGCTTTTCAAATTAAATTTAATGACATAGAATAATTTTAAAAGTATTATTTTATGCTTAAAAAGAATAAATAAACAAGTTACTAACTAGAATAGAAATATGCTTAATTAGAATTTGTAATCAATTAAGAATCAAACTTAAAGCAATATTTTGAATTAAATCACATAGGAACATAGTGGATTGATTTAAAATAATTAGAACTTCTTGCTGTTAGAAAAGATTAGAAGATACAATTAGTCTTGATTGATAATTATTATAATTATCATGAAATCAAACTATGAATTTAAGAAAAGTAAGTTTTGATGTACCATAAATATAGATTCAATTTTCTTATCAAATTGAACTAAATGTTTAGTTTGCAAAGATAAAGCTTAGAGTAATCTTTTATAACAAATAATTCAATAAAACCATCAAGAATAGAAATCGATAAATGATACTCTGCTCATTTATAATACTTATTTGGCATATACACTTGCATAATATAGTGAACAGCTAATTAGCTTGTCCTTATCTTAAAAAGAGAAGAAATGCTATGATATAGAATGTCAGTATCGAACATTGTTGGCTAACAAAAATTAGACTTTGATTATTGATATGAGTGAAGAATGGTTGGCGATGGATGTCAGAAAAGGGAGATGATAGGTGGTCAACTTAGTTGCTTTCTTAATAATAAATAAATAATCAATCCAAAATATGGGCATTTTATATTGGTTGGAATATTTGTTGCTTGGTAAAAGGGGAGATTGATGACTAAAAAGATAAGTATTAGACATCAATGGATAATAAACATTAGAGGTTAGTCATTAGTAAATTTTTTGTGATGGTTTACATGTAATATTTGAAGTTAACGATGATCATCATCAACTTACTAATTCACTTAATAGAAAAAGATCCAGGCATAAAACATTAGAGTTGGGTATTATTGTTTAATAATAGTCAAACTTTGTTTGTTTTTTTCAAACATATTATAAATAAAAAATGGTTAATAAAAGTGAAACAATACTAGGTAGGTAGGTTGGTTACTCTCATAATAGGAGGAGAACATCACAAATAAAAAAGATGGGCTTTAGACGTTTATAATTGAAGGATGTTGATCATTGGAAAGTAGATAGTGCTAGTCAATAGGGAAGCATAGAATCCAGACAATGGTCCGTTGTCAGCTCAATTTTTGTTTTTTCTAAATTTGGAGATCAAATAATAAAAATATGGGTGATAGATGACAATTATTGATATTAGATATCAATTATCGATATGTGTCAAGTGATGAATAATGAAGAACATCAAAATTTGAGAGAGAGTGGGTAGTTAGCATAGTTGTTCTTCAAAAGAAAGAGATATCGGGCCACCAAATAGACATATATCAAACATTAATAATAGTTTTATGTCAAATGTTTATCATTAATATGTGAAGGTGATGCTCAATGGAGAATATCAAAAGTTAGACAATTAGTCATTATTCTGATATGATGGATGATGAGATGTTGAATGATGGTGTTTGGCATTGGTTGATAATGGATAATGTTAGCACAAATGCTAGTTATGCTTTCAAATTCTTTTCAATAAAAAAGTTCTCTTCAAATGCATAAGAATATGATATATTTATGAATTTTTTAAAGAAGTTTTTGATCATTTTTTAGAAAAATGAATACTTCGTTGGATAGCATGAATATTATTTCATGATTATTAGATATTTTTGGAACATTTTAGTGCTTTAATGATATCATAATATAATAATCGTAGACACATTAAATTTATTTCACTATGATGCTCATTTAAAATGTGAGCAAATTTAGATTTGACTTCTCAAATGGCCTTAAGAATTTGTCAATTATATTTTTGAGTGCTTACTAAGGCTCATTAGAACTCAAAAAAGATATACTCAATGTCATTCTATTTATCTTAGTGAGTTGCATTATCTTGATTTAGATTTTTTTGAAAAACATAATTTGAATGATTTTAGAGTTAATTGATGACAAGTTTAACCAAAATACATGAGTTCTTAGAATTCTAAAAATTGCATAAAAATTCTTGCTTGATTAGATAAACTTTTTAGTGTTGTATCAATTCTAATATAATATAAATATAAAATAATACTAACACAATATACCAAAAATTAACAAACTAAATTGATCATTAATAACCACGTCGTTAGATTAAGGGAATTGACCATTTATGTTCATGGCAACATTCCTTGAATGTTTAATGCATTCTTTTTCCCCACCCTCTTAATATGTCATCAATGAATTTCTCTATTTAATATTCTTGATTTTCCCCAATGGATTTTCCCTCAATCTTTCCTCTCAATCACAATAAATAATCTCAACCTATATATACTCATAATATATCAAAATTATCGCTGGCCAACCTACCCATCTATAGCCTTAATCTCTCTCCTTCCCTTATAAGACTGAAAAATAGGAGCGAATTTGATTTTCTTTCTAATAATCAAAGTATGTTTACACAACTAAAACAAACTTAAAGTGCGGGTTAATTCAATTTCGCTATTTCGCTTGGCTTGGTCCGATATATAGGAGTGTTTGCTAAACATTCAGAGCTATTTGCCTACAACGAGTAAAGAGCATGACCATATGACAAGTTCAAAAGTGCGAGCTATAAAATAGAACCATCTTGAATTATATACATGCATATATACCTTTTTAAAGTCCATAAAAGAATGAACTTTCTTTCTAAGCGAAAAAACTTATTTGAATAAAGAAGATATGAATATTGACAAAGCAATGGGGCCATATCTTAGCATTTAGCCATAGAGAATGATCAACAAAACCTTATGATGAGCAAAAAGGCCTATTTGATGGAGCATTTAGCCATGTCAAATTTAATTCTCTATACTTAATTATTGTTATTCTAATTTGATCATGAACTCCAAGAGCCAAGTTAAAGATAACTAGACAAAAGTTCCAAGTTCATCCTCTTTCTCAATCTCACACAATCGTGTAGATTATTAATTGAATATAATTCATTAATTAATTTAAATCTATTTTTAGTTTGCAGTTCACTGTAATTCTCTGTGTAGAATAACATAAAATAAATATTAATTTGACATGGAAAATAAATTGTAAAGCGTCCTCATCAAATAATCCAACCACTTTGGTAGGTGAGCACTTGACAAAAAATAACTTTAAATGGATCGGGCCCAATTTGAAGTGTTCAATCTGCAACATGCCGTTCAAAACATATGTGTGTATAAGAGTGTATAAGAGAGCCCATTAAACAAATTAGGAATATGGCCCAGAAACTATTTCCTTAGAACTTTGTGCTACTCAAAATTTAATTTTTGAAAACTCCTGATATAAAAAAGAACTGAAAGTAATTTTTTATTAATTATCTAAATTATGTAATTACTTATTTCTTCATTAAATAATGAAAATGGAATCATTTACTATATATATATATATATATATATATATATATATATATATATATATATATATATATATATATATATATATATATATATATATATATATATTAGTGTGACTTGTTGGAATATCTATGAAGGTTGTTTATCATGTTTTCACCTTTATAGGCCTTATAACATATTTATTTTATCTCACATATTTTAAGATTTAGGAGATAAATTTTACTTGGAATGAGAATTTGTAACAAAGCACATCAACATTATTTAGAAACATGATACAATTTTAAATATTTCAAAACATATAATGTGATAATTAATAATTGGTGGTATAGCCCTTATTTTAATAATTCTTTTATTCAATTTAAACATTATTTATTTTTATATTTTTGCTTTTAAAAATAAATAACTTTATTTTAAAAATACTCAAAATAACTTTTAGATATTTTGAATATTTTTTAAAAAAGAATAATTACAATCAAACATGTTTTATTTTCAAACAAATATAAATAAAATAAAATAAAAACACAAAATAGAAATTAAAAAATATAAGTGATCCCAAATGACCCCTAAGTGCTGAAGAAAGAGCATGGTGAAATCTATAAATCAACTCACTTAAGAAGATGCTATAAATTTCCTTCTAACCCTTCAAGATTATTCACTTCTTGCAAAACATTCCTAGTAAATCCAATTGAAACATTATCAAGGAATTAAACAAAATAATAGGTTTTTAATCATGCCATTTAAATGCATTTACATAGCTTCTCCAATAATTAAAACTCAAAGACTCTCCCAACAATCATTATTTTCTCAGGCTTAAGATCTTTTTAAAAGGAGATCCATTACCTTCATTGTTCATAAAATCTTAAGAAATTCACAAACTCACTCACCAAAGCTAAAGCAAGCGGTTTGGCATTCAACAACTTCAAACTCAATAATCCACTTAATACCACATCCTCAACATTGTCCCCATCATTAGCTTCTTTTAACCCATTTGATCAAGTAGAAACATTATCACATATTCATCACCTTTTATATCTTATGACTTTGAAAAGTCATCAAATCAATCATTCTAGAAGTTGTGACTCAGTTGGCATGATTGTAGTGCCACTCATAATTTTCATCATCATTTTCATCTATGATGATAAAAGAAAGGAGGATTCACAATTAATATTAACTCCTACGGAGTTGTTAAAAGAAGATCATTTAAGGTAAACACCTTTGTAATGACTTCCAACTTTTTCTTCTCTTCAATCTATTTAAAAGATATGGAAAATGGTTTCATCAACAACATTGCATTTTTAATTCTTATTATATCTCTCCAATAATATTATAAGATGTATTTTGATGGTATATTTCTTGATTTTATCCATATCATCAAAGTGAGTTAAAGTTAAGGCAAGGCTTATTAAGAAATCATGAAGTATTCACATTTCAAAGTAGTTTGTGTGTTGACCAATTCTAAGAACTCATTAAGATTTTTATATACTTCTTATATTTTCTTATAAAATTTTTAAAATGTAAAGAGCATTGGAAGCTAAATATACATTAAATGTCACTAAGTTCGAGTTAAATCAATCTTGGTAATCATAATAAATCAAGTTTGAGACAAGTCTATCAACCAAAGAAGGTTAATTTGTCACAAAAAAAGAAGTAAAAAATTTATATGATGATCTCACTAGTGAGTTCAAATTGCCAAAACTATTTAGCATATATAACCCTTACTTTGCACCAAGATCATTTAAAGTTGTCTAACCCAACTTACCAAATTTGTTAAATGAATTTACACAAGGAATAAAGTTATGCTATATAATAAATAAATTTGTCAGAGATTTCATCATATCTCGGTGCATCCAAATGAAGTAAATATGCACATTACTTGAACTTGTTCATTCCACAATAAATATTTGTAAGGATTTGCTATATAATTTACTTGTATTGCACAAATTTAGCTTATGCTAAAGAGGGATTCCCTTTTTTAGATTTATAAATAAAGGGTAAACTTGGCTAATTATATCATTTATATTATTAGTCTTATTTTTATGTTAATCTAATGAAATTGAAGAACTTTCTAAACTCTTATTCTCCCTTTTCTCGTGCACACTTGTACCTAATTCATTCTTTCTAGAAAAATTCTAATAACACTTGCTAGATTTAAATCTAATTATGGATGACATTTAACCCTACTTTTGAGTCAAACTATGTAACCAGAACAAGGAAAAAGCAAGATAGAGTAGTGGGGTCAAAAAAACCACTATCTTGTGAACTATACAAAATAACAAGATTCTCATAAAAGCCTTCCAATCTTTAATATTTAGGGTGATGAATACTTCAGGAAGGCCACATCAAAGATTTTTTCATGAGATAATGCAATTAATGCCACACAATTCTGACATATGCAGATTTATAAATTGCCCATGATATAGACACGTATGCATTCTAAGATGGTTGGAGCAACAACGATGATCAGAACTGATGTGGCTTCTAAAAGTGAGTGCCATAAGTGATCATTTAAATCTAAGTTTGGTGGTGAATACGAAGAGCAAATATAACTGGCATCATCTCGATTAAGTATTAGAGGGACTGCAAAGGTTGCCAACAAGTCAATGATAAGCATACCCTACTATAGCAAGTGTCTTAAGAGGCCAAACATGTACTTTGAGAGATGTAGGTGCCCAACAATTTCCTATATAAGAGATAAGTTTTCCATGAGTTACACTTCCTCTTAGGGCTAAAATGAGTCAAGCTTACCTTTATATTGTCGATGGCGACCTACTCCTGATGTAGGTGTTGTAACTCAATGGCCTTATTCTGAGTTTTGTGTGCCCTTAATGGGTTGACAACATAAGAGTGATCTATACCAACACTTGTGAATAAATTTGAATACAATAATTACAAATGTTTTCTTGAGCCAATCTGACATGATTATTAATCTTCATCATGCTTCAAATCGCCATAGTTGACTACTTGCCCAAATTCCCAATCCTGGTTCTTTTTATTTTAATTTAAGTTTAATTTCTTAATTCTTTCCTAACTTCGTAGTGAGAATGGTAAAATATATAGAGCAAGTAGTAAGTATCTTACATTGGGGCAACAAAAAATTCATCCCAAATAAGTCCTTTTTATGGGTTTTTTCAAGTACTTACAACAATGAAAGCAATTAAGTCCTTCAAAAATAAAAAATAAAATTGTGAATTATAAAATTATCATAAGTTACATCCATCATTTGCGGATTCTACGTGAATTTCATATTATGTTGTAAAATTGAACACCATAAGATATAGAAGAAAGATATTAATAATAAATGCATTTGGAAATTTATTTTGGGATCGATTTTGACTTCGAAATTTTGGTTCGAATAGATTGGGTAATTTTTTTACTATAAAATGATACAAACTTCCACCTCTTTAAGTGAAGAACAGAATTTTTTTAGGCTCAGCATGATTTATTGATGATGCTTTGGTTGATAGGTAATACTTCCACTACAGGAAAATAACTGAAATTCCATGAGATTTTTGAAGGACTTATCCATTGAAAATAACTTGTAGAATTATCGATGGATTTTCAAATAGAAAACTTTCTGAAAAGAAAATCTTCTTTGAGAGGGTTATTGAGCTGATCAATTTCTTGGTCTCTTCTTTGTTGAGAATTCATTTGTCATTGCAACTTTGTTACAACTTGTTAGCTCTTCAATTACCTTAACTTTTACTTGAGTTTCACCTTCAAGTTGTTGATGATTTGGGTTTTCCTATTGTTCTTTTTAATTTGGTTAGTCGGGTACTAAGTTTATATTTCGTAAATGCGTATCGACCATGTGAACAACTTCAACTTCCATGCAATCCATACCTTCATCATTTTGGAAGTCTGAAATTGGTTATTCTTCATTGATTGGGAAATCCTCATCTTCCCAAAAGAGTTGATTATCTGCTTCATCATCTACTGGCTGACTTTTTTTAAACTGGCATTTCTAGTTGATAATAGGAGATTTAGTTCCATTATCATTTGGAAAGGATGGCTCATATTGAGTTATCTCATCATTGATGACTTGGGATTCTTTAGGACAAAAATTGATCGGGACCTTCAAGAGGTGGATCTTTGGGAATGTATCCTGAATGTTACACCTAGTGTTCACTAGATAAATTATATTATTTTTATGTGATGGCTATCGGGACCTTCCAAAAACTGGCCACTTAGTATCTTTATATCTAATGGCTTGCCATCAGCGTTCATCGAATATAATAGCCTTAGGCCTTGAGTTTTGTTTTAGGCGAGCATAATATTTTTCAATATTCCCACCTTTCTTAGAGTAAGAAGTTGTCAGGTTGGCTACTTGGCTCACCAATTTCTTGATTCTTGTTTGAAGATTTCTATTTTAACAACCTTCTAAACTTTATAGATTTTGGAGGAAACGGTCTCCTCCTTCCATGGTTAATTCTGTGGACTAAGATGTGCATGTTTACTTTATAATGACTTTTATTATAGCTCCTCTAGAACTATTTCCCTTTACCAAATGGAGCAGATCGAAGTTATTATTGGTGAGTACATTTGCTTCCATCAGTGGGTCATACTATTGTTCAGAATGAATAGACAATCCAACAGCTCTATGACTAACATTGTATTTTCTTTGAGCTTTTGTTGGCATTTTAGTACCCAAGGAAGATGCGTCTTGGTGATTATTGCCTGAAGTAAAAGTGGCATATTATGGAATAGTAGGCTCCCTTGATGCAGTGCTATGTGGATTGACAATGATAGACTTTAGTTTGGGCTTAATAGCCATCTAATCATTAGTAGGGGTAGTCGGCATTGTCTGTGACAGCCTATTAAAGATGGAACCCTTCTTAAAGGTTAAGACTTTAGGCTTGGGCTCATTAGGAATGATCACATTCAAGATCCTTCCCTTGTTGAATGCCTTTGGCAATCCAGTGCATTTAATGAGAGGCTTAGTTATAAGTCCAACAAGTAGAAATTAGACAACCTCAAAAATTATTCTAAACTAGAAGTAGCTCCAACAGAACTGTCAATAATTAGATCCTGGGTGAATCTAATAGTGGACCCTTCTCCTAGCTTAACAGTCATCATGTTTGTAATATTTTTCATTGGAGTTTTCAAACCTAGTCATAGATTGAAGTATTAAAAGATTATAACCTGGTATTTAAGTCAACGATGACAATGTATATTTTAATTTTTCTAACTAAAGATGGAGAGAGAAGTAATTTTTAACGGAGTCACCAGAAATTTGATCACTTAGAAAAAACATATTTGGGAACTCTTCGCCATCTTTATTGAGATGGGTAAGAGTATATTTTTCATGACATAAATTGATATATATTCAAGTAGATTTCTCTTAACATTATGTTAGAGTTCTTTTAGAGTTGGGTTCTACTTCCTATAAATGCAAGCCTTCATAGTTAATTACCCCTCTTACCATAGTAAGAGAGCACTCTCGATTAAAGCTAGAAATAATCATATTTTCTGATATGAATCAATGTCTAATGGTGTGTGTGGTATGTCTAATAGTCTCGATCAAGAGCCCATGGTTCCATCATCGTGGGAGTACATAATTCTAGTCTACCAACATCAGAGGGCTAGCTGTAATGTCTAGGGAGTTTGATTAGTAGGCATGGGTTACCTCATCTTAGATATTCCGAGTAGACCAAAGGTTTAATGTAGGGGTGTTCACATGACAAACATATATAATGGACTTACATCCCTTTGGAATACCAAATTTATATAGGGGCATTCACATAGTGAATGAATTATAGGGTGATTGCATAGCAAACAGATTGAAGACTAGGCTTACATCTCTTTGGAATGCCAAGATATGTAAGTGTTCACAAGGTGAACTAATTATAGGGAATTCACATAGTGAACGGATAAAAGATTGGGCTTACATTCCTTTGGAATGCCAAATTTATATAGGTATTCATACGATGAATTAATTACAGGGCATTTGCATAGTGAACAGATAGAAGACTAGGTTTACATCCTTTTGGAATGCCATTTTTATATAGGTGTTCACATTGTGAACTAATTATATGGTGACTCCATAACAAACATAAATAGGTTGCTTTTGGAGAATTGTACCTTAGCACTGAAAATATAGGGCTTAGGTGCTATGAGGTGGAGTACCTTTGTGCTTGAGATTATGGAGCTTGGGCATTATTAGGATGGCGCTTGGCGCTAGGAAATCAACGCAATTTCGCTATAGGTTCTATAAAAGACATTTGAAAGTAAGTTGGCAAATTGACCAGTGCCTCAATGCTAACTGTCATATCCCGGTGTTAGTCAAAAGACAATTCAAATGGGCTGACAAGTTGGCATACACATTTAAGAAATAGAACAAACTTTATGACCGATGCTATGGTGCTATGTTAGAGCGTTGTGATGCCACATCAATTTTTAATGCGCTTTCAGTTCCATTCAATTATAAAATTAATGGTAAAAATTGGTAATAAGTGCTATTTTTGATTGACACAGTAACCGTTTTGACAAGCTGGTCGACACCTAGGTGCTGCATGTGAGCATTGCAACATTGATTCCTCATTTCAAGACCTGAGAGGTTAGCACCACTGCATGGATTCTTTATTTTATAAGCTGAGAGGTTAGCGCATCGACCCTGCTTCCACACAGCATCATGACACTAGGCCTACTTTATAAATAGATCCCCTAGGTTGCAGATTTTTCATTCTAATGTCTCCTTACTATAGGAATTCTCAGAGTCTCTTTTCCCTTAGTTTTTACCTCACACTAAGAAAATAATCATGTCGCTCAAAAGCCTCACTGGCAAGAGGAGGGTGATGCTAATAGGTTTTTAGTGTGGAAGTGGAGGAGATATATCAATATGCTATCTACAAGCACCTCATTCCGGAGAGAAGTTTTCAGAATCCGAGTCGGAGCATGGAGAAAATCATTATTGAGTGAGGTTGGGAGAAGCTATCCTACGAAAGTAGCTCTTGCATCGTTCCAGTGGTGCGGGAGTTCTTCGCTAATGTGAAGAAGAATTGAGATAATAGAGTTCTTATATAGGATAAATTGGTGAGTTTTGGTAATACTGTCATTAATGCATTTTATGATTTGCAAAATGAGTATATGATCAAAATATTTTTTTATTATGATGACCATCCAGATTTTGATAAAGTCATTGATTTTGTCACTAGTAGAAATTTCAGTGGAAATTGCAGGAAGAAAGGATTATTAACTTTCTTGCCACAGACCTAACGATAGAGTCTAAGGCTTGACACTATTTTAATTTTAATAAGCTGATATCCACTAGTAATATCAGTGAGGTGATTAAGATTAGGACCATTTTGAATTTTTTATTCAAAAGGTTTTTATAAAATATATATGGAAGATTATTTATACTTCCATTTATAATATGTTGAGGGGTGGTACTATTGTAGGATACTGTCATCCTTCTCTTATTTATTATTTATGTACAGCTGCAGGTGTGTTGAGGGAGCTTGATGAAGAAGTTCTTATTCAAAATGCTCCTCTAACGAAAAGAATAATTGGGAGATTTAGGTTGAGGCTTGAGGCGTGGGAAAGCTCACGTGCTCCACATACCCCATAATCTTGATCTCAATCTTTCAAAATCTTAAATGAGAAACTCCAAGAAATTGGAGAAGAAGTCTCAGATGAGAATAACCATAAGAAAGAGTTCTTGGAAAAGAAATTTGATTATTATATAGATGAGCAACATAAATAAATTTTTATATGGCTCAATTTAACTCAGAATTAGTTCATATGTTTGAAATTTGTGGCTTTGAGATTCTGGGTCAAGCAACTTTTCCTTCGGTGCCTCAATATCCGCCTTACGTGGCATCAGAAGAAAAAGAGGAGGGCGATGAATATGATTACTAGTTTCCCACATTTTTTTCTTTACTTTTGTATTTTTTTTGTACAACTTATATAATCATTCTTTTGATTTGAACAAATATTATTTTATTTCGTATATTTGTGTTATGTTCTGTATAAGTTTTTCTATTTGTCATTTGAAAGTTTCAAGATTTAAAACAATGAAATTTTCATAACTTAAAAATGATATCATAGTAGTAGTGCCTTTGCACTAAAAATTAGGCATTGCTGGCTTACAAGACACAAATTTAAAACCCAAGAGTATAGCATTGTGGCACTATGTATGTGGCATTGCTACACTCTTAAGATAGTCATTTTTTGTCATCCTACCTAAAAAGTCAATCAAGTGGCACTCCTTAGATATAAATTTCTAATCATTTTACCTGAGAAATTAGCATTGCGGCGTTATAATGCTCTTAAGATAGTCATTTTACCAGAAAGGTCAGTGCAGTGGTGCTCGATATGCAGTTCATTGGCATTGGGTAGATAAGACTTAGACTTATAATTTATCAAGATTAGTATTCCGAGTGTTCAAAATTGTAAAATTAATTTAACATTGTGGCGCTTAAGGGACAACATTATGGTGCTATTAGAAGACTTTTCTCATACCCCTAGAGAGCTTTGTGCTTTGGAACTAAACTCACAATGCTTAGGAGCTATTTCATCAATGCCTAAAATTTAAAAGTTTTGGAGAAATTTGAAATTTTGGCAGCATAACATCTTAGTAGTGCTAGATTTTATAGTTTTTGATGTATTAACACCATTCTTTCTGGACCCAAGATCAACGGAGAGAGGATTTCATTTCACACAAGAACCAAATTTGATGGTGGAAGATGTAGCGCCCCGTCACTATTTTAAAGATGTGAAACCTGAAAGCTTGCACTGCAGCATTGAAATACAACATCACCACGTTGCAAAAATTATATCTAAACCCGAGATTTTAGCATTGTGGTGCCAAATATCTAGCACCTAAATGCTATGGGACAGAGTGCCAAAGATTTCATTCGAGACTGATGCCGGTTTGAACCTGCCATGAAGTAGGAACTCCATTTTGAATTGGATTATTACAGAATTTAATAAATTTTTGTGAGAATTCAGCAGCATAATGCCTTAGCAGTGTTAGATTTTTACTTATTTATGGGCTATTTAGGTAAAGTAAAGTAAATATAGGGGTTTCAAATTTTTTTGCATTTGGCACGATACAAAGTAAAATTTTAAAGTGATGTAATGTATTTGGAATTCATCAAAAGGTTAAATTTTAGCGTATTTGGAATTCGTCCAAATTTGGGCGAATTCCAAATATAGTGGCCATTGTAAAGTGCTGCAGCCGCTGCCACCTGTCGCCCGCCAACCGTTGACGATTGCTCGTTGCCACCCAAAATCTTTAAAATACTTTACATCACATTTATTTTACCAAGCAGAAAAAAATAGACTAATGTATTTATAGAATTTTCAATCAAACAAACTAAATTAATCTAAATACACTACATTTATTTTACATTGTATTCCTTTTACACTACATTCTTTTTTTAGAAAACCAAACAATCCCTTAGTGTAAACACACTATTCTCCCTTATTCTAGATCAAAGATCGACAGAGGGAGGATTTTTTAATCTCATGCGAGAACCAAGTTTAATGGCAGGGGTATTTTAGATTTTAAGATTCTGAAATTTTATGTCTGGGGGCTTTCTTTCTTATTATGGATCCAAGATCGACAGAGATTATTCTTTTTTTTCATCAAATCAAAGATCAATGTTTAAAATCTTTTTAAAGTTAATTTTCAGAAAGAAAATTATTTAAAAAAGCATTTCAAGAACTTTTTTTACCTGGAATTGATAGGAGAAAACCTCGATCTTGTAAGGTGATCGCTCAATAGAAAGCATGCTATTGAGAGTGCAGACGATCGAGAACAAGAACAGTTTAGGTGAGTTAGAGTGAGAGTGAGGGAGAAGGAAGAAGAAGGGAGAGAGGGATAGTTCTTTATTTATAGTGGATTTCTTAATATTGGGATAGTTTTCTGTTCTATAATCGTTCCCCCTGCTCCTTCTATATGGTTATTGCTACTAGGATGGGAACGATAGTTTTTCTTGATTTTAAAACTGAAGATCATCGTGATAGCGTCATGGCATAGTGTAATTTAAGTAGGCAACCATCGGAGGTGGATTGAGCTTCTAGATTCTGTAAGGTGGTGACAACGCTTAGGCGTTGCGATTATAGCATCGTGATGCCTTAAACTAGGATGCTCAATTTATTTCATTTTTTAAATGCAAACAAGTAGTAAGACTAATGACAAATAAAATTGAACTTGACTTGGGTCTCTTAGCATCACTCATTCCTCAGTTGTAGTCTTCAAAGGCTCTTGCTTGTAGAACCTTTTAAAACCATCTATTATTTGTGCTCTATTAATTAGTGTAATTTTGACAAATTTAGGAATAAATAATTTAATTATGTTGACTAAAATATTAATAAAAAGGACCATCGTACAATACAACCTAGATCATTCAACATGATTTCTGAAAAAATTTAATTATAAAAATTTATATTTATATTCTCTCAAGTGTGTGTGTGTGTGTGTGTGTGTGTGTGTATGTGTGTGTGTGTGTGTGTGTGTGTGTGTGTGTGTGTGTGTGTGTGTGTGTGTGTGTGTGTGTGTGTGTGTGTGTGTGTGTGTGTGTGTGTGTGTGTGTATGTGTGTGTATGTGTGAGTGTGCTTGGTTGTTATTCATCATTCACATGCCAAATATATGAATACAAAACATAACAGAAATACTAAGACTAATTGTTCGTATAAAAAAGTTAAAATCAATTAATAAAAAATCTCTTTGGCCATGGCATCGTGGCACTATGATCTTGGCGCCGAGGCACTATGACAATCCTTCCCAAAGGATGACTGATAATCCAATTAACGAGTCAATGGCATGGCACTACAATGATAATCTGCAATTTCAAGAATCAAGAAAAAATGCCATTCCTAACGCCAGCTTCAAGGGAGAGTGGGAGTGAGACAATAGTTATGGGGCATTATTAGTAGAGAGATCCCTATAAAAAGGAGGAAAAATTTCTTCCCCCCTTCCTACTTCTTTTTTCTACTCTCCTCTTTTCCTCTCTTACTTTGACCCCCTAAGTTTCTAGCATGCTCTTCCTTCTGGGAACTGGTGCTCTTTGTAGGAATGACTCTCACTATCACAAAATTAATCTCCCATCCACTCCAAGGATGTAAGCCCAATCTCTTTATTCGCTATGAGAATTCTACAGGACAGTCATCTATGCCACACTCACCTCTATGATATTAAATGCATATTAGATAGATATGTCTATTTCCAATCTTAATCAAGAGTGTTCTCTTATTGTGATAAGATGAGTAATTAACTAAAGAGGCTTGAGTCTATAGGAAGTAAAACCCAGAACTAAATAAACCCTAATGTGATGTTAAGAGAAATCTGGTTGAATATATGTCAATCTACCTCATCGAAATATATACTCACCTCTCAAAATGACCGCATCCTCGGTGTTTTTTCCCATCCATTTTGACTCACTAGAAATTATTTCTCTCTTCATCACTTGTTGGTAATATAAGGTGTCATCGTAGACTTAAATAAAGTGATATAATATTTTAAAATTTTAAGATTTATGACTAATTTTCAATGGAAAACATCAAGAGACTACGCAAAGCTCGTCAATCAGGTGTCAATATGAAAGCCAAAATCAAAAGACTTAAGTATTACTGGCCGTCAATGATCACAGATTGTGTGGAAGCAAATCGCTGCCAACAATGTCAAGTGCATGGAGTAGTTCTACATCAACCACCCAACATTCTACATCTGACTATAGCCTCAAGGCCATCCGAGAGTTGGGGTATTGACATAGTGGGTCTGATTTATCCTCCATCGACCAAGGGTCACTGTTTCATTGTAGCTACTATGAATTATTTCTCTAAGTGGGCGGAGGTGATTCTGCTTAAGGAAGTCAAAGCTCAGCATGTGCTCCAATTTTTTAAGAACCATATCGTGTATAGATTTGAAGTACACCTCTGAATCATATTCAATAATGGTACTGCTTTCAAAAGCACCAAGATTAACAATTTTGCCCAAAGACACAACAAAGATTGGAAGTACTCTACCATCTACTATCCATGGGAAAATGGTTTAGTGGAAGCCTTCAACAAAACCCTCATCCAAATACTCAAGAAGATGATCAATGACAATAAACGCCAGTGGCATAAGAAGTTGGTTGAATCATTGTTGGCTAACCACACTATCTACAGAACTCTGACACAATCTACCTCATTTTCCTTAATGTATAGGTCTGAAGCCATTCTTCCCTTAGAAGTTTAACTCCCATCATTAAGAATAGTTGTGGGTAGTAGATTCAAATCTGAGCAAAACTCCAAACTTCGATTGGAGGAACTCGAAGGTCTAGAGGAGAGACACTTGCGAGCATGTTAGAACCTTGAGTTGTATAAAGTTAGAATGGTTCAAGCTCATAACAAGTTGGTCCACCCTAGAGCTTTTTGAGTTGGATAGCTTATTTTAGTTCTAAAGCGACCAATTATCGCCCATCGCAAGATGAGAGGTAAGTTTGAACCTACTTGGAAAAGGTTTTTTTTGCCATAGAAAAGGCTTACCAATGTGGCTCCTATCAACTGATCAACCATAAAGGCGAACGCTCATTACATCCAATTAGTGGACTTTATCTAAAGAAATATTACATATAAACAATATCCCAAATAATCTTTTCAGCAATAAAAGTTCATTTTAACCAAGTTGTTCTCCAAATTAGAATGTTTCTGATTATCGAGCTCCTGATGTGTTTGGGATGTGTAAGAGAACCCGAGTGGCATCTTAATCCTTACTTGCATAATACAAATACAAAATTACACATAAACATAAATAAATCAAACACAAATCCAATTACCTCGGGAAACTTTAAGTTGGGATAAGACCCCCAGTGACCCTCACTTAGTAGCTGCTCTAGGTTGGGTTCGATTCACCACTTGACCAATGAATCACCCAAGCGCCCTTGCCTAGAAAGATCTGATTCCCTGAGCTTTCTTTTTGGCTTGACCGTAGTAAACCAATGAGCTCTTTTCGTCAGCTCGATCTACTTTACTACACAGCTAGTAAGTCATCCTGATAGCTAATTATGTTCTTGAAGTTGTAAGTCCCTGAGCTTTCTTTTTGAGCTGACTATCATGTGTTGACTGAGTCAGAATATATATTTGAATGTTAGGGTAAGACCCCCAGTGGCTCCTCTTCCTCTTTAATACTTCAAGCTTGGGTTCAGTCCTCTTTTGTGACTCCCCACTTGGCAATCTCCCTAAGTTAGATAGTATCTCTCTAGCTGATGACAAACTATCCCGATGATCAGTTTCACTAAAGAAGATGTGAATCCCCGATACTTTCTGCATAGATTGATTGTCACAAACCAACGAGCACCTTTGGTTGGTTGGTGTTCATTTTGCTGACGGCAGCCCACCCAGAGGATAGCACCACTTAGGTAGATGTGAGTCCCCGTGCTTTCTTTCAGAATTGACCGTCGTATACCTACAAGCTTTATCTATGTTGTTGACCTCACTTTTAGTGAGGTTGACAACCCTCCTCTTAGACCTAGATTTAATATATGCATTAAGATTTGTTAACCTTAAGTGAGGATAATAACACATAATATCAGTGAATTAGGATCTCTGATCTTAGATTAGAAGCATCCTAATTAGGCACTTAGAATACTGCGAATAGTGGCTAAGTGCACAACATCAACTAAAGAAAAAATTAGAATAATAAATTAAAATGAAATCTGAATTCAACTAAACCAGATTAAAGTAATTCAGTTTGATTAACTCAATTAAACCATTTGGGCTCAAAATAAGCTAAATTAAAGAAAATATTATAAAAACAAAACTAAATCAAATCAAATCAAACAAAAGGCACAGAGTCAATACACAAGTATAAATGAACCCGAAAAAAATAAATCCATATGAGTTTCAAAGTGATCAATTAGGTCGTTTGACATAGAGTTGACCCATGTAGGCCCCATCAAGGAAAAAAAAATCAAATCAATCAAAATTTGATCAATTTAAGCCATCTTAGATGCTAATATTTATCAAATTAATTTAATATAATAATAGACTAATTAATTCTTAATCTTGTGATGACTCAAATGGCCTAATTTAGTCACTTAGTCTAAATGAACTTGAATCGACCCTATTGAACCTAAACTTAAAATTAGTTTAAATTAAATGTTACAAAATACTTTAAAATTATAGTTTAATATAATTTAAAATTTTCTTGGGTTTAATTTGACCAAATTATTCATTTCACCTAAGCAAACCCCGAGTTAGGCTAATCAGCCTAAATTGGCCCAAAATAAGTCTAAATCAAAATAAAATACAAATTATTAAAAACTAATTACTCCAAATCATTTAAAATACTCAATAAAATAGAATTGAAGCTTGAACACACTTTAATTTGGGTCATATTGGTCTTTTAACCCACATGAACCCAATTTGATCCATTAAGCCCAATTTGGATTAAAAATGGGTTTAAATCAAAACTTAACTCAACCCAAAATTAAATCAAATCAATACTTAAATTATTCTTAAGTTGATCATTGAATATGACCCAACTCTCAATGGCACCCACTTTAGCCAATTTGGTCAATTGGTCAATCTGACCCGAATTGGCTTAAATTGACATATATGAGCATATTAATCCAAAATCAAAATAAATTTAAATTAAATTAAATTAATTATTATAAATCACATTTAAAGCTTAATTAAATTTAATTGAACTTTAATTTGGGTCCAATTTATCTAATTTGGTCAATTTGAACCATGGAGCCAAGTGAACCCAAATTGGCCCAATTTGAAATTTTAGGTTAAATTGAGTAATTTAGGCTAAAGTTAAATTATATTAATTAATAATAAGTATTATAAATAATTAGTTTAATATAATTTAAATTTAATCCTAAATTAATTAGGCAAATAAGACTCATGTGACTCAACCTAACTCAATTTGGGTTAAGATGAGTCAACCCAAATCTTAACCCAAAGTGATTTCACTCACCTCCCCATTCATCAAATCAAGTAAAACTTCATCAAAGAGCATGAGGAGAAAAAAATATACATTTCTTTCTTCACATTGGGGAGAACGGGGGGGAGTGGGGGGTGTTTATGAAAAAAAAAAATGATAATCTACACACTTCATTTCTTTTATTCAAAACCTACTAAAAAGAAAAGACACACATCTTCTTCCAACCAAAAAAAACTGCTCTCCCCACCTCTTGTACTCTCTAAGTTCAAGAGACACCAATTCTTTTAGCAACGAACGATGATGCATGACAACCAGAGCATTCCACAAGGAGGCAAAAGAGGAGATCCGAGATCTTCTAGCATCCACAGAATGTGTGCTTCGGTGAAGTAACTCTTATAAACTTTAGATCAACCATAGGTACATGTTTTTGGTGAAAAATTTGCACAAATCTAGGATTTTCCTTTAAATACCATCGCACTTTCTTTTTTAAACTCCCCAATGCGAAATAAAGCGACTTCCAATTAAGATCACCGATAGATCCTGAGATCCAGTGATTTTTGTAATAGATCCCATCAATCTAACCCTATTTGGTTTGCCTCCCATGAGGGAGACAACCTCGAGCCATCTATCTTACTTCGATATAATGGATGGCTAAGATTAGATCTCATCTTTCATTTATTCTACTAGATTTGACCTAAAACTTCACAAAATTATAGAAAAGAAATACTAAACCAAAAAATGCAAATAGAGCTCTATGGATTCGTCTTTTCAAGAAGAATCCAATGAACCTAGAAACCCCAAATTTGTATATATATATATATATATATATATATATATATATATATATATATATATATATATATATATATATATATATATATATATTAAGTTTTAATAAATTAATATTTCTTTAATTACTCTTAAAATACTAAACCAATTAACTTAAAAATGTTAAAAAAGATAATGTTCTTTCCTACCTATCATAAAAATTTTAAGTTAATTAGCTTTCTAGTTTGAGAGGTATTAATTTTTGAAGGTAATTAGCTATTTTTAAATAATTAATTAATTAAAAATTATAAAAAGTCATCAAATTAATTCAAATCACTTTAATTTATATCAAAGATCTAAAAAAACAATTTTAGACCTTCTAGATCACACTAAATTACAAATGTAATTAAATTAGAGTTTAATTAAGTGTTAATTAATTACTTTAATTACACATAATTTTAAAACAAATTATAACTAATTATAGAAAAATCCAAAAAATAAAAACAAACATATTTTGGAAAGGTTAAATAGAGGAAAACGCAATGAAAAATTGTAATTAATACCTAATGAATAGTGCTTAATTAAGATTTGAAGCTTAGCTAATTACTACAATTAAGGCCAAATTACTTGGATAATTAATTCTAATTTTGGTGGGATAATTATATGGGATGTCCTTTGCCTCCCATAATTATTTTGGAATTATTTTCTATATAGTTTGAAGATTTTGAAATTTTAATCTTAATTACCCTATTTAATTAATTAAATGATTATTAAAATTGGTGAATAGTAAAATTTAAACAATTAATATTAATTAAACAATGTAAATAGTGGAAATAATGAGAGAAATAATTAGGGCCCCATTTCTTAATTATTTTTCTAAATATCCTTTTTTAAGAGGATTAATTAATACATTTAATAACTAGGGAATAGTTAGGAAAATAAATGATAAAATAAATTCATTTAGATAAATAAAATATAATCCATTAATATCTATTTATGTGTTAATTGTATAAAATCATTAAAGAAATTATGATTATCTTATTAGTGTGGGAAAGTCATAAGAGTATTTAACTTAGATTATTTTTTAAAAATTTAATTAACTCTTGAGCATGGGCTTAATTGTATTAGACTCTCTTAGGTGCATTGCTAACTTTATTTTCTCAAAGCATATCATTGAAGGCTCATGATCAAATAGTTAATTAAATTAAAGGGTAATTAAATTGATGTGCTTAATAGCTTGAACCTAATCAACTCATAAAAAACCCATATAATTTCCTTCTTTAAATATATCAAATCACCAACATGGGATGGGATTCCTAAGTATCACTTCTCCTCTTTAGGTTGCAACAACTTAAACATTAGAACCAAATCTTATAAGAACTTGGGTTAGTATTAAAGAATGTTTATTTGGCTTGATTGTCCTTAGGATTTAACATAATTGAGCATATTATGTTGCAACATTTAATTACCTCTTTTAAATTATCATTATAAAAGTGCATGCCATTTGTTTCATATGTTCATGTTTAAAAAAAGAGAATAAAAAGAATATGATTGCATTTAAGTTGTATGTGTTGAATAAATATTATTACATGGTATGACTATAATCACTAATAAACATCAAATTATTTTTGAAATTATAAGTTAATAATGAATAAAAATTTGTGAAGTTTAAGTTAATGTTGGTTATAAATGCTTAACAAAGTTTCCATTTAGTTATAACTTAAAGATAGTAAAGGATTGTTTTATCTTTTTATTTCATGTGCATGTTTACATATATTTGAGTTGGCAAGTATATAGTCTGGACATCCCGGGAACATGAGGCTTTAAGTAACCCAAGGAGGTTTTAAATAATCTCACTTCCCTGGTTCAACAATGGTACATACTTAATTTCATTGATGTGTATGCGTGTGCTAGAATTCAGGATAAAACTTTGCTTTTCATGTCACTAAGTCTTACATTAATAAAAGATTTATTTTTTGATATAAACTTTGCATGGTTTTTATTTCTATGCTTGCGGATATATTTACATGTATTTGAATTGGCAAGTATATAGTCTTGACATCTCAGGAACACAAGGCTTTAAGTAGCCCCAAGGAGGACTTAGATAATCTCACTTCCTTGGTTTAACAATGACACGTACTTGCTTAGATTTATAATACATGTTTGCATATGCCTAGCTATGAAATAAAATCTTTCTTTTCTTCCAAATTCATGCATTAATGATCATTAAGTGTGCAAAATATGAATATGTATTGCATGTACAAATATGTATATTAAGTCAAATATTATGAACAAAGAAGAAACTAAAAAAGAAAAATGATGGAGTTTGTATGTTATTGATAATGAAAAGAAGTAATTGAATGTTACTCATGTGATTGTAACTCAATTTCATTAATCCTAAGATGCCTTCCATGTTTGAATAAGATTCCTTAAAATTAATCTAAACTTAGGCTTAATAAAATGTTCATAAGTGGTTCATCAAATAAACTAAAGCCATGATAATATACCTTTAAAAGATAACTTAGACTTGGGATGAAATGGTCAAACCTCTTTCTTCTCTTTATAATAATTAGATGTTAAGTAAGTATCAAATGATACAAGAATATGTAAATTTAAAACCAATCAATTCATTGAAAGATTTGAATTGAAACCATCCCTTATGATTAATTTAAATAATTCTAGAACTTTAGATAATCATACTCCTAAAGCTTAATTAAGGAACACTACAATAAGCCTTAGCACATACATTAGAATGCTAAGTCACCGATTCTAGTATTAATTTAGGCCGGTGTATGTTATGATGATGTGTTTTATTTTATGATGTAATATTTTAGATTGGATGTTAGGTCGTTAGTAGCCTATGATATTTTATGTAGGTGATTATGCTAAAGGGGTCATTGTAATAATAAATAAATATACATGTTCTTGCTTGCAGGTGCTACTTATGCCCTTGAGCATAATCTAATTAGGATAGGTGGGCCTGGTTACCCAAGTGCAGGGGCTAAGTCAAAATATGTGAAGTATAATTTCTTGGCTTGTATGTTTGTTTAGGTAGCATCTATTTTGCAGGTGTAGTTAAATTTTATTTTTCAAAAATATGTAATTTTTTAGAATAAGATTAGGATTAGTGCTATGGAGTTTAGAATGAGCAGTGGCTAGAAGAAAAAGACCTAAGAGGCCTTATGAAGCCTAGAGCAAACTAATCTTAGGAGAAGAAATAAGAGCACAAGATTGAAGATCCTTATAACATTTATTTTAATTGTAATCTGGGTTGTATAAGGGTAGAGCTCGGCTACCAAATTTCTTTTCTCTTTCAGAGTGTACGGCAGTACTTGGCTGCATCGACCTTTCATTCTTTTGCAAAAATCTAAATGTTTGATTGTTATGTTTAGTTTATGTAATAGAAATGGCATGCTTTTCATAGGTTCCTTGAAGTGTGATAATTTGATGTGTGGCCTCAGTGTGGTAGGCTCTTTAGAATAAAATTAAGTTTTCTATCATCACTAAATAATTCATAACTAAATTTTAATATAACTTATAACCTCATCTTAAAGCCTATGTTCATAATCAAGATAAATCAAAGATTTGCACCATAATTTTCCTAAGCCTTGGTTCAAAATGAATGTGTCAAAATAATCCAAAATTTATAAATTTTTAATATTAGTCTAAGTCATGCTTGCATACCAAACATTATCTAGTCATTTAGGGAGTGAGTTTAGGACCTTAGCTAAACTCCAATTAAACTCCCATTAGATAAAACGAAGCCATCCAATCTTATCATTGATGATTGTAGGTCACTATTAAACACTCCACTACAATCAATTAAACTTAATCAAGTCAATTCGACCCTTTGACCAAAGTTGACCCAATTAAAGGGTTAAGTTGAATCAAATCAAATCCTAGATCAAATTGATCGAAACTAATGCTTTTAATTAGTCACCAATTGAATATTGAACATGATCTAACCTTCAATTAGACCCAATTGACCAACTTAGCCATTAGGACCTCAACAGGGTTTCGTCTCTTCAAGACGAAGCTACCTCATTCGTTGGACCACTAGTCTAGAGCTCGGGCGAGGTAAAAATATGGTAACCATATTCTTGGCCATTAAGTAACGGTCTCTTTTGATGTGAATCATTTTTTTGTGCGATCTCCACTGTAGGATCTCCTTAGATTTATTCCCTGATCGTTTTGGAGTCAATTTCACCATCAAACGATCTTCAGTAAGCTCAGATCGAGTGGCGAAAAGTAGATGATTTCCATTTTTCTGAGCTCATGGGACGACGGATCACTGATCACCCATTTTGTGTGATTAGAACGGATGGCCATGATTAATCAGGTTAGAAATCTCAATTTAATCTCTTCAAAATCATTGCAGTAATCTCAACCATCTAATCAAAGGTTGGACGACCGAGATGAAACTGTGTCTGCCGCCACATCGAACAAATTAAGTAGCCAGTACCGCGACGCCACATGGAAAACACTATCGCATCGGCCTCCACATGGCGTCGACGGTTTAAAAAGATTATTTAAGGTTTAAAAATATAATTAAATAGCTATAACTTAAAAAAAACATATCTAATTGAAAAAAAAAATCCAAAACATACAAATAAATCTATTTTGGAAAGCTTTGATAGAGGATAATTTTTAAAAAAATTCCTAATTAACACCTAATGAATAGTGCTTAATTAAGATTTGAAGCTCAAGCTAATTATCTTGATTAAGGCCAAATTATTTGGCTAATTAATTTTAAATTTGGTGAGATGATTTTATAGGATGTTCTCTGTCTCGTATAATTTTCTTCGAATTATTTTCCAAGTGGTTTAAAGATTTTAGAATTTTAACCTTAATTATCCTCTTTAATTAATTAAATAATTATTAAAATTAATGAATAGTGAAAATTAATTAATTGGTGTTAATTAATGAATGTATATAGTAGGTATTATGAGGAAAATAATTAGGACCCCTTTCTTAATTATTTGCCCAAGTGTACTTCCTTAAGAGGGTTTATTAATGTGTTTAATAATTAAGAAATAATTATGAAAAATCAATGATAAAATAAAAATTGAAATTGATTTAGATAACTCAAGTGCAACTTATTAATCCATTTATGTGTTTAAGATCATAAAGTCATTAAAGAAATTATGATTATCCCATTAGTGTGGAGAAATCATAAGAGTATTTTACTTAATTATTTTCCTCCTTCAATTTAATTAGCTCTTAAGCATGAGCCTAATTGCATTAAACTCCTTTAAGTGAATTTGCTGATTTTATTTTCCCAAAGCATATCATTGAAGGCTCATGATCAAGTGATTAATTAAATTAAAGAAGCTTGGGGATGGGTAATCAAGTTGATGTGATTAATAGCTTGAACCTAATCAACTCATAACACAAATTTAATTTCCTTCCTTAAATATGTCAAATAACCAACATGGGATGGGTTGAATCCTAAGTATCATTTCTCCTCTTTAGGTTTTTATAACTTAAACATTAAAATTAAATCTTACAAAAACTTTGGTTAGTATTGAAGAATGTTTATTTGGCTTGATTGTCCTTAAGATTCAATGAAATAGAGTATGCTATATGGTGATATTTAATTACTTCCTTTCAATTATCATAAATGTAAATGCTATTTTTTTATGTGTTCATATTTTAAAAAGAAAATTAAAAGAATATAATTGCATTCAAATTGCATGAGTTGGATAAATGTTATTATATGGTGTGGTTATTATCACTAATAAATCTCAAATTATTTTAAAATTATAAATTAATGATGAATCAAATAGTATAAAATTTAAATTAATGTTTGTTGTAAGTCCTTAATGAAATCCCTACTTAGTTATAACTTAAAAATAGTAATCGATTATTTTGTCTTTATGTTTTATGTGTATGTTTATATGAATTTGAATTAGCAAGTATATAGTCTGGACATCCCAGAAACATGAGGTTTTAAGTAGCCCCAAAGATGTCTTAGATTATCTCACTTTCTTGTTTTAATAATGGCATGTACTTGCTTAATTTCATTTATGTGTATACATGTACTATAATATAGGATAAAACTTTTCTCTTCATGCCATTAGACTTTACGTAAATAAAAAATTATATATAACCTTTGCATGGGTTTGTTTATTTGCTTATATATATGTTTGCATGTATTTGAATTAGCAGTATATAGTCGGACATCCCAGAAATATGAGGCTTTAAGTAGTCCCAAAGAGGTCTTAGATAATATCACTTTTCTAATTTAACAACAGTATGTACTTGCTTGAATTTCTAATACATGTTTGCATATGCTTAGCTATGAGATGAAATCTTTCTTTTCTATAAAATTCATGCATTAACATTCACTAAGTGTGCAAACATATGAGTATATTGCATGTATATATGTTAAATCAAATATTAAGAAGATTAAATATGAAAGAATGTGAATGTTATTGATAATGAAAGGAAGTAGTGGAATATTACTCATATGACGGTGACTTAATTTCATTAATCCTAAGATGCCTTTCATGTTTGAATAAGATTCCTTGAAACTAATCTAAACTTTGGCTCAATATATATTCATAAGTGGTTCACTAAGAAAACCAAAGCTATAATAATTGCTTTTAAAAAATAACTTAGGATAGGGATGAAGGGGGCTAAGTCTCTTTCTTCCCTTTATATTAGTTTGATTCTAAGTAAGTATTGAATAAAATGAGAACATGCAAGTTAAATCAATCTATCTACTAAAGACTTGAAGTGAAACCATCCCTAACAGTCATTTTAAACAATTTTAAGACCTTAGACAATTGTTCTTTCAAAGCTTAACCAAGACATATCACAATAAACCTTAGCATACACATTAGAATGCTAAGTCATTGATTCTAGCATTAAGTTAGGTTGCTGTATATTATAGTGATGTATTTTATTGTATGATGTAATATTTTAGACTAGATATTAGGATTATTTGTGCATAGACTGGATGTTAGGTCGTTGGTAGCCTAATAATGTCTTATGCAAGAGATTGTGCTAAAGGGATCGCTGTAAGAATAAATGAATATAAATGTTCTTGCTTGTTGGTGCTGCTTATGCCTCTAAGCATAATCCAATTTAGGCATGTGGGCTTAGCTACTCAAGTGTATGCTAAGTCTAAATATGTAAAATATAATTGTTTGGCTTGCATGTTTTTTTAGCAAATGTCTATTTTGCAAGTGTAGCTAGACTTTACTTTTCATGAATATGTAATTTTTATAATAGGATTAGGATTAGTACTATGGGGTTTATGATGACCAGTAGCTAGAAGGCAAAGACTTGGGAGGCCCTGTGAAGAAAAGAAGAATAATATAACTCACAACCTCATAACTCAAATAGATCCAAAGAAGAAAAGAAGAATAAGAATTGAAGACCCTCATAGCATTAATGTTATCCGTAAAATTTAATTATAATCCAGATTTTATAAGGGTAGAGCTTGGCTAACCAACTTTTATTCTTTTTCAGGGTGTATGGTAGTACCTGGCTGCATTGGCCTCTTATTCTTTTATGAAATTCAAATGTTTGACTATTGTGTTTAGTTTGTGCAATAGAAATGGCATGCTTTTCATAAGTTTCTTAAAGTGTGATGATTTGATGTGTGGCCTGGATGTGGTAAGCACTTAAAAATAAAAATTAAATTTTCCATACTCACTAAATAACTCATAACTAAATTATAATATAACTCACATCCTCACTCTAAAGCTTAGGCATATAAACAAGATAAAAAAATATTTAGAAACCCCTTAGCTAAATGATTGTATGCTATAACAACATGCATGTCATATTATTCCTTTCTTGAATATATAGGATCTCCACTCTTGCACGATAAGGGATAAGCTTGACCTTTAAGAACAATCCCTTGTAGTATATAACACTTCTTCTATCTGATTTAGCCCATAACTGAACTTCATTATGCATGTAGGCATAATTTCCCTAAGCCTTAATCCAAAATAAATGTGTCAAAATAATCCAAAAAATATGCAAATTTTTAACATTAGTCTAAGTCATGTTTGCATACCAAACATTATCTAGTCTTTTAAAGAGTAAGTTTAGGATTCTAGCTTCTTTCTTAATTAAATAATAGGCTATCTTGTATTTATATAAGACCAGCTTACATGATTTTAAAGCATAAGAGGTGTTAGTTGGCAGCCTGTGGTATTTTAATTTGGAGTCATAGGGACACAACACAAATCTTAGGGGGGCACTTATTGAAGTGATCGAGTGCGACATTGAGGCATAATGTACTATCTTGAAAGATAAAAATTATCACCCTATAAAGAACTTAATCACCCAATAGAGAACACACTTTACTATCTTAGCCATCATCTGGTACCTTCTGTGGTGAACTATCCACTCATTAAGAAGTATTGCCTAACTTTGATTTTCGCAACTTAGAAGCTACGTCATTATATGCTCTCTCACAAAGTGAACTCAATTTCTAGATTCAACCCACTGTAATATCTCAAGAAACGACTGATGATATCTAGACTGTAATATCTCAAGACACAATGGTCCATGATTTTATAACAGTTTAATATCACATTCGTACTCCTCCGTGTAGTGAAAGGACAAGCATTAACAGACTTCCTAATAACACATCCACTTCATACAGATTCCTTGCTCAGTGATGATCTCCCCGATGAACAATCATGAACTTAGGGAATTCGAACACCCGTCATTGAGAGATGTACTTTGATGGTGTGGCTTCCTCTCAAAGAGGAGAAGAATCACAATCCACTCTCCTAAGTAAGGTAGGGGTAGGGATATCCCTCCTCACACTAGACTATGATATGATGAGATTCTCATACCATCTATCCAAAACTTGCACCAATAATGAAGCTGAATATGAAGCTCTCATCATTGGTCTGGAGTTAGTCATTTGATTGGGCATCAAAAGTATTAGCACCTTTAGGGATTCATAGCTAGTTTCCAACCTGACTGTTGGGTCCTATAAGATTCTGAAGCACAATCTCCATTACTACCATAAGTACACCATTGACTTATTATCCTAGATCCTAGAGGTCATAATTTATAAAATCCCTCGAGGAGAAAATACCATAGATGCCTTATCCAAACTCATCAAAGAGTTGGCATGTCCCGAAGATGAGTTCGAGTCAATAGAGGTTCACAATAGACAAGTCCTGCCTGTCATTGATGTTGAACTCATCAATAAACACACTCTTAAAGGGGAGGTTATTGTCATAAAAAAGGATGAAGAGTTGGATTGGAGGTAATATTTCATTAATTACTTGAATAAAGATAAACTACATCAAGAGAAATCTCAATCCCATCAAGTAAGATAGAGGGCACTCTCTTATGCCCTTGTAGATGGTGTTTTATACCAACGGTCTTTCGATCATATGTGGTTATGCTGTTTAGACAAGCATGAAGCCCATAAGATTGTGACTGAGGTGCGCTCAGGGTTATGCAAAGCTCATAAATCCAGAACCAAGATGAAAGCCGAGATCAAAAGGCTTGAATATTACTGTCTGATGATGATCACGAATTATATGGATGTATCAAAGTGCTGCCACCAATGCTAAGTACATGGAGTGGTTCTCCACCAACCATCCAACATTCTACATCCAACTTTAGCCTCATGGCCATTCGAGTGTTAGGGTACCAACATATTGGGTCTAATTGATCCTCCCTCGTCCAAGTGCCACTGTTTCATTCTAGCAACTTTGGACTACTTCTCCTACTAGGCAAAGGTGATTCCACTTAGGGAAGTCAAAGCTCAGCACGTGCTCCAATTATTCAGGAACCATATCGTGTATAGATTTGGAGTGTCCCATCAAATCATATCTGATAATGGCACTATTTTTAAGATCACTAAGATCAATAACTTTACCCAGAGACACAACATAGAATGGAGGTACTCTACCATCTACTATCTATGGGCAAATGGTTTAGGAAAGCCTTCATCAAAACTCTTAACCAAATACTCAAGAAATTACTCGATGATAATAAATGACAGTGGCATGAGCAATTAGCAGAAGATTTATAGGCTTATCGCATTACCTACATGATTCCAACATAATTTACCCCATTGGGTCTGAAGCCAATTTACCCTTAGAGGTTCAGCTCCTATCATTACAGATAGCTATGGGTAGCAAAATCATGACCAAATATAACACTAAGCTGCAGTTGAAAGAACTCAAAGATTTGGAGGAGTGACGCTTATGAGCATGTCAGAACCTCGAGTTGTATAAAGCAAAAATGGTTCATGCTCATAACAAGTTGGTCTACCCTAAAGCATTTTGAGTTGGAGTGCTTGTCTTAGTTCTAAAGAGACCAATTTTAGGTTGTCGTAAGATGAGAGACAAGTTTGAACTTACTTGGGAAGACACTTTCACCATAGAAAAGGCCTACTATGGTGGATCCTATCAACTCATCAATCATAAAGGCGAACACCTGATGCTCCTGATCAATTGGCTCTACTTAAAGAGATATTATGCATGAACTATGTCCTAAATAATTTTCCATCAATAAAAATTCCATTTTGATAGAATTATTTTCCAAGTTAAAATATTTTCAATTACTAAACTCTCGATATGTTTAGGATAGGTGTAAAAGAACTCGAGCAGCATCCTAAACCTTATCGACACAATACAAATAGAAAATTTCTCACAAATACAAACAAGTCAAAAACAAATCCAAGCACCTCAGACTACTTTGAGCTGAGATAAACCCCTAGCGGCCCTCACTTAGTAGCTGATCTAGGTTGGGTCCGATTTACCATTTGACTAGTGAATCACCCCAGCAGTTATCCCTACTTAGGAAGATGTGAGTGCCCGAACTTTCTTTCTGGCATAACAGTTGCAAACAAATGAGCCCCCTTTGTAAGCTTGATGCACTTCACTACACTGCTAGTGAGCCATCTTGGTAGCTAATCATGTTTGTGGAGATGTGAGTCTCTGAGCTTTCTCCTCAAATCAGTTATCGTATGCTAACTAGATCTGAACCTATATATCCAAGGGTTAGGATAAAACCACAAGTGCCCCTCTTCCTCCTGACTACATCAACCTTGGGTTTAGTTCTCTTTGATAACTCCCTACTTGGTAGTTGCCCTAGGTCGGATAGTAGTTGTCTATCTGCCAATTCCACTTAGGAAGATGTGAGTCCCAGATGCTTTCTTTCTAGATTGATTATTGTAAACTGATGGGCACCTTAGATTGGCTGGTGTTCAGCTTTGCTGACAGCAACCCACCCAGTGGATAATACCACTCAAAAATATGTGAGACCCTACGCTTTCTCTCTAAGTCGACCACCATATACCTATAGGCCTTTTTACATCAAGTATTAGGATAAGACCCCCAAAGACACCTAGCCTGTGGACATTCTATTTAGATAACTTCTTTGTGATCCCATCTAGACATGACCTAGGTTACTATCGGATTGGACAGTTCTCTTTTTCTAGTAGCCACCCCTTAAGTTGGAAGCTCTATACTACGAACGTATAGACTATCCCTTGGGCCAGTAAACCTAAGATAGGTCAAAGGCCTGTGGCTCCTTCTTAGTGTGGCCCATCGTAAACCAATAGGGTCTACACGAAATAAACAAACAAATAAAATAACATCTCTTATGGATTAGAATAAGACCCCTAGAGGTACCTCTTCCCAAGCAGACGTCCTATCTTTTTGAGTAGTGTCAGTAAAACTCCCTATAAGAATCACCTCGACTATCCAAGCTGAGATAAGACCCAAGAGGCCCTCACTTGGTAGTCGCCCTATGTTAGGTTTGACTTGTTGTACGATCAGCGAGTTACCTCGATGGTTGATTCTGCTTTGGAAAATGTGAGTCTTTGAGGTTACTTCCTAGTTCAACCATCACAAATCAATGGGCAACCCTTAGGTTGGATAGTCTATACTATATGACTAATAGACTGCTCGTTTGAGTCAATAAGTCTGAGGTGAGTCTGGGCTTTGGTAGACCTTCCTTAGTGTCACTCATCACATACCAACAAGGTCCATATTAACACAACAATCAAACATAAGTCAAACTTAACATGAATCACCAAAAGTTAAATAAACAAAAATTCATCAACCAAACTAAATCAACCAAACCAAATCAACTCTAATCCAAATATCATTCACCTTTAACAAGGCCCTCACTCAGGTCCTTGGCATGATTCAACCCTCAACAAACTCATCTCTATGTATCTAACACAAAGACAAAATTTAAATCATCATGCTTAAGGAATCTGCATTCATGATCCCGACATGATCATTCTTTATGACCTTGACACAACCAAATCGTATATAAATCAAACCAAATGTAGACAATTCTTCTCATATGCCCTTGGCATGAAATGAAATGAACTGAACTACATTGGGAACCTAGCTCCATTTTCCTCTCCACTTAGGCATGGATAACCTTCATTAGTGTTCGTGGCCTTCCGGGATGCTTTTTGATATCTCGGTCAGTGCCAATACATGTGGTATGCCTTTCCAATTATACTACACCTATTGGGGGGGTGGGGTGGTCCTTTTATTGATCTTATTTTTGGAGTGAGGATTAACATTTATCATCTTAGATTTAAGAACCTTCTAGATACTTAGATTTTCTTAGTGTTAAGACACTTCTAGTGATTGAGAAAATACTAAACCTAAGCTTAGAGACTTAGAGGGCATAAACCTAAGCCTAGGATATATCTCAGGACAAATAGGTTCCACCTATCCTATGGCCTAAACCAAAACACATGCCTCATGTAAATGAAACACAACCAACCTCAAACATATTCAGTTAATCTTACTTGAATTTGGCTTTCTAATCCAAGCTCCAAGCCAAATTAACTTGGGTTTTAACCCAAGTTAACCCCCATAATCCTATAACTCAACTTAAGCCTGTTCAAGTAAACTAAATCCAACCTGATTTTCTCAACCTCTCTAATTATTCATTAGATCATTTTAAGCCATGCTAATACTTGCAATCAAGCTAATTGAATCAAAGGAAAGTGACCAACCGAAGCTAGCCCATTTGGCCTAAAAGGTTCAAATGAGACAAAACCTAATTGAGCCAAAATAAATTACAACCAAAGCCATCAATTAACTTTAAATTCATCATTGTACACACCCCAACAATCCATAACCCCAATTGGCCCAAGTAGGTCTGACCAAGTCACTTAACCCAAAGTGACCTAAGAGAGGTGATTAAACCAAACTCTAATTAAACTCCCACTAAATCAAATCAAGCCATCCAATCTCTTCATTGATAATTTTAAATCATTATTGAACACTCCACTATGATCAATTGACCCTAACCAAGCTAATTAGACCATTTGATAGGAGTTGACCCAATTTGGCCTAAGAATCAAATTGAACCAAATCAAATCCTAAAGCAAACTGATTAAAACCAATGCATCCAACTAATCTCTAGTCCAATATTAAACATAATCCAACCTTCAATTGAATCCAATTTTGTCAACCTAACCCAATTTGATCTAAAGGGTCAAATTGAATCAAATCGCTCCATAATCCAAATTAATCTAAATCAACTCTTCACATCAATCACCAATGATCAATTGAACTTAACCATACCCATGTTCAAGCGAATTTGGCCAATTTGGTCAAATTGGTCAATATGACCCATTTGACCCAAATTGAACTATATGAGCCAAATTCAAATCTAACCCAAATTGAATCAAATAAATTACGCTTACTCACTCCAAATGACCCATTGAACTCACCCGAATCATTAGTTTGATCCAATTTGCTCAAATTAGTCAACTTAACCTAATTGAACCAATTTGACCCATATGAGTCAAATTGAGCCAAACCCAACTAAACCATACCCAAAACCCAACCAAACTTGACATGACTCATCCTTAGGTCACCATGAGCCTGCCTAAGTGGGTCCAACCCATGGTGAACCTAGTTTAGGTCAAACACATTGAACCAAGCCACCCAAATGGGACAAAATCCCTATTTGGGTGGGTTCTCCACCCCTTTACCCGAAAGCATTCCGCACAGTCCCCAACCCTCTCTCAGGCTCTTTGAGCACTCCACCGTCAGTGAGACTAGCTCCTGATCAAACTCGAGAGCTCTATCCAACTAAGTTTCTAAAACCTCCACCAAACCTAAATTAACTCTTCCCATGCCGTCACCATACTCCAACAAACTAAAATGAATCATTTCCCGAGCGATTCGACTACCGGAAGCCTTCTCAAGACTAACTTCGGTGAGCTTTCCAGTATCATTTGGTCCACAGAGTGATCGGTGGGGAGGTAGCTAGTGATCTTCTTAATAGAGCTTTGCCTCTGCAAGACAAAGCAACCTCTATCGGCGGATAGCCGGTCCATAGCTCTAGCGAGGTAAAATCTGGCAACCGTAGTTTTCCCCGTAAGGGTTGGTCTCTTTCTGAAGTGAATTGTGTTTTTGTGTGATTTCCACCATAGGATCCCTTTAGACTCATTATTTGATCATTTTGGAGTCATTTCACCATTGGACGAGCTCCAGTTAGCTCGGATTAAGCGACGAAAGGCGAGCGATGTTCGGCTTTTAATGCTCATAGAATAATGAATCACTGGCCATCTATTTTGCGTGATTAGAATGGATTGCCATGATTAATCACGTTAGAAATTTTAATTCAATCCTTTTGAAATCACAGGATTAATCTCGGCCGTCCGATCCTAGAGCAGACGGTCGAGATGAAACCGCATTCGCCGCCGCTGAGTTAGTTTTTGCATCGGATGATTTAAATGACCAATACAACAATGCCATGTATAAAGCACTGCCGTGTCAACATCCACGTGGAGTTGATTAGGCCTTAAAAATGTAATTAAATGGTCAAAACTTCAAAAAAATCATAATTAATTGTAAAAAAATCCAAAATATATATAAATAAACCCATTTTAGAAAAGTTTGACAAAAGAGAATTTAAGAAAATAAAATCCCTAATTTATATCAAGTGAACAGTGCTTAATTAAGGTTAGAAGCTTAGGCTAATTTTCTTACTTAAGGGTTAATTACTTGGCCAATTAATTCTAAATTTGGTGCGATGATTTCATGGGATGTCTTCTACCTTTCATAATTTTCTATGTAATTTAAAGAAATTAGAATTTTTAATCTTAATTACCTACATCAATTAATTTAATAATTATTACAATTGATAAATAATGAAAATTAAATAATTAATGATAATTAATCATTATGAACAGTAAGAATTATGAGGAAAAATAATTAGGGCCTCTTTCCTAATTATTTTTCTAAATGCATTTATTTATAAGGTTAATTAATATATGTAATATTAGGGATTAATTAGGAATATTAGTGATAAAATCGAAATCAAACAAAATCAGTAATTGATTCAAATGATTCAAACATAATCTATTAATTCCCCTTTATGTGTTTAATAGTGTAAAGTTGTTAAGAAAATTATGGTTAACCCATTGATATGGGAAAATCATAAGAGTACCTAACTTAGATTCTTTTCTTCTTTTATATAGTTAACTCTTAAGCATGAGCCTAATTGTAATAGATTCCTTTTGTAGCATTGCAAATTTTATTTTTCCAAGAGCGTATCTTTGAAGGCTCATGGTCAAGTAGTTAACTAGATTAAAGAAGTTTAAGGAAGGGTAATTAAATTGATATGATTAACAACTTGAACCTAATTAATCCATAAAATCCATTAAATTGCCCTCTTTAAATATGTTAAATCACCAACATGAAGTAGGGTAAGTGTTAAGTATCATCTCTCCTCCTTAGGTTTCAATAATTCAAATATCAAAATCAAGCCTCATAAGAATTTTGGTTAATCTTAAAGAATATTTATTTGGCTTGATTGTCCTTTGGAGTTAATGTAATTGAATATGTTATATGGAAATGTTTAATTACTTCTTTTCAATCATCATAAATGTGTATGCCATTTGTGTTATATGTTCATGTTTTCCAACAAAAAAAGAGAGAATCAAAAGAACATGATTACATCTAAGTTGCATGTCTTGGACAAATATTTTTATATGATGTGGCTATTATCACTAATAAATCCTAAATTATTTTTAAAATTATAAACTAATGATAAAAATTTAAGTTAATGTTGATTATAAATATTTAATAAAGTTTATATTTAATTATAATTTCAAAATAGTAAAGCATTTATTTTATCTTTATGTTTCATGTACATGTCTACATATATTTTAATTGGCAAGTATATAGTCTGGACATTTCAAGAATACATGACTTTTGGTAGCCCCAAGGAAGTCTTAGATAACCTCACTTTCCTAGTTTAATAATGGCACGTACTTGCTTAATTTCATTTATATATATGCATGTGTTTGAATTTGAGATAAAACTTTGTTCTTTGTGTCACTAAGCTTTGCACGAATAAAAGATTTACTATTATACAATCTTTGCATGATCTTCGTCCCTAAGCTTGTGTATATGTTTACATGTATTTAATTTAGGAAGTATATAGTCTGAACATTTTGGGAACACGAGACTTTAAGTATCTCTAAGGAGGTCTTAGATAACCTCACATCCCTAGTTTAACAACGGCACATACTTACTTAAATCTCTAATACATGTTTACATATGCTTAACGAAGGAATGAAACTATTTTTTCTACCAAATTCATGCATTAATTATCATCAAGATTGCAAAAATATAAATATGTATTATATGTATAAATATGTGTATTAAATCAAATATCATGAATACTAAAAATGAAGAAATGTGTATGTATTGATGATGGAAAGAAGTGATGGAATGTTATCCATATAATAGTGATTCAATTTTATTAATCCTGAGATGCCTTTCATGTTTGGATAAGATTTCTTAAGACTAACCCAAACTTAGGTTTAATAAAATATTCAATAAATGATTTACTAAAGAAACTAAAGTCATAATAATATACCCTTCAAAAATAACTTAAGATAGTGATGAGTAGGCATCAAATAAAAATATATAAATTAAAATTAATCAATTCATTCAATGATTTAAAGCAAAACCTCCCCTAATGTTTAACTTAAACAATTCTGAACTTTAGATAATTGTACTTCTAAAGCCTAATTTAGACACACTACACTAAATCTTAACTCACACATTAGAATACTAAGTCACCAATTCTAACCTTTAGGTTAGGGCATTGTATGCTGTGGTGTTATGTTTTATTTTATGATGTAAAGTTTTAGACTGGATGTTAGGTTACTAATAGTCTAAGAATTTTTTTCTATAGGAGATTATGCTAAAGGGGTCGATGTAATAATAATTAAATATAAATGTTCTTGCTTACAGGTGTTGCTTATGCCCCTAAGCATAATCTAGTTAGGACAGGTGGGCTTGATTACCCAAGTGTAGGGTGTTAAGTCCAAATATGTGAAATATAATTGCTTGGCTTGTATGTTTGTTTAACTAACGTCTATTTTGTAGGTGTAGTTATATATCATTTTTCATAAATATGTAATTTTTTGTAATAGGATTAGGATTAGTGCTATGGGTTTTAGGATGAACAATGGCTAGAAGGTAAAGACTTGGAAGATCCTATGAATCTTGGAGCAAAGTAGATCCAAATAAGCGAAGAAGGATAAGAGATTGAAGACCCACATAGCATTCATTCTTTTGTAAAAATTCTATTGTAATCTAGGTTGGGTAGAGTTCGGCTACCCAATTTTTTTTTGGGGTTTACGGTAGTACCCGACGCACTGACCTCTTATTCTTTTATAAAATTCATATGTTTGATTTTTGTCTTTAGATTGTGCAATAAAAATGACATATTTTTATAGGTTTCTTAAAGTTTGATAATTTTGATGTGTCGCTTGGATGCGGTAGGCTCTTTAAGATAAAATAAAATCTTATAACCTCACAAAAAACTCATAACTAAATTCTAATGCAACTCATAACCTCATTTTAAAGCCTAGGCTCTTAGTCAAGATAAATAAAAGATTTAGAACCCTTTAGCTAAATATTGTATGTTATCACACCATGCATATCATATTGTGCCACACTTGGATAGGGAGGGTCTCCACTATTGCACGATAGGGGATATGCCTGACCTTTAAGGGCGATCCCTTATAGTGGAGAACACCTCTTATAATTGATTTAGCTCATGACTTAGTTTCATCATGCATATAGGCATAATTATCCTAAGCTCTTGGTCCAAAATCAATATATCAAGAATGATTTATAAAGTTATAAATTTTGTCATAAGTCTAAGTCATATTTTCATACCAATCATGATCTAGTCTCTTAGGGAGTGAGTTTAAGATTCTATCTTCTTTCCCAATTAAATAACAGTCTAGATATCTTGCATCTACATAAGACCAACCTACATAATTTTAAAGCATAGGAGGTGTTAGTTGGCAGTTATCCCAAGCAGTTGTAAACACAAAAGAGTTGGAATGTGTCTATCCTCTCTTGTGGAGGTAAACCATTATGTCATATTTTCCCAATTAAACTTAGGTCATGATTCTAGCTTATGCTAAGGCATTTTAGATTTAGGTTCTGATGCTACTTATTTCCTTCAGGCTACGAGCATAAGTCCTCACCTTTTAGGCATTTCCAAAATCTTGTGTTGTTAGACTATAAGCCCTAGCATTCTAATAAGATTCTAACTTAAATAAAAGTAAACTCTCTCTCAAATATATAAAGCCTCACTATAGGGTAGACTAAAGCATTCACTAAGCTTCCTAGTATTATAGGTGCTTCCTACTTATTCTCCTTTTGAATCCATAAATAAGTCTTCCTATTTTAATTTTTTCATTTGATTTTTATAAATACCTAACCCTTTGATAGTGTAGCCTTGAAATCTTTGGAGATACTTATTGATTACTTTAATCGAGAGTGTTCTTAGGAGATTCTCATTTTCTAAGATGTAATTAACTATGAAAGCTTGCTTTCATATGGAACTAAAGAACTCGGCATAAAATAAATCATTTTTTACTTCTCCATGTGAATTAGTGGAAAGATCTCTTATATATACATAGACCCGTCTACCTTAGGAGTCCTTATTAGGTGATTAGGTCCATTATAGGGTGATGTTTCCATCTCCTATGATAATACATTATACTTTAATACTGCACCTGATCACTTAAAAAGGTACCCCCTAAGATCTATGTGGTGACCCTACGGCTCCAAATTACAACACCACAATATATTTGTTTCCAAACTTAATCGAGAGTGCTATTTTGTTATGGTAAGAGGGGTGGATACTTGCATCCATAGGAAGTAGAACTCATATCTAACTAAACCATAATATGATGTAAGGGTAAATCTAGTTGAATATAGATCAATCTGCCTCATAAAAAATATACTCCTACCCATCTCACCAAAGATGGTGGTGCGTATCCTCGAAGGTATTTTTTTTGAGCGATCACTAATGTCATAGAATATTGAACTTGATTTGGGTCTCCTAGCATCCCTCATTCCTCAATTGTAGCCTTCATAAGCTCTTGCTTGAAGAATTTTTTGAAAACCATCCATTATTCATGCTCTGTCAACTAGTCTTCATTAAGCTACTTAAATATAGTTCTTATATTTGGAATACACCAAAGCCTGCACACACAACTGATTAGTGAAAGTAATTATTTAATTAGAAATATTTGTGATTATCAAAACTTAGAGTTTTATGTGAAGGCACATGGGGTTAACAATTATGTGGTCATATAAGGTATGTCATGCATCTATAATAAGTTATGGGTGCTAGATGATATGACTAACACTAAATGCTTAAGCTTCAAATTAAGTGATCTCAATTTATTTTAAATAAATTGTGATCTTTATTTTGGACCCAGTAAAAAGTGCTGACCTTTATCTCGAACGTGGTTCAATGATAAAATGATTATACATTTAATTCTTTGATTTTATTATCTCTTTGATAGTGACACTACACAAAGAATAAAAAAACTTAAAGATAATTTGAACTAGACAAATCCTCTATATAATAATGACACGTTTACATACTGTGGATCTAAATGCAGGATGTTAGGAGTTACTTTAATTCATCATTACTAGTGGCACATTCTACTATTCTCCACATGCTTTGCTTTCCTAGAGCTTCCAATAAGATTATATTAAAGGTTGCATCAATTCAACATGATGTGTCAAATGAAGATCTTAATGCCTTTCTATTTTCCAAGCACAAGAGAGATGATTGCAATGGAATAAAGAAAAAAAAAGGTAAGGGTTGAGCAAGAACAAAGAGAAATTTTCTAAATGGGAACTTCTTCTTCACTCCCTATTGATAAATTCCCAGATGTCCCTTAAGTGCAACAAGTCATTGTCGAACCTTTCTTCCAATCAAGTGCTTTGGAGAATTTTTTTGAAATGGCATTAACTTCAACATGTTTGATGGGAGTTGTGTTCAAAGGGTTAAGTGCCCTATCAATTTCTGAGAACATTGAGTCAGGATCCGAAGGTATACTTTTAAGTAAACCATTTTCATTTAGTAAAAGAATTTTTTAAGAAAACAAGTATTTTATCTAATTTTTATGTAGTGTGCTTTAACATCAATGATCTGGAAGAGTAAGATGTTAATCCTGTTGTCCCTCATCTACACATCGGTGAAGCTTGTACCATCAACAAAGAAAACTTTGATATATATATATATATATATATATATATATATATATATATATATATATATATATATATTGAGAGGATAAGCTAAGATCGAGCTCGAGTTCGAGCCTCCATTTTGGCTAATGAGTCGAGATCGAGTTTGTTGTGACTCAAACTTGACTCGACTCGACTCATTTACACGCCTATACACAAACATCACGAGCAAAGCAATGAACAATACTCTAAACATTGCACTTGAAGTCTCACTCTTTAAGTGATACACTAAACAATGACATTAACATATATGGACTACACACTTGCTAAAAAAATTTCTCTAAGAAAATATGATTTTCTTATAACAATATTACTTCTAATATTTATCCCCGCATCCTGCCAAGTAACGCCCTTAAATCGCTCCAGCAATTCCCTAAACCGACTATTGAAACTTCTTGAGACTGTTTAGTGGAGATGTAGGGCCAAAGCATCGTGAATGCAATGTCTAGGAGCTGACCATTCTATCTTTGGCATAATATTAAGAACATCTTGGGCTGAGGCATGCTTATTTAATGCATATGCACTCCTCTTATAATCTTTGGTGCTTTTATGCTAGTGTTGGGGCACATCGCCAAGGTACTGTGCTCTCTATCTTTAGGTTGAATTCTGAGGGAATGTTATGATGTGGTGTCGATCACCTTGCACCTAGGTGCTTCGCTCACTGTAAATTTAAAGCTTCTTTGGGCTTTTTTAAGTACCATAATGCTGCGACTGCATCATCTTAGCACTGGGCTTACTATAATGATATCCAAATTTCTCCTCTTACAATGTTGTGATGCTAAATTTTCAGTGCCAAGGCACTGATCTTTCTAGTCAACACCTCATTTTTCATCATTCTAATGAGATGACCCTGCCTTTTGCAGTGTTGAGGCGCCAATCTTCAAACTTTGCATTTTTTTACTTCAATTAGGAACTTTTTGTCAAAAACACTAAAAAATATTAAAATAACACATATTAACATTAATTAGGTATAAAATACAATTTTAAACACGAAATATTCACAAAAATTCTATTCTTATCATATTGCTTGTGATAGCCTAAGCTCATCGCATGTCCCTTCGATAGGTTCTTTTCCCTGCCTCTTAGTGATCACCTCCGAGGCTACAAAATTTTGTAACTTCTCCACCTTGATAAGATCTCCAACCAAGCTTCTCAACTAGAACACTCCTTAGTGTCATGGTCGTGATTCTTGTAGTAGATGTTTTACATTCTTGGGTTGTGTAGGCAACCTTAAGCCTTCATTAGTGGGGGCCTCTTAAAATATTCTTTATTTTAAATGTCATTTACAACCTCAGCCATGGAGACTCGCAACGAAGTCACGGTAGGTAGACAATGAGTTGGAGGGGGCAGCCTCATCTTTATCCTTCGATCCCTCTATAATTGTCAAACCAACTTTTTAAAAAGATAAACTTGGCGCCTATCACTATTTCCATGATAAACTCACCTTGTAGGGTGACTTTCATCTTTCTTAAAAAATTTATTAAATTCTTTTTGGAGGGTATTGCAATTCCTTATTCTTCACCCAGATGTTCCTCGTAGTGAGTTACTCCTTAGCTGAAATATGATTTTTGGCCAACTCAAACAATTCGGCTGGCTTTCTTGGGTGCTACAGACCAACGTATAGCGGAAAGAACCTTCTCGCAAATCTTGGGTGAGTGCAGCCTGAGTTATTGTGGGGTCAAGAACCTTAACTTCTAAATTCTTTTTTTGAAACCAAGTAATGAAACTCCTCAAAGACTCGATTGGTTCCTCGTGAATTCACAGCAAAGCCTGCGAACTCTTGCTAGGTTTCAGAGCGCTGGCAAACTGCACAATAAACATGTTCTTGAAATTAGCGAAGCAAGTGATAACCCTCGTAGGGAGTTTATTAAACCAGTGTAAAATTGATTGGATGGCCCTTCAATGCATAATTAATTCTTAGCAGGCATACTGCAGGCTCGAAGGAAGCGATGTGATTAGCTGGATGTGACATTCTTAAGCTGGAATCTTAAACTTCTTGAACAGCTCGGTTTCCATGATCTCCCTAGGAAAGCGTTCTCTAGTAGTCTCCTTGGTCTTCTCATCTTCTTCTTTCTTCTCTTCTTCTTCCATCTCCTTGACAGAATGGAGAAAAATCTTTGCTGTCAAAATTATTAGTGACATCTTCTTCTATCTGGGCGGAGGGTAAAGCTTTCCTAGCTCTTATTGCTTGTCGATCTCTTCTTCTGATTGCCGATTCAAAACACGTAGAAGGCATCTCTACTCTAGGTGCAACTTTAGGCACATGTTGGTCTAATATTTCTTTAATTATTTTGAGCATCTGCTCACGCAACTCATACGATTATTGCATAACGAATTCTCTTGTGCAATAAATACTAACAAAAATTATTTTAACATCGTTGATCTCTTGTTGATGAACTAAAAAACTCCTTTTTTTTTAATTTATGAATAATTCACACTTATCCTACCATAGAAGATGTTGGATCCTGAATTATTTATGAGAACACGTCACGTAGGAAGGAGGAAAGAGGTTGTACGTGTAAAGAAGAAATCAACACAGAAAGAAAGGGAATGCAAATTTTTTGAATTGAGGAGAAAAGTCTCCAAAAACTGTGGGGGTAGTTGTTGAAGACTTTTCTCCTCAGCTTTGAAACTTATACTCAAAGGCTCAAACTACCCAAAAAAAATGCACTCAATTGTTTTGGCAGGCTTTTGGCTCAACATTGGCTGTCTTAATTTTTTGGGAAATTTACATATAGGACACAATTCTTATTCATTTATATATTTAATACCTAAAGTTTGATATTTACAAATATAGCACTTTTTCTATGCTTCAAAAGGTGAATTTATCTTCAAATAAGTAAGAAAAGTGCTATTTTTGTTGTAATAATAAAAATTTAGGTGCTATATATATAAATATTTATATTTGGGTGTTAGTTATATAAATATATAAGAATTGTTTGCTATGTATGTAAATGCCCTTAATTTTTTTTATGCACTCTAAATAAATAAAAATAAAATTCTAATATTTTAAATGCATTTTTCTTGCAAAGCAATCAAAGAGATTATAAGTTATAATTTTACAATTAAACTGGGTTTTGCACGAACCAAATATAATGCAAGTTTATTAGTTTAATAAACAATGAGAAGATGCCTACCTGAAATGTATTATTATTAAAATGTGCTCTCGTATTTCCATTATTTATCGATCTAACCCATTGTTTACTAGTTATGTACCTATGCAGAAAGGTTAAACTGAAAAAAAAAATATTGCATAAAAAATATAAAATTACATTACGAATTACATTATAATCAAGAAAATATAAATTTATTTGAAAAAATAAAATATGAGAGAGGTTTTACATCTTTATGTAATGTAATATATATATATATATATATATATATATATATATATATATATATATATATATATATATATATATATATATATATATATATATATATTCTTTAGGGTTTAGCTACTCAGGCCCTTCCTTTGATTTGCAGATGATAAGCAAGTCTTCTATGGGGGCTGTTTGGAATTATTTTTAATTTTATTTATATTTTAATTTGAAATAAAATATTTTTATTATTTAAATATATATATATATATATATATATATATATATATATATATATATATATATATATATATATATATATATATATATATATATATTTTTATATAGTGGTAGTGTGATGGTGAACATAATGGACGGTAGTGATAGGTAATAATTATAGTTAACGGTGATCACATTGACAGTTGTTTTTAAAAATATCTAAAATATTCTAAATATTTTAAAAAATAATATGATTTGTTTTAAAAAAAATAAAAATACTTAAAAATAGTAAAAAAATATATATTTAAAAAAAATTAAAAATATAAAATAATATTGATTCCAATAAGCCATTAATTATTGCAAATTATTGCAATCTTGTGAAGCAAATAAAAAGAATCAAGATATCTGGGAGTCAATTTTTAACACAATGTCTGCAAAAATTAATGTGAATTGAGACATATTCTTCAGTAAATATATAACATGTTGTACTTAATATCTCTAAAGATAATTTATATTATTTATGTCTTATATTTTATCATAGATTTTAATCAAATATATTTATAAATTTATATTTTATTTCTAAAATTAGTATATGAATTAAATATTCCATGCTTCACTCCATATGGTGATTATTTTATCAAGGAATTTTGCATGCATAGCATCTAAAATTATAAAATTTATTTATCTAACACTTAAACCTTATATATATATATATATATATATATATATATATATATATATATATATATATATATATATATATATATATATATATAACACTAATAATAAATAAAAAACATCGAATATAACATTCTATTAAATCTCTAAACCTTGTCATTCTTCATCGAGCATCTTTGGGCTAAAATTTTAAATTAGGCTTAATTAAAAATTAGTTTAGTTAATTAGGCACTTAAAAAAATATTTAGAATATTATAGTCATTCGTCAATCGAAATACGTCAATGGTAGTCAAATTTAGTCACCCGATAGTGCCCTATTCCCCTCTTTTCCTCTTCCACGCCAGATCGACAACTCTGATGCTGGCAAGTGAGCTTCCCACCACATCTGACGCCACCGCTGCATGTAGAGAACGCCATCGCCGCCAGAGAACGCCGCCTCCGTTCATCGACATTCCTTTTTGGCCTCTGATTTAGGCATTTTGAAACATAAATGTCTTTTTTTTTTGTTAAATATGCTTATATATTATATTATTTTCTTAAATATGCATATCATTTACTTCAGTTTTATATTAGATTGTTATTTTGTAACTTTATTTCATTAGATCTGGATATTTTGGATATGCATATTAGATGTAAGTTTGAAACATTATTATGTGAAGGTTATAGTTATTCTTATTGGATGTGTAACTTTAACTAAGTAGAAATATTGATATGAGCTTTGTAAGATTAATTTATTCAATTTATGATATATTCTTTTGAAGAATCTTTATATTCAAATTTCATGCTCAGGTGGATTTGCGCATGATTAGAGTTTATTATAGTTTGAATATATAGTAAATCAAATACGATTTATTATTTTCAAACTTCTTTTTAAGTCAATCAGCTCATGCATTAGCTCCCATAATTTTCACTCATCCTCATTATTATTTTGTACATATTAACTGTGAATATTATGATTTCTTCACTTTTATCCATTCAGTTTGAGATACTTTCTTATCTATTTAGGGCCCTAAACAAATAATTTGTATTTTTAAGAAATAACAATATTTTTATGCATAATAGGACGCATTTCACTGTCTAAATCCCCTAATTGTGATATTTTTGATATGATAATGAAGATTTGAGTGTTACATAAATAAATATTAAAGTTTCATTGTTAGATCTGTAAATGAGTAAGAATTGTATGCATGCTTGGCTTACTAATTGGTATATCAAATTACTTCCTTACTAATTTTCTTAGTCCTATATTTGTTTAGTATGTAACAATTCATATATCTTATTTTTACGAGTCAATTTGCAGCAAGTGTACTTTCCCTTTAATTGATCTTTTTTTAACCATGTGAGATAAATGATTCTTTGTGTCGTATTAGTGTAAGTTAAAAATGAGTTCAAATACAGTCTGCAAAGTTTTATATTATGGAGGCAAACTTATTATTAGTGGAGATTTTATGTGGGAAAAACCATCCTATACAGATCTCACAGTAGATTAATTTTGTAGACTTACAGAGGAAAATTATGAAGTCATTGAACTTTGATCCAGCAAAGTTTTACGTAAGTCTTACAAACCAGTTTCCTATTGGTTCTGAATTTATTATAACTCACATTATTGATGATGGAGTTTGGGAGTCCATAATTAGTGTAGCGTGCCTGCAACCTATAATTATTTATGTAGAAGTTGAGAAAATAATGTAAAAGTAAAAACACTAAGGAATATCAGAGAGCTCCAACTTGGACTGAGTACATTACATCAGCTTCACAATTAACTACTCAAGCCGAAGCACATGACTTTGCTATAGCAGAATATGCTTATTTTGCTCGAACAAGTTCTGATTTTATGGGTGACCCTCAGGGTAATTACATTGATTCATTATCTGCTAAAGATGAGAGAAGTGAAACTTTGCATAGTGCAACAAGTAGTGATACTAATGACAATGACGATGATAATGCCGACAGACCTATTTCAAGGGCCACGGAGCCATGTTTAAAAGGCAAAAACCTGATTAAAGACTACTCTTTCAGAACAAGTCACACTAAAGAGCACTTATTATCTAACAATGAGTATATTCACAGTTCTCAAATAGCTAGGGAGTGGGATGACGAGCTTACATTTGATGGCCCGTCAGATGAATCAAGTTCTGAACAAGGATGCTACATTCCATATGAGCTTTTAGAAGGTATGTGCTTTCATGACAAGAAGCTACTTCAGTTCACTCTTCAGGGATGGTATATAGTAAATAATGTCGAGATGTGATAAATGCTTCAAACAAGATGAAATTCAATGTACTATGTATGTATCATTATCACTCTACTACACCTTATATATGGTGATTACATGCAAGCTCAATGTTGACCTCACTTTTGGAGTGAGGATTCAATCTCCTCTTCTTAGATTTAGGAGTCTTTTAGATACTAAAACTTTATTAGTCATAAGACACTTCTATAAATTAAGTGAACACTTAACCTAAGCCTAGAGACTTAGAAATGTTAATCATAGGATTAGGCTATGACTTAAGACTTAGGGAGATTTACCTGTCCTATAGCCTAAACCCAATCTATGCCTACCCCTTTGGCCTAAACCAAACCTCAAATTCAATTTATCCCAATTCACCTACCGAAACTAAATTCAAATTTCACACCAAATGATTGAAACCTATAAACCAAATTCAAATCAAATTCAAACCTATCATAAGCCCATAATTCAATCCTATGGACTTAGCCATGGCAAATTCAAGCCAAACCAAATTCAATTGATTTTCTCAAAGTTAATTCAACTCTCAAATCAACCCATACCAAATATACAATCAAATTTAAATCAACCAATCCAAAACCAAATCCAAATCCTTCTTATTCCTATGGACTTAGCCAAAATCCCCTTCAATTCAAATCAAATCCAATTGATTTTCTCATGGATCAATTATTTCTTCAATCATCTTCCCAAATATAAATGAAACCTACATTCACATCTCTTAAACCAAAATACAAATCAAATTTAAACCTTCCTTAAGCCATATGATTTAACCCCATGGACTTAGCCAAAATTTCATTCAAACCAAATCAAATCCAATTAATTTTCTCATGAATCAATTACTTCTCAAATCATCATTCCAAATATAAATCAAATCTACAATCATCAAGCCAAAATCAATTCAATCAAATCAAACCTTATCTAACCCATTTGACTTGAAATAATCAAATGAACCAAAATTCATTTGAACCAAAATCAATTGCAATCAAAGTTATATATTAATCCTAAATCCATATATAAATCCAACTAAACTCAATTCAACCCAAAACTGGTTTAACTAAACCTAATTGGTCCACTTGATCAAAGTGACCAATTTGACCAATTTGAACCAAAATTCAATCCAACCCAAATTGGATTGAACTAAGCTTATCAAAACCTCCTATCATGATTGTTGATCACCCTAGGTTGATCAATTATCATCAATTAGGTCAAACTAAGTCAGCTTGGTCATTTGACCAAGTCAACCCACTTAAACTACATGAACCAAACTAGTCAAATCTCAACTCAAGACAAATTAATTGAAACCATTGATTCCCACCAACCTCTGATCAATGATTGAACATGACTTGACTATCAACTAAGCCAAACCTAACCCAAGTTGACTCAATTTGACCTAAAAGACTAAATTGGGTCAAATCAAAATATAACCTAATTGATTTTAACTAATGGCTCAAGTTCATTCCAAATTTATTTTTGAACTTGATCAAAGCCATAATTGAAATCAATTTGTCCAATTGAACCCAATTGACCCATTTAGCCCAAATTGACCTAAAGGATCAAATTGGCCTAAATCCAAACCAAATCTAGATTAATTTAAATCAAAGCCTACAATCATCTTTAATTAACCAATTGAACATGAATCAACTCATAACCCAAGCCAATTTGGTCAATTTGGTCAAATTTGTCAACTTGCCCCATTTAACCCATATGAAATCAAATGAGCCAAAATCGAATCCAAGCCAAATTGACTCAAACCAATTGAACCAAAACATCCCAAATACTCATTTGAACATGACTGAACCCTTAATTTGACTCAATTTGACCAATTGGCCAACCTAACCCAACATAGCCCAATTTGCCCTACATGGGTCAAATTGAGCCAAACCCACTTGAATCAAGCCCAAATCCAAAGGGATTTGATCTAACCCATTCTAAACTTACCTTGGGTCAGCCCAAAATCAACCCAACCTAAAATGAGTCCAATCCAATCCATTGTCCAATGGCTAAAGCTCCCCCACATGGGATTATACCCAAATTGGCAAGTCAACCCTCCCCTTTTCCCCTTGGCAGTCATCAAACACCCAAAATAGAACCTAACCTAGATGGCTAACCCAACCCAAGTGGGCTAGGATGGCCATGGACCAAGGGGAGGTGAGTTAACTCACCTCCTCACACTTAGTTGAACCCAATGGATCCAAGAGGATGGTAGTTTCCTTGAGCCACCAACCAACAAAATCGAGCCACTCGACCGACCTCACTCGGCGGATGGTTGATCGGTAGAAAATGATCTGAACTGTTCAATCCAATGGAGGGGGGTTATAACCCCTCCCCACCCCTTCATTTTGAGCCAATTCGATCACCTAAACCCTCAAAGAGCTTATAGAGATAAAAAGTGGAATCCCTAGAGCCCTCTCCAATCCTTTTGATCCTCCCCATTGTCGTCCATCTCTCGTCGCTTAGGGGATGATAGATCACGCGTCGTTCATTCCGCATGATCGGAATGGATGACCGTGATAAATCCATTAGATTTAATCTAATTTTATCCTTAAGAACTATGAGTTTAATCTCGGGCATCCAATCTTAGATCGAAGGGCGAGGATGAAACCGTCTGCCACCAGCGACGTAGGCGCTGAGTCAGATGGGTTTAAGTAGCCAATCTTACGATGCACTGTGGAAAGCATATCATGTCAGCGACCCGCGTGGCACCGACGGGATTAGGCTTAATTAGGCTTAAATAATTAGTTTTAATGATTGAATCTTTAAAAATTTATAACAAATTATATAAAAATCAAAAATATAAATAAATACTTATTTAGAAGGTATTTTAGAAGAGGATCATTTAAAATTAATTTTAATTAATTTTGAATAGTAATTAAGGCTTAATTAAGATTTAATTATAAACTTAATTAGCTTAAATACCCTTTAATTACTTGAGTAATTAATCCCAAACTTTGTGTGTTAGTTTAATGAGATGACCTCTGCCTCTCATAATTTTCTTGATATTTATTATTTTGTTAATTAAGGGAACTGACCATTTAAGCTCTAATTACTCTCTTAATTAATATAATTATTTAATTAATCTTTTAAATAGTAAAAATTAATTAGTTAAGTGCACTAATCACTGTTGAACACTGAATGGGCAAGGGCAATGGGGTTAAGACCTCCTTCCTAACCACTTTTCCTAAGTCCATTTCTCTTTAAAGGAAAATTAATTAAAATGGGATTAAGAGTTTAATTAGTTAATTAAATAGCTTAATTAATCAAATTAAATTTATAATCACATTAGGTAATTAACAATGGAATTAAGGGTTCCTCTTTATGTGTTTAATGACATAAATACCCTTAAAGAAATTATGATTAGCCCATAAGTGTGGGAAAATCATAAAAGTACTTAATTAGGTTCTTTAATTTAATTAACCCTTAATTATGAGCCACTTGCATTAGGTCCTTGTAGGAGCATTGAAATTTTATTTTCTCACATTTTCATGTCATTTGTGGCTCATAATTAAGTGGTTAATCAAATTAAAGAAGCATAAGTAAGGGTGATTAATTGTTTAATTAAATATCAAACTAAATTAATTCATAAAATTCACTTAATTGCTTTTTTAAACTAATTAAGTGTACCAACATGGGAATGGAACTAAAACATCAAGTAATTATTCTCCTCTTTAAAGTTAATCAAAATCCTAAATCCTAAATCAATAATGAACTTTGGTTTTCCTTAAATGATTTTATTTAATATGATTGTCCTTAGGGCTTAATGTAATTGAATGAAATCATGTGGTTATGTTTAGTCATTCCTTTCTTAGCACATTAAATGTTGTGTGTCATTTGAATTCATGTACTCATGCTTTCAAATTCAAATAAATCAAATGAATTTCCTTCATGTAAGCTTGCATGTGTTGGCTTAACTTAATATATGTGTGGCAATTATCACTAATAAATCCAAAATTATTTTTCAAAGTTTATAAATTAATTATAATACTTAGAGTGTTGATAGTTATGAATATACATAGGATTTTCATGTGTTTATAACTTAAAGAAAATTAAATAAAGCTCTCTTTCTTATGATTCATATATAAATTTACATAAGTTTGAACAATAATGGGTATATAGTCTGGACATCCTGGAAGTACGAGGCTTTAGTTAGCCCCAAGGATATCATTTGATTCCCTCACTTCTCTGGTTTAACAACGACATGTATTCATTTAGTTTCATTCCTATGTATTTTGGTATTAGAATTTAGATAAAGCTTTAATTCATATGCTTAAATAATTCAATCAAATAAAAATATAACTTTGCATGATTCTTTTTCCTTTAGTTATTAATACATTTATATGTATCTAAGAAAGCAAGCATATAGTCTGGACATCCTAGGAATACGAGGCTTTAAGTAGCCCTAAGGAGGTCATTTGATTACCTCACTTCCCTGGTTTAACAATGACACGTACTTGCTTATATCTTTTATACATAGATATGTGTATTTAGTTAAGGAATTAGGATCCTCCTTTTCTATTAAAAATACTTCCATTCATGTTCACCTAAGTCATTAGCATATGTTATGTATAAATTGGTGCTCTATTTTTCTTATTCATGTATAGATTTACATAGGTTTGGAATGTTAATAAGTATATAGTTTGGACATTCTGGGAATACGAGACTTTAGTTTGCCCTAAGGAGATTATTTGATTACCTCACTTCCCTGGTTAACAGTGACATGTACTTATGTGATTCCATCCTTATGTATTTTGGTATTAGAATTTGGATAGAACTTTAATTTATATGTTCATATAATTCAATCAAAATGAAAATATAAATCTCAAACATACACATTCATCATCATTTAAGTGTGTTAAAATATATTGTATGTATAGAAATACTAAGTATTAAGTCATATGCATGTTACATGTGATGAAAATGAATGACTTAATATACTTCATGTGATAGTAATTCAATTAGATTAATCTTAAGATGTCATTCATATTGAATAAGGTCATTTAAAGTTAATTTAAATTTAGGATTAATTAAAAATCATATAATAAGCCATTCATTAAAGAGAACTAAATCAAATTAGCATGCTTTAGAAAGTGACTTAAGGTAGGGATGGAAGAGGGTAATCCTCTTCTTTCTCTTTATAACACTTAAATGCTAAGTGTAAATCACATGAAACAAACAAGATACAAATTAAAACTCATAAATGAATTAAACAACTTCAAATGAAACCCACCATCATGTTAATTTGAATAGTTCCCAAATTTAGAAAAATATAACTCTAATGCTTAGTTAAGACATGCTGCATAAGACCTTAACACCCACATTAGAATTAAGTCACCACTTCTAGCTCTATGTTAGGACAGTGTATGATGTGAAGTATGTTTTGATTTGTGATGTATTGATTTAGACTGGATATTAGGGTGCATGCTTTATAGACTGGATGTTAGGCCGCTCTTAGCCTAATCATATTTTCTATAGAGGATTGATCTTAATGGGATGCTTAAAAATAAATATAAATGCTCTCTTTGCACGTTGCTTAATCCCCTAAGCATAATCCAAGTTAGGACGAGTGCACTTCATTTCCTATGTGCAGGGTGTTAAGTCCAAATTATACATATAACTGTTTGGGATTATATGTATATTTAGCTAACCTCTATTTTGCATGTGTAGTTAAATTTACTTTTTCTATACAAATATAATTTTGCAATAAGAATTCGGATTAGTGTTATGAAATATTAGGATGAGAAGTGGTCAGAAGGCTTTATCCTGAGGTGCCCTGTGATGCTTTTGAAGCAAGCACATCCAAATAAAAAAAAAAGAAATGAAGGGAGGAAGTTATGAAGACATGAAGATTGAAGATCCTCATAACATGTATTCATTCTAATTATAATTATTCTTTCATATTTTGGGTTGTATAAGTGTAGAACTCAACTACTCATCTTTTCTTTTTTCGGGTTGTATGGTAGAGCCCGACTGCATCGGCCTCTTATTCTTTTGCGATAAATTATAAAATTGAGTGATGATTTGTTTAGATTGTGCATTAGAAATGGTATCTTCTTCATAGTTTCTTTATGTTTGATGCTTTAATGTGTGGCCTGGATGCGGTAGGCTCTTAGGATAAAAATAAATTTTCTATCCAATTAATCACTCATAACTAAATTTTAAATAACTCATAACCTTATTATAAATCCTAGGACATAAATAAGATAATTAAAAGATTTAGCAACCCCTTACCTCAATGCCATATGTCTCACATCATGCATATCATCTTGAGTCACTTTTGCAAAATGAGGGCCTCCGTCCTTACACATAGGGACCTCTTGACCTATGAGAGCAACCCATGATGACGTAGCTTCACTCTCTCTCTTTTGATTTAGCTAATAATTTATTTCATCATGTATTTATACATATAAAAATCCCAAAGCCTTTGTCTAAGTGATGTGTCAAAAAATGAAATAGAATTTGAAAAGATTTTATATTTATGGATTAAGTCATATACTCATACCACTCATGCTCTAGTCTCTTAGGGATTGAGTTTAGGACTTTAGTCTCTTTCAAATTAAATAACTACCCTAGTTATCTTGCAATTCATAAGATCAGACTACATGATTTAGAATTGTAAGAGGAGTTAGTTGGCGGCCACTCCATGCAGTTGTAAGCTCATAGGTTGGACAGTTTATTCTCTCTTATAGAGGTAAATCCTTATGTCCACATATCACTTAGATTTAGTCATGCTTTAGCTCATACTAAAGTTCACTAGATTTAGGATCCAAGGTAGCTATTTTTTTCAGGCTACAAGCATAAATCCTCACATCTTGGGTATTTCTACAACCTTGTGTTGAAAGATTATAAGCCCTAGCAATCTAATAAAATTTCAACTAAAATAAATAAATCTCTTCACTTTCAAATATATAAAGCCCAATTATAGGATAGATTGGAATGCTCACCAGGCCTCCTAGTATCATGAGCATTTCCTACTTCCTCCTTTTGGATTCTAAAAATAAGTCTTCTCCTTGAACTTTCTCAATGGATTTTCTAAACATAACCAATCTTTTGATAGTCTAACTTTGAAATCTTTGGAGATGATAATTTTTTGCTTTAATCGAGAGTATTCTTAGGAAATTCATTCCTTATGATGTAATTAACTATGGAGGCTTGCTTCCATAGGGAACTTAAGAATCTAATTTAATATAAACCTTATTTTATTTATCCATGTAAAGCTGGAGAAAAATCTATGACATATTCGAAGACCCATCATGCCTTAGGAGTCTTTATTAGGTGATTAGGTCCATTAAAGGGTGATGCCTCTATCTTTCGAGATAGTACATCATAGCTCAATGTCGTACTCGTTCACTTCAATAAGTATCTCCTAATCCCACGTGGAGTCAATCCAAAATAAACACCACACTCAAGCAAGTAAGAGATTAAGTAGTGCATGGAGGATTGGCAATTAGTCACCATACCTCATTCAAGGTCAATGTTAACTGACAATGTACATCACTATTTATTAATTAGTTTATTCAACTTGCAATTAGATGTCAACTAGATTTAAAACATATAGAAATTATAGATTGTATGGAGTCTAAAATTAATATAAGAGTATCTTATGTGAAGGCTTGGATGCACGTCATAAGATAATTAAGGTTATTTTTGGAAGTTGGGAAGAATCATATTGATCGTTAGAGAAGTTTATGGGCGATTTATGTTTAGTTATGCTAGGAATAGTACACCGAGTACACTCAATAGAATTAAATAGATTTCAATAATTTTTCTGGTCATTTGAGCCTTCAATTACAGGTTGACAACATTGTTGTTTAGTTTTATGTCTTGATGAGACATTTTCCTAGATAAGTATAGGGGGCTCTTCTCAGCACAGTTAATATTGATGCCAATAATAGTTTATTTTCATTAGTCTTTATAGTTGTTGAATCTGAATGTGTTGAGTCATGGGTTTAGTTTCTACAAACACTATAGGACTTAATCCCATTAGTCTCTACAAAAGATAATTTGTGCATCATATCTGATAGGCATGTAGGCCGTATTCATGGTTGTAGAGAAATATACTCTAAGGTTGTGCATCGATATTGTCTATGACATTTAAGAAAAAATTTCAAAAAAATTATTTGACAACTGGGTATAGGAGACGTTGCCTTCATATGCCAGAAGATGTATTTTACAAGTAATATTGATGATATTCACATTTTCAAACAGTATATGGCTGATATTAAGAATATAAAGCAAGAAGTTTATGATTGGCTCGTTTCAAGGGATGTGGATTAATGTCCTTTAAATCATGATGGTGGCAATAGATATGGCACAATGTCCGCAAATGCATCTGAATACTTTAATAGTGTCTTGAAGCAGACACGTGGCCTACTTATACAGGCACTAATTACTGTAATATATTATAATATTGTCTTTCTTTTCATGAAATTGCTTAAGACAATAATAAATCTAATCAACCAACATGACTTCATTATTTTTCCACGTGCCAAGAATATTCTACAGAGTAATGAATAAGAGGCAAGGAGATTTCCAAAATCAATAAGAATCAACACTAATGAGTTTCAAGTTTTTGATATGTCGAGCACAACATTCAAGGTTGAGATAATACAAAATCATGAATGCATATGTACATGTAGATAGCCCCAAGTCTACCGCATTCCTTGCCCTCATATAATTTTTTGGTTAGAACAAAGACATATGAGTCACGTTCAAAATGTCTATATCTACTATACCTTAGATTTTTATCGCAACACCTACCAAAGAGAATTCCATGTCATCCCTGATCGGAATGAGTGGCGTGAACATATAATCAGTAGAATAGTGTCTAAGTATCTTCCACTGAATTTTAAAGAAAGGTCGATCGACCAAGGACAAACATAATAAAAAATACAATGGATGAAAATAATTCAATGAGTAACAGGATTTGTGGTATATACAAAAATGTTGGAACATATCTTCAGAATCAACATCATAGGATTTAACCTAGTTAAAGGTCTTTGTGTTAGAGAATTTATACTGTATATCATAACATATTTTGTAGGCTGTTGTCAATTGTATGTAATATATTGCACTGTTATATGTCTACTGTTATACTTTTACTTACTCTTTGAAGTTATTGCTAGTTGTACTTGTAGAAGTTATTGTCAGCTGTACTTTTAAGTGCTATTATAGAATATGTACTACCTACTTTTACTACAATTTGTAACGTATTGTTGGTTGTTGTCAGTTGTATGTAATCACATGATATATATGTTTTAACTTCTATTTTTGTATGTTGTAACATCTTCTACTTTTATATATTGTAACTTACAGTTAGAAGATGTTGTATAGTTATATGTCTACTATTATGGATACATATAATTATGGATGTTGTGTATTGTACCATGATGTGCTAGTTTTAATTATTTGATTTAAATTTCAACTTGTTGTCATGTATAATCTCTATTGAAGAAGCAGTGTGCCCCACTCGTTGGAGGTGAAGGAGAGCAGAGCAGCATGTTGTGGACTACGACCCCCCACTGGCCGAAGTTCACCCTAGTATTACTGTCTTACGTGGTAGACACAGAGTAGCACATGCTGGTATGGTATGAGTTCTTTTTTTCACATGCTTTGCTTATATTATAAATTATTATATAATGTTGAGTAATGATTTTTTTTTATTTTGTGTAGGCTATAGTGCTTGAGACTGCCTCTCATTTATTGATGTTCAAGGAATGGTCAATTAATTATCTTAGATTTATGAGTATTCTGTGAGCAGCTGGACTGGATTGAGTGTCGTAGATGCAATATATTCGTCTTGATCACCACTTGCTCATAGCATTTATTGAACACTAGTTATCATAAACAAATACAATTCACTTGCTTATTGGAGAGATGATGATTACACTTAGGATGTTGATATGATTCTAGTGTTCAGATTAATGGCCCACCTATAGTTGACCAAATTTTCATTGGGAAAGGCAAGCAGTGGACTTCATGGCCAGATTATTGTAATGAGTGTTGACCTCATTTTTGGATGAGGTTAGTATCATTCATAATCTTAGATATTAGGAACCCTTTAATCTTAGATTAAGAGCTCCCTAATTAGACACTTAAGATACTATACTTAGTGGTCAGGTAAACAAACCAAAATAAAATAATAAATTAAATCAAACACTAAATTTGAAAACTAAATTGAACTCAAAATGAAAACCATAAATCATCCCGATGAACCTTTCTAGGACCTAACTTAACTCAATTGGATTGGGTGAATTTAAATCAAATTCAAACTTAATATAACTCAATAAAAATCTAAAATAAATATATTTAAATTTAAATCTAAAATAAATATATTTGAATTGAAATCTAAATTCAATTGAGCTTGGATTGAGATAATTGGGTTGATTAACTCAATTAACTCATTTAAGCTCAAAGTCACTTAAGTCCAAATAAATTAAAATTAAATTAAATTAAATAAAACTAAAATCATAGAATCAATGCATACACATAAATAAACATAAAAATAAATTCAGAAGAAGTTCAAAGTGGCCAATCAGGCCATTTGACTTAAAGTTGACCAATGTGGGGTCCACTAAGTTAGAAGGTCAACTTATCAAATTTGGTCAAATTAAAGCACTACAAGGCTCAAAAATATCACATGATTTCCTCCAAATACAAAACTAAATAAACTAAATTCAATTGAGGTTAGTATTGTCTAATTAAGCCACTTAGCTTAAGTAGCTCAAATAGACTTTAGTGAGCTGAATTTCAAATTAAATTAAAATTAGCTCAAATTAAATATTCAAAATTTTCTTAAATTCATATACAAATATAATTCAATCACCCATTGAATCTAATTCAATCAATTTGATTAGTTAACCTAAATCAACACATCTTAACCCTTTAAATCTAATTTTGGTTAAAATTGATCAAATTCAAAATATAATCCACATTAATTATAACAAATCAATCTGAAATGCTCTAAATAATTCATTAAATATTTTAAAGTTGAAACATAGCCAAATTACCCAATTAACAATTTGATCTACTTAGGCCAAATTGGGTCAAACCTAAAATTAATCCAAATTAGATGAAATAATTGACCAAAATTATTCCAAACAATTCATAAAATATGATTGAAGCATAATCTAAACATGAAATAATAAATTGAATCACATAAATCAATTTAATCAAATTTAGTTAAAGTTGGTCAAACTTGGGTTAAATTCAAAATTAATCCAAACTAAATAAAGTTAATCAATCAAAATCATCATAAATGATTATTCAAATATAATTGAAGTCTAATCCAAACCCAACATGACCAATTAGGTCATGTGAACTCAATTAGATCCACTTGGGTTAAAAATGGTCAAAATGTGCTTGAGTCAACTTAAACCCAAATTAATCTAAATTGATTAAACACAGATAATTGAATGACCAATTTGGCATAATTGAATCTCAAATTCATAACCACTAAGCCAAGTTGGGTCACTTAGCTAAACCCAAATTGATTGAGTCAACATAAGTTGTCCCAAATTCAAAATCAAGATCACAAAGTTAGTAACCTCAAAACTAGTTGATCTACCTAAAGTATGGATTTGACTTCAACTTCGGTGGATTTGATAAGAGATCAAGTGGGATGAGGGCTTAAATGTGAAGAAAGAAAATTGAAACAAGCTTCCAAAGTCTCTATTCCTCTGTATCTTTCTCCACTCTTTCACTTGAGATACCAAGAACACAATCCTTAGTTAATTAACCACCTCCCACAGCAAGTGGGAGGCACTAATTTTCTATGGCTGGCCACCTCCAATCTCCTCAAATGGAGGAGAGTCCAACCACTTATAAATCCAAGTCCCCAAGCTATTTCAAAAACTTTGACTACTTCCTACACATTCATCATCATCTAAAGAGTAAAACCAAGCCATTTCACATCATCCCCGACCCCAAATCAGCTGAAATCAAGCAAAGTCTGGTGAGAGGCTGTGAAGGTTGGTGTTCATGTCCGAAAGGGGCAACTTTCATCACGAGCTTCATGTCACCGGGGAATGCTTTCAAATCAATTTGGTCACTTCGGCGGCTTCAGTGAGGTATTTCTTTGATTTATAGCCGGCCTCTAGGTCTCCATGATTTGTGAAGTGAGATTGCTTGAAACTAGGATCAATTCTTAGAATCTCATTGATCTTTTGATTTACAGCCTAAACATGCTAAAAAACATGAAAGTTTGGTGAGAAATGTTAGAATTTGTGCACAAGGGGCGGTGATAATGCCGTCCACCCATTACTGTTTGTCGACATTCACCATCCATGAGAGTGGAAGCACAGTTGTCATCTGATCTTATTTAAATAGGATGGACAACTATGATTAAAAGGGATTGGGATGTGATTTCATCTATTAGATCATGATATTTGATCTAGACCTTCTGATCAAACCCTTATTTTCTCACCAAATTGCCACGCGAAGTTGTTGACTTTACTTTTTGAGTGAGGATTCAACTCCTCGACCATAAATCTAAAAGTATTCTAGACACTAAGAGCTCCTTAATCATATGACACTTCTAGTGGCTAAGTGAACACTTGACCTATGTCTAGAGACTTAAAAGGATTAGCCATATGATTAGGATATGCCTTAAGATCTAAGGAAATTTACCTAGTCTATAGCCTAAACAAATTAATGCCTACCCCCTAGCCCAAACCAAACTTGAAATTCCATTTATCCATATCCAATTAGATTTACAATCAAATCCAAACTCCAATTCCAATTGAATTTCAAATCAAATCAACCTTTCCAAAGCCCTATGATTCAGTACTATGGACCTAGCCAAAATTCTTTCAATCCAAACCAAACTCAGTTAATTTTCTCAAAATTGATTCAACTCTTCAATCAACCCCATACCAAGATCTACAATCAAATTCAAGCCTCCAAATCCAATTTAAATCAGATCAACTTAACCTAAGCCTATGATTTGATCTTATGGACTTAGCCAAATTTTCTTCAATCCAAATCAAATTCAATTGATTTTCTCAAATAAATTCAATCCTTCAATCATCATTCCAAATTATATCCAAATCTTATCCAAATCTATAATCAAATCAACCAAGCCAAAATTAAACCAATCAAACCTAACCTAACCCATTTGACTTCAAATATTCAAATGAGCCAAAACTCATTTGAATTCAAATCAATTGCAACCAAGGCCATGAATCAATCCCAAATCAATATCCAAACTCAATTAAACTCAATTAGCCTAATTGGTCCAGTTGACCCAAAGTGATCAATTTGATCAAATTAAATCAAACTCCAATCTAACCCAAATTGGATTGAACCAACCCCTCAAATCTTCTCCATGATAATTGTTGATCATCTTGGATGGCCTAACTACAACAAATTCAACTCAATCAAGCCAATTGACCTATTTAGGTTCACTTGACCCAAAGTGACCTAAAGGACCTATTTGAACCAAATCTCAATCCAACCTAAATTGTATTGAACCAAACGATCCAAAATCTCCAATGATAATTGTTGATCATCCTTAATTAATCAATTACAATCAATTGGGTCAAACTAAGTCAACGTAGACATTTGACCAAATCAACCCACTTGACCTACATGAGCCAAATGAACTAAATTTCATCATAAGCCAAATTATTTGAAACCAATGATTCACATCAACCTAAAATCCATCCTTGAATATGACTTGATCATCAATTGAGCCAAACCAAACCTAATTGGCCCTTTGACCCAATTTGACCTAAAGGGCCAAATTGGGAAAAATTAAAATCCAATCCAAATTGATTGCAACTAATGGCTCAAGTTCATTCCAAACTGATCATTATACATGATCAAAGTAGTTATTGAACCCAATTGACCTATTTAGTCAATTTGGCCTAAATCATTCCTAAATCCAAATTGATTCAAACTAAAGCCTACAATCATCTTCAATTGATCAATCAAACATGAACCAATGCCTAACCTAAGTCAATTTGGTCAAATCAGTCAACTTGACCCATTTGACCCATTTGAACCTGAATGGGTCAAATTCAAATCTAAGCCAAACCAACTCAAACCAATTACACCAAAAATACTTTAAATCATCATTTGAACTTGACCAAAGCCTTAGTTTGACCCAATTTGACCAATTGGTCAACTTGACCCAGCCTAGCCTAATTTGACCTACATGGGTCAAATTAAGCCAAACCTATTCAAACCAAGGCCAAACCAATTGAAACTTAGCATGACCCATCCTTGGCTAACTTTGGGTCATCTATAAGCAAACCCAACTTATGATCGACCCGAACTGATCCAAACCCAATGGGTCAAGCTTGCCAAATGAGACAAATACCCCATTTGATTGGTCAAGTCTACTTCCCCTCCACATGGCTACCTCCTAGACCTCCACCTAAGCAAGAGGGACACTGGCTCACCTAACCCAAAGGTGGTTGGGTTAGCCATGAACCAAGTGGAGGTGAGTTCACCCCTCTTTTCCCATTGGCACACTTGGCAACCCAAGGACACCCACTCTCATCCCACGACAGCCACCTTCCCTCATTCATCCAACCAAACTAAGCCACCTCAACCACCTCTTGCCACCCACGACCACCTGTGGTGGTCAGACGGACACTAGAAGCCAAGGGAATCAAGGTCATCCAATCCAAGGGAGGAGGGAGTATACCCCCCTCATTTCGATCTAAATTGATGATACACAGCCTTAGTGAGCTCCCTTAGGTCATTTCAAAGCTGCAAGAGAGTTTCTTGAGATCCCTAAACCATCCCATCATCAGAAAAACATCAAATTGAGCTCACCCGAGATAGGACAACCTCCATCTCCATTTAACTCCACCAAAACTCAACCCCATTCAAATTAACTCTTCCAACATGTTTACTAAACTCTGACGAGTCAAAACGAATCCTCCCCCGAGCGATTTGAGCATCGAAAGTACCTCCCAGACTAACTCTGGCGAGCATTGTGGCTGTGTTTGGTCCACGGAGCAAACGACAGGAAGGCATCGCACCATCTTCTCAACAGGGCTTCTTCTCGTCAAGGAGAAGCTAGCTCGGTCAGTTCGCTGTCGATCCTGAGCTCCGACGAGGTACTATTCCATTAAACTGAGATTTCTTATTTTTTAGGCCCTTTTGAAGGAAATATGAATGTCATGCAAATCCAACTATAGGATCCTTATAGATCAGTTCTCTGAAGGTGTGGGATCAATCCCGAGTCAATCTAAGCTCCGGTGAGCTCAAATTAGGTAGAGGAAGGTGGACGGTGTTTATCTTCCATCGTGCAGGAGACGATAAATCATTCACCATCTATTCCACATGATTGGAATAGACGGTCATGATCTACCGATTAGATTTAATCAAATTTATCCCTTAGGAATCGCGTATTAATCTTCACTGTCCGATCTTAGATCATATAAAGGGGACAAAAGTGCATCCGCCGCCACCGCCATGACAGCACTGAGTTTGATAATTTTTAATAACCAATCCCGCGGTGCCATGTGAAAAAGCATGCCACGTCATCAATCTGCATGGCAGAGACATGATTAGGCTTAAATAAGGGTTAAGTACTCATTTTAATGGCTAAAACTTTAAAAAATCATAACTAATTATAAAAAAATCTAAAAATGAAAATAAATACTCATTTTAAAAGTAATTAGAGGAGATTTAATTAAAAATATTTCTATTTGATTTTGAATAGTAATTAAGGCTTAATTAGGGATTGAAAGTCCACTTAATTAGCTTAATTAAGCCTTAATTACTTGGGCAATTGATTTCAAACTTTGTGTGTTCATTCAATAGGATGACTTATGACTCTCATGATTTTCTTAGAATTTATTACCTGGGTAATTAGGTAAATTGATGTTTCAAACCTTAATTATCCTTTTTAATTAATTTAATGATTAATTAATGATTTAAGTAGTAAAAAGTAATTAACTTAAGCTTACTAATCATTGATTAATAGTGAATAGATGAAAGAGTGGGATTAGGACCTCTTTCCTAATCTCTTTCTTAAATCCACTTTACTTTAAGAGAGTTAATTAATATGGAAATTAATTAAGTGCTTAATTAATCAATTAATGGTTATATTAGATCAAATTAAAATGCAAATCACATCAGATAATTAACAATGAGATTAAGAGTTCCTTTTTATGTGTTTAATAGCTTAAAGACTCTTTAAGGAAATTATGATTAACCCATAAGTATGAGAAAGTTATAAAAGTACTTAATTAGATTCGTTAACTTAATTAATATTTAATTATGAGCCAATTGCATTAGGTCCTTTAGAAGCATTTCTACCTTACTTTTCTCACATGTTTATATCATTTGTGACTCGTGATTAAATGATTAATGAAATTAAAGAAGCATAGGAAAGGGTAATTAAATGATTTGCTTAATTATTTAACGCAATCAATTCATAAAATCACCTTAATTATCTTTCTTTAAACCAATTAAGATCACCTACTTGGGCATGGAATTAAAATAATAAATAATTTCTCTCCTCTTAAATCAACTCAAATTCAAAACCAAATTAATAAGAAGCTTTAGTTTTCCTTAAATAATTTTATTTAACATAATTATCCTTAGGAATTAATTTAGTTGAATGAATCACATATTTATGTTTGATTATTCCTTTCCAATTACTTTAAATGTTTCATGTCATGTGGTTTCATGCATTTATCCTTTCAAATTCAAATCAATTAAATAGAAATTTATTTATGTAAGCTCGCATGTGCTGATTTAACTTAATTATATGTGTAGCTATTATCACTAATAAATTCAAATCTATTTTTCAAAGTTTATAAATTGATAATACTATGTATAGTGATGATAGTTATGAATACACATAGGACTTGTTTAAGCATATAACTTAAGTATGTGAAGTAAAGCTCTCTTTCCTTTAGTCATATATAGATTCACATAAGTTTGAAAGGTAATGGATATATAATTTGGACATCCCAGGAATATGAGGCTTTAAGTAGCCCCAATGAGGTTATTTGATTACCTCACTTTCCTAATTTAACAATGGCATGTACCCATTTAATTTCATTTCTATGTATTTTGGTATTAGAATTTGGATAAAGATTGAATTCACATATATATAAGTAATTCAATTAAACAAAATACAATCCTTGCATAATTTTCATTCTTACAATTATATATACATTCATATGTATGTAAGAATATCAAGTATATAGTCTGGACATCCCAGGAATATGAGGCTTTAAGTAGTTCTAAGGAGTTCATTTGATTACTTCACCTCCCCAGTTTAACAACAGCACGTGCTTGCTTAAAACTTTTATACATATGTATGTGTATTTGATTAAAGGATGAAAATCTCCTTTTCTATTAAAAATATATGCATCCATGATCATCTAAGTCATTAAAATACATTGCATGTAAATTATTGTTCTCTTTCTTATGATTTATATATAGATTTACATGAGCTTGAACAATAATGAGTATATAGTCTGAATGCCCCATGAATACAAGGCTTTAAGTAGACCCAAGGAGTTCATTTGACTACCTCACTTAGTTTAATAATGGCACATACTCATTTAATTTGATTCCTATGTATATTTGTATTAGAATTTGGATAGAGATTTAATTTACATGTATAAATAATTCAATCAAGTAAAATACAACTTTCAAACATAGGCATCCATCGTCATTTAAGTGTGTCAAAATATATTACATATAATGATGAACTAAGGATTGAATCATATGCATGTTATAAGTAATGGAAAGGAATAGTTCAACATGTGCTATGTGATAATAATTCAATCATATTAGTTTTAAGATACCTTTCATATTGAATAGAGTTATTTAAGGTTCACCTAAACTTAGGATTAATAAAAATATTTAATAAGCCATTCACTAAAGAGAACTAAGTCATTAAAATGTGCTTTAGAAAGTGGCTTAAATTAGGGATGAAGGAGGGTAATCTTCTTTTCTCTCTTTATAATACTTAGATGCTAAGTGTAAATTAAATGAAACCAAAAAAACATAAATTAAAATTCACAAATCAACTAAATAACTTGAAGTGGAATCAACCTCTATGGTTAAATTAAATTCTTGCACACTTGAAAAATCATAATTATAATGTTTAGTTAAGACATACTACATAAAGCCTTAGCACACACATTAGAATTAAACCATCACTTCTAGTCCTAAATTAGGACGGTGTATGTGTGATGTATGTTGTGTTTTGTGATGTAATATTTTAGACTGGATGTTAGGGTGTATGTTTCATAGATGGGATATTAGGCCGCTCTTAGCGTAATCATGTCTTTTGCAGTGGATTATGCTTAAAGGGTTTCATAAAAATATATAATTGCTTTGATTATAGGTTGCTTAAACCCCTAAGCATAATCCAAGTTAGGACAAGTGGGCCTGGTTACCTATGTCCAAGGCACTAAGTTCAAATTATAAATATAACTGCTTGGGATTATATATATGTTTAGCTAATCACTATTTTGCAGGCATAGTTATATTTACTTTTCCTATATAAATGTAATTTTTATAATAGGAATTAGGATTAGTGTTATGGGGGATTAGAATGAGAAGTGGCTAGAAGGCTTAGTCTTGGGGTGTCCTGTGAGACATACAATCATACAGGGCACCCCAAGATAGGGGAATGCTTGACCTGTGAGGGCATCCCTTGTGATGGAGAACACCCTCTTATCGTTGATTAGCCAACAATCCATTTCATCAAGCATTTAGGCAATAAAAATCCTAAGCCCTTGTTCAAAATATTGTGTCAAAATGAAATAAAATTTAAAAAGATGTTGCATTTTTAGACTAAGTCATATGCTTATACCACTCATGCTCTAGTTTCTTAGGGAGTCAGTTTAGGACTTTAGTCTCTTTCAATTACATAACAAGCCTAACTATCTTACAATTTCAAAAGACCAGACCACATGAATTTAAAATGTATGAGGTTTTAACTGGCATCTACCCCAGGCATTTGTAAGTCTAGAAGTCGGACAGGTTTATTCTCTCTTGTAAAAGTAAACCCTTATGTCCCCTTTCCACTTAATTTAGGTCATGCTTTAACTTGTGTTAAAGCTCACTAGATTTAGGATCTGAGGCTAATGTTTCTCTTGGGCTACAAGAATAAATCCTCATCTCTTAGGCATTTTTACAATCTTGTGTTGATGAATTATAAGACTTAGTAGTCGAATAAAATTTCAACTCTAACAAATAAGCCTCCTCACTGTCAAACATATAAAGCCTCACCATATGATAGATTGGCATGCTAACTAGGCTTCCTAGTGTCATGTACATTTCCTACTTATCTTCTTTTAGATTCCAAAATATGTCTTTCCACTTGTTCTATCCCACTTGATTTTTTGAATATAACCAATCATTTGATAATCTTAACCTTGAAATCATTGAAGATAATACTTACCTACTTTAATCGAGAGTATTCTTAGAAAATCTTATTTTGTAGGATGTAATTAACTATGGAGACTTACCTCCATAGGAAACTTAAGAACCTAGCTTAATATAAACCATGCTTTACTTTTTCATGTAAAGTATTGGAAACTTCTATGGTATATGCAAAGACCCATCATGCCTTAGGAGTCTTTATTATGTGATTAGGTTCATTGCATGGTGACATTTTTATCTTTCGAGATAGTGCATCATACCTTAATATTGTACCTGATCACTTCAATAAGTATCCCATACGATCTACGTGGTGTCCACCCCACATCCAAAAATAAAAATCACAGGAGTCCAAATGACATAATTGAGCTTCGACATGCAAAAGGCAAAGCCCAATTAGAGCCATGCGGTACTGATTGGGTTAAATAGAAAATTCTAGGTTTTTCTAGATTTAAAAATTATATAAAATCATCTAAAACTTCAAAATATCATAAAAATTAAAATACTTATCAAAAAATTATAAATAAGAGCTCGTTGGATTCATCTTTTTGAGAGATACCTAATAAACTCAAAATCTCAAATTTTCATTAAGTATTTTCAGCTCAATTTAAATTTTAGTGAAAACTAAATTTTATTAATTAGTCCTAAAATGTTAAATAGATTGACTTGAAACTTTTAGAAAATAAAATTGAGGATAAAATACCTACCATAAAAATTTCAAGATAAAATACAACTAGATTGAAAGATATTAGATTTTGAATCTTAGACAGCCTATTCAAGTAAAATAAATTATAAATTTTATGAAAAGTATGAAAACTTATTAAAACGGCTTAAAACACTTTAATCAACATCAGAATTTTTAAAAAATATTATTGGTACTCTTTTGATCTCGATAGACCTACAAATAGCTTAATTAGGATTTAAGAAATAATTAAAACCAACATTGATTAAATTTATCAAAGCTAAATCTCAATAAATATCAATCCAAACTCATAGGTAGATTAATATTCAAACTCCCATTAACAAAACTCAAAGTTGAATCAAACAAGCTTAAACTTAATTAAATTAATTTAAAATTTCAATCATTAATTGGGCCTTAATTGAACTAGTTACATCAAATCAAGTCTATTTCACATAGAGCTAATTAAGTAATTCAAATCACCTTAAATTCTATAAATCAAGTTAAATCCAAAGATAACCAATGTGCAAATAATTAAACTAATTAAAATTGATAATCAAATATATGTCCATTGATTAGAGGAATTGTTTGATTAATTTTAATTTTAACACTCAGCTAAGATAAATCGAAATAGTTTTAAAGATAAAATCAAAATCTATCATTTAGCTAGACTAATTAAGCTAAAGCTCAATTAATTATTAATTAAATCTTCATTGAATGAGTTATTAAATTGACTTAATTAATTTGATCAGATATTAATTAACTTTTAATTTAGATAGCTAGTAATTAGGTTAACAATCATTTAATTAAGTTCAGTTCGATTGACCAAATCAAACCTCTCAATTAAGATCTTAATCAAACAAATTATTTAATAAGCTAATGTTTAATTAATCTTTAACTTAATGCTAATTAAATGAATTACTCATATATAATTAATCAAAATTCATAATTAGGTTCTTAATTAGATAAGCCAAATTAATTAGATAATTTAAATGTGATCATTAATCAAACTCTTAGCTGAATAGGTCATTTAATAAGGCTAAAGTTTAAATAATTACTATCCAATGAAAATTGAATTGATTATTACATCAAATTGAAAAATAATTAACTTATCAACTCCTAATTAAGATCCATTTAGTCAATTTTGATAATAAAATTCCAAAATAATTTAATCAATCATTTAATTAAACTAACTTAAATTAAATAAGTCATATCAAAATCAATCCCTAAATCTAAATCAAACACTTAATTAAATTTACTAGCAAGTTTAATTAAAATAATCTAAGTTAATTAAATCATTTATTTAATCAAATCTTTTAGTCAAGTTAATCACATTGAACCTAAACAATCCTTAATTTAATTAAATTAAACAAACATCCAAGTCAAATATTATATTAACGAATTAATTTTGTTAAGATAACTCAAGATAATTATTAATCAAATCAAGAAAATCATAAATATTCAATTAACTATTAGTCATATTTTGATTAAGTTAATCATGATAGAATTAAGAAATCTAATTAAATTAATCAGCTAAACCAAATCTTGAATAAATAAATAAGATAACTAAGCCAACTATAAATCATTCAATCAATTTAGATAATTATATTTATCAAATTAACCTAATCAAACCTTATTTAAACATTGAATCTCGATCATATCAACTATTTAAATTCAATAAAAAAAAACTAAATTGAATCTTGATTAATCAACAACCAACGTTTTATTAAATGATTGAATTGATAATTAAACTTATTTTTATTTATGTCAAATTGAACTTCAAGTAAATAAATTATTCATTTAATTGAATTAATCAAGACATTTCTTTAATCAAACTATCAATCAAACCAACCAATTGAAATTCAAAGTAATACACACCAAACAAACCAAACATAACTATCCATTTCATCATTCAAATCGAATTAATTAAATCAACCTAAACCATGTAAGCAATACATACAAAATTAATCTTCAAATAGATCATTGAGTAAATTATTCAAATTAACCTAATCAAACCTTATTTAAACATTGAATCTCGATCATAGCAACCATTTAAATTCAATAAAAAATAAACTAAATTGACTCTTGATTAATCAACAACCAACGTTTTATTAAATGATTGAATTGATAATTAAACTTATTTTTATTTATGTCAAATTGAACTTCAAGTAAATAAATTATTCATTTAATTGAATTAATCAAGACATTTCTTTAATCAAACTATCAATCAAACCAACCAATTGAAATTCAAAGTAATACACACCAAACAAACCAAACATAACTATCCATTTCATCATTCAAATCGAATTAATTAAATCAACCTAAACCATGTAAGCAATACATACAAAATTAATCTTCAAAATAGATCATTGAGTAAATTATTCAACCCCCTTCAACTCAATTAATTTGATTTTATGAGGTTTGATTTATCATTAAGAAAATTGAAGTAATCGAACACTAACTTAATTAAGACACTTAAAACACACTTAAACTAAACATAAGTATTCAATTGGGCATTCAAATTAAATCAATTGAATCAAACTAAATCATAAATTGAACATAATCAAATTCAACTAAAATAAATTATTGAAACAAAATAAACTAAAATAATAAATAAATTATAAATCCATACTTAATAGAATTTAATTATATAACAAAATCTCAAAAAATATATAGATATAGTATCCTTTTAAAGATCTAAAAAATAGGTGAATGAAAATATTAAATCAAGATAAAGATTTGTCAAATAAAATAATAATGAAATTAGTTCAAACAATTTAAACCACACAAGTAACTAAAATAAAAGAAGAGAGTATTGAATTGATTAGATATTAATAAAAGATGAGACTATGTATATGAATTAAAGTAGAATGGGTTTAATGGAATTAAAATATCGCTACAACTTAGTGTGAAATGAAACTTAACAAAATCAAATCATAAGTTAGTTAATTATGTAAATATATATATATAAAGAATTTGATAAACCCCTAAACTAAAAACCCAAGTAAATGAATCGAATAAAATGAATAATTGAATTATGGATGAAATAAAGTAATTTATTAAGTCATTCATGATATAAGCATTTAAACAACTTAGAAACTTGGAATGGCATAACTTAGGTTTAACACTTTAAGTATTTCATCTCTTTAATTTCCTTATGTTGAGGTCAATATCCAAATATAAATAAATAAATAAAACCTTACCGTAAATGGCTTAATTGAGTAAATCACCTAATCTAAACATAAACACCTCTTTAATCATAGTAAATTAAATTTATTAAAAATTTAATCAATCTTTGGTCAACACTAAACAATTACTAACTCAATCTTAATTAAGCCAATTATTTAATCAAACAATAATGACTAACTTAATCATCAACTAAGTTTGGGCTATGTTAATTCCTTAAGGAAATAAATGATCATTTAATTATGGTCAATTTAATTGATCGTTAAATAAATTATGCTCTTTAATAAAACTTTTAATCAAATTAATCATTTAATATAAGGTTAGTTAATCATCAATCTTATGTTAATTAAGTTAATCATCTAAATTAACTGACCTTATGAAAACTTAAATGATCTTTAAACAAACTAAAACAATCAAACATTGGTTTAGCTTGATCAAGTCATGACAAGTCAAATAAAATAAACCTTAATTATATCAATCAATCAAATTAAACATAAATATTCAAATAGTTATTCAACAAATTAAACTCAAGGTAGATTAAACTCAAGTAAGATTAAATTAAGAAATCAAATTAAATCATAACTAGTTTAATCGCACATAATCAAATTCAAACATATTAAATAAGTATATTATAAAATCCAACAACAACAACAACAACAACAACAAGCCTTTACATGAATCCTTCTTCTCCATTGTGTCCTATTATGTGTCAAATCTCATTTAATTCAAGTATACTAAGGTCATTTTTTATACATCTTAACCATGTCTTTTTAGGTCTACCTCTACCTTTCTTAACATAAGGCAAATCTAATGCATCTAATATTCTAACCGGGTCATTGGACGGTCGACACTTTATGTGGCCAAACCATCTAAGGCGGCTCTCTCTAATCTTATCTGCCACTGGAGCTGCTCCAAGTTTTTCCCGAGCATACTCATTTCATACTTTATCTCTAAGAGTAAAGCCACTCATCCACCTCAGCATCCTCATCTCTGCAACACTTAACTTAATCTCATGCTTCACTTTTATTGGCCAACATTCTGCACCATAAATCCTTGCAAGTAGTACCACCATCTTATAAAATTTTTCTTTAAGTTTAAGCTGCACTTTTCTATCACACAACAGATGCATTCCTCTACTTCAACCATCCAACTTGAATTCTACTAATAACATCTCCATCTATTTCACCATCATTTTTAACAATAAAATCTGAACCATAGTATATTATAAAATCTGAACCAAATAAATCTCATTCAATCATAGGAATTATATAACAAATCCCAAAATTATTAAATATACCTTTAAATAACCTAAAATAGATGAATCAAGATATCAAATCAATTGGATTTAAATCAAAACCAGAAATAAAATAATACATAAACAAAAATCGAACATAAACTTGAACCTAATTAAATTAGTGAAATTCAATTAAGTATCAACTAAATACTAAATTAAACTTAACCTAGTAAACCTAAATCATCAAATCATTAACTACATCATTAATCTAAATAAACATGAAATTAAAGTAAAAAAGCTTCAACAATCAAGTAACATAAATCAAATCAAACTCTAATTAACTTGATAAAAAGACTACGATCAACCCATCATTAAACCTTAATTAGGCCAATCAAATAAATTAAATTCATCAAATCAATTAAGTAAAGATTAAATTAAATCAAATTAAAATGATCAACATACAAATTAAATATACTTTAAATAAACTAAACATAATTGATGAAATCAAATCAAATCATAATTGATTCAATTATGCAATCAAAATAAAATTCATTTAGAAAAACTTAATCCAAATAAACTAAGTTAATCAAATGCTTAACCAAGTGACATCTAAGTTACAATGAATCAATCTAGATAAAGTAATCACTAATCAAGCTTCTACTAACTAATCAAATTAGATATGAGCATTCAATCATATTCAACTAAACCATTAATCAAAGCAAACACTTAATTTGGTTAATCAAAATGATAAAGAGTTATAACTAAACTTTAATTCAATTAATCATCTAAACCAAAATTTAAACAAACAAAAAAAGTAAACAAGCCAATCTTAAACTATCCAATCTACTTAGTTAACTATATGAAGCAAACCAATCTAATTAAATCTTAATTAAGCATTGAACCTCAACCATATGAAATCACTTAAATTCGATAAATAACAAAACTAAATTGTGCCCTAATAAATCATCAAACTTTAAAGCAAATAGATCACAAATCTAATCAAATCAATTTAATATATAATCAAATTAGGTTCAATTCAATCTATTTGTATTAAATGAACTAATTAATCATTAAACACACAAGTTTAATAATCAAATTAAAAATGAACTATCATTCAAAGATATTAACCAAATAAAATGAAACTCTAAATGCGAACAATCAAATTTAATTGAACTCAAAATAAATATTTAATTCACTTAACCTAAGCAAATAAAACAATCCTCAAACTAAACCAACCATATAAATCAAATCACCAAATCCAATAAACCAAATGATCAAACTCCTAATTAGAATCTAAATAACAAAGTTGCTTTGAACCTTAATCAAATAAGAAGTTAATTAAATTAAAATAGTTTAACTAAATCAGATCAAACATAAATGAAAAGATGAAATCATTAAATTTAAATACCATTGAAATAATCTAATCAATATTAATTATATAAATTAAAGTCTTAAATTGAACTCCAAGAGAAAAGAATTATATATTAATTCAAAGAATATTGAAATTATCAAAATTAAACCAAACATTTAATCCAAAATTAATCAATCAAAATATATGAAGTTAAACAAACTCAAACTTTGAAATCCAAATCAAATCAAATGAAATCATTCAAATAAATTCAAATGGGCTAATTAAGATTCTTAGGTTCTTAATTTGATCCTTAAAATAAATTTTCACCTCATGGTAAAAATTTTATTAAATTAGGATCAGGATGTTGAATAGATTTGGTTCTATTCACAACTGAACTTATTCTATTCATCGTTCTTTAAAATCTAAACTCAACTTCAAAACAAAAATAAATCTAAAATTAGAATAAAATTCAAAATAAATTAAATTATTTAAATCAAAACCATCCAATGGTAAAAGTAAATAAATTTTAAATTCAAATCAAATTTAATATAAAATAAAGGCTAAAATAGACTTGCCACATAAGCCTTTTTTCACATACTAGAATACTAAGTCACTGACCCTAGAATTAAGTTATGCCAATGTGTTGATGTGATGTGATAATTTTCTTATTTTATGATGCACTATTTTAGACTTGATGGCTAAGATTGTTTGCTCGTTAGTCTGAATTTTAGGGCGTTCTTTTTAGGCTATAAATATTTTTTGCAGGGGGTTGTCCTTAAAGGGACTGTTGTAATAAATATAAAATAATTGATATTTGTTTGCAGATGCTACTTGAGTCCCTATGATTAGCCTAATATGATAGGTGGGCTTAGCAATCATTGGTGTTAAGACCATATGTTTGAAATATAAATTGTTGATGTGTTGTGTATTTTTTCTAACATCTATTTTGTGGGTTTAAAATTTTATTTTGTAATTTTAAAAATTATAATTTGATCCTAGAATTAGGTTAGGATCTATGAGATTTAGGGTTAGCAATAGCTGATTGTACTCATCTGGTGGTTTCAGTGGAGCCTAAAGAGGTCCCTGAAGAAGGTGATGATCTTAAAGTTGATAAAGACCCTATAGATCAAAGTTTTAGTTCTAGGTTGGGTTGTATAAGGGTAGAGCTCAGCTATCAACTTTTTATTTTTTGGGGTGTATAGCCATACCAGGCCGCACCAGCCTATTTTATTTAATTAGGCTTGATTTATTTTGGGGTGTGCAATAGAACTGCATATTTTCTAAAGATTTATTGCAGTGATTGTTGTGTTTTGCGATAAAATCTTGATGCATTAGGATCTTAGGAAAACTAAAATTTTTATCCCAATTAATAATTTTAATTAAATTTTAATCAACTTATAACCTTACTTTAAAGTCTATGATCTTAATTAAGAAATAAAAGGTTTAGTAACCCCTTAGATGAATGGTTGTATGTTTCAATAGAATGCATACATATTATTTAACTCTTGTAAATAGGGGGTCTTCATTCTTGCACGATAAGGGATTGGCTTGACCTGTGAGAGCAGTTCCTTGTAGCAGAGAACACGTCTTCTCTTTGATTTGGCCCATCATCAAATTTCATCATGCATTTAGGCATAAATCCTCCCAAGCTTGAGTTCAAAAATTGATGAGCCAAAATAAAATAAAAATTTGTAACTTTTATAACATTAGCCTAAGTCATGGAATGCATACCACACATGATTTAGTTTCTTAAAGAGTGAGTTTAGGCACTTCGCTTTCTTTCTTAAACCCAGCCATCTTGCAGTTGCATAAGACTGGCCTACATGATTTCAAATCACTTAGGTGGTGTTAGCTAGCAACCCTTTCCAGGCAAATAAGTCCAGAAGAGTTGGGATAAGTTTATTTTTTCAAATGAGAAAAAAAACTAAAATTAGACTAGGTCAAGTTTTTGACTTATGCTAGAAGAATTTTTATATTTAAGTCTTGAAGCATCCTATTGGAATAAGTCTTCAACTCTTAGGTATTTCAACAGTCTTGTGTTGTTAGAATCTAAGCCCTAGATTTCTAATAAAATACAAATTCAAAATTTTAATAATCTCAATCTTAAAAATGTAAAGCCCAATAAAAGGATAGTTGAAATGCTTATTAAGTTTCTCAGTATCCAAAAGCATTTCCTACTCAATCCCATTTGGCTTCCGAAAAGAACTCTCCCCCTTAAGTGTTCCCACTTGAATTTCTAAATTAACCATCTTTTTAATACACACTTTGAAATCCATAGAGGTGAAAGTCAATTTCTTTAATCTAGAGTATTCTTAAGAGGAATTATTTTCCTTCTAAGATGTAATTAACAATAGGAGCTTGCCCTTAGAGGGAATTGCAAACCCTATAATAAAATAAACTGTGTTTTACCTCTTCATGTAGTTTAGTGGAAGAATCTCTAATATATTAAAAATCCATCGGCCTTATGAGTCCTTATTGAGTATATAAATCTATTATAGAATAATATGTTTATCTTTTGTGATAATATATTTATCCCTTAATGGCATATTTGATACCCCCATGATCTGCATGGTGTTCCAAATAAAATTTCCATAATGAGCTAATAGGAGCATATCCGGAGGCACATGTCATGTACCACGATTTGGTCCAGCCACATGTCACATCAAAATTTTGTATGGGATAGGCTCACGCACAGACATGTTTGCCTCTGTGTTGGTTACATTGGACATATTATAGAGATTTCTATTTAGATCTCACTGAGGTTGAGTTTTCTATACATGTTAGAGTGTACATGCTATTTGTTATTAGTTATTTTCTTATGTCAGACACATCAGGGTCAGATATTCACTTGTAGTATCTACCACTGCTAGATGATATTGCTACATTTAAGAAGTTTTCATTGGGGTCTTCTATGCTTGCTCATTATATAGGGAGCTACATGAGATGATGAAGCCAAAGTGTACGAATATGGCTAGATGCCTACACTTATTGTAGGTATGAGCATAGGAGCATAGTCATGTGAGTAGGCCTACATTACATATATCATACCCTACGAATATAGATCGATTAAGTATAGGGTGTAGATGGAATGAAAGATTTATATGAGAGATGACACCAACCTACATCAAAAATTTGTAGAGACGAACTTGATGGGCTGCTATAAAGTCAGATATGTTGTATTGTAAATTTGTTGGTTGAATTCATTATAAGATGTCGATAGTATACTTAATATTTTTTTTTCAAAATACATAGGTGATCTAGGAGCCATATGTACATTAAATTCGTGTACGAGTCATGGATATATGCTTAGATGGTAAGGAGATATAGCTTGCTAGAGTACCACTAATTAGATGAAAATGAGTTGAGTGGTACTTCCTGATCGTATTCTCAAATAGTTCAACCTTCCACCGAAGATTGTTGTAGCACTAGTTGATCTCTCCTTCAAGCGAGTGGATGGTTGAGGGAAAGCAGATGTTGATTAGATCGATTACCACTAGATGTACATTACACAGTGGGAAAGCTAACATGATTCTGTTGTGGTAGTAGATGCCTCCCAATAGGATGTTAAGCTAGTGATCAACCGATACATGAGGTGTTATCGGTCATAGGCTTTACTTTACATATTGATGGCACTAACAGTTCCTCCAAATACTTATTACCCTCAAGCACCTTGAGAGCTTAATGGTAAGTCTGGATTAACTTAAAAGTTATTATTTTGTATAATTAAATGGTACTAAATAACTTTATTTCAGCACAGTGCGAGCATATATTGAATACTTAAGACATATTCTAGCCTTATTTTGGAAGAGACAATGATACATAATTTCAACAATCTATCAACAAGTACAAGGAGTTGTGTAGGGAGCTGCGACTCAATTTGCACATTTTTGATACTATGTACAAGGGCATTAACGTTCCAAGAACCTCATCGTCAAGATAGCCAGATGCTTCAAAGATGGATGTCAGTCTATCTTCTATGCTAATGGTTGGTCCCTCTAGATATATGTTCACAAAGTCAGTGTAGTATTCATATCAAGATGCCATGTGAACTCAATTCCATTCATGGCATGTGCTAGTCCCTACCATATATGGTCCTCTGTCATTCCATATGACACCCCTTATGGAGTGTATCATGATTTCTCCCTCCCTACATAGGCTTCACCTGAGATATCTAGCATTACACATCTGGGTTAACCACAACAGCCTGCCGAGCAGCTTGAGAAGGAGGAGCAGCATCAAGAACATCATCTACAAGACCAACTGCAACAACCACCAGTCCATTACACTCCCATGAGTGATGCAATTTAGCCATGCAGACCTCGTCGATGATAGTCATCTCTATTATTATGTTTTGAAGATAGTTGACACATTTTAGTTATAGTATTAGTTTGTATTAAGCTTATTGACTTTGATTCACTTATGTATTTGTATTATTTGTTTTTATTTCCTTCATTGTTAGTTATTAGATATTTAGTGAGGTGTAGTTAAATTTTATCACTTAAGTATTCTCTATTTTTTATTAATTCTTGCATTATTTCCTCCTTTTGATATTTCAAAGTTGATATCATGTTGTTTAGCCACATAGATAAAAAATTAAGCATTGGTTCTTGTAAAAACTATGGTTGATCGAGCGAGCATCGTCAAAACTTATCAACAAGAAAGTTGTGAAAAATTTTATAAGCTTTCCAATGATACCAAACTTGCTCAATTCTGCCATCGAATGAGTCTGATATGGGCAAAAGTGTAGGGTTGTGTATGTGTTTTCTGTTTCACACCTTAGAATGTCGAGGGTACGTAAAAACGGCTGCTTATCAAGTGAGATTCGTCAAAGGATGTCAACATGAAAGTCATAGATAATTGTGTTATCCTTCTAAAAATATCAAACTCACTCAATTCCAACACTGGATGAGTCCAATATGGCCAAAAATGTGGAGCTTTGTATATATTTTCTGTTTCGCAGCTTAAAATGCCGAGCATATGCAAAAATTTTTGACTTATCAAGTGAAATTCATTGAAAGTTGTCAACACTACAGTCATAAAAATTCTGTTAGCTTTTCAAAAATACTAAGCTTGCTTAATTCCGACACTAGATGAGCCCGATAGGAGCAAAAATGTCGGGCTAGGACAAATATTTTTTGTTTCACATCGTAGAATGCAGAGCTTATGCAAAAACTCCAGCTTATCAAGCGAGATTTTTCAAAGATTGTCAACATAAAGTCATAGATAACTTTACTAGATTTTTAATGATATTAAGTTCTCTTAAGCCAGACATTGAATGAGTCTGGTATGGGCAACAATGTGGGGCTATGTATATAGTTTATGTTTCACACCATGAAATGCCGAGCATATGCAAAAAATGTAGCTTACCGAGTGAGATTCGTCGAAGGTTGTTAACAAAAAAGTCATAGATAGTATCATTAGCTTTTCAAAGATACAAAGCTTGCTCAATTTCGACACTGGATGAGTTTGATACGGCCAAAAATGTGGGGTTGTATATATATTTTCTGTTTCGCACCATAAAATGTCGAGCATATGCAAAAACTAGGGTTTATCAAGTGAGATTCATCGAATGTTGCCAACATGAAAGTCATTGAAAATTTTGTTAGCTTTATAATGATATCAAGCTCTCTAAATTCTGACACTGAATGAGCCCGATATAAGTAAAAAAGTGGGGCTAGGACAAAAATTTTTTTAAAAAATAGGACCCATAGACAACGGGCGACCAGTGCTGACGTGGGATGAATTTATTCTTTACATAATTTTCATCAATGTAGCTTTCTAGTTCTATCAAATTAATGTTAGAACCTACGTGATCAACAACCTCACCTCCTTTCTGCATTACCAAATTGAGCAATAAAAGCAAAAAAAGAAAAAAAAGCAAAACAATTAATATAAGGTAAAAACAAATATTTTCTCACTTACATCTTCGATAGGGTTGTCAAAGAAGTTTGTTGTTCATGTACAACTCATGTTTGACTCGTTCGTTAAGCAAATAAGCTGATCACAAACAAATATTTCAAACTTGATTTATAAATAAGTCGAACATGAACAAACTTTTATTAGATTGTGTTCAACTCGATTTAGCACGAAATAAAAAATTAGATATATATATATATATATATATATATATATATATATATATATATATATATATATATATATATATATATATATATATATATATATATATATATATATATATATATATATATATATATATATATATAATATCATAAAAGCATGGCTTAGCGGTTGTAACTTTTTCCATAAAAAAAGATTGGCCCAAGTTTAAATCCTCTCACTTATAGTTTTTTTGGATTATTATTTTATGAGCATATACGAGCCATTTAGATCAATTCGAGACTAACATGAATACTAAAATTTTGAGTCATTTGTTCAGCTCGTTTACACCCAATTCAGTGCCCTTTGACGCTCTCAGGAGTTGGGTGCGATAACACAATGACGGGTTTTAGAGATTAAATAAAAAAAGTATCATATTTGATATTATTTTTATATTTTTAATGTTATATACATGAAAGTAGAAAGATTTGAATTTGATTAGAGCCAATTTATCCTTTTAGGTCAATTTGGGCTAAGTAAGTCAATTGGGTTTAATTGGTCAAATTAGGTTCAATTGGCCAAATTGGGTTCAATAATGGCTTTGGTCAAGTTCATCAATCAATTTGGAATGAACTTGAACCATTGGTTGCAATCAATTTGGGTTAGATCTTGATTTGACCCAATTTGATCTTTTAGGTCAAATTAGATCTACTTGGGTCAAAGGGTCAATTAGGTTAGGTTTGGCTCAATTAATGATCAAGCCATGTTCAATCATTGATCATAGGTTGGTATGAATCATTGGTTTCAATTAATTTAGCTAGTTTGATTTATGTAGATTAAGTGGGTTAACTTGGTTAAATGGCCAAGTTGACTTGGTTTGACCCAATTGGTGACAAGTGATCAATCAAGGAAGATTGATGATCATCATAGGAGGCTTTGGTAGGTTTGGTTCAACCCAATTTATGCAGGATTGAAATTTGGCTCAAGTAGGTCAAATTAGTCACTTTGGGTCAAGTGGGCCAATTAGATTTAGTTGAATCGATTTTGGGTTAAGTTAGTTTAGTTGGGTTTATATATGGATTTAATATTGATCTTAGCTTTGATTACAATTGATCTTAGTTTGAATGGATTTTGGTTCATTTGAATATTTCAAGTCAAATGGGTTAGACTAGGTTTGATTGAATTGATTTTGGCTTGATGATGTGATTGTAGATTTCATTTATATTTGGGATAATGATTGAAGAAATAATTGGTCCATGAGGAAATCAATTGAATTTTATTTGGTTTGAATTGAATGAAATTTTGTTTTAAGTCCATGGGATCAAATCATATGGCTTAGGATAGATTTGAATTTCATTTGGATTTTGGTTTAGGATATGTGAATGTAGGTTTCATTTATATTTGGGATTATGATTGAAGAAATAATTGATTCATGAGAAAATCAATTGAAATCAATTTGAATTGAAGGGGATTTTGGCTAAGTTCATAAGATCAAATCATATAGCTTAAGAAGGGTTGATTTGATTTGGTATTTGGTTTGGTCGATTTGAATTTGATTGTATATTTTTGTACGGGTTGATTGGAGAGTTGAATTGACTCTGAGAAAATCAATTGAGTTTGGTTTAACTTGAATTTGTCTTGGCTAAGTCCATAGAATTGAATTATGGGCTTAGGATAGGTTTGATTTGGATTTAATTTTGATTATGGTTTAGGACATGTGAATGTAGGTTTCATTTATATTTGGGAAGATGATTGAAGAAATAATTGATTCATGAGAAAATCAATTGAAATTGATTTAATTTGAAGGGAATTTTGGCTAAGTTCATAGGATAAAATCATATGGCTTAAGAATGGTTGATTTGATTTGATATTTGGTTTGGTTGATTTGAATTTGATTGTATATTTGGTATGGGTTGATTGGAGAGTTGAATTGACTTTTAGAAAATCAATTGAGTTTGGTTTGGCTTGAATTTGTCTTGGCTAAGTCCATAGGATTAAATTATGGGCTTAGGATAGGTTTGATTTAGATTTGATTTTGATTATAGGTTTCAATCATTTGGTTTGGAATTTGAATTTGGATTTGGTATGTGAATTTGGATGAATTGAATTTGAGGTTTGGTTTAGGCCAAAGAGGTAGGCATATATTGGGTTTAGGCTATAGGGTAGGTAAGTCTCCCTAAGTCCTAAATCATAGCCTAATCCTATGATTAACCCTTCTAAGTCTCTAGGCTTAGGTTAAGTATAAACTTAATTGTAAGAAGTGTCTTATGACTAAGGAAGTCTTAATGTCTAGAATACTCCTAAACCTTAGAAGAGGAGATTGAATCCTCACTCCAAAAGTGTGGTTAAAAGATACTAAGCTTGCTTAATTCTAACACTGGATGTGTCCGATACGAGCAAAAATGTGGGGCCCCCCGATACGAGCAAAAATGTGGGGCTGGGACAAATATTTTTTGTTTCACACCGTAAAATGCTGAGCATATGCAAAAACTTCGACTTATCAAGCGAGATTCATCGAAGATTGTCAACATAAAAGTCATAGATAATTTTGTTAGCTTTTCAACGATACTAAGCTCGCTCAATCCCTACATCGGATGAGTCAGGTATGGGCAAAAATGTGAGACTTTGTATATATTTTATGTTTCATACCGTGAAATGTCGAGCATGCGCAAAAACTGTAGCTTATCGAGTGAGATTCGTCGAAGGTTGTCAACATAAAAGGCATAGATAGTTTCATTAGCTTTTCAAAGATACCAAGATCACTCAATTTCAACATTGGAAGAGTTCGATATAGCCAAAAATGTGGGGTTGTATATATATTTTCTAGTTTCGCACCATAAAATGCTAAGCATACGCAAAAACTATGGCTTATCAAGCGAGATTCATCGAAAGTTGTCAACATGAAAGTCATAGAAAATTTTGTTAGCATTACAACGATACCAAGATCGCTCAATTCGAGAACACGAACAAAATGTAGTCGGGACAAATTTTTTTTTAAAAAAAATACGACTCGATTCAACGCACTCCGTACAATTTAGATTTTGATTTATTCTTTACATAAGTTTCCATCAATGTAGCTTTCTACTTCTGACAAATTACTGTTAGAACCTATGTGATCGACAACCTCACTTCCTTTCTGCATTACCACATTGAGCAACAAAAGCAAAAAAAATTAGTAAAATAATTAATTAAAGCTAAAAAAGAAACATTTTCTCACTTACATCTTCGATAGGGTTGTCAAAAAAGTTTGTTGTTCATCAACAACTCGTGTTTGACTCATTGAGCACACGAGCTGATCACGAACAAATATTTCAAACTCGAATTATAAATAAACCGAACATGAACAATCTTTTATTAGATCGTGTTCAGCTTGATTTAGCTCCAAATAAAAAAATAATATATATATATATATATATATCATAATTACAAGTATGACTTAGTGGTTATAACTTTTACCATAAAAATATTTGCCCAAGTTCAAATCCTCTATGTTATAGTTCTTTGTATTATTATTTTATGAGCATATACGAGCCATTTAGAACAATTCGAGACTAACATGAATACTGAAATTTAGAGTCATTTGTTCGGCTCGTCTACACCTCTAATCTTCAGTGCCCTTTGATGTTATCAGGAGTTGGATGTGATGATGGGACGATAGGTTTTAGAGATTTAATAAAAAGTATTATATTTGATATTAATTTTATATTTTTAATGCTATATACATGTAAATAGAAAGATTTGAGTGTAAGATATGTAAATTTTATACATTTTGTGTTTAGTATGTAAATCTCCTATTTTTATTTAGGAGAATTTACATACTTATCACATAATTCTTATGTATTTATATATCTAACATCTAAATTTCAAATTTTACATATATATATATATGTATATATATATATATATATATATATATATATATATATATATATATATATATATATATATATATATATATATATATATATATATATATATATATATATATATATATAACACCTCAATCTTTAATATCACATCAAAAATACTATCATCACTCACTTTTTAAAAGTAAAATACATATTTTTAAGCATAAAAAAGTATTTGATAAATAAATATCTAGTTTTAGATATTATATATATAAATATATAAGAATTGTGTGGTATCTATGTAAATCTTTCTTTTATTTATTATATATAAATATATTAATACATAAATTTTGTAATAAATATTTTATTTATTTTAGTTTATTTATAAATTAGATTAAAAATATATGATTTCTATAAATTTATTTTTTAAAAAAATTAGTCAAATTATTGTGACCGAATTTAAAATGAACCAAAAGGATGGAACAAGACGGCGCAAGGAAATCTCAATTAGACATGTAGAATTAGAGAAAATATTACATGTGTAGTCTTAATATAATTTTATATGAGGATTTCAATCATATTGGGTCACCTCTATTCAGCTTCTTTAATTTATATTAAAATAAATATAAAAAATTATCTAATGTCATATGTCTCATTTTTATTAGAGTCTTGATATATCAGGAGGACTCCACATGTAATATTTTCTAGTAGAATCCAAATTGTTTTATTTGTTCAGGATTCAGGATATGCCATGTGAACACAAATCAATAAAATTTAAAATAAAAAAGATTTATATACCTATCAAATTGATATGACACTTAAAATACTACTACAAAGAATCTTGATGTTAAAAGGTTCGATCCAAGTTAAAACGAGATCAAGCTCTTAAAATATCCTAAACTTTGGGATATCGGTTAAATAAATTCTCAAATATGAAGTGTTTATAATAAAATCGAAGCGTCTCACGAGCCGGTTCCAACAAGCCAAAGATCTTACAATTCGAATTTCATTTGAGTATTCATGCACAAAATATATCATATGATCGGGGAATCATCATGAGCCGTCCGATGGAGGTTTGATTTTGCATGTATTTGCTGAGACGCCACTCCTCCAATCTATACCTCATTCCTCATAGGAGAGGGAGCCAAGCAAGAGGAGAGAGAGAGCTCTAAAATCCTCCAACAATCGTGTCCGCCACTGACGGTTGCCAACCACCGCCGGCCACCGGCCGCCGCCACATCTCCTCGCTTCAATCTCGTCGATCTCCATCATGATGACTTCTACCGCATTGTTCGCATTTCTTGATTGCCCGCATAGCTTCATCATCATCTATACTAGAATCGTTATCAGATGAATATAGTTGTTGTTCCCATCCCATATGTAATCCCAATCCCGTTATCGGAAGATTTTGTACTCAAACAGATACATAGTGGAAGCTTTTATCTGGGCTAGCTATATGATTTTTCCCTCTTTCGAGGTTTTCCACGTAAAAAATTGAGTTTTCTTGTTCACTTTTAAATACCTGCGGATTTCACAATAAAGCAAAAAACTTTACTCTACCGAATGGTTTTCAAGCACGCCAGCTTTACTGTGGAAGTTAATTCACATTATTTCATCTTGTATGGCGACCAAGTTTTCCAACAAGATCAAAACCACCATCGAGGTGGAGCATTTCAAGCTTTTAAGGAGCGCAAGCGAAAAATGAAGATTCATCAAACTTAGTTACTTCAGATTTTGTCAGAAACTGGGGGGCAACTCTTAATCTCAAAAGATCGCTCATGTTAAGCATCTAATCGATTACCATCATCAGAAACAAATCAAAATTGGAGGATATTTCAATATTGAGGAGAGATATAGTTTTGCAAATTATGATTTTCCAATCATACTCATGGAAAAACAAGACCAAAGTTAAGAAGCAACTTTGGTTACAACCACAAACGGATATTTTGATTTGACCTCTTTCATACAGGTTAATGTCATCAAGCAAAGACTCTGACAAACAACCTAGGATAGGTAAAAAGGTCCTTGGTGGACTTCCTATGACCTCTTCCATACAGGTTAACGTCATCAAGCAAAGACTCTGACAAACAACCTAGGATAGGTCAAAAGGTCCTTGGTGGACTTCTCACAGCCTCTTCCATACAGGTTAACGCCATCGAGCAAAGACTCTGACAAACAACCTAGGATAGGTCAAAAGGTCCTTGGTGGACTTCTTACGACCTCTTCCACACAAGTTAATGCCATCGAACAAAGACTCTGACAAACAACCTAGGATGGGTCAAAAGGTCCTTGGACTTCCTATGACCTCTTCCACAAAGTTAACGCCATCGAACAAAGACTCGACAAACAACCTAGATAGGTCAAAAGGTCCTTGGTGGACTTCACACTTTCATTGCGTTAACGCCATAAAATGACACAACAACCTCGGATGGGTAAAAAATTGGATTCAAGTCGACCTCTTCCATATAGTTAACGCCATCTGCACAACCCCGACAAACAACCTGGATAGGTCAAAAATGCTCATTCAATTCAACCTCTCGACATAGTTAACGCATTGCGTAACACCGACAAACAACCTGATAGTCAAAATCCTCGGATTCAATTCAACCTCTTCCATAAAACGCCATCATCGACAAACAACCTAGATAGGTCAAAAGGTCATTGGTGGACTTCCACGCCTCTTCCACAAGTCAACGTCATTTCATAAACTATCTTGATCAAAATTCCGGATTCAATTCAACCTCTTCCATGTTAATGCCATCGAGTCACACTCTCACAACAACCTCGATATGTTAAAATCTCATCGCCGCCGGATCCGCCAGCTACCGTCGCCGATATCGGCATTTCGCTGGCCATTAAGCCGCTATTGCCGCTACCGCCACAACCATCATAATCTTCTCCGGCTATCCGTATCTATCGACGTTGCCTCCGTTGACTCATACTGATCGCCACCACTCGGTATTGCTTCACTCACTTTGTCACGCAGAATTATCGCCGGCATCTTCGTTTGCCACTATCGCCGCTCATCCTCGCTGATTATTGACGCTGGCGCACTGCTGAACTGCGAGCCATTGTTTACCACCCCGCGGCTCCAACCATTGTCGTCGGTCATCTCGCCGGATTACGCGTCGCCATTGCCCATTGCCATTGCTGCCGCTGACCACCTCTTGCCGCTAACCATCAGCCGATCTGCCATTACTACTGGGTTACTATTGAATTACCCCATTACCAACCATCATTGCTGGTTACCGCTGCTGATCGTTATGCCACTGCTATACATTGTTGCCGGTACCGCTAGACCATTGCTGTAATTTCGCTGGTACCATTATCGCCGATGGTCATCTCGCTAACTAGACGCTGGCCATAGCTGATTATATACCACTGCTGACTATAGCGCTTGCATTGCTGACACCCCTTGCTGAATAACAACTGCTGCCGGCTGCCGCACCGACTTATTTGCTTATTACCATTGCTGATACTATCACCGGTCTCACTAATTATCGCTGGTAATTTCACTGACCACTATCGTTGCCGGTCATCCCGCTGATTACTGACATATTTCACTGCTGACTACTGGTTGCTGCCGCCCTTGCTGGCGCTAACCACCGCCATTATCGGTTACCGCTGGCTATCGTTGTTTCGCTGGCCATTTTCGCTGGTCCTACCACCATCGCGGGCCATTTCCGCTGACTACCGATGCCGCCACCGCTGACTACGCTGCCGCCGGGCCACCACCCCGTCGGCCTCAACCACTGCCGCCGGTACCGCTGCCGAATACTGCCGCCGGCCATCGCGACTGACCATCGCCGAATCTCACGGCTACCACCATCGCGCGATTCTCCTGCACCACCGCCGCAGTCAAAACACCGAGCAGCCGGGCTATCACCACCGGCTATCGCCTCCGGTTATCGCCGCACGATCGCTTACAAACCCGGACGGTCCCGGACGAGGTTTGCCGACACCTCTTCGGGTGAAAACCGAATAACGACAGATATACCGCGGTGCCTTTTGATCAAGGTCCAAACCCGGACAAATCTGACGAGGCTGTTGACGCTTTTCATGCGGAAACCGGAATAACGACGATGTTCCGGCCATCGCTTCCAAACCCGGACGGTCCGACGGTTTGACGCTTTTCGAGGGAAAACCATAACAACGACGTAGTATGGCCCTGACGCCTCCAAACCCGGACGGTCCGACGAGGCCGGTTGACGCCTCTTTCGAGGGAAAACCGGAACAACGACGTAAGTACCGCGGGCCTTGATCGACTCCGAACGACCTTCTCTCAAGAAGAAGAGAAGGTGTCTTCTCCCTTGGCCCTAGCGAGACCCCTTCAAAAATCATCAAAACCGCCAAAACCGCCAAAACTACCAAAACCGCTAAAACCGCTGTTGCTACAAGACGGTTCTCCATGCACAGGTTCGCCGCTCAAGCCACATTTAGCACTCACATGGAAAGCACCCCATCGCGAAAGACGCTGGCAGGTCAAGACATCGCCAACCGACGGCCGCTGATGGCCTAATTCCTCAAGACGGGCGGCCATACACTCGCAGACCACCCACCGCCCGGCGTCTCAGGATCTGGCCGAGGTTCGCCGCGAATACTCGCTCACCCGCCTGGAATCACGCTCGCTAAGCACGCCACGAGCGCCTGGTCGCTTTACATGCTGCCTGGCGCGCTCGCTAGCGCCACAGCACTGCCTTACCTGGGTTCAGAACCTCAAATTCGCGACTCACAAGATACTCACACGCATTCGACCAGACTGCCAGAGTCATAATCTTGTGCTCTATGATGATTTGTTCTCTTAAAATGTATAAGCACCACCATCAAATTTCATCAAGAATTCATATTTTCAAGATTTGACATATATTTTTGAATGATTGAGATAATGTCATCCAAAAATAGGGGGGCAACTGATATGACACTTAAAATACTACTAGTCGAAGCAATAATCTTGATTTTAAAAGCAAGCTGATCCGAAATTGAAACTGGTCGAGATCAAGCTCTTAAAATATCCTTGGAAACTTTGGGATATCAGTTAAATCTCTAAATAGCTCTCAAATATAAAGTGTTTATAGTCAAATCGAGCGTCTCGACGAGCCGGTTCCAACAAGCCAAAGATCTTACAATTCCGACTTCATTTGAGCATTCAAATGCACAAAATACATCATATGATCAAGGGAATCATCATGAGCCGTCCGATGGAGAGGAGTGGTTCAGATTTTGAATGTATTTGAGACGCCACTCCTCCAATCTATAAATAGCCTCTCATTCCTCATATGAGGGAGGCCAAGAAAGAGAGAGAGAGCTCTAAAATCCTCCAAGCACAATCGTCCACTCCACCTGGCCGCCAACCACGCCATTGATCCCGCTGCCAATCTCTGGCTGTCTCCATCATGATGACTTCTACCAAGAATTGTTCCCGCATTTCTACCTGATTGCTCCGCACTCACACCATCATTTGCTACCACTAAGAATCGCTACCACCAACGCTACATATTGTTGTTCCCATCCCATATGAAATCCTGTCATCCCGTTATTGGGAAGATTTTATACTCTGAAACAAATACATAGTATAAGTTTTTTAATGGGCTAGGCCCTGTGATTTTTTTCCCTCTTTTCGAGGTTTTCCACGTAAAAATTTTGGAGTTTTCTCGTTTCACTCTTAAATACATACATACGGATTTCACAACAAGTTTGTGAAAACTTTTATTCTACCGCAACTAGTTTTCTAGCACGCAACACAAATAATTCTTATATAATTATATATTTAATATTTAAAATTAGATATTTATTTATCTAATATTTTTTATACATAAAAAATATATTTAATTTTAAAAAAAATAAATGATGGTGATATTTTTGATGTGATATTAAAGGTTGAAATATTATATATATATATATATATATATATATATATATATATATATATAAAATTTAAATATTTAATATATAAATATATAAAAATTATATGATATTTATGTAAATTCTCAAATATGTAAATAAGCATTTGCTTGAACAAGTAAATCAGGCTGGAGGACTGTCAGGCCAATTAGGACCACCTGCTCCTGGATCTAATAATGGTAACAGTCTTTCTAAAGGAAGGCCAACGTTAACCTCATTACATTTTATATAAGAAATAAGAAATTTTATATAAAAATTCAAAAAAAGAGAAAAAATATGGAGTCTAGTCAAATAAAAAAAATGTACAAATGACATATCTTCTCATTATTTGGGAATGTGTTGATACAAATGATATAAATTGTCGAGAATAGATTTAGATATAAAAATCAGAGGGGCCTCTAGGCGTAAGATTTGTCTTCAAGTGTGTGTTATAGTTCATTTGATTGTCCCCTTTTTAGGAGAAGATGATAAAAAATAAGAAGTCTAATATAATCCTAGTGCTAACATCAAGAATCATAGTTAGTGTTGACAACAAATATTGATCTCATTAGTGATGTCAAGTGTTAGCTAGGAATTAGAGAATGGGCAACCATAATTGGTTGTTAGAGTATAGGAGCTGGTAGTCGAGTGATGAAGGTTAGGTGATTGTAGTCAGACAACAAAAGATGGGTGATGAAAGTTAGGAAATCACAATCGAGTGACATGATGAAAGTTGAGCAACCATAGTCAAGCAATTGTAGTCAACAATGAAAACCAAACAATCATAATTAGTCGTCAAAGGTGAGGTAATCGTAATTAGGTGTCCTAGAACCAACGTCTACAGTTACTCATCGAAGGATAAGAGTTCATAATCAAGAAAAAGATGTTATATGACCATATTCAGAGTGTAGGCAATTATAATCAGGTGACATTCTAATGCAATGGTCGATGATGTTCTGACATAATGGTGGGTGGTGATTGCTCGATGTGATAGTCTAGTGATGGCTCAATGATGGAGAATGATTAGCGTCGATTCGATAATGATTTTGTGATGCAAATCAGTTGGCAATTAAGCGTTAACAATCAGATGGTGAGTAAGCTATACGAATGGGCAGCCATTCAATAATGGTAACTAGGTGGTCATTTGGCCATGGCGATCAGGCAATAGTTATGTTATTATAATGGTTCGATGATGATGTTTAGGATGTGGTAGTCCAATAATGGTGGTAAGATAGCATGACTGTCTAACATATATGGGGATAGTACCACATGGTAGTTAGGCAATAATCAAGTAATAACAAATAGGGAGTGGTTTAGTGACGACACTTTGGTGATAGCGATCGATCGGTGATTGGGCATCGATGATCAAGAGGAGGTCTAGTGATGTTGGTTGAGCAACAATCTAATAATGGTGATTTATTAGTAGTTTGATGATTGGCGAGTGATTTGATGATGGCAACCAGATAACATTTTGGTGATAGTGTTCGAGTGGTAGACTGATGATGATGATGGTGCTCTGGGATGCTTAGCTCAAGTCGGAAAACCAACAGAGAGTGAAAGTTTACGCCTTTAGCCTTGTTGAAGTCCAAAGACACATGTAATTAAAGAGCTAACATGAGACACCTGCACTTTTAACGTGGAAAACCTCAAAAGAGGGAAAACCACTGGCCTAGCCCAAGAAAAGCTTCCACTATGTATCCTGCTTCAGAGTACAAAATCTTCCGAGCAGGATTACTGAATTGCATATGAGAGAGGAATAACAACCGTAACAATGATCGTTGTAATTACATCGATGGTTGCGGTGCTTCCCTGAATACGGGACAATTAGGACACGCATGCATGGCGTGGTTGATGGTCACGAGGAGAGCAATCTGCGATCTCTTGAGGATCTTCAAGCTTCAGAGCTCTCTTCCTCCTCACTTGGCTTTTCCTCTTCTTCCTCGCTCGACTCTTCCTTTTCTTCCTTGCTTTGACTCTTCCTCCGCTTGTTCTGACTCTTCCACTTCTTCCTTGCTCTGACTCTTCCTCTTCTTCCTTGCTTGGACTCTTTTCTTCTTCCTTGCTTGACTCTTCCTTTTCTTCCTGCAAGTGAGATTGACTACGCAAGGATCACTTGGTGGTTGACGACCGTCGAGCGGTGGCTCCTCCTCTTCTTCCTTGCTTCAGCTCCTCTTCTTCTTCACTTGGCTTCGCTTAGCTTGGCCTCCCTTCATGTGAGGAATGAAGGTCTATTTATAGATGGAGGGCATTTGTAAATTCATGTAAAGCCTATACCACTCCCCTCGATCGGACAGCTCAGGATGATTCCTTCGATCATTTGATGTATTTTGAGCATTTGGATGCCCAAATGAAGTCGGAATTATGAGATCTTAGACTCGTTAGATCCGGCTCGTCGAGACGCTCGATTTGACTATAAATACTCCATATTTGAGAGTTATTTTGGGATTTAATTGATGTCCCAAAGATTCCAATGATATTTTAAGTGCTTGATCTCGACGGCTTTTACTCAAAATCATATCGCTGACATCAAGATTTGTGCTTTGACTAGTCATATTTTGAGATTATATCTTGCTCTATTTTGGATAGCTTAATCATCCAAAATATACGGTCAAATTCAAAAATAACGAATTAAGTTTTCAGCGTTCGACTCATGGACTGCTGTTTTACGCTGGCTGGCGCTAGTTGCGGGTTCAGGTCATGGCAAGGTCTCGTTCGGCCGCGGCTGCTGACGGGTCGCGGCCGCTGGGCGCCGCTGGTTGATCTGTCATGGTCTCGTCTGGTCATTTGGTCGGTTTGTCGGGTCGACGTTCGTCGCTGGGCGGTTCGTGAATCCGGTCTTGGTCGAGGTTCGCTGGCGCGGAAGCCTCTGAGGGCTCGCTATGCTCATACGGCCATGGTCGCTGGCGCGCTTCGCTGACGTCACGCCATGATCACGCCGCTGGTCGTGGACGCTACCGGGTCATGGTCGCTCTCATACCGTGGATCGCCACCAATCTGACGCCACCATGTCCGGGCCGAGAAGGGTTTTGAGCCGTTGAGCGCTGTCGCTGTTCCATTTTGAGCCGCTTTTTTGGCCGTTTTGTCGAGTACCTACCGTTTTGAGCCATTTGTGCCGTTTTTGAAGGTTTTACCGTTTTACCCTTGTGAGGGTTATAAATACTAGGATGAGAGGAGAGCACACCTCTCCACTTTCTTCTTGAGTGAGGGTCCTTTGGAAGCGATCGAGAAGCGTCGAAGCGTCGAGAAGCGATCAAAGGCCGATGCGTCGTGGTTCCGGTTTACCGACTCGTCCGGTTCTGGGTCCGTCGGATCGTCGGGTTAAGGCGATCAAGGCCGCAGTCACGTCGTGGTTCCGGTTTCCGACCTCGTCGGTTCTTGATCCCGTCGGATCGTCACGGGTTAAGCGATCAAGGCCCAGATGCGTCGTGGTTCCGGTTTCGACCTCGTCCGATTTCTTGGCCCGTCGGACCGTCACGGGTTAGAGGCGATCAGGCCGATGCGTCGTGGATTCCGGTTTCGACCCGTCCGTTCTTGCCGTCGGATCGTCACGGGTTAAGCGTCAGGCCACGATGCGTCGTGGTTCGGTTCCGACCTCGTCCGTTCTTGGCCGTCGGATCGTCGGGTTAGAGGCGGTCAAGGCACGATGCGTCGTGGTTCCGGTTTCCGACCTCGTCCGGTTCTTGGCCCGTCGGATCGTCAGGCCCGATGCGTCGTGGTTCGGTTCCGACCTCGTCCGGTTCACCCGTCGGATCGTCACGGGTTAGAGGCGATCAAAACCATGCGTCGTGGTTCGGTTTCCGACCTCGTCCGTTCTTGGCCCGTCGGATCGTCAGGTTAGAGGCGATCAAAACGCGATGCGTCGTGGTTCCGGTTCCGACTCGTCGTTCGGCGTCGGATCGTCACGGGAAGGCGATCAAGGCCGATGCGTCGTGGTTCGGTTTCCCTCGGTTCGTCGTCGGATCGTCAGGTTAGGAAGCGATCAGGCCGCGATACGTCGTCATTCGGTTTCCGACCTCGTCGTTCCGTCGGATCGTCCAGGTTAGGCGATCAAAGGCCACGATACGTCGGATTCCGGTTTACCGTCGACCGTCGGCGTCGACGTATCGTCGTGGTTCGGTTCGACCTCGTCGAACCGTCGGGTTACGGTTAAGCGTCCGGAGGCGAGGCGATGCTTTCGGCGATGGGAACGGCATTGTCGGCGATGGTGACTTACGTGTGGCGAGGATAACCAGCGGCGATGGTGAGGCGGAATTCGGCGATGGTCCGGCGAGTCGGCGACCGATGTAGCGGCGGTGGTTCGATGGTTGGCGGCCGACGGGGGGTGGTCGGCGATGGTAGTCGGCGGCCGACGAGATCTTTGACTATCAGGGTTGTTTGTGAGTGTTACCGATGGCGTTAACTTGTGAAGGTACAAAGTTTTGACCTTTCGGTTATTGGTGAATATTGACCGTCGGCCTTCGTATGGAAGAAGCGTGGAAGTCCACCAAGGACCTTTTGACCTTTCACGAGTTGTTTGTCGAGTTTTGCTCGATGACATTAACCCGTATGGAAGAGGCGGGAAGTCCACCCGGACCTGACCTTTCACGGGTTGTTAGTCGAGTTTTTACCGATGGCGTTAACATATGGAAGAGGTGTGGGAAGTCCACCAAGGGCGTTTGACTATCACGGGTTGTTAGTGAGTTTTACTCGATGGCGTTAACCCGTATGGAAGAAGGTCAAATTGATAATGAGTAGTGGTGGCTTACGTCGGTCGTAGCGGATGGCCAGCGACAATGCGATACGGCGAAATTGCGATGTCAGCCGATCCAGCGGATGGTCAGGCGATGAGCGATATGTGCGGCGAAGATGCAGCGATGTTCGCAGCGATAGAGCAGTAATAAGCGGCGTGGCCATTATAGTGGTTAGCGGCCGGCGAGTTGGCGGCAAGCAGTAATAGTTGTCAGCGGTGCGGCAACGTCGTATCATGGATGACCAGCGACAATAGTGATAGCCGGCGATGCCGGCGATGGTGCAGCGGTAATGGCCCGGCGATGGTCAGCGGCAGTTACATAGATGGTTAGCGGCAGATGGTCGGCGGCACGTATGAATTCAGCAATGGCGTAGCGTCGGCGATGGATAATGGCAGCGATTGTGATAACCGGCGATTGGCGATAATTGCGATGACAAGCGATGGTCAGCGTGATGGAGACGATGAGGATTTTGACCCATCAGGTTGTTTGTCAGTGTTCGATGACATTAACTGTCGCGGTGGTAAAGTTTGACCCTGGGTTGTTTGTGAGCTTTGCTTGATGGCATTAACCACTTATGGAAGATCAAGGAGTCCACAAGGCGTTTTTGCTCTGGTTGTTGTGAATTTTGCGATGGCATTAACTCTGAAGATCGTGGAAGTCCACCAGGGCGTTTTGACCTTTCTGGGTTGTTTGTCGAGTTTGCTCGATGACGTTAACCGTATGGAAGATCAGAGTCACCAGGCGTTTGACCTTTCTGGGTTGTTTATCGAGCTTTTGCTTCGATGACGATAACCCGTATGGATATCGCGGGAAGTCCATAAGGGCGTTTTTGACGACACCGTCGGTGGTGGCGGATATGGCGACAATGGTGATGTGGCGAAGGCCGGCGAAGTTGCGATACCGGCAAAGAAAGCGGCGATGGCTATAGTTTGCGGCCAAACAAGTAATTCAGCGGCAACAATGGATCGGCTGGCAGCGTATGAGCGAGATAGCCAAACGATGTGGATAACCGGCGGATTAGCGATGGTAGCGATCGGCAGCGATGGTCAGCGTGACCAGCAGGGTGGCGGCAGAAGTGGTCAGCGGCAGCGTATGTCAGCGGCGGTAGCGTGTAATCAGCGCGGAAGACGATAATGGTGATAGCGGCGAAGATTACAGCGATGGTCAGCGGATGGCGGCAACGTGACGTAGTCAGCAGTGGTGGCCGGCGACAATGAGATTTTGACCATCGAGGTTGTTTTAGTGTTATCGATGACATTTATGAGTGGGGACAAAGTAGTATCCGGCAACGATAGTGAAGTTTTTGACCACAGCACCGATGCAAGGGTTGTTTGTGCGAGCTTTTATGGATGACGTGCTGACCAGCGTTAATGGAAAAGATCGAGTCGAAGTCCACCAAGGGCGTTTGACCTTTCACAGGTTGTTTGTGAGCTTTTGCTCGATGACGTGCTCCGTATGGAAGAAGATCGCGGAAGTCCACGGGGCGTTTTGACTATCACGGGTTTAGTCGTGTTTCTCGATGGCGTGCGCGTATGGGAAGTCCACAGGGCGTTTTGACCTATCTGGGTTGTTAGAGTGTTTACTCGATGGCGTTAACCGTATGGAAGAGTGGGTCCACAAGGGCGTTTGACCTATCACAGGTTGTTAGTGAGTGTTTACTCGATGGCGTTAACGTATGGAAGGTCGAATAGTTGTATGAGCTTGTAGCGAGTTGACTATTGATCTTTGCCTTTTCATTGGTGTTCTTGCTTATCTTTTGAGATTAAGAGTTGCCCCAGTTCGAACATAAGGAACAAAGTTTGATGAATCTTCATTCTTAAACTGCTCTTTAAAAGCTTGAAATGATCCACCTCGATGGTGGTTTTGATCTTGTTGGAACGATTGAAATAATGGGAGTTCCCACGGCGCCAGCGTGCGTCTTTGAAAACCGATGTGATAGGGAAAGTTCGCTTAGCCTTGTGAAGTCAGCCACACAGGTAATTAAAGCGAACATGAGACACTCGAATTTTAGTGGAAAACCTCGAAAAGAGGAAAAACCAGGGGCTTGATAAAAACTTCCACTATGTATCGTTTGAGTACAAAATCTTCACGATGAGGATTAAATTACATGAGAGAGGAATATGTAACAATGATCGGGTTGTAATTATTCTTGATGGTGGAGATCTTGACTTGGCGGGGAATCTGAGTACAGTGGCAGTGGCGGTGGCGATGGTTGATGGCCGGCGAGAGTGCGATCTTGCTTGGTGCGATCTTGCTTGGAGGATCTTCAAGCTTGAGCTCTCTTCTCTTTTCCTCTTCTTCCTTCGGACTCTTTCTTCCTTGCTTGGACTCTTCCTCTGCTTGGACTCTTCCACTTCTTCCTTGCTTGGACTCTTCCTCTTCTTCCTTGCTTGGACTCTTTTCTTCTTCCTTGCTTGGACTCTTCCTTTTCTTCCTTGCTTGGCGGATTTGGCGATGTGGCTGGCGGTGGCCGTGGTGGTGGTTGACTCGGCTTTTTCCTCTTCTTTTTTCTCTTCTTGTTTGGCTTCTTAGCTTGGCCTCCCCTTCATGTGAGGAATGAAGGTCTGTTATAGATGGGGGAGGGCACTCTTGTAAATTCATGTAAAGCATACCACTCCCTTCGACGGCTCAGGATGATTCCTTGATCATTTGATGTATTTTGAGCATTTGGATGCCCAAATGAAGTCGAATTGAGATCTTAGACTCGTTAGATCCATCGTCGAGCCTTCGATTTGACTATAAATACTCCATATTTGAGAGTTATTTTGGGATTTAATTGATGTCCCAAAGATTCCAATGATATTTTAAGTCTTGATCTCGATCGGTTTTACTCAAAATCATATCGCTTTTGACATCAAGATTTGTGCTTTGACTAGTCATATTTTGAGAGCCATATCAAGCTCCTAACCTAGCCTCTTCTTATATGAAGATGTGAGCCTTTTATAAATTTTGAGTGACAACTTACATAAATATGACCAAAATCTAAAGTACACCATAGGATGCCTTAAAATAGTTTTCTTGATCATAAATTTTTTTTTTTTTGAATTTTTTAGTGCCTTAATGATATGAGAATTCAATGATCATGACTCATTAGGTTTGAATCATCGAGACTCACAATTTGACTATATGCGCGCTAATTTTGGATATCATTTAGTAAATCAAATAATATTTTTTTAATTATACTTCAAATATTTAACCTAGGCTCATATTAGATTAAAGAATGTCCATTATAGGTGTTTTCATTAAGATGATTAGGTTTGTATTAGTTTGTCAAAATTGGAGTTCGAATGACTAGGAATTTGATTTTAGAAGTTATCCAATTATGCATACATCTATATTCATACTTGAACAAAAATAATAATGGCATATTAGTTGTCCCTACTTTGGATGTCAAAATTTTTCTAGTCTAAAAATATATTTTAAGTTGTTGAAGAATTTTGTGACATGAAATTACAATTAAAAAAAAAGTGGTCGATCACTCATTAGACATCAAACATAGTTCATGTATTTCTTAGAGCAAAATTTGTTGAAATACTTTGTCTTAAACTCTTTGAAGTTGTTGAAGTTTAGATGTAAAGGTCTTATTTAGTTCCAAAAATATCAAAATTGGGTTTGGAATATTGAAGAAGGGTCTTGGGTCACCAAAATTAGAGTTTGGAGAGGCCGGACATGTCATAGCTACTAGTGCTATCAGCTGTGTGCATGCAGGTAGTGATGTGCTTGAACACTCTTCTACTTGTGCACAACAATGCATGAAATTATGCCCAATTGCATGTAATAGGGCTACAAGGTCATGAGTGCACACAGCGGTGGCACGATAGCAAGCATATATGCACTCTCATGTGTGTGCAATGGTGAACTAAGAGTTGCATTCATGCATGCGTGGGCAGTGGCCTACTCAGGGTTGTATGTACATGTTCACACATAGTGACACGCACATACATACTTGCATGCGTAAGCATGTGCCATTTGCAAAATATTTGACATTTTCAAAAAAATTTAATTTTTTGAGTTTCTTCTCAACTTTTGAACAAGAAAATTATGTGTGGCTCTAAAAATTATTTTAAGAAAATTATCTTTTATCGCTCATATGGATCTATAAATACCTTTCTTAGGGGATAAAGAGGAGGCATGGCTCTCTACCATTGACTTCAATTTTCTCATGCAATGATTGAAAATTTGTTCGGTGGGAGTTTATGTGTATAGTGTGAGCATGCTCGGTAATGAGGCTCCAATCATCTTTTAAAAGAGGGTTAAGTGTCATCGTTAGACAAACAAAATTTTAGGGTGTCAATTTCGTCAGATCGGTTGATCTTATACAAAATTAGATAATATATTGGCCTTCGGCTTTATGCTAAAAACTTTAACTGATTTCATCACGATTCACACCAAAATGATCTATTTATATATATTTTAACTTCTCTTGTAAAAATTGAGTCAAATTGAATGAGTTGGATCAAAATCAATCAATTTATTAGATGGTCACGAATCATAAAAAATTAAATGGGTCATTTTCTTCAAATCTGGATTTTTTAAGTCTAATTTGTGTCGAATTATTGTGTTCGATCAATTTTTGATACCTCTATAAAATTTGAAGATAATTAGTTGAGCGCATCTGGAACTTCGCCACGCCAACTTGAAAGAAAACTGTAGGCCCAACGCATCTTTAAAAGTTGAGCTTACAGGAATTCGACGAACCAAATGTTGTTGGACTAAAATTCCATACGACGTGCGGAACAGGGATTTTAAGGAACCGGAAGCCAGCGGAGCAAGAGGAAGCTGCCGCGAAACTGGAGAGGATGCGAGAGCAGTGATGATATGGCGAGGTAGGATTGGCGGAAGGCTTAACCGTACGACCCTGCGATCATATCGCATGCGACCTCCACTGCAAGAGCACAAAATGCTCTTTTGTCTTCTGCCGTTGGAGATGTCCCCCTTACGGATCCACAAATACTTTCATGCGGCCACAGTTGGTGCCACAAATCACATGCCAGTAGAGGTGTGATTGTGAAAGCATTCAGAGCAGAAAGTTATTTTTTACATCATAAATTTAAAATTTTATTGTTTTTAAAAATAAATAAAAATGCTATTAAATGATTTAGGATTTTTTTTATATCGCTTATTATTGATATGCAATTTTAATAAATTATATTTGATCTTCAACTTATATATATATATATATATATATATATAAACTATTAATTGCATGAATTGACACTAATATCAACTAGTGAAAATCTGATACTAAAAGATCATTTAAAATCACTTTTATTTTCTTAATTTTTATTTTATTAAGTTTTGATCTATAATGATATAAAAATATTCACAATACATTAAAAAAAAGTATTTTAAATATTTTTAAAAATAAAGTGACTTATTTTTAAAATAGAAATAAAAAACATAAAAATATAACAAATAAATATATTTTAAAAAGAACATAAAAAATAAAAAATAAAAAATAAAAAATAATATTGATCCCAAAAGCCCTTAAATGACTAATGTTTTAGATTTTTTAGTTTCCTAAGCTCAAATTTCATACATAAATTTACAAACATAAAAAATAATATTTACATTTTTAAAAAGTGTAGCATTAACTCATAAAAAGAAAAGTATAACTTAATGCAAATCATATTAAAAGTTTCACACACATACACACCAGAGAGATTATTACATGTGGAATTCAGATGTAAATCTAAGTCCAAATTTTTTCTATGTATTGTGTACACAATAGTGTGTACATCATTTCTTAAGATTTAAGATGTATTTTGAGCACTTTGAACATTAGTACATAGGTGTGAATATAGATATTTTGATCACCCTTAAAAACCCAAAAAAAAACCTTAATTTTTTAGCTTTTTTTTTTTTTATATTTGTGCTCAAAATATTCTAATACATGCACTCTATACTGGTATTCAAAATACTCAAAATGTCCCATAGACCTTTAAAAAATTAAAAAATTGATGTACATAGTACATGTACACATCAATACACAGCAAAATTTGAATGCATCCAAATGATGTACGTAATAATAATAATAATAATAATAATAATAATAATAATATATATATATATATATATATATATATATATATATATATATATATATATATATATATATATATATATATATATATATATAAAAGTTGCTACTACACATTAGAAACTACAATGAAAGTTGTATATCTTGCTAAGGATGCAAACGGACCAAGCGTTCGATGAGTTACTCGTGGCTTGGTTCAATCAAAACTCATTCATGATTATTTCATTTTTTATCGAACATGCTTGATTATTTTGTAAATATTTATTGTTAAATATATAACTCTGAACATTTTTTGCTTCATTCATTTATGATAATTAATAATACCATTTATCAGTTATGAATAAGTTTATTAAGAAGCTCGTTTAAAGCTTAATAAGAAGTTATGAACTATATTAGGTCATACACTTTTAGTCCATAATAATCGAATATTACAAGTTGTACTATTTTACTATTTATATAATTTAAAGCACAATTCTTTAGCATTGAGCCTCTTTGCTCGACAAAGCTCATTATTTTTTTAAATTAGCAACTTATTTAAAGCTCAACAAGCTTGACTTGATAAAACTCTTTTATTTTATTGGAAGTGTTACTTCTTAATTAGTTCAATAATTCAAATGTAATTTGAACTTGAGACAAGCTCAAGTAGTTATGATCCTAAACAAACCAAGCTTAAAAATATCACAAAAGCTCTAATTGAGCTCAACCCGAGTTTGAATAAGATTCTAATAAGTGAGTTTGCTCAAATAAGCTCTTGCTTAGTTTGGCTTGGTACATTTTATAATATTCTCTTCCATATTTAGCTATATATCTGTATATCATAATTATTATATAAGCTATATCTAGTCTAGTACATATGATATAAAATATACAATGTCAGAGCCAAAAAAATTGTTTTAGTGAGACCACAAATTAATACTAGTTATTATACTATTTTTTTCTAAATGTTCTTTTTCTTTTGAATGATCAAAAATCATAAAAAATATTTTATTAAAAAATATTGATATTTCTAACAAAAAAAAGTATATGTATCACTCTATTATTATTCATTAGGTACTTTATATTTTTCTATTGAATTTCTAATGAATTGGGTTGGAATAACTTATTTGTATTCTTAAAATTATGTTAATAATTTAATTCATTTTGAACTTAGTTTTCTAAAATATAATCAGATTAATTAAATCACAAATTAATATAATTTAATACTCTAATTAAGATATTTGATCTAACTTTAATCAAATTTTAAACTTCAAAATTAACAAGTAGTGTAAAATATATTTTTATATAATGAAATCTCTTAGAAATTTATAAAATATGATACAGATGATTCTAAAAGAATAAAATTTTATCTTAAAATTTTGTTATTTTTATCATAAATTATATATATTTTATGAATTTTCTATTGAATTAATATCTATATATTAAGCAATTATTATTTGTTTTTTATATATATTCTTGTTGCGTGCTAGAAAACCTTGATAGAATACAAATTTTATGCTTTTGAATCACCAGATGTTTGATAAATTAATAAGAAAACTCTTTTACGTGGAAAACCGAAAGAGGGAAAAATACTCGAAAATCTTCCACTATGCATCTGTTTGAGTACAAAATTTCCGATAACGATTACAAAATTGTATATGAGAGGACAATGAGAATCATAAATGACAACACGCTATATATGCTCAAGTTATAACATTTTAGTGGTAGCGAGATGGTGAACAGCGTATCAACGGCGATGATAAAGTCGTCATTGTAATACCGTGATAGTGGCGGATGAGGCTGGCCGATATATGATGGCGGTGGCAGCATCGGTGGTACGACGATGGTTGGCGGCGGTGAATGCGATGGTCGGTGGACGGCAATTAGCGATGATGAGGATCGGCTGGCGGCTACTGGCCGTCGGCGATGGTTGGCAACCTGGTGAGGGACCGCGGTAGCGATTATGGGAAGATTTTCAAACTTTAGCTCTCTCTCTCTTGCTCTCAAGAAGAATGAGGAACTATTTATAGATTATATGAGTGGCGTTTCAGAAATATATCCACTCCATGATCAAAATGATTCCTTTGATTATTTGATATATTTTAAGTATTTGAATGCTGAGTCGAATTATGAGATCATGGGCTTGTTAGATTAGATTCGTCAAGGCGTTGATTCACTATAAACACTCATGTTTAAGAGCTATTTAGGGATTTTGATATTCCAAAGTTTTAATGATATTTTAAGTGCTTGATCTCTAGTTTTAACTTAGGATCGTTTCTTTGGCTCAAGATTAGTGCTTATAGTAGTATTTTAAGTGTCATATCGTTGCCTCCTATTTGGATGATATTATCTCAATCATGCAAAAATATATACTACTTGAAAATAGCAAATTCTTCAATAAAATTTCTTGTCCACTAACCATTTTGAGAGAACGGATCTTCATGAAGCCTGAATTATGATCACGGGCTGGGGCGCAAATGTATGCGAACGCGAAGCGCAGGTTTTGAGGTTATGGATCAGGACATTTCTGGCGGCCGTGATGAGGGTTTTTTCATCCGTTTTTGTCCGTTTTGATCCGTTTTCTGCGATTTTCACTCATTTTTTGCGATTTTTCTTTGATTTTTTTACATTTTTGCCCCTATAGGAGGTTAGGGCCAAGGAAGAAGGCACACTCCTCATATGCTCTAGTGTTTCTCTTCTTCTTAGGAGAGGGTCATTCGGAGGTGATCAAGACCGTGGTTAAATGGCCAGCTCGTTTTCCCTCGAAAGCGTTCTTGTCCTCGTCGACCGGTTGAGGCGATCAAGGCCCGTAGTTCATATCGAGACTCGTTTCCCTCGAAGAGGCATCAACCCGTCGAATCTGGGAGTTGGAGGTATAATTCATGTGGCGAGGCTCCGGTTTTCCCTCGAAAGAGGCGTCAATTGTCCTCTTCAGACCAATCGGGTTTGAAGGCGATCAAGACCCATAGTTCATACAGCGAGGCTTCGTTTTTCCTCGAAAGAGGCATCAACTGTCCTAGTCGGACCGACCAAGTTCGGAGGTGATCATGGCCCATAGTTCCTACTTCTTCTTGTAGGAAATTGGATTTCTTAAAACTTCAATGGATGGTTCAACAGTTGATAACTCCCAAGATAGCAGGGAAGCGTTAATTAGGAACCTTCATTCGAATGACTCGGAAAGTTTGGCAGGTAATTTCAGAATATCCTTAGAGAGGAATAAATTCTTCTTCTTTTCTTTTCTTTTTTTCATATGTATGCATATCCTTTTCGTCAGATCGTAGGAGAAAAATATTATCCCAAGGCTAAGTGGCGAGAGTTAAAAGATATGCCTAAGTGTTGGGGTGAGTGAGTTGCTTTACAAAATTCTCAGATTTTTGTCATTTCTCTCTCTCTCTTTATTTATTTATTATGTATTTTCACAGGGTGATGGCCAAAAGAAAACCCATAGTGTCACAGCTACAGACGATATACCATCCACTGTCACATTAGATAGTTTAATGGTGTTCCGCAAGAAATTTCACTTCCCTAATGAGTTGGTGGCTATTATTGCTAATAAGTCTGATCGAGCCCGTTCACCTCCGCTAGGATACTTTACTATTTCTGAGATGATTCTTCGTGCAGGACTGCGAGTCCCTTTGGCTCCCAAGTTGATTGAGATCTTTAAAATATATGGTATAGCTTTGTCACAATTTTATTTATTTTGATCATCGTTGGTTTTATCTTCTTTATAGAGCGTGGTGTTACTTTGAACATCAAATACTTTTATGAATGTGTAGATTCACATGTGATGCTCGGGGCGATTTCTTATCGGTATAAAGAATTGGATAGAATTTTTACGGATCCTAGAAATTGGTCTAATGGATTCTTTTTGTGAAAAAATGAGTGGGGCCTCCACGAAGATGGGGAAGATTGAATGACCTTCCGGATCCATTCTTGAAGAGAATGAAATCTTAGCAACTCTTAATATTCCTGATGCAGGAAGCTTACAATATGAGTTATGTCACATTGGCAAATATATAGTTGAAGATATAATGTTCAAGGTTGGTCTTTCCATCCAGGCAGAGAGATCTCATGCTCTTCCACTGAAGTAGTCAAGTAAAGGTGATGAAAGGTCTCCTCATATTCATAGGGTTCTTTCAAGAAGCCCGTTACAAAATCACGGTGGTAGCAATATTTCAAGAAGCCCACGGTAGAGCCATGCCGAAGTGACTACGTCAAATATCTGCAGAGAAGATGTTCTTGATTCTAAGAGTTTAGTATTTCTCATAATGGGGAGTTTGTTTCTGAAGCGCACATTCTTGAAGAGGTGTTAAAGCACGTATGCACTAGACGTCAACAAGTAAATGAATTAGTACGTTGTCTTCTCTTCCTCCTTCTTTTCTTCTTTTCATTTTTTCTTTGTGTAACGTTTGTGATGATTTTTTTTTGTAGGTAGCTCAAACATTATGGTTGATGGCTCATTTGGTGTCGCTAGATGAGTGGAATCTTGAATTTGTGAAAGTAAAATATCTAAGGCAGTATGAGTGAAAGATGAGTGTTAAAGCCAAAGAAGTGGCGACTTTAGGATCGCTAAGCGGTGTAGAAGCTAGCGAACATGTCGACTTTCTTTCTTTCCAAAGTGAGGTGAGTGCACTCGTGATGAGGCGATTGAGGTGAGGGAGAGAGAAGAAAAGACACAAGGAACTTCGGAGAAAGCTCTAGAACTGAGAAGAAAGTATTACAAGATCATCTTTAGAAGGAGCTTATAATGTCGGCGAAGCAAATGAAATCTCCTTGAAGTAGTGGAAGACTTTAATAACTCTTTATCAGCGATACTATTGAAGATCATGTCCGAAGCTCGTAATCATATTTTGATGTTGAAGTGAAGGACTTGGAGCACCAATGTTTAGAGGAGGGCTTCATCAGGGTTCCTAAAGGAATCAGTAAAATAAATCTATGATATCTATCTCCCGAAAGTATCAAGACCCTTGTTCGGAGATGAAGGAGTTGAGAGTGAGTCCAAGAGAGTATCTCCTAGTGGTGAGGAGAAAGTTGATATCATGTAGTGTCACTTGAGGATGTATTTTTTTTCTTTTATCTATCTATTGTTATTATTTTATATCAGAATTTTGATTCTTCATTATACCATCATGTTAGTGCTGTTAAAAAAAATTTTTTTTGGATGATATGCTCTTGTTTTATTTTTACCTATCTGAGATAATTGGTCGGAATATTATTCGATGACGCTAAGCTATACGGATGAGGCCGTGGGAAGTCCATCAAGGACCTTTTGGCCTATCCTAGGTATTAGTCAAATATTATTTGATGTCTTACCAATACGGAAGAAGTCCGATCAAGTCCCCTTGGGATTGATCATGTCATAACTGAGATACAACATGAGTTGGGCATTTCTCAAATGGGAAGATTAAATGAAGAAGATTATTTATATCCAATAAGCTCGAAAGAAAAAGCTATAAATTTATTACTCTGATAAGGCGGTGATACAATCATAAGATGATTTTAATACAGATATGAGTTTGAAGAGGAAATAATAAATGAGACAAAATAAAAGTTGCAACAATTATGTAGTAGGAATTACTGATAATATTTTTGGAGATTCTTGGTGTTCCAAGTTCGAGGTAAAATTTTTTCCTCTGGATCCTTGAGCTTGAATGTTCATGGCTTGACCATAACTATAATTACATATGGGCAATCCCAAAGAGGTGACAGTTTATTGCGTTGAGGGCCTTTTCCTGCATCTTAGAGACTTCACAGGACCAAATCACTGATAGATATGGGATGAGGTTTCTGTTGAAGTGACGAACTACCCTTTGGCGATAGGAAGCAGTCCGAAGTAGGGCCATGTTAAGAGTTTTGGGGAGTAGGTCCAGGTGCTGTCAGAGTTTTTCTTCATTGCCATCATGATCGAATAATTGAACTCTTGGACTTGAAACTCCGATATTTACTGGTATAATAGCTTCTGTGCTGAAATACAAGTTATATGGTGTCTCACCAGTCGGGGTTCACGATGTAGTGCAGTAAGCCTAAAAAATATTAGAAAGCTCATCAACCCATTGCCCCTCAGGCTTCTTAAGGTGTATTTTTAGTCCTTTAAGTATAGTCTTATTGCTAGCTTCAGTCTGTCTGTTAGTTTGAGGATGTGCTACAGCTGTATGCAGTAGCTGAATGTGAAGATCTTTGTAAAAGGACGTAAAGACTTTTCCAGTAAATTGGGTTCCATTGTTAGTGATGATCTTTACAGGAAGTCAGAATCGACATACTATATTTTTTCAAATAAATTATTTAGCATTTGCCTCCGTGATTTTATCGAGTGGTTCGGATTCCACCCATTTAATGAAGTAGTCGACGGCTAAAATGATAAACTTTCGTTGCCATGATGCTATCGAAAAAGGTCCATGATATCAATTTCCCACTGAGCAAAAGGCCACGGGCTTTGAAGGGATGAGAGCTCTGTATGCGGCATGTGAGAGAGGTTAGAATGCAACTGACAACTTGCATATTTTTTTGTAAACTCCAAGGCATCTTGTTTCATCGTAGGCCAATAGAACTCTTGCCTTATAATTTTAAGGGCTAGCACCCTTCCTCCTAAGTGTTCTCCACATATCCTTAAGTGAACCTCTCTTAATGTGTAATCGGCCTCTGATGGTAAAAGACATTTGAGGTATGGCCCAGAAAAAGTTCGTTTGTATTGTTCATGTCCGATAATAATAAAGTTTGAAGCTTGTCTTCGGAGACGAGTTGTAGCAGTTGGGTCTTTAGGAAGGTTCCCTTCTTGTAGAAAAGACAGGATGGGGTTCATCCACGAAGGTTCATTTATCTCATTAATTGCTTGTATTACCCATGACCCTTGGATATTAGAAAAATATATTTCTTCAACATGCCTTCTCTTAAATAGATCTCCAGTAGCAGATATAGCAAACTTAGCGAGAGCGTCAGCTCGAGTATTCTTCTCTCGCAGTATGTGAATGATTTGATGTGTCTTAAAATGGGCAAGAAGTGACTTTACTAAGTTGGGGTATTGCACTAGTTGAGGATTATGAGTATTAAAGTTTCCCTCAACTTGGGAGGCGATAAGCTGAGAGTTAGTGTGGATCACTAAGTTTTGAGCTTCACAATCGATGATGAGTCTCAACCCTGTGATGAGAGCCTCATATTCAGCCATATTATTAGTTATAGGAAATTTTAGGCAAAGTCCATACTCTAAGATATTCTGCTGGGGGAAATAAGTAAGATTCCTATTCCAGCACTAGTATTTCCTGAAGCTCCATCAACATAGAGGGTCCATTGAGGAGATGAAAGGCGTGTAGTAGATAGCTCATTTGGAGTTGAGGCAGTGCATTCTACTATAAAGTCTGCGAGTACATGAGACTTTATATCAGGCCGAGGTAGAAAATGGATATCAAACTCTCAATTCTACTGAGACCATTTAATTAACCTTCCGATTCCTCGGTTTTATGGCCCTTAATGGTAAATGAATGTAAATGCGATAGTGTGAGCTTGGAAGTATGACGCAATTTTGAGAAAACTAAAGCGAGCCACCTTATCGCGGTGGATAACGACTTTCTATATCAAAGAAAATTTTGCTGACATAGTAAATTGGTCGTTGTATCCCATTTTCTTCTCACACTAAAACTGAGCTTATCGTGTGGGAGAGACTGCGAGATATAAGTATAACATCTCTCCTTGAATAGGCTTGGATAATAGGGGTGGTGATGCTAAGTACTCCCTTAGTTGCTCAAAAGCATATTGATATTCATCAGTCCACTGAAAATTATTATTTTTAGCTCCCTTTAATATTTTAAAGAATGACAAGTATTTATCCCCAGAACGGGCTAGGAAATGGGATAAGACAACAATTCGTCCATTCAAATGTTGAACTTCATTGAAATTTTTCGAAGGAGTCATATCTTTGAGAGCTTTGATTTTCTCGGGATTAGCCTCTATCCCACAGTGGGTTACCATAAACCCAAGAAATTTTTCTAACATAACCCCAAAAGTACACTTGGTCGAGTTAAGTCGCATGTTATTACGTCGAACAAGGTTAAAGCATATTTCTAAGTCAGAAATATGCTGTGATTATTCTAAGATTTTTACTAACATGTCATCCAAATATATCTCTATTGTGCGACCTAATAGGTCTTTAAAAATCTTATTCATAAGACGTTGATAGGTAGCACCAGTATTTTTTAACCCAAATGGCATAACTTGATAATAGTATAAACCTTTATATGTTTGAAATAATGTGGCTTCTTCATCTGTTGGGTCCATTTTTATTTGATTATGTCGAGTAAGCATCCAAAAAATAGAGCATTTGATGTCGCGTAGCATCACCAATTGATCAATTTGAGGAAGAGAAAACTATCTTTCGGTAAGCTTTGTTAAGGTCGTATGTAATACACTCATGTTCTATTTGTTTTCTCATTAACCATAGTCATAGGGTAATGTACCTCTTATGAATCAGCTTCTAGAGCTTGTTAACTTCTTGTTCAATAGCACGAGGTGATCGGTACAAAACTCTTCTTTTGGATGATCGGTTTGAATATTAGATCAATCTTGAGGGAGTGCATGATCACATTGGGGTCGACCCCCGACATATCCGTCGGACTCCAAGCAAAGATGTCATGATTTCTGTGTAAAAAGTCTATGTATTTTTCCCTTTGTTCTTCTGAGAGTAAAGATCTCACTTGCACTGTTCGTAATGGTTGGTCATCTGATAATGCAACAGAGAGAAAGTCTTCTGCAGGCGAAGCTTTTTGGGATACTTCATCTCAAAAATTAAAATCTTGATCTTTGAAGGTCGAAGGCGTGGTTGAGCTTGTCTGAAGTAGCATAATTGTACTATCTGTTGATTTTCTTAGACCACCCCAACCCCGACGGGGGTTGGAAATTTCATCTTAAGATGATATACTGAAGTGACGGCACCGAAAATTGATTGGAGGGGCCTTCTGAAGATAGCGTTATATGTTAAATCTGTCTTGACCACCATGAATTGGATTGAATAAGTCACTTGTCGAGGGAATTCTCCGAGGGCAACAGGAAGGGTGATTGTCCCCTCTACTCGCACAGGGAGATTATCAAACTCATATAATGGTCCTGTAGCGGGTTGGAGCTTTTCCCTAACCAAGCTCATGCTAAGAAATGTGGAGTAAAATAAGACATCAATAGAACTCCTATTGTTAATCAAAATTCTCTTAACATTATAGCATGGGTCATTGATCCCTGTGCTGATGACAAGTGGATCTTGATGAGGAACATGGATTCCTTTTAAGTCCAAGTCTTTAAAACTGATGGAATGATCAATACAAGATTTCTTTAACTTTGGCTCTTCAGAGGTGGTAATGAGAACTCGATTAGATAGTATCGGTCCTCCTGCGATTATTTCAATTTTCCCAACTGTTTGATGACTATTTTATTATTTCTGTGATGATTGTCTTAGTTACCCCCCCAATTGGAGTTATGTTTGTTTGAGTCGATTGATTCTTCACAAATCAACATAGATATCCTTGTTGAATGAGCCTCTCGATTTCTTCTTTGAATTATTTGCATACCTCAGTAGTATGTCCACAACTTCGATGGAAGTGATAATATTGCTCCTGATTTCTTGAATTTGGTTTCAGTGGATGTGTCCACTTGATGGTTTCTTCATCTCAAATAGCCATCAGGATGTTAACACGAGATGTGTTCAGCAATATGTATTCCTTTTCTAGTCGTGGTTCACGTCGTTGATGTGAGGGCCGTGGAGGAAGATCACGACTGCCTTGTTGCTTCTTTTGATGGGATTATCGGCCTGCATTCCCTAGGGCGCTCTTACGTTTTCTTGTAGATTATTCAATTTATTTATGATGGACATTAATAGCTTCATCGGCAGAAATTTATGCTTCCACACGATGAACCAAGTTGACATATGAGCAGACCGTATCTCGTATTAGTGATGAGTAAAAAGGCCCCGGACGGAGCCCTCCAAGGAAAACTCCTCTAAATAGTTCAGGGTCTACTCCAGGTATTTGGCGAGCTTCTAAGGAGAACCTCTGGAAGTATTCCTTAAGTGATTCACCCTCATTTTGACGAATGCCAGAGAGATGGGAGGAAACTTTTATGATCCTCCGATTTACAATGAACTGTTCTACAAATGTCTTGGCGAGTTCGTCAAAGGTATGGATAGATCCCCTTAGAAAGGAGTGCAACCAAGTGCGGGCCTGACCCTTAATGGTGACTAGAAAAACTTGACAAAGCAGTGTGTTAGGAGCTCGTTGGATATGCATGATGGTTCTGTAATGATCGATGTGTTCATATGGGTCGGTTGCTCCATCATAGGAATCAATGTTCGGAAGCTTGAAACCTATGGAAATATGATGTTGAAGAATAGCTCCAGCTAAAGGTGAGGACTCCTCATAGCCGCAGTGAGGGGGAGGATGATTTTTGTCATTAAGGTGAAATTCATCTTGCATCAAAAGTTATAATTATGCACGTATAACGTGACGGGTGGAGTCAATAGGACGAGAACGTGCCAAGCTATCGAAATAATGGTGGATTAGCGTCGGTTAGCATGTGATGGATGGAAGAGCGCGAGGAGATCGGCATCATGAAGCGGAGGAACTTCAGTCTGATGGCGAGAAGGCCCCGCATTAGCATTTTGATCTCCCCTGGCTAATGATCGATCTTGGGAGAGATGTGTTTGCCGCGGTAGTGGTTGTCGTGTTTCTTGTAAAAGTCGGATCATCTCATTTTGAGACTTCCATTACATGATCTTAAAGAGATTCTGCTTCACAATCATGCCTATCAAGGGAAGTGAGGCGAGAGCGTCCTTGATTGAATTGATTTCAGTGGCGGAGTTAGCGGGAGGCTCCGTTGTTATGAGTATTACGCCTATTGGCCGTAATGCAGGTGTTCACAGGAATTGTGATTGAGGAGTTTTTTTTCCCACAGACGGTGCCAAACTGTTGCGTGCTAGAAAACCAGTTGCGATAGAATAAAAATTTGAGCCTTAGCTTTGTTGTGGAATTCAGCGCACACACAGATATTTAAGGAATTAATAAGAAAACTACATAATTTTTACGTGAAAAAATCTCGAAAGAGGAAAAAACCGGCTAGCCAGTAAAATCTTCCACTATGTATCTATTTGAGTACAAAAGTTTCCCGTAACGATTACAGAATTGTATATAGAAGAGGCGACAATATGAATCTTGGAATCGAACAACTATATAGTCGCGTTCAGTTATAACGATTCTTGTGGTAGTAGATGATGATGGTGAATCGCGATCGGCGGCGATGATGAAAGTCATCGTGGTGATGGCCGGCGGCGATGGCATGATAGTTGGCGCGGTGATCGGCAATCTAGCGGCGTCGGTGGTCGGCAATGATGGTTGCACGGCGGTGGCAATAATGAGTGTCAGCGGACGGCGGCGGCGAATGATAGCGATGAGGATCGGCGGTGGCGGCTGACGACGGCGGTGGTTGGCAACCAACAGGGGTGGTTGGCGACCGTCGAGTGGTGGCAAGATTATGCTTGGAGGATTTTCGAGCTTTAGAACTCTTTCCTCTCTTTTGCTTCGTTTCTATAAATACATGCAAAACCCAAACCACTCCACTCTATCAGACAGCTCAAAATGATTCCTTTGATCATTTGATGCATTTTAAGTATTTGAATGCTCAAATGAAGTCAGAATTATGAGATCTTGAGCTTGTTAGATCCGGCTCATCAAGATGTTCGATTTGACTATAAATACTCTATGTTTAAGAGCTATTTAGGAATTTAACTAATATCCCAAAGTTTCCAATGATATTCTAAGTGCTTGATCTTGGCTAGTTTCAACTTAGGATCAACTTACTTTTGATATTAAGATTCGTGCTTCAACTAGTTGTATTTTACGTGTCATATCAGTTCTATTAATCAAGTAAGATATATTAATAATTACCTTAGCTTTTTATTATTTATAACCAAAAAAATCATGCCAGTTAAATATATAAGATCATAGAAGATTTTTTGTAATTCATTACATAACTTAGTTGAAAATATAATAAGTAACATTAGCAAATTTCATTTGATAAATAAATAATAATAATGATTTATTATGATAATCTGAAAAAAGAAGCTAAACAAGGAGTATGGGAGGCCAAAGTAGGTAAATATGAGTCAACAGCGAGAAAGTAAGGACTTAAAAATGAATTTAAAATTGGTGTCGAGTGATTGAGGAATTGGGGATAGTCTTCTTAGGCACTGCTTTATTTTTTAGAATACTTTCACATATCTGTTTAGCTATCTTTTTTTTTTTTTTTGGCTAATTTTTTAGAAATTTTTGTAGTGAGAAATTACTTTCAAGAATCAAATCTATTAAAATATGATAGTTACAAGAAACTGTAATATGATTTACTTTTAAAAGGCTAAATCATCTTAAATGAACCCTCAATGTCGATTGTCAATATAGCAAAAATATAGCGAATAAAGAAGAAATGCACGAGACCTGCGGGGCCCGTCAGTTGGGGGCTTTGCTCCCAATGCGGTGACCCACGATCGTCGGCACAAAATCATTTATTGTCCTTATGGGCTCACTGGTCACAAAAAAAGAAGAAAAAAGAAGAATAGGGTGAAATGTCAAATAGCAATAAAGTATACAAATAGTTGTACTTGCATAAGACAAGATCTATAGCTATAAGATGACTCTACTTCTAAAGATGGTGCAAGATTATTAAAATTAGGACATAGGATAATGTGTGTTAGGATTTATAAAAAAAATTAGGGCATGATTAGATTGTAACGACCAATAATGATGGTCACAATAGTTATTAGAAGTGGATGATATTGGTTGGTGGTGAATAACTTTAAGCTTGCAGGCTTAGCTCTTCATCTTTCTCTGAAATGGAGTGAATGAAGTACTATTTATAGAGTTTTGGGAGAGAGATTATGATAACTTTAGTCAAAATCTCAAAATATTATATTGGACGGTTTATATTGATTTTTTTGATCATATATGACTTTTTGAGGATTTAAGAGTCTTATCAACTTCAAATTTTGATGATCTTGAGTTCATTAGATTCCTCTTATCGAGCCTCTCAATTTGACTATAAGAACGTCTGCTTTAAGAATTATTTTGCTGTCAATTAATATCTTGAAATTTCTAATTGTATTTTTAAAATTTGATTTGAGCTCATTTTGATTTGGACCGACACATTCTTCATGTTGGTTCTTGTCTCATCAACAAGTTTAATTTCACTATAAATTTATTAAAATCAAAGTTTGAATAATTTATAATTTAATTTTAAAAAATTTAATACACATTTTGCCTCGAGATTCATATTTGATTTAATTAATTTTATTGTGATATATCAATAATAAAACAATAAATGCAATTTTTTAACATTTTAAAAGAAATAAATTTAACATACACAATCGATTTAAAATTAATATGCAATTATAATTAAATCTTTATAATTGATTATCTATTTTAGTTATAATTATCAGTTTAAATACTCATAAATCTTGATAACTTTAATCATTACACTAAATAATCACTTATTTGCTTAGGCCGTTTGGGCTCACTTTTATTTTTTATTTTCTATTTTTATTTTTATTTTGTTTAAAAATAAAATTTATTTGATTGACTTATTGTTTTAAAAAATACTCAAAACATCTAGATGTTTTGAGTATTTTTAAAATCACATAAAAAATACTCTAAAAAAATATATTTTCAAAAATAACATAAAAATAAAAATAAAAAATAGAAAATAAAATTGATCCCAAATAGCCTCTTAGTTATTCTCTTATTAAACTAGTAGTCTTAAATATTAAATTATCATTTAGGCTTATTGATTTCTAAAATTTGTGAGGATACTCTCATATGTCTTAATAATTTGAAAAAAAAATCATTTTATTGAAAAGTAAATGTATGATTATCAAATATTTCTTACTTCATGCCTATATTTTAAAACAAAAAGAAAAAAACAAATAAAATTTTAAATATATATATATATATATATATGTGTATGTATATTAGTATAGTACTGCTCAACTTTGAGTAGATTTCTCTTTATCATATATGACTTTTTGAGGATTTAAGAATTTTATTGACTTCGAATTTTGATGATCTTGAGCTCATTAGATTCCTCTTGTCGAGCCTCTCAATTTGATTATAATAACGTCTGATTTGAGAAATAGTTAACTATTCAATTAATGTCTTGAAATTTCTAATTGTATTTCTGAAGCTCAATTTGAGCACATTTGAACTTGAACTGACACATTCTTCATACTATTTTCATCTCATCAAGACATTTAATTTCATTATAAATTTATTAAAATCAAAATTTGAATAATTTATAATTTAATTTTAGAAAATTTAATACACATCTGATCTCGAGATTTATATTTGATTTAATTAATTTTATTGTAATATATCAATAATAAATTTCAAAAATGCAATTTTTTTAACATTTTAAAAGAAATAAATTGAACATACGCAATCGATTTAAAAATTATTATTGCTTAGCACTTAGTTAATGTTCCACATTAATTAAAGAGAAGAGCTTTATTTTATTTAATTTTTTTTTTTTGTCATTTTAAGTCAATAAATTGAAGTCTTGAACTTCATCTAAATGATTAACTTTGGGTTCATGAATTAACATAGGAATGTGTCTGCAATTTTAGTAATATAGTTTCTTAAATTATTTGCTGAAATTAAATCTAAAAACTCACGAAACCATCTAAACTGACTTTAATTATGATGTGACCGAAATCAATTTTTTAAGACCTTAATTAAGGCCGCAGTTATTCCATATGTGTGGTCTCAGATAATCAACTTTTATATATTTAAATAAATTGCAAAATATTCATTAACAAATATATAGATTAATATTTAAAATGCTCTAATATTTTTTAATTTTATTTTCATCTCTCAAAAAATTTATATTGTGCCCTCTCCAAAATTTTAGAATTTAATTATTAAGATTATTAAAAGTATAAAATATTATATATATTATAAATATATAATTATCATAATAAAATTATTTATTATTTATTATTTTAATTATAATAGATAATTAAAATATTTTAAATTTATCTAATTGATTTTAGATCATTGTTTTTAATGATAATTGAAAAATGAATAAAGGTGATATTTTTGATGAAATAATAAAGAATTAGATGATATATATATATAAATATTAAGGTTTAAATCGCACGTATATAAATATGTAAGAATTGTATGTTATGTATGTAAATGCTCCAAGTAAATAAAAATAAGTTGAAGGGTACACGTACATCCCGAAAAAAATCACTTCCACCATTGGATACCGACCTCACTCTCCTCATCTTCCAAAACACCTCTGCTTCTCTCCCCCCTCCACCACTATTCCCAACATGCCCACCCCATCCACCGCACCCACCGCCTCCACATCTACCTCCACCTCCACATCAGAGCAACTTACCCCAACCCCCTCCGGCCGTCGCCGACGACTCAGCTCCCTCCACCGCTCACCATCTCCCTTTCTTCTCTCCGACCTCACCTCCCGCTGGGCCCAGGAATGGAACCGTGCGTATCTCCTTGCCTGCGCCGCCGGCCTCATCGTCGACCCCCTCTTCTTCTACTCCCTCTCCATTAGCGGTCCTCTCATGTGCGTCTTTATAGACGGCTGGTTCGCCATAACCATTACTGTTCTCCGCTGCATGACTGATTCAATTCACGTATGGAACACATGGCTTCAGTTCAAAGCAGCCTTTAGTCGGCACCGCCGGCAGCTTCCGCCAGCGGAAGATGACAGCGAGGCGGGGAAGTTGAATAAGTTCCCACCGTCACCGCGAGGTTATCTTAAATCGAAGAAAGGGTTCTTGCTTGATCTCTTCGTTATTCTTCCCATCATGCAGGTGAAGCAATTTTATTATATTTTTATGATTTTTCTTAGTTATTCATTGATTAGAAAATGAGCTCCAGTTAAGGATAAATATTATATTTTGAGAATTTTAATCGATTTAAAATTGAAAAGGATTTTTTCTAGATTTGTTCTAAGGGAAAGTATTTGGAAAATTAAGTAATTATTTTTTATTTTTTAAAAATGAATATTAAATAAGTTAATAAATAATAATACCATGAAACTGACGTTAAAATCTTGATCATAATTTAATTTGTTGTTATGAAATTAATATTTTAAATATTCAAATAGTTATTAAAATAGACGATTTACTCTTTGGCAAAAACTTAAAATAATTGATGAAACATTTTTCATTAAAAATAAATAAATGAAAGAAAAGAGTACGGATAGGAGGGAGATAAAATTGTACTAATATTCTGTTGTCATCAAATTATTTGTTCGAAGATAACAAATATAATGATGTAATGGCGCTTATAAGAATTTAATAGACAGTTGGTTTTGGGCATTGGTACGGACGCGAATTATTGGTATGGTCTACTCTCTTTGACAGTAAAAAGTTGAGGAAAAAAATAATAATCGTCATGAGAAATTAAATATATATAATTAAATATATAATAAAAAAATATTAAAAATTATTATTTATCATATCTTATTAGAATTTTAATAAATGAGTTATTAACTTGATTAAGCTTTATATTTTTATGTATTTTTCTGTAAAATATTTTTTTAATGATTTAATTTAAAATTAAGAGAATATTTATATGTATATCACAAAAAATTTATATATTAATATATTCAATATTTAAATTTGAATATTTATATAAATAACATCTAAAATTTTAATATCACATTAAAAATATCACTATTGATGAAATGTACTTTTTATTCAAAGAGTTAGAAATAGAAATTCATAAAGTTTATGAGGTGTATATGCTGTTGTTAAATTAAAATGTTCAAAAAAAATGTAACTTTCTTTGTCAAAAAAAAAAATTATTTTTTGCAGAAGTATTTTCTAAAACAATTAAGTCTTAATTTAGAATTTGGTTCAGCAAGTTATTATTATTTTTTTATAAAAATTTTTGCGAATGCAAATCCAATTCTTGTTGTTCACCCATCACATTATTTCTAATTCCAAAATTTTGATTTTCAATGTTCCTACTTACTACGACGATGAAGAAAACTATCATTATATCGCTTCACACATTTTCTTGCTTCTTCCTATACCATCAATATCGGGAGTCGAGGTTGAAGAAGATGACATGGATGAGACAGTTTGTGGTGGAGTAAAGAATCATTCTTTGTAAGAATCCATTTTGTAGGATATATGGTTGATTAAGGGATCTTTTGAGTTTACAGAGGAGCAAAGGAGTTTGTCTGCGGGGTGGTGGAAAAAGATTATGAAATGACAATGATGGTGCAAGCTTCGTCTCGACATGAATAAAATCTCTTGCTCGAGCTTGAAGTGCGAATGAAAGTAGACAAGTCAAATCGTCGGCCATTAGGCCACGCGACTGAAAGAAGACTAGCTCGTAGCTACTATGGGCCTGGCTCTAAGTTGTTCAAGAATAGTGGTGTTTAGTTTCTCAATCCTTTGCCTTAGAATTAGTTAGTTAAATTTATCGATGGGACTAGACTTTTTCTTCTTCTTCATCTACTTTAGACTTTAAAAAGAAAGACTACATTCTGGATTAGAGAATAAATCATTATCACATTCGAACACTTCACAGCTAAAAATAATTAGTTTCACCATTTACCCGTAAGGTTGTGATTGACCAAAATTTTGTTGCTATCTAGCGCCTTTGCTTCATTCAGGTTCTTGCCACTTAGTCGGTTAGCAGAACATAGGTGAATGAGCTCTGAAGGCTTGGGATTTGATCCACTCAATAGAACATATCAAAAGAAAGGAAAATCAAGAATTGAGGCAGGAGGACTGAAAAAACATACCACTGACCTGACTCAGACAATCAAGAATGGCGAGCCACCTGGATACCCATTTCCTCACTTAGACGATACCATATGTACTAGCTGGATGAGTCAACTCGATCAAGTACTACATTTTTTCTTAGGCGCTCAGCTATGCCTGGATGCTTATCACGCTTTCATTGCTTCGGAAGAACAAATAGGTGGGGCACCTAGGTTGTTCGGATGGATAGGGACTAAAGTGCCTTGAGTCAGTGCAACTGACATATAGCTTACAAGCATGGGATATCTAGGAGGGGATAACAGAGAATTTGATTTCAACATGGCTGGAGGTAGCAGCTTTCAGTCAAGAGCAAGGCGCTAGCCCCAGAGAAGGGGAAGCAAGAATCATCAAGTAGATTGTCCTTTTGTTGAGGATTGACCTGAAATAGTCTAATCTTTGTATTAGGCTTAGAATAATCTTTCATATTTGGGATATGTTTCTAGTTCTCATTGGAAAGCGAAGGGCTAGGGCAAAGAGAAAGGTGCGGAGCAAAGCAGCATCAAACATTAGCACAGGATCCAGAGTGAGCATGCATCTATTCCCCGTCCATTAATCAAATGGGAGTTCTCGATGGAGTTTTCATTCTGAGGTCTAGACCAGTTAGAATATATTTCATAGTCTGCCAAGCTAGTTTTAGTATTTGTCTCTGCTTAAAGAATAGTTGCCCAGCCAATTGCACTAGCCTTCCAATTAGTGCCTCTTCGAAGCATCCTATGGAAATTTCTTATGAAAGCAAGTCTTACCTAGCCAAACACAAGATGGTATCACAAAAATTTCCTCATTAGAAAAAATTCACTCTTCTTTTTGATCTATTTTAATGGAATGGGTAAGGTCTGTTCAAACCATTGATCAAAACATCTCAAAAGATGTTCCTCCTGTACCCATTGACTCTATCAAAAGGAAACAACTGCCAAAGTACCTGCCTTAATGGAATCAAAAGATAAGGCATTTCTAACCTTTGATTCTATTTCATCTTCAATTCTATCCAATCTTAGAATCAGGCTACCTGGCTCTAGAGGTAGATATTCCAATAAGCCTTACCTTTATCTCAAGTTTTGGATCAAATTAATCTGTTGGCACAAATCGTTCATGGGCGAAAATAGAGTTATTTTGGTCCTGGAGAATTGACAAGGAGAATTGCTAGAGAAAAGAAGAAATGTTTGGATGAATAAGAATACAATTGTTGGAATAAAAATTCATAGAGCCTTGCCTTCAATTGATTTAATAGGACCAAAGTAGTTCTAAAGAAGAGTGGCAAGAGTTAAGTTGAGTCTATATCAGCCTAGTGCACCAATCATGTGGTATGACGGGCATTCAAAGACCTAGCAAATGATGGCCCACTCCACCCAAAAATGCTTGTGATATAGGAACTCATGGCTGGAAACAATCCTTATGATTTTAATATTTGGTAGGAAGAAGAAGAATCAAAATCCAAATTGGCTAGTGAGCCTAGTGATATGAGATATGTCTATCGCTATCTCGCACTAGGCCAAAAAAATTTAAACATTTTCTTGTTAAAAGAATTCGATTCAGGTGACAAATCTCCCATCATATGGTTCCACTTGTCGAGTAGATCGTAGGGTGGATGGGTCATAGCAATAGGATTAGACATTAGCCAACTTGTTTATCTATGTCATACTTAGGATTCACTGACAACCAAAGATGATGGAAACTTCAAACCTACTGATAGATGAGCTTTCAAACTACTTCCTATTCCCTGACTTGCATCACTTCCTTATGATGTGATGAGTTCATGCTATCAGTAGTTGTTCTTGATGAATTTACCTACACAAGATCTTCCTCTCATCCTGTGATTCTCTAACTAAATGTGCTTGTTTTGTTGTACTCCCAGATTGGAGTTTTGATAAAATTAAGGTTTTTCTCCTTTTATAGCTTCTTTTTGGATCCTAGGCACCCTTAATTATTTGATATCCTTCATAAGTGGCGGCACCAGAACCTTGTTCAGAGATGTTTTTGCCGATCTTGCTCTCGAACAAGTGCTTGTGATGGATATGGTTTTATTATGAATTTGTGCTTAAATAATTATGTTTTAAAGTTTAAGTTTTGTTTATGATAAATATATAGATAGTGAGTTCCATAAAGTTTTTGCAATTCTATATTTATTCTTTATTAGAAAGTAAAAAAGGCAACATAAATCAAACCAATGAAGAAGTAACAATCAATATATATATATATAAGGAATGTAGCCATTATCAAGGAGAGCATTGATCGACAAGTCAATCATTATTGGAGACAGTGTGCCTTTCATTTATGCATTCTATTTGGTATAATTATTTATGTAATGTAAAGATAAACATTCTCATGATATGATTATAATGGAATTAGAATGGGAGTGCAATCCATTTAAGATGTCTCCAATGACTTGTCATAAAAGATTTATTTTTAAGTAATAAATTATTAAAATGTGGATGATTAGGATTAAGTAATAGGCATAAAAATATAAAATAGCTCACAATCAAGTACTTCAACAAAGTTATTATTAGATGATTGTTTGAGATGATCTAATACATGAAGAGGGGTAATAATTAAGTAATTGACTTACTAAATATTCTTCCTCTCTCTCTCTCTCTCTCTCTCTCTCTCTCTCTCTCTCTCTCTCTCTCTCTCTCTCTCTCTCTCTCTATATATATATATATATATATAATTCCAATCATAAATTAATTATAGAAAATATTTCATTCATAAAGGAAAGCTTGCATGTGATACCCACCGTCTCTTAGCTAGGTTGATAGGAACCCCTGAATCAATCTCAGGATTTATCAGAATGATGGAAATCAGTAATTATGAATATGAATGTGCCAGGATAATAATATATCCCCACCCACAAGAGGGGTGTGTTGATACCCATTCCAAAAAAAAAGTTTGAGATGATATAATACATGAAGAGGGGTAATAATTAAGTAATTGACTTACTAAATATTCTTCCTCTCTCTCTCTCTCTCTCTCTCTCTCTATATATATATATATATATATATATATATAATTCCAATCATAAATTAATTATAGAAAACATTTCATTCATAAAGGAAAGCTTGCATGTGATTGAATCTAAACACGGTCAGTATGATTGGACAAGAACGCATGTGAACTAAAGCTAGAAAACATTAAAAATTGACCAGGAATTCCACGCGCGCCATATTAAATTTATTTGGTACATTCTTTTCATATATTTATAAGACTAATTAACAATAAATGATAATAATAACAATATGTAGCTGTTGCTGTTGCAGATTGTCATGTGGGTAGCAGCTCCGGCATTAATACGTGAAGGACTGATAACAACAGTAATGGCTGTTTTCCTGATAATGTTCCTCTTGCAGTACATACCAAAGATTTATCATTCTGTGTGTTTTCTACGCCGAACTCAGAATTTCTCTGGCTACATATTCGGGACGATTTGGTGGGGGATTGCCCTCAATTTGATCGTTTATTTCGTCGCATCACATGTGAGTATATCTATATAATTTTTCCATAAAAAAATTTACTTTATAGTCCAACTGATAATTGAAGCTTTCTATATGAAAAAATTTCTTTTGGTGTAGATTTGGCACAATGAGGCTACTCTTTTAAGAGTTTTTTCTTTTCTTTGTTAGAATTAGATAGGCTAAAATTTGTCATACAACCATCACAAGTTGCACAAATAAAATAGCCTTATTTTTATCAATATACATTATAGTTAGGGGTGTCAAATAATAACATAACTCAATTAAAAATTCATGGTTGACCAATAATTTTCGTGTCATAAGAAATTAACCCGTTTAATATTTTGGGTAGGATTCGAGTGGACCCACCAACCCGAAATTGATTCGATTTTGTCAACTCAATTGACTGAATAATTTATACCCACGAACCTGAATTTAACTCAATTTTTGACTTGAAATACATATCTAAATAGATCATTCGAGTCGTGTCGGGTCAATCGGGTTGAAATCGAGTCGGGTTCAGGTTGAAATTTTTGACTCATTTAATAAATGGATCATGTTCGAGTTAACCCTATTCGGGTCAGGTCAAATTCGGATCAAACCTGAATTGACACCCCTAATTACAATCATCCAGTTACACTTTTACAATTGCTCAACAATCATAGATATCACAATCACATAATGAACATAGATAATATTTATAAACATTAAAATCATACCATCACCATCGTCGTCATGGTCGACTGGCAATCGAGTATAGAAGCACCCAGCCACCCATAAAATAAGAAGATACGCAAAGGTCGCTGATAGCCACCACCAGTACCAAAGAAGCAGTAAATGAAAAAAAAAGAAGAATTGAAAAGACAACTTAGACAAACCAATTCGAATTCCAAACTCCAAAGATAGCAGTGCCAACAAATTAATACAAACATACACAATCAAGCAATATAAATAACCAACAAATTCCATAGACAATCAAAACACCCAAATTTAAATACCCAAAGATACCATAGCACATAGAGCAACTCAAGTTCAAGATAGACAAACCAAGAAGCGCAAAGTTACCAACACTAACATCACAAAGAAGGCCGAAAGAGCCACCACGAGCGCAAAGAATGCAAAGAAGGAATCGAAGATTTGTAAAAGTCTAAAAGACAAGCAATTCCAAAGACTAACAAATTTAATAAAATATACACGCTAGCCAACATCCACTAAACCAATCACAAACACCCAGCCACCCGAAAGAATCGATACAAGAGTGAAAGAGCCACTACCACCACCACTAAGGCAAAGAATGCGATGCAAAGAAGCGAAGGAAGAATTGAAAAGTCTAAAAGACAGAATTCCAAAGCACCAACAATGTAATAAAATAATAATGCATAGCCAACATCCAGATTCACTAAACCAATCACAAACACCCAGTCACCCAAAAGAATCAGATACTTACAACAAGGTGAAAGAGCCACTCAGCCACCACCAGCAAGGCAGTAAGCCAACATTAAAATAGGTAGAGAAAAGGATGCCATCAACTTGATCAAGAAAAGGATTACAAATATGAAATATTTAGTGTCATCCAACATCCCGCCTCCCAAAAGTCTACAAGAATAAATAATATATACTTATATATTTGTAATTTGATTTTGGGGCTCAAGCCTATAAAAAAATATCTTTTATTATCAAGATTCAAGTGTAATATCTCAAAAATATGATCACCATATATACATACGGACATCAATAATTTTGAGAATCGTCTAAGCCTTTAAGACTTAAGAGGGCAATAAAAAAAAAAAAAAAGTCACCACCGCATATACATTAATTATTTCATCATGCATTGCCCTAAACCCTAAAAAAAAACCTATTTGTATTGAAAAACCTTAAGATAAAACTAACAACCAAACCAAAATTATAATCCAACAGCAATATATAAGAAATGTAAGCAAAAAAATAGCAAAACATAAGATAAAGAAAGAATTAGTAACAATGAAAATTTGAAATCTAAAAGTCTCAAGACTATATCCCATATCGGAATCGATTCCAATCCTCATCATAACCTAAGCCAAGTGTTTCACTTATTAATTTTGCTAAATCTATAAAACAAATAAATCATTAATTATTCATTTATTCTAAATTTCTAATTATGATTAAAAAAAAATAAATCATTGTAAATTTTAGCATAAACAATACCTTCATCAAACTTGTCAATGTCATTAATATTTTCTTCCACATTTAATTATACACCATTTTGCTCGATCCAATCGCATATATTAATGCAATCTTTCGTGATAATGAACTTCTAAATGCATCGAATAATACCACTGCATCAAAACCGACTGGCGCAACAAATAAATTGGAATGCCTAAAACATCACGAGCCATGTATGAGAATAGAAATCTGGTGCATTAACCTTCCACCAATTTAAAATATCAAAGCGATCATCATCACTTGGACTCCTCGACCAAATACTTATCTAGATCGATTTGTTATCTACATCATCCCAAAATTGGATCTTTTGAATTTCTCATCATTGAATATCTTGTCAGAAGATTGCGGTTGTAAAACTAGACCCTTGAAAAATTTTGTTTCTCATGGAGACCACTTCTATTTGGCTTTCAGAACTTTTATTTTATAATGAAACATATCATGCATGATGACTAATAAGTTGTCTTAGAACAGCATCAGTCCTTCATACATATTCATTCTACATGAAGCTTGAAGCGGGGATCTAAAATACATCAAGATATATATTCAAATTCATTTTTCTATGGCACCCAATATTTAGCAAATTTTGTCATCATTTTGGAAGCCATACTTCACATTTGGATCACCATCCATTTGCCAATTTTGAAGTAGAAAGAAACGCAATTTCATGAAAAAAAGTATTTGATGTCACATAAAGAATCGAAATTCTTAAAGTGAGTTCATAAAATTTTTCCAAGAAACAATCTTCTAATATTATTCCAATCATCATCACTTAAACATCATTTACAATATGACTTTCATCATCATCCTTCTCAGTTGATTTAAATTGAGTATCAATCTCCTCATACCTTTTAAAAGCTCTCTCCAACTTAAGCTACTTAACATTAAAATGTGAAATTCCATCTCGTGAACATCTAAGCATAATATTTTTAGTTTTATTTTTCAATTTCAATGCACTTTAAATAATTTTGTAACGCGGTGATTGACGAATATATCTTACTACTCTTGACATGATAGGCAATTGAGATATCTCTTTCGACCCATCTTGCACAATTAAGTTAATAATGTGGTATGCATATGTAAGCGACCATCCAGAATACTACCATTTTGCCAAATTTTTTTTTGTAGGTGCGTGATGATGCCATTATTAGAACTTGCATTATCAGCGTCAGTGAAAATTGCTTGATCCATCTACAGACACTTCTCAACTTGTTGACCCGGTAATTCTCCTTGTATAGATTGGACAAAGTTTATAACTCTTTTATTGAGTTTTCATCAATAAAATGTGCGATACACATATAGTTAATTAGTTGAATTGATGTCAAATCGAGTAAACAAACTACATGTGACTTTTTGAATAGATTTTTTAAAATTGCTCTCTCATCGATAAAATTTAAAGCAATCACGATGTCCAGTGGTATTTGAAACATTGGACAACAACATGAAATGTTTAAACCCTACATGCTTGAAAGGTAATTCATCTGCAATAAATCATTCTTAAAGCTTTCTTACATTTTCTTGGTCAAATCTATGCCTTAAGACTTGTAGAATGCTCCTCACCTTTACCACTAAATTGAAATGCAAGTTTAGTTTGATTTGGTTCATTTATAAGAGGATTCTTCGAAAGATGTGCCTTAAGTTTGAAGTGTCATTAATCTTTGGATTTGTGATATGATTTCCAATAATTACACTTACTCATTTTTTCTCCTTCCATTCTATACCTCACAAAGTGATCCCAAACTTGGATCTGTCTAGGAGCTTTTCTTTTTTCTTTGAAATTGGTGGTTCATCCGATTCATCTCATAAGTTGAACTTCTTAAGATGCTCATTTCTAGAAACTAACGATGTTTGAACTATCTCCAACTTGTGACATGTTTCTACTTAGAATCTAAAAAATTAAATAAATTAAAAAGAATGAAAAAAAGCATGCTTTAATAAATTACATCAACTTATTTGATTAAAGAGCGGCAGGATCTTCTGATATTGAAAAGAAAAAAAAAGACATGAATCGTATAATTGAATAATGTTAATTCATGTGAATCATGTTAACAAATTGTAATACTCAATCAATCATCCATCTAGAATGTATTCCAAATATTATAATATAATGTCACATTTCTCAACATTACCGTTCAATATTATTTTTATTAAAGCCATCCCAATAAATCAAATTGTATTACTTGCATAGTTGCATTAAAAAAATACTAAGATAAAAAAAAAAAACATCATAAGGCTTACATTATTTTTCCAAGATATGCATCTACATACTACATGTCATACTAGAATGAAGCATAAGAACCAGATTATCCTTGAGAATAGAGATAGCTGATAGTTCAAATCATATGTTATACTATAATCGATAGAATGATGTAAAGATTAAAGGCATGTAATTCTATGTTAGCATAGCGTTCATATTTCATAGGCCTTAGTAGTAGGCCGCGTACCATGCAAACACAAACCCAACACTCCAAAAGAGGTCAAAGAGTAAAAGGCCTAAAATGATTCTTAACGCCAGTAACCACTAACCAACAATAACTTGAGAACAATTGAATATCAGCATAAGCCGCAGCATAGGCATAACAGGTGTGGGCCGTGGCATAAGGTAAGATAAAAGGCTTAAAAGCGATAAGTAAGCCGCGACATAGAGCATATAAGTGCATAACAGAATAATTGAATATCTCAAGATATCGGTAACACTAACCAACAATAACAAGCATAATATCAACAACATGTCAATAACTTGAAGCAATTTTTTCTTTATCAATAAAAAAAAAAGTTCAAACTTCTTCCAAAAGCTCTTCCGGACTTCCGAGTGAGGTGGTGATAATCAACATGATAGATAGCATAAAACCATCAACCAAACCAATAAAGTCCACGGTGATGACACAATCACAATTCACACAGCTCACAATAAATAAACCGAATAAATAAACCACCAATGCTCCGAATGGTTGAATCAAACCATCAACAAAATTTCAACAAAGGAAGGAGTAGAGAGAGAGAGAGGAGTTGAGATAATGTGATTTAGTTCTTATCTTGGTATTCTCTCAAAGAATCAAAGAGACTTAAATTCGAAATCAGATGTGAAGAGTGAAGAGTGAAGACATAAGTCACAGAACACAGAGGTCAGACTATATGCTATCGATCCGCTAGGCAAAAAAATAAAAATGGAAGGAGAAGTCGGCGCTCGCAAATAGGACGAAAGCCGGATCGAGATTCGAATGGCAGGAAGGCCCGGAACGACACGGAATCTGAATGCCCCAGACTCGAGACTCTCCATTCTCGAAGAAGTGTATGGCATCGACCATCGAGAAGTCGAGGAATGAAAGGCCACACTCCGAACTCCGGCGTCTAAATCATTCTGACTCGACTCAACTTGCGTCAGCGACTCCGGACTTTAGGCGAGGATTAGTAGGCTCAAGTCGAAGACCATATAAATAATCGATTTTTCTTGTAAAACCAAATTTATTAACGTAAAACCGAACCAAAACCATAAAACGCATTAACCCATAATTTCAACCAAAAACCAAATAATGAATATAAAAACCGAACCAAACCGACCAATTAACATCGGTTCGGTTTGGTTTTTCGGTTTGAACCGTCCAATGCACACCCTACTCTCGATTGATAGCTATCAGGATTTTATTATTCACATATAGTGTCATACCTATGCAAAGGAAAAACATAAAAATAACGTAGGTCATTTTCAAAATTGAAGAGTATAAACTTAATATAAGAAAATATAATTAAAATATTATATTCTTCTATTAATTATGTTGAAAAATTATAACAGACTAAATTAAAATGGTTCACTTAATTGTCAACTTTCGAACAATCTTGATTAAATTCTTCTTGCTCATACGTATTACCTCCTTCTTTGTTATCTTCATCTATAATAAGTAATGATTATATATTACATCTAATTCTATTAGTCGCAAATGTACATTATTTGGTGGTCTATAGCTAACCAAAATTCTAGCATTGAACTTTAACATTGATTTATTTTAATGAACTGATTACTTATAAATTGTTTTAATCACTTTGAAGATTCTTCTTCTCATGTCTAATCAAATTTATGTTAAGGACTAAAAATATCTTCTTCAGTTGCTGAAGGGGTAACATTAGTTCTCCATTTTCATACCATTCATGATAATCCTTAATAGCACCATAGGAAAAATAGACTTTCACAACAATTTATGTTACCTTCAGAAGTGCATTTAACTGCCACAAAAAAGCTTGCAGCTGTTTCAAAACCATTGCGAAACTATCGTGTCTGGTGGTTTAAGAACTATTGAGGTAGACATTTGACTATAGCAGTGATTTTCATCACCAAAGATCCTATAATTTTTTTTTAGGTCTTGCATTTTTAATTTGCTTTTATGAGAAAAATTCTTCATAGATTTTTTGAATGATGAAATACTTTAAATACTCCACAGCAAGACAAGTTTTACCAATAATAATGTAGCTACAAAAAAATATTTACTTAATTTGTTTATGTTAAACTAAAAATTTCTCTATAGCATTCCTATTATCATGTGTATACAACTCAAGGTCCTTTGTTGCCTCTTAGGTTCACTCCTCACATATATAATTTTATTTATAATGGATTCATCAATACTATTTTGATAATTTTCTAATATTATAATAGTGAACCTAAGAGACCATCAGATTTTAACAAAAAAATCAGTCAAAATCGAGGTACATGAGTCTAAGAGAAAAAAAATCTAAGAAAATTAGAAGAAATGTACTTGATTTCAACCAAAAAAAAGAGAATGAGGAGCAGGACTTGGTTTAAATTGTTGTTATAGCCAATTAAAGGTGGCCATTTTCAAACCATTGTATGAATTGCTGCCTTAAACACTAATTTTTAGTTATGTAGGTTCATTCATATACAAATTTATGAAAAAAAATATAAACTATTAATGCAAATATATGATTGTCAAGTTATAGAACTTCAATTCAACTAATCTCACAAAAGATATAGTAAAAAGTACACATATCACATGCTTACAAAGCTTATTGTAATAAAAATTAACAAAATAAGCAATAATATAATCATTAAAGTGTTTCACACACATACACTGTTGTGATGAAATAAAAGCCAACACCTTATTGTTACTTTCAATTATGAAATTATTGTGGCGGATTGTCTCTGGTAATTATTTTATAATGCATTTTATGTTGGCTATTTTTTGTCACACAATAGTACTAAATAAATGCATTTTTTATATTTATTGATGACAATATAGTAATCTATCTTAAGTTCATCACAAATTTACAACAAAGAAATTCCATCAAAATTTTTTTGTAAACATATGCATTTTTATGGTGGAGGCAGCCGCAAGCTTATCATAATCTATTTTTCTTATTAGAATACGAGAGAATTTTTCATCATTTCTCCTAATAATAACAGCTTTCTCAATAGTGAATAATAAAAATTCTTATTATATATGGCTTTGTACTTGTGGTAAAATATATATTGTAATGCTCTTTCACAAACTAAAAGAATCATTGAACATGCTAACTTGAGTTTGGTGTACATTTAGTAATATAAGCTATGAAATGATGAAGAAAAGAGCTTGAGGTGGACGCAAAATTGGCTAAATATTTACATCAGCTAATGATGCCTTTGAGGACTGACAAATTCTATAGATTTTTTTTTTTCTTGTAATAGAAATCTAAAATATAGCCAAGACATAATTCTAAATTTTAGAGCTTCATACATGTTTTTGAGACCTATTTATAGTTTAGGTCAGTTCACTTTGAGAATAATTAATTTTGAGATTCATGCTTACCAAGGATTGAATTTTCTGATCATATCTACAGCTAAAATGTCAACATGGATGCTCTCTCAAAATAATAAGTCAAATCATCTCACTTAAGAAGTAATATCCCATTAATCGTCTTTATTGGCCTTTCTAATCGCTTGCAAAATTTAATCACAAAAGGCCGTAGGTGCTTGCTGGTACTTACTTGGGATTCAGAGAGCCGCGAAATGCCTGAAAGAGCAATGCTTATTGGTAGCTGAAGCCGATGGCTGCCGGCGTCAAACCGTCGCCTGCGTCAATCCCATCTACTACGGCACCACAACTTCACCAATCACCGGTAGAGACAGATTAGCATGGGCTAGCAACTCCAACGCAAGAGCTACTTGCCTTGACAGCAGTAACAACTTCGAGTATGGCTCTTATAAATGGACGGTCTCCCTCGTCACCAACACAAGTCGCCTCGAGAAAATTCTTCTTCCCATTTTTTGGGGCTTAATGACTCTCAGGTGCGAAACTACCTGTTAAAGCTTCTGTCTTTATAATGAAATAAAGCTTACTTGATCGATAATATTTTTATCAGCACATTTGGAAACCTGGAGAGCACTACGGAATGGCTCGAGATCGTTTTCAACATCATCACCATAACATCTGGTCTCGTCTTGGTCACCATGTTGATTGGGAACATCAAGGTTCTGACATATAAAATGAGTTTGATAGAATGTTAACAGAGAGAAATTAAGCCATGATTCTGGTTTATTGTTCGTTGCAGGTTTTTCTGCACGCGACGACTTCAAAGAAGCAAGCTTTGCATCTGAGGATGCGGAGCGTGGAGTGGTGGATGAAGAGGAAGAATCTGCCGCAGGGGTTTCGGCAGCGAGTGCGGCAGTATGAGCGGCAGCGGTGGGCGGCAATGCGAGGAGTCGATGAATGCGAAATGGTAAGAAATCTCCCAGAGGGACTGCGGAGAGACATCAAGTATCACCTCTGTCTGGATCTCGTGCGCCAGGTATGAAGGAACATTCATGACATTTCGATGATGTCTGCTGTTAGAGACATTTTGACAAACAACTGATATGCGTCCTAAATGCAGGTCCCTCTGTTCCAGCACATGGATGAGCTGGTCCTGGAGAACATTTGTGACAGGGTGAAGTCGCTCATCTTCCCCAAAGGCGAAACTGTAAGAAACCACTAATTTTCACCATTAGCCAGGTCGGACACATTTTACAAAAAGACCTAATATTTATAATGTAAATATACTTCAGATAACAAGAGAAGGAGACCCAGTGCAAAGAATGATCTTTATAGTTCGAGGACACCTACAAAGCAGCCAGATGGTTCGCGACGGCGTTAAGAGCTGCTGCATGCTCGGCCCCGGCAACTTCAGCGGCGACGAGCTCCTCTCGTGGTGCCTTCGGCGACCGTTCGTGGAGCGGCTGCCGCCGTCGTCGTCGACGCTGGTGACGCTGGAGACGACAGAGGCTTTCGGGATTGAAGCATCAGACGTGAAGTATGTGACGCAGCACTTCAGGTACACGTTTGTGAACGAGAAGGTAAAACGGAGCGCTCGGTACTACTCGCCCGGGTGGCGGACATGGGCAGCTGTGGCGATCCAGTTGGCGTGGCGGAGGTATAAACACCGGAAAACGTTGACGTCGCTCTCATTCATAAGGCCACGTCGGCCGCTTTCGAGGTGCTCATCGTTGGGGGAGGAGAAGCTGCGGCTCTACACAGCGCTGCTCACCTCTCCGAAGCCAAACCAGGATGACTTGGACAGCCTTTGATCTGCTCGAGTGTAATGGCGATGTATTACGTGGATGGTTTGCAATTTGAGATGCAACGTTAAGAACATTGATTCAACAGTATGGTAATAATATGTTATGTAATTTAGCTTAATTAGTTGACATATCAAATCATTCAAAATAAATCATTTGATTGAGTTTATTTTCTTAAGAAAAACATTAAAATGATTGAAAATTATTGGTACTAAGCGGGTTTAGAAAATAAAATCTTGAACTACAGGCAGTCTCAGGATTTTTGTTAGGTCAATTCTCTATATTTTAAAGAATTGTACTATAACAACAACAACAACAACAACAAGCCTTAATCCCACTAGATGGGGTCGGCTACATGAATCCTTCATCTCCATTGTGTCCTATCATGTATCAAATTCTCATTTAAATCAAGTATCTTGATCATTTTTATACATCTTAACCAAGTCTTTTTTAGGTCTACATACCTTTCTTAACATAGTAAATCATCTTACTCTCTGTCAGTCATTGGACGATTGGCTTTATGTGGCCAAATCAGCGATTCTCCTAATCTTATCTACTGGGCTACTCAACTTTTTCCGAATATACTCATTTTGCATTCTATCTCTAGAGTAAAGCCACTCATCCACCTAAGCATCATCTGATCTAACTTAGTCTTAGCTTCTCTTTTATTAGCCAACATTCACCACAAGTCATTGCGGTCTTACCACCATCTTATAAAATTTTTCCTTAAGTTTAAGTGAAACTTTTCTATCACATAATAGGTGCATTCTCCACTTCAACCATCCAACTTGAATTCTACTAATAACATCTCCATCTATTTCACCTTTTGAACAATATGAGCCTAAATATCTAAAATGTTCACTCTTATTAATGACTTGTTCACCTGTCACAACATTATAGAACTACAACTAAAATTACACTCCATATATTCGCTTTAGATCTACTTAAATGAAAACCTTTAGACTCTACAGTTGACCTCCATAATTCAAGTTTACGTTGGACTCCCTCTAGTCTTATCAACAAGAAGAATGTCATCAACAAAAAGCATACACCAAGGTACATCTTCTTGTAAATGCCTAGTAAGAACATTCATAACTAAAGTAAAAAGATAAGGACTTAAAGTTAATCCTTGATGTAATCCAACTGAAATAGAAAAATATTTTGTCAATCCTCCTTGCGTTTGGACACAAGTAACAACTCTAGTATACATATCCTTAATGACTTGAATATAACCAATATTAACTCCTTTTTGTTCTAGAACTCTCCAAAGAACATCTCTTGAAACTTTATCATAAGCTTTCTCTAAATCAATAAATATATACAGATCCTCCTTACTTTCTCTATGCTTCTATCAAACCCCTTAACAAATGTATAGCATCCATAGTAGATCTACGGCATGAAACCCGATTGTGAGAAACTTATGTATCACATCGTAACCTATGCTCAAGTACTCTCTCCCATAAATTTAATGTATGGCACATTAACTTAATTCCTCTATAATTTGCACACTCTTGTGCATCACCTTTATTCTTAAATATAGGAACCAACAAACTCATTCTCTACTCATCTGACATCTTTTTAGTCTTTAAAATGACATTAAAAAGATTTGTAAGCCAAGAAATCTCTTGATCTTCTAAACATTTCTACACTTCTATTGAAATATTATCCGGTCCTACTGCTTTTCCACATTTCATTTTCTTTAAAGCTTCACTAACTTCAGATTTACTAATACAATGATAAAAATGGAATTCTCTATTTTTGTTTAGAGTATTAAGGTTGCTATAAAATCAATCGTCTTTCGGATCCCTTGAAAAGTTTATCAAAATACCTCATCCACCTATTTTCAATATCATTTTCTAAAAAAAGTATTTTATTATTTTCATCCTTAATACACCTCACTTGAACTATGTCTTTGCTTCTCCTATCTTTTTGGTTGGCTAACTTATATATACATATTTCACCTTCTTTGGTATCTAATCTATTGTATAAATCACTAAAAGCTAATTTTTTGCATAATATACTGCTTTCTTAGAATCTCTACAGGTCACTTTATATCTTTCCCAATTCTCCAAGTTTTACATCTAAACCAAGTTTTATAACAATACTTCTTATTTTTATCTTTTCTTGTCTCACCACTAACTATTCTTATTAAAAAAAGCTTTTTCTTTTGATTCTCCAAGCATATCGTTAGTAACTTGCTTAATTTCACTTATTATTTTTTCCCACATAAGTAGTTTGCTCTTTAAAATATTTTTATTTGTGTTCTTTAAGTGTCCCCATCTAATTCTAGGATAATAATTTGATTTATTTTTTCTCTTACAACCTTTCATCTTAAAATCTAAAACTAATAATAGATGTTGGGTACTTAGATTTTCACTTAGAATGACCTTACAATTTTTACAATCTAAATGATCTATTTTTCTTATCGAGAAAATAATCAATCTGTGTTTTCTTAGATCCATTTTATAAGTAATAATATGTTCATCTTTTTTCTTAAATAAATTGTTATACTACAAAATCATAAGCTAAAGCAAAATCTAATATAGTCATACCTTCTTCATTAGTCACTCCAAATCCATAACCACCATGAATACTTTTAAAATCTTTTACCACTCTACCAACATGTCCATTTAAATCTCCTTCAATAAATATTTTTTTCTTCAAGAGGTATCTTTTGTATTAATCCCTCTAATTCATTCCAAAATTTTCTTTTCTTACCTCCAAACTCGCTTGAGGAGCATAGACACTTATAACATTGATAATCTTAGTATCAGATAATCTTTAAAGCTATAATTCTATCTCCACATCTATTAATATTTATAACATTATCCTTCAAACCTTTATCTATAATCACACCCATTTCTAGTTCGACTTTTACCGAATACCAAAGTTTAAAACCAAAACTATCAATCTTGGCCTTCTCCCCAACCCATTTAGTTTCTTGAACACATAAAATATTTATCTTTCTATGAACCATAATATCTATTAATTCCATTAATTTACTTGTAAGAGTACCTATATTCCAAGATCCTAACCTAATTTTAGTTTCATGGACTAACTTCTTTGCCTGCATATGTCCATAATGTGGGAACCCTTGCTTATTTAACATCACTCACCGATGCAACGGCTCTTTATTTTTTGTATTCAAAAGCCACAACGCTCTCTTTTGGGGGCTACATTACATTGATTTAAAGGATTCATGTCATGATTATTTCGACAAGTTTTATGCTAGATGTCGACTACCTAACGCAACCCTCCACTTTTCACATCCGGACTTGGGACCGGTAATGGTAGTGTTAAGAATTGTACTATATAGATTAAAAAAATTAAAAATTTGCAGAATATTTTAAATTTATTTTATTAGACTAGTTGTCAATTATTCAAGGTTTGAGGAGGGATGATAAATGTTTAAATTTTAAAATGTAAGTAATAATTACTTAGGGTCTATCTCGTAATTATAATTTATATTCATTATTTGTAGATGGATGAAGGACTTTCTGAAATATTGAGAAATATGATTAGATTGAAAGATTGCAAGCACAAATTCATAAAATCTATAGCTAATAATGACATTTATTTCATATTTCTTTTTTCTATTTAGGGAGATGTGAAAGCTAGTACTATTCTGTAAGGAAAAAAATGTTGTTACTAAGGGGCTGTTTGGTTGGCTGAAAAAAAAAATTCAGTGTAAAAGGAATATAATATAAAAGGATTACTTTACAGTTGTTCAGTTGAGAGTTTTACAAATTAACGACTTTGCTTTTTTTGTTTGGTTAAAAAAAATATAATGTAAAGTATTTTGAAGATTTTGACATGACGACGTGTGTGTGGCGGCAATAACGCGACTACGTTATTTGTATTTGGAATTATCTCGGTTAAATTCTAAATACACCAAAAATGACATTTGTAATGTATTTGGAATACATTATATTATCTTGAAAATTTACTTTACTTCAAGCCAAATACCAAAAAAAGTTAAAATCCCCGCATTTACTTTACTTTGCACTCAAAATTCTTCAAACCAAACAACCCCTAAGTCACCAAGCTTTCACTAAAAAATTTCTAGGAATCAAAATATTATAATGTTTAAGTTCATTTTAAAAGAAAGTATTTATAAAATAGTTCAATGATTTGAGAAAATGATAAGTAAGATAATGTAAAACAAAGAGTTGAGTCACCATCTAGCCCGAGAGTTTGAAATATAAAATCAAGAACAAATAATTAGATGGATTTTTTTTTGTTTTGTTTTAGCATTATAAAAGTCCAATACATCTTCCAAAATACAAAAAACAACTAAAAAATAAAATATTATTTAGGTTCAAATCATTCATAAAATCAATTTTGCCATATACTTTAAACAAACAAACTAAAATAAAATACCCAATTTCATTTCTTAAACACTATCTTCATCTGCTCCATTTCTTTTATATTCGATTTCTCTTCTATCATCAATCTAACAAAGAAGCTTTTCCTGATAGCAAGTATCTACTAATATGTTGAGTCATACAATAACATAGTTACTGATTATAATTGATATGGCACTTAAAATACTACTAGTTGAAGCACGAATCTCGATGCTAAAAGCAAGCTGATCCGAAGTTGAAATTGATCGAGATCAAGCACTTAAAATATCCTTGGAAACTGGGATGTCGTTAAATCTCTCATGGAGTGTTTATAGTCAAATCGAGCATCTCGACGAGCTGGATCTAACGAGCCCAAGATCTCATAATTCTGACTTCATTGAGCATTCAAATACATAAAATATATCATATGATCAAGAGAATCATCATGAGCCGTCCGATGGAGAGTGGTTGGTTTTGCATATATTTCTGACGCCACTCCTCCATCTATAAATAGCCCCTCATTCATCATATGGGAGCCCAAGAGAGAGAAATCTTGAAGATCCTCCAAATCTTGAAGATTCCAAACGTACCAACCTTGCCGCCGCCGTCATCACCCGGCACGGCCATCGTTAACCTCTAGGTCTCGATGAACTTCATCGTCGGTCATTGTTCCTCGTTGTTGCCATCATTTTCTACCACTAATTGTTACCACGAACTTGACTACATAGTGTTCCTTTCTCATATATAATTCGTAATCCCATTATCGGAAGATTTTGTACTCAAAGCAGATACATAGTGGAAGCTTTTTTTTCGGGCAAGGGTAATTTTCCCTCTTTTATTTTTCACATTAAAATTTCAGTTTTCTTCTTCACTCTAAATACTTGTGTGTGCTGAATTTACAAGGATAAGCGTAAACTTTACTCGACAAACAACCTCGGATAGGTCAAAATTGATTCAATCTCTTCCATACAGTTAACGCCATGTAACACCACGATAAACAACCTCGGATAGGTCAAAATCTCGGATTCAATTCAACCTCTTCCCACACATGTTGCGTCATCGGGTAACACTCGATAAACAACCTCGGATGGGTCAAAATCCTCGGCTATTCAACATTTTCCATACGAGTTAACGCCATCGTAACACTCGATAAACAACCTCGGATGGGTCAAAATCTCCGGATTCAATTTGACCTCTTCCATACAGTTAACGCGTCGCCATCTGACAAACAACATCGGATAGGTAAAAAATCCTCAGCTGATTCAATTCAACCTCTTCCATGCAGGTTAACGTAATCGGGTAACACTCTGATAAACAATCCTCGGATGGGTCAAAATCCTCAGCAGATTCAATTCAACCTCTTCCACACAGGTTAACATCATTGAGCAAAGACTCTGACAAACAACCTAGTATAGGTCAAAAGGTCCTTAGTGGACTTCTCACGACCTCTTCCACGCAGGTTAACGTCATCGAGTAACACTCTAACAAACAACCTCGGATGGGTCAAAATCCTCAGCGGATTCAATTCAACCTCTTCCACACAGGTTAACGTCATCGGGTAACACTATGAAAATCAACCTCAGATGGGTCAAAATCCTTAGCGGATTCAATTCAACCTCTTCCACACAGGTTAACGTCATCGGATAACACTCTGATAAACAACCTTGGATGGGTCAAAATCCTAAGTGGATTCAATTCAACCTCTTCCACACAAGTTAACGTCAACGGGTAACACTCTGATAAACTACCTCGGATGGGTCAAAATCCTCAATGAATTCAATTTGACCTCTTCCATACAGGTTAACGTCACTGGGTAACACCCTGACAAACAACCTCAGATAGGTCAAAAATCCTCAGCAGATTCAATTCAACCTATTCCATACAGTTGCGTCATCGTAACACTCGATAAACAACGGATGGGTCAAAATCCTCAATGGATTCAATTCAACCTCTTCCGCCGCGTTAATCAAGCAAAGACTCGACAACAACCTAGATGGTCAAAGGTCCTTAGTGGACTTCTCACCGCCTCTTTCACACAGGTTAACGTCATTGGGTAACACTCTGACGAACAACCTCAGATGGGTCAAAATCTCGGCTTCTTCAACCTCTTCCACGGTTAACTTCATCGGTAACACTCGATAAACAACCTCGGATGGGTTAAAATCCTCGCATTCAATTCCTCTTCCTTCCGGGTAACACTCTGATAAACAACCTCGGATGGGTCAAAATCCACAGCGGATTCAACTCAACCTCTTTCATACAGGTTAACGCCATCAAGTCACACTCTCACAAAAAACCTTGGATAGGTTAAAAATCTTTATCGTCGTCGATCACGCCGCCGTCGATCATCCACCGGCCTAACGCTTATGGCAAATTCTGGTTGCGATTCTTGCTACCCGCCATCGGTATAACGTGGTCTGCCGCTGGTCATTGGTCCCGCCGCCACCATCGCCGGTAATCTTCGCCGGTCACCACCCGCCGTCGCGTCGTTCTGCAGCCACTACGCTCCACTTTCCGATTCTCGCCGGTTGTTCGACCACCCCGACCACTGCCGTCGCGGTCTGCCAGACCATCCGAATTTCAGCGTCACCGCCATCGTCGCCCGGTATCGGCCATTCGTCGCTATCAGTGCGGTTGCTTACCACCGTCGGTAGCCGACCTTAGCCGATCCAGCTGCCTTATCGCCGATCTTGCATTGACCATCGTCGGTCACCACCATCGTCGCTGGTCCTCCTCGCCGACTACCGACGCCAGTCACCACCGTCGACTATCATCGCCAGTTTTCGCGTCGATACCGTCGGCCGCCATACTGCGGTCACCGTGGCATTTCGTCCATTCTGCTGCCGATTCGCTGGCCATCTTGGTCACCACCATCGTCCGGTCATCCCACCGATTCTGGCGCGGTCATACCGTCATTATCATCGCCAGTTCAGTTGCACCACACACGGTGGCCAACCACCGCTCGCCCGATCCCGACCACTTCGCATCGCCACCATCGTCGAGCATCGCCGTCGACCCCGTCTCGGTTATCATCTCTTGATTGCCTCCAACCCGGTCGAGTCGGTTGACACGTGAGCATTGCTTTGAACTACGGGCCTTGATCGTCTCCGACCGAGGTTAGTTGACACCTCTTTCGAGAGAAAACTGGAGCCTTGCCGTATGAACTACGGGTCTTGATCACCTCTGAACTCGGTCGGTCCGACGAGGTAAGTTGACACCTCTTTCAAGGGAAAACTGGAGCCTTGCCGTATGAACTACGGGTCTTGATTGCCTTCGAACCCGGTCGGTCCGACAAGGTCAGTTAACACCTCTTTCGAGAGAAAATTGGAGCCTTGCCGTATGAACTACGGGTCTTGATCGCCTTCGAACCCGGTCGGTCCAACGGGGTCAGTTAACACCTCTTTCGAGGGAAAACTGGAGCCTTGCCGTATGAACTACGGGTCTTGATCGCCTCCAAATGACCTTCTCTTAAGAAGAAGAGAAGATGCTTTCTCCTTTGGCACTTGGGGGTTTTTATAAACCCCTTATAGGAGAAAAAAGGACAAAAACCGTCCAAAATCGCCCAAAACCGCTCAAAGCGGAACGGGCCAAACGCAAAACGGACATTTTACTGCAGCGAGAGAAGCAGTTCGCCATTTGTCCGCCCACGCCAGCGGTTCGCCTGGCCTCTCCCAGATCAGTCACTGTCATACGACCATCTCATCCAGACGGCCACAAGGTCTTCTGTCTCACGACTGGTCTGCCTACGGCGACTCCACTCCGACTGGCCTGGAACCCAGCTGCCGGCTCTGTTTCACTCAGCCGACGGCACTGGCGCTTCCCGACCAGGCCCGTGTCGTTCATGACGCACCCGGCCCGAAAGACGCCAGCAGGGTCTTCGCCAACTGAACCGCTGCGCTATCGCTAGCTGGCGGCGTCCACGCGCTCACAGCACTCATGAGCACCCATTCGTACCCGGATGAGTCGGTAACCTCGAAATCTTGCACCCACGCATACCTACACACATCCGCGGCCCTGCATCTGCTTCCGTAGTCATAATCTAATACTCCCATGAAGATCTGTTCTCTCAAAATGTGTGATTAATGGACCCTCAAATTTTATTGAAGAATTTGCTATTTTCAAGTATTTGACATATATATTTTTGGATGATTAAGATAATATCATCCAAAAATAGGGGGGCAATTGATATGACACTTAAAATATTACTAGTTGAAGCACAAATCTCGATGTTAAAAGCAAGTGATCCGAAGTTGAAACTGATCGAGATCATGCACTTAAAATATCCTTGGAAACTCTGGGATGTTAGTTAAATCTCTAAATAACTCTCAAACATGGAGTGTTTATAGTCAAATCGAGCGTCTCGATGAGCCGGATCTAACGAGCCCAAGATCTCATAATTCTGACTTCATTTGAGCATTCAAATACGCAAAATACATCATATGATCAAGGAAATCATCATGAGATGTCCGATGGAGAGGAGTGGTTCGGATTTTGCATGTATTTACAGAGACGCTACTCCTTCAATCTATAAATAGCCCCTCATTCCTCATATGAGGGGAGCCCAAGCAAGAGAGAGGAGAGAGCCCTAAAGCTTGAAGATCCTCCAAGCGTAATCGCCACCACTGATGGTCATCAACCACCACGCCGGCCACCGCCGCTGGCCGCCGCCGATCCGGCCGCCGTCAATCACGGCTCTCCATCATGACCTTCATTGGCCGTTGTTCCTCGTGTTCGCCATCATTTGCTACCTAGCAATTGTTACCACTAACGCGTGACTATATAGTTGTTCCTTTCTCATATACAATTAATCCGTTATCGAAGATTTTGTACTCAAACAGATACATAGTGGAAGCTTTTTTTACCGCGTTAATGGTTTTCTCTCTTTCAGGTTTTCCACGCTTAAAATTGAGTTTTCTTGTCACTCTTTAAATACAAGTCTGAATTTCGCAACAAGGCTAAGACATAAACTTTTACTCTACCGCAACTGGTTTTCTAGCACGCAACAATAATTTTATTGCATAATAAGTCAAGAATAAAAATAATTTGGATGCAGGTCATGAGAAGTAAACAATAACATTTCATTTTTAATAGAAAATTAAAATATGTATATTTGCAATCAATTCTAGAAGGGAAAAGAGTATTTAACATTTGGTAACTTGATCTTTATAAAAATCTTATCATATATATATATATATAGAGAGAGAGAGAGAGAGAGAGAGAGAGAGAGAGGTGTGAAACTTGAAGCAATTTGCAAAGATAATAGACGGCATAATTTGAAAAAGCACAGATTTCATTTTATGTAGTATAAAACTATGAATCCCTTGCCAAATTGAACTTGCAGAACTTCAAACATAAAAATTAAGGTTAATAAAATGATAAAGTACATATAATTAAGCAACTCTTATCTGCTTGTCTTCTTGACTATTTGTCCCCACCATTATCATCGTTTAAAAAAAATTCTCTTATACTCTGTAACAATCGAGTTCAGTCCTTGCTGGCCCTAAGATGTCTTGCTTTGTCAACGGTTGAAGATAATGGGTCATTCCCTCATACTTTTCGGCGACCAAATCCATATATATACCATTGAGACTTAATAAAATTGCTGATTAAGTCGTCTGGACCTTTAGAAAACTTGATTTTTAACCCAAGGTTTGATTGATACATCTTAAGTAAATGCTCAGCCACAGATTATCAACTGTTTTCACTCTTAACTCATAAACCATATTTATCTTGTTCAACAGTCTCCGTGATAAGAAACTCTTACATGTGGTATCTGGATTGTCCATATTGTTGTGCACATGATGTGTACTTTCAATGATTGCTATATACTCGCCCGTATACGCACCAATCCAGATGATCTGGATGCCGCACATTCCATTCAAACAATTAATGGCGTCAGAAAGTCAATGTTGAAGCTGATGAAAACCTTCCTCCTTCACCTAGTTAAGGGTCAGCTTATTGTCATTCTGCGGCGAGAAGCTCTGTAGAAATTAATGGGCAGACAATGGGGTTTTTCCTCTTAGCCCCCGCCTTGCTCTCCTTCTCAGTTACATTTTTAACTTTAACCAATATGTAATCATTCCAAGCCTAATACAATGATAAAATAAATTTGCAATGAATTTAAAGCAAAACTATAAAGTAAGATGAAAATAATCATTGTTTTTTTGTTTTTGACCGATCTAATGGCATATGTCCATACATATAAGATCGCCTCATACAGAAGATTTCATTTTTATAAAGTAATAACTTCTTTGTTGTATGTTTCTTTAAGAGACACTGGCAATCACTTCTTCAATGGAAATCATATCTTTAACTTTCTTTTGCAAAGGGGAATAAAATCATGACCTTAGTTATGGGTAATTGGCACCCTCCCTCCCTAAACCTACGGTTAATAAACTTTCTATAAGATGTCTTCGATTAAACTAACCCAAAACTTTTGATGGTGATTAATTAGTTTATCTTAAACTATTCTTAATATGAACTAATTGTAAGATAAGTATAATAAAACCCTAAGTATACAATTATAATATTGAGAAAAGCATGTTACTTTGAACTAGATCTCAAGAGATTGAAAGGATGACCAAATTAAGAACTTTTTCTTCTTTAAATATTGAATTCTCAATATATTAGCGTAAAAATATAGTGGTATACATAAAGTAGTATAGGACTCAAGAAGCATCCCAAAAGCAGTCTCTTAAATGATAAATTTTTAACGTGAATTTCAGCACTGCATTAATACGCTTGGGAGCATTATTTTCGCTTCTTTGTTCTCAAGGAGATGAAGTCACCTGAACCAAACAAGTTGTCTGTTACTACTGTCATTAATAAATGTTTTCTAGAGGGGACTTGTATAGCCATAGTCTCCTCGATGAAATCGCCATTGAAAATCAATCGTGTTCAGTAAAACTCAAGCCTTAAAATCAAGTTGGAACTCACACAAGGAGCTTCTCAGCAAAATTCTTAGTCGTTCTACGCGGCTCCAAATAATTTTTAGGCTTGATTATCTATTAAAAAGGTTTTTTTTTTTTTTTGCAATGGGTATCCACCCAACACCCCACCCATCTTGTGGATGGGGATGTCGTTGTGACTAATCACGAGGCTACATTCATCATTCAGCGTGTCGGTCCCACTTTATAGGCACCTCCGGAGAGATTCGGTCTGGGGTTCCGCCTTCCGCCCGGCAAATAAGCGGTCGGTATTAAAAAGGTACATGTGTCACATGTACAAATTTAGATATACTAGATTGACGTATTTTTATCACCTATCAAGTCAAATATATTTTAAATTAAAAAACTTTAGTCTTATATGAGACCTATGATGCACCGACATTTCAGACAAGGCTGAGAAGTATTTGAATAAAATAATATTAAAAAAATTAAAGGGACACTCGTGTCTTAAATAATTAAATTAAAATAATATAAAAAATATTTTAAATATAGTTTGTTATATTTTAAATTATTTTAGAGAGTTTTGAAGATTTAGAGGATGAGATTTGAGCTAAAAAGAGAGAATAATAAGATATATTTATTACAAATAATTAAAATTATAAAAAATTATAATCAAATTTATAAATTGTTAATAAATTTTATTCATTAAGATTATTAAAATATAATAAAATAAATTACTTAAGTAATATATATATATATATATATATATATATATATATAACTTAAGTAATTACATATTGATGGGAAAATTTTTGTTTATGTGAGTAACTATTTTTGTAAGGGTCATTACTATCAAGTGCTCTATATGTATGAGAATCTCTAATTTTATTTGTTTTATATATGCTCCAAGTGATTCATGATAAACATATAATTTTTGATGGTGTATCATTCTGTATTTTTTTCATATCCCAATATCTTTATTTATTTGGATTGAATGAAAATGGAAGAAATTAAATTCAATTCTAATATTTTATCGTTTGATTATGAATCGATAATGATTGATTTGAGTTTTTCCAAATAATAATAATAATAATAATAATAAAAATAATTTCTTTGTACTCAAATTTATCGAAATTCATAGGTTTTGACTAGGGGTGTGCGTTTGGTTGGTTTGGATGGATTGGATGATAAAATTTTAAAGCCAATTGGTTTTGGATTCCTAAAAATATTGAACCAAACCGACCAAATAAAATGTAAAACCAAACAAATCGAATAAGAGTTTGGTTCGGTTATTTTGGTTTGGTTTTAGATAAACCGAAGTTTGTTGCATTTAAAAATTATTTTAATAATATTTTATTATATAATGAACAAGGTATTAGTTTACATTTATTTTGGAGAACACTGCAAAATCGTACGACATATTCTTCCTTCTGAGTATTTTAGAAAGCAGAATTGTTGCGTGCTAGAAAACCAATTGCGGTAGAGTGAAAATTTACGCCTTAGCTTTGTCGTGAAATCCAACACACACACAAGTATTTAAAGAGTGTGAATAATAAAACTCGTACTCAAAACCTCAAAAGAGGGAAAAACCACGGGGGCCTGATAAAAGATTATGTATCCTTTGAGTACAAGATCTTCAGATCTCTGGGATTACATTGTATATGAGAAAGGAACAACTATGTGACAATGATCAGTTGTAATAGTTCTAGTAGTAGAGATGATGGTGGAAGCGAGCAATCGGTGAAAATGAGGGAACAATTACTGCAGAAATCGACAATCACGGCAAAATCAGGAACAATCCGAAGTCATCATGATGAAGACCGACAGAGATTGGCGATGCAAGGATCAACGTGGCGGTGGGTTGGCACCGTCAGTGGCGACGATTGTGCTTGGAGGATCTTCAATTTTTAGAGCTCTCTCCTCTCTCTTGCTTGGCCTCTCTCATATGAGAAATGAGAGGCTATTTATAGATTGGAGGAGTGGCGTCTCTGTAAATAAATGCAAAACCCGTACCACTCCACTTCATCGGACGGCTCAAAATGATCCCCTTGATCATATGATATATTTTGTGTATTTAAATGCTCAAATGATGTTGGAATTATGATATCTTGGGCTTGTTAGATTCGGCTCGTCAAGATGCTCGATTTGATTATAAATACTCCATGAAGAGTCGAATAAACACACTTGACATGGTTAGTCTTGATTCCGATTTCTTTCTACGTTAAGATTCGTGCTTACTAGAGAAATTTTTAGGTCATGCTCGGTTGCCCTCTATTTTTGGATGATATTATCTCGTCAAAAAATATATGTGCAATCTTGAAAAAGTAAATTCTTCAACGAAATCTGCGAATTAACTACATATTTTGAGAGAATAGATCTTCATGTAAGCATAAGATTATGATTACAAAAGCAGCACGACCACAAATATGTGTAGATATGCGGCCAGGTTGAATTTTGAGGTTCATCCGGGTCTCTGGTGCCCAAGAGCCGCGTGCGTGGAGTCGCAAAGCGGCCTGAGCTTCCATACGCGTTCTGGTGGCGTGGGCGTCAGCAGATAGCGGCCAAATCCGCAGTCCGGTTCATGAACGAATTGGTATGTGAGCCCAGCCGGTAAGCGAGCTGAAGCGGTGGCAAGCGGAGTGGTAGTCAGTCGCGTGGAATGGCAGACGGACCATGGCGGATCGTAAATGGAGAGCGGAGGCCGTAGGCAGCGCGAGGGTTCAGCGGAGCGCGTCCGCCCGTGCCTGGTAGCGTCCGTTTTGGCCCGTTTTCACCGTTTTGGCCCTTTTGAGTGATTTTAGGCGACGCTTTTACCCTTTTGCCCTAAAAGGGTTTATACAAAACGGGTTTGAGAAGACACCTTCTCTTCTTCTTGAGAGAAGGTCGTTGAGACAATCAGCCCACTGTACTACGTCGTTGTTCGTTTTCCCTCGAAGAGCGTCAACCGACCTCGTCGGACCATCCGGGTTTGGAGGCGATCAAGGCCCGCAATACTTACGTCGTTGTTCGGTTTTCCCGAAGAGCGTCGGCCTCGTCGAACCGGTTTGGAGGATCAGGCGTGGTACTTACATCATTGTTTTGGTTTTTCCTTGAAAGAGGCGTCGACCGGCCTCGTCGGACCGTCCGAGTTTGGAGGCGATCAAGCGTACACGTCGTTGTTACGCTTGTTCTTTCCTCGAAGAGCGTCCAGACTCGTCGGACCGTCGGTTTGAGGCGTCGAGGCGGTACGTCGTTGTTCGGTTTTCCCTCGAAAGACGTCAAGTAACCTCGTCGGACCGTCCGGGTTTAGAGCGATCAAGCGGTACTGCGTCGTTGTTCCGGTTTTCCCGAAGAGCGTCGGACCGTCGGACCGTCGTCCGGTTTGGGCGATCAAGGCGCACTTACGGCAGGCTCCAATTTTCCCTCGAAGAGGTGTTAAGCGATCTTTGACCGGCCGGGTTATCAAGACCCATAGTTCATATGGCAGCTCCGATTTCTCTTGAAAGAGGTGTTACGACCTCGGACCGAGTGGGTTGGAGGGATCAAGACCCGTAGTTCATACCGCAAGGCTCCGATTTTCCGCGAAAGAGGTGTCAGCGACCTCGTCAGCGGGACGAGGCGATCCACCGAGGAGGCGGTTCGAAGATGCTCGATGGTGGCGACATTGGTGGATGACTCGATGGTGGTCGGCGAGATAAAGCGATAGTGGTTAATTGCGATAATCGCGGCGAAACGGCAGCGGCAGAGTAACCTTCTGATGGTTGCCGAGAGTCGTCGCCGGTAGCAGTGGCAGCGTCAGTCAGCGATGATCGGCAACGATGGTAGTGGCAAAAAATTATCAGCGATGGTCGGTGGCCAGCGTCGATAATCAGCAAGGTAGCCATTTATATGTAGCCAGCGAAGGGTCGGCGCCATGGCGGCGTCAGCAATGTGGCCGCGTCGTAGTTGATCAGCGGCCGTAGGCGTGTGAGCCCGTCGGCGGAGATGTGGACGATGGTGGTGACCGGCGGAGATTACTGGCGATGGTCGGCGGTTTTTCTGTGACCTATCCGAGGTTGTTTGTCGGAGTGTGACTTGATGATGTTAACCTGTGCGGAAGAGGTTGCATTGAATCCGCTGAGGATTTTGACCCATCTGAGGTTGTTTGTCAGAGTGTTACCCGATGACATTAACCTGTATGGAAGAGGTCGAATTGAATCCGCTGAAGATTTTTGACCTATCTGAGGTTGTTTGTAAGAGTGTTACCCGATGACGTTAACCTGTGTGGAAGGGGTCGTAGGAAATCCACCAATAACCTTTTGACCTATCCTAGGTTGTTTGTCAGAGTCTTTGCTCAATGACGTTAACCTGTATGGAAGAGGTCGATTAAAACATCCGTTTGTGATTGTAGCCAAAGTTGCTCTTTAACCTTGGCCTTTTTTAGGATCTTGACTTGCTTCTTGACGATAATCAATTAGATATCAGATATCGATTTGGATAATCTTTTGAGATTAAGATTTGCCCCTAGTTTCGACAAAATCAAGCGAAGTTTGATGAATCTTCATTCTTAAGCTTGTGCTCCTTAAAAGCTTGAAATGCTACATCTCGATGGTGGTTTTGATCTTGCTGGGGAACTTGGTTGCCATACAAGATGATATAATGAGAATCAATTCCCACAGACGGCGTCAAACTGTTACGTGCTAAAAAATCAATTGCGGTAGAGTGAAAGTTTACGCCTTAGCTTTGTCGTGAAATCCAGCACACACACACAGGTATTTAAAGAGTGTGAACAATAAAACTCCAGAATTTTTATGTGGAAAACCTCGAAAAGAGGGAAAAAACCAGCTAGCCTAAAAGATCCCACTATGTATCTGCTTTTGAGTACAAGATCTTCCCGACGGATTACATTGTATATGAGAAAGAAACAACTATGTGACAATGACGATGTTGCTTGATTCTTGAGTAATGGTTAAGCTTGTGAGGAGCGATGCGGTGAAAATGCAGGGAACAATTACCAGCAGAAATTCAAGAAACAATCATTGGTAAAAACGTAGGGAACAATCACCGGTAGAAGTCATCATGATGAAGACCGAGAGATTACGGCAACAAATCAGCGTGGCGGCGGCGGTGGGCGACGGCCGTCAGTGGCGGCTGCGATTGTGCTTGGAGGATCTTCAAGCTTTAGAGCTCTCTTCTCTCTCTTGCTTGGCCTCCCTCATATGAGGAATGAGAGGCTATTTATAGATTGGAGGAGTGGCGTCTCTGTAAATAAATGCAAAACCAGTACCACTCCACTTCATCGGACGGCTCAAAATGATCCCCTTGATCATATGATGTATTTTTTGTATTTAAATGGTCAAATGAAGTCGGAATTATGATATCTTGGGCTTGTTAGATTCGGCTTATCAAGACGTTCGATTTGACTATAAACACTCCATGTTTAAGAGTCGATTGATAATAAACACTTGATCTCGGTTAGTCTTGATTCACGATCAGATTTCTTTCTACGTTAAGATTCGTGCTTCTACTAGAGGAATTTTCAGGGTCATATCAAGAATATTTTTGTAAATAAACATAATTCAACTATTCAACGGTACATGAAATTGTGCCTTAAGCAAAAGATATATGCTTTTGTTGAATGAAAGCTAATATAGAAGAAGCATTGATGAGGCCAACAACATAAGATTTGGCAATTTTAAAGCATAGTAGTTTACATAAAAAAATTGTCCAATGCTCCTAAACTTGAAGCTCCAAAAGGCAACAGTGCTATAAAATTCAGAAGATGTCTAGTTGTAAAGAAATGAAAACTTATATATTATGATAGGAGTTTTTGTTTCCGATAAATAATGAGTGTTCATAAGCTCTAGATTGACCAATGAAAGACAAATCTACCATAAAATCTCCCAAAATTGAGCCTTCTAATCACTAGTCCAGAATCTGCAAGACAAATGTCCTAACTAAAAAAGTACTTCCCTTATCCAATTTGGTTATCACAATTGACACAGATGTGCTGTAAAAGAGTTCAACTCTAATATAGTCATAAAAAATAATCATAAAGCTGTAAAAGAACCACATACCGCTTTCTTGTCTGGCCTTCTGTACTCATAACCATCTATTGGATTGAATGGTATGAGATTAACATGAGAACCACAGCTATAGTAATGGAGAAGATCAGCGAGCTCTACTGCATGTTCCACTGCATCATTTTTTCCAGCTAAGAAAAAAATTAAAAGCAAAAACTAAATGTTAATTTAAATGGTTATTTACTTTGTTTAAGAAAGATTATGCAAAGCGACACTAATTTACCTAAAAGTGTATATTCGAAAGATACCCTTCTTCTAGTTTCTAGAAAATGCTTCTATACCCATCTTTCCTTTTCATGATTAGAATTCCACCAAATAATTTAAAAAAAAATTAAATAGCAATAAATTACTATAGTTTAACATTCAATAAGCTTTATCATAAGTATGCAAAATATAAAACTATATTTAATAGAATATGTGCCATCAATCCATGAAATCAAGTAAAAGACAAAAAAAATGTCTTATACATTTAATATTAAATAATCCAAAGAGTTGTGATAAAATAAGTAAATATTTTCTTAACAAAATATTAACCACTAAAATGAAAGCATTTTGAACAAAATTTGCAGTCGTCCACATCATATAATTATTTTGACGTTGTAGTCGATCTGAGAAAATGAAACAAACTTAATGAGTATTAGCTATAATAATAATAATAATAATAATAATAATAATAATAATAATAATAATAATAATAATAATAATAATAATAATAAGTAAAACATAAAAGAATAAAAAATAAGTATAAAAATATTACCTGCATCTGATATCGTGCATGAAAGAATTATAATGATGGCTGAAAAAACTTTACCAATTTAATGAATCACTTGCAATTTTTGATAAATCTACAAAAAAATAGAAAATTATAATTATTACTTTAATTTATAACATATATATAAATAATAAAAAATGCACATCATACCTTCATCAAATTTATCAACATCAAGAACATCCTCCTCAACCATAACTGGATTGGTTGTCCATTTTGCTCTTATCCAATCTTGAGTACATATAAGCGCTTGCACAATTTTTGGAGATAAAGAACTTCTAAATGCATCAAGCACACGACCTCCTGTACTAAAAGCCGATTCAAATGCTACAGCTGATATAGGTACAGCTAATACATCTCGAGCCATTTGTGAGAGAATAGGAAATCTTGGTGTATTCACTTTCCACCATGCCAAAATATCAAAATCATCATTCATTGCTTCTGATTCTTCAACTAAGTATTTATCTAAATCTGTCTTAATCTCCGAATCATTCTTTCCATAATTGCGCATCTTAAACTTTTCTACTGTACGATATATTCGACATCCTTCTTTTGAATCACTTTGCATTTCAACAGAATGTTGTCTTGACTCATGTATATTTTCTTCTTGAGTAGCACCAACTGTCTTTAATTTGTAATCATTGAACATCTCATAACATGCACACCTTATCAATTATTCCAAAGCTACACCATCAAATCCATCATATATATCCAAACTCTATACTTGATTTAAAACGTGGATCAAGAACAACTGCAAGATAAATATTTAAATTCATCTTCTCATTAGCACCGTAATGTTTATCAAATTTTGCCTTCTTCTTCACTGCCATATTTCTAACATTGGGATCATTATCTGCTTGATATGCTTGAAGAACACATAAAATCTTAGCAATTTTATGAAAAAATGTATTAGATGTTACATACGTAATTCTTAAAGTAAGCTCATAAAATTTCTCTAAGAAAGAAATTAATCTTTTGATATTTCCCCGATCACTTTCAAGTGGGCCACCATATCCATCACCCTCTTTCTCCATCTCAATTCTGAAGTTGGAATCTACTTCCTCATATCTCTCAAAAGCTCTTTCAAACTTTAGTGTTGCATTCAACATTAAGTATGTAGAATTTCATCTAACGGGTATGCTAGGCACAACAAACTCTTGCTTAGAATTTTCTCCATCTCAATACATTCTTTAAATTTAAGAAGCCTTGATGGTGATTGTCTTATATATCTTACAACAACCCTTATTCGATGAACTGATAATGACCAATTTCTTTGATGCCATCTTGATTAAATTAACAATATCTACATCTATGTAAGAACTTACCATCTAGAATCGTTCTCCTCTCTTGCCAAACTTTCTTTGTAAATGAGTAATAATGTCATTATTAGAGCTTGCATTATCAATTTGTTAATGATTGCTTCAATACCCCAATCAACCAAGCATCTTTCAATTTGTTGGCCAACCACTTCACCTTTATGACTTGTTACTAGACAAAAATTTATAACTCTTTTGTATAATTTCCATTCTTTATCAATGAAATGTGCAGTAAGACACATGTAATTAATTCTCTAAAAGGATGTCCATAAATCAGTTGTTAAGCACACCTATAAAACTTGTTTTAAAGCAAATTTATCCTCCAAATAAAATTGAAAACAATCACATGTGAGAGTCCAACGAGAAGGGATATGAAACATCGGACAACATTGTGACATAAAGTACTTAAAACCCCAACCCTCAATATGTTTGAAAGGTAATTCATCTGCAATCACCATCATAGCTAATGCTTTTCTAACACTTTCTTGATTAAATTTCCAAGCCTTGAGCTTACAAACATTTTCATCTCCTTTGGCCCTTGGTTGCAGTACTAGCCTTGATTGAGTGTTTAAACTAATATAAGGATTTTTTTGACAACTAGTGAGATGTGCTCTCAAATTTGTTGTACCATTCAATTTAGGATCACTATGATATACTTTTTCACAATAACTACATTTACTTGATTTTTCTCCATCGGTTGATGCTAACTTGACAAAATGATCCCAAACTTCTGACCTAGGCTTTAGTGTCTTTCTTTTTTTATTTGTAGTTGGTGGTTTGCTACTTGAGATGCTAGCATCACCTATGACATTAACTTGTGTGGTGTTCAGATTTTGTGAGGAATTAGCTATATTAGAGCTTTCACCACCATGTGATATCTATATTTATGAAGAAAGTAAATAATAAAATAGGAAAACCAACTTGCAAATTACTTTATACATAGAAAAACCAACTTACAATTTGAAATTGATTAAGTTCAGCTTGTTCGGCATTGAATACATAATCACAATTTTGATGAAAGACAATACAACCAAATCAAGTTGATCCAACTCCAATCTTTCCTTTGAAAATCTATATGAGTTTACAAGCTTCATTAATTAAAAAAAAATAATTTTTCTATTAACTCTATAAGCACATTAACAAAATTATCATACACATTGCAAAAAAATAGATATAGCATATATTAAACAAACTTATTATACACGTTGCAAAAATATCCACGGTTCATTTAAATGCATAAAAAAATTATTGAACAAGACAACTTGTAACTTGAATGACTAAACTTAACACAACTTAAATGCATACAAAATACATTATCATCAATAAACAAAGATGACGTTCAATCTAGACATTCATAAGAATTGATTCTCTAAGTTGCAGAATATAGCAAGCTTACCAGAAGTCGGGAACAAACGGTGAACATCTTGAGAGACAAGGACTGAGGAGAAGAATAGTGAAATTGAAAGGTCGCATTATTGGATGAAGGGGAATGAATTTCTCAAACAGCAAACACCACAAGCGAAGTGGACGGCGCGAGGCAAGTGAATGGAGTGTCGGTCGGCATGGAGAAGAAGGAAAAGTGCAAAATGCAAAACAAAAAACCCTAAGTGCAAGGTTCGGGTCCTACTTACTGCTAATACTTCGAAAGGCTAAGTATAATCCCGTTGGCCGTCTGTATCGACATGGTTGCTCCTTGGACTTAGATGCGACAGCGTCTCTCATGGTCGGTAGTCAGTGTGTGCATGCCGACTTAGTGATTCGACTTTGAGGCTTCGAGCCTAGAGAAGGCAGATCCACAGAGTGCCAGAGAAGGTTCTTTTGCCTGCAGTCTGTGGATTTTCGAATCTCGCGAACCCAGCCTTAGCATTGGTTAATCCAAATATGGGGTAGCTGCGTAGCTTAGATCCTTGGGCTTGGGATGACCACGGGTCCACGAGACCACGGGTACGGTAAATTAATAATAAAGATGGGAGAGACCAGCGAAGGTAGCGATATTACAGCTCGTAATTAATTTTTACTATAAATTTATAATATATAAATTAATAATATTATATATAATATAATTATTTGGTTTATTTGGTTCCATCCAAAATTTTATTTAATAAACCAATCCAAAAACCAAAAACCAAAGTTTTCATAAATTAAAACCAAAATCCAAATTACTAACTTTAAAACCAAACCAAATTATTCAAAAACTTTAGTTCGGATTGATTTTTTGGTTAAAACCAAATAATGCACACCCCTAGTTTTGACTTCGCTCATTCTGTCTTTCTCAGCCTTGGCAGCTTGGAGAAGACCAGTTCAGTCACCCGAGTGCAACCATTCAATTGACTACAAAAGGAAAACTTTGCAGTGCCACGTGACACTATGATGTTTTCCTTATATATATATATATATATATATATATATATATATATATATTTGAATGGTGAATCTATCAGATGTGTTCATCTGATGCACATAATGATACACAATCAAAATTTTTTTGTTTATCATGAATCTTAATATATTTTTTTGATCTTAAGATTTCCTGGTATTTGAACTAATTATTATTATTATTATTATTATTATTATTATTATTATTATTTTTAGAATTTGCACCACTATCATTTGAACTTTGGATTCATAAATTTGTAGTCAAAACTAATATTTTGATGAGATGAACTAAACTTGACTAATAATTCCTCCATCTAAGTAAAAATAGATCTACACAAGCATTACACTCATAAGTGTAAATAAAAACTTTCAAGATTATTTGAGGGATGAAATAATTCCTGATTTTTTTTCATAAATAGAGTTGAAGTGTGCCTCTTGAAGAGTCGAATATGACAAACTTAAGATTAGTCAATTCTAATGTGATTAAGCCACAAAATATCCAAAAAATTGTATAACAATTAGGAACAATTTAGACTTCCGATGATTTGTTCTGGAATTCTAATACTATGATCATTGTCCTCTCCAATAGGCTATATTTGTACACATTCAAAGATATTGAGATGAGGCCCCAAAAAAGATTAATTTCATGTGAGAGAATCTTGAGCTTTGTATGCTAGTTACTACATTCGTTGACAATATAAGTTAATGTCCACTTTTGATTGCCTACCATCAACACTACTAGTTGATGCAATATATCATCATCCATATTTTCACCACCATTATCAATATGGTCAATGCCTATTATCACCAAGAAGGTCGATACCCATATCATTGACAATAACAATGATGCATACTATCAATATCACTGTTGTTGTTTGTCATTACCACTTAAGGCTAATATTTGTCGTCACCACTATGATCATCAATTATCCCCCACATTTAGGCCAACATTTATTATTAACACAAATGTCATCATCTCTAATCCCTGAATAGGCCAAGGCCCACCATCCCCAATAATGATGCCACTTATTATTTTCACTAAAGTTGATTGCTATCACTGCCACCAACAAGTCAAACATATTGGTGTTTTTTATAAGACTTTATCCAATATTATGTACCTTTAGTAGTCTCACTTAGCAAGAAATCTTAAGATATTTTAAATAAGTGGAAACTACAAAAACAAACATATAGAAGCCTTTCTCACTAACTATTAGTGATAGCTATAATGGGTTCTAAAAGTGAGCTTAACATGTGGTTCATTTTCTCCATTTATCTTTTAGAGTTTAGAAAGATATTGTTAAATGACATAAAAATTAAATAGAAGTTTAAACTAAGGTTCTGTATATTTTCTCTAACTAGGTGTTAAGACAACCAAGTTTTTTAAGTTTTGAAAGATAGAAGTTTTCCTATGGGTATGGCCTTTAATAGTTCATTATATCATAAATCTAATGTCTTTGGACACTTTTAACCAGGTTGTCAATTGAGCTCTACATAGGTGGTTAGAACATAGGTTTACATATGATGAGAATGAATAGAAATAGTATCTATTCAATAATTAATGGTTCTACCATCCTTAGTCAACTTAGTGCACTTGATTTATTAATGATGGAGGGTTAAAAGTTTGTGTTGTCAAGGAAGCCTAATTAAAAACCATCATTTTTTTCTCATCTTATATATCCCAATTAGATTAATGCAATATTATGTTAAGAGAAAATTACCATCACATGATAAGGAATAAAAATTTAATTATAGATTGAACATCCTCTCCAAATCCAAGTTATAGCAGGAAATCCTTCAAGCTTTATCATATAGATGGCAATACAAGGCCTTTAAATCAATAAAAACCTTCTCGCACTCTGGGCTCCACTCAAACCTCTTAGCACTTTTAGAAGAATTCTATCAAAAATATTTAGCCTAGTGATAAAATTCTGCAATCATATTCATTGATTTGATGCCTCATAATGAGCTATAAATTATGCTTCTATAGTGGAAGAAGCTATGAGTGATTGTTTAACACTTTTTCAAGATATAGCTCCTCTAGCTAATAAGAAAATATAATTTGAAGTGGATCTTCTACTATCGAGGGAACCAGCAAAATCAGAATCATAGTACCCTACAATCTCCAAATGATCTAATCTCCAATATGTGAGCATAAGGTCTTTTGTTCTCTTTAGATACATCATAATCCGTTTTACTGCTTTCCAATGATCCATTCCTGAGTTACTTAAATATCTGTCAAGCATCCAACAATGTATGCAATATCCGGATGCATACAAACTTGAGCATAAATAAGACTCCCTACTGTAGATGCATAAAAGATCTTTTACATCTCTTTCTTTTCAAGTTCATTTCTTTGACATTGAAGCAAACTGAATTTATCACCTTTAACAATGGGTGTATCTCTTGGTGCGTAATCTTTCATGCCAAATCTACTAAGTACTTTATCGATATATGTCATTTGTGATAAATCAAGTATACCATGAGAACGATCTCAATGAATTTGTATACCCAACACAACATATACATTCCCAAGATCTTTCATTTCAAATTTATTTGAAAGAAATTTCTTGGTTTCATGCAAAAGGCTTATATCACTACTTGCCAGCAGGATATCATCAACATATAGCACTAGGATGATGAATTTACTCCCATTGATTTTGTGATAAATGCATTGATCAATACTATTTTTTTTAAAATAAAAAAAAGTAATCACTTGATCAAATTTCTTATACCATTGACGAGAAACTTGCTTTAAACCATAGATGAATTTTCTTAATTTGCATACTAGGTGTTTTAAATCAGAAGATTAAAAATTTTCTAATTGCACCATATATATAGTTTCTTCAATATCACTATTGAGAAATGTAGTCTTTACGTCCATCTGATGTAACTCTAAATCATAATGAGCTACTAGTACCATAATGATTCTAAAAGAGTCTTTCGAAGAAAATAGAGAGAAAATTTCTTTATAATCAAAGCCTTCCTTTTCAGTGAAACTTTTAGCGACTAGACGTGCTTTATATCTTTTGACATTACCTTTTGAATCCTATTTAGTTTTAAAAATCCATTTACAACCAATGAGTTTTACTGTTTTAAGCAATTCGACAAGATCCTAAATATCATTGTCTTTCATATTTCATCTCATCTTCAATGGCTTCTATCCATTTATGAGAGTTGATACTTTATTTGACTTGACTAAAAAAGATTGGTTCACTTTCCAATCCAATGTCAAACTCATATTCTTGGAGATACATAATATAATCATCTGAAATTGCTGATCTCCTCTCTCTAATGGATTTTCTTAATGACAGTTCAATTTGAGGTTGTTGTGATTCCTCAGTATGAGTGGGAATTAACTTAAGAATATTTTGATTATCTATATTTACAACTTGAATAAGATCAGGTAAATTTATCTATTTATTTTCTGTTGTAATTGTAGGAAGAGTAATAAATTGCTCTTCAAATATAAAATTCTTAGGTTTATTACTCCAATCATATTCAACTTCCTCAATAAATTTAGCTTTTCCGTCTCGAAAAAGAATATATTTGAAGAGTCATAAAACTTAAAACCCTTAGACCTTTCTAAGTATCCAACAAAATAATAGCTAATAGTTCTTGAGTCCAATTTTCTTTCATTAGGCTTATATGGCCTAGCTTCCGCTGGACATCCTTAGACATGAAGATGCCTAATACTAGGCTTCTTTCCAATTTATAATTCATATGAGATTTTAGTTATTGCTTTACTTGAAACTCTATTAAGGATATAAACTACAGTCTTTAAGGCTTCTTCCTAAAGTAATTCTAATAAGAAAGAATGATTTATCATACATCTAACTATATCCATAAGAGTCTGATTTCATCTCTGAGCTACACCATTTTGACTCGGAGTCCTTAACATGGTGTATTAAGGAACGATGCCACATTCTGCTAAATATTTGGCAAAAGGGCCTAGACGTAGTTCACCTGATCCATCATATCTGTCATAGTATTCACCACCATGGTCATATTTGACAGCTTTTATTTTCTTTCCAAGTTGATTTTCAACTTCATCCTTAAAAATTTTGAATACGTCTAGTGATTGTGACTTCTCATAAATCAAGTATAAGTACCCATAATGAGAATAATTATCTATGAATGTAATGAAATACTATTGGTCATTCCAAATAGCTGTAAGAAATGGACCACAAATATCAGTATGAATTAATTTCAAGATGTTTAAACTCATATTAACACCAACTTTCTTGATATTTATTTATTTTCTCTTGATACATTCTATATAGAATTTATTATTTGAAAAATCAAACAAATCAAGAATTCTTTTTGACACCAGTCTTTCAATCATTTATTTAGAAATATGTCCTAAATGCTTGTGTCATAATATATATGAATTCTCATTCATTAATTTTTACTTTGTACCAAAATTATTTGCATGCAAGGTTTCATTAACTTGTGAAGCAGGAATATCTAATTTATATAGATTATCAATCAAAAAAAACTAGTACAAATAATATTTGAATACTGAAAGAGACTAAAATTTTCATTTCTAAATGAACAAGAATAACTAAATTTGTCTAAATAAGAAATAAAAATCAAATTTCGTCTAAACGACGGTACATAAAACATTTTATGTAGATTCAAAATACAACTAGATTCTAGATGTAATATATATAAGCATATTACTTCAAGAGGAGCTTTATTGTCATTTCTCACCTAGATAAACTTTTCATCATCAGTTATATTCGTCTCCTTAGACAACTCTGCATAGTCACACTTATATGAGTTGTTGCACTTATATCTATCCACCAAGTGTGATTTGGTACTAAGGATAAACTAACTTCAGAACAAACAAAGTTGAGAAGTTTACCCTTCTTCACGAGCTAAGTTGCATACTTGGGACAATCCTTCTTCACATGACCATCCTTCTTGCAAAAGAAATGAGTAACACCATTATCTTGTTTCTGTTGTACCTTATGTTGTGAAGTCCCTTTATCTACAGCTTCTTTGACTTTATAAATACTTTTTCTTTTAGTAACAATGCCACGAGAGGAAGTAACCAAGTGAGCACTTTATATTTTATCATGCTTCAATATTTTTTCCTCTTGCACACATTGAGTAATGAGCTCATTAAGAGTCTATTTTTCCTTTTGAGTATTATAACTTATCTTAAAAGAATTAAATTGTGCACAAAGAGATATCAAAACTAAGTGCACAAAAATAACATCAGACATCTCTACTTTTAGTGCTCTTAGTCTAGTAACAAAATTAGACGTCTCCATAATATACTTCTTTATGATTCTATTACCTTTATACCGCATTAAAACGAGTTTACTAAGAATAGTACTCGCTTTGACCTATTCAGAACTAACGAAACAGTCAACTATTTTGCTTAGGAACTTTTTAGCACATTCCTCTTCAGGCATTGCACATCTTATGATTTCTGGAATGGAATGCTTCATGAACATAATACTCATGCGGTTAGAATGCTCGCACTTTTTAAAGTTAGCAATTTTGTTCAATAGTGCTTTCTACAGTAAGGGCGGGAGGACGTTTAGTCTGAATCGCATAGTCAAGATCCATGCACCCGAAAACTATGGTGATATACTCTTTCTATTTCTTAAAGTTAGTGTCATTAAGTATTGTAATGTTATTCAAATTGACAGATATAGAAGAAACATTAACTGAAAAAAATAATAATACTCACAATTAATAATATTGTCATTTTCTTATGCATATATAATGTAAATGAAAATATCAACAAAATACATGCTTGAAATGAAATGTTTAATAAAATAGGTATATATAAGATACCTAACATAATATTACAATTTAGTCTTTGACGTAAATAATAATTAAAATGATCAACAAATATTGATAATAAATTACAATGATATCTTGAATCATATGCATAATTCATATAAATTTATATATTTGTAGCATAAAATACCAAAAAATAATCTTCCTCGAGATTACTTTTCGCATATATTTAAATATAATCTTTAAGTAATATTTATATATTTCAAAATTAAATAAATTGATATAATAGAGATCACTTTGGTGACATAATATTTTAATTTAAATTATTTTAAAATAATAAATATTAACTGTAGTATTTCAACAAATATTTTAATTTATATTATCGGAATCTATTTGATATCATAAAACAAACTTTAGCAACTATTTTAATTGATACAAACTTGAAAAATTTGACAACAATATAAACTTTAGTTAACTGCTTTAGTCAAAACAACAAATTCATATATATAAAAAGTAATTAATTGAAGTTGGGTGCTATATATATTGGTGAAAAGAAAAGAATACATAATATTATAATCAATTAAATATGTGCATCTTCAATTTCATATTATAAGTCCCGTTAATTATATAACGGAATTAAAAATGTTTACAGAATGTTAAAATAACTATTATATTTAATTAACAGGCATTACGTTTGGAATTAATTGCAGAAAGCAATGTTTGGTTGCCTATATTTGGAATGTAGTATAAAAGGAATACAGTGTAAATGGAATTCAGTGTAAAAGGATTACTTTATAGTTGTTTGGTTCAGAGCTTTACAAATACATGACTTTGAATTTTTTTATTTTGACAAGATGTAATGTAAAGAAATGGGCGTCGGCGGTGAGTTGACGACGGCGGCGGAGTGGCGGCGGCGACGGCACGGCGGGCCGTGCACGGCGAATGGCGGCAGCCGGCGGCGGCTGCATGGCGGCAGACGCGGCGGAAGCGGCGTGGCGGCGCATGCTGCCCCCGGCCACCGATCACTTTATTATCGTGTCAGATTTGGAATAGAAGAATTCAAATACACTCAAATTGCCCTATCTAGTGTATTTAAAATACCTCAAACAAATACACTGCATTTGGTTTACTTGCTACCAAACAGAAAAATTTAGAGAATGTATGTAAAGTGAATGTAATGTACTCACTTTACTTACAACCAAACAGCCCCTAAATGTCAAAATATTTCAAATTAACCAAGATATGGAAACGAATGAATCAATTAAATAATTAACTCATTTGTCTATATAATGCCACAGAAAAATATTTCTGATTTTAAAAAGAATATGAAACGTTTATAATATGAAACGACGCAAATACGTTTCATAAAATATATAAAATAACTATTTGCATTAAATGCTATAGTTATATATATACAACTATAGCAGAAATTTTTTTTTTCATAAGGATAAACTTAATTCATCTTCCGGAGAAATCACATATTCTACGAACCCATTGAAATTTTTTTCTTATTATATTTTAAAAACATAATCAAAGATAAAACACATTTGAATCAAAATCATATGGCTAAATATGAATTTTATTTTCTTTTTAAATTAAGATCACAATGGCGAGAATAAATATATCGATCACATAAAAATTGAACTTGTACAGTATAAAGCAAATTTAGCTATATTGCTTTACTCAAAAATCAACAATAGAAAAGACATCTAAAGGATATCGATATTTCATGCACATGACCAAATTATTTGCTCAAAAAATTTTGAATCATATACTTTGATCTAAAATTTTCAAATAATCAATACAAAATATTAAGAGGAAATGTCATTTATCAATGATTTAACATGATAACCGCTCTGATACCATTTGTTGGAAACATATGAAAATAGAATAAATTTATCTTTCTCGGATCTCATGTCAAATCATCAAGAAAATTTAATCGAATGTACTCAATCCAAAGCTATGGGAATTTTGGCCTTCCACTTCTGGTATTCTTGAGAGAGAGAAAGAGAGAGAGAGAGAGAGAGAGAGAGAGAGAGAGAGAGAGAGCCTTCCTTTAACTCAAGATGGGATGTGAGGAAAATGAAAACTCACCATTTAGAATGGAGACCATGACTCTATTTATATTTGAGTGCATTTCATTTTATTTCAGCCCATCATTAAAATAAAATAAAATGTCCGATATGTACACATGATAATTTTATACAAAATTAATAAGATGTCTCAAAATTTTAAAATTAATTAATCTTTATTTTATCACAAAATTAATAGGCTTAAAAAAATAAGATAACATTGTATAATTAAATTTATATGTGAGTTCACATTCAAAATTGGCAAAATTTTTAAAATAAGCACGTTTAAAAACATAATTGACAGAGTAGGCATTAAAAAAAAATTTAAAAGTAGAATCGCCTGTTTAATATATATGTACTGCACACAACTTTAATTAGTCTTTCTTTTAATAAATATCTAAATTTTATATTTAAAATATATTTATTTTTATATACATAAAAAAATAAATTTTATTAAAATTTAATAATCTTTTTTATATAAAATTAAAAAAATTTATAATATTTATGTAAATATAAAATTGTAAATTTAAATACGTAAAAATATAAGAATGGAGTTCTCTGTTAGGCCAAGATACCAGGATACGTTTAAAAATATATAATAAATTTATAATAAAATTTAGTTTTAATATTATATAAAATATTTAGCTTAAAAATGTATAAATTTTTTTTTCATATATGTATAAATTTAACTTCAATATATAATATATATGTATAAATTCTTTATGTAAATATAAAATTAACTTTTTTTTATTATAAATTTATTATACAATTCCATTCTTATATTTTTACATATTTAAATTTAAAATTTCATATTTACATAAATATTATAATTTTTTTAAATTTATATAAAAAAGATTATTAAATTTTAATAAAATTTATCTTTTTTTTTGTATATAAAAATAAATATATTTTAAATATAAAATTTAGATATTTATTAAAAAAAAAGACTAATTAAAGGTGAGCCCTTAGCCAAGTAAAATTATAAAATTAGTTTTTTTTTCAGGAATTTACATACATACCACATAATTCTTATGTGTTTACATATCTAATACATAAACTTCAATTTATATATATATAACACCCTAATCTTCAATATCACATCAAAAATACCACTTTATTCACTTTTAAAAGTAGAATGCAACTTTTTAAGCATAGAAAAATATTAGATAAGTAAATATCTAACCTTAGATATTAGATATGTAAATACATAAGAATTGTGTGCTATATATGTAAATTCTCTCTTTTTTTTTACTTTTTAGCCATAGTATTTTTTTTAATGTCTAATCGGCTAATTATATTTTTAAACATATTTATTTTAAAAATGTTGCCTATATATGACCATTTAGTTTGAAATTCTTTTGCATTTCACGTGTAATTTTTAAATATAAAATTCAATGTCAAAACATTTAATTTTAAAAAAGTTTAAAATTTTTTAATTTATTTTATACTTTCTTATTTTTTTTATAATTAATATTAGGTATAAAAATACCAAATAAATTTTAAAAAGTATTAAATTATTGAAAAAACTCATTGATTTGATTGGAAACATTTGGCATGTTAATCACCTTCATTGTGGTTGAAGGTTAATTAATTCCCTTTATTTCCTAATTAAAATTATTAATCTTTTATTTTCTTGCTAATTAAGCAAAATAGGATATGTTAAATGGCTTTGACATAAAATAAGATTTTAAAATTGTTGTTAATTTAAAAGTTTATATTTATTTCAAAGCATCAAGTTTTTAATTTAAAAAGAAATTTATTATTTTGAATATTTTCAAATCTTAGTTTCAAAATTCCTAAAAATATTTAAATTATTTTAAAAGTCTAAAATATTTCTATTTTTTTTAATTTAGATTGAATTATTCAAAGCAAAAAAAATTTAAGTTAGAATATTTATATGCACGTATGTGTGAGCTATTGAACACTCCATGTTTACTAATTAACTTCAATTTAATCTTAATTTGATAGTCCTAAATCATTTATGTTCTTATTCATATGCATTTGACTTCATATATTTATATCTAGACTACATCATAAGATCATTTGAGTCGCACAGCTACACCTAATTATCTCTTTGACTTATCCTTTTTGACTATCAAACTTGATTAAGATCAAATTTGATTGATGTTTACATTGTTAGAGAATCAATTTAATATTATGCATATAATATCATTCAAATAATTAAAACATTTATGTCAAAGTCAAATGAAACATTGAAAACTTAGCAATAGTTATAAAATAACATATTTTGGAAGTGTATGAAGAAGATAGGCACATTATTACTAAGTATTTCAAGCATGATTTAAATCCAGAAGAATAAAAATATATTAAGATTACTTTCATCTAAAAATATCTTTCTGATATATTTGATCAAATAATTATATAGCAAGTATCATCGACCAAGTAAGAGATAAAAAAAGTCAAATTTCTCATTTTAATGAACAAAACTATAAGAAGCTCCAACCAAGAAAAAAATCCCATCATAAAATCTTTATTCAAATGCCAAGTGCATTCATTGTTAATTAGATTTAATGATTAATTAATCATAATTGTCTCCTAATCAAGTATTTGTAAGGCTATTTAACACAAACAAAAAACTTTTTTTTTTCAGTCAAAACTTAATATATAATCTTCTTTGCCCAACTCCAAAATTATTTCCTTTTTCCACCATTTAAAAAGAAAATTTGAATATTAAAAATATTAAGTAAAACAACTAAATTTAAAAGAAAATTATAACTAAACTATTAGAAAAATAATTAGGTTAATGCACAATAGAACTACATTAGAAGACAAATAAAGCTAAATTCTTAGATAAGATAAATACTTTAGTTATATTAAAATATTTAGTAATTTAGTTGTATCATTTAATAATTTATTTATATTTGTTTGTTATATTATCAGATAATGTAATCTTATTGAGGGATAACATATAATATATAAAATTTCACAAAATTAGACCATTTTAATAATATATATATATATATATATATATATATATATATATATATATATATATATATATATATATGTATATATATAAAACTAAAGAGAAATTTGCTAATTGAAGAAAAATGATCGTGCTTAAACCCAAATGACAGCTTCAAAAATATTGATGGGATAATCGGATGACAAAAATATATATGAAATTGATAAAAAAAATGAATTTAAAATAATGAAGCTGGGAAAAAGATAGCTGGAATTAATATATGTTTTGGATATTGGATTATTTTTTTCAATATTTAACATTGAGAAGACATAAGGCGTGATGGAGTAAATTATAACTTAATAATTATCAAGCTGGAATATATATATATATATATATATTATATGGCTGATTGAAAATTTATATTTGGAATTAGGGTTAGGACAAATGGAAGAGAAGAGGGAATCGCTACAGTCATCGGTTAAACTCCATGAGAACATGTCAATATAATCTTAGCCAGTTATACACTAATGAGAGATGGGTTTGCTCTATATTTTGGCATTATGCATATATAGCTTTATCGTATGCGGCTTATTATCTTTATTTATTTATTTATTTTTTTTTAAAGAATAAAGAGTGCCAAAATATGATTTTAATTTAGGTGGAATTCGAATTTAAAAATCTTATTGATAATTTTTTTTTAAAAAAAAACAATTAAATTAGATGGCACGCACTAGCTAGTAACGCTCATATATACATACTTAAATATTAAATAATCTCGTGAGAATTAAAAATATATATAAATGATCTTTTTTAAATTATATTGTTATGCCTTACATGATGGACGATTTACATGAGAGTTATAAATCTTTAAAGAAGACATACAAATGTTTTAAAAAAGATTATTTTGATTTTTGAAAAAAAGCTTTTCATTAATAATATGAAAATTTTGAAGGCAAAATTTTTAAAATAAGCACATTTAAAAACATAATTAGCAAATTAGGCATTAAAAAAAATTAAAGTAACCGTGCTTAACCTGGCGACTCATACGACTATTTCGATTTTGCAGTCTTAAACGCAATCGACACTGACTATACCTCTTATTAGTGCCGTCCCTTAAGCGGGCTTTAATACATACCACACAATTCTTATGTATTTACATATCTAAATTTTATATCACAATTTTGCTTGGGGAGAGCCTCAACTTTAATTAGTCTTTTTTTTAATAAATATCTAAATTTTATATTTAAAATATTTTAGGGTTATATACATAAAAAAATAAATTTTATTAAAATTTAATAATTTTTTATATAAAATTAAAAAAATTTATAATATTTATGTAAATATAAAATTTTAAATTTAAATATATAAAAATATAAGAATAGAGTTCTCTGTTAGGCCACATTACGTTTAAAAATATATAATAAATTTATAATAAAATTTCATTTTAATATTATATAAAATATTTAGCTTAAAATATATATATATATATATATATATATATATATATATATATATATATATAAATTTAACTTCAATATATAATATATATATGTATAAATTCTTTATGTAAATATGAAATTAACTTTTTTTTATTATAAATTTATTATACATTTCCATTTTTATGTTGTTCCATATTTAAATTTAAAATTTCATATTTACATGAATATTATAATTTTTTTAAATTTTATAAAAAAGATTATTAAATTTTAATAAAATTTATCTTTTTATGTATATAGAAATAAATATATTTTAAATATAAAATTTAGATATTTATTAAAAAAAGACTAATTAAAGGTGAGGCCCTCAGCTAATCAAAAATTGCAAAATTAGTTTTTTTTTGAATTTACATACATATCTAATACCTAAACTTTAATTTTTACATATATAACACCCTAATCTTCAATACCACATCAAAAATACCACTTTATTCACTTTTTAAAAGTGAAATATAACTTTTTAAGAATAGAAAAATATTAGATAAATAAATATCTAACCTTAGATATTAGATCTGTAAATACATAAGAATTGTGTGCTATGTATGTAAATTCCCCCCCCCCCCCCCCCCTTTTTTTTTGCTTATTTTAAAAATTTTGCCGGCCAAAAATTATTTACAAATTTGTCCATGCCCAAACAACAAGAAAATGCATTGAAATATATTTTCTAATTAACATATATTTTTCTAAAATTTAAAATAGTATTTAATTAGAAAAAATAGAGAAAAATGTAAATATATGTTATAAAATAATCAATCAGTGCATTCATTAACTTACTTAATTATTTTAAATCACCTCAAATTATTTTAAATCTAATAAATTAATTTTCTATCATTTAATAATTAAAATAAAAAATATTTTAATTAAAAAATTTAAAAATAAATCAATCAAAACTTAAAAAAAAAAAAGAAGATACTCACTGCATAGTAAATGAATGTGTTAACCAAATCATAGCCATATGAAATCAGTAAATTAGAATTTAAGAGTGTGTTATGTGAAGCTGATATAAAAAAACATTGTTATTAGAAAGCTATAGTTGCTAAAGTAGTGTTTTTATTTAAAAATTTTAGTTGTGAATCTATTGTGTTGTAATTGTTTATAAAAAAAAATGCTAAAGTATTCTTATGTTCATGTGTTAATGAATATATCGAACATTTAGATGTTAATAATCATTATATTAACTATTCATAAATAGCAAGTTTTGATAATAATTAACACTATCTTAAACATGAAGGCCTAAGTTAAATTATCCCTGTCGTTTAATTTTTAAAATGAAATGTTGACATTCAAGTAAGAAAATAAATTACAATCCTTCTAATATCTTAGTTTTTATTATGGAATGAGCTGTGAAATTAACAAAGAAATATAGAAGATGCAAATGTAACAAATGTTGAAAGTTTTAACAAGTCATTCAATGAAATTTCACTCATAAATTAACAAATTTAACAAAGATCGGGCTTGGAGGGGTGCATGGAGAAAATGTTTTGAGTCATGCCTGCAGGAGAGGGGGATGGGAGTATGCTTTGTTTTGTGCTAGCAAGAGAAGGGTCTTTGTGTCATTTTGGTGAGAGGGGGGAGATCAAGCTTTTCGGGGGTAGCTATGTGTGTCATAGTTGGGTTGCATGTGGGAGAGGGGGTAGTGTTCTTAGCATGCGAAATCCAGAGAAGGAGAGGCTGTGTGGACTTGTGTCAAGAGGGTAGGAAGGTGAGGTGTCGTGTGAGGAAATAAGTGAGATAAGGGGGTGGAGAAACTTATGAATTTGTAGGACAATAGATGACGACTACAAACTTTGCATTGTGCAAGAGAAGGGTCGACTGTGAATGTGCAGGAGGTTGCTTATGGTTTCACATGAAGGGTGTGAAAGAAAATGAACGCTAAATGATGTGAATGAAACCATAGGCTGTAGGCGTGATTAGGGGTGCAACTGAGTCAAGCTGACTCATGAGCCGGCTCGAGCTCGCCTCGATCAGGCTCGTTCCTGAGCTTATCGAGCCTCGAACTTGAGCTCGAGCTCACGAGATAACTCAATTGCTTTTCAGGAGCTCGAGTTCGAGTAATTGATGGCTCGACTCGTGGACTCGTCGAGCTGCTCGAACTCGGTTCGCAAGCGGGCGATATTCACGAGCTCGAGTTAAAGGCTTTGCCCTAACTCTAAGTCTAACACAAATACTCCACACTCCGCAGTCAGCAGCATTCCTCACGACTCGTAGTCTCGTGTCTCCCCTTTCTCACCTCCGGAGTTTTCTCACATCTCGCCTCTCTCACATCAAGCGCCTCTGGCACCTTCGCCTTTCTAGCCTTTCCTTCTTGGCTTCAAATCCTCAATCACTTTAGACGTGAAAGTGATCTTTCAAGTTCGTCGTCCTCTTAGTAGATAGCAAATCGACTTGATCTTGGTTGGTTAGTGAGTAAAGATGGTACTCAGTAAAATCTATAATATATTTTTACTTATCCTTTAAATCTTTTTGTTTAAGGGTTATGTTGTCTAGCGTGAAGCGTAAATAATATTTATTTTTTGGTGATATGTGAAGTCAGAAACTGATTCACTTCTATGTTTTGATATTTCTTACTTTTTCGTCTGCTCATCTTTGCTATTTTGATTTTATGATGATTCTGATAATTTTATGTTGGTTCGGTGTCTATGTTATCCTGTATATGGATTACAGAATAGTGGAGACTAGAGTAGTTCCTTGATTTTGTTTGCTCTTCTTTTCTATATATTCATTTCCTTACAATGTATACAAAATAGTAGAGTGGCTTCAGGATTTTTGTTTCTAGTCTTAGGCTGCTCTTCTTTTCTATATATTATAGTGACTCTTTGATTGGTGATAATGAATTGATTTTACTTTGGCTTCTCTGTTGCAGTGAATTATAGTGATCTTTTGATATTTATCATTTGATAAACAATAGAGTGTTGGGTTGCAAGTATGCAGTGAGCAATTTGGTACTTATAAATTATATAATATTTAATAAATCAGTTATTTTTTCATTCTATAATGAACAATCATTTATCATTTTTATTTTAGATTATAAATGGTAATACCACCACTTATAGATGATGAATCATTGGCTGTAAACAGTGATAACCTTGTTGTGGAAGTCCAAATGGGTATTGAGGAACATAATAACAATTTAGATGGTGATAATTATGAGGGAGAAAATTATATTATTAATGATTTGATTGATAAGGGTGATGATAATGTTGATCTTGAAAATCCAATTGAAATACAAAAAGAAAGAAAACATCACATGTTTGAGAGGAGTTTAAAGAAGTTGTTCTTCCAGATGGCCATAGAGAAGAGGAATGCTGTCATTACAAGAAATAGCTTGCTATAGACAACACTGATACAACCGCACAATTTAAGAGACACTTAGATCGATGCGCGGCTAGAATGCGAACAGTAATGAACTAAAAAAATTTATATTTCCAGCCAAAAGATTGTGACAGTTCATTGGAAATAAATCAGGAGCAATTTACTCCGACAACTTTTAAGTTTGATCAAACAAAAGTAAGGGAGATGATTGCTCACTATATTTTGATTAATGAAAAACCCTTCTTAATTGTGGAGGAATTTGAATTTAATCTTATTTTGAAATCATGTCATCATATTTTTCAAAACTTTCAAGAACAACTGCTTGCGCTGATGTGAAGCTAGTATATGAAAAAGAAAAAAAGAAAATTGAAGAACACATTGAATAATACAAATAGAGTGAGTTTTACTACCGATATTTGAAAACCAAAGAATCAGATGATATCATATATGATAGTCACTACACATTATGTGGACTCAAATTAGAAATTACAAAAATGAGTTCTTAGTTTTTTTACATCTACCACCTCTGCATATAGCATCTAAAATTGCTGACACGTTCTATAAGGCCCTAAGTGAATGGGGTCTTGAGAATAAAATATTCACCTTATTAGTTGATAATGCATCAAATGATGATCGGGCAATCAAGTTATTGAAAGATGACGTACATATTAGAAAGAAATTATTCTTTAAGGGAAGATTATTTCATGTACGTTGCTGTGCACATATTCTGAATTTAATGGTGAAGAATGGAGTTAAATGTATAGAATTTGTTGTTGAAAAAATTTACGAGACTGCTAGTTTTATTAATGCTTTAGAAGCTAGACTAATAAAATTTGTTGATGTTGTTCCATAGTTATAATTACCAACAAGAAAACTTATTATGGATTGTCCAACACACTAGAATTCAACATATAATATATTGGTTGTTGCACTTCAACTAAAAGAAGCTTTCTTTTTGTATAGTGAAAGAGAGATTACATTTCATATTGCTCTACAAAGGATGAATGAGATAAAATAGAAAAGGATTGTGATTTTCTTGGTTTTTTTAATGAGGCTACTAATATCATTTCATACACTAAATACTCAACATTTAATCTATTTCTCTCACAAATTTGTATAATAAAGAAAGTATTGAATGAGAGTGCACTATCTTCTGATGCTTTCATCAAGGATATAACTAGCAAAATGAAAGAAAAATTTGAAAAATATTGGAACAAATGTAATCTTTTGATGACATTTGGTGCTATCATAGACTCAAAGATGAATTTTGCTGTTATTGAGTTTGCATACCGTATGATCTATGAAGGAGATGACAACATTCAAAATATTGCATATGTCCGTAGTTTACTGTTGAGTTTTATGAAGAGTATGTTGAATGCTTTGAACTAGAAGTTGAAGCTACAAGCAGTGGGATATTTAGAGGTAAAACTAGCATAAGCAATAATAGCAAGTCAACTCAAGATACTCTTACTAGAAAATATAGTGGTTGGCTTGATATTATCACTTACGTATGAGAGAAATCAAGTAGAAGGCCTACCAAATAGGATTTGGATAACTATCTCGAAGATGGGTTAGAGATATGTCCAGAAGGTCATAATTTTGATGTAATTTCTTGGCGGAAGAGCAATCATCTAAAATATTGTATGCTTTCAAGGATGATAGTTGATATTTTATCTATTTCAATTAGCACAGTTGCTTCCGAGTCAACCTTCAGTGCAGGAGAGAGAGTTGTTAACACTTATCATTCAAGACTTGGAGTGAAAACTGTTCAAGCTCTTATATGTGGCTCTAATTGGATTCACTCTCATTATGGCTTAAAAGGGAGAATTAAAGTATTTATTTATCACCTTATTATTTTTGAATTAGTTTCATATTTATTTTAATATTAACAATATTATACTACAGTGTATTTTTATTAAGAAAAGGATGAAGATGAAGAGATTGAGATACCCCCACCAATAACTTAATTGATTTATTAACTCAATGATGAACAAAGTAAACCGTGCTATTATTTCCATCTTTTCTTAGTAGTCAATATAAATTTTGTTGATATATTGTGATTCGAGCTAATATTTTTTTTTTATATTTGATAGTTAAAGCAGATGCTTGATAAGTTTAATGGAGAAATGAGAATTGTTACTCTTCAACATAAAATAGACTTGAAAAACTTTATTAATTTAGCAGACTTTATATTTATTATTGATGACTTATATAGTTCCATTTTCAAGTTTAAGCTCTTTATGATTTTTAGTTTTTGTTTATTAGATTATATTTTGTTTATTCAATTGCTAATTACTTTTAATATGCTCAAGTAAAGAAGGAAGCTGCCCACTAATGACCAATCCCATGGATGTTGGTAGCTAGTTGTGGTAGTTGCCATCTTTTGGATATGTGTTAGTAGTTATCTTTAAAGAAGTGCCAATTTTTGTAAATATTAGAGGGAGATTGATGATGATAGATATGTTGTAAAAAATTAGTTAATTAAAGTATTACAATTGCTTATGATTTTAGATAGTTTTTCATGTATCCCTTGAATGTTGATAGCTAATTTATGATAGTTGCCCATCTTCTGGATGTGTGCTGGTAGCTATGTAGTTATTTTAGCTCTCTTGGTGCTCAATCAATCACATAAAATTTTCTGAGCTTGAAACAATTCCTTCTCAATACTTTGTAATGATGCTTTGCAATGTTCTTTGCTTGACTCTATTAAGCCTTTATTATCATTTGAATTCTATGGTTTCTCACCTCTACCTGATTGTTGATCTAGGCTTGATCTTGGTTTGGGTTCTGCTATTCTTTGTTATCTACTACTATTGTTTTATTTTTGGTGGTTCTTTATGTGTTGTGGGCCTAGTCTTGTGTTGGTTCTTTTGCCTACCTGTGATCCCTTTTGTTCCTTGGGTTAGGTTTGGCTGGAATGCTAAGCTAATGTGCTATTTGGTGTGTGGTTGGATGTTAGATATTTATTTCATTTTTGGGATCTATTGCTGACACTTCTTTTGGTATTGGATGTTATTTTTGGCCTCTTGAGTTTGGCTGACTGTACTCTTATAAGAGATGGTTTTTTTTTTTTCTCTTTTGGGTTGGCTTGATGGGCACTATTGGGTGGCCATCATTTTCTCTTCTGGGCTGGTTTGGTGGTTGATGCTTGATGGTTGGTTTTCCATTGATTGGATTTGGGATGTCTGGGTTTCGTTGTTTGGTGGCTGTTGACTCTTTTACTGTTTTGTTAGCATCAATGATGGCTTGACTGTTGGTGGAGGACCTACTTTATGGAACTTGGTTGGTTGGGCACTCTGTTGGGTTTTGAATGATGCTTTGCCCCCTCTTGGTTTTAGCTTTGGCTGGCTGCCTTCTTATATGAGCTGAGTTTTTTCTTTCTGCTGTGGGGTGGCCTCTGGATGGTACTTGGTGGCTATTTGATGGATTTTGGTGTCTACACTACGTAGTCCTTTTGTTGTTTGATGGCTATTGGCTTCTCTACTTAGGTGTACCTGGTGGCTGTTGCTGGTTGTTTGTTGTTTTCTCTATATGGAGCTTTAATTGGTGATTTTTGGGAGGTGATTGTTTGTGGTGTCTTGCCTCATCTTGGGTTATTTTATTAACTCTGATTCTTTTGCTTGTACTTTGGTCTTCTCCAATGTTGGTGATGGCTTTGTTGCTAATCCTGCTCTTTCTATTAGTGTCTTGGGCTTATTGTGATTGGTCTATTTTTTGGATTTTAGTTTGTTGGGTGGTTATTGGCCGGCTATTTCCCTTTCTGTTGGTGTAGGTTTTGGAAGTTGGAACCCTGATGACTGTTTGTCTTGGTCGATTGGTTTGAATGAGGTATGCTGGCTGCGATAGCTATGATGTTTCTCATTTTCTTCTCTTTAGTTGGTAGCATTATATGTGATTGTAACCCTTCTTTATAAAGTTTGAATGTTCACATATATTGTTGCTTCTTGAGATGATTTGTCTGAGCATGAGCCTAAGCCTTTCTCTTACTCTATCTCTTATATTTGTTCTTTATCTTTTTTCTATTTACTTATGATTATTTTCTCTTTAGTATCTTGCAGAAATCTTGTTTAGGTGGTTAGAGCACTGCAGCTGGAGTGATATTTCCTGAGTCTGATTAAGTGATGTTGTTGTGGCTTTTGCTTTTCTCAAAGGGATCAAGAGATGCTGCTTATTTTTTTTATTTCTATTTTTCTTTTTATACATAGATGGGGGATTGGGGGTTTAGCTCTTTAGCTATCCTGTAGCTCTTTGAGCATTAAATCTTTTGGTTCAATATTTTGTAATTTCTTATTACTCTTTAATTGAGCTGAATTTGGATATCTTTGTAATATAATATATCCAATTAATTCAATAAATAATTTTTTATTTTAGTTTAAAAAAATTTCAAATATACATTGCCATTAAACTGAGTCTAGCCTAATTGAGCTCTAATCGAGCCTACATACGAGCCGAGCTCGAGCTTTTTAATCGAGCCCGTAAAAATGAGTCGAGCTTGAGTTTGATTTACTGTTCACGAGCTGAGTTTGAGCTTGCTACCTAAGCTCGAGTCGAGCTCGAGCTCGAGCCCAAGCCAATTGTGTACTGTACGAGTCGAGCTCGAGTCTGATGTGGCTCGAGCTCCACTCGACTCGTTTGCACCCCTAGGCATGATACCAATTTCACGAAACAATATTTTTAGCCATAAGATTTGCAAAATGCCTTTCTAGAACACCTCATCACATAGCACCAGTGTGTTTTTTGCGCATTGCATGCATGTAGAACATCGCCCCAAACGTACCCTAAATGTGAACCATTAATTTTCTCTGAAAAACTTTAAGGGCAATAACATACTTACCATCCAATCTTATTTACTGTCTCATTATTTTCAAGTTATTACCCAAATATTAAAATTCATAACAAAGAATCAATCCATATATATATATATATATATATATATATATATATATATATATATATATATATATATATATATATATATATATATATATATATATATATATTTAATTTTAAAAAATTTGATCATGACACACAAATATATTAGTTCAATAGTTCAAAAAAAGAAAGAAAGAGAGAGAGAGAGAGAGAGAGAGAGAGAGAGAGAGAGAGATTATTAAATTTGTTAATATAGAAGAATTTAGTAGTACATATGTAAGTTTTTAAAAATCTTTGGGGGATTTACATATTAAAAATCTTTGGGGGATTTACATATATACTACACAATTCTTATGTATTTACATATCTAATACCTAAACTTCAATTTTTTTGGCATATATAAGATCCAAATCTTCAATATTACATCAAAAATATCATCTTCACTCATATTTTAAAAGTGAAATACACATTTTTAAGCATATAAAAGTATAAGATAAGTAATATCTAATTTTAAGTATTATACACACACACACACACGTAAGAATTGTGTGGTATGTATGTAAATCTTCTAAAAATTTAATATGTTCAATAGTGGGATTAAAATTCAACCAATGTTATGCATTAATCAAATTAGTTATCTTGAAAATAATGTTAAGTATTTTTTATTTAATAATTGAATTAATGTGTATTTTAGTTATAAATAAATTTCATATAATTTTAAAATGTGAATGAATTATACAATAAAGAGTATGGCCATGTGATCATATTATGCAATGCAACTACATTAAAAAGTTTTTATTTTATTTTATAAAAAAAAATTATCCATGAAAAATAAAGACCAAATCAAATCATATGCAAGTAGACTTAGATCAATTATAGAGTGCCTAAGGAGGAGGAAGAAGAAAATATAAGAAAAAAAATCTTGAGAACAATAACTATAATCCAATTTTGCTAATAGAACTCAATAGGGTGTATGGAGTGAGAATATTACGTGTGGTGTCTGGATGCAGTTTTATATCAGAACATCAAATCAAGTACAAACATCTGACAAAACATAAATTAAATATATAGTATCTGCACTTGATTAGTATCCGAATCTATCCAGACACTGCACGTAATATTTTTTCATATAGAGCAATCAATTTTTTATATGAGATAAAAGAGGCACCAAAAAATTTAACGTTCATACTTATTGGAGATAAGATATTGTAGCTATTTATTAAGACTTGGATTTTTTTATTAAAATTTTTAGAACAAACAATTTGATAAGATTGTAATATAAATATTATGCAAAAAAAAAATTGTTATTGTCGTGATCATGCTCACAGGCAGGGGCAGAGCCAGAAAAGTTTTCCAGTGAAGACATAAAATGATAAATTTCAATAATATCTTTAATCTTTTAATTCGAGATTGAGATTGATATAAGTAATTTTATTTTTTTTAATTTTAATATAAATAAAAAATATGATAATAAAAATTTATAAAATTATTACATTATCTGAAATTTTGAACTCTAAATTTTTAGATATTAAAGTTGTTATACAACACAATTAAATTTTTTATTATTTAATAAAAAAAATTCTTTATAGGATTCCTTCCCAGTTCCCACCCTCCTTCGCATTCTTCTGCTTCTCTAAATCCAATAAATTCAGCTACCAACAGGATAGTAAATCCGGATTTAGCTTGCGAAAGCGGTTTTAACCCTCAGTGTCCCCACTGTAAATCCGCTGGTACTCACAGGCATCTAAAAATACTCTCATACTATCTTAAAATTACAGCAAAAACCACTCTTTCATGTTTGAACGATTTCAAAATAATTCATCCCTATAAATACCGCGTAATTCTTTCTCCCCATCTGTCCACGGCCTCCTCAAAATTTCTCTCGCTTCTTTTCTCATCTTCTTTGCCATGGCGGGAGGAGCATTCACCAACCCTGCCGGCGAAGGGAAGGAGTATGCAGGGAAGATGACGATGTTCGTCTTCTTCGCCTGCCTTGTGGCGGCCACCGGCGGCCTCATCTTCGGATACGACATCGGAATCTCAGGTAAGAATCGAGCTCTGAAGCCCTCAAATACTTAGGCTTTCGCTCAAAATCCAAATCGATTGATCCTGATGCGAATATTATGTATTTATTCTCTAATTCGATCACCGATTGACAGGTGGGGTGACATCAATGGATTCATTTCTGCTCAAGTTCTTCCCATCGGTGTACCGCAAGGAGAAGGAAGACACGAGCACGAATCAGTACTGCAAGTTCGATTCCCAGCTGCTAACGACGTTCACATCATCCCTGTATCTCGCGGCGCTCATCGCTTCCTTCTTTGCTTCAACTGTGACGCGAACCTTCGGCCGCAAGTGGTCGATGTTAGGAGGCGGGATCAGCTTCCTCGTTGGAGCTACACTTAATGGCGCCGCTAAAGACGTTGCCATGCTCATCATCGGCCGAATCCTTCTTGGCATCGGTGTTGGCTTCGCTAACCAGGTGAGCAAATCTACCCCTATAATAAAAGTATTTTTCATGGCTCTGCAGGTTGTTCTTTGTTCCAATAGAAGCGTCTGTTTGTCTGCTTCAATCTTATCCTATTCATGGTGTTTTGTTGATGGCTTTACTGTGCTACGTTGCCTCGAAATTTTTTGTTTTTCATTTTTGTTAAGTTACCTGTTAAGTTCAGCCAGGTTTGTTCGGATGTCTTTGTCCGCTTGCACAGGTTTGTCTTGGATGTCAAATGTAGTCTTAATATTAATTTCTAGGCTATATATCATATAAATTATAGTGCTAATATATTATCTTCCTATAGTTTGTTATGATATATCTGACATATCTTCTGTAATCACCTGTATTACCCAGTCTAGTATTAGGATATATCAATATATATAAATCATTAATATATTATCTTCTTATAGTTTGTTTTGATATTAAATTTTTCCACAGAAAAGTCCAACTTGGAACGGATCATTTCTCATAAAATTAAAAAAAAATAAATCTATTATGCAACCATTAAAAAAAGTGGACAGAAACGTTATAAGCTAAATCAATTTAGACTACAAGATATATTTTTTAAATTATAAGATATTTTAGTAAATTATAAGGCATAACTATTATGTTATAACACATAATAATATTTATAAAATATTTTTTTTTGTAAATTAAATCCTTGAATTTGGCCTTAAAATCGCATGAAAATTGTTCAACCTACCCAAATGAGCTCAACCAAACCTTAGAAAAATTTAAATGCCATAATATATAATAAAAAGTTAATGATTAATAAAAATTAAAAAGATTGTTTGACATAAATTGATGACAATTTTTAAAAGAAAATCATTTATTGAATTCTTTTAAAAGAAGAATGAATTTTTATAAGTCTTCGATCATATCCCTTTTATTGGAATAAATTTTCGGAGATATTTGATAAGTTTTTATAAAAATATATATTAAACATTTCTCGTTAGATTCTTGTCACTCATAAGGATTATTCATTAAATGACCATTTTACAATTACTCATTAAAAAACTTTAGAAAAAAATTAATATTTGATCATCCAAGACAAATTGGATGACCTGAAATGCTTTTTTTTTTTTTTTTTTTTTTTTCAGCCAAACAAATCACAAAGCACAAAGCTGAAAGCTTTTTCTTCTCTCTTTTAGCTGTAAAACACATTTTGACGAAATTTACCTTTCACTCTTTTCAAATTCTTAGTCGGTCCCCCTCTACCTATCTGAAATGGCACCAGCCAAACTCCGAGGTATGCTCAACATCGGCTTCCAACTCATGATCACAATCGGCATCCTCGCCGCAAGCCTAATCAACTACGGCACCGCTAAGATCAAAGACGGTTGGGGCTGGCGCGTTAGCCTCGCCCTCGCCGCCGTCCCCGCTGCCATTATCACCGTCGGCTCCATCTTTCTTCCCGACACCCCCAACTCCCTCATCGAACGCGGCCATGAAGACGAAGCCCGCACTATGCTTCGCAAAATCCGCGGCACCGACGACATCCAACAAGAGTACTCCGACCTCAAAGCCGCAAGCGAGGACTCCAATACAGTCGAACACCCATGGCAAAACATCACCCATCGCCGATACCTCCCGCAGCTCACAATGGCCATCTTAATTCCCTTTTTCCAGCAACTCACCGGCATCAATGTCATCATGTTCTACGCCCCAGTTTTATTCAAAACCATCGGTTTCGGGAGCGACGCCGCGCTCATGTCCGCTGTCATCACTGGCCTCGTCAACGTGTTTGCCACCTTCGTCTCTATCTTCACGGTCGATCGCCTCGGCCGCCGCAAACTGTTCCTGCAGGGCGGCATCCAGATGTTCGCATGCCAGATAATTGTAGGCACGCTCATCGCCGCCAAGTTCGGGACTTCCGGTGAGGGACAATTGTCCAAGAGCTACTCCGCCGTGGTAGTGGCTTTCATCTGCATCTACGTGGCTGGGTTCGCGTGGTCGTGGGGGCCTCTTGGGTGGTTGGTGCCGTCGGAGATTTTTCCGTTGGAGATCCGATCTGCCGGCCAGAGTATTACTGTCTCTGTCAACATGCTTTTCACCTTCATTATTGCGCAGGCGTTTTTGGCTCTTCTTTGTAGGCTTAAATTTGGGCTGTTCTACTTTTTCGGAGGTTGGGTGTTGATCATGACCGTCTTTATCGCCATCTTTCTTCCTGAAACGAAGGGAGTTCCCATCGAGGAGATGGTGCTCGTCTGGAAGGCTCACTGGTTCTGGGGCCGTTTCATTGCAGACGAAGACATTCATGTCGGCGGCACGGTGGAGATGGCCGACGGCAAAAAATGGCGCCGGGGTGAAAGCCAAAGATACTACTGTATGATTAAGAATGCTTGAATTCTTGGCGTATGCTAGCATTCCACCACACAATAGATATAGAAGTAGGGAGGCTAAAATTTGTGGATTGGTAAAAAAAAAGCAGCTTTTTTCTGTACTGATTTTGAAGCTACGTTTGTTTGTTTTGTATCATTGAGTGATTTTAGTTGGGGTATGGGGGTGTTTGAGTGCAAAGTCAACCGAACTTTCCGATCTTTTGGGATGCCTGTTTTCTTGTCATTTGCTTCTTGTCATGTATAATTGCTGAAAAGTTATTTTCTCTCGATTGTGTCTGTTTTAATTTATCATGCCTTCATTGTATCGATCCAACCTTTTTTAAATTGAAACTCTCAGTTTGGAAATGCTCTGAGCTGGGATTAGTTGGAGAAATATTTCTAATTTTTATGCCCACATTCTAAGCATATTAAACTCTAACTTAATTGTCATTATAACTCAATTTCTAAGGAAAAAAAAAAGTAATAAATAGTGCTTTATGGAAGTGAGATAAAGATTGATTTTTTTAACATGATTTTGGTTATTAAAGGTGAAATCGAGATAGAGTAATTAAAGTGATCCATTTCGTATCAATTTTTCAGTTGATTTTTAGCAAGTTGATGAAATATTTTAAAGTTTTTATTTAAAATCATATATATATTTCTATTATTATGAGTAAAATATTTATAGTGATAGAGAGATAATATGAAAATTCTGCGCATAGGCGAACATATTGAGGGCTACAAACTGGAGAATTGAGATCTTTATGTGAAAAAAATCAATTAAAAAATTATGAGGCATAGTTTAATTGAATTATTAAATATGAGTTAAGGCTATAATGGGGTGTGTGAGTTGTCATTAAGTAATGATAGATAGTTGATTTTGTTATTCTTTTGATAGGCGAAGCAATTGAAGATAGGTGTTATTTTTTTTGGCAATTATGGGATGATCCTTGATAAGGAACATTAGAAATAGGGTGATGGTTGTTTAGGTTATTCTAATCATAAGAGAAAAGATCAAAGGACTAGGAGGATGGGTGTCAAAAATTGATGATTGAAGTACCTCAAATGTTAGCTATTGAATGAAGATTGATGAAAAACATTAGAAGTCAAGGAATGGTTAATAGTCATTCTCTTTAAAAATGAGGAGATCAAATGACCAAAAAAGCAATCTTTATAAGGGGCTGCTTGGTTGGTTGAAAAATGAATGCAGTATAAAAAGAATACAGTGTAAAAAGATTACTTTACTGTTGTTTGAGAGTTTTACTAATTCATGACTTTGCTTTTTTTGTTTGGTTAAAAAACTATAATGTAAAGTATTTTGAAGGCTTTGACGCCTAATGATGACTCTGACGGCGATGGGGCGACAGTGCGGAGGGCGAAGTGGGCGGGCGATGGTGGTGATGGTAACGACGCAGATTTGATTGGTGTATTTGGAATTCGTCCGATTTAAACACACCAAAAAATCTATGTAATGTATTTGAATACATTACATTAAAATTTATTTTACTTGAAACACCAAAAAAAATTAAAATCTATGCATTTTTTATTTTGTACTCCAAATTCTTTCAACCAAATAGCCCCTGAGTTAATAATAGATAAATATCAAGCATTAGCCATTAATATGCATTGGAAAAATCAACAAAGGGCGTCAAAAGTTGGCAATTTTTTTAAAATATGTATCTTATAAATAATAATTAACTATTTAAGTATGATTAAAAAAAATTTAGAAATATGTATAGTGGCCTGTTTAATAGACAACTTGACTATATGAAAGTCACCTGTTACATGGGCAACTTACCTGTTGCAAATTTTATTTATTTATTTTTTAAAACTGCAGCATGTTTGAACCATACTTTACATTTAAGGCAACTTGTAATTTGAATCTTGAACATAGTATTATCATTTATGTTTTAAATTCAAAAATGAAAAATTTTCAATTTTTGATTAATATGTTTTAATCACTATATACAAAATGAATTTAAATAAATTAATTTATAGAAGCAATAACTTGATATGTTGTCCAAGTAAAAAATAAACAACCACACAGAACTTTAAAGACTAAACAAATATACTTCATATACATCTAGTTTTCAATCAAGCAGGGTTATTGATATACAAGATAATAGATCGAAGTATCAGATATTAGATAATGTAATTAAGATAAAGGTTTCAAATACAATTACATACAAAGAGATAGTTCAACAAATAGAAATATCAAAATAAGCATACATCTTGAAGCTATCGCCGTCAATGATGTTTATGCGAGATCGCACCACTACTAGGAGTGTAGTGAGCATGTGCACGCAATGGATGATCACACAAATGATGTGAGACTCCATTGGTCCCTCAACCTGCCCTTTAACATCTGGGCCTTGTTCTGGCTGTGAATAAGATAGAGAAAGTGTGGTCTGCTATGTAGATGAAGTCGCTCTAATAATCTGACTAATATAATACTATGATTCTCCTAGTGGTATCCAAACTGGTGGAGAAATAACATGTGGTGAATGTGCAACTTTTGTATAAGGCTGAAATTGAGAGCTTTGCTAATAAGTTGAAGGTCCTGGATCAATATAGATAGATGGCCCTGCATCCATGTTTGATACTTATGTAATCGGAGCTGAAACCTCCTCCTAACACATATGCTTTGTTTCCATGTGATGAAAGCGATGATCGCTAATGCACATACGTAATCTCATATCACTGCATAGCTTATCATACCTATTTATAGCCATAAGTCTGAGTCACTACCACGTCCAAAAAAAGGCTGGAAGATATCTTTAGTTTCTAAGAAATGCTCTGACTATATTAACCAAATGAGAAGATGTTAAATTCAACTATTTAAACATAAGAATTAAAAAAAATTTATAGTAGCTAATATTCACTTACATATGCTCGCTCGCCAGGTACTTTAGGATAGTATGTCATTGGCAGATCAGTTGGGGCTTTAAGCAAGTATAGAGAAGCCCATGATCTAAACCATGACATATAGAGGTTTATATCTTGTCTATCTTCTTCATCATCATTGACCTAGATAATGTGATCTCTTCTGCTCTCCCAGATAGCTACATGTGCCTGATGGTACTTAACCCAATCAGTATCAGCTTTCCCACTTTGACCGACTCTTTTAAAGCTGGGTTCCATCGATGGTACATCTATACGTGGTAAGTGTTCAAACTGATGAAGAACTTTGTTAAGATTCACGACTCCACCCTCTTCCAGCTAATGAGAGGGACACATGATAGAAAAATCTCCTCATCAGTAAAACAAATATCTGATAAACGAGATCTGATTAAAATATCATATGGCTCCCATATAACTTGCACGTAGGAGAAGCTACTAGTCAACATTTCAATTAATATTTGTAATAATGATTTTGCAATTTATTTTTAATACTTGACTTTGTAGTAGTCCGTCAAGCTCATCTCTATGCAGCTTGACATTGCCAATAGGCATCTGGCGCACACAGTGTCGTTCCACTTGATAAATGAGTGTTTAGAAATCAATCAAATAAAAAAAAACATCAGTGTACAAAAACTTTTGAAAGTATTTTATGATTTTTACCTAAAACCAATACTCAACCATTAAGTTCTTAGGGATAAGGGACATGTAATGTTGGTTTTCCAACATGGATTTTCTCTGAAGACCAAATCTATAGTAGATGCAAGAAACCAACCATGTTGGCCCTCTTTGGCCTAGTTGATTCATGCAATTCCTTGTATAAATGAGCCAACAATGCCCCTTCTACTAAGAAAGTGCTAAATGTGTCTAGATTTTTTAATAAAGATAGATATTGCAGGTGCACTTCAGACCTAGAAGTATTTAGTAGCAAGAAACTCCCCAAGATCTAAACCATGACATATCGATTTATAGCTTGCTGTCTATCTTCATCATCATCATTGACCTAGATAATGTGATCTCTTTAGCTCTCCTAGATAGCTACACATGATGGCACTTAACCCAATCAATATTAACTTTCCCACGTCGATCAACTTTTTTAAAGCTGGGTTCCTTTGGCAGTATAGCTATACGTGGTAAGTGTTCAAACTGATGAAGAACTTTATCAGAAAGGTACCACTCCACTCTCTTCCAGCTAATCAGAGGGACACATGCTAGCCAAATCTCTTCATCAGTAAGACAAATATTTGATAAGCGAGATCTGATCAAAATATCATATGGCTCCCATATAACTTGTACATAGGAGAAGCTACTAGTCAATATTTCAATTAATATTTGTAATAATGATTTTACAATTTATTTTTAATACCTGACTTTGTAGTAGTCTGTCAAGCTCATCTCTATACAGCTTGACATTGTCAACAGACATCTGCACACATAATGTTTATTCCACCTGATAAATAAGTGTTTATAAATCAATCAAAGTTAAAAACATCAGTGTACAAAAACTTTTGAAAAGTATTTTATGATTTTTACTTAAAACCAATACTTAGAGCATCAAGTTCTTGGGGATAAGGGACATGTAATGTTGGTCTTCCAACATGGATTTGCTCCAAAGACAAATTCTGTAGTAGAAGCAAACTACCAACCGTGTTGGCCCTCTTTGGCCTTATTGATTCATGCAATTCTTTGTATAAATGAGCCAACTCTACTCCTCATACTAACAAAGTGCTAAATGTGTCTAAATTTTCTAATAAAAATAGATACTACAGGTGCACATCAAACCTAGAAGTATCTGGTAGCAAGAAAATCCCCAAGATGAACAACATGTATACCCATAAATGTCTGGTGAACTCCACCTCATTCAAATTAATGTTAGATTCTCTAGGGAATGCCCACATAAGCCAGCTTAATAGCATACATGTCTGTGCATGCACCTAACTCATTTTAAAGGATGTAGTAATAACTAGGTTGTTTGGGTGATGATATATAATATCTATTACCCAATAGTTCATCACAGTAGTCAGACCAACTCTGCCACTAGTTTCCCTCTCCAACTACTGTAAGTCTAATGATCGGAGGTTCATCTACACATAGGCCTAGCATCATTGCAACATCTACAATGTAATGGTCATCTCACCAACCACTAAGTGTAAAGTATTGATATGAGGAGACCATCTCTTAACCAACATAGTCAACAAATGATGCTTTAATCGAATGTAGTGCATCTGGCTAGCACAATCTAATCCCACAGCATGTAAAGCAGATATAAACCTCGGGTAGGTAATGGACCACTCCTTTAGCATAAGCAGGTGGGATGCAGCCTCCAAAATAGTATCCTGAAAATAAAGTTTACAAAGTTAGGCGATTACTAAAAATAAATTACATCTAACACAAATAATTAAATTCATACCGTATCTGGGTGCGTGGCCCTATGCTGACAACACAAGGAGGCAATATTGGGATGGACCTTTGCATGTGTCGGATTTGATGCATTATCAACCTCCCCAGCCCGAAGGATCTATAGCTCATGTCAAACACTTGCACTTCATTAGCATTTATATTGACTGGTTGTGGATATCTAGCCTCTTGTTCGAACCTATTTAATATAGTTTGTGTTCTTTGAGCAAAGTGATTTCATTTGAATTTTCATTATGAGTGACACTTTCATACCTCGAGAAATGAAGAGATAATGTTTATTGACCTCAATTTTGGAGTGAGCTCTCAACTTCCTCATCATAGGTCTAGGATTCTTATAGACACTTCTAGTGATTAGGTGAACACTTAATCTAACCTTAGATACTTAGAAGAGTTAGCCATAGGGATAGGTTATGCCTTAAGGATTTAGGAGAGACTTGCTTACCCTATAGCTCAAACCCAATTCTTGCTTCCTTCTTTCTAACCAAACCTCAAATTCAAATTCAAATCCCAAAATCAAATCTAACTATCCAATGATTGAAATCCATCACCAAATTCAAACTCAAATCCCTTCCTAGGCCCTTTGATTTTTATCTTATAGACTTAGCCTTAACCAAATTCAAATGAACCCCAATCCAATTGATTTTTCTCAATTATCATGTTTAATCTCAAATCAAATTCCAAATCATAAATCAATTCCAAAATTCCAAATTGAATGAAACCCATGATTAACTCCAAATTCCAAATCAAGATCCTTCTAAAGCCATATGGACCTACCTCCATAAACCTAACCAAAACTCCTTCAAACCAACTAAAACTTGGTTGATTTCTTTATAAATCAATCATTGCTTTATTTATGTTTACAAATATAAATGGAATCCAAACTCAAAACTTTCAAATTAAATCAAATCAAATCAAACCAAATCATGACCCTTCTTAAACCATATGGGCCAACCTCCATAAACTTAATCAAACCTTGACCCAAATCAACTCAAACATTATTGATTTCTTTATAAATTAATCAATACTTCATTTATGTTCACAAATATAAATGAAACCCACCCTTCAATGACCAAAAATAAATCAAACCAAATCAAAATCCAAATTAGCCATTTTAACTTACATCCCTAAGCTTAATCAAACTTGCTTCCAAATCACTCCAAACTCAAGTGATTTTCTCATGAACCATTTATATCTTCATTTATATTCATAAATATAAATGAAATATAAATTTAAATAATGAAAACCAAACTCAAATCAATCTGAATTCCCAATTTTAGCCCCTTTAGCCAAACTTTTGAACATGGCTAAATAAAACCCAAATAAACTCAAAACTCATGGATTTCTTCATGAGTCAATCATTCTTCAATCATGGATCCAAATATAAATATAAATCACCATTATCAAACCAAAGATAAGTTAACCCAAATGAAGACCAAGTTAACCCTTATGACTTGAAATTGTCATATGAACCAAAACCCATTTGGCTCCAAACCAATTGCAATTGGATTTATATTTCAATCCTAAGCTCATTTGTGAGTTCAAACAAACTTGAATCAAGCCTTGATCAAGCTAATTGACACATTTAGACTTTGTTGGTTAAAAATTCTTATAGGGAGTTGCCTTCAAATCTTTGGGGAGAAAGAAAAGGCAAGACACTATAAAAATTCATCTTGGTAAGATGCCATGCAAATATGCAGATGTACTTATTCAGGTGATCAGATACGTCATCAAGGTATAGTGTACTATCTCAAAAGATAGAAGTCACTACCTTTTAATGGAACTAGTCACCTCAATAAGGACTCCTAAGGATGGGTTCTACATGTACCAGATTCTTCTCCTACTTTATATAGTAAAGTAGGGTTTATTTTAAACTGGGTTCATTAAGTTCTCTATCGGGGCAAGCCCCCATAGTTAATTACTTCTTAAGGGACAGATCCCTTAAGAAAACTCTCGATTAATGTAAATGATCGTTGTCTTTGAAGATTTCAATAGTAAGGACTATCAATCGATTGGTTTGTGTTTGAAGATCAAAATGGGATTAATCAAAAGAGGGAGTTATTATCGAAGCAAAAATGAGAAATAAGTAGGAGATGCTCACGATGCTAGGAAACCTAGCGAGAATCTCAAACTATCTTATAGTTGGGCTTTACATTTTTGAAATTGATTTAATTTATTTGAGTTGTATTTTCATTAGAATTTTAGGTCTTAAGATTCATTAACACAAGATTAAGAAATACCTAAGATGTGAGGAATTATGCTTATGGCCCACAAAAGGGAGAAGCAACCTCAAAACCTAAATCTAGGGAGCTTCGACGAGGGCCAGAAGCACAACCTAAATCTAAAGCAAAAATGGTAATTGGGTTGCCTCCATAAAAGAAGACTAAACCATTCGACTGCTTGGACTTACAATCACCTTGGGGTGGCCACCAACTAACTCCTCCTATGATTTTAAATACATGTAGGCAAGTCTTTATGCTTATGCAAGATAACTAGGTAATTATTATTTAGAAAAAAGACTAAGTCCTTAAACTCACTCCCTAAAGAGACTAGATCATATAAAGGGACATGCTTCAAATAACCTAAATCTAAAGCAATTAAAATTTCATTTTATTTTTATGTTTGGACAATTATTTGGCTCAGGCTAATAGGATTTTTTATGACTAATGCATGAAAAATCAAATTATTGGCCAAAATCAGTGAGAATGGACGAGGTGAGTTTCCACCACGCTCAAAGGTCAAGTTGTTCGAAAGGTCTCCAATCAAGAGTGAAATAAGGCATATTTGTGTATGATATTATAAAGAAATGCTCAACCAGCTAAGGGGTTGCTAATTCTTTTATCTTGATTTTAAACCTAAGCTTTAGGTGAGGTTATGAGTTGTTTAATTTTATTAAGTTGTTAAGTTGGGTAAAAGATTTATTTTTCTCTAAAGAGCCTAATCCACATCTAGGTTATACATAAAGAAAGAAAGAAAAATTATGCCACTTAATGCAAAAGCTAAATAAATCATCAATCAATTTATAATGCTAATCGCGAAAAGAATAAATGTCCGTTTGTGGTCAGGCACCACCGCACAAACTCAAAAATATCAAATGTTTGTAGCCGAGCTCTCCCCTTATACAACTTGGATTACAAATGAATAAAATTACAATTTAAGCAAAGGAATTCATTATTTTGGGGGTCTTCAAGCTTTATTCTTCTTTTTTCTTTCTTATTTTCTTTTCTTCTTACTTCTTTTGGTTCCTTCTTTTGGATGGTTGGAAGGTGGATGCTCCAAGGCTTCACATGGTATATAAGATAGGATCTTATGACCAATGCTCATCCTAATCCCCATAAAAAATCATTCCAAAATCCTACTTATACAAATTTTTACATGAAAAGGGAAAATGAAAATCTAACTCACACTTGCAAAATAGAGGTTAGTTAAAACACACCACACAAATCTTAAGCATGTATATTAGACTTGTCACCCCACACATGGGTGACTAAGTCCACCTGGTCTGTGGATTATGCTCAAGGGTATAAAGCACCTACAAGAAAAAATATTTATATTTTTATTTATGATAGCACCCCTTAAGCACAATCCCCTGCAGAAAAGTATAGTTATACTAAGTACATCCTACCATTCATTTTATGAGCATACACCCTAACATCTAGTCTAAAACATATATCATAAAAAAAAATATAACATCAAACCATGCACTGACCTAACCTAGGCTAGAAGTGGTGACTTAGGCTAATGTGTGTTTTGAAGGCTTGTGTGGCATGCTTAGTTATGGCTTTAGGTTAAATTTTTAAAGTGTGAAGAACATGTTCAACTTAGAAGAGGGTTTTATTTAAGTTGTTTAATAATTTTGGGTTGGCTTTATTTCATTTTTTAATTTGGTTTGTGAAACCTATAATTAATTACTAAGTTATGAAGAGAGGAAAAGAGAAGAGAACTTCTCTTTCCTTCTCTAACCTAAAGTAATTTTTTAAAGTAGGGTCATGTTTTAGTTTCATTTTAGGTGAATGTTTTGGTTACATCTTTTAATCAATCCTAAGTTTAAATGAACTCTAAACAAACCTATTCAAAAAGAAATGCATTTTAAGATTAAATAAAATGAATCAAAATTCACATAACACACATTACTTCATTTCTTTCCCAACATATATAATATGCATATGGATGGACCCTAAGCATATCTATACATGCAAATTAGAGTAGTTAACACACTTTATGATGCATGCTAAGTAATTCATTTTAGAAAATTTATAAGTTCAATATGCATGATTTTTCTTAAGTATAAAAGGTTTTCCTTATCCAAAATTTCACATATATACATGTAAGTAAGAAAGGCATAAATGAGTACAACGCCATTTAACAGAGGTGTAAGGTACAAGACCTACTAGGGCTACTTAAAGCCTAACCTTTGTCTACTAATATACCACTTTCCTTAAGTAAGAAATGAAATAGAAAATGAAGATGCAAAAGTTATTTAATAGATTTATTTTGTTTATGCAAATTATGCATGCAAGTATAAGCAACCCTTCTTAGGTAAGAGCATAGGTAAGAGCATATGAAATTAAGTAAGTGTTGGGTTCTTTTCAAATGAACCCTACATCTTACTAACTCCCATTCAAAACTATGCTAATATAAAAAAGAAAGGAAAACTACACTAAGCATGACTTTATAATTGATCACATGCAAGCTTATAATTAAGATATGAATAACACACTTTCAGATTTAGTATTTGATTTATGTATTTTGAAAATAATTTAGATTTAGTAGTGATAATAGCCACACATATTTTACTTTAGCCAACACATGCACATTTGACATAAAGTAAATAATTTCATTTTAAAATTTAAAATATGAAATTATGAATGCATGAAATCACATGACATACAACTTAACATGTTGGGAAATATCCAAAGTAATGAAAATCTGTAAACAAACTTACTTCACTTAAATCCTAAAGACATTCTTAAGAAATAGAAAATTTAGAATAAATCAAAGTGAATTTCAAAGTAATTTTTGTTTAGTTTGAAGTTTGATTTAATTTTGAAATGGTGAGTTGAGTTTGCTTCTTTCAACCCATTCCCACATGTGTTTTGTATTTTTGTTTAATTTTTAGACAATTAGATCCATTTTTATTTGTTGATTAGATTAAGGTATGAATTAAGTGGCTTAATTAACCATTACCTACACCACCTTAGAAGAAATAACTAATTAATTATCAACCAATGAGATGACATAAAATGCATAAGAAATTTAAATTTGCAATGCACCTAATAATGAAAAAGGCCTAATGCAATTTGGCTCATAATTAAAAGTTAATTAAGCTAAGGGGTTTAGCTTATATAATTTCAAAATACCCTTTCACACATGTGAACTAGATTTTAATTTCCTTAATTGAACTTAGGCTATTAAACACCTAAACATCTACCCATGGTAGATTAATTAAGTTCTAGAACTTCTTAGAATTTTTTAAGAGGAGATTAAGGAGAGAAGAAAGAGGGAGGGGGGGGGGGGTGGGGAAATGCCCCAAAACTATTTCATAAACCTCCTACTTACTAGATTTGACCTTAATCAATCTAATTAGAAGGTAAAATCACTAATCATATCTTAATTATGCTTAACTACATAAGAAGGGTAATTAGAGAATGAGATAGCAATTTTTCCAATTGAGTCCTCAATAAATCTCAAGAAAATTAAGGGAGGTAGAGGTCATCCCCTAAAATGAACCCTAAAAATTTGAGATTAATTTAATTACTAAAAGGATAGTAATTTGCAAAGTAAGATTCCCAAAGAAACCCAAATTCAGAGAAAAGAGTAATTTAAAATCCATTGAAATAATTTTTAAAATATTCTAGATGAAATTATCTTTCCATATCATTTTTTCTTTTATTTTTTTGATTTTTCTAGAGGGTATTATGAATTTTAGAAGTTCTCTGAATTAATTAGGAATTAATTAATGCATTTAACTAATCCTTGATTAATCCCTAGCTCGTCACGCATACTCGCGCTTTACACGTTGCCGAGGGGACAACTTAGCCACACCTCACAAATGGCTGTGGTGCACACACGCTAGCTCGATCAAAGATCGGACGGCTAAAGATTCCCGCATGGTTTTAAAAGGATAATTATATTTCTAAACGTTCTAAATAATCTTAGCTGTCCATCTAAAATGCCCGGATGGATAGTTGAGATGAGCCAAGTTCTTCCCCTTGATCAACAGAGATCATCCATGATCAAGGGGAAGATCCAAGCTCGATCTAGGAATCACACAAAATTTAACCCACACCATCGAGAGAAATAAAGCAGCAAATTCGATCAAAATTCGATGAGGTGAACATTTCTATCACAAAGCTCCACACCACATTGAGTTTAGTGATAAAAAAATTCCATACCTCATCGAAGGTGATCATCTGCGCTCGAGAGCTTCAGGTGAAGATGAAGCCTAAGTAGCCTTGGGATTGAGTGGATCAATGGACCAACCTCCTTGCTTCAACTTTGATCCAATTGGGCTCTTCCTTGCTATGGGAACTAAGCTTAGAAAGCTTGACTTCCTAGATGAAGTGTATAAGAGCAATTAAAAGAGAAGTGTGGAAGAAATTCAAATGGATTTTTTTGCACTATGCAAAATTGAGAAATGGGGAATTCAAATCCTATCTATGAAGCTTGAGTGCTCATAATGATCACAGTGCTTCAATGAGGACAAATGAAATTATTGAATTAGGGGTATATGGCAATCAAATCCAACCATGAGTTATCATTTTGATCCATTAACCATATGGAGGGAGGTTGTTAGTTGCATGGTTTGGTCTCAAGTGGATTTCCAACTTCCCATGTGCATCAAATTGAGGGAGTTTGAAAACTCAATTTGCTGTGGGGTCTTTGGTCTATAAAATGGGCTCACCAAACCATTGGGTTGGGTGCACCACTCATCACTAAGTCCCCTGAGCTTTTAGAAAGCCTTAAGTGATTGTGAAGAGGTATGACCAAATTACCCATGGGTTAGCCAAAATTTGTTCTATGGCCTGGGTAGATTTTGCTATTTTTCCACTTTGATATGTTGGGTATGTGGAGAAACTAGTTTGGCAAAGTTTCATTGGATTTGAAATCCATTTGATAGAGTTTGGCTCATGTTGACCCATTTAGGTCAAAATGGGTCAACTTGGGTCAAGTTGACCAATTGGTCAAATTGGGTCAAACTAAGGGTTGGGCCAAGTTCATATGACCATTTGAAATATTTTGGTGGCTTTGGTTTGATTCAATTTAGTATTCATTTGGTTTTGGCTCATATGACTTTATTTAGGTCAAATGGGTCAAGTTGACCTATTTGACCCATTTTACCTATTTGAGGTAGGTCAGGTTTAGGTTAGTCATATGGAGTGGATTGGTATCTTTGTTTCCAATCAATTTGGGTTAAGTTCAATTTTTGCTCAACATGACCCCTTTAGGTTATGTTGGGTCTAAGGTCAATTGGGCTAGGTTGGGTCTAGTTGGCTAATTGAAGCATTGGTCAAGTTCCACAAGTGATTTGGAATAGACTTGACCCATTGATTTCAATCAATTTGGCTTAGATCAAGTTTTTACACATTTTGATCCTTTAGGTCAAAATGGGTCAACGGTCAAGTGGCCAATTGGTTAGGTTAAAAATGTTGGCTTGGTCAAGTTCAAACATAGGTCATGAGTGAACTTAGATCAATGGTTTCAATCAATTTGGCCTATGGAATTTGGCTATGTTTCATTTTAGTTAAGTGTTGACTTGGTCAACCCTTAGGTTTGATTTCATTTGACCCAATTTGATTGATTGATCATCCCATGATGATTGTTGATCATGATGAGAGATATATGAGTTTGGTTCAATCCAAGGTGATCAAAAGTTGGCTCATGGTACTTTAGGTCACTTTGGGTCAAGTGAGCCTAAGTGATCAAATGGCTTGGTCAAAGCTTGATTTGAAGTTGATTGATCTTGTATATGGACTCATGATTGAAATATAAATCCATTTACAAGTGGTTTGAAGTCAAATGGATTTTGATCCATTTGAAAATTTCATATTCAAAGGAAGAGAAAGGGTTTTGGGTTTGATTTTGATTTGGGTTTTGATTGAGTGATTGAAGTTTGGATTTATATATGAGCTCATGATTGTAGTTGATTGAACCATGAGAGAGAAAATCAAGAGTTTGGCTTGATTTGAAAATGATTTGGCTAAGTTCAAGATTTTGACTTGAAAGGCTTAGATTTGATTTTGAGTGGATTTTGTTTGATTTTTGGAATAGGTTTTGATTGTTTGAATTTATATTTTATTTATATATGTGAATATAAATGATAATATAAATTGATCATGAGAAATTTCCAGAATTTGAAAGAGTTTAATTATGATTTAGGTTAAATCCATTAAAGGGAATTTAAAGGTTTTAATGTAATTTTTTTAATTTGAAATTTAAGTTTTGGATTGGATTTGATTGATTTATATTCATATTTCATTTATATATGAGAATATAAATGAGAATACAAAAATTTTTTTAGAAAATCCCATGAGTTTGAATAGGTTTGATCAAAGTTTAGGTTAAATCCAAAAAAAAATTAAGGGATTTAAGGTAATTTCGAGGATTTTCAATTTGAAATTTAATTTTTGCCTTTGATTTGATTGATTTATATTAATATTTCATTTATATATGAGAATATAAATAATTTTTGAGAAAATCTCATGAATTTGAATGGTTTGATCAAGGTTTAGGATTGATTTTCGCTAAGTCCTTTAATGGAAAATTAAAAGGACTTAAGAAAATTTTCATGAATTGATTTGGAATTTTGAATTTTATTTGATAGATTTGAATTTATATTTCATTTATATATGATATAAATGAGAATATAAAATATGAGAAAATCATAATGATAGGTTTGAATTGATTTTGCTAAGTCCTTAAGGAGATGGACTTAGGCAAAATTACTTAGGAATTTTGGATTTTGATCATGGGTTTCAATCAAGGATTTCAATGGATTTCAATCATGTAGAATTCAATCATGATTCAATGGGAATTGATGGGAATTCAATAATCAATCAAAGGGAATTTATTTGAGTTTGGAGAAAATCAAATAGAATTGATTTGGAGTTTGACTTGAATGAAGGAAAGTGAGACTAAAAGAGGGAAATTTTCAACACCCAAGGCATGACCTATTCCTGGCTAACTCTTCTAAGTTTTCTAGGCTAGGTATCCACCCACTAGATGTGTCTTAAGACAGGAACTCTAAAACAAGAGGAAGTATGAAGATGGAGGTGAGAGCTCATTCTAAAAATGAGGTCAACAAAGGACACCCAATAGGTGTGGTGTGACAACAAGGAACACAATGACAGGGTGTTGAAATGATCAACAACCCAAGAGATCACAAGCACTAACAAAACAATCTATTTTAACCAAAAAGAAAGAATTGATTAGTGTATGGCTCTACTTATGTCCAAGACATAGAGAGGACAAAATCCACTAAGGATGGAGTGTGAACCTTCCACTTGGGAAGCGGTTCAACCCAAGGAAGGTTTGGTTTGATTTGAATCTCACTAAGGAGAGATCTCCACTGGGAGAGGGTTGAATTTGTTTCAATTGTTAGGTTTAAATTTTTTAAATATTATTTGCAATGGGTTATCTGAATAGAAGCCATGGAGGCTAAGACCTTGATTTACCAATCCAAAGGGTAATCCAACACATAGTACTAAGCCAACCAAAGGGATGCCTTTTGTAATGATTTAGGAAGAAAGAAAGTACTTACATCCTCCAAGAAAGAAGTACATTGGGTAATCTAAAGCAACAGATTGAACCCAACCTAAGGTTGTCTATTAACTGAATGCCACTGGGAGACTTAGATCAACTTAGAGAGAATCAAGATTGATTTCATTTTTAATTTATTTTGGATTCAATGGATCACCAGAAGGAGATAATAATCCTAGACCCTTCTCACTAAACCCAAAGGGAGAAGCTGATGGGAGAACTATCCAACCAAAGGAGTGCCTTTCGCTTTGCAATGATCAATTGAAGGAAGAAAGCTCGTGGACTCACATCTTCCACTAGAAAGACCATCGGGTGATGGTTGCTTTGGGCATAAATCAACCCACCTAAGTTGCCCATCGGTTATGATAATCATGCTAGAAAGAATGCCATAGTCTTATATCTTCAAAGTGAATGACTATCGGGTAACTCGCATGGAAAATAGATTGAACCGACCTAAGGGTGACTGGAGTGAGACCAAGGATTTATCTCAAGTGCAATTCTATGGGAGTTCTCAACACCGCCCTAAAGATAGATGCCTGCTGGGAGAAGGGGCCCTTTGGGGCTTGAATTCCTAATCCACAAGTGAATTAATTTTATTTGTTTATTTTAGTTTGTTTTATCGTGGACCTTGCTAGTTTGTGAGGGATCAAACTGAGAAGAAGCTTAGATCAGCCTAGACCTATCTCAGATTTACTAAACCAAGGAGAATCATATAAAACAAATTTTCCAACCACAGGGGTGGCTACTATGAAAGGGGAATTATCCAATCCAAAAGTAACTGGGTAGTGTCTAAATGGGGTCACAAAGGACTTGATCCAAATAGAGTGCCCACAGGGGATGGGGCCGACAAGGGCTTAATCCAACACCCTGGAGAAAATGACATGGCTAGTCATATATCCAATATATTTGGTGTCCAACTCAAGGAGAAAGCACGGGGACTATCCAAGAGTGGTGTACTCACGGTGAGTCGCTATCAAGATAGAACATCAACCAACCTAAGGTGCCCATCCAACAATCGCCTCTAGAAGAAAGCTCGGGACTCACATCCTCCTATAGCGAACGATCATGGGATAGTCTATCTCTCGACAGTGCTATAACCTAGGGGACTACAGTGAATGCCATGGGGACTTATATCAACTCAAAAGTAGTCAAGAGGAAAGGAGCCTGGGGACTTATCCTAAACCTCAAATATACTGACCTAGTTAGCATGATGGCTAGTTCAAGAAGAAAGCACGGGACTCACATCTTCTTAAGCAAAGTCAACAAGGTAGCTTACGGGGTGAAGCATACCATACTAACAAGGTGATCATTGGTTTGCAAATGATCAAGTTAGAAGAAAGCATGGGACTCACATCTTCCAACAAATGACCACTGGGTGACATACTAGAGGTAGCATGTGACCGACCTAGAGCAACCTAATGAGTGAGTGCCACAGGGCTTGCCCCACATCAAATAGCTTGAGATAAAAGATTTGTGTTTATTATTGTGCATGTGTCAAAAGGAATAGGATGCCTCTGGGGGACTCTTACACCTACCTTAAAACATGCTTTGGAAATATGAAATGATGCCATGGATGATAACAAGAATTCCCACTAAGAAAGGATGCTGCTTGGGTTCTCTCACACCTAACTTAGTTATGCTAATCAAAATAGGATGCCTCTCAGGTTCTCTTACACCTATTCTAATAGCATCGGGAGATTGTGTTTGTGTTATGAAAGAGGATAGATGCATTGGGGACTCTTACACCTACCCTAAACACGCCATGACGGATTCAAGACAAACAACAACACTTCAAAGAAGAAGATTTGATGAATGGAATCAGATTTTGTTCTTTTATTAATGATTATTTTCAAACAAGTTTGTTTCATGGGTAATATTTCTTTAGATAGAGCCCATTAATTGGAAGCATTGTTCCCCTTTACAATCAATAAGCTAATAAGATCCTCCTTGGTAGGCCTTCTATGACATGGGCCTTCCCAAGTGGGTTCAAACTTGCCTCCCATCTTTTGATGGATAACAATTGGTCTCCTTGACTAACACAAGTTCTCCTACTGAAAAGACCTAGGGGACCACTTATTTGTGAGCTTGAATCATTTTGGCCTTGTATAACTGAGGTTTGCATGCCCGTAGAGACTCTCCTCCAAACCTTGAGCTCTTCTAACCACAACTTTGCATTCTGCTCTAAGTGATCTTATTACCCAATGCTATCCTTAGTGATGGGAGTTGAACTTCTAAAGGAAGAATGGACCCATACACTAAGAAAATGGGGTAGACGAGTTGGAGTCTGTATGGTGGTAGCCCACAAGGCTTCAACCATCCGCTCTTCCACTATCATTGTCATCAAGTCTTCTTCAAGATCTGGATGAGAGTTTTGTTGAATGCTTCGCTAAACATTAGCTCGGGTAGTAGATGGTGGAGTATCTCCAATCTATATGTCTTTGGCAAAGCTATTGATCTTCATGCTTTTGAATGCGCATACCATTATCTATATAATTCATCGAGGCACCCCAACCTATATACGATATGGTTCCTAAAAAATTGAAGCACATGGTGAGTGACCTCTCGAGTGGGATGGCTTTCGCCACTTGGAAAAGTAGTCGTCAACTAAGATGAATCGATGCCCCTTGGAAGAAGAATCGATACAATGGTACCCCAACACTCAAATGGCCATGAAGCCAATGTAGGGTGTAGAATGTTGGGTGGTTGGTGGAGGACCTACCGACACTGATGGCATCTCCTAGCTACATCCATGCAATTTGTGATCATAGAAGGCCAGTAGTATCCAAGTCTTTTGATCTTCATCTTCATCTTCAGACCGGATTGATGTGCTCCACAGACCAATGTACCTCATTATAATGCCATGCTTCGTGTTTGTCTAAACAACATAACCACATTTGGTCAAAGGACGGTACTGTGGAGTGCCATCAATAAGAGCATAGGAGAGAGCTCTATTTTCACTGATGGGCTTGTGATTTCTCTTGAGGTAGTTTCGGTGTTCAAGTAATCTATGAAGTTCCTCCAATCCAGCTCCTTGTCCATTTTGGCAATAACCTCCCTTCAAGAGAAAGTCTCTTGATGAGTTCAGGATCAATAAGGGATAAGGCTTGTCTATTTTGGACCCTTATTGAAATGGACTCATCTTCCGGACACACCAACTCTTTGGAAAGTTTGGCCAAGGCATTTGCTACTGCGTTCTTTGCTCGGGGAACCTTGTAGATGGTGACTTCGGGAATCTGCCAATAGCTTCATGGTATATTCATAGTAATGACGTAGCTTGGGTTTGAGGACCTGGTAGACCCTGCAATCTAGTTGTTGATCAACTGAGAATCCCCAAAGATATTGATGCTTTTGATACTAATAGTGATGGCTAACTCTAGACCGACAATCAAAGCCTCATACTCAACTTCATTATTGGTGTATGGGTTGGGAAGATAGTATGAGAATCTCATCACATCGTGATTTGGAGTTAGAAGAACTATTCCTACCCTTGCCTTTCCTGGGAGAATAGATTGTGGTGCTTCACCTTTAAGAAAAGAAGCAAAACCATCAAAATACATCTCCCATCAGTGGTTGCTGGCCTCCCTTAAGTTCAAGATTTGTTCATCGGGGGATCATCACTAAGTAGAGAATCAATAGGAAGTGGGCGTGCTGCTAAGAAATCTACTAGTGCCACCTTTACGCATGAGGGGTACAATGTGATATCAAACGCGAGAGTATCATGGACCAATGAGCCAAACAGAAATCATTGGTCGGTCAGGTATGGATTGTTCGGAGATCAAGTTCACCTTATGAGAAAGCATGTGTATTTCGAATGCAAAGATCAAAGCTAGGCAATGTTTCTCAATAGGTGGATAGTTTGCTTCAGAATTAGATGATGAGGTAAGAGAGCTCTTTCCCCATCATTTGGGGCCAACAGCCGAGAGTCATCCAATGCAACAATAAAGGATCAATGGTCTGCGGATAGGGGCTAGAATTGGTGGCTTCACCAAGTACTTTGATGTCTTCAATGCATGTCGACACTTATCATCCCACTTGAACTTGCATCCTTTTGACAAGTGTTGAGAATGGTTTGCATCTCTCTAATAAGTTTGAGATAAAGCATCATAGATATGCCAACCATCCTTGAAAGGACTTGAGTTGAGTTAAACTCTTAGGAGGTGGTGTTTCTAAGATAGCTTTAATCTTTCGATCTATTTCTATTCCGGTGTCAACAACAAACCCAAGGAATTTCCAAGCCTCAATACACACTTGTGGATTCATTTTGAGGTATTATCTTAACCGCTTAAAAAACTACTCAAGTCAAAGAGGTAGTCTTACTTTTCTAAACTCTTGACTACTAGATCATCAATGTAGCACTTAACCTGATGATGGATGAGTTTGTTGAAGATCTTAGTCATGACCCATTGTATGTAGCACCATCATTTTTAAGGCCGAAAGATATGACCCTATAATAGAAGATTCGATCGAGGTTCGAAAAGCAGTGTTTCTTTTATCTTCAGCAGACATCTTGATTTTGTTATAGCTAGATAATCCATCCATGAAAGAGAAGACTGCATGAGATAAGACAATGTCCACCATTAATTTTAGTATAGGAAGAGGAAACTCATCCTTAGGACATGCCTTATTTAAGTCTCCAAAATTAACGCAAATGCGAATTTGGCCATTCTTCTTCTTAATGGATGACACTAGCTAACTGTAGGATATTTTTCTTGGGATCAATTTGACTTCAAAATGACCTATTGTTCAATTTCTAATCACATGCCTAGGCTTATTTAATCTGTGGGGCTAATGTGAGATAATCCGCATTTCTTCATAACTCCATGCAAAGCGTCTTTAAACTCAATCCAATAGCCTAACTAAGTCATTGGTTTCTTCTTCATTCAACAATGAACCGATGTATGTAAGCGAGGATTTTCTTCATCATGAGTTGATTTCTTTAAGCTCACAATTATTGAATGAATCTTCTTCAAATTCGGTGCCCTCTTTGACTTGGAGATCATCGATCATCTAAAGTTTCTAAACACACATTCTCATAAGAGTTGGGGATGTGAGAAGAACCTATCGACTCCAAATGGTAAAAACTACAATAATATCCCATGAATGACCAATCAGAAATCCTAGTCCGCTCTTGATTGTGCTTCCTATATTGTTCCATAGCTTTTCGAAGTATTCTGACCTTTGCTTGGGCCATGTACGAGGAACTAAACCTTTATGTATAAAATTTTGAACACAAGGAGAGTAAAAGTCAAAAGGTAATTTCATTAATTTTTTAAAAGTATCTTCTCAAGTCCTACATCGAGCTTTGGACTTGAGGATGATGAACCAAAAAAGAACCTCTTCTGCTTCATGTCACTGGAAGACTTAGGAACTTCTTTAACTACTAAACCTTCAACTTTTTGAGATGTAAGTGAGGTAAGAGCTAAGGTTCTCAACTGCTGCTGAATAGTTTCACATAAACCAGATTCAAATACTTTGCTTTGCTTGGAGGCTTGGTATTCTCTGGGATCAAAAGTCACCTCCAATGGAACCCGCTGAGAGGGGTTGTATACTAATCACATTGGACTCATCCTCAGCTGATTCCAAGTCTATGTGAATAGTGGGGTACTCTATGAACTGAACACGACCTCTATTGGTCAAGGCCAACTAGGGGTCACCCACCTCGAATCGCTTCTCCGCCTCTACCGCTGGTGGAGGTTGAGCCATCCTACCCACATGTCCATATGATGGAATGAACTGGGGTGGAATGTGATATGCACTTCTTCTTCACCCTTTCTTGTTCACTTGACTTTTCTTTTCTTTTCATTTTCTTTTTATCTTTTCTTTCATTTCATTTTCTTTTTCTTTTTGCATTTGAATTTTGTCCAAGTTCATGAGAAAGGGTGTTTTGAGGAAGATAGTAGGTTGCATCCTCATAAATCTCAACCTCTCTAAGAAAATGGCTTTTCATCCCCATTTGACATGGTACTCAATTCCATCTTTTAACTTGATGCACGATGAAGGGAGGATGGAATGATCTTGTCGATGTATCCAAGGCATACCAAGGAAAGCAGTGAATGAAGTATTTGAATCAATGATGTAGAACTTAGCTTCAGTCTTCCAATCACCAATCTCCAAAGGTAACACTATAGAACCTAAAGCCCGCTCACCTTGATCATTGAATCCTCTCAACATCATCTATCTCCTCAGAGTGTAGAGATGTCGATCTTCAAATAGGAAAGAGTCTTTACACTCATAATGTTTATTGATGCACCTGAATCCATGAGAACCCTGGTGAGTCTAAACCTGTCCATGTCGCTGTAATGTATGGGGAGGTTGTGCTCCAAGTCCCCAAGAAGGTCTTCATTGAAGGTGATCCCTTGGCTTCTTTTGCATAATGTGCTTCCTCACCTATAGCGGTGAGCTAAGCATATCTCGTGATCAAGGAGGGCCTTGATTAGTGATTCCCTCATCTCTTTGGATAAGACAAGGGCATCATATATGCTTAGCTTAGATGACAACTTTCTTAGAGAGAAGGATTGTAGTCCACCTTGACCGGTCTTCCACAAGCATATCCAAGGGTGGAGCATCATGGAAGGGCTTCGATCTTTGTACTAATGACTTGTTTTCCCTCTATCTTGAGGTGCCTAGGAGGTAGAACCTTGCCACTATGGAGGTTGACTTGCAATCTCGAGGCAAGGTGGTGAAGTTACTACACTTAGCTCACCTACAACTTCTCCTATGGGACTCTAATCGGATGATTCCAAGTCTATCTCAAGAGGTGAACCAGAGTATTGAGTTGGAAAAGTCCAACTCAATCAAAGAGGAAGATCAAATTATTATAGTTATTTAGACTTGAAGAGTTATTAGAATAGAAGATAACCCATCAAGTGATGATGTAATTCAAACTAGCTTTATTCTTCAATTTCTTGAAATTATTTGGGGTATAAAGTAGAAGTCAAGTAGAGTGAGGGTAAGGATTTGATGCCCTTATCCAGATACAAGAGTTCTACTAGTAGAAGAAATAGAAGAGCTAGCTGAAATGGAAGAAGTCATGTGGAAGCGAATCTAGGAGTCTGACATGGTATGGCGTGCTAAGGGCTATCCTCAACATGCTACTGCTGAGCTCCCACTTTCCTAGAGTTGGCACTGGAAACTTGCAAACCTTCCTTGGTGTTGGAGGTTTGAGCTGACTCAGGCACCTACAAGGAAAGCTTCTTGATCTTCTGAATTATTTTCTTAGAGGTTTTAGACAAAGAAATGTCCCAACCTTCTTTGGTTTTGGTAGGATCACTTATATCCCCAAGGATTACCCTAATGGAACTGGAAGGTTGTTCCACAAGGTATTCCTTTGGGATAACTATAGCACCGATCTTGAAACTATGTTCAAGCTAATCCTTGAATGTAAAGCAATCCTCCAAAATGTGGCCTAACATATGGTGGTAAGGGCAAAAGTTTGGATCATGACTTTTGCCTACTTCCTCCGGTCCCAGTTCTGCTAAAAAAATTAAGTTTCTTTAAGAGATTCTTAAAGATTTTCTGATTACCTCCTCTTAAAAGAATAAGGTTTGTTTAACTTATCTAAAGAGTAGGTGGACCATAGCTACTTAGTATGCATGCCGCTCAGTGGTGGTATGGTGAGGTGGTGGTGTCGGGAGGAGGTGGCGGTGGAGGCCGATGCCTCATGGTGGCAAAAGGAGGTGGAGTCTGAGGTCATGGTCTCTGTGACTGATCTCTAGCTTCCCTTGTCAACCACCGCATTGCTCCAGGTTTCTTCTCATAAACCTTTTGGGATTTCTTGTCAACTGATCTTGAAAAGGTAACTATTTGGCCTCTCCTAGTACTATTGTTGATTAGCTTCTCAAATGTCTTTATGGTGAAGCCCTTAAGCATGAAGCATGCCATGGATATTCTTCAAGAGAATCTCAATGGCATGTCTTCAATATGTGGTTCACACTTCATAAGTTGCCATCGAGAATATAATCAAGTGACTCACGAGTGTTTGTTGCTACAACGAGATCACCTACAATAACCCTTTGTTGAGCTCCAAAAATCTCTTGATGAAGAGTTGCTCTAAAGAAATGTCTTTACGAATTAGGGTCATACAAATCAAAAGCAATACCCACTAGGCTACTGACAAAGAGTTTAAAGAGTAAAGCATCATTTCCACCTGTGTTGCAATAATTAGCAAAGTGAGCTATATATGTCGCTCGGGTTCCCACGCCATCAAAGCTTTTGAAGGAAGGATACAAACCCTTGGGATAATATCAGAATTCCTCGGGTAGGGTCTACCCTTTGGAACCATGATCCTCCCGGGCTTGAGCCAAAGCTTCCTTCACCTGCTGCTCAACCATGGATTTTAGATCTTTTTCATGTATGGAGGTACTTTCCACTACCTTCCTATACAGATTAGTGCTACCTTGCTCAATGGGAGGTAGAGTCTTAACTGAGTCTAAGACATGCACTAGCTCAGGCTGACTAACATCGACTCTAACAAGATGAACTGGAGGGCTTATTTCTAAAGCACTATCACTATTGTAACAAGTCCTATAATTATTGTGCCATCCAATCAATCTACTTTTCTTTCTACCTTAACTGCTATTGAGGTGATGAGCTGATTCTAGTGTCTCCTTGATCAACCTCATCACCTTCCATGGGTGCTTAAGAAGAGACCTCTAGTATCAACCATGCATACTCAACAATCCCCATCAAGTCATCTTCATTGGGATCAAGTGACTCTCTTCATCGGACCAAGCATACCCTAAGATCTCCTTCTTCTCCATAAAATAATGTGCAACTATCTCATCTAAGGATCAATTTAACTCATAGGTACAAAAACCTTGGGCTGACCGGTGTGATCGCTATCATGTAATCGAGAGGCACCGACTCACCTAATTGGGAGTCAATCCTGTGTAGACTGTACTCACTAGAAGAATGATACTTCTGATTGATACTTGTAATAGAGGTAATAAGCCTATGATGATCCTTTACCACTGCTACAATAGAACTATCATCTAGAATATCTGTGATAACTATCACCATCTTTGCATCCAACTGTATGGGTGGAGTTGGTGAAGGAATGACCACGATACTTTGGGGTCGCCACTCCTTCCCCACCACAGGGGCATAAGGTCGAGTAGGAGAGCTCGACCCTATCACAATGGGTGGTGTAGGAGGAGTAGGATCCCTTGGCCATAGCCGGATCACCAACGGGTATGTTTTTCCTGGATGTAGCCTTCATGGCCTTAGATGGAATGGAGATGCTAAACCTATGGCGATGAGAGGTGAGCGGTGGGGTGGAGACACCACTTTCTCATAGAACTACCTTCCATGGTGGTCGGTCCATGAGGAGAATACTATCGATGGTCAGTAGTGCATGAGCCGAAAATCAACCAAAGTGGAGACCAACTAAACCTCCATCGCTCTCGCTAGTAATGTGTGATGGGCCTATGGCCTCTCTCCGATGAATCTGCTCCTATGCACGGGGGATAATAGATCAAAGATCAAACTCAGGACTGAAGGCCCCAGATGCTCTACTGGCGTATAGATGAGTCGATACAACCACCTACTAGAAACTTGTGTGACTGGAGGAGGTGATGAACGGATCCTCGGCATCCTCTATTTGATCGAGAGGATGAAACTAGTTTTCTATAACTGGTGAAGTGATCAGAGACTCACCCATCCACCTCAGCCTCTCTCTCTATCCGAGTGTGGAACTATTTGACCATATGGTTCTAGTTCCTACACTGAGTATGGGTAGGAAGGGAGGAGTGCTAGCTAGACTCATACTAAAATGTGGGAGGCAAACTAGCCTTACTGAGGGTGATGGTAGGTGCTAGCAACATCAGCAACTGGGGATGAACTAAATTGAAATGCACCGGTACTCGAACTGCACAAAGTCTGGTACTGCCACACCTTTCCTCTTTAGTGATGAGACATCTGAATCAGAAGGAAAATCTACCCCATGATCTTCCGCCCCACACCTTCTTCCTCTACTGTGGTGAGGGAATGCCCTCACAAGTGATCTTGGCCCCCTCAACCCTACAAATGGATCAAGTGGGTATGGTCTAGACGGGGAAGTCAGCCTGATCTAGAGCTAGATCCATACCATGAGGGAAAGTAAAGATAATGGAACCGCCAACACCAACAAAAATTAATGAATCAAACCGCAGATTGAAAGAATGCAATGAGAAATGAACTTTGCTTTTCTATCTCCATAGATTTTGAATTTTGAATTTAAAAATCTGAACCCACATCCAACATCTTGGAAGTGTTAAGTGGGGTTCAAATAGATTTGAAGAGATTGATTGAAAGAGGAATTTGAATATGAATCCAAACTTTAACAAATTTAGGTATGTTGAAATATGGATTCAAAATTTTTGATAGGGATGCTTTCATAGGTTCAATGTTGTTTTGAATTTGAATTTTTGATTTGGGGACCCTTTCTTTTAACAAATTTGGGTATGTTAAAGTAAGGGTCAAATGATTTTGTTTTATTTGAATGTTTTGAAATTCTTACTTACTTATCAAATTTAGGTATGCTAAGTGAAGTAAAAGTGATTGTTTCATTTTGTGAATTTGTTTTAATTTTGAAAAATTTGGAATTCTTACTTAACAAATTTAGGTATGCTAAGTAAAGAATCCAAGTGTGTTTTGTTTGATTTTTGAAAATTGGATTCTTAGCAATTTTATGTATGCTAAGAAAATCCTAAAGTGTTTCATTTGTTTGGAATGTTCTGATTTTTAAAAAGGGTAGGATCCTTAGCAAATTTGGTATGCTAAGGGAATCCTAAGTGTTTTATTTTATTATTGAGGTGATTAAAAGTGGAGATTCAACTTTAGCAAATTTGGTATGCTAAAGGTGAAATCCCACTTGTTTTATGAAATGGAAATCACTTAGCAAATTTGAGTATGCTAAATGAAATTCCAAATGGTGTATTTAAAATTTTGATTTCATTTTTTATTTGAAAAATGAAACTTTAGCAAATTTTGCTATGGGAAGGAGTTCCAAAGGTGTTTGAAATTTTTATTTTTGATTTGGAAACTTTATTTAACAAATTTGGGTATGTTAAAAAAGTTCCAAATATTGTTTGAAAATTTTGAATTTTGATTTGGAGACTTACTTACAAATTTGGTATGTTAAGTGTCCAAAATGTATTTAAAAAATTTTGAAATATGATTGTTGATTTTGATTTTTGAATTTGGAAACTTCGCTTAGCAATTTTGATTATGCTAAATGAAATTCCAAATGTATTTTAAAATTTTTTTGAATTTTGGGATTTGGAAATTTTACTTAACAAATTTGGGTATGTTAAGTGAGGTTCCAAATGTGTTTAGAAAATTTTTTGGATTAAAATTTTTTTTTTTAAATTTGGAAACTTTACTTAGCAAATTTGAGTATGCTAAGTGAGGTTCCAAATGTATGTTTGGAAAATTTTGAAATATGATTTGAATTTTGATTTGGAAACTTTCTGCAAATTTGATTATGCTAAATGAAACTCCAAAATGTGTTTGAAATTTTTTGGAAATATGATTGTTGATTTTGATTTTGGATTTGGAAACTTCACTTAGCAAATTTGCTTATGTTAAATGAAATTCCAAATGTATGTTTGAAATTTTTTTGAAATATGACTTTTGATTTTGATTTTGGATTTGAAAACTTTACTTAGCAAATTCGATTATGCTAAGTGAGATTCCAAAATGTGTTTTGAAATTTTTTTTGAAATATGATTGTTGATTTTAATGTTTTGAAAAGAGAACCTCCATTGAATAAATTTAAGTATGTAGAATGGAGATCAGTTTTTATTTTTGAAGTATGAATTTTTTGTGTGTGATTGTTGCTTTTTATTGAATGGGAGGAATTCCAACTTAAAACATATGTGGGATATGTTTAAGTGGGATTTCCTAAAAGATATTTTTAATTTTAGATGGGTATGAAATCTTCATTTAATAAATTAAGTATATTAAATGAAGGTGTTCATGTGTGTTTTTGAAAATTTTGATTTTGTTTACAAATAAACTTTCCATTCAATAAGTGTGAGTGTATTGAAAGAAAGATTCATGTGCTTTTGAAAACTTTTATGATTATGTGATTTTGGAAGACATGATTGTTCATTTTATTTTGAAAATGAAATCTTCATCAAAGTGAATTGAAAGAAGATGTTCATTTTTGATTTTTGGAAAATGTTATTAGTTTTATTTTTTTGAAAATTCCTACATGTAACAATTATGTGAATTGTTAAATGAGGGTGACAAAATTTTGTGGAAAATATTTTATTATGTGCATTTTTGAAAAGGTGCTTTTGAAAAAATGAAGTTCTTTATGGAAGATTTATTATTTTAGGATGAACCTTTCCTTATCATGAAAATGATAAGGAGGAAGTCTTTAAGATGTTTCTTTTTGATTTAGATCTTTTCATTTTACCCATTGGGGAACCCAAAGGGGGTTTTAAGACCAACAAGGAATGCACTCCTAAAACCTAAAGATGTTGGTTAACTCAACTCAAGGATGAAATGAGCTAAGTTGCAACAGAAAGATGGATAGTCTTGGATTCATACCAAAGTGCAATCTACTATCGATACTCAAAGACAACAATCATTTACCAAAGATGGAGAGAGGAACTATCCCCAGCGGAGTCACCCATAAAATTTGTTGGTATAAAATTCCTATAGAGAGTCGCCTTCAAATCTGTGGGGAGAAAGAAAAGGCAAGACACTATAGAAATTCATCATGGTAAGATGCCATGTAGATTTGCAAATGTACTTATTCAGGTGATCAGATATGTCATCAAGGTATAGTGTACTATCTTGAAAGATAAAAGTCACTACCCTTTAATGGAACCAATCACCTCAATAAGGACTCCTAAGGACGATGGGTCTGCATATGTACTAGAGATTCTTCCCCTACTTTACATGGAAAAGTAAAGTAGGGTTTATTTTAAACCAAATTGTTAAGTTCTATAAAAGCCCCATAGTTAATTACATCCTAAGGGATGGGATCCCTTAGAAAACTCTATTAAGGTAAATGATGTCTTTGAAGATTTCAATAGAAGGACTATCAATCGATTAGTTTATGTTTGAAGATCAAAATGGGATTGATCAAAAGAGGTAGTTATTATTGAAGACAAAATGAGAAATAAGTAGGAGATGCTCACGATTCTAGAAAACCTAGTGAGCATCTCAAACTATCTTATAGTTGGGCTTTACATTTTTGAAATTGATTTAGTTTGTTTGAGTTGTATTTTCATTAGAATTTTAAGACTTAAGATTCCTTAACATAAGATTAAGAAAATGCCTAAGATATGAGGAATTATGCTTATGGCTTACAAAGGGGAGAAGCAACCTAAGAACCTAAATTAGGGAGCTTCAGCGAGGGCCAAAAGCACAACCTAAATCTAAGGTGAAAAATGGGTAATTGGTTTGCCTCCACAAAAGAGGACAAATCACCCAGCTTGGACTTACAACACTGGGCCCCAACTAACTCCTCCTATGATTTTAAATACATGTAGGCAAGTCTATGCTTATGCAAGATAGCTAGGCTATTATTTAGAAAGAGACTAAGTCCTTAAACTCACTCCCTAAAGAGACTAGATCATGTAAAGGGACATGCTTTAAAATGACCTAAATCTAATGCAATTCAAATTTTATTTTTTTATTTTGGATAATTATTTTGACTCAAATAATAGGATTTTTTATGACTAATGCATGAGAAATCAAGATTATTGGCCAAAATCAACGAGAAGAGAGGAGGTGAGTTTCCACCACGGCCCTCAAAGGTCAAGCTAAGTTCTCTGGCAAAGGTGGAAGCCCTCCAATCAAGAGTGAAATAAGATGCATTTGTGCATAATATTATAACAAAATGTTTAACTAGCTAAGGGGTTGCTAATTCTTTTATCTTGATTTTAAGCTTAAGCTTTAGGTGAGGTTATGAGTTATTTAATTTTATTTTTAGTTGTTAAGTAAAAGATTTATTTTTTTTCTAAAGAGCCTAATTCACATCTAGGTCATATATAAAGCAAGAAAGAAACTAGAAAAATCATGCCACTTAATGCAAAAGCTAAACAAATCATCAATAAATTTATAAACCTAATCATGAAAAGAATAAATGGTCATTTGTGGTCGGGCACCACCGCACAAACCCAAAAATATCAAATGTGGATAACCTAGATCTACCCTTATACAACCGGATTACAAATGAACCAAATTACAATTTAAGCAAAGGAATTCATTATTATGAGGGTCTTCAAGCTTTATTCTTCTTTCTTCTTTCTTCTTTTCTTTTCTTCTTTCTCCTTTTTGTTCCTTCTTTTAGATGGTTGGAAGGTGGATGCTCTAAGGCTTCACATGGTGCATAAGATAGGATCTTATGACCAATGCTCATCCTAAACCCCATAAAAAATCATTCCAAAATCCTTCTTATACAATTTTTTACATGAAAAGGGAAAATGGAAATCTAACTCACACCTGCAATATAAAGGTTAGTTAAAACACACCACACAAATCCCAAGCATGTATATTGGACTTGTCACCCCACACATGGGTGACTAAGTCCACCTGGCCTATCGATTATGCTTAGGGGTATAAAGCACCAATAAGCAAAATATTTTTATTTATGATAGCCCTTAAGCACAATCCCCTAAAGAAAAGAATAGTTAGTCTAAGTACATCCTACCATTCATTCTATGAGCATACACCCTAACATCTAGTCTAAAATACATATCACAAAATAAAATATAACATCAAACCATGCACCGACCTAACCTAAGACTAGAAGTGGTGACTTAGGCTAATGTGTGTGTTTTGAAGGCTTGTGTGGCATGCTTAGTTATGACTTTAGGTTTAAATTTTCTAAGAGTGAAGAACATGTTCAACTTAGAGGAGGGTTTCATTTAAATTGTTTAAGCATTTTGGGTTAGTTTTATTTCATATTTTAATTTGGTTTAAGTGAAACCTACAATTAATTACTAAGTTATGAAGGAAAAGAGAAGAGAACTTCTCTTCCTTCCCTAACCTAAGTAATTTCTAAAGTAGGTTCACATTTTTAGTTTCATTTTAGGTGAATATTTTGATTACATATTTTAATCAATCCTAAGTTTAGATGAACTCTAAACAAACCTATTCAAAAAGAAAGGCATTTTAAGATTAAATAAAATGAATCAAAATTCACATAACACACATTACTTCATTTCTTTCCCAACATATATAACATGCATATGGATGGACCCTAAGTATATCTATACATGCAAATGAGAGTAGTGAACACACTTTATGATGCATGCTATGTAATCCATTTTAAGAAAATTTAGAAGTTGAATATGCAGGATTTTCTTAAGTGGAAAAGGTTTTCCTTATCCAAAATTTTACATTCATACATGAAAGTAAGAATAAGTGAGTGAGTATGCCATTGTTAACAGGTGTAAGATACAAGACCTACTTAGGCTACTTAAAGCCTCAATCTCGGTTGTCAGACTAATATACCACTTTCCTTAAATACAAACATGTATATAAAAGAAATGAAATGAAAAGAAGATGCAAAAGTTATTTAATAGATTTGTTTTGTTTATGCAATTTATACATGCAAGTATAGTAACCCTTCTTGATAGCATAGATGAATAGGGTATGGAATTAAGTAAGTGTTCTTTTTTCAAATGAACCTACATCTTACTAACTCCTATTCAAAACTATGCTAACATAAGAAAGAAAGGAAAATTACACAAACATGACTTTATAATTCATCACATGCAAGCTTATAAATTAAGATGTAATAACACACTGATTTGTATTTGATTTATGTATTTTGAAAATAATTTGATTTAGTAGTGATAATAGCTCATATTTTACTTTAGCCAACACATGCACATTTGACATAAAGTAAACAATTTCATTTTAAAATTTAAAACATGAAATTATGAATGCATGAAATCACATGGCATACAACTTAACATGTTGGGAAAGATCAAAGTAATGAAAGCATGTAAACAAACTCACTTCACTTAAATCCTAAAGACATTCTTAAGAATAAGAAAATTTAGAATAAATCAAAGTGAATTTCTGTAATTTTGTTTAGTTTGAAGTTTGATTTAATTTTAAAAAGGTGAGATGAGTTTGCTGTTCCTAACCCATTCCCACATGTGTTTTGTATTTTTGTTTAATTTTTAGACAATTAGATTCATTTTTATGTGTTTATTAGGTTAGAGTATGAACTAAGTGGCTTAATTAACCCTTACCTACACCACCTTAGAAGAATTAATTAAGTAATTATGAGCCAATGAGATGACATAAAACTCACAAGGAATTTAAATTTGTAATGCACCTAATAATGAAAAGGCCTAATGCAATTTAGCTCATAATTAAAAGTTAATTAAGCTAAGGGTTTAGCTTAAGTAATTTCACCCTTTCACATGTGAATTTTTAATTTCCTTAATTGAACTTAGGCTATTAAACACCTAAGCATCTACCCAAGATAGATTAATTAAGTTTTAAACTTTTAGAATTTTTAAAATTGATTAAGGGATAATTAATGATTAACCCTTAATTAGAGGAGATTAAGGAGAGAAGATTTTAAGGAATAGCTTAGGAGAAATGCCCCAAAACTATTTTATAAACCTCCTATTTACTAGATCTGACCTTAATCAACCCTTAATAGAGGGTAAAATCACTAATCATATCTTAATTATGCTTAATTACATGAGAAGGGTAATTAGGGAATGAGATAGCAATTTTTCCAATTGAGCCCTCAATAAATCTAAAGAAAATTAGGGGAGGTAGATGTCATCACCTAAAAGGAACCCCAAAAATTTGAGATTAATTGATGGCCTAATTAAAGGATAATTAGCTAATTAAGATTCTTAAAGAAGCCTAAATTCAGAGAAAAGAGTAATTCAAAATCCATTGAAATCATTTTTAAAATATTCTAGATGAAATTAGCTATCCATAGAAATTTTTCTTTTAATTTTTTGATTTTTCTAAAGGGAATTATGAATTTATGCATTTAACTAATCATTAATCTAGCTCATAATACGCGGTATGGGCGATTTTACATGCACGCATGCGAGGGACAACTTAAATGTCACCTCATAAATGGCATGGCGACACACGCTATATCTCGTGATCAAAGATTGATAAAGATTCCCCAGCTTTTAAAATGATATATATTTCTAAACATGCTAAATAATCTCGTCCATCTAAAATGGATGGATGATGAGAAAGTTCTTACCCTTGATCAACAGAGATTGTCCATGATCAAGGGGAAGATCCAAGCTTGATCTAGCATGGAATCACACAAAATTTAACCCACACCATCTAGAAAATAAGGCAAAAATATCAAAATTCAATGAGGTGAAAATTTCTTTCACAAAGCTCCACACCTTGAGTTTAGTGATCAGAAAATTCCATACCTTGTTGGAGGTGATTGCTCAGATCGAAGGAGGTAGCTTCTGTGGAGATGAAGCCTGCTGAAATTCTACTTGAGATTGAGTGGATCAATGGACCAACTCATTACTTGGGCTCAATTTGATCACTCTTCCTCTGGGAACTCAGAAGCTTGGCAAGCTTGACTTAGCTCTTAGATGAAGTGCCAATTGGAAGGATATGAAGTGTGAAGAAATTCCAATGGATTGAGCTCTATTTTGCATGCAAATCGAGAATAGGGAATTCAAATCCTCTAAGAAGCTTGGGAGCTCTCTCATGATTGCTAAGTTTGTAGCTTCAATTGATAGAGGGAAGGAAAAATTTCATTGAGTTAGGGGGAGTATATCTCCCCCTATAGCAATCAGATGACCAAACCATGAGTTTCCATTCTGATCCAATTAACTGTATGGGAGGGATTGTTTAGACTATTAGATCTTTGCACATGGTTGGTTTGAGGTCTTGAGTGGATTGCCAACCTCCCATGTGCATCAAATTGAGCTTAGGAGGGAGTTTGAAAACTCAGTTGGGGTTTGGTCTGGGCCAAATAATGACCCAAACCCATTGGGTTGGGTGCACCACTCATCACTAAGTCCCTTGAGGTTTTAGGAAAGCCTCGATTATGAAGAGGGTATGACCAAATTACCCATGGGTTAGCCAAAATTTATCTATGGCCTTGGGTAGATGGCCATTTTGTTATTATTCCACTTTGGACATAGTGTGGAGAAACTAGGTTTGGCCAAGTTTCATTGGATTTGGAATCCATTTGATAAGATTTGGTTCATGTTGACCCATTTAGGTCAAAATGGGTCAACTTGGGTCAAGTTGACCAATTGGTCAAATTGGGTCAAACCAAGGGTTGGGTCAAGTTCATATGACCATTTGAACTATTTTTGTGGCTTTGGTTTGATTCAAATTTGGTATATATTTGGTTTTGACTCATATGACTTCATTTAGGTCAAATGGGTCAAGTTGACCTATTTGAGATAGAAGGTAGTTTAGGTTAGGTTAGTCATATGGAGTGGATTGGCTTTGTTCCAATTTGGTTAAGTTTATTTTGGCTCAACATGACCCCTTTAGGTCATGTTGGGTCTAAGGTCAAATGGGCTAGGTTGGGTCTAGTTGGCCAATTGAGGCTTTGGTCAAGTTCTACAAGTGATTTGGAATGAACTTGACCCATTGGTTTCAATCAATTTGGCTTAGATCAAGTGTTGACACATTTTGACCTTTTAGGTCAAAATGGGTCAACTTAGGTCAAGTGGGCCAATTGGTTTAGGTTAGAGGCTCAAATGTTGGCTTGGTCAAGTTCAAACATAGGTCATGAGCGAACTTAGATCAATGGTTTCAATCAATTTGGCCTATGGTGGAATTTGCTATGGAGGTTTCATTTTTTAGTTATGTTGACTTGGTCAACCCTTAGGTTTGACTTTTTGACAATTTGATTGATTGATCATCCCATGATGATTGTTGATCATGATGAGAGGGATATATGAGTTTGGCTCAATCAAATTTGGTTAGGATCAAAAGTTGGCTCATAAGGGTACTTTAGGTCACTTTGGGTCAAGTGAACCTAAGTGGGTCAAATGGCTTGGTCAAAGCTTAATTTGAAGTTGGTTGATCTTGTATATGGACTCATGATTGAAATATAAATCCATTTACAAGTGGTTTGAAATCAAATGGATTTTGATCCATTTGAAAATTTCATATTCAAAGGAAGAAAGGGTTTTGAATTTTGATTTTTTTGATTGAGTGATTGAAGTTTGGATTTGTATATGAGCTCCTGATTGTAGGGTTGATTAAACCATGAGAGAAAATCAAGAGTTTGTCTTTATTTGAAAATGATTTGGTTAAGTTCAAGATTTTGACTTAAAAGGCTTAGATTTGATTCTGAGTATATTCGAGTTTGATTTTTGGAATAGGTTTTGAATGTTTGAATTTATATTTCATTTATATATGTGAATATAAATGAGAATATAAATTGATCATGGGAAAATTTTAAGAATTTGAAAGTGTTTAATCATGATTTAGGTTAAATCTATTAAAGAGAATTTAAAGGATTTAAAGTAATTTTTTTAATTTGAAATTTAATTTTTGGATTGGATTTGATTGATTGATTTATATTTATATTTATATTTCATTTATATATGAGAATATAAATGAGAATACAAATAAGTTTTGAGAAAATCCCATGAAGTTTGAATAGGTTTGATCAAAGTTTAGGTTAAATCCATTAATGGAAAATTAAGGGATTTAAGGGAATTTCAAGGATTTTAAATTTGGAATTTAATTTTTTCCTTTGATTTGATTGATTTATATTTATATTTCATTTATATATGAGAATATAAATGAGAATATAAATAATTTTTGAGAAAATGCCATGAATTTGAATAGGGTTTGATCAAGGTTTAAGATTGATTTTGGCTAAGTCCTTTAATAGAAAATTTAATGGACTTAAGAAAATTTTCATGAATTGATTTGGAATTTTGAATTTGATTTGATGGTTTGAATTCATATTTCATTTATATATGTGAATGTAAACAAGAATATAAATGAATTATGAGAAAATCTCAAAGATTTGAATAGTTTGAATCATAGTTTTGGTTTAAGTCCTTAAGGGAAAGGGACTTAAAAAGACTTGGAATTTTGAAATTTCATCATGTAATCATGGATTTCAATCAAGGATTTCAATCATGTATTTCAATCAAGGATTTCAATTATGGAGTTCATCATGGAATTGATTCATGTAATTCAATCATGGAATTGAATCATGGAATTTATTTGAGTTTGGAGAAAATCAAATAGAATTGATTTGGAGTTTGACTTGAAAGAAGGAAAGTGTGGGACTAAGCTAAGTAGGAAATTTCCTAACCCCAAGGCATGACCTATTCATGGCTAACTCTTTTTAAGTCTTCTAGGGCTAGGTTTGAGTATCCACCTAATCACCAGATGTGTCTTAAGACTAAGGAACTCTTAAAATCTAAGAGGAATCCTATGCCTAAGATGGAGGGGCTGATAGCTCATTCTAAAATTGAGGTTAACAGACTCACTTGATCAAAAGTGACCTAAATGACCTTTTTTGAAGCAAGTTCTAATACAACCCAAATTAGATTGAATTAAGCCCATCTGAACCTCAATCATGATCAACAATCATCATGGGGTGATCAACCACCTTGATTTGGGTCAAACTAAGTCAAACCTAGCCTTTGACCAAGTCAACACTTAGCCCAAATGAAACCCAAACTAGCTAAAATCCATCATATATCAAATTGATTGAAACCATTGACCCAAACCCATTCATAATAAATGATTGAGCATGAGCAAGTCATCAATTGAGCCAAATCGAGCCTAATTGACCACTTGACCTAAGTTGACCCAAATTGGCCTAAAAATCCAAAATGAGTCAAATCATGATTTAATTCAAATTGATTGTAACCAATGGCTCAAGTTCATTCCAAATCACTCATTGAACTTGACTAAAGCCATGATTGAGCCCAAGTTGACTAACTTAACCCAAATAGACCTAAAAGGTCAAATTGACCAAAATTTAAATTAATTTCAAATTAAATCAAACCAAAGACTACAATCATTTTAATTAACCAATTGAACTTGACTCAACACCTAACCCAACCTAATTTGGTTAAATTGGTCAAATTGGTCAACTTGACCAATTTGACCCTTTTGAATCCAAATGAGTCAAATTCAAACTTAAGCTAAACCAATCCAAATTAATTAAACCAAAACATCCCAAATCATCATATGAACTTGACCCAAGCCTTGGTTTGACCCAATTTGACCAATTGGTCAACCCAACCCAACCTAACCCAAATGAACCCATTTGACCAAATGAAGCCAAATCCCTCCAAACCAACTTATGGGACCCTAGGGCTTAGTCAAACCCGACCCAAACATGCCCAACTTCACTCCAAAATTAGCCTAAAAGGCAAGTGGACCACACCAAGGAAATTAACCATTAAACCATAGGATTTGAACCTTAAACCCAATGGATCAAAGCTAAAGTCAACTTGCCCATCACCATATCAGCTCCTTTACACTACATGGAACCTTCCCCTAACTCACGTAGTGCACCTAACCCACTCTAGGTCAGCTAAGAACCTTTGGGAGGTGAGTTGACTCACCTCCAACCTAAACTGAGCACCCTATGGACCAAAAAAGAAGAAGCTTTGCACACCAGCCATTGAGACTCCTCCCATGACTCCCCCCATCCTTGGCGTGCGGCCTGACTTTGTACCCACACCATCCTCATGCCCAATTGAAGCCAACCAAACCATTTCCAAGCCTTCCAAAGCATGGGAGGTGTGAGTTCGATTGAAGCTGAGGTGTGTACGTGCGTGGATTGGTCAATCGAGCACCCTAGGCCAAATTGAGCTTGGACTTCAGAGCCTACCTCTAGAGAAGCTACCTCCTCATCATTGCACATAGCTCGATGACGTAATTCCTTGAAGCCATAGCTCTAGGCCTCTATGTGTTGGTCTTTTGTGAAAGGAATCTCCATGTCGAAGGATTTTAGCATTGGATGTAATTGTGTGCTCCCTTAGAGGGTGTAGGATCCATTTGATCCCAATCTAAGCTTGGGTGAGCTCGGATCGAACGGAGAAAGACATACGGTGCTCAACTTTCATCGCTCTCGAATGGGATAAATCATGAGCCATCCATCTCGTATGATCGAGATGAACGACTGTGATTAAATCCCATGATAGATCCTTTTATTTCCCCCTTAATGATAGATTAAACCATGGTCTTCCAATCTTAGATTGGACAGCCCATAGAGAAAGTGCGTCCGCCGCCATTGAGTCAGTGTACGGATGTGACTACTTAAATAACCAATCCCATCACGCCATGTGGAAAGCGTGCCGCATTAGTAGCCACATGGCCCGATGGGATTAAGAGTTTAATTAGGGTTAATTAATCAATTTTTAATCCCAAAACTTTCTAAAATCATAACTAATTATAGAAAATCCAAAAAAAATGCAAACTTAGGCTCATTTTCAAGATATTTCAGAGGATAATCTTGAAAAATTATAATTAATTAATTTTGAATAATGGCTTTGTCTTAATTAGGGTTTTATCAAAAATATAATTAGCTTAATTTCATCCTAAATAAGCACTCAATTAATCTCAATTTTTTTTTGTGGATGCTTAGGCGGATGACCTCTGCCTCCCCTATTTTTCTAGGATTTTATTGATTGCTTAATTAGAGAAATCATTTGAGTAAGCCTTAATCACTCTCTTAATCCAATTAATTGTAATTAAGAGATGAACAGTTACTTGATTAATCATTTGAACATAATTATCCCTGTTAAACAGTAAGATCACATAGGGAATATGATTAGGGATATTTTCCTAATTCATTTCCTAGGTCTTCTTTATCTTTAAAAATCAAATTAATTAATGGGTTAATGGAATGCTTAATTGATTAATTAAGTGATTAAATCTTTAAAATAAGCAAATCAAAATCTAATTGAATGTTAACTGATTTATGGATTAGGATTGAGGCCTTGCCCTTGATCCGTTCCCCTAAGTTAATTTCATCTTTCAAATTAAGACATAACCAAAAAATTTAATCAATTCATTAAAAGCCTAATGAAATTAAATTAAAATCAATTCATCCTAACCTAAGCAACCTTTAATTGATCTTGGGTAGCTCCTTGGGTATTCAATAACCCAAAGTGAGAGATAATGAAATTATGATTGGCTCATATGTGTGAGAAAAATCATAAGAGTAATTAAGTGAGATCCCTTAAGCTTATTTAATTATTAATCATAAGCCAATTGCATCAGGCCTCTTTCATTTTTCAAGAGCATTACAAATTTACTTTTCATGTGATTGCATATCATATTGGGTTATCATTAATTAGTTAATTAACTTAAGGTGATATAGGTAAGGGATAATTAATTCATTTAATTCATACCTTAACCTAATTAAAACATAAGATCAACTTAAATATTCCTCATTAAACCAACTAATTCACACATGGGGAAATGGGTTAGGATTAGCAAACCCTTCTCATATTTCTTAAATCAAATCAAAGTCAAAGATAAAAATGTCCTTAAAGAATTTTGATTCATTTTAAATAACTTTATTTGATATGATTGTCCTTAAGAATTAATTGGGGTGAATGAAATCATGTGTTTACATTCCTTTATTTCTTTCCAATCATGCTAAATATTTTTTGCCATATGAAATCATGCATTCATTTCTTTTGAAAGTTAATTAAATAAAATGTTTCCTTTTATGTCAAATTGCATGTGTCGGCTAAAATTAAGAATATGAGTGGCTATTATCACAATTAAACCAAAAACTATTTTCAAAACCTATAAATCAATTATTACAAATGAAGTAATACAAATACTTACAAGCTTGCATGTGATGATAGTATAAGATGTGTACTATGAAGCTCTCTTTCCTTCTCTTAACATGGATTCACATAGGATTTGTAAGTGTATAGTTCATTTGAAAAGAACACAACACTTGCCTAAATCCATTCCTCTGCATCTCTATGTTAAGGCTTAGGAAGGGTTTTCATATTACACATGTACATCATACAACCAAATCAAACACAATTTCTTGCATGATTCTTTATCCATTTGGTTATTTTTGTACATTCATATGTATTTGAGAAAAGTGGTATATTAGTATGGACATCCCGGGGCTACCACCCTTTAAGTAGCCCTAAGTAGGTCTTGTACCTTACGCCCCTGGTGTAGAAAATAATAGCGTCGTACTATCTTATAACTTTTCAACATGTGATTGTGTATTTAGCTAATGAATGAAAAATCCCTTTTTCCTACATTATAAAGACATATATTCATAATTTAATTAAAAAAAAATGAATATTTAAACTTCAAAGCACTTCTTTGCATTCATCATCAAAGTATGCTAAGATTTGCATTGCATGTATAGGTATGCTTAGGATTATTCATGTGTATGGTATACATGATGGAAAGAAATGGATGTGTGTTATGTGATAGTAATCCACCATAATTAATCCCAAATGCCTTTCTTATTGAATAGTGCTATTTAGAATGAATGTAAACTTAGGGTTAATTAAAACACATAATAAACCATTCATTAAAGAAAATTCATTAATCAACTTATCTTAGAAATTACAAAGATAGATTCTCCCTCTCTTTCTTTTCTTTATAACACTTAGTTGCTAAGTGCATGCTCTATGAAACAAAACAAAACTACTAAGTAAAATCTCCAAATCAATTAAACCACTTAAAGAGAAATTAACCCTTCATAAACAAAATCCCTCACACTTAGCAAGCATAACCCTAAAGACTAGTTAGGACATACCACACAAAATCTAACACTTGCACATTAGGATAAGTCACCATTTTTAGCTTTATGTTAGGGCGGTTAATGGTTTGTTGAATGTTTAGTTTTTGATGTATTATTTTAGACTGGATGTTAGGGTGTATGTGCATAGCCTGAATGTTAGGCCGATATTAGCCTAATCATGTTTTATATGGGGTCATGCTTAAGGGGGCCGTTGTAATAATAAAATATAAATGCTTTTTCTGTGAAGGTTGATTAGCCCCTAAGCATAGCCCAAGTTAAGATAGGTGAACTTGGTTACCCATGTGTGGGGTGGTAAGTCCAAAGTATTCTATAACTTCTTGGTTGTATGGTGTGTTTAGCTAACATATATTTTGCAGGTGTAGCTAGATTTACTTCCCTTTCTTTTAATGTAATTTTTGCATTAGGATTAGGACGAGTGTTATGAAGATTAAGGATAAGCATTAGTTATAAGACCATGTCTTATATACCATGTGATGCCTTTGGAGCAAACAATATCCCACTCAAGCCAAAAGAAAGAAAGAAATGGTGTAAATCAAAAATGAAGAAATAAAAGATGAAGAGTGAAGAATGGAGGATGAAGAATGAAGACCCCCATAACACTTATCATTTCATAATTGTAATTATTCTTTCATTATACTAGAATGTATGAGGGTAGAGTTCGGCTACCCACATTTCATTTTAGGTTATATGGTACCCAACCGCACCGACCTTTTATTCTTTTGCGATAGCTTTATAAAATTATTTGACATTTGTTTATTTAGCTTATGCCTTAGAAATAGCATGCCTTTTCATAGTTTCTTTATGATGATTGCTATGTGGCCTGGATGAGATTAGACTCCTAGGACAAAAATAAATTTCCTATCCCATTAATAACTCATAACTAAAATTTTAAAATAATTCATAACCTCATAAAAAACTAGGAATTAAATCAAGATAATAAAATTTTTAGCAACCCCTTATCTAGATGAATGAAAGCACAATATCATGCATGTCATATTATTCCACTCTTGCTAAGAGAGGACTTCCATCTGTGCCAGAGAATAAAGGTTTAACCTGCCAGAGCCTTTGATGGAAAGACACCTCTTTCTCTCTTGATTTAGCCCACAATCAATTTCTCATGCATTTAGGCATACAAAATCCTATAGATTGTGTCAAAATAAAAGTCCAAAAATTTAATAAAACTTGACAAAATTTGCATTAGATTTAAGTCATGACTCATGCCCTTCATGATCTAGTCTCTTAGGGAGTGAGTTTAAGGAATTAGTTTCTTTTCTAAGTAATAACAACCTAACCATCTTGCAAAGCATATAACTTACCTACATGGATTTAAAGTGTAGGAGGAGTTAGCTGGCTACCACTACAGGCGGTAATAAGCATAGCAGTCGGGTGGTTTATCCTCTCTTGAGGAGGTAAACCATATACCTATTTTCTTCTTAGATTTTGGTCGTGCTTTGGTCCTAGCCAAAGCTCCCTAGGTTTAGGATCTGAGGTCACTATTTCCCTTTGGGGGCTACAAGCAAATCCTCACCTCTTAGGCATTTCTACAATCTTGTATGGAATTATAAGTCATAGATTTCTAATAAAAATTCAACTCAAACAAATAAATCTTCTCAAATTCAAATGTATAAAGCCCAACCATAAGATAGATTGGAGTGCTCACTAGGCTTCCTAGTGTCAAGAGCACTCCCTACTCATCTCCCTTGGTTTCAATAAGAACTCTTCCCTTTTGATCTCCCCCACTTAATTTTTAAAAACAAAATTAATCCTTTGATAGTCTTATCTTTGAATTCTTTGGAGAAAATAATCGCCTACTTTAATCGAGAGTATTATTAAAGGATTCATTTTTCTTAAGATGTAATTAACTATGGAGGCTTACCTCTATAGGGAACTTAATGAAATAGTTTAAATAAATCCTACTTTACTTTTCATATAAAGTAGGAGAAAAATCTCAGGTATATTAGACCCATCACGCCTTAGGAGTCCTCATTTGGTGATTAGGTCCATTATAGGGTAGTGACTTCTATCTCTCTAAATAGTACACTATTCCTTAATGTCATACTCGATCACCCTAATGAGTAAATCTGTGGATCTGCGTGATGTCCCCTCACATAAACACACACCCAAAATAAACACCACAAATTTTTTGGCGGCTCGCTTGGGATGGTTCCTCTCTCCATCTCTAGTAGACGAGTGTTATCTCCAAACATCGATAGTCATCTTGTATTTCATATGAGTCTGAGACTATCTTTCATTATGTTGACACTTAGCTTATTTCATTCTTAAGGAAAGTTAGTCAACATCATTTAGGTTTTAGGACCTTAGTCCGTGTAGGTCTTGAAACCCTTATTGGGTTCCCCAATAGGTGAAAACATAAATTATCAATGAAAGAGGGGATAATAAAATTTAGAACCTCCTCACCACTAGCTTGGTGAGGTAAGGTTCATCATAAAAATTTAAAGAAAATATTTCCTTTCACAAAAATGACACTTTCAGAAAGCACCTTTCAAGAAACTCACAAAATCAAAAAAATCAAAACCCCTCCATGATTGCTACATGGTGGTTCTTTTTCAAAAGCAAATCATGCCATGTTGATTCCTACTTAACATATCCAAATTTATTAAGTGAGGATTCCTATTTGAATCAAACATTAATTTGGCCTTCACTTAATAATTTCAATTTGTTAAGTGAGGATCTGTTGACCTCACTTTAGGAGTGAGCTCTCAACTTCTCCATCTTAGGCATAGGACTCTGCTTAGATATTAAGAGTTACTATATCTTAATACACTTCTAATGATTAGGTGAACACTTAACCTAACCCTAGAGACTTAGAAGAGTTAGTCATAGGAAGAGGTTATGCCTTAAGGGTGTTAGGAAAACTTACCTACCCTATAGCTTGAACCAAATCCTTACTCTCTCTCAAGTCAAACTTCAAATTCAAGTCAACTTCAAATTCAAATCAACCTCAAATTCAAGTCAACTTCAAATTCAAACCAACCTCAAATTCAAATCAACTTCAAATTCAAATCAATTCCAAATAAAATCTTAAATAAATTCCAACCCAATTAATTTATCAAATCTTAAACCAATTACAATCCAATGGATTTTCTCAAATCACGAATCAATTCCAAATGATTGAAACCCATGATTGAATTCCAAATCCAATCAAAATCCAACCTAAACTCTTTCAAGACAAATCCTTGAACTCTCTCAAGTCAAATTCAAATCACCTCAAATTCAAAAGGTTTTCTCATAACCCATCTATATTCTTATTATATTCACAAATATAAATAAAATATTAATTCAAATGACCAAAACTAAATTCAAAACTCAAGCCCAAATCCAACCAAAATCCATCCTAAATTCTTTCAAGTCAAATTCTTTAACTTAGACAAATCAAACTCAAATCAATCCAAACCTTTGGATTTTCTCTTCAAACAATCGTTTCTTCAATCATAAATCAAATATAAATGTAAACTTCAATCATCAAGCCAACACTAAATTCAAAATTCAAAACCCAAATCAAACCCATGTTCATCCTTTGAACTTGAAATTATCAAAAATTAAAACCCATTTGACTCAATCAATGGATCAAGCGGTCAAGCCACTTGGGCTCACTTGACCCAAAGTGACTTAAAGCTTTTTTTCCAAATTGAGATTCTAATCTCACATTGTGAGCAACAATCATCATAGGATGATCGATCACTCAAATTGGGTCAAACCAAGTCAAACCTATCCTTTGACCAAATCAACACTTAACCCAAATGAAACCTAAATTAGCTAGAACCCACCATAGGCCAAATTGATTGAAACCATTGATCTAAACTAATTCATCATCAATGATTGAACATGATCAAGCCATCAATTGAGCTAAACCAAGCAAAATTAGCCACTTGATGCAAGTTGACCTAAAAAATCAAAATGTGTTAAATACTGATCTAAGCTAAATTGATTGTGGGTCAAATTCATTCTAAATCACTTATTGAACTTGACCAAAATCTCAATTAGGTAGCTAGACCATACCTAGGCCAATTGACCATGAATCAAACTTGACCTAAAATGTCAAATCAACTTGAATTCAAACAAAACCAAATTAATTAAAACCAAAGTTCACAAAATATTTCAGATGATCAACCAAGCCTAAACCAACCCATGGCCTAACCCAATTAGGTCAAATGGGTCAAATTGGTCAACTATTGACCTAGGTGAACTCAAATGAACTAAAACCAAATATAAATCAAATTGAACCAAACCAATGATACCCATAGGCTCCAAATGATCATTTAAACTTGACTTAACCCATGGTTTGACCAAATATGACCAATTGATCAACTTGTCCGAAGTTGACCCATTTTAATCTAAATGGGTCAACTTGAGCCAAATCATATCGAATAAACTCCAAATTCATTGAAAATTGGGACAACCCATTTTTTAATCATATTAAATTTGCCCAAACAAAATCAAAGCTAAATGACCATTTTACCCTTGGGTCAAAGGGTAAACTATGGTCAAATCCACTTGGATTTTGGTCAATTCTTTTTCATGGCCACTTAGCATCCTCCTAATGGACCATTTGGACACTAAGGGAGGTGGTGCAAATGACCCAACCCAAGATCAAACCAACCCCTCGACTCAAAATTCTCCACATGGATCACCTCCCACACTCATTTTAACACATGTGCACCTCCACACTTCCACTCCCTGCCAAAACTAAACCACATGGTGCTCATAGAAACCTAAACAACCTATTCAATTAGGGCAATTTGATCAAAATGGCTAGGAAAGCTTCGACTATTCAATCCAAGTAGGGGGAGATATACTCCCCCTCATTTCCACTCAAACCACCTTCCTTGCTTTCGATTGAGCTCAGAGGATCAATGACAAGCATTCACAAAGTTTCCTAAGCATTTCCAAGCTCTCCCCAATTTTCCTCTCTCGATTTTCCTTAAACCGAAAATAGGGGAGGTCTAAGGGAATTCCACTTCAATCAATACTCAACCAAACTTCAATTCACTTGGCAAGCACAATCAAGGAGGCAAGTGGAGCTCACCTAAAGCTTTTCCCAAGCATCCAAGCCTCGGGAAGGGGGACCTAGACCAAAGTCGTAGGCCATTGAAGTGAGCCTTGGTCAATTGGAAGATCCACTTCATCTCAAAGCTTGAAACAATCAACAGAGCTTCGTCTCCACTAGACGAAGCAACCTCCTCCATTGGAAGCTACCACCTTCATTGGATCTTCTTCTCTATACTTCTTGATGGTGTGGGTTGAATCTCAACCTAATCTGAGCTCAAGTGAGCTTGAATTAAGCCATGGAGGACGGATGATCTCCGTTTCCTGCAGGCAAAGGCAGGGATGAATCATGGGTTGTCAATCCCGCATATTTTGGATGGATGGCCCTGATTAAAACACGCTAGATCTATGATTTAATCCTTCATAACTACAGGCTTAATCCTGACCGTTCGATCCTTGATCGGATCGACCCAAGGGAAGTGCGTAGCACCGCTGGGTGATACGACAGTGATTTGATAACTTAAATAACCAATCTCATTGCTCCACGTGGAAAGCTCGTGCGTGTCAGCAGCCCACGTAGTGCTGATGAGATTAGTTATATAATTAGGTTATTTAATTACCTATTAATCATAGAAACTTTATAAAATCATAATTAAATGTAGAAAAATTAGAAAATGCTAACTCAAGTTTATTTTAACGATAACTCAGTGAGGAATCCAATAAAATTACTTTTAATTTATTTTAAATAGTGGATTTTCACCAATTAGGGTTTAATTGAAAATCTAATAATCTTAATTACTCCATAATGACTTCATTAATTAATTCCCATCTTGGGTATGTTTAGTGGGATGACTTATGCCTCCCTCAATTTCTTTGGGATTTATTAATGAGTTAATTAAGGAATTAATTAATGAGCCCCTAATCACCCTATTAATGTAATTAAAAGTAATTAAGCATGTGAACAATGATTTAATCCCTTAATTAATATAAGTAAATATTGTTTAAGTGAAGAGGAGGTTTATGGAATTAGTTTGGGATATTTTCCCTAAGTTATTCCATAAACCCCCTTTCTTCCTTAATCCAAACCTAATTAAGGATTAACCCACTAATGATCTACATAATTAGCTTAATCAAACTTTCAAAACAAATCTGAACTTAATCAATCTCTTGTTGGGTAAATCCTTAGGTGTTCAAGAGCCTAAGGTAAGTTTAAGGAAATTGTTTCCAACCCTCATGTGTGGGAAGGTTATGAAAGTACTTAATTAAATCCTTTAGCTTTAATTAATCAATAATCGTGAGCAAATTGCATTAGACCCCTTTCTTTCTTAGGTGAATTGCTGATTTAAATTCTATGTGATTGCATATCATATCTTAGCTCATAATTATTAGGTTAATTATGTTAAAGTGGTGTATGTAAGGGGTAATTAAAGGACTTAATTAACACCTTAACCTAAATAAAACATAAAATCAATCTAATTATTCTAAAAATAAACTAAATCAATTCACACATAGGGTAAATAGGTTAGGACCATCAAACTCTTTCTTTCAAATCATTTTCAAATCAAATCCAAATAAAATAAAATAAAATAAAAATCTCTTTAAAGAATTTTGATTCACTTTAAATGATCTTATTTTATAAAATTATCTTTAGAAATTAATTAGGATGAATGAAGTTACATGCTTACATCCCTTTATTTCTTTCCAAACATGCTAAATATTGTATGTTATATAAAATCATGCATTCAAATCTTTTTTAAAAAATAAATTAAAATGAAATATTCCCTTTATGTCAAATTGCATGCTTTGGCTAAAGTAAGGATATGAGTGACTATTATCACTATTAAATCAAAATTTATTTTCAAAACTTATATCAAAGATTATAAATGAAAGTATGCTACTTATAAATACTTATAAGCTTGCATGTGATTATAGCATAAAATGTTATGTGATTTTCTTCTCTTTACTTAACATGGGTTTGAATAAGATTTGCAAAGTGTATAGTTCATTTGAAAAGAACATAGCACTTGCTTAAATCTATTCTAATACACTCCTATGTTATGACTTAAGAAGAATCCTCACATTACACATGTAAATCATACTAACAAATCCAAACAAACAAATAAAATCCTTTGCATGATTCTTCATCCATTTGGTTTTATTTTTACACATGCACATGTATTTAAGAAAAGTGGTATATAAGTTGAGACATCCCGGGGTTGCGAGGCTTTAAGCAGCCCTAAGAAGATATTGTGCCTTATACCCCTGGTGTAGATAATAATGGCACCGTACTCAATTATGTCTTTCGTACATGTAAATGTTCATTTGATTAATGGATAAAAGAATCTCTCTCTTTTCCACATAACAAAATCATGAATTCATGGAATATCCAAATTTTCCTAAATAATATCTCTTTGCATTCATCATTAAGGTGTGCTAAGATTTGCATTTACATGTATAGCTATTCTTAGGATCATTTCATATGCATGGTATACATGTTGGAAAGAAATAAATGGTTAAGTGTTTTGTGATAGTAATTCACCTTAATTAATCTTAAGATACATTTCTTATTGAATAGGTTTATTTAGAGCAAATCTAAACTTAGGATTAATTAAAACACATAATAAAATATTACTAAAGAAAAATTATTAATGAATCTACCTTAGAAATTACTTAAGGTATGGAGGAAAGAGAAGTTCTCTTCTATTTTCTTCTTTTATCAACACTTAGTAATTAAATGTAAGTTCATTCAAACCAAATCAAATCATCAAATAAAATTAACAAATCAATTAGATTACTTAAATAAAACCACCCTCTAAGTTGATTCCTTCACACTTAGAAAATTTCAACCTTAAAGCCTAGCTAAGACATGCCACACAAGCCATTTTAAATTAGGGCAGGTTTGATGTATGATTTTTTATGATATGGTATAATTTGTGTATGATGATGATAAGATTTTTATTCTAATCATTATCTTTTGCAGGGGATTATGCTTAAGAGGAGTTATAATAAAAATATAAATAATTTTGCTGTGCAGGTTGCTTATACCCTTAAGTATGATCCAAATTTGGACAGGTGGACTTGGTTACCCATGTGTGGAGTGCTAAGTCCAATTTATTCCTATAACTAGTTGGGATTGTGTGGTATGTTTAGCTAATCTCTATTTTGTAGATTTAGTTAGATCTACTTTCCCTTTTCATGTAATTTTGCAATTAAGATTTGAAATGAATGTTATGGGAGATTAAGGTGAACATTGGTCATAAGACCATGTCTTATGCACCATGTGAAGCCTTGGAGTAACCACATCCCAAACAACCAAAAGAAGGAAAGAATGATGAAAGAAGAAAGAAAGAAAGAAAGAAAAGAAGAAAAGAAGAAAAGAAGAAATGAAGAATGAAGACCCCCCATAACATGAATTCTTTCTAAATTATAATTATTCATTTGTAATCCGGGTTGTATAGGGTAGAGCTCGACTACCCACTTTTCTTTTTGGATTTGTGCGATGGAGCTCGACCATATTGACCTTTTATTCTTTTTCACTAGCTTTATAAAATTATTTGATATTTGTTTAGCTTATTCATTAAGATGGTATGATTTTCCTAGTTTCTTCCTTGCTTTGATGAATGGCCTGAGTGTGATTAGTGTCTTAGAAAAAAAATAAACTGTCTATCCAATTAATTAACTCCAAATTAAAAATTAATAACTCATAACCTCACCTAAAGCCTAGGACATAAATCAAGAAATAAAAGAATTAGTAACCCCTTAGCTGGATGTTGTATGTCTCACATCATGCATAAAAAGTATCTTACTTTACTCTTGCTTAAGGAGGGCTTCCACCTTTGCCAAAGAATATGGCTTGACCTTTGAGAGTTATGGTGGAAAAACACCTCATTCTTGCTGATTTTGGCCCTTAACCAATTTCTCATGCATTAGGCATATGAATCCCATAGCCTGTGTCAAATGAATTTTTCAAAAATAATAAAAAGTTAACAAAATTTTATTTGATTTAAGTCATTATTCATGCCCTACATGATATAGTCTCTTAGAGAGTATGTTTAAGGACTTAGACTCTTTCTAAATATATAACAGCCTACCTATCTTGCAAAGCATGAGCCTTGCCTACATGTATTTAAAATCATAGGAGGAGTTTGTTGGCGGCCACCACCAGGCGGTTGTAAGCCCAACAGTCAGGTGGTTTGTCCTCTCTTATAGAGGTAAACCATATACCCATTTTCATCTTAGATTTAGATCGTGCATGGGCCCTCGCCAAAGCTCCCGATTTAGGTTCTGAGGTGGCTACTTCCCTTCATGGGTTACAAGCATAAAATCCTCACCTTCTAGGCATTTTTATGATCTTGTGTTGTGAAATTGTAAGCTCTAGATTTCTAATAAAAATTCAACTTAAACAATTAACTCTTCTCAAATTTAAAAAATATAAAGCCCAACCATAGGATAGTTTGGGATGCTTACTAGGCTTCTTAGTATCATGAGCATCCCCTACTCATCACTCTTTAGTTTTGATAATAATTCCCTCCTTTTGATCAATCCCACTTGATCTTCCAAAATAACCAATTTATTAATAGTCCTACCTTTAAAATTTTGGGAGACAACGATCATTTACCTTAATCGAGAGTATTCTTAAGGAATCTCATTCCTTAAGATGTAATTAACTATGGGGTCCTGCTTTACTTTTTCATATAAAGTAGGGGAAGAATCTCTGGTATATCTGAATACCCATTATCCTTAGGAGTCCTTATTAAGTGATTAGGACCACTGTAGGATGATGACATCTATCTCTCGAGATAGTACATCATTCCTCAATGTCATACCCGATCACCCTAATAAGAACATCTACAGATCTACGTGGTGTCAAACAAAGCGTGTATTTTTATTTTCATTTATTTTTTTAGAGATAGATTAAGATAAAAAATATTTCACCACAAATTTTTGGTAAAAGATCATTGTCTCCATCTTTGGTAAATGATCGTTGTCTCCAAGTATCGATAGTGGATTTATATTTTATATGAATCCAAGACTATCTGATGGAGGTGGGTGTTCTTTGTTTTGATGAGATTGAAAGAACTTGGGTATTGGAGGTGAGAAAAGAAGATATGTTGGATAACTAGTGCTCCCACCAAGGATTGTCAAGGTTTGGCCAAAAACCACAAGAATAACTCAATAATTTGTAATTGCCAAAAGATTGCCTTTATTCTAGTGTGTGTGTGTGTGTTTGTGGGTATTTATAGCTATTAAAATCCTCTTTCAAAAGAAAAGAATTCAAAACATGAAGGGAAATGTAGGTGGCCACATTAATGTGAAGCATTAAATTGGCTCATTATTTTATGCCATCCACCCATTTCACATGATATTATTTTATATGGATTCAACCACCTCACATATCATGCTTTCAATTTTTAAATGCTAAATTTTAAACATGGAGTTTCTAGAAGAAAATTAAAAATTGCATAAATAAGAAAGACAAAATCACAAAATACTATTATTTTATCATCTATTGGATTTTCAACTTCTTCTAAAAATAAGATTTGAGCTTTACATTGATTTTGCATATGACCTTTTTTATGAAATTTAAAACATATTACTTCCCTAGTGCTAGAGCTCCTTTCAATTGAAGTTTTAGGCAGAATGGTTGGGTCATTTGGATGGGTAGGTTTAACAATAGATCTATGGATTGAAATAAAGGTACTTGCTTTTAGTTTTAGAGATGAAAATATATTTCCAATAATATATAATGAAATGCATCCTCTAAAGATTGTGGGTCAGATAATTCAACTTCATTTCTAATGTCAGTCCTAAGTCCAATAATAAATTTATTAGCTAATGACTAATCATTATCAGCACAATCAGTTCTAGAAACTAGATATTCAAAAATATTCAAGTATTCAATTACAAGATGATTACATTGTCTCAAAGTTAATAATTGACTATGTAGCTTCTTATCATGATGCCTAGGGCAGTACTTTGCTCTTAACATTTCTTTCATTTATATTCACGTGAGGTTTGTCCTTCCTAATCTTTATTATTTAACTAAAGTATTTGTCTAATAAATTTTAGCATGTCTTATCAATTTAATTTTAACAAAAGTAACCCTTTAGTAGTCATCCATTTTATACCAATCAAAGAAGTCATCCATTTGAACTAACCAATCAAGAATATTTGAGTCATGTATGCCATCATAAGTTGGGGATTCTACTTTTGCTCTTTGACATGGATCATTAGAATCTTCTATTGTCTTAAAATAATTTTCTCCCATTCCACAATTTTTTGCAATTGATAGTCTTCTAAGTGGTTGATTTTCTCTATGGTTTGGATATGAATCTTCTTCATCTATCCCTATTGGCACAGTCTAAGCATGTATTGGAGAAGGAGTTGGCACTCTATTATTTTGTAGATGAGCTATAAGAGTTTGCATTTATTATTTAAGTTCTTGTATTTGATTTTTACTTCTTCTAATATTTGTTGAGTTTTTAATTCATTTTCATGGATCCTAAGATCTAAGGCATTAACTAATCTAGTCAAATTTTCAACTTGATCTTGAGAGATAGATTTTGGTGCCATGAGATTTTTTTTAAAAGAAAAAAAGATATATGGAAAGGGATCAATGAAAAAAAATAAAATAAAATAAATAAGTATAATATAATTATGCAATCAAAGTGAAATTTTAGGCTAAGAGAACTTCCAGGTGAGGAGGGGGGTACAAGACCGCTTAAAACCCAAGCTCTCCTTAGACAATTTAGGTCTTTTTGACAAAGTTCTATTTAGCTTTCAAAATTACTAGGTTTAACACACTTATATTATTAGGCATGCATATTTTTTTTTTTTTTTAATGCAATGAAAATAATGCTTAAATTTATTAAGCTTATTTTTTTTAAGAAAGAAAGTTATCATAAGTTAATCAAAGAAACTTCTAAATTTAACCATAAACAATAATAATGATATAAAGCAAGTAATTAGATTTTGATTTGCACTAATGGCTAGGTTGTTTTAGGGTGAAGCACTACCTCATTGAGGTAGTCTCTTAATTTTTCTTTTTTTAGTTGGAGTTCACACAATTCAAAATGACTAAATATATATTGGAGCATATTAATTAAAATGCTATCATCATAAAGTTGCAAGAAATATATATCTTTCCAAGCTACTAATAATTATTTAAACTATCATATAAAAGAAAATTAATTAACCTCACAAGTCCAAGATAAACTCATAAGTTTGAAGACAAGTCCACCACTTGAGATGCTCCCTTCATTGAAGCAAACTTTTGACCAAATTTGCTCCTTCTAGGCTTCACTCTAATACCAAATTTGATGGAGGTGGGTGTTCTTTCTTTTGATGAGATTTAGAGAACTTGGGTATTAGAGGTGAGGGAAGAAGATATATTGGATAACTAGCGCTCCCACCAAAGATTGGTAAGGTTTGGCCACCAAGCTCTCAAACCACAAGAATAACTCAATAATTTGTAATTTCCAAAAGATATCCTTTATTAAAGGAAGGGGGCTATTTATAGACATTACAAGCATCTTTCAAAAGAAAATAATTCAAAACATGGAGAGAAAGGTGGGTGGCCACATTAATGTGAAGCATTAAATTGCCTCATTATTTTATGTCATCCGCCCATTTCATATGCTATTATTTTATGTGGATTCAACCACCTCACATGTCATGCTTTGAATTTTTAAATGCAAAATTTCAAATATGGAGTTTCTAGAATAAAATTAAAAATTACATAAATAAGAAAGATGAAATCATAAAATGGGCCTTAGTAGGCTAATGGGCTATTCCTTCTTCTTTTCTGAATTTTCTTGGGCTTTAGCTTAAGATCTTGTAAATGGACCTTATGCTCTAATTTTTGGATCCTCATGATGTTCTACATCAACTCCACTGGGCTCAATTTAACTCTGCTCCATATAGTTGAAATCTAAGAAATCTTCTACTAATTGTGGGACTAAAGTCTCTAAATAAGTAAGGGTCAACCATGTGTCTTTTTCTGGTGGCTTATTCTTCCAACGAACTAGAAAATGATGTTCGAAAGCTAGATTAATGGGTGCTTTCTTGGTGATAATATAGTCAACTTTAAAGAAAGTGGGCTTCTGCAAGTACGGTGCAATATCTCCTACTAGAGAGTTAAACTGAACAAGTGGAGATTTGCTAACTCCTTCATATGATAGAATATCATCAATATAATAACTGGATGAATGAGCATATCAGCAACAAATCAAGGTGATAAGCATTAGTTCCAATTTTCTTAATAATTTTAAATAGAGTACAAGCTCGTGCATGTAATTTCTTATATCTAGTGGTTTGATAATGCTGAGGTCGAATGCGAATTAATACATAATCACCTTCTTTATATTCTTTCATTGAACGATTATGATTTGCCTTAGAAGCATAGTTTTCATTACTTATAGTAATTTGCTTTCTTATATCTTCATGGAGGCTTTGAAAATTTTTAGCAAATGAGAATGCTGCATCAGAAAATACATGAGATGGTAGGTTTTTTACATTTATTGGTCATCGTGTGTTTTGACCATAGACTATCTCAAATGGTGATTTTTTTGTAGTTCTATAAATAGTACTATTACAGGCAAGTTCTGAGGTTGGTAAATGTAAATCCCAATTTCCTAAACTTTTACCTACCAAGCATCTAAGCAAATTTCCTAAGGTACGATTAACTACTTTAGTTTGTCCATCAGTTTATGGGTGAAAGGCAGAAGAAAATTTTAATTTGGTTCATAATAATTTTCATAATATTTTCTAAAAATATGAGACAAACTTAACATCATTGTCAGAAATAATGGTTAAAGGAAGATCATGGAGTTGCACTATTTCCTTAAAAAATAATTTGGCTATATAAGAAATATTATTTGTTTTTGTACAAGGTAAGAAATGAGCCATTTTTGAGAACCTATCCATTACAACAAAAATATCATCATGTCCTGGAGCTATCCTTGGTAATCCTAGAATAAAATCCATTGATAGGTCTTCCCAAGGTCTATAAGGAAAAGGTGAGATAGTGTATTGTCCAAACCTTTGTTTGATAGTTTTAGCCTATTTACAAATTAAACATTGAGCCACTAATTTTTGAACATCTCATTTTAATGAAGGCCAATAAAATCTATTTTATAATAAATATATGGACTTATCCTTTCCAAAATGACCAGCTACACCCCCAACATGTAGCCCAGTGATAAGGAATTCTATAAGAGAAAATCGAGGAAGGCATAGTTATTTTCCTTTATATAAATATCCATTTGTTATCAAGAATGTCTCTTGTAAATTTGTTGATTTATCTAGGTGTTCAAGATAAATTTAGTGAAAGTTAGGGCACACAATATAATCATCTTTAATTCTATCAGATCCATGGATTCTCAATTCTAAAGAGGAAATCATTAGGTTTATTCTGGATAGAGCATCAACAAGTTTATTCTCAATTCTAGGCTTATGCTTTAGAACAAAGAGTAGTCTTGTAAAAATTCAACCCATTTTGCATGCATATGACTTAATTTTCATTGAGTATTATTGAACTTTAAGGCATGATGATCAGAATTAAGTATAAATTTTTTATGTAAGAGATAGTGTCGCCAATGCCTTAAGGATTGAATTACATCATGAAACTCTCTATCATATGTGGAATATCGTTGTTTGGCTTCATTTAATTTTTCACTAAAGAATGTTGTAGGATGATTCTCTTGACTTAAAATTTCACCTATCCTAATTCCTGAAGCATCACGTGTCACTTCAAAGGCTTTAAAAAAATTAGGAAGTCTAAGAATTAGTGTAGAAGTGCTAAGAACTTTAATTTGCTCTAAGGCCTTTTGTGCATTAGTTGTCCAACAAAATTATCTAATTTTAGTATATCAGTTATTAGAGCAATAATGGTACTAAAATTCTTGATATATCTCCGATAAAAAGTGGCTAAACCATTGAAGCTTCTAACTTCAATAAAACTTTTAGGTGATGGCCAATCTAAGATTGCTTTCACTTTAGAAGGATCAAATTTAAGTCCAGCAGTGGATATAATAAAGCCTAAAAAGATTACCTTAGCTTGCAAAGAAACACTTTTAAATTAATGTATAATTTCTCTTGTCTAAGTATTTTAAAGACTTTTTGTAGGTGTTGTAGATGCTCATTTTCACTTGGACTAAAAATCAAATATCATCAAAATTCACCACCAAAAATTTACCTATATATGGTTTAAGAATAGTATTCATTAATCTCATAAATATGCTAGGAGCATTTGAAAGTCCAAAGGGCATGACAAGCCATTCACGAAGTCCATCAACAGTCTTAAAAACCATCTTCCACTCATCTTATAATCTAATCCAAATTTGATGATATCCACTTTTTAGATCAATCTTTGAAAAAAAATTTGTTCCTCAGATTAAATCTAACATATCATCTAATAGAATAGAAACCTATATTTGATAGTTATTTTTTTATTGCTGACTATCAACACACATTTGCCATGTTCCATCTTTCTTTTAGTTAATCTTTGGGACTACACAAGGGCTAAGACTCTCTTGAATAAAACTTTTTTTTAATGATTCCTCAACTTGTCTTTTAGTCTCAACATGCTTGATAGGATTTATCCTATAATGTGGAAGATTAGAAAGTTGAGAATCAGGTAAGAACTCAATAGCATGAATGTCTCTTAAAGGAGGTAGCTCATCGGGTGTAATATCTTTCAAATCAGAAAGAAGAGAAGAGACCACAGTATGTGAGTCTCAATAGAGTATGGTATGACTTCTTTTACATGTAATATGTGAAGAAGAAATTGATCGAAAATTCTTTTGTAAACCTCCAAAACCTATTGTTTCTATCTTTGGGGTCAAATAAGGAAGAGTAGTTGTTTTAAAGTAAATTTTAGAAATGATAGTATTAAGCCAATAGTAGGATTTTCTATGATAATTAATTGAAGTTTGACATTTTTCTTCAATAGAGGCTTAGGTTGCAAGTCTGAAGTTATTTTGTGTGGTGTTATGAAGGGTATTTTTTCTACTGGCTTTATTGGTAGGAGTTTAATAGACTTATTATAATATTTAAAAATATAAGTATTTTCCCTACCATTGTGAATAACATTCATATCATACAACCAAGGTCGTCCTAAGAGAGTATGTGCAATGTCCATAGGGAGAACATCACACCAAATTTGATCCTTATAGCTTCCAATTTTAATTAGAACTAAACTTCGATTGGTGATGGGAAGAGATGTATGATTTAACTAGCTAACATGTAATGGTTCAGAGTGAGGTTCCAATTTTAGGTTGGCTCGAGTTAAGGTGTGTGTTGAAATGACACTCATAGCACTTTCTCCATCTATAACTAACCTATATCTCTTTTCATTACACCAAACATACATGCTAAAAATATTTTTTCTCCTCCAATCTTCTACCTCATTTTTAATAATAGTAAGACATCTTATTATATTAACTTGAGGATCATCAGTTAATTCCAATTCTTCATCAGATAATGTGGTGTCATCATAAACTTCTTTAGATTATCATCTATTGGGTTTTCAACTTCTTCTAGAAATAAGATTTGAGCTTTACATTGATTTTGCATATGACCCTTTTTATGACATTTAAAACATATTACTTCCCTAGTGCTCTTAGAGCTCTCTTCAATTGAAGTTTTAAGCAACAGGGTTGGGTCATTTGGATGGGTGGGTTTAATAATAGATCTATGGGATGAAATGGAAGGTACTTGACTTTTAGTTTTAAAGATTAAAATAAATTTCTTTTATTATTCAACCAATAATGCATAATGAAATGCATCCTCTAAAGATTGTGGGTCAAATAATTTAACTTCATTTCTAATGTCAGTCCTAAGTCCAATAATAAATTTATTAGCTAATTACCAATCATTATCAACACAATCAGTTCTAGAAACTAGATCTTCAAAAATATTCAAGTATTCAATTACAAAATGATTACCTTGTGTCAAAGTTAATAATTGACTATGTAGCTTCTTAACATGATGCCTAGGACAATACTTTGCTCTTAACATTTCTTTCATTTCTACCCAAGTGAGGTTGGTCCTTCTTAATCTTTGTTATTTTGCTAAAGTATTTGTCCAATAATTTTTAGCATACTCTATCAATTTCATTTTTGCAAAAGTAACCCTTTGGTAGTCATCCATTTTATACCAATCAAAGAAGTCATCCATTTGAACTAACCAATCGAGAAATTTATTTGGGTCATGTATACCATCATAATTTGGGGCTTCTACTTCAACTCTTCGAGATGGATCATTAGAGTCTTAAGTCTTCTATAGTCTTAAAATCATTTTCTCCCCTTCCATAATTTTTAGCAATTGATGGTCTTCAAAGAGGTGGGTTTTCTCTATGGTTTAGATATGAATCTTCTTCATCTATCCCTATTGGCATAGTCTGAGCAGGTATTAGAGGAGGAGTTGGCACTCTATTATTTTGTAGATGAGCTATAAGAGTTTACATTTGTTATTTAAGTTATTGCATTTGATTCTTACTTTCTTCTAATATTTGTTGAGTTTTTAATTCATTATCATGGATCCTAAGATCTAAGGCATCAACTAATCTAGTCAAATTTTCAACTTTCTCTTGAGAGATAGATTTTGGTGCCAAGTGGTTTTTTTAGAAGAAAAAAAGATATATGAAAAAGGATCAATGAAGAAAATAAAATAAAATAAACGAGTATAATATAATTGTGCAATCAAAGTGAAATTTTAGGCTAAGAGAACTTCTAGACGAGGAGGGAGGAGGGGGGGTGTACAAGACCACTTAAATCCCAAGCTCTCCTTAGACAGTTTAGGTCTTTTCGACAAAATTCTATTTATCTTCTAAAATCACCTAGTTTAACACACTTATATTATTAAGCATGCATATTTTTTTATTTTTTTAATGCAATAAAAAATGCTCAAATTTATCAAGCCTATTTTTTTATTAAGTAAGCAAGTTATCATGAGTTAATAAAAAAATTTCTAAAATTAACCATAAATACTAACAAAGATAATAAAGCAAGTAATTAGATTTTTATTTGCATTAATGACTTCATTATTTTTAGGGTGAATCACTACCTCACTAAGGTGCTCTCTTAATTTTTTAGTTGGGGTGGTGGGTGGTGCATAAGTTCACACAATTAGAAAATGACTAAATTATATAATGAAACTTACTAAATGCTATCACCAAAAACTTCCAAGTAATATATATCTTTCCAAGCTACTAATATGTATTTAAACTATCATCATGAAAGAAAATTAATTAACCTCACAAGTCCAAGAAAAACTCACAAGTTTGAAGAGAAGTCTACCACTTGAGATGCTCCCTTTGTGGAAGCAAACTTTTGACCAAATTTTCTCCTTCAGGCTTCGCTCTGATAACAAATTTGATGGAGGTGGGCATTCTTTCTTTTGGTGAGATTGATAAAACTTGAGTATTGGAGGTGAGTAAGAAGATATGTTGGATAACTAGCGCTCCCACCAAAGATTGCCAAGGTTTGGCCACTAAGCTCTCAAACCATAAGAATAACTTAATAATTTGTAATTGCCAAAAGATCTCCTTCATTCTAGTAAGGGGGGCTATTTATAGCCATTACAAGCATCTTTCAAAAGAAAATAATTCAAAACATGGAGGGAAAGATGGGTGGCCACATTAATGTGAAGCATTAAATTGCATCATTATTTTATGTCATCGACCCATTTCATATGCTATTATTTTATGTAGATTCAACCACCTCACATGTCATGCTTTGAATTTTTAAATGCAAAGTTTCAAACATGGAGTTTCTAAAGAAAATAAAAAATTACATAACTAAGAAAGATGAAATCATTAAATGGGCCTTAGTAGGCTAATGGGCTATGCCTTCTTCTTTTTTGAATTTTCTTGGGCTTTAGCTTGAGATATTATAAATGGACCTTAAGCTCTAATTTTTGGATCCTTATGATGCTCTACATCAACTCCACTGGGCTCAATTGAACTCTACTCCATAGAGTTAAAATCTAAGAAGTCTTCTACTAATTGTGGGGCTAAAGTCTCCAAATCAGTACGAGTCAACCATGTGTCTTCAGCTGGTGGCTTATTACTCCAACGAACTAGAAAATGATGTTTAAAAGCTAAATTAATTGGTGCTTCATCGGTGATAATATAGTCAACTTCAAAGGAAGAGGTCTTCAAGTACGATGTTATATCTCCTACTAAAGAGTTAGACTGAACAAGTGGAGGTTTGCTAATTTCTTTTATATAATAGAATATCTTCAATATAATAACTAGATAAATGAGCATATCAGCAGGAAAATCAAGGTGATAAGCATTAGTTCTAATTTTCTTAAGAATTTTAAATAGACCACAAGCTCGTGCATGTAATTTCTTATATCTAGTGGTTGATAATGCTCATGATGAATGCGAACAATATATAATCACCTTCTTTATATTCTTTCATTGAACGATTATGATTTACCTCAGAGGCATAATTTTCATTACTTATAGTAATTTGCTTTCTTATATCTTCATGAAGGCTTTGAAATTCTTTAGCAAATGAGAATGTTGCATAAGAAAATACATTAGATGGTAGGTTAGCTACATCTATTGATCATCATGAGTTTTGACCATAGACTATCTCAAATGGTGATTTTTTTGTAGTTCTAGAAATAGTACTATTATAGGCAATTTTTGAGGTTGGTAAATATAAATCCCAATTTATTAAATGAAGATCATCATTCAATATACCCAAATTTATTGAATGAAGATTTTATTTCATAAAATCAACAATCATCTTTTCAAAAATAAGATCAACAATCATCTTCTCAAAAAACAAAATCAACAATCATCTTTTCAAAAACAAAGTCAACAATCATCCTTTCAAAATTAAAATCAACAATCACTTTTCAGAAAGCACAAATGAACATCCTCATTCAATTTATTGAATGAAGATTTCATTTCAAAAACAAAATCAACAATCATCTTTTCAAAAATAAAATCAACAATCGTCTTTTTGAAAAGCACAAATGAACATCTCATTCACTTTTTTGAATGAAGATTTCATTTCAAAAACAAAATCAACAATCATCTTTTCAAAAAATAAAATCAACAATCATCTTTTGAAAAATAAAATCAACAATCATCTTTTCAAAAACAAAATTAAGAATCATCTTTTCAAAAAACAAAATCAAAAATCATCTTTTCAAGAAGCACATATTTGAAAATAAACATCCTCTTTCAATATACCCAAATGTATTGAAAGAAGATTTCATTTCCAAAGAAAATCATAACATAAGATTGAAATTCCATTTCAACATATCCCATATATATGTTGAAGTTGGAATTTATTTCTTTTCAAAATGTACAAATTTGCAAATAAGTCTCTTCATTCAATATATCCAAATAAGTTGGATGGAGCTTGTATTTTCAAATAAAATAACATCATTTGAATTTCCAATCAACATCCCACATGTGTTAAGCTAGAATTTCTTTCTTTTCAAAATGTAATAATCACACACAAAAATCTCATTTGAAAAATAAAACATAATTGACTCCCCTTTGACATATCCAAATTTGTCGAATGAGAGTTCCATTATTCAAAATTAATTTGGATCTTTCATTTAGCATACCAAAATTTGCTAAGTGAAGATCCTCTTTTCAAAATCATCAAAAATCAAACACATTTGAATCCTTTATTTAGCATACCCAAATTTGCTAAGTAAAAGTTTCATTTTTCAAAAAGTCAAAAATTATATACATTTGGATCCTTCATTTAGCATACCCAAATTTACTAAGAGAATATCCTCTTTTCAAAATCAAATTCATAAAAAAATCAAACACATTTGGATCCCTTCATTTAGTATACCCAAATTTTCTAAGTGAAGATCCTCTTTTCAAAATCGAAATCATAAAAAAAAAATCAAAACACACTTGGATCCTTTATTTTGCATACTTGAAATTGCTAAGTAAAGATCATCTTTTTAAAAATCAAAAATCAAAATACATTTGGATCTTTCATTTAGCATATTAAAATTTGCTAAGTGAAGATCCTCTTTTAAAAATTAAAATCATAAAAATCAAATGCATTTGTATCTTTTATTTAGCATATCCAAATTTGCTAAGTAAAAATCCTCTTTTCAAAATCATAAAAATCAAACACATTTGGATCCTTCATTTAGCATACCCAAATTTTCTAAGTGAAGATCCTCTTTTCAAAAAATCACAAAAAAAAAGAAATAAAATCAAGCACATTTGGATCTTTCATTTAGCATACCTAAATTTGCTAAGTGAAGATCCTCTTTTCAAAATCATCAAAAATCAAACACATTTGAATCCTTTATTTGGCATACCCAAATTTGCTAAGTAAAAGTTTCATTTTTCAAAAATAAAAAATTAAATACATTTGAATCTCGAATTTAGCATACCCAAATTTGCTAGGTAAAGGTTTCATTTTTCAAAAATTAAAAATCAAACACAATTGGACTTTATTTTAGCATACCCAAATTTACTAAGTAAAGATCCTCTTTTCAAAAATCAAAACAAAAGAAAACACTTGGACTTTATTTAGCATACACAAATTTGCTAAGTAAAGATTCCATTTTCAAACTCACACATAATTCACTCATGATTCACAAACAAGCAAAAGAAGAGGAAAATTGTTTTCAAATAACTCATTTAACATACCCAAATTTGCTAAATGAGCAATCCCAAACAAAAATCAGTTGACCCTTTATTTTAACATACTCAAAGTTGTTAAATAAAGGGTCCTCGAACAATCAAAAAATTAAATTCAAATATGAACCAATGGAAGTATCAATCTCTTCAAAATATTTGAACCCATTTCCAACATACCCAAATTTTCTAAAAATGGATTCTAAATTCAAAATTCTCTTCTCCAATTCTAAATTCAAAATCTCTCTCCTAAATCAAAGAGCCCCACTTAACATATTCAAATTCTAAAAATAAATTAAATTAGAAATCTGATTTGTGTTTGTTTTGAACAATTGTAGAATTTCAACTCAGTTTCAATCATCTTTTAGTATAGTTTAGTTCAATTTAAATGGAAGCTCAGAAGTATGTCTTCACTTTTCCTTTTGGGATGGACTTGGCCTTGGATCGGGCCAGCCTCCCATAGACTGACTTTGCCCATCTCATTCATTTCGATCGAGGATTTGAGAGGGCTAGGATAACTTGTGAGGGAACCACCCTCACAATTGTTAGGAGTGTGGTGACCGGTGTTGACCTCACTTTTGGAGGGAGCTCTCAGCCTCCTCCTCTTAGACTAAGGACTCTTCTAGAAACTAAGAGTTTCTTAGTCATAAGATACTTCTAGTGATTAGGTGAACACTTAACCTAACCCTAGAGACTTAGAAGGGTTAATCATAGGATTAGGCCATGCTTTAGGACTTAAGAAAATCACCGATCCTATAACCTAAACCCAATCTAGATACACTTTTTCAAATCAATCCTAGATTCAAATCTCAAATAAAACCTTAAATTCAAATACAAATTCCAAATCCATATCCCAAATTTGACTCCAAATGATTGACACCCAAAATCAAATTCAAATCCTAAAACCCTTCCTAAGCCATATGAACCACCTTCATAAGCTTAGCCAAAATACCCTTTAAATCAAATCAGATTCAATTGATTTCTTTATAAATAAAATCGCTCCTTCATTTATATTCATAAATATAAATAAAATCAATTCATAAATGATCAAAACTATATCCAAAATCAAATCCAAACCCAATCTAAGCCCTTTGAGCCAATTCTTTGGGCTTAGCCAAATTCCATCCAAATCAAGTCAAAATTAATGGATTTTTTTCTCAAATCAATCATTCATTCAGTTATCTACCCAAATATAAATGAAACCTATAATCATGAAACCAAGTTCAAGTCAACCCAAGTCAAGCCTAACTTAGCCCTTTTGACTTAAAACTTTTAATTGAGCCAAAATCCTATTGGACTCCAAATTAATTGCAATTGAATTTATATTTCAATCTAGGGCTTATATATAAGTTCAACTAAACTCAAATCAAACCAAAACCAAACCAACTGACCCACTTAGGTCCACTTGACCCAAAGTGACCTGAAGGACCATTTGAACCAACTTCCAATCCAAATCAAGTTAGATTGAACCAATCTCACCAAAACCTTCCACCATGATTGTTGATCACCCTAGAATGATCAATTGCAATCAATTGAGTCAAACTAAGTCAACTTAGTCATTTGACTCTGTCAACCCTTAGCCAAAATGAACTAAAACTAGCCAAAACTCATCCTACATCAAATTGATTGAAACCAATGATTTGAATCAACCTAAAATCAATATTTAAATATGACTTGATGACCAATTGAGCCAAACCAAGCCGAATTGGCCATTTGATCCAAGTTGACCCAAATTGGCCTAAAGGACTAAATTGGGTCAAATCATGATCTAACCAAAACTGATTGCAACCACTAGCTCAAGTTCATTACAAATAGATTATTAAACTTGTCCAAAGTATAATTAAACCCAATTTGATCAATCAAGCCCAATTGACCCATTTAGCCCAAATTGGCTTAAAGGGTCAATTTGGCCTAAATCCAAATTGATTCAAACCAAAGACCACATTCATCTTCAATTAGCCAATTGAACTTTAATCAACCCATAACCCAAGCTAATTTGGCCAATTTTAGTCAAATTGGTCAACTTGACCCATTTGACCCATTTGATTCCAAATGAGCCAAAATTAATTCTAAGCCAAATTAAATGAAATTGATCATACCAAAACTCTTCAAATTATCATTTGAACCTAACCTAAGCTTTGGTTTAACCCAATTTGACCAATTGACAACCTAACCTGATATGACCCAATATGACCCATATGACCCAAATTGAGCCAAATCCCTTGAAACCAAGCCATGACCCATTGGGGCTGATCAAACTCGACCAAAACCCATTTGGGATCAGCCTAAAATCAATATAACCCAATTAAATCTCTCATGGATCCTCTCTCACAAAGGATTCCACCCAACTTCATTTAATTCTCCCCATCACATGCATTCAGCTCTCCCCTCCCCCCATCCATGGCGTTCAATAGAGCTAATCATATGGTAGCAAGAGAGGACTTTGGAGAAAAAAAATATAAAGTACTCAATCAATCCATCATCCATCCCAATCTCCCCAAGCAAAATGACAAGACTTTGGAGCCAAAAAATTCAAAAAAAGAGAATTTTTGGCCACTGTTAAAGGAGGGGAAATGAGGCTTCATTCCTCTTCCTCCTACCACTATTCATCTCCCAAGAGCTCCCAAAATAACCAACAACCATTTCCCCATCTCTCTTATGCTAGAAACGCCAAAACCAGGTTGATTTTGGCAAGAAAATGATAAGCATCAGAAGATACATCATTTCAAGTGAAGTCGAATGCTACACTCACTCCAAAACTTCCTCTTGCACCTAGGAGCTAGCTCAGATCTTCACCACCAGAAAACCATCATCGGTGAGGTAATCTTCAAAACTTAGGATTTCTTGCTTTTTGTGATGATTTTCTTGCGATTTGAGGAGTTTTCCTTAGATAAACCCCACATTTTTATTTTATTTGATCCCAATATGAAGTAAAATTTTTTCGGAGAAAATTGTGAAAATGAGCTCAATCATCATTTTTTGCATTTTTCTTTCCCTTTGGTGAGCGGTCCATCCACAATGGATCTGAGCTCAGATCGCTTGATCGCCCCTTACCCAAAATATGTGATCCACTTTTGATCCACGATTGGATTTGATCGCCCAATCCATCGATCGGCATCAAACCGTGCATCATTTTCCTAGATCTCGCTTTTTCCCGCTTTTTAGTTAACGCAACACTCAGAACCGATGCCACACGGGACGTGGTGCCGATAGTGCCATGTGGCACCACATTGCCACGTCAGCGCCCATGCGACGCTAACTGGGTTAAGTGGAAAAATTCTTATTTTTTATTTTAAAAATTACTTAAGTGTGCTGAAACTTTGAAAACTCATAAAAAATAAAATACTTAGTGAAAAATTAAAAATAAGGGCTCGTTGGATTTATATTTTCGAGAGAAATCCAAAGAACCAAAATTTTTCAAAATCCATTGTTTGAGCTAAACTTAGGTTTAAGTGAAAATAAAGTTTTATTAATTACTCTAAAAATATAAGTCAGATTGAGTTAAAATTTTCAAGGATTGAGAATAAAGTTAAAGCACACCTATGATAAAAATTGCAAGTATAAAAGACTTTTGGATTGGGAGAAAGTAAAGTTTGAAATTAGATTGTCTATTTTAATAAAATAAATCAAATAAAAATCTAGAAATTTACAAAATCTTCAAAATGGCTTAAATCACCTCAATTAACATCTAAGATCCTAAAATAATAAATAAAATAATACGATCTTCTAATGCTTAATGAACCTACAAGAAATATTTAGGTTAAAATTTAACAAATTAATAAATTAATTAAAATGAAATTCATAATAATCTAAATAATAAATTAAAATCAAAAATGAAATAGCACTTAAGCAATCATTAATTAAACCTCAAATGAAAAAATACCATATAATCCTCAAAGAAAATTAAATTAAATATGACTAACCTATTTAAGTTAATAAAACTCAATTAAATGATTAAATCTTAAATCAAATTAAAATTAAACAAATTTAAAAAACTTTTACATGGGTCAAACTAGTATAACTAAACCTACACCAAGCATGAAATCTTAATCATATGAAACTCCTTAATGAATATAAATAAATTGAAACTAATTAATCATTAAGTAAGCTAAAAAGTTAAATTAATTATAAATCCAATATACCATAATGCTTAATATTAATCAAACTAAACCAAACCAAATGAAGCTTAAGTGAACTTAATTAATATAATATCTAAATCAATCCATTTGGAACAAAGTTACTCAACCATTAAATATTTCTACCTAATAACTAAATCAAACATGTCAATGAAATTAAACAAACATAATAAATGAATCAAATAAAATAAAATTCTAATCATAAATAATCAAACTTAATTGAAATAAAATAAACAGTTAATTCACTTAATAATAATATGGTAATAATAATAATCCTTTAATCAAATAAAACTTAAATAAAATACTTAACTAAATCAAATCACTCATATGCAAGAAATTAAGTCATTAATTAAATAAATCTTTGATTAATCTAATAATTCAAAATTTAATTATTTTTAATCAAACCAAATTAATTAAACATCTAATTAATACACACTTAATGAATTAATCCATCATCTTAATGAATCAAATTAATTTAAATAAATTACATTAAAGCTAACTCTTAAATTAAGCTTAAATCAAACCCCTAATTAAATATAATAATTAATCACACCCTTTAAGTAAACTAATTAAGTTAAACAAATTAATCATATTAAACATAAGCTTAATCAAACATAAATGCAAGTAAATACCAATCAAATCCTAAATTAAACATAATCATTAAGTCATTAATTTCATCCTTAATCTAAATAAATATAAAACCAAATTAAAAATTTAATAAATCTTTATTTAATTGAATAATTAACTTAAATACACTTCTTTATTAAACTAATTACCCTTAAGCTGATCCAATTGAATAAACACCTAATTAATGCAAACTTAATGAATTAATCCATCATCTTAATGAACCAAATTAACTTTTTAAATCAAATTCAAATCAAACACTTAATTAATCTACTAATTAATTTTATTATACATCTTAAATAAGCTAATTAAGTCAATCAAGTTAATTATAATAAACTTAAACTTAATCAAATATAAATGCAATTAAATATTAATCAAAACCTAAATTAAACCTAAATTATTAAGTCATTAATTACATCATTAATCTAAATAAATATAAAATTAAATTGACAATTAAACAAATCTTTATAATTAACATAAATACACTTCTTAATTAAACTAATTACATAATCACATTGAACCTTAGCAAACCCATGGACTAATAAGGCTAATCAAGTCAAATCAAATCAAATAAAATTAAATTAAGAAATACTCTCATTAATTTAATATGTAATAAAATCAAATCTCATTCAACTTACTTAAATAAGATAAACTAATTAACTATTCAATGTATGAAATCAAAATACAAACTAAACTTTGATAAACATGATAAATGGAAGAGATTAAAAATAAAATCCTAATTACAAAGAATCAAACTCAATTAAAATCAAAATAAAATCTCAATTAATCTGATCCAATCAAACTATAAATAAATGAACTTTAATCAAATCAAATAAACATAAAATTAAGTCACATAACCATAGTCAAAGAAAAGAATTAGATATTAATTTAAAAGGATATTGAATTATCAAGATTAAATTATACCAAAACATCTAATCTAAAATCAATCAATAAAAACACATGGATTTAAACAAACTTAAATCTCATTAGAAATTAAGGATATTGAATTATCAAGATTTAATTAAATCAACACATTTAATCCAAAATTAATTAGTCAAATACATGAAGATTAAATAAACTCAAATTCTAAAATCTAAATCAAATCAAATAAATTACTCAAATTCAAATGGGCTAATTAAGATACTTAAGGACCTTAGTTAGACTCTTTCGGAGTTAGGATGTATAATAAGGTAAGTTCCATCTACAAATAAAATTCATTCTACTCTTCATTCTTGAAAACTTAAACATCATTTTAATCAAATAGAAGTGAAATAAAAAAATGAAAAATAAATCATTAAACCATTTAAATTGAAATCACCCAATGGTAAAATTTAAATAAATTCAACCTCCAAATTGAAACTTAAACTAAAGAAGCCTAGTAATGTCTTGCTACACAAGCCTTCTTTTCACACACTAGAATATTAGGTCACCGACCTTAGAATTAGACTAGGTCGATGTATTGATTGTATGCTTGATGTTATGTTTTGTTTTATCATGTAATATTTTAGACTGGATGTTAGGGTGTATGTCTTGTAGACTGGATGTTAGGCCATGATTAGCCTAATCATATTTTCTAGTGGGTTGTGCTTAAGGGGCCACTATAATAAAAAATATAAATGCTTTTGCTATGCATGTTGCTTAGCCCCTAAGAATAACCCACGTTAGGACAGGTGGGCTTGGTTACCCATGTGTGGGGTGCTAAGTCCATATTATTCATATAACTTCTTGAGTTGTATGGTGTGTTTAGCTACAATTTGTTTTACAGGTGTAGCTAGATTTACTTTTCCTATTTTTTAATGTAATATTATATTAGGAATTAGGATTAGTGTTATGGGGGATTAGGATGAGTAGTAGTGAAGGCTTAGTCCACAGGGTGCCCTATGATGCCTTTGGAGAAAATCAAATCAAAAGAAAGAGAAGGAAGAAATGAAGAAAGAAGACCCCATAACATGTATTATTTTTTTGTAATCGGGTTGTATAATGGTAGAGCTCATTCCATCTTTTTTTCTTTTTTGGGGTGTCCCAACCATCACCTTTTATTCTTTTACAGTAGTCTATTAAATTATTTGATGTTGTGTTTAGATTGCACATTAGAACATCATGCTTTTCATAGTTTCTTTATAATTTATTTTTGAATGTGTGGCCTGGATGCGGTAGGCTCTTAGGATAAAAATTATTTTTTCTACCCCAATTAATAACTCATAATTAAAATTTAAAATAACTCATAACCTCACATAAAAACTTAGGAATTAAATCAAGATAATAAAATTTTTAGCAACCCCTTTGTTGGATGATTGTATATATAACATCATATATGTCATATTCTTCCACTCTTATTAAGAGGGGGCTTCCATCTATGCTAGAGAATAAAGGCTTAACCTGTGAGAGCCTTTGATGGAAGAACACCCATTTCTCTCTTGATTTGGCCCATAATCAAGTTCTCATGCATTTAGGCATACAAAATCCCATAGCCTATTTCAAAATAAAGATTCCAAAAGAATCAAAAAATTTGATAAAATTTGCATTAGATTAAGTCATGAATTCATACCACTCATGCTCTAGTCTCTTAGGGAGTGAGTTTAAGGACTTAGTCTCCTTTTTAAATAAACAACAACCTAGCCATCTTGCAAAGCATAAGACTTGCCTACATGGATTTAAAGCGTAGGAGGAGTTAGCTAGCTGCCACTCTATGCGGTTATAAGTCCAACAGTCGAGTGGTTTATTCTCTCATATGGAGGTAAACCATATACCCATTTTTACCTTAGATTTAGGTCATGTTTTGGCCCTCACTAAAGCTCTCTATACTTAGGATCTGAGGTTACTATTTTCCTTTGGGCTACAAGCATAAATCCTCACCTCTTAAATATTTTCACAATCTTATGTTGTGGGATTATAAGTCCTAGTATTCTAATAAAATACCAACTCAAATAATTAATTCTCTTCAATTTCAAAAATATAAAGCCCAATTATAGGGTAGATTGGAATGCTCACTAGGCTTCCTAGTATAATGAGCATTTCTTACTTTCTCCCTTTGGATTCCAATAATAAGTCTTCTCTTTGATCTATCCCATTTGATTTTCTAAAATAGCCAATCCTTTGATAGTCTTAACACAAAAATCTTTGGAGACCCTATTTTTCTACTTTAATCGAGAGTATTCTTAAGGAATTCCCATTCCTTAGGATGTAATTGACTATAGGGCTTTCCTCCATAGGGAACTTAATGAACCTGGCTTAAAATAAACCCTACTTTAGTTTTCCATATAAAGTGGGAGAAAGATCTCTGTTATATTCAAAGATCCATCATGCCTTAGGAGTCCTTTTTAGGTGACTAGGTCCATTATAGGGTGGTAATTTCTATCTTTTGAGATAGTACATCATTCTTTAATCTCGTACCCAATCACCTCAATAAGTACCCCCTAAGATCTATGTGGTGTCCCACATCTCAAAAATAAACACCACAATAGGGTAGAAGCTTGTTATCCTTGTTGAGATACTATCAGATTCAAAATTTCCCTCACTGAAGAGGAAGGTTGTAGTTCTAGCACTAGGGCAGGTCAAGTGGTTCCCATTTCTACCCCAAGCATGCAAAGCACCCACTCGTTGGTTTCTTCCAAGGGGAAGGCTCTCCTATCTTCAGGGATATTCTCCCTTACCTACGAGGTAGGGTCTAGTTCCCATACTACTACTCCCATCAGGACCGAGTGCCGCAATAGATGCATCAAGATCAAGCGACATCATGTGCGCATAGCTAAAGAGATGGTGGCAGTTTTTCAGTTTGCAGTAGAGAAGTTACTCAGGATAGTTTCTCCATTTATTACACAAACAAAGTTTCATCCTCTTTCTGGATTTGATGGAGAAAAGATGTTAGGAGGATCTTAGTATCACCTCCACCAGCAGTTCACTTTGAGGCTCCTACCAGAGATAGGAGGAGGTCGTATGCCAGTCTTAGAACAATTCTACGCTGAGTTGGGGGGTTAACAGATGGTTAGGATTTCGGGGCACAATTTGATCTAGACCATCCTTCAAAGCGTAGTGAGCACAGAGAGGGCCGGAGGCCCTTGTATGACATGTTACTGAGAGACTGAGGTACACCATAGTCAACCGCCTCCACTCTCATTGATTTTCTTGATCGGCGTACTACCACACCGATCATACCGAGCAAGAATTGTACCGTCGCCACCATAAGAGAAGAGCTCTGCACAGAGAGTCGTGGTGCCTACCACACGCTACTCCACATCCACCATCTATGGTATAAGTTCCATCTTCCATAGTTCCATCAAAGGCCATAAAGGCAGCATTCAGGGAAAAGAGAGCCCCACTGGTGATCCGGCTATGGCCTAAGAGGTCCCATTCCATCTACACTGTTGACTGAGGTGAGGCCGAGCCCTCCTGCTCGACCTCCTGCTTCAGTTATGGTGAAGAGGGAGTGGCGACCACGGAGCATCGTAGTGGTACCATCACCACCACCACCACAGCAGATCACAGAGATAGCAGCAGCAGAGTGAGGAGGAGAAAGTTCAGTTGCCCCCATGGCAATAGATCCTCCTAGGATTAGCACTCCACCCATGATACATGATAGCCATGAGAGTCTATCCTCCAGTGAGCGTAGTCCTCACAAGATCAGCACTTCAATGGCAGGGGAGGTTAGATGTATTTCTATTCATGATAATGATCTCTCCATCAGACAGCCATGATCATTTGTGCATGCTCAATTGGACTGCTCCCTAGGTGATATTGTAGCACAATATCTTATTGATAAGAAGAAGATTCTAGGGTATGCCTGGTTTGACCTAGAGGAAGACAAGTTTAGCTTTGATCCCAATGAAGATGATATGTTGGAGGACTCAGCAGAGGTGCATATGGTTGACACCAGGGGTTCCCTTCTTAGGGATCAACATGGCTTGGAAGGATGATAGACACCACTCGACCCAAACCCATCAACAACTTAAATAAGGATGAATAAATTGACAAGATGGGAAAAGAAGATTTGCTAGCGTTTGGCACTTTAGAACTAAGCCCCAAAGAATGCATACTTGTAGATCACCGCACTGAAGTTGTTACATGTCTTGGATCAAGCCAAGACTTCACCTCTAGTAGAGTAGGGCAGTACTAGCTTGTATAGGAAGGTAGTGGATAGTACCTTCATACAAAAAATGATATTAATCTCATGGTTGAGCAGTAAATGAGAGAAGCATTGTCGTAAGCCCGAGGAGGATCATCAGTTTCAAAGGGTAGAACCTACCTACAGGAATTCGATGTCATCCAATATCCTAAGGGTTTTGTGCTACCTTCTTTTAAGAGCTTTGATGGTTGTAGGAACCCACACCACTAGCACTTCGTACCGGTAATGCCGGGTAGCAATGCATTACTATTTAGGATTTTTATCAATAGTTTACTAGGCATAGCCTTTGATTGGTATGCTAAACTTCCCAATAGTTTAGTGAAGACTTTTACTGAGTTGGAGCAACTCTTCATTAAGAGGTTTGCTGGAGCTCAACAAAGGGTAACTGTGGGTGATCTCGTTGTAGCACAACAACACCTTGGTGAGTCCCTTGTTGACTATATTCTCAAATGGCACAATTTGAGTATGAAATATGAACCGTAGCTAAATAGCATGCCATTAAAATTCTACTAAAGAATATTCATGGCCTGGTCATTTTCATGCTCAAAGGTTTTACCATCATGACATTTAAGAAATGAATCAACAAGATGGCTAGTCTACAAGGAGAGGCCAAATAGTTACCTTTTCAAGATTAGTCAACAAAGTCAAAGCTGTAGAAAGCTAATGAGAAGAAGCTAGGTAGAAGTATTGGATAAAGGGAAGCAACCGGACAGATATCAGCATAAAAGACCTCGTGCTCCACAACCATCATTTCCACCTCCTCTACCATCACCAGCCATCTACCTCCAAAGAAGCCTCCATGGCCTTCCGCCACCTCCTAAGCCATACACGTAATACACATACCGCCACCGTGCTACCATCCACCTACTCTTTTGGATAAACTAAACAAACCTTATTCATTTAAGAGGGAGGTAGTTAGAAAAATCTTTAAGAACCTCTTAAAGAAATCTGATTTTTAGCTACCCGAGCTTAGGAAGCTGGAGGAAGTGGGCAGGAGCAATAATATTAACTTTTGCCCCTACCACTGCATGCTAGGCCATGTTTTGAGGATTGCTTTACATTCAAGGACTGGCTTGAGCATAGTTGCAAGATAGGCCATAATTATCCTAAAGGAATATCTTGTGGAACAACCATTTAGTTCTGTTAGGGTAATCTTTGGGATACATGCGATCCTCTCAAAACCAAAGAAGGTTGGGATATCTCTTTATACTGAACCTCTAAAAAGCTTATTTCAAAAATTAAGAAACTTTCCTTGCAGGTGCCTGAGGAAGCTCGAACCTCCAACATCAAGCAAGGTTCACAAGTTGCCATAGACAACTTAAGAAAAGTGGGAGCACAATCGAGCAGCATAGCCCACTTGCGATAGCCAAGTAGCAACCACCAACCGTCCATTCTCCATTCAGATAGCTACCTTCAACCTTCTACTTCAGGTAGCTCTTTTTCTATTAGACATCTTGTATCAGAAGATGAGGGCATCAAATCCTTCACCCAACTTACTTTACTAGATTTCTACTATGTACCTCCTTCAAAATCTAGGAAATTAAGGAATAAAGCTAGTTTGAATTACAACTGTGTCACTTCTAATGGGTTATCTAACTCTACTCTTTTAAAAAACTCTTCAAGTCTTAATAATAATTATAACAACTCTGATCTTCCTCTTTCTGATTCAAAAATGAACTTTCCTTTTCTGAACACTACAGGTTCACCACTTGATATAGACTTAGAATCATCTGATTTTGATGGTCCTATAGGAGAAGGTGTAGGTGATCCTGATGAGCAGGTAGAATTTTTCACTAATCGGCCATAAGAGATCACCAAAGTCAACCTCCGTAGTTGCAAGGTTATACCTCCTAGGGCAGCACCTCAAGATAAGGGGAAACAAGTTATTGGTACTAATTAGCAAGAAGCCTCTCTATAGGATGCTCCACCTATGGATATGCTTGTGAAGAATCAACCCAAGTTGATTACAATGTCCTTGCTCACCTAAGGAAGTTGCCATCTAAATTTAGCATATATGATGCCCTTGTCTTATCCAAAGAGATGAGGGGATCATTAATCAGGGCTCTTCTTGATCAAGAGATATGCTTGGCTCAGTTGACCACTATTGAATAGGAGACACATTATTCAAGAGAAGCCTAGGGAGTCACTTTCACAGATGAAGACCTTATGTTGGGAGACGTGGAGCACAATCATCCCCTCTACATCACAGTGGATAAAGATTCAAACTTTCCATAACTTTGGTTGATCCAGGTGCATCGGTGAACATTATGAGTCTAAAGACCCTTGCCTACTTGAGGATTGACATCTCTACACATCGAGGAGATCGGATGATTTTGAGAGGATTTAATGAACAAGGCGATAAGGCTTTAGGTTCCGTAGTGTTACCTTTGGAAATAGGTGAGTGGAAGACTGAAGCCAAGTTCTATGTAATTAATTCAAATACATCATTCACTGCTTTGCTCGATAGGCCTTGGATACACCAGATCAAGATGATTCCATCCTCATCAGTACTTCAAGTTCAGAAGGGATGGATTCGAATATTATGTTAAAGGAGATGCAAAGCCATTTTTAATTAGAGAGGTTAAAATATATGAAGATGCACCTACTATCTTCCACAAAACACCTTTTCTCATGAACTTGGTCAAAATTTAAACACAAAAGAAAAAGAAAAAGAAGCAAAAGAAAAAGAAAAGAAAAAGAAAAGTACAAGTGAATGACAAAAGGACATCAAGGAAGAAGTAGAGTCGCATGTCAAATTCCACCTATAGTTCGTTCCACCATACGGACATATGGGTAGATGACTCACTCCACCAGAGGCAGAGATAGAGGCGCCTAGAGGTGGAAGACCCCGTTGGCCAAGCCAATAGGGGTAAGTTCATGTGAGTACCCCTACTATTCACATAGACTTGGAATCCAGTTTGGAGGATGAGTCTCATGTGATTAACATACCAGCCAACCCCTCTCAACGGGTTTCATTGGAGGTGACACTCGAGCCGGACAACAATGAAGACCAGCCATATAAGCAAAGCATGAATGTATTCAAATCAAGTTTATGTGAAACTATCAGGCAGCAGCTAGGAACCTTAGCTATAACCTCACTTATCTCTCAAAAAGTTGAAGGTTTAGTAGTTAAGGAAGCCCCTAAGTCTTTCATAATGTCAAGTGAAAGAGATTCTGGGATCATCATCCTCAAGTCCAGGAGCTGATGTAGAACTTGAGGATAATTCATATAAAGAATTAATGGAATTACCTTTGATTTGGTACCTTGTGTTCTTAATCTTGCAAAGAAAGGTTTGATTCCTATACCCAAGCAAGTCGAAAGTATTTTGAGAAGTTATGAAACAACAAAGGCAGGGATGCATAATCAAGATCAAGACTAGGATTCAGTACAGTGGGTCCAGCCGATGACAAAGATTACTACTTAGTTGTCACCAATCATCTAGAGTCTGATAGGTTCTTCTCAAACCACATTAACTCTTATGAGGTGGTTCAGATGATCCGATGATTGCCAAATCAAAGATGCACCTCCAAAATTTGAAGAAGAAATCCATTCAATTATTGACAAGCTCAAAAAAAATCAACCTCAAGATAGAAGAAGATCCACGCCTGACATACATCAGTTCTCTACTGAATGAAGAAGAAACCAATGACTTAGTTAGGCTATTGATTGAGTTTAAGAACTACTTTACGTGGAGTTATGAAGAGATACCCGAGTTATCTCTATAGTCCATAAAAAATAGAACCCTAATGCTAACCCTATCAAGCAAGCTCCTTGATGCATGCGATTAGAAATTAAACAACAGGTCATTTCTGAAGTCAAGAAACAAGAAATTGATCGATACTGATTTCATCAGGAAAGAAAAATACCCTACCCATTAGCCAGTGTCGTGCCAATTAGGAAAAAGAATGGCCAAATTCACATATGTGTCAATTTTAGCGACTTAAATAAGGCATGTCCTAAGGATGAGTTTCCTCTTCCTAAACTAAAATTAATGATGGACATTACCTCATCTCATGTAGTATTCTCCTTCATGGATGGGTCATTTAGCTACAACCAAATTAGGATGGCCTCAAGGATGAAAGAAATACTACTTTTGAACCTCGACGAATCTATTGTTATAAGGTCATGCCTTTCGCCTTAAAATGCTACATACCAATGCCATGACTCGATCTTCAACAAACTCATTCATCATCAAGTTGATACTATGTTGATGATCTAGTCAAAAGCAAAGAAAAAAGGAAGACCATCTCTTTGACTTGAGAGTAGTTTTGAATGGTTAAGAAATATAACCTCAAAATGAACCTCAAGTGTGCATTCTGAGTAGCTTCAGGGAAATTCTTTGGGTTTGTTGTTCAACACCGGGGAATAGAGATAGATAAAAGATCAAAGCTATCTTAAAATTCCACCACCCAAAAGTTTAACTCAACTCGATCTTTCTGGTGATCTAAGATGCTTTATCTCCAACCTATCGGAGATGGCCATTTTCAGCACTTATCAAAAAGGACACCAAGTTCAAGTGGGATGATAAGTGTCAACATGCCTTTGGAGACATCAAGTAGCATTTTGTGAAGCCGCCAGTTCTTGCATTGCTACATTGGATGACTCCCTCGGTGCTTTGTTGGCCTAAGACAATGATGAAGGGAAGGAGAGTGCCCTCTACCACCTCAGCCATCGTCTGATCTTTGCTGAAGCAAACTATCCACCTATTGAGAAATATTGCCTAGCTTTGATCTTTACATCCCAAAAGCTACGACACTACATGCTTTCTCATAAGGTGAACTTGATTTCAAGAATCAATCCACTACAATATCTCATGACATCGTTATCTGGATGGTTGGCACATTGGTCTATGATTCTCTCACAATTTGATATTACATTCATACTCGCGTGAAAGGAAAGGAGCACTACATATTTCTTAGCAACACACCCACTTACTACTAATTCTCTGCTTAGTGATGATCTCCCTGATGAACAAATCATGAACTTAGGGGAGGTTGATAATTATCATTGGGAGATGTATTTTGATGGTGTGGCTTCCATTCACAAAGGAGAAGAACCATGATCTACTATTCTAGGAAAGGTAGGGGTAGAAATAGTTCTCCTAACTCTAGACCGCAATGTGATGAGATTCTCATACTATCTCTCCAATCCATGCACCAACAATGAAGCCAAGTATGAGGCTTTGATTGCTGGTCTAGAGTTAGCCATTATAGTTTATGTCAAGAGCATCAACATCTATAGAGATTCTCAGCTAGTTATCAACTAGATTGCCAGGTCCTATAAGGTTCTAAAACCTAAGCTTCGTCACTACCATGAGTAGACCATGAAGGTGTTGGCCCAAATCCCTGAGATCACCATCTACAAGGTTCCTCGAGGAGAGAATGTAGTAGCAGATGCTTTGGACAAACTTGCCAAGAAATTGGCATGTCCAGAAGATGAGTCCATTCTAATAAGGGTCCAAAATAGACAAGTCTTATCCCTTATTGATGTTGAACTCATCAAGAGACTTTCTCTTGAAGGGGAGGTTGCCAAAGGAGGAGCTGGAGCAACCATTCATAGATTATTTGAACAATGGCAAACTACCTCAAGAGAATCACAAGCCCATCAACTGAAATAGAGAGCTCTCTCCTATGCTCTCGTGGATGGCACCTTGTACCGACTGTCTGTCGATCAAATGTGGTTATACTGTTTGGACAAACACGAAGCACATAAGATCATGACTGAGGTACATTCAGGTCTATACGGAGTGCACCAATTTGATCGAAAGATGAATGAAAAGATCAAGAGACTAGGATACTACTGCCTTGATGATTATAGACTGCATGAATGTGCCTTGGAGATACCATCAGTGTTAGGTACACAGTGTGGTCCTACATCAACTACCAAATATTCTACATCCTACATTGGCCTCATGGCCATTTGAGTGTTGGGGTACTGACATTATGGGTCTTATCGATCCTCCTTCTTCCAAGGGTTATCGCTCATCTGCTCTCACTACTTTTCCAAGTGGTGAGGCAATCCACGAGAGGTCACAAGATGTGCTCTAGTTTTCAGGAACCATATCGTATATAGGTTTGGGGTGCCTCGATGAATTATATTCGATAATGGTACTGCATTCAAGAGCACCAATATAAACAGCTTCGCCAAGAGACACGGTATATATTGGAGATACTCCACCATCTACTACCCCAAGCATTCAACAAAACTCTCATTTAAATACTAAAAAAGATACCTCACAAAAATAAATGATAGTGGCATGAGCAGTTGGTGGGCATACCGCACTACATACAAAACTCCAACTCACCCGCTCTCCAATTATCTCTCCTAGTATGGGTCCAAGTTCTACCATTAGAAGTTCAAATCCCATCACTAAGGATAGCAATGGGTAGTAAGATCACTACAGAGAAGAATACACAATTTGAAAGAGCTTGAAGGTTTGAGGAGAGGCACCTATAGGCGTGCCAGAACCTCGAGTTGTACAAGGCCAAAATGATTCAAGTTCACAGTAACCTAGTTCTCCCAAGAGCTTTTCAAGTAGGAGAGCTTGTATTAGATCTAAGGAGACCAATTATTACCCATCAAAGATGAGAGGCAAGTTTGAACCCACTTAGGAAGACCCTTTTATCATAGAAAAGGCCTACCTAGGAGGATCTTATTAGCTTATTGATTGTAAATGGGAACACCTAATGCTTCCAATTAATGAGCTCTATTTGTAAAAATATTACCCATAAAATCATGTTTAAAAATAATTATCAACAAAAATTCTATTCCAATTCATCAAAATCTTCTCTTTTTTTGAAGCGTTGTTTGCTTATTTTGTAAATCCACCATGACGTGTTTAGGGTAGGTGTAACAGAACCTAAGCGACATCCTATCCCTCTTTCACAACATGAACCAAAATTAAACACAATTCCCCAGTACTACTAGAATAGGTGTGAGAGAACCCGAGAGGCATCCTTATTTCAACTAGCATAATTAAGTTAGGTGTAATAGAGCCCAAGCGACATCTTTTCTTGGTGGAATCCCAACTGCCATTCGTGGCACCATTTCATCATTTCCCCAACATGTTTTAGGATAGGTGTAAAGAATCTGAGAGGCATCCTATTCCTTCTAGCACAAACATAAATAAAAATAAACACATATTTTTATCTCGGGCTATTTTGATGTGTGAGCAAGCCCCCTCTGGCACTCACTCATTAGTTGCTCTAGGTCGGGCTGATATGCTACCTTGCTAATGTGTCACCCTAGTGGTCACGAGGATGTGAGTGCTTTTCCCCGACTTGACCATTACAAACCAATGAGCACCTTGTTAGTTTGGTAGACTTCATAGCGCAACTAGTAAGCTACCTCATGTTGATTTTATTTAAGAAGATGTGAGTCCCGCTTTCTTCTTGAACTAACCATCATGCACTGACTAGGTCGAGTATATATGAGGTTTAGGATAAGCCCCCAGTGGTTCCTTTCCACTTGACTACTCTTGAATTGATTTAAGTCCCCAAGTGTCATTCACTCAAGCCTCTAGGTGAGATAGCACGAGTCAAGACGACTATCCCAACAAGTCACTAGGAGGATGGAAGTCTGTGTGCTTTCTTCCTAGGTTGATTATTGGAACCGATAGGCACCTTAGGTTAGTTGATGTTCGCTATGCTGATAGTGACTCACCCGTTGGATACACCACTCTTGGTAGATATGAGTCCCCAAGCATTCTCCTTGAGATGGCCACCGAATACCTATAGATATTATCTTCTCTAGGGTTTTTGGATAAAACCCTTGCTGGCCCCTTCCCCTACGGCACTCTACTTGGATCACATCCTTTACGACCCCATTAAGACACTACCCGAGTTACTTTTAGATTGGACAATCCCCCTTTTCTAGTAGCCTCCCCAGTGGTTAGAAAATTTGTTCAACGGATGCCCAGATTCTCCATTAGTTAAGTAAATCTGAGATAGGTCTAAGCTAATATAAGTTCCTTCTCAGTATGATCTCTTGCAAACCAACAGGGTCCATGATAAACAAACAAACAAATAAATTAATTCACTTGTGGATTAGGAATTCAAGCCTCCAATGACCTTTTTCCCAAGCAAGCATCCTATCTTTAGGGCATTGTCAGTAAAACTCCCAATAGGAATTGCCTGACTATGCTTGAGTTAAGATAAGTCCCCAGACTCTCTATCACCCTTAAGTCGTTCAATCTATATTCTACCACAAAGTGTGTTATCATTCCGCTTTGGAAGATGTAAGTCAACTATGCATTTTTTCTAGCGTGAGTATCGCAAACTGACGGGCAGCCCTAGGTCGGGTCGACATGTTACCTCACTAATGTGTTTCCCTAGTGGTCTTTTATTCAGGAAAGATGTGAGTCCCCATGCTTTCTTCCCTGAATTAACCACTGCAAACTGAAAGGCACCCCTTTGGTTGGATAATTCTCCCCTCGGTCGAGAAGCTACCCTTTGGATTGGTAAATCTGAAGTTAGATCAAGGCCTACATGGCCCCTACTCAGTGCAGTCCATCGCAAACCAATGGGATCCATAAAAAAATAATTAAAAAATGAAATTGATCTTGACTATCTTTGAGCTGATTTAAGTCCCCTGGTGGCATTCACTCAATAGTCAGCTCAAGGTCAGGTTTGATTTGTTGCATAAGTAGCCGATCACCCTAGTGGTCTTTATTTTGGAAGATGTGAGTCCCCACGCTTTCTTCTAAACTTGACCATTGCAAACTGAAAGGCAATCTCTTTGGTTGGATAGTTCTACTATGTGATCGGTAGACTACCCATTTGGATTGGTAAACTTGAAGTACGCTCATATGGCCTTACTTATGCCTTGTCCCACACCACACCTATTGGTCCTTTGTTACCCCGCTTTGGAGTGAGCTCTCAACTTATCCATCTTAGACATGGACCTCTAGACATTAAGAGTTTTCTAAGACACTTTAGTGATTAGGTGAACACTTAACCTAACCCTAGAGACTTAGAAGAGTTAGTCATAGGAAGAGGTTATGCCTTAGGGGTGTTAGGAAAACATGCCTATCATATAGCTTGAACCAAATCCTTACTTTCCTCTCTCATGTCGAACTTCAAATTCAAATCAACCATAAATTCAAATCAACTTCAAATTCAAATCAACCTCAAATTCAAATCAACTTCAAATTCAAATCAACCTCAAATTCAAATCAACTTCAAATTCAAATCAATTCTAAATCAAATCTTAAATCAATTCCAACCCAATTGATTTTCTCAAATCTTAAGCCAATTCCAACCCAATGGATTTTCTCAAATCATGAATCAATTCCGATTGAAACCCATGATTGAGTTCCAAATCCAATCAAAATCCAACCTAAACTCTTTCAAGACAAATCCTTGATCTCTTTCAAATCAAATTCAAATCGCCTCAAATTCAAAATATTTTCTCATAACCCATTTACATTCTCATTTATATTCACAAATATAAATGAAATATAAATTCAAATGACCAAAACTAAATTCAAAACTCAAGCCCAAATCCAACCAAAATCTACCCTAAATTCTTTCAAGTCAAATTCTTGAACTCAGCCAAATCAAACTTAAATCAATCCAAACCTCTAGATTTTCTCTTCAAACAATAATTTCTTCAATCAAAAACCAAATATAAACATAAACTTCAATCATCAAGCCAAAACTAAATTCAAAACTCAAACCCAAATTAAACTCATGTTCATCCATTGAACTTGAAATTGTCAAATGAATCAAAACCCATTTGACTCCAAATCACTTGCAAATAGATTTATATTTCAATAATAAGTCCATATATGAGTTCAACCAAACTTGAATCAGGCATTAATGAACCCAATTGACCCACTTAGGCTCACTTAACCCAAAGTGACCTAAAGCATCTTTTTGAGCCAAATTCTAATCTACCCAAATTAGATTGAACTAAGCCCATCTAAGCCTCACATTGTAAGCAACAATCATCATAGGATGATCAATCACTCAAATTGGATCAAACCAAGTCAAACCTAGCCTTTGACCAAGTCAACACTTAACCTAAATGAAACATAAACTAGCCAAAATCCACCATAGGATAAATTGATTGAAACCATTGATCTAATCCAATTCATCATCAATGATTGAACATGATCAAACAATCAATTGAGCCAAACCAAGCCAAATTAGCCACTTGACCCAAGTTGACCTAAGTTGACCTAAAAAGGCAAAATATGTCAAATCTTGATCTAAGCCAAATTGATTAAAACCAATAAATTCATTCTAAATCACTTGTTGAACTTGACCAAAGCTCAATTGATCAAACTATTTAACCATGAACCCAACTTGACCTAAAAGTTCAAATCAACTTGAATTCAAACCAAACTAAATTTGATTGAAACCAAAGCTTGCAAAACATTTCAAATGATCAAACAATCCTAAATCATGACCTAACAATTGGATTGGTCAAATTGTTGAACTCATTTGACCTAAGTGATTGAAAACCAAATAAATAAATTGAATTAAATTAATGACATCATATTTTCTAAATGATCATTTGAACTTGATTTTAATCAAAACGACATATTACTTTTCTTGACCAAATTTAAATTGAAATTCAAATTTCCTTGATCCAAATCAAAATGACTTTTTACCCTTGGGTAATTTATGGCCAAATCCACTTGGATTTTGGTCAATTCCTTTTCATGTCCACTTGGCATCCTCCTAATGGACCATTTGGACACCAAGGAGGTGGTGCACATGACCCAACCTAAGGACAAATTGACCCTCCAATCAAAATTCTCCACTTGGATCACCTCCCACACTCATTTAACACATGTGCACCTCCACACCTCCACTCCCCTACCAAAATCGAAGCACATGGAACTCCTAACAACCTAAATAACCCATCAATCTCATCAATTGATCCAAAATGGAAGAACAAGCTTTGGCCATCAAATCCAAGTAGTGGGAGATATACCCCCTCATTTCCACTCAAACCACCTTCCTTGCTTTTGATTGAGCTTAAAGGATCAAAGGAAAGCATTCAAAAAGTTTCATAAGCATTTCCAAGCTCTCCCCAATTTCCCTCTCTTAGTTTTTCTTAAATCGAAAATAGGGGAGGCCTAAAGGAATTCCACTTCACTCAATACTCAACCAAACTTCAATTCACTTGGCAAGCACCATCAAGGAGGCAAGTCTAGCTCACCTGAAGCTTTTCCCAAGCATCCAAGCCACGGGAAGGGGGACCTAGACCAAAGCTGCAAGCCATTGAAGGGAGACTTGGTTAATTGGAAGATCCACTTCATCTCAAAGCCTGAAACCTTCAATAGAGCTTTGTCTCCACTAGACGAAGCTACCTCCTCCGTTGGAAGCGTTGGTGATAGCCTCCAACGAGGTATGACTCAAAACCAAGCTTAAGTTGAAAATTGCTTGGTCTTTTATGAAGGGAATTGTAATCCCATTAAAATTCAACCATTGGTTCTTCTTCTCTATGCTTCTTGATGGTGTGGGTTGAATCTTAGCCTAATCTGAGCTCAAGTTAGCTCAGATCAAACCATGGAGGACAGATGATCTCCGTCTCCCACAGGCAAAGGCAGGGATGAATCATGGGCCATCCATCTCGTGTGTTTTGGATGGATGACACTGATTAAAACATGCTAGATATCTAATTTAATCCTTCATAAGCTTAATCCGCTTTGATCCTTGACGACCTAGAGAAAGCACGTGACCGTCGGTGACATGGATGATTTAACTTAAATAACCAATCCCATCCACACGGAAAGCATCGCGGCTCACCAGCGATGATTAGTTAGCAAGGGTTATTTAATTACCTATTAATCACAGAAACTTCATAAAATCATAATTAAATATAGAAAAATCAGAAAAATATAAACTCAAGTTCATTTTAAAGATAATTCAAACGGGAATCCAATAAAATTTTTTCTAATTAATTTTAAATAGTGGATTTCCCTAATTAAGGTTTAATTGAAAATCTAATAACCTTAATTACTCCCCAATGACTTCATTAATTAATTCTAAATTTCTTGGGTATGTTCAGTGGGATGACTTATGCCTCCATCAATGTTCTTGGGATTTATTAATGACTTAATTAGTGAAATTAATTAATGAGCTCCTAATCACCATCTTAATATAATTAAGAGTAATTAAGCATATGAATAGTAATTTAATCTCTTAATTGATATAATTAAACATTATTTAAGTGAAGAGGAGACTTATGGAATGGGTTTGGGATATTTTCCCTAAGTTATTTTCTAAACCCCCTTTCTTCCTTAATCCAAACCTAATTAAGGATTAATCCACTAATGATCTACTTATTTAACTTAATAAATCTTTCAAAACTAATCTAAACTTGATCAATCTCTTGCTGGGTAGATCCTTGGGTGTTCAAGAGCCTAAGGTAAGCTTAAAGAAATCATTTTCAACCCACATGTGTTGGAAGGTTATGAACTTAATTAAACCCTTTAGCTTAATTAATCAATAATTATGAGCCAATTACACTAGGCCCCTTTCTTTCTCAGGTACATTACTATTTAAATTCCATGTGGTTGCATATCATATATTGGCTCATAATTGTTAGGTTAATTATGTTAAAGTGGTGTAGGTAAGGGATAATTAATGGACTTAATTCGCACCTTAACCTAAACAAAACATAAAATTAATCTAATTATTCTAAAATTAAACTAAATCAATTAACACATGGGGGAAATGGGTTAGGACCAGCAAAAAAATCATTTTCAAATCAAATCCAAAAAAAGATAAAATAAAATAAAAATCTCTTTAAAGAATTTTGATTCACTTTAAATGATCTTATTTTATAAGATTGTCTTTTGAAATTAAATAGGGTAAATGCAATTACATGCTTACATCACTTTATTTCTTTCCAAGCACTTAAATGTTGTATGACATATGAAATCATACATTCATATCTTTTAAAAAAAATCAATTAAAATGAAATGTTCCCTTTATGTCAAATTGCATTGTTTGACTAAAGTAAGGATACGAGTGGCTATTATCACTATTAAATCAAAAATTATTTTCAAAACTTATAAATCAAAGATTGTAAATGAAAGTATGCTACTTGTAAATACTTATAAGCTTGCATGTGATTATAACATAAAAATGTGTTATGTGATTTTCTTCTATTTTCTTAACATGATTTGAATAGGATTTGCAAAGTGTATAGTTCATTTGAAAAGAACATAACGCTTGCTTAAATCTATTCCTATACACTCCTATGTTATGACTTAAGAAGAATCCTCACATTACACATGTAAATCATACAACCAAAATCAAACAAACAAACCAAAATCTTTTGCATGATTCTTCATCCATTTATTTTCTTTTTGTACATGCACATGAATTTAAGAAAAGTGGTATATTAGTGACATCTCGGGTTTTGAGGCTTTAAGAAGGTCGTACCTTTTACCCCGGTGTAGAAAATAATGGCACTTAATTTATGTCTTTCATACATGTAAATGTGCATTTGATTAATGGATAAAAGAATCCCTCTCTTTTCCACATAATAAAATCATGCATTCATGGAATATCCAAATTTTCCTAAACAATATCTCTTTGCATTCATCATTAAGGTGTGCTAAGATTTGCATTTACATGTATAGCTATGCTTAGGATCATTACATATGCATGGTATACATGTTGGAAAGAAATAAGTGGTTGTGTGTTTTGTTATCATAATTCACCTTAATTAATCTTAAGATGCCTTTCTTATTGAATAGGTATAAACTTAGGATTAATTAAAATACATAATAAAACATTCACTAAAGAAAAATCATTAATGAATTTACCTTAGAAATTACTTAAGGTAGGGAGGAAAGAGAAGTTCTCTTCTCTTTTCTTCTCTTTACAATAGTTAGTAATTAAGTGTAGGTTCATTCAAACCAAATCAAATCATCAAATAAAATTAACAAATCAATTAAATCACTTAAATGAAACCACTCTTTAAGTTGAATTCTTTACACTTTGAAAATTTCAACCTTAAAGCCTAGCTAAGACATGCCACACAAGCCTTAAATGGCACACACATTTGGCTAAGTTACCTTTTCTAGCTCTATGTTAGGACGGTGCATGGTTTGATGCCTAATTTTATTTTGTGATTTATTATTTTAGACTGGATATTAGGGCGTATGTGTGTAGACTGGAAGATAGGAAAATCTTAGTCTAATCATTATCTTCTACAGGGATTGTGCTTAAGGAGCACTGTAATAAAAATATAAATGCTTTTGTTGTACAGGTTTTTTATACCCCTAAGCATGATCCAAATTAGGACAGGTGGACTTGGTTATCCATGTGTTGGGTGCTAAGTGCAATTTATTCCTATAACTGCTTAGGATTCTATGGTATGTTTAGCTAATCTCTATTTTACAGGTTTAGTTAGATTTACTTTCCCTTTTTTCATGTAATTTTACAATTAATATTTGGAATGAATTTTATGCGAGATTAAGGTGAACATTGGTCATAAGACCATGCCTTATGCACCATGTAAAGCCTTGGAACAACCACATCCCAACCAACCAAAAAAAGGAAAGAAAGATGAAAGAAGAAAGAAAGAAAGAAATGATGAAAAAAAGAAAAGAAGAAATGAAGAATGAAGACCCCCATAACATGAATTCTTTCTAAATTATAATTATTCATTGGTAATCCAGGTTGTATAAGGGTAGAGCTCAGCTACCCATATTTCTTTTTGAGTTTGTGCGGTGGAGCTCGACCACATCGACCTCTTATTCTTTTACGCTAGCTTTATAAATTATTTGATGTTTGTTTAGCTTGTGCATTAAGATGGCATGCATTTTTCTAGTTTCTTCCTTGCTTTAATGAATGGCCTGGATGCGATTAGGCTCTTAGAAAAAATAAATTTTCTATCCAATTAATCAACTCAAAATTAAAATTAATAACTCATAACCTCACCTAAAGCCTAGGACATAAATCAAGAAATAAAAGAATTAGTAACCCTTAGTTGGATGTTGTATGTATCACATCATGCATAAAAAATATCTTGCTTCACTCTTGCTTATGGAGGGCTTCCACCTTTGCTAGAGAACATGGCTTGACCTTTAAGAGCTATGGTAGAAACACACCTCCTTCTTGCTGATTTTGTCCCTTAACCAATTTCTCATGCAATAGGCATATGAATCCCATAGCCCATGTCAAATGAATTATCCAAAAATAAAAATAAAAACTTAACAAAATTTGCATTAGATTTAAGTCATTATTCATGCCCTACATGATCTAGTCTCTTAAGGAGTGTCTTTAAGGACTTAGTCTCTTTCTAAATAAATAACAACCTAGCTATCTTGCAAAGCATAAGACTTGCCTACATGTATTTAAAATCATGGGAGGAGTTAGTTGGCGGCCACCCCCAGGCGATTCTAAGTTCAACAGTCGGGTGATTTATCCTCTCTTATGGAGGTAAACCATATACCGATTTTCACCTTAGATTTAGGTCATGCCTTGGCCCTCTCCAAATCTCCCTAGATTTAGGTTTTGAGGTGGATGTTTCCCTTTGTGGGCTATAAGCATAAAATTCTCACCTCTTAGGCATTTCCATGATCTTATGTTGTGGAATTGTAAGCCCTAAATTTCTAATAAAAATTCAACTCAAACAATTAACTCTCTTCAAATTTCAAAAATATAAAGCTCAACCATAGGATAGTTTGGGATGCTTATTAGGCTTCCTAGTATCATAAGCATCCCATACTCATCTCCCTTTGGTTTCAATAATAACTCCCTCCATTTGATCAATCCCACCTGACCTTCCAAAAATAACCAATTTATTGATAGTCCTACCTTCGAAATATTTGGAGACAACAATCATTTACTTTAATCGAGAGTATTATTAAAGAATCTCATTCTTTAAAAATGTAATTAACTATATGGGCTTGCCTCCATAGGGAACTTAACGAACCCATTTAAAATAAACCCTACTTTACTTTTCCATATAAAGTAGGGGAAGAATCTTTAGTACATCTGAAGACCCATTGTCCTTAGGAGTCCTTATTAGGTGATTAGGTCCATTGTAGGATGATGTTCTATCTCTCGAGATAGTACATCATTCCTCAATGTCATACCCAATCACCCTAATAAGAACATCTATGGATCTACATGGTGTCCAACAAAGCATGTATTTTTGTTTTCATTTATTTTTTTAAAGATATGAAGATAAAAAAATATTTTGCCACAGGATCCTTATTTGAATCAAACATAAAATTTGACCTTTACTTAACAAATTCAATTTGTTAAGTGGGGGGTCTCACTTTCAAAACTTTTGATTTTCACTTAACAATTTTAATTTGATTCTTATTTTCAAAACATAAAATTTACATTCACTTAACAATTTGTTAAGTGGGGTCATTTTCAAAACATGAATTTGATCTTCACTTAACAATTTCAATTTGTTAAGTGAGGTCTCATTTTCAAATATGAATTGGATCTTCACTTAACAATTCCAATTTGTTAAGTGAGGGTCTCACTTTCAAAATAAAAAATTTGACTTTCACTTAACAATCTAAATTTGTTAAGTGAGAGTCTCATTTCCAAAACATGAATTTGACCTTCACTTAACAATTTCAATTTGTTAAGTGGGGGGCCTCATTTTCAAAATATTGGATCTTCACTTAACATATTCATTTTGAATTTCACTTAACAACCTAGGGGGGTGGGTTTGTTATTTCCAAAATATAAAATTTGACTTTCACTTAACAACTCCAATTTGTTAAGAGAAGGTCTCATTTTCAATGAAAATACATTTAGGTTTTCACGTAGCATATCCAATATTGCTAAAGCAAGAGTCTCATTTTCAAAGAATATGTTTGGTTCTATCTAACACATCAAAATTGTTAAATAAGAGCCTCATAACCATGCCATATTAGGTTCTCACTTAACATACCAAATTTGTTAAGTGAGAATCCTGTTCTCATGTTATATCATTCTTTGATTTCTACTTAACACACCAAATTGTTAAGTGGGAATCCCATTCTCAAAAAATATATCAAATACATTTAGGCTTTCACTCAACATACCAAATATGTTAAGTGAGAGTCTCTCTTCAACACACATTTGATCTCTATTTTAACTATCAAATTTGTTAAATAAGGATCCAATTTTTCATATCAACCACACTTGGGCCTTCACTTAACATACCAAATTTGTTAAGAGAGAGTCTCATTTTCAAAAGAAAAACAAACATATCTCAAACACATTTGGGGCTTTCCTAAACATATCCAAATTTGTTAAGTGGGATTCCCATCTTCAAAGAAAAATAAATCTCACAAATCAAAAACATGTGGCCTCTACTTAACATACCAAATTTGTTAAGTAGGAAGCCCCATTTTCATATCAAAATATCACACAATCAAATCTTCACAAGAAAAAAAATATTTCAATCACATAATCATAACCGCTTCTTAGCATACCCAATTTTTTTAAGTAGAGTTTCTTTCAAACTATCCATATTTCAAACAAGAAACATTAAACATAAACAATCTCCAAAAAGAAAGAAATCTCTCCTCAAATTTTTGAACCCCACCCAACCTACCTAAATTGGTTGAGTATGGGTTCTAAAATCAAAAAAAAAATAATGGCAAAAGAAACTCCTCCAAAACATCTAAATCTCTCCAATGAACCTCACTTAAGATATTTGAATTGTTGAGTGTGGGTTCAAAACTTCAAACTTCTGTTACTTGTGTGGAACAAATATCAAGGCAGGAATATGATACAAATTATGTTTCAACATATATATAGATAATACTTTGCGCTTTTGCACATGGCTCTCAAAAGTTTGTGTTCACTTTTCTGTTTGGGATAGATTTAGTTACGTATTGCTCTTAGTCGGTGCCACCCATCTAGTAGTTTTTGGTGAGGATTGAGGCACTTCAGAGGCGACCTCACCATCTAGGATGAGGTGGTTGAGTAAAGATCATCGCATGACCGCCTTCTAATAGTAATTATCCTTTCCTAAAAATAAAGGCATTTGAGGTTTCTCCAGTCAGTCCAGTTCTTACTCAGTCAGTTGTTTCCACTGCCGCTCAGGCGCGTGCTAGCACCTCCTCATTGGTCCCCTCTAAGGGGATGTCTATCCTAGCTTTGGAGATAGCCTCCCCTACCTTTATGATCTAGCTCTCACACTGCCTTGCTCAGTCGTACACAGTACAACACACAATAATGAAATAGGAGTCACAAGATCAAGTGGCACTATGAGCATGCTGCCAAGGAGATGGATGCCACAACCCACATTACAGAGGAGGGTTCTCCTCTTGAGGTTTCTATTGACCTCATTTTTAGAATGAAATCCCAACCCCTCCATCTTAGACATAGGACACCTTTTAGACTTTAAGAGATTCTTAGTCCTAAGACACATCTAATGATTAGGTGGACACTTAACCTAACCCTAGAGAATTAGAGGAGTAGGTCATGCCTTAGGGGTGTTAGGAAAATTTTTCTACCCTATAGCTTGGACCACTTTCCTTACTCCCTTCCTTCAAGTCAAACTCACAACTCATTTATATTCTCATTTAAATTCACATATATAAATGAAATATAAATTCAAATAAATTAAACTAAATCCAAAATTCAAGATCAATTCACAAATCTTTCCTAAGTCACCTTGATTTTCTCTTAAGGACTTAGCCTAAATCATGTTCAAATCACTTCAAACTCATGAAATTTTCTCATGACCCATTTATATTCTCATTTATATTTACATATATAAATGAAATATAAATTCAAACAACCAAAACCAACCCCAAAATTCAAGTTCAAATTCAATCAAAATCTAACCTAAGCCTTTCAAGTCAAATTCTTGAACTTAGCCAAATCAACTTCAAATCAAGCCAAACTCTTGATTTTTCCTCATGATTCGATCAATCCTTCAATCATGAATCCAAATATAAATACAAAATTTAATCACTTAACCAAAACTCAATTCAAAAAAAAAAAAAATCAAGCTGAATCCATTTCATGTTCACACTTTGAACTTGAAATTTTTAAATGAATCAAAATGCATTTGACCTCAAACCACTTGCAAATAGATTCATATTTCAATCATAAGTCCATATGTAAGTTCAATCAAACTCAAATCAAGCTTTGACCAAGCCATTTGACTCACTATGGTTCACTTGACCCAAGGTGACCTAAAGTACCCTTATGAGCCAAATTCTAATCCTAACCAAATTAGATTGAATCAAACTCACCTAAGCTTCTCATCATGATCAACAATCATCATGAGATGATCAATCACTCAAATTGGGTCAAACTAAGTCAAACTTAAGGGTTGACCAAGTCAACACTTAGCCAAAATGAAACTCAACATAGCCAAAATTCAACATAGGCCAAATTGATTGAAACCAATGATTTAAGTTCATTCATGATCAATGTTTGAACTTGACCAAGTCAACTTTTGAGCCTAACCTAGCCCAATTAGCCACCTGGCCCAAGTTGACCTAGCTTTACCTAGAAAGTCAAAATATGTCAAAACTTGATCTACGCTAAATTGATTGAAACCAATGGATCAAGTTCATTCTAAATCACTTGTTGAACTTGACCAAAGCCTCAATTGGCCAACTAGACCTAACCTAGCCCAATTGAGCTTGAACCCAACTTGACCTAAAGGGTCATATTGAGCCAAATTCAAATTTAACCAAAATTGATTGGAAACAAAGATACCAATCTACTTCATATGATAAACCAAACCTAAACTTACCCATGACCTAGCTCAAATAGGTCAAATAGGTCAAATTGGTCAACTTGACCCATTTGACCTAAATGAAGTCATATGAATCAAATTCAATCCTAAATCAAATTGAATCCATCCAAAGCCACCAAAATATTTCAAATGGTCATATGAACTTGACCCAACCCTTGGTTTGACCCAAGTTGACCCATTTTGACCTAAATGGGTCAACATGAGCCAAATCACATCAAACTAACTCCAAATTCAATACAACTTGGCCAAACCTATCTCAACATACTAAACATACTCAAATTCAAAAAATAGCCAAATGACCATTTTACCCCTAGGCCATAAAGTAAATTTTGGCCAATTCCAGTTAGAGTTTGGTCAAATCCTCTTCATACCCACTTGGTACTCTCTTAGTAGATCAAGTGAACACTAGAGAGGGTGGTGTACCCTACCCAATGAGTTTGGGTCAGCCCAACTTAACCCAATGGCCAACCATGTGCATTGAAATGGCTGCATGGAAATTCTCCTTACACTCAATTCAAGCACATAGGGAGTTTACCATTCCACTCCTTGGCCAAAATCGAACTCAAGGACAACCATAATAGCCTAACAAACCCACTCCTTATGGGTAATTGGATCAAAATGATAAAGGGAACCTAGGAGGTTCCATTGCCAAAGGGGGAGATATACTCCCCCTAATTCATTTGAATTTTCACTTCCCCTCTATCGATTGAAGCATAGGAACTCAGAGCAAGCTTTAGAGAGTCTTTCCAAGCTTCCTAGAGAGGGTTTAAAAATCTCCATTCTCGATTTTCATCACTTGAAAATAGGGGAGCCCCACCAAAATCCCAATTTGCTCTACACTCAACCCCAACCTAATTCCTGTTCAAGCACTCTTAGGAAGTTTAATTGAGCTTGCCAAAAGCTTCATACAAGTTCTTGATAGATTAAAACCTAGATCAAGTGCAAGTGGAGTTGGTCTGTAGAAGCCTCCTATCAATTTCAAGAGCTCAAACATTCAACAAAGCTTCGTCTCAACCAAATGAAGCTTCTACATGGAAATTGAGTGATCACCTTCGGTGAGGTTATCCATTTTTCGAGCTTAAATTCAATATGGTTTAGAGCTTTCTGAAAGAAATTCTCATGGAATAGGATTTTGGCCATTAGATGTGATCTAGGATGCATGATGAAGCTGTGGGCCAAATTCTAGCCCAATCCGAGCTCAATTGAGCTCAGATCGTGGCCTAGAAGATGGACAGATCCCCTTTCTAGCAGGGAATTGTAGGGATGGATCTCTAGCCATCCATCCAAACATTTTTGATGGACGACCAAGATTAAAAAACATACTATCTTTACTTTTCTCCCTCATATCTGTGGCTTTAATCTCAACCGTCTGATCCTTGATCGGAAGGCTGAGGAGAAAGCGCGTAGCACTACCGCCATGCGGCGCTATGCTATGATGGGTTAAGTACCCAATCTGGCTGTGCCGCATGCAAAGCGCATGTTGTGTCAGTGGCATCCGTGGCACTAGCGGGATTAATAATATGATTAGGGATTATTGAATTCCTAATTAATCACCTAAACTTCTAACATTCATAGCTCAACATAGAAAAATCAAAAAAATATGAAATAAATTGCATTAGAAAGATAATTGAACATAGAATATTCTAAAATTGATTTTGATTAATTTTGAATAGTATGGGTTTTATTTAGAATATTAATTTGCTAATTACTCTCTAATTAGTTGATTAATCCCAAATGTCTTGGGTGTAATTAGAGGGATGACTTATGTCTCTGTAATTTTCTTGGGATTTATTGGTGGCTTAATTAAGGGAATTATTAGTTCATTCCTTAATCACTCTCTTAATATAATTAGACTTAATTAAGGGTATAATTAGTGATTTAACCCTCTCATTAAGCCAATTAAGTTTTATTAAGTGAATGAAAGGTTTAGGAAATAATTTTGGGATACTCTCTTTAAGATATTCCTTAAACCCCCTTAATTCCTTAATCTTACCTTAATTAAAGTTAATTCACTAATTATCTCCTTAATTAATTTCATAAAATTCTAAAACTTTCCAAAACTCAATTAATTCTTCTTGGGTAGATGCTTAGGTGTTCAAGAGCCTAAGTACAATTAAGGAAATCAAAATTCAACTCATATGTGTGAGGGGTGTTTTGAAATTACTTAAGTTAAATCCCTTAGCTTAATTAATCATTAATCATAAGCCAAATTGCATTAGGCCCTTTTCCTCCTAGGTGCATTGCTGATTTAAATTCCTTGTGTGGTTTTATGTCATCTCATTGGATCATAATTATTTGATTAACTATGCTAAGGTGGTGTAGGTAAGGGGTAATTAACATGCCAAAATATAAAATGAATTTAATCACTTAAAAATTGAACAAAAATATCAAATATCTTTGGGAATGGGTTAGGAACAGCAAACTCACCTCACATTTTCTAAATTAAATCAAACTAAAAATCAAACAAAAATCACATTAAACAAACTTTGATTTGCATTAAGTTATCTTATTTCATAAGATTGTCTTTATGAATTAATTAAGGTGAATGTGTTTACATGCTTTCATTACTTTAGTTCTTTCCTAACATGCTAAATGTGTATGTCATATGATTTTATACATTCATGCATTTCAAAAATCAAATTTAAAATGAAAATGTTTTCTTTATGTCAAATTGCATGTTTTGGCTAAAGTAAGAATATGAGTGGCAATTATCACTATTAAATCCAAATTATTTTCAAAATATATGAATCAATTATCAAAACTAAAAGTGTGTTACTTATATCTTACTTATAAGCTTGCATGTGAGTAAAATATAAGGATGTGCTTAGTGTAGTTTTCCTTCTCTATTTTGGGATAATTTTGAATAGGATTTGATAATGTGTATAGTTCATTTGAAAAGAACATAATACTTGCCTAATTCCATTTCATATTCATTCCTATGCTATGACTTAAGATGGACACCTACACTTACATATATAAATTGCATAAACAAACCAAAGTAAAATAAATACAAACTTTTGCATATTTCTTTTCCATTCATTTCTTTTGTACACATGCTTGTATTTAAGGAAAGTAGTATATTTGTCTGGACAACCCCGAGGTTGCGAGGCTTTAAGTAGTCCCAAGTACGTCTTGTACACCCCTGGTGCTAACAATGATGCCGTACTCACTTATGCCTTTCATACATTCATATGTGCATGTGAAAATTGGATTAGAAACCCCTTTGCTACTTAATGAAAATCATGCATCATAAACATTCAAATTTTCTTAAGTAACTTATTTAGGATGCATCTTAAAGTGTGCTAAACATTCCCATTTTATATGTATAGATATTCTTAGGATTCATTCATATGCATGTTACACATGTTGGGAAAGAAATGAAGTGATGTGTGTTTTGTGATCTTAACTCACTTTATTTAATCTTAAAATACCTTTCTTTTTGAATAGGTTTGTTTAAAGTTCATCTAACCTTAGGGTTAATAAAAATACATAATAAAATATTCATTAAATAAAGTGAAAACAAAAATCCACTTCAGAAATTACTTAAGATAGGGAAGGAAAGAGAAGCCTTCTTCTCTTTCCCTCTCTCTACAACTTAGTAATTAATTGTAGGATTCACTTGAACCTAATCAAAACATAAAATAAAATCAACCCAAAATAACTAAACTACTTAAATGAAACCCTCCTCTAAGTTGAACATTCTTCACACTTAGAAAACTTTAACTTATAGCCATAGCTAAGCATACCACACAAACCTCTAAAGCACACATTAGGTTAAGTCACCACTTCTAGCTTTAGGTTAGGACGGTGCATGGTTTGATGTTTACTTTTATTTCATGATATAATATTTTAGACTAGATCTTAGGGTGTATGTACGTAGAATGAATGGTAGGGCGATCTTAGCCTAACCATTATCTTCTATAAGGGATTGGGCTAAAGGGGCATTGTAATAAATAAAAATTATAAATGCTTTTGTTGTGCAGGTGCTTATACCCCTAAGCATATTCTAATAGGCCAGATGGACTTAGTCACCCATGTGTGGGGTGATAAGTCTAGTATACATGCTTGAGATTTATGTGATTTGTTTAACTAATCTCTATTTTGTAGGTGATAGCTAGATTTACTTTTCCTTTTCATATACTTTTTGCAATTAGGATTTTAGAATGATTGTTATGGGGATTAGGATGAGCATTGGTAATAAGATTACATCTTATGTACCATGTGAAGCCTTTGGAGCGACCACTTTCCAACCTTCCAAAGAAGGAACCAAATAAGAAAGAAGAAAAGATGAAGAAAGAAGAAAAGAGGAATGAAGAAATGAAGCTTGAAGACCACCCATAACAATGGATTCCTTGCTTAATTATACTTAATTCATTTATAGTTCAGGTTGTATAAAGGTAGAGATCGGCTACCCAATTTGTTTTCAGGTTTGTGCGGTGGTGCCCGACAATAAATGGTCTCTTATTCTTTTGCGTTAATTTTATAAATTGATTGATGATTTACTTAGCTTGTTCATTAAGATGACATCTTTTTCCTAGTTTCTTCCTTGCTCAATGTATAGCCTAGATGTGGATTAAGCTCTTAGGAAAAAATAAATCTTCTACCAAATTTAACAATTAAAAATTAAAAATAAAGAACTCATAAACTCACCTAAAGCTTAGGCTAAAATCAAGATAAAAGAATTAGCAACCCCTCAACTAGAAGAGTATTTCTTTTATAATATCATGCACAAATGCATATTATTTTCACTCTTGATTAGAGGGCTTCCACCTTTGCCAGAGAAACTTGGCTTGACTTTTGAGAGCCATGGTGGAAATACACCTCTTCCCTTCTCATTGATTTTGACTAATAACCTTATTTCTTATGCATTAGACATATGAATCCTATAAGCCTAAGTCAAATGATTGTTCAAAAAAATGAAAATAAAAATGTAATATGACTTACATTAGATTCAGGTCATTTGAAGCATACCCTTACATGATCTAGTCTCTTTAGGGAGTGAGTTTAAGGACTTAGTCTCTTTCTAAATAAATAATAGCCAGCTATCTTGCATAAAGCATATGACTTGCCTACATGAATTTAAAAATATAGGAGGAGTTATTTGGCAACCACCCCTAGGCGGTTGTAAAAGCAGTCAGGTGGTTTGTCCTCTCTTGTGGAGGCAAACCAAATGCCATTATCATCTTGGATTTAGGTTGTGCTTTCTGCCCTCGCCAAAACTCCCTAGATTTAGGTTTTGAGATTGCTTCTCCCTTCTATGGGCCATAAGTATAAATCCTCACCTCTTAGGCATTTCCATAATCTTGTGTTATGGAATCATAAGTCCTAAACTTCTAATAAAATGTAAACTCAAATGAATAATTCAATTTTAAAAATATAAAGCCCAATCATAGGATAGTTTGAGATGATCGCTAGGTTTCCTAACATCATGAATATATCCTACTTTTCTTCCTTTTACTTTGATAATAACTCCCTCTCTTTGATCAATCCCATTTGATCTTTTGAAACAAACTAATCGATTGATAGTCCTACCTATTGAAATCTTTGGAGATAATGATCATTTACATTAATTGAGAGTATTCCTGAAGGATCTCATTTCTTAGAATGTAAATAACTATGGGGGCTTGCCCTTGTAGGAAACTTAATGAATCGGGTTTAAAATAAACCCTACTTTACTTTTTCATGCAAAGTAGGGGAAGAATCTTTGGTACACATGCAGACCCATTATCTTTAGGAGTCCTTGTTGAGGTGATTAGGCCTATTACAGGGTGGTGACTTCTATTTTTAGAGATAGTACACCTCTTCTCAATGTCATACCCAATCACCATCAACAAAAATATCTGTGGATCTATGTGGTGTCAAAAATGCATAAAAAAGAAAAGTAGTATTTTTGATCTTCATTTTATCCCCCATAGAGTGAAGATGGAAGAATTTTTATATTCTTTAGAAATTCTCTCTCATCATAAAAATTTCACCACAATTTCTCCATTCACTAGAAAGGTTCCACCCCTCTCATCTATCAAAGGATAGCTACATTGGCTCCACCTCCTACATACTATGAGATTCCAACTAGGGATAAGAAGAAGTCCTATGTCGATCTATGGATAGTATTATGGCAGGTATACATAGTACATGGACATTCAAAATCGATATGTTATTTGACTTGAGGTTAACCATCCCTAGGAGTGTTACCAAGTACATTCATAGTGATAGAGCATCAGAAGCCCAAGTAGCAGCTTAGTTAGGGAGTGATGGGTTTGCCAGTGCTCATACTAGTTGATATTCCAGTCCATGACACAATCGATAGCATAGCTACATACCACCATCATGGGGAAAGCCGGTGAGAGTAGAGTTTTGTCTCCACCACACCGATCCACTCCTCGCCCTCCATCACAAGTTCATGTCCCACCATCGACCATGCCTACAAAGGCATAGAAGATAGTATCCGAGGAGAAGATAGCCCTCTTAGTGATTCAGCTATGGCCATAGGATCCTACTTTATCTACTCCACCAACTGAGGTGAGGATGAGTTCACTCAACTCTGCCTCTTAGTGAAGAAGGTGTGGCGACCGCAACTTTCATGTTTACCACCACCACCACCAGTAGAGCTAGTGATAGTAGCAGTTGTAGAAGGAGAAGAGGACAGTTCTGCAATCCCCATGGTAGTGGATCTCCCTAAGGACACTACTCCACCCATGAACAGTCATGAGCATTTTTCTTCCAGCAGTCATGACCTCCCAGAGCCAGCACTCTAGTGACAGGTAGTGTTAGGTGCATCTCTATCAGTGAGCACAACCCCTCCACTGGTCAGTGGAGTGTATTTATACTGGCACAGTTAGATCATTCCCTAGATGAGATCCTAGCATAGTACTTTGCAGAGAAGAGAGAACTTCTAGGGAGTGCTCGATTAGATTGTGAGGAGGGAAAGGTCAGCTTTGATCCAGTTGAGAATGATCTCCTTGAGGATTTGATCGAAGTTCACATGGTCGATACTATGGGATCCCTTCAGAGGGATCAACACAGGCAGGAAGATATTATTGTAGAGGAAGATGATGCAGTCCATTCAACTCAGCACCTCCTCCACTAGCTTAGGAAGAGGGGTTATCATATTGATCAAATGGGGAAGAAGATCAAAGAGTTGATGGCGGTGTCGACATTGCATTGCTCATTTCATAGCCTTCTCCACGGTGGTAGAGAAAGAGTTGGCACACACTTTAGATCATCTTAGATGCATTCTTGCATAGGGAGACAGTGGTAGCCTATATAGGAATGTGGTGGAAAGAACCTCCATCCATAAAAAATACATCATACACATGGTGGAGTAATAAGTGAGGGATGCATTGGCGCAAGCATGAGGTGGCTTATATATTCCAAATGGTAGACCCTACCCAGAGGAATTTGATGGTGTCCAATACCCTAAGGGCTTTGTGCCTCCATCCTTTAAAATTTTTTGATGGCGGGAACCCAGCGACACATAGCACATTTGAGGCGGTGTTGCAATCTCAATGACATACACTTTTATTTTTCCTCTTCATCGTTGCTTGGACATCACATTTGATTGGTATCTTTGAACTATCTGGTTGAAGACATTTCTAAGTTGAAACTATTTATTAAGAGATTTGCTGGAGTTCAATAAAGGATAATTGTGGGTGATCTTATTGTAGCTCAACAACTCTCCGGTGAGTCCCTTGTTGATTACATTCTTAGATAACACACTTTAAGTAGGAAATGCAAACTACAATTTTTGAATAGCATGCCATTAAAATTTTGCTCAAGAATATTCATGACCCGATTGCCTTCATTCTTAAAGGTTCACCATTAAGACATTTGAGAAATTAGTCAATAAGGTGACTAGTCTGCAAGGAGAGGCCAAACAGTTATCTTTCCATGATTCAAGCCAAGACCACGAAGGCATTAGAAAAAGTCGTCATGGTTGATAAGGGGAAGTAGGGTTGGTCCAGAGATCAAGCTAAGCGACCTCCTCACCCACCTCCTTTGCCTACTGCCATCATATTGCCCTCGGTTGCCAATGGCATCCACCGCCTTTTAGTATCCCCATCCATAGCATCAATAACAACATTCTTATCCACCAAGGTACTATCACTTATTTTTTATCAAAAAAAATGAATAAGCGGTCATTCAATGAGGTCGAAGATCTTTAAGAACCTCTTAAAGAAGCCTGATTTTTAGTTACCAGAGCTTAAGAGGATGGAGGATGTGGGCAAGAGTCATGATCCAAACTATTGCCCTTACCACCGCATGCTAGGATATGTTTTGGAATATTGCTTTACCTTTAAGGACTGGTTTGAGCATAGCTACAAGTCGAGTGCCATTATTATCCCTAAGGAATACCTATAGAACAACCCTCTAGTTCTGTTAGGGTAATCCTTGGGGATACACATGATCTTCTCATAATAGAGGAAGGTTGGGATATCTTTCTATCCTGAACCTTCAAGAAAATAATTTCTAAGATCAGAAAGTTACCCTTGCAAGTGCCTGAAGCAACTCAAACCTCCAACTTTAAGGAAGGTTTGCAAGTTGCTAAGGACAACTTGAGAGAGGTAGAAGCTCAGCGATAGCTTCCACTTGCCTGAGATAACACATTAGTGCAACCACTTTTAGTCCACTCCTTCCATTCGACCCACTCAGGCCTTCTTCTTAGCGGTCATACTATATGTGAAGGTGCCAAATTCTTCTCTTCGCTCACTTTACTTGATTTTTTACTTTGTGCCTTCATCAAAATCTAAGAAATAAATGAAGAAGAAGACTAATTCTGCTTATATTCTCTCTTGATGATTTCATTCTTATAGAAAGCTCTCAAAGTATTAATAATTATAATAATAATTTTGATCCACTCCTTTCTAATTTTGAAATGGATTACCTATTTCTAAATCTCCCAGATTCAGCCATTGAGATAGACTTAGAGTCATCTAACTCTCTGATGATCATGTAGAGAAGTTGTAGGTGAACCTGATGAGCAGGTAGAACTTTCACTAAACCATCTCATGAAGTGACTAAAGTCAACCTTCATAATAGCAAAGTTCTACCTCCTAGGGTAGCACCTTAGGATAAGGGTAAACAATTCATTGGTTCTAGCAGTCAAGAAGCCCCTCCACAGAATGCTCCACCTATGGATATGCTTGTGGAGGACCAACCCAGAGTTGACTACAATATCCTCACTCGTCTAAGAAAGTTGCCAGCTAAACTAAGCAAATATGATGCCCTTGTCTTATCCAAAGAGATGAGGGATTCATTGATCAGAGCCCTACTTGATCCAGAAATATGCTTAGCTTAGCTGACTGTTGTGGGAGAAGATGCATGTTTTTCAAGAGAAGCCCGGGGAGTTACATTCATCGATGAAGACCTTCTTTTGGGGACAATGGATCGCAATTGTCCCCTCTACATCATAGTGGATATGGGCAGATTCAAGCTCTCAAGGGTGTTAGTTGATCAAGGTGCATCAGTGAACATTATGAGTCTAAAAACCCTTGCCCAATTGAGGATCGATATCTATGAACTCCGAGGAGATAAGATGATATTGAGAGAATTCAACGAACAAGGCGAGAAGGCTTTAGGCTCCATAGTGTTACCACTAGAAATAGATGACTGAAAGACAGAAGCTAAGTTCTACACAATCAATTCAAGTACATTTTTCACTAGTTTGTTCAGTAGGCCTTGGATACATGCAAACAACACAGTTCCATCTTATTTACATCAGTGGATCAAATTCAAAAGAGGTGGAATCAAGTATTATGTCAAAGGATACTTGAAGCCATTCTCAGTTAGATAGGTCACGATTTATGAAGATGCAACCTACTATCTTTCTCCAAATCAAAAAGTCTATTATTGTGAACTTGGTGAAAGCTCAAAATAAAAAAAAGAAATAGAAAAAGAAAAAGAAAAAAAGGGAAAAGAAAAGAAAGCACAAGTGAGCGAGAATCAGACACCGAGGAAGAGGTAGAGCCAGATGTTAGATTCCATTTGTTTCTCCATATGAACACATGGGTAGGATGACTCGACCTCTTCAGGTAGATGAAGAGGCAAATTCAGAGGAAATTTTAGAGGTGGAAGACCTCCTTGTTGGAGGCCAACCGGTAGGAGCTATGTTCCAACTCACAGGAGTACCCCCACTATCCACATAGAGTTAGAGTTTAGTTCAGAGGATGAGTCTCATGTGATTAACATGCTGACCAACCCCTCTAAGTGGGTCACTTTAGAGGTGACATTCGGGCTAGACAGTGGTGAAGATCAGGCCTCCAAGCAAAGAATGATTGTATCCAAATCATTATGTAGAACAATCAGACAATAATTGGAAACTTTAGCTCTAACCTCACTTTCCTCCTAGAAAGTTGAAGGTTTGGTAGTTAAGGAGGCCCCCAAGTCATCCATAAATGTCAGAAGAGGTTTTTGTTGGGAGCATTATCCTCAAGTCAAAAAGGTGATGTAAAACTTGAGGATGATTCATATAAAGAGTTAATACAATTGCCTCTTGATTGGTATTCCCTTATGTTATTAACTTAGCAAAGAAGGGATTAATCCCACATACTTGGTCTAAACACAAGTCAAACTACTTTGAAAAATTATGGGACTACCAAACAGATACTCTTAATTAAGATCAGGACTAGGATTCGGTACAGTGGGTCCAGTCAATGATGACAACCATTGCGTAGTCATCATCACTCATTTGGGGTCTGATAGCTTCTTCTTGAATTATGATAACTCTTACGAGGAGGCATGTTTAGAAACTTCAGATGACCTAAATGAGCCTGAAGTTAAAGATGCACCACCAGAGTTTGAAGAAGAAATCAGATCAACCATTAACAAACTCAAAAAAATCAACTTGGGAATAAAAGAATATCCACGCTCATCGGTTCACGCCAAATGAAGAAGAAACCAATGGCTTAGTTAGTTTTATTAGCTAAGTTTATTTGCCATTATGGAGTTATGAAGAAATGCCTGGTTTATCTCCTGACATAGTAGTCCACAAACTAGTAATAGAACCTAATGCTAACCCTATCAAGTAGGCTCCTAGACACATGCAATTAGAAATTAAATAATAGGCCACTTAAATCAAAAGCGTCGATGGCTTTGTCGGAATAAAACACCACTGCAGGTTAGCCGTGTTGTCCTTAAGAAAAAAAGAATAATTAAATTTGCATATGTGTCAATTTTAGGGATCTTGAATAAGGCATGTCCTAAAGATGAATTTCCACTTCCTATACCAGAATTGATGGTGGACATTGCCTCATCCCATGCAGTATTCCCCTTTATGGATGGGTCATCTGACTATAATCAAATCAAGATGGTCCTTGAGGATGAAGAAAACACTATTTTTAAAACCTCAATCAGAATCTATTGTTATAAGGTCATGCCTTACGCTAAAAATGTTCATGCTACATACCATGACATGACGGATCTTCAATGAACTCATTCATCATCATGTTGAATGATATGTTGATGATCTAGTAGTCTAAAAGCAAAGAAAAGGAAGACCATCTCTTCAACTTAAGAGTAGTTTTTGAATGGTTAAGATAATTTAACCTCAAAATGAATCCCCTGAAGTGTGCATTCGGAGTAGCTTCAAGGAAATTCCTTGGGTTTGTTGTCCACCGGGGAATAGAGATCGACCCAGAGAAGATCAAGGCTATCTTAGAAATGCCACCCCCTAAAAGTCTAACTCAACTAAGATCATTCCAAGGGTGGTTGGCATATTTAAGATGCTTCATATCCAACTTATCAAGAAAATGCCAGCCATTCTCAGCACTTGTCAAAAAGGATGACAAGTTCAAGTGAGATGATAAGTGTCAGCATGCCTTTGAAGACATCAAGCACTACTTGATGACACCACTAATTTTAGCAGCCCCTATCCGGAGCAAGCCATTTATTCTCTACACCATTGCAGTAGATGACTCCCTCAATGCTTTGTTGGCCCAAGCCAATGACGAGGGGAAAGAAAATGCTCTCTACTATCTTAGTCGTTGTCTAATTCCTGCTGAGGCAAACTACCCACCCATTGAGAAGCATTGCTTAGCTTTAATCTTTGCATCCCAAAAGCTATGGCATTACATGCTTTCTCAAAAGGTGAATTTGATCTCTAGAGTTAGCCCACTATAATATCTCATGATATGGCCAACATTATTCGGATAGCTGGCATGATGGTCTATGATTTTATTGCACTTTGACATTACATTCGTACTCCTCTGTGATGTGAAAGGACAAGAACTAGCAGATTTCTTAGCAACACACTCACTTCCTGCTAATTCTCTGCTTAGTGATGACCTCCCCGATGAGAAAATCATGAACTTAGGGGACACTTCATCATTAGGAGTTGTATTTGTATGGTGAGACTTCCTCTCAAAAAGGAGAAGAACTATGATCTACTCTTCAAAGGAAGGTAGGGGTAGCAATAATTCTCCTAATTCTAAACCATGATGTGATGAGATTCTCATATCATCTGTCCAATCCATGCACCAAAAATGAAGCTGAATATGAGGCTCTGATTGCTTGCCTGGAGTTATTCATTATATTATGTCCGGATCATCAACATCTTCAGGGATTCTTAGCTCGTCATCAACCAAATTGCTGGGTCATACAAAGATCTAAAGCCTAAGCTCCATCATTACCATAAGTATACCATAGAGTTGTTGGCTTAGATCTTAGAGGTCACTATCTACAAGATTCATCTAGGAGATAATGCTATAGCAGATGCATTGGCCAAACTCATCAAGGAATTGGCATACCTAGAGATGAGTCTATTTCAATAAGGGCTCAAAATAAACTGATATTATTCCTTATTGATATTGAACTCATTGAGAGACTCTCTCTTGAAGGGGTGGTTACTATTGCCAAAGAGGATGACGAGTCATATTGGAGGCGACCATTCATGGATTATGTAAAAAAAAAAGGCAAACTACCTCAAGAGAAGTCATTAGCCCATCAAGATAAATAGAGAGCTCCCTCCTATGCTCTTGTGGATGGCACCTTAGATCTTTCAATCATATATGGTTACATTATTTAGCCAAACACAAAGCTCATAAAATTATGACCGAGGTACATTCAAGTTTATGCGGAGCTCACGATTCAAAGATGAAAGCCAAGATCAAAAGACTAGGATACTACTGACCTTTGATGATTATAGACTGCATGGATGTAGCTAGAAGATGCCACTAATGTCAGGTGCATGGTGTGGTCCTGTATGAGCCACCCATCACTCTGTATCTTACTTTGGCCTCGTGGCCATTTGAGTGTTGTGGCACTAACCTAGTGGGTCCGATCGATCCTCCTTCTTCCAAGAGTCATTGGTTCATTCTAGCTGCCATCGACTACTTTTCCAAGTGAGGCCCACTTAGAGATCACATCGGCATGTGCTCCAGATTTTTAGGAACCATATCGTATATAGGTTCGGGGTGCCTCGATGAATTATATTCAATAATGGTACTGCATTCAAGAGCACCAAAATTAATAGCTTTGCTTAGAGACATAACATAAATTGGAGATATTCTACCATCTACTACCCAAGGAAAAATGGTCTAACAAAAGCATTCAATAAAACTCTCATCCAAATACTGAAGAAGACACTCGACAACAACAAAAGATAGTGGCATGAGCAGTTGGTTGAAGCCTCAGAACTCAACTCAATCCCCCATTTTCTTAGTGTATGGATCTGAAGCCATTCTACAACTAGAAGTCCAACTCCCATCATTAAGGATAACTGTGGGTAGCAAGATCACTATAGAATAGAACACTAAGCTGTGGTTAGAAGAGCTCGACTGTTTGGAGGAGTGACGCCTCAGGGCATGCTAGAACCTCGAGTTGTACAAAGCCAAAATGATTCAAGCTCACAACAAGTTGGTCAGTCCTAGAGTTTTTCAAGTAGGAGAGCTTGTTTTAGTTTTAAGGAGATCAATTATTGCCCGTCGAAAGATGGGAGGCAAGTTTGAACCCACTTGAGAAGGCCCTTTTATCATAAAAATGGCATACCAAGGAGGATCTTATCAACTTATAAACTATATGGGAGAGCACCCTATGCTTAATCAATGGGCTCTACTTAAAGAAAAACTATCCATAACTCTTGTTTAAAAATAATTATCAATAAAACTTCTTTTCACATCAAATTTCACCTCTTATGTATTATAAATATTTTTTGTTTGCGAATCCACCATGATGTGTTTAGGGTAGGTGTAAGAGAACCCAAGAAACATTCTATCCCTCCATAATACAAACACAAACCACATTCAATCCTACTAGGATAGGTGTAAGAGAACCCAAGAGATATCTGTTTGACTAGCACAACTAAGTTGGAGAACCCAAGTGAGATCCTTTCTTAGTGGAGTGACATTCCTACATGTTTAGGATAGGTGTAAGAGAACCCAAGCGGCATCCTATTCCTTCTTTAATAATACAAAAAAATATATATTTTTATCTAGAGCTACTTTGATGAGGGAGTAAGCCTCTGTGGCACTCACTCATTAGCTGCTCTAAGTCAGGCTGATATACTACCTTGCTAGTATGTCACCCCAATGGTCACTTGTCTGGCGGATGTGAGTCCCTATGCTGTCTTCCTGATTTGACCATTACAAATGAATGAGCTCCTTGTTAGTTTGGTAGGTCTTACTGCACAGTTAGTAAGCTACCCCCAAAATTAATAGCTTTGCTTAGAGACATAACATAAATTGGAGATATTCTATCATCTACTACCCAAGGGAAAATGGTCTAACAAAAGTATTCAATAAAACTCTCATCCAAATACTAAAGAAGACACTCAACAATAACAAAAGATAGTGGCATGAGCAGTTGGTTGAAGCACTTGGGCTATCGCTTTCCATCTGAGAACTCCAACTCAATTTTTTTTTCCTTAGGATATGAATCTAACTAGAAGTCCAACTCCCATCACTAAGGATAAGCTGTAGAGATCACTATAGCGAGAACACCAAGGCTGGTTAGAAGAGCTCGACGGTTTGGAGGAGGGAGGCATTAGGGTCAAGTTGTAGCCAAAATGATTCAAGCTCACAACAAGTTGGTCTAGAGTTTTCAAGTGGAGAGCTTGTTTTAGTTCTAAGGAGATCAATTGTTGCCCGTCAAAAGATGAGGCAAGTTTGAACCTTTATCTTAAAAATAAATGCTACCAAGGAGGATCTTATCAACTTATAAACTATATGGGAGAGCACCCTATGCTTCTAATCAACGGGCTCTACCTAAAGAAAAACTATCCATAACTCTTGTTTAAAAATAATCATCAATAAAACTTCTTTTCACATCAAATTCCACCTCTTATGTATTATAAATATTTTTTGTTTATGAATCCACCATGACGTATTTAGGGTAGGTGTAAGAGAACCCAAGCAACATTCTATCCCTCCATAATACAAACACAAACCACATTCAATCCTCCAGTTCTACTAGGATAGGTGTAAGAGAACCCAAGAGATATCCTGTTTCGACTAGCACAACTAAGTTAGGTGTAAGAGAACCCAAGTGATATCCTTTCTTAGTGGAGTGACATTCCTACATGTTTAGGATTGGTGTAAGAGAACCCAAGCAGCATCCTTTTCCTTCTTTAATAATACAAAAAACATATATTTTTATCTAGAGCTATTTTGATGAGGGAGCAAGCCTCTGTGGCACTCACTCATTAGCTGCTTTAAGTCGGGCTGATATACTACCTCACTAGTATGTCACCCCAGTGGTTACTTATCTGGCGGATGTGAGTCCCTATGTTGTCTACCTGACTTGACCATTACAAATGAATGAGCTCCTTGTTAGTTTGGTAGGTCTTCCATGCTAGTAAGCTCCGTTGACTTTGTTAAGAGGATGTAAGACTACATGCTTTCTTCTTGAAATAGCCATCATGCACTAACTAGGTCAAGTATATTTGAGGATTAGGGTAAGTCCCCCTAGTGGCTCCTTTCCTCATGACTACTTCAAGCTTGGGTTTAGTCCTTGCATAGGACTCCCTGCTTAGTAGTCGCCAGGCCGATAATCGGCCAAACTAAAGACAAACTATCCCGATGATCAGTTCTACTTTGGAGAGATGTAAGTCTACACGCCTTCTTTCTAGACTGATTATCGCAAACCGACGGGCACCAGGTTGGTTGGTTATCTCCATATTTATGGTGACCCACCTGGTGGATACACCACTCTTTCCAGAAGTGAGTCCCCATGCTTTCTTCTTGAGTTGGCCACTGAATACCTATCGGCTTTCTTTTACAAAGTTTTGGATAACGCACCAAGTGACACCTCCCCTGTGGGCACTCTATTTAGATCACGTCCTTAGTGACCCCATTTAGACACTACCCCATCTACTCTTGGATTGGATAGTCCCCCTTTCCTTGTAGCCACCCCTATGGTAAGATAATTTGTTTAGCAGATACGCAGATTCTCCCTTGGTCAAGTAAATTCTAAGATAGGACTAGGCTGATATAAGCTCCTTCTTAGTGTGGTCCCTTGTAAATCAACAAGGTCCATGCAAACATAAAATAAATAAAATATATCTTTGCTTATGGATCAGGAATTCAAGCCCAGTGGCCCCTTTCCCAACCAAGCATCCTATCTTTAGGGAAGTGTCAGCAAAACTCCCTATAAGAATTGCCTGACTACTTTGAGTTGAGATAAGTCCCCAGATTGGCACTCTCTTAGTAGTCACCCTTATTTCTAGTACAACTTATTGTGCCACCGATAAGTTACCCCGGCGGTCATCTTTGCTTTGAAATATATAAGTCTATTACTCATTCTTTCCAGCATGATCATTGCAATCTGATGAGCAGCCCTAGGTCAGGTCTAATTTATTGCGCAAGCAACCGATCATCCACAGTGGTTCCTTGTTTAGGAAGATGTGAGTCCCCACACTTTCTTCCTAACTTGGCCATTGCAAACTGAAAGGCACCCTTTGGTTGGTTAGTTCTACCCCGCGATCAGTAGACTATCCCTTTGGATTTGTAAATTTAAGATAGGTCTAGGTTGATATTAGCCCCTTCTTAGTGGATCTATCACAAACTGAGGGGATCCATCAAAGTAAAATAAATGAAATTAAAACAAATTCAATTAAATGACATTATCTTGACTACTTTATAGTTAATATAAGTCTCCTAGAGGCATTCATTTAGTAGTCTCCCTAGGTTGGATCTAATTTGTTATATCCAATAGATCATCCCAATGATTGTCCTTTACTTTTGGAGATGTAAGTCTACTATACTTTCTCCATAGCACAACCATTGTACACCGAAAGGCAACCCCTTAGGTCGAATAGTTCTACCATGTGGCCGGTGGACTACCCCTTTAGATTGGTAAATCTGAGATAGGCCTAGGCCGACATAGCCCCTTCTCAGTATGATTCATCACAAACCAACAGGGTTCATCTTAAAATGCAAAACTTAAATGAACAATCAATCAATTTCTCTTTAGTGAGGCATCAATCATCACTTCCCTAGTGGAGTCAATTAAACCATATTCAATCTTGCATTCCCCAGCGAGTGCACTCTCAAAAGAAATCCAAACCCTCCTTATCCCTATTGGATAACCTGAACCTACTTCCCTTGTGGAAGGTTCATGCATCTATCCCTGGTGGGTTATACATCTTAATCCAGCGGATACTCCAAACAAATCATATCTTGCATCCAAATCCAACTTCTTATCCCTAGTGGATAACTTGAACGTGCTTCCCTCATCGAAGGTTCACATGCTTGATCCTTTGGTGGATCCCTTCTTCCTCCGTTATGCCCTTGGCATGAGTGGAGTTGCATTACACTAAGATCTTGATTCCTTCTACACCTCAGTTATAGGAGTAGATCATTTCTATTAGTACTTGTAATCCTTCCAACATTGTTGATCATTTCGATCAACACCAATACGTACGGTGTGCCTTGTCAATCACACCAAGCTATTGGGCGCCCTTTGTTGACCTCATTTTTGGAGTGAGACTCTTATAAACACTCAGAGTTTCTTAGTCTTAGGACACTTCAACTGAATAGCTGAACACTTAACCTAACCCTAGAGACTTAGAAGAGTTAACCATAAGGATAGGTTGTGCCTTAGGGATTTAGGAGAGACTTGCCTAACTTATTGCCCAAACCCAATCCCTGCTTCCTTCTTTCAAACCAAACCTCAAATTCAAATTCAAATCCCAAAATCAAATCCAACTATCCAATGATTAAAATTCATCACCAAATTCTAACTCCAAATCCCTTCCTAGGCCCTTTGATTTTATCTTATGAACTTAGCCTTAACCAAATTCAAATCAACCCCAATCGAATTATTTTTTCTCAATTATCAAGTTCAGCCTCAAATCAAATTCCAAATCATAAATCAATTCCAAAATTCCAAGTTGATTGAAACCCATGATCAACTCCAAATTCCAAATCAAGATCCTTCTCAAGCCAAATGGACCTACCTCCATAAACATAACCAAAAGTCCTTCAAATCAACTCAAACTTGGTAGATTTTTTTATAAATCAATCATTACTTCATTTATGTTCACAAATATAAATGGAATCCAAATTCAAATCTTTCAAATCAAATCAAATCAAGACTCATCTTAAGCCATATGGGCCTACCTCCATAAACTTAATCAAATCTTGATCCAAATCAACTCAAACATGATTGATTTCTTTATAAACCAAACATTCCTTCATAAATGAAACCAAACCTCCAATGAACAAAAATAAATCAAACCAAATCAAAACCCAAATTAGCCCTTTTAACCTACATCCCTAAGCTTAATCAAATTTGCTTCCAAATCACTCTAAACTCAAGTGATTTTCTCATAACCCATTTATATCTTCATTCATATTCACAAATATAAATGAATATAAATTCAAATGACCAAAACTAAACTCAAATCAAATCAAATTTCTAATTTTAGCCCTTTTAGCCAAACTTTTAAACTTGGCTAAATGAAACCCAAATCAACTCAAAGCTCATGGATTTCTTCATGAGTCAATCATTCCTTCAATCACGGATCCAAATATAAACATAAACCATAATTATCAAACCAAAGATAAGTCAATCCAAATCAAGCCCAAGTTAACCCTTATGACTTTGAAATTATCATATGAACCAAAACCCATTTTGCTCCAAACAAATTCCAATTAGATTTATATTTCAATCCTAAGCTCATATGTGAGTTCAACCAAACTTGAATTAAGCCTTTATCAAGCCAATTGACTCATTTAGACTCACTTGACGCAAAGTGACCTAAAGGACCTTTTTTGAGCCAAGTTCTAATCCAACCTAAATTGGATTGAACTAAGCCCATCTAAACCTCAATCATGATCAACAATCATCATGGGGTGATCAACCACCTTGAATTAGGTCAAACCAAGTCAAACTAGCCTTTGACCAAGTCAACACTTAGCCCAAATGAAATCCAAACTAGCCAAAATCTACCATATGCCAAATTGATTGAAACCATTGATCCAAACCCATTCATAATTAATGATTGAACATGACCAAGTCATCAATTGAGCCAAACAAAGCCTAATTGGCCACTTGACCTAAGTTGACCCAAATTGGCATAAAAAACCAAAATGAGTCAAATCATGATTTAATCCAAATTGATTTTAACCAATGGCTCAAGTTCATTTAAATCACTTGTTGAACTTGACCAAAGCCATGATTGAGCCCAAGTTGACCAATTAGTCAACTTGACCCAACCTAGCCCAAATTGACCTAAAAGGTCAAAATGACTAAATTTCAAATTAATTCCAAATTAAACCAAACCAAAGCTTAGAATCATTTTAATTAACCAATTGAATTTGACTCAACACCTAACCCAACCTAATTTGGTCAAATTGGTCAAATTGGTCAACTTGATAAATTTGACCCTTTTGAATCCAAATGAGTCAAATTTAAACCTATGTCAAACCAATCAAATTAATTAAACCAAAACATCCCAAATCATCATATGAACCTAACCCAAGCCTTGTTTTTGACCAATTTGACCAATTGGTCAACCAACCCTACCTAACCCAAATGAACCCATTTTGACGAAATGAAGCCAAATCTCTCCAAACCAATTTATGGGACCCTAGGTGATGTAGAACATCATGAGGATCAACAAATTAGAGCCCAAGGCCCATTTACAAGATCTCAAGCTAAAGCCCAAGAAAATTCAAGAAAGAAGAAGACTTAGCCCATTAGCCTACTAAGGCCCATTTTATGATTTCATCTTTTTTTATTTATGTAATTTTTAATTTTCTTCTAGAAACTCCATGTTTGAAATTTTGCATTTAAAAATTCAAAGCATGACATGTGATGTGGTTGAATCCACATAAAATAATAGCATGTGAAATGGGTGGATGACATAAAATAATGAGGCAATTTATTGCTTCACATTAATGTGGCCACCCACCTTTCCCTCCATGTTTTGAATTCTTTTCTTTTGAAGATGCTTGTAATGGCTATAAATAGCCCCTCTTATTAGAATGAAGGAGATCTTTTGGCAATTACAGTTATTCTTGTGGTTTGAGTGCTTGGTGGCCAAACCTTGGCAATCCTTGGTGAGAGCGCTAGTTATCCAACATATCCTCTTCCTTCACCTCCAATTCTCACATTCTTTCAGTCTCATCAAAAGAAAGAACGCCCACCTCCATCAAATTTGGTATCAGAGCGAAGCCTATAAGGAGCAAATTTGGTCAAAAGTTTACTTCAACAAAGGGAGAAACTCAAGTGTTGGACTTGTCTTCAAACCTGTGAGTTTTTCTTGGACTTGTGAGGTTAATTAATTTTCTTTTATGTGATAGTTTAAAAGCATATTAGTAGCTTGGAAAGATATATATTGCTTGCAAGTTTATGGTGATAGCATAAAATTTTAATTAGTAAGCTCCATTATATATTTTAGCCATTTTCCAATTGTGTGAATGTGTGCACCTCCCCTCCAAAAAAAAAAAAAAAAATTAAGAGAGTACCTTGGTGAGGTAGTTCATCACCTAAAACAACCTAGCCATTAACAAATCAAAATCTAATTACTTGCTTTATTATCTTTGTTATTGCTTATGGTTAATTTTAGAAGTTTCTTTGATTAACTTATGATAACTTGCTTTCTTAAAAGAAAAAAAGAGGCTTGATAAATTTGAGCATTTTTATTTCATTGCATTATATATATATATATATATATATATATATATATATATATATATATATATATATATATATATATATATATATATATATGTATGCATAATAATATAAGTGTTAAACTTGGTGATTTTGGAAGCTAAATAGAACTTTGTCAAAACCTAAGCTATCAAGGAGAGTTTGGGATTTAAGTGGTCTTGTACCCTCCTCACGGAAGTTCTCTTAGCTTAAAGTTCACTTTGATTGCACAATTATATTATACTTATTTATTATTTTTTCATTTTTTTCATTGGTCCTTTATATATCTTTTTTTCTTCTTAAAAAAAAATCCCATGGCACCAAAATCTATCTCTCAAGATCAAGTTGAAAATTTGACTAGATTAGTTGATGCCTTAGATCTTAGGATCCAAGACATTGAACTAAAAACTCAATAAATATTAGAAGAAAGTAAAATCAAATGCAAGAACTTAAACAACAAATGCATACTCTTTTAGCGCATCTACAAAATAATAGAGTACCAACTCCTCCTCCAATACCTACTCGGTGCAATAGGGATAGATGAAGATTCATATCCAAACCATAGAAAAATCAACCACTTAGAAGACAATCAATTGCTTTGAAATGGTGGAAGGGAGAAAATTATTTTAAGACTATAGAAGACTCTAATGATCCATCTCGAGTTAAAGTAGAAACTGACTTATGATGGTATACATGATCCAAATAAATTTCTCGATTGGTTAGTTCAAATGGATGACTTCTTTGATTGGTATAAAATGGATGATTACCAAAGGGTTACTTTTGCTAAAATGAAATTGATAAGGCATGCTAAAATTTATTGGACAAATACTTTAGCTAAAGAACAAAGATTAGGAAGGACAAACCTCACTTGGATAGAAATGAAAGAAATGTTAAGAGCAAAGTACTATCCTAGGCATCATGATAAGAAGCTACATAGATTATTAACTTTGAGATAAGGTAATTATCTTGTAAGAATACTTGAACACTTTTGAAGATCTAGTTTCTAACCATTGTCGATAATGATTGGCAATTAGCCAATAAATTTGTTATTGGACTTAGGGCTAAAATTAGAAATGAAGTTGAATTATTTGACCCACAATCTTTAGAGGAAGCATTTCATTATGCATTATTGGTTGAACAACAAAAGAAATTCGCCTCCCTCTCTAAAATTAAAAGTCAAGTACCTTCCATTTCATCCAATAGATCTACTGTTAGACTAGCCCATCCAAATGGCCCATCCCTTTGCCTAAAACTTCAATTGAAGGGAGCTCTAAGAACATTAGGGAAGTAATATGTTTTAAATGTCATAAAAAAGGTCATATGCAAAATCAATGTAAAGCTCAAATCTTATTTTTAGAAGAAGTTGAAAATCAATAGATGATAATCTAGAAGTTTATGATGACACCCATTATCGATGAAGAATTGGAATTAGATGACCCTCATGTTAATGTGATGAGATATCTTACTGTAATAAAAAATGAGGTAGAAGATTGGAGAAAGAACATTTTTAGCATGTATGTTTTGTGTAATGAAAAGAGATGTAGGTTAGTTATAGATGGAGGGAGTGCTATGAATGTCATTTCAACACATACCTTAACTTGAGCCAACCTAAAATCTGAACCTCACCCTGAACCATTTCATGTTAGTTGGGTAAATCATACATCTCTTCCCATCACCAATGTGTTTAGTTCCTATTAAAATAGAAGCTATGAGGATCAAATTTGGATGTTGTCCCTATGGATATTGCTCATATTCTCTTAGATGACCTTGGCTATGATATGAATGTTATGTTATTCACTATGGTAGGGAAAATACTTATGTTTTAAACATAATAATAAGACTATTAAACTCCTACCAATAAAGCTAATAGAAAAACACCCTCCATAACACCACACAAAATAACCGACTTGCAACCTAAGCCTCTATTGAAGAAAAATGCCAAACTTCAATTAATTATCATAGAAAATCCTCTTGGCCTAACACTATCATTTGATCCTTACTTTAAAACACCTACTCTTTCTCCTTTGACCCCAAAGATAGAAATAATAGTTTTGGCTTTAAAAGAATTTTTTGATCCATTTCTTCTTCACATATTACATATAAAGAAGTCATACAGACTAATGAGACTCACATACCGTGGTCTCTTCTCTTCTTCGATTTTAATGATATTGCACGATGAGCTACCTCCTCTAAGAGACATTCAATATGAGTTCTTGCGGTTCTCAACTTCCTAATCTTCATTATAGGATGAACCCAGAGCATGTTGAGATTAAAAGACAAGTTGAGGAATTATTAAGAAAGGGTTTTATTCAAGAGAGTCTTAGCCCTTGTGCGGTCCCATTATTAACTCTAAAGAAAGATGGAACATGGCGGTGTTGATAGTCGAGCAATAAATAAAATTACTATCAAATATAGGTTTCTATTCCCGATTAGATGATATGTTAGATTTAATCTCGAGCAAATTTTTTCAAAGATTGATCTAAAAGTGGATATCATCAAATTTGGATTAGATCGAGATGAGTGGAAGGCGCTTTTAAGACCCACGATGGACTTTATGAATGGCTTGCCCTTTGGACTTTCAAATGCTCCTAGCACATTTATGAGATTAATGAACAGCTTAAACCATATATAGGTAAATTTTTGGTGGTGTATTTTGATGATATTCTAATTTTAGTCCAAGTGAAAATGAACATCTACAACACCTACAAAAGTCTTTGAACTACTTAGACAAGAGAAATTATACATTAATTTAAAAGTGTTTCTTTTGCAAGTGAGGTAATCTTTTTTGGGCTTTATTATATCCACTCTTGGCTTAAACCGATCCTTCTAAAGTGAAAGCAATCTTAGATTGGCCACCACCTAAAAGTTTTATTGAAGTTAGAAGCTTCCATGGTTTAGCCACTTTTTATCAGAGATTTATTAAGAATTTTAGTACCATTGTTGCTCCAATAACTGATATACTAAAATTAGAATTAGAGTTCTTATCACTTCTGCACCAATCCTTAGGCTTCCTGATTTTTCTAAAGCCTTTGAAGTGACATGTGATGCTTCAAGAATTGGGATAGGTGGAATTTTAAGTCAAAAGAATCATCCTATAGCATTCTTTAGTGAAAAGTTAAATGAAGCTAAACAACGATATTCCACTTATGATAGAGAGTTTTATCTTTGTAATTCAATCCTTAAGGCATTGGCGACACTATCTCTTACATAAAGAATTTGTACTTAATTACGATCACCATGCCTTAAAATTCATTAATACTCAATGAAAATTAAGTCATTGGCATGCAAAATGGGTTGAATTTTTACAAGACTACTCTTTTGTTCTAAAGCATAAGCCTTGAGAATAAATGATGCTTTATCCGTGGTAAACCTAATGATTTCCTCTTTAGAATTAAGAATCCGATTTGATAGAATTAAAGATGATTATATTGTGTGCCCGACTTTCACCTAACTTATCTTGAACACAAGATAAACCAATAACTTTACAAGGGACATTCTTGATAACAAATGGATATTTATATAAAGGAAAATAATTATGCATTCCTCGATCTTCTCTTAGAGAATTCCTTAAGCTACATCTTTGGGGTGTAGGTCATTTTGGAAAGGATAAGACCATATGTTTATTAGAAAATAGATTTTATTGGCCTTCATTAAAATGATGTTCAAAATTAGTAGCTCAATGTTTAATTTTGTAAACAAAGCTAAAACTATCAAACAAAGGTCCGAGACAATACACCGCCTTACTGTCCTTATATAGGCCTTAGGAAGACCTATCAATTGATTTTATTCTAGGATTACCTAGGAAAGCTCGAGGACATGATAGTATTTTTGTTGTTGTGGATAGATTCTCAAAAATGGCTCATTTCTTACCTTGTTCAAAAACAAAAGATGCTTCTTATATAGCCAAATTATTTTTTAAGAAATAGGCGACTCCATGGTCTCCCTTTAACCATTGTTTCTAGAGATGTTAAGTTTGTCTCATATTTTGGAAAATATTATGGAAATTATTAGGTACCAAATTAAAATTTTCACCCACAAAGGATGGACAAACTCAAGTAGTTAATCATCTTAGGAAATTTTCTTAGATGTTTGGTAGGTAAAAGTTTAGGAAATTGGGATTTACATTTACCAACCTCTAATTTACCAATAGTACTATATATCTAACTACAAAAAATCACCATTTGAGATAACCTTAAATATGACACCAAAGATGTAGCAATTCTCATGTATTTCAAAGAGATTTCAGATAAAGATTTTAAATATATCTCATAGTAATGATGATTATGTAAGGCTTCATAGAATGAAGGTGATTATGTAAGAAAATTGGAACTAATGCTTATCACCTTGATTTTCTGCCTCATTCCCCAATTTGAAGATATTCTATCATGAAGGAATTAAAACCTCCACTTGCCTAACTCTTTAAAGAGATATAGCTTGCATTTTGAAGCCCTCTTCCTTATTATCATCAAGGAAGCACCCATTAATCTAGCTCAACATCATTTTCTAGTGTTGGAAGAATAAGCCATAAGACACATGGTTGACGAAGTGATTTGGAGACTTTAGCCCCACAATTAATAAGACTTCTAGATTTCAACTCTACTGAGCAGTAGTTCAATTGAACCTGTGGGAGTTGATGTAACATCATGAGGATCAACAAATTAGAAGCCCATGCCCATTTACAAGATCTCAAGCTAAAGCCTAAGAAAATTCAAGAAAGAAGAAGACTTAGCCCATTAGCCTAAGGCCCATTTTATGATTTCATCTTTTTATTTATGCAATTTTAATTTTCTTCTAGAAACTCCATGTTTGAAATTTTGCATTTAAAAATTCAAAGCATGACATGTGAGGTGGTTGAATCCACATAAAATAATAGCATGTGAAATGGGTGGATGGCATAAAATAATGAGATAATTTATTGCTTCACATTAATGTGGCCACCCACCTTTCCCTCCATGTTTTGAATTCTTTTCTTTAAAAGATGCTTGTATAAATAGCCCTCTTATTAGAATGAATGGAGATCTTTTGGTAATTACAAAATTTTGAGTTATTCTTGTGGTTTGAGAGCTTGGTGGCCAAACCTTGGCAAAATCCTTGGTGGGAGCGCCAGTTATCCAACATATCCTCTTCCTTCACCTCCAATTCCCACGTTCTTTCAATCTCATCAAAAGAAATAACGCCCACCTCCATCACTAGGGCTTAGTCAAACCTGACCCATGTATGCCCTACTTCACTCCCAAATTAGCCTAAAAACCAAGTGGACCCCACCAAGGAAATTAGCCATCAAACCACAGGATTTGACCCTTAAACCCAATGGATCAAGGCTAAAGTCAACTTTCCCATCCCCATAGTAGTTCCTTTACACTACATGGAATCTTCCCCTGACCCACCTAGTGCACCTAACCCACTCTAGGTCGGCTAAGAACCTTTGGGAGGTGAGTTGTCTCACCTCCAAACCGAGCAACCCATGGACAAAGAAATAAGATGCTTTGCACACGAGCCCTTGAGGCTCCTCCCATGACTCCCCATCCCTAGCGTGCAGCTTGACATTGATGGAGACAAATCCAGTGGCCAGACGACAGCGAGCCGGGGCAAAGAGTGTGCACACTCCCATCCATCAATTATGTCAAATTGAGGGGTTTACCCCCTTAATTTGAAGCCAATTTCACACACAATCAGCTCATGTCAGTCCTTAAGAACATTCTGAACTCCCTCAGAGAAAATCCAAGGATCCTCAAGACCTCTCCATTCGGCCATCACCATTCCCATGAGCAAAAAATAGGACACCCTTCCCTTAAGCAATACTCCCTCTCCACTAAACCAAATCCATATTCCTTGCACCCACACCATCCTCATACCCAATCGAAGCCAACCAAACCATTTGCAAGCTTTCCAAAGCACAGGAGGTGTAAGTTCGATCGAAGTCGAGGCGTGCGCATGCGTGGATTGGTCAACCGAGCACCCTAGGCCAAATTGAGCTTGGACTTCTTCAACAAAGCATCACCTCAACTAAGCAAAGCTACCTCTAGTATTGGATTGCACTGCTGAACATTAGCTCTGGTTAGGTAATTCCTCAAAATCATAGCTCTAGGCCTTTATATGCTAGTCTTTTGTGAAAGGAATCTCCATGTCAAGTGATATTAGGCATTGGATGTGATTGTGTGCTCTCTTAGATGGTGTAGGATCCATTTGATCCCAATCAGAGCTCAAGCAAGCTCGGATCGCATGGATAAAGCGCGTCCGCCGCCGCTGAGCTAACACACAAATGTGATTGCTTAAATAACCAATCCCATCATACCACATAGAAAGAGTGTCACGTCAGTAGCCATGTGGCCCGACAGGATTAAGGGTTTAATTAGGATTAATTAATTAATTTTTAATCTTTAAACTTCCAAAAATCATAACTAATTATAGAAAAATCCAAAAAAATACAAACTTAGGATCATTTTGAAGATATTTTAGGGGAGAATCTAGGAAAATTATAATTAATTGATTTTGAACAATGACTTTGGCTTAATTTGGGTTTTATTAAATAATCTAATTAACATAATTACACTTTAATTATGCACTCAATTAATCTCAAATTTTTTTGTGGATGCTTAGGGGGATGACCTCTACCTCCCCTATTTTTTGGGATTTAATTGATTGCTTAATTAGAGAAATCATTTAAGTAAGCCCTAATCACTCTCTTAATCCAATTAATTATAATTAAGGGATGAACAGTAAATTGATTAATCATTTGAACATAATTATCCCTATTAAATAGTAAGATCACTTAGGGAATGCGATTGGGGATATTTTTCCTAATTTGTTTCTTAAGTCTTCTTTATCTTTAAAAAACAAATTAATTAATGGGTTAATGGAATGCTTAATTGATTAATTAAGTGATTAAATCTTCAAAATAAGCAAATCAAAATCTAATTAAATGTTTAAATGATTTAGGAATTAGGATTGAGGCCTTGCCTTTGATCCTTTCCCCTAAGTTAATTTCATTATTCAAATTAAGACAACCAAAACATTTAATAAATCCATTAAAAGCATAATAAAATTAAAATTAAAAATCAATTCATTCTAACCTAAGCAACCTTTAATTAATCTTGGGTAGCTCCTTGGATATTCAATAAACTAAGGTGAGATATAATGAAATTATGATTGGCTCACATGTGTGAGAAAATACTAAGAGTAATTAAGCGAGATCCCTTAAGCTTAATTAACTATTATTCATAAGCCAATTTCATTAGGCCCCTTTCATTTCTTAGGAGCATTGTAAATTTACTTTTCATGTGGTTGCATATCATATTGGCTTATCATTAATTAGTTAATTAACTTAAGGTGATATAGGTAAGGGATAATTAATTCATTTAATTAATACCTTAACCTAATCAAAATATAAAATCTACTTAAATATTCCTCATTAAACCAAACTAATTCACACATGGAGAAATGGGTTAGGATTAGCAAACCCTTATCATATTTCTTAAATCAAATCAAATTCAAAGATAAAAATGTCCTTAAAGAATTTTGATTCATTTTAAATAACCTTATTTTATATGATTATCCTTAGAAATTAATTGGGGTGAATGAAATCATGTGTTTACATTCCTTTATTTCTTTCCAATCATGCTAAATATTATTTTCCATATGAAATCATGCATTCATTTCTTTTGAAAATTAATTAAATAAAATATTTCCTTTTATGTCAAATTGCATGTGTCGGCTAAAATTAGGAATATGAGTGGCTATTTTCACTATTAAACCAAAAACTATTTTCAAAACCTATAATCAATTATTACAAATGAAGTAATGCTTGTTACAAATACTTATAAGCTTGCATGTGACGATAGTATAAGATGTGTACTATGAAGCTCTCTTTCCTTCTCTTAACATGGATTCACATAGGATTTGCAAGTGTATAGTTCATTTGAAAAGAACATATCACTTGCTTAAATCTATTCCTATGCATCTCCATGTTAAGACTTAGGAAGGGTTTTCATATTACACATGTAAATCATACAACCAAATCAAACACAATTTCTTGCATGATTCTTTATCCATTTGGTTCTTTTTGTACATTCATATGTATTCGAGAAAAGTGGTATATTAATCTTGACATCCCGGGGCTACAGCCTTAAGTAGCCCTAAGTAGGTCTTGTACCTTACACCCCTGATGTAAAAAATAATGGCACTGTACTCACTTAAAACTCTTATACATATGCATGTGTGATGTGGCCAATGAATAAAAAATCAAAAATCAAATAAATGAAATATAACATTCGCATGGATTCTTCTATCCCTATAATTATTCATACATTTACATGTATATAAGAAAAGTGATATATTAGTATGGACATCCTGGGGCTGTGAAGCTTTAAGTAGCCCTAAGTAGGTCTTGTACCTTACACCCCTGGTGTAGAAAATAATGGCGTCGTACTCACTTATAACTTTTAAACTTGTGAATGTGTATTTAGCTAATGGATGAAAAATTCCTCTTTCCTATATAATTAAGATATGCATTCATAATTCAACTAACAAATGAAATATTTAAACTTCAAAACACTTCTTTACATTCATCATCAAAGTATGCTAAGATTTGTATTACATGTATATGTATGCTTGAAATTATTCATGTGTATGGTATACATGATGGAAAGAAATGGATGGGTGTGTGTTATGTGATAGTAATCCACCATAATTAATCCCAAATTGCCTTTCTTATTGAATAGGGCTATTTAGAATGAATCTAAACTTAGGGTTAATTAAAACACATAATAAACCATTCATTAAAGAAAATTCATTAATCAACTTATCTTAGAAATTACTTAAGGTAGGGATAAAAGAGAGATTCTCCCTCTCTTTCTTCTCTTTATAACACTTAGTTGCTAAGTGCATGCTCTATGAAACAAAAAAAAATTACTAAGTAAAATCTCCAAATCAATTAAACCACTTAAAGAGAAATTAACCCTTCATAAACTAAATCCTCACACTTAGCAAAGCATAACCCTAAAGACTACTTAGGACATACCACACAAACTCTAACACTTGCACATTAGGCTAAGTCGCCATTTTTAGCTTTATGTTAGGGCGGTTAATGGTTTGTTAAATTTTTAGTTTTGTGATGTATTATTTTAGACTGGATGTTGGGGTGTATGTATGCTGAATTTAGATATAATCATGTTTTATGTAATCATTCTTTTAATAAAATAAATCTTTTTTTCTGCAAGTTATTTAGCCCCTAAGCATAGCCCAATTAGGACATGGACTTGGTTACCCATGTGGTGCTAAGTCCAAATTATTCCTATAACTGCTTAGTTGTATGGTGTGTTTAGCTAACATTTATTTTATAGGTGTAGTTATATTTACTTTCCTTCCTTTTAATGTACTTTTTTGCATTAGGATTAGTATGAGTGTTATGGGGATTAAGGATAAGCATTGGTTATAAGATCATGTCTTATATACCATGTAACACCATTAGAGCAAACAACATCCCACTCAAGCCAAAAGAAAGAAAGAAATGGAGCAAATAAAAATGAAGAAATAAAAGATGAAGAGTGAAGAATGGAGGATGAAGAATGAGGACCCCCATAACACTTATCATTTCATAATTGTATCTATTCTTTCATTATACTGAGATGTATAAGGGTAAAGCTTGATTACACACATTTTTTTTGGGTTGTATGGCAATACTCGACTGCACCGACCTTTTATTCTTTTGTGATAGCTTTATAAAATTGTTTGACATTTTATTTAGCTTGAGCCTTAGAAATAGCATCCCTTTTCATAGTTTCTTTATGATTGCTGATTACTGTGTGGCCTGGATGAGATTAAGCTCCTAAAATAAAAAAAAATTTTCTATCCCATTAACAACTCATAACTAAAATTTTAAAATAATTCATAACCTTACAAAAAGCCTAAGAATTAAATCAAGATAATAAAATTTTTTAGCAACCCCTTAGCTAGATGAATGAATGCACAATATCATGCATGTCATACTATTCCACTCTTGCTAAGAGAGGGCTTTCATCTATGCAAGAGAATAAAGGTTTAACCTGTAAGAGCCTTTGATGGAAAGACACCTCTTTTTCTCTTGATTTAGCCACAAACAATTTCTCATGCATTTAGGCATACAAAATCCTATAGACTGTGTCAAATTAAAAAGTCCAAAAATCAAATAAAACTTGGCAATATTTGCATTAGATTTAAGTCATTACTCATGCCCTTCATGATCTAGTCTTTTAGAGAGTGAGTTTGAGGATTTAGTTTCTTTTCTAAGTAAATAATTACCTAACCATCTTGCAAAGTATATAACTTGCCTACATGGATTTAATGCCTAGGAGAAGTTAGCTAGCTACCACTCTATGCGGTAATAGGCCAAGAAGTCGAGTGATTTATCCTCTCTTGAGGAGGTAAACCATATACTAATTTTCTCCTTAGATTTAGATCATGCTTTAGTCCTCATCAAAGCTCCCTAGATTTAGGATCTGAGGTTGATGTTTCCCTTTACAGGCTACAAGCATAAATCCTCACCTCTTAGGCATTTTCACAATCTTGTATTTTGGACTTATAAATCCTAGATTTCTAATAAAAATTTAACTCAAATAAATAAATCTTCTCAAATTCAACTGTATAAAGTCCAACCATAGGATATTGGAGTGCTCACTAGGCTTCCTAGTATCATGAGCACTCCCTACTCATCTCCCTTGGTTTTGATAAGAACTCTTCCCTTTTGATCTCCCCCCACATGATTTTTGAAAATACAACTAATCCTTTGATAGTCATATCTTTAAATTCTTTGGAGACAATAATTACCTACTTTAATCAAGAGTATTCTTAAGGGATTCATTTTTCTTAAGATGTAATTAACTATGGAGGTTTGCCTCCATAGAGATCTTAATGAACCTGGTTTAAATAAACCCTACTTTACTTTCATATAAAGTAGGAGAAAAATCTCTAGTATATCTGAAGACCCATCATACCTTAGGAGTTCTCATTAGGTGATTAGGTCCATTATAGGGTAGTGATTCTATCTCTTGAGATAGTACACTATTCCTTAATGTCATACCCAATCATCCTAATGAGTACATCTATGGATCTACATGATATCCCCTCTCATAAACACACCCAAACACATAAAAAATAAACACCACAATGTTAAAATAAATGGCAGTGATTAGGACTTAAATTGGTAAACTCATTGCACATTTTAGTACCCGAGTGAAACATTCTAAAGCATTTGTTGTCATAGTATCATATCACATACCACTGTTAAGAACTAATGACCACTTAGAAACATCATGATCTATTAACCACTGGTATGCTTCTACATTCACATTTTTTATGTTAGTCATGCATTGATTAAAGATGCTTATGTCACCCATACTACTAGCCATGTACATCTTCTTACACATAAATTCAACATCTGCAATACCCATTCTTCTAACTACTTTTTTGAAGTTTTCTTTTAGAACAATAATGATGAGCATCCCAAGGGAATATGTCTTTGCAATCACGTATCAGGCTTACGTGTTTATCTAAAATTATACATAGATCATTCCTTGAACAAAAATTGGCAACAACTCATGTATAAAGAGTATGAACCAAAGCTATGACTCATTAGTTTTCGATTCAACAATAACGAAAGCAAGTGAGAATAATCCATTATTACCATCTATTCCAATAGCTATGAGTAAAGTACTGTAATACTTTACAAGTAGAAATGTGTCTTCCATGCTTAGAACTGGATGACAACATTCCCATCTTGAAATTGATGGTCCAAAAGCCCAAAATTATCTTTGAAATTAGCATGTGGTTGTTGACTGGAGCCTATAAATAGACCCTGGCAATACAGAATAAATTGTTTTCTGAATAGATTGAGAGAGTGGTAAGAGTCCTCCCAACTCTAAAAAAATTGCTTTAATACTCTTATGCCTCGCACCCAAGCCTTCATATAAGAAACTCTAATGTTAAATTTTGCTTCCATTCGCCCAATAATCTCTCTTGGTTTTAAGTCTATATGATTTCTCATAATAGGTAATATGAAATATCTAATGAACTTAGATGTGCATTGATGTCTAGAACTCATGATAGTGTTAATGCATGCGTGTGTAGTACCTAAGGTTGATATTCTCTAAGCACCTCCCAATCGCTTGCTTTAGCTACAATGCATGCCCATAACATGATCTACTGGGATTATTGTGCTGCGCACATACAACTTATTGACCTCACTTTTGGAGTGAGGATTCATTCTTCTCATCTTAGATCTAAGAGTATTCTAGATACTAGATTCTACTCGGTCATAGGACACTTCTAGTGACTAAGTGAATACTTAACCTAAACTTAGGGACTTATGAGGATTCACCATAGGATTAGGCTATGACTTATGGCTAAGGAAACCTATCTATCCTATGGCCTAACCCATGACTTATGCCTAACCTTAAGTCCAAAACTACCTCAAATCAATGCAAAACCAAACCTCAAATTAAACCATTACCAATTGAATCCAATTTCATATCTAAACTCCAAGCCAAAATCAAACCCATCTTACCACAGAACTCCTTCAATCAAACCAAACTCAATTGATTTTCTCAAACCCTCATTCCAAACTCTACAATCAATCCAATCAAATCCTTTGGCCAAAATCAATTCAATTTACCGAAGTTAGCCCATTTGAACCCAAAATGTCCAAATGAGTCAAAATCCAAGTAAACCTAAATCAATTTCAACCAAAGGCACCAATCAATCCTAAATAAATTATCAAACTCAATTCAATCCAAAATCAACTCAATTGATCCATTAGACTCACTTGACCCAAAGTGACTTAAATGACCCATTTGAATCAAACTCTAATCCAACTCAAATTGGATTGAACCAAACCACCCAAAATCTCTTACGATGATTATTTATCACCCTTAATTGATCAATTACAATCAATTAGGTCAAGCCAAGCCAATTTGGTCATTTGATCAAGTTGACCCAATTATCCCCATAAGCCAAATTAAACCAAACTCCATGCTACATCAAATTGATTGCAACCAGTGATTCTAACCAACTTCAAATTGATCCTTGAATATGACTTGATAATTAATTGAGCCAAACCAAGTCCAATTGGCCTCTTGACCCAAGTTGTCCAATTTGACTAAAAGGCCAAATTGGGCCAACCAAAATTAAATCCAAATTGATTGAAACCAATGACTCAAATTCACTCCAAATTGATTATTGAATATGATCAAACCTTTGGTTGAACCCAATTGATCAGCCCAAATTGACCTAAAGGGTGAAATTGGTCGAAATCATTCATAAATCCAATTGATTGAAATCAAGACCTAGAATAATCTTTAAATGATTAATTGAACTTAAACCAACACATAATCTAAGCCAACTTAATCAATTTGACAAAATTGGTCAACTTAGCCCATTTGACCCATATGAACCCATATGAGTCAAATTCAAATTTAATGTAAACCAAACTAAACCAGTTGCTCCTAAACATCCCAAATACTCATTTGAACTTGACCCAAGCCTTAGTTTGACCTAATTTGATCAATTGGTAAACCTAACCCAACCTAATTTGACATACATGGGTCAAAGTGAGCCAAACCCACTAAAACCAAGCCCAAACCCATCTAAACTTGGCAAGACCCATCCTTGGGTCACCATGGGTCAGCCCAAAGTCAACCTAACCCATGTCCAACCAGAATTGACCCATTACCCAATGGGTAAAGCCCTCCAAATAGGACAAAACCCATTCTTGGATGGTCAAACCCACTCTCCTCCCCTTAGCATCCACCATAAGCTCCGAATGGACATGAGGACAATTGGCTCACCTGACCCAAAGCTGTTTAGGTCAGCCATGAGCCAAGTGGAGGTGAGATAATCCATTTTCTCCCACTGGAAACTTGGAAACCAAGGACAAGCCACCTCAGACTTTGGTAGCCTACTCCCCTCACTTGGCCACTCAAACTAAGCCACCTCAGCACCTCCTTGCCACTCACAGTCGCCTACGATGGCCGGCCACCTGCAAATTGCAGAGAGAATCCAAGCCGTCAGATTGGAGGAGGGAGGGGGTATACTCCCCTCATTTCAATTTGAAATGAGGCATTGAGCATCCTCAGAGCTCTAACAACTCAAGGAAACCTCCCCAAGTGCATTCTCGAGTTCCCATAGCCTCCCCATCGTTAAAAATGCTAAGCCTGAAATAGGATAGAGCCAATCTCCATCCAACCTTCTCCAAACTCCACCATTTTCAAATTAACTTTATCCACACCTTCATCGAGCTCCAGTGAGGAGAAACGAATTGATTCTTGATCGATTCGAGCACTGAAGAGCACTCCAAGCCTAACACCGATGAGTTTTCTAATGACGTTTGATCCACAAAGACACCAATAAATTGTACACTTGTCAATAGAGCTTCAGCTCTTCAAGAAGAAGCTACGTCAGTTGGTTAACCGCTGGTCCTGAGCTTCGATGAGGTAAATTCTAATGACTGACATTTTCTCAATTTTTTCTAGGCCTTTGTCAAGGAAAGTGATTGCGTGCGAATCCCACCATAGGATCCATTTAGATCCACTCAATGAATGTTTTGGGATCGATCTCGAGCCTCCATGAGCTTCAGTGAGCCGAGATCGAGTTGGGGAGGGCGAATGGTGTTTATTTTTCATCGCTCAGGAGATGAAGGATCATCCGCCATCCATTCCGTGTGATTGAAACAAGCAGTTGTGATTTAATCCATTAGTTTCAATTGATTTAATCTTATAGGAACTACAGGATTAATCCCCACCATCGATCTTAGATCAGATGGTGGGGATGAAAATGCACTGTCGCCGCCACGTCAGTGCCACGTCAGACAATTTAAATGGCCAATCTCACAGCGCCATGCGGAAAACACTACCATGTCAGCCGTCAGCATGGCACCGATGGGATTATGGATTAATTAGGCTTTAAAATGTGATTAATTGGCTAAAATTTCTTAAAATCATAACTAATAGAAAAATTTAGAAATGCTAATAAATACATTTTAGAAAGGTAAAATTGAGAATAATTTAATAAAAATGATTTCATTTGATTTTAAATAGTGATTAAGGCTTAATTAAGGTTTGGTTATTTTCAAAATTAGCTTAACTAAACCCTAATTACTTGGGCAATTAATCCCAAACTTGGCATGTTGATTTAGTGGGATGACTTCTACCTCCCATAATTTTCTTGGGATTTATTAGCTATGTAATTAGGGAAATTTTAAATTGGAACCTTAATTAGCCTCTTAATTAGTTTAATGATTAATTAAAGTTCTAAATAGTAAAAATTAATTAATTAAAGTTCATTAACTATTAATCAACAGTGAGATGATGAAGGTGAGTGATTAAGACCTCTTTCTTAATTAATTTTCCCAATTCATTTCATTAAAGAGAGTTAATTAATACATAGCTTAATTAAGGGCTTAATTAATTAAGTAATGGCCAAATCAAATCAAAATTAAATTCTAATTATATCAGATAATTAATAATTAAATTAAGGATTCCTCTTAATGTCTTCAATAACATAAAGACCCTTAAGGAAATTATGATTATCCTAAAAGTGTGAAAAAATTATAAGAGTACATAATTAGATTCTTTAGCTTAATTAATCTCTAATCATGAGCCAATTGTATTAGGTCCTTTAGGAGCATTGCACTTTTATTTTCCCTCATATTCATATCATTTATGACTCATCATTAAATGGTTAATCAAATTAAAGAAGCATAGGAAAGGGTAATTGAATGGATTGTTTAATGATTCAACTTAATTAAACTATAAAAGTCATTTAATTATATTTCCTTAAACAAATTGAAATCACCAACATGGGAATGGGATGAAAGTAACAAATGATCTCTCTTTTTTAAGTCTAATTGAAATAAAAAATCAAATTAATAAGAAGTTTTGGTTTTCTTTAGATTATTTTATTTAATGTGATTGTCCTTAGAAATTAGTGTAGGTGAATGAATCATATAGTTATGTTTAGCTATTCCTCTTCAATCATTTTAAATGTTGTATGTCATGTGATCTCATGCACGCATACTTTAAAATTCAAATGAATCAAATGAAATTTACTTATGTAAGCTTGCATGTGTTGGCTTAATTTTATCATATGTGTAGCTATAAGTTGATAACAATATTTGGAGTGATAGTAGTTATGAATATATATATATGATTTGAATATGTTTATAGCTTAAGCATATAAATTTGAAGCTTTCTTTCCCATGTTCATATATAGATTTACATAGGTTTGAATGATAATAAGTATATAATCTGGACATCCCATAAATACTAGGCTTTAAGTAGCCTCAAAGAGGTCATTTGATTATCTCACTCCCCTGGTTAACAAAGGTGTGTAGTTATTTATTTTCATTCATATGTATATTTTATTAGAATTTGGATAAAGCTTTAAATTACATGTATAAATAATTCAACCAAATAAAATAGAATCTTTTGCATGATTTCTATTCTTACAATTGTGTATACATTCATATGTATTTAAGATAGCAAGTATATAGTCTGGACATCTCAAGAATACAAGGCTTTAAGTAGCCCCAATGAGGTTATTTGATTATCTCACTTCTTTACTTGCTTACATCTTTTATACATGTGTATGTATATTTAATTAAAAAATGAGAATAATCTTTTTTTACTAAAAATACATGCATCCATAATCACTCAAGCATATAAAATTCATTACTTGTAAAGGTAATGCTTTCTTTCCTAAGTTCTTATATAAACTTACATGTGTTTGAATGATAATAAGTATATAGTTTGGACATCCCGTCATTATGAGGCTTAAAGTATCCCAAAGAAGGTTATTTGATTATCTCACTTCCCTGGTTAACAAAGGCACGTACTTATTTAATTTCATTCATATGTATATTTATATTAGAATTTGGATAGAGCTTTAATTTTTATATATGAGTAATTTAATTAAGTAAAATACAATTTCCAAATGTATGCATCCATGATCATTCAAGTGTACCAAAATATGTTGTATGTATAGGTATGCTAAGTGTTAAGTCATATGCATGTTATGGGTGATGAAAAAGAATGGTTTAACCTATTCTATGTGATGGTAATTCAACCACATTAATCTTAAGATGCATTTCATGTTGAATAGGATTCTTTAAGGGTAACCTAAATTTAGGATTAATAAAATATTTAATAAATCATTCACTAAAAGAAACTAAATCATTAAAATGTTGTTTTAAGAAATAGCTTAAGGTAGAGATGAAAGAGGTTAACCCTCTTTCTTCTCTTTATAATACTTAGATGCTAAGTATAAATAAAATGAAATAAAATAAGATACAAACTAAAATGGGCAAGTCATCTAAACAACTTTAAGTGAAATCACCTATCATGTTAAATTGAATAATTCTAAACATTAGATAAGCATAACTCAAAAGCCTAGCTAAGACATCCTACACAAGCCAAAACACACACATTAGAATGCTAAGTCACCACTTATAGCAATAGGTTAGGATGGTGCATGTAATGATGACATGTCTTATTTTATGATGTAATATTTTAGATTGGACATTAGGAATGTGGATCGTAGATTGGATGTTAGGCCGTTGATAGCCTAATCTTATTTTCTACAAGGGATTGTGCTTAAGGGTTGCTAAAAAAGAAATATAAATATTTTCTTTATAGGTTGCTTATGCCCCTAAGTATAATCCACATTTGGACAAGTGGGCTTGGTTACCCATGCACAGAGTGCTAAGTCCAAATTATAAACTATGACTGCTTGGTTTGTATGTATGTTTAGCTAATCTCTATTTTGTAGGTGTGATTAGATTTACTTTTCCAAAATTATACTTTTTCAATAGGAATTAGGATTAGTGCAATGGGGATTAGGATGAGTAGTGGCAAGAAAGCTTAGTCCTGGGGTCTCCTGTGATGCCTTGGAGCATATCAAAAGAAGGAGAAATAAAAAAATGAAGAATGAAGACTCTCATAGCATGTATTCAATTTCAATGTAATATATTTTGTAATTCAGGGTGGGGTTGTATAAGGGTAGAGCTCAGCTACCAACCTTTTCTCTTTTATGGGTTGTATAACAGTACTTAGTCGCATCGACCTCTTATTATTTCATGGTAGTTTATATAAAATGATTGATGTCATGTTTAGCTTGTGCACTAGGATTGCATCTTTTTCATAGTTTCTTATGACTGATGTTTGAATGTGTGGCCTGGATGTGGTAGGCTCTTAGAAAAAAAATCTTTCTACCAAACTAATAACTCATAACTAAAATTCAAAATAACTCATAACCTCATTTTTAAAGTGTAGGTTGATTTGACCTATGAGGGCATCTCTTATAGTGGAGAACACCTCTTCCCGCTGATTTAGCCAATAATCCAATTTTCATTATGCATATAGGCATAATTGACCTAAATCCTTTGTCCAAATAAATGTGTCAAAATCACATAAAAAATTGTAAGATGTTGCATTTTTAGACAAAGTCATATGCTCATGCTAGTCATGATCTAGTCTCTTAGGAAGTGAGTTTAGAACTATAGTCTCCTTTCCAAATTAAATAATAGCTTAAACCATCTTACAATTTCATAAGACCATCCTACATGGATTTAAAGCATAAGAGGTGTTAGCTGGCACTCTAGGCGGCTGTAAGTCTAGAAGAGCTAGACATGTCTATCTTCTCTTGTGGAATAGACACTTATGTCCCTTTTTTGATTAGATTTAGATCATGTTTTAGCTTGATAGAAGTTAATTATTAGCCAAATCAAAAGAGAAAGAAGGTGAAGCTCTATCATCAGGGGTTTCTCTCATAGGTCAAGCAATCCCTATTGTGTAAGGACGGAGGCCCTCATTTTATAAGAGTGATAGAAGATGCATGCATAATGTGAGACATAAAATATACAGCTAAGGGGTTGCAAAATATTTTAATTATCTTGATTATAGTCTAGTCTTTATGGTGAGGTTATGAGTTATTTAAAACTTTAATTATGAGTGATTAGTCAGGTAGAAAATTTATTTTTATCCTAAGAGCCTACCGCATCTAGGCCAAACATTAAAGCCTCAAACATAAAGAAACTATGAAAAGATGCAATCCTAATGCACAATTTAAACAAATCATTAATCAATTTAAAAATTATAGTAAAAGAATAACAGGCCAGTGCGATCGAGTGCCATCGTGCAACCTGAAAAAGAGAAAATATAGGTAGCTGAGCTCTACCCTTATACAACCCGGTACATGAAATAATAATTACAATTAGAAATGAATGCATGCTATGGGGGTCTTCATTCTTCATATATTCTTGCCCACCTTGTCTTCCTCCTTTGATTTGGTTTGTAATTCAAAGGCATCATAAAGCCTCCCAAGACTAAGCCTTCTAGCCACTACACATCTTAATCCCCCATAGCACTAATCCTAATTCCTATTGCAAAATTACATTTATATAGGAAAAAGTAAATCTAACTACGCCTGTAAAACATATATTAACTAAACATACATACAATCCTAAGTAGTTATATATATAATTTTGACTTAGCACCCTGCACATGGGTTACCAAGCCTACCTGTCTTAACTTGGATTATGCTTAGGGGTTTGAGCAACCTACAGAGAGCATTTATATTTATTTTTAAGCATCCCCTTAAGCACAATCCCTGCAGAAGATATGATTAGGCTAAGAGCAGCCTAACATCCAATATACGAAGCATACACCCTAACATTAAATCTACAATATTACATCATAAAATAAAACATAAACCACATCATACACTGTCCTAACAAAGAGCTAGATGTGATGACTTAATTTTAATGTGTGTGTTAAGACTTTGTGTGATATATCTCAACTAAGCATTAGAGTTTTTTTTTTAAGTTTAGAAATTGTTCAGATTAGCATGATGGTGGGTTTTATTTGAAGTTGTTTAATTGATTTATGAATTTTAATTTGTATTTTGTTTTTTTCATGTGATTTACACTTAGCAACTAAGTGTAATAAAGAGTAAGATGAGGATTACCCTCTTCCATCCATACCTTAAGGCACTTCTAAAGCATAGTAATTTAATTTAGTTCTCTTTAGTGAATATCTTAGTAAATAATTTTTAATTAATCCTAAGTTTGGGTTAACTTTAAATAATCTTATCCAATATGAAAAGCTTCTTAAGATTAATCTAATTGAATTAGTATCACATGATAATGTTGACCTCACTTTTGGAGTGAGAATTTAATCTCCTCTTCTAAGACATTAAGACTTTCTTAATCATAAGACACTTCTAGCAGTTAAGTGAACACTTAACCTAAGCCTAGAGACTTAGAAGGGTTAACCACAGGATTATGCTATGCCTTAGGACTTATGGAGGTTCATTTACCTTATAGCCTAAACCAAACCTATGTTCACCTTCTTAAGCCATAACCAAACCTTAAATTCAATTAAAACACCAAATCTAAATCCAAATTCAAATCCAAATCAAATGATTGAAATCTATAACCAATTCCAAACCAAATCAAATCAAATCAACCCTTCCTAAGCCATGTGATTTTATTCCATGGACTTAATCAAAACCCTTTTAAATCAATCCAAACTCAATTGATTTTCTCATAGATAAATTATTTCCTCAATTATCTTCCTAAATATAAATCAACTCCACATTTAAATAACCTTGATAAAAGACAAATCAAACCCAATCCAAATCTAAGCCATGTGACCTAACTTCATGTGCTTAGCTAGATTTGCCTTCAAATCAAACCCAAGTCAATTGATTTTCTCATAAATCAATCATATCTTCAATCATCTTCACAAATATAAATGAAATATATCTTTAAATCATCAAAACTAAATCAAATCCTTCCTAAGCCCTTTGAGCTAATTTCATGTACTTGGCCAAAATCTTATCCAAATCAAGCCAAAGTCAATTGATTTTCTCATGAATCAATCATACTTACAATCATGTTCACAAATATAAATGAAATCTACAATAATCAAACCAAACCAAAATCAACCCAAGTCAAACCCAACTTAACCATCTTGACTTGAAATATCCAAATGAACCAAAACTCATCCAAACCCAAATCAATTATAATCGAATTTATATATCAATCCCAAATCCATATATAAACTCAACTAAGCTCAACTAAACCCAAAATCAAGTCAACTAAACCCAATTGGTCCAATTGACCCAAAGTTGCCAATTTGGCTTATTTGAGCCAAGTTCCAATCCTACCAAATTGGATTGAACAAAGCCCACAAAGACCTCCTATCATGATTGTTGATTAAACCAAGTCAACTTGTCATTTGACCAAGTCAACTCTATTAACCCATATGAACCTAAACTAGCCAAATTGCAACCTAAGCCAAATTCCTTGAGACCAATGATTCATATCAACTCAAAATCATTATGTGAACATGATGTGACCTTCAATTGAGCTGAACTAAACCCAATTGGCCCTCTTAACAGTTGACCCAAATTGATCTAAAAGATTGAATTGGGTCAAATCAAAATATAAACAAATTGATTATAACCAATAGCTCAAGTTCATTCCAAATTGATTGTTGAACTTGACCAAAGCCCCAATTAAACCCAATTTGACCAATTCAGCCCAATTGACCTATTTAGCCCAAATTTACCTAAAGGGTCAATTTGGTCTAAGCCTTAACCAAATCCAAATTATTTCAGACCAAAGCCTACAATCACTTTCAATTGGTCAACCAAACCCAAACCAACACCTAACTCAAGTCAATTTGGCCAATTTTGTCAAATTTATCAACTTGACCCATTTGACCTAAATGAACTCAAATGAGCCAAAATAAAATCTAAGCCAAACTAAACCAAACCAATCACACCAACACATCCCAAATGATTATATGAAGTTAACCCAACCCTTGGTTTGACCCAATTTGACCAATTGGTCAACTTGACCCAACCTAACCCAATTGACCCACTTAAGCCAAATTGAGCCAAACCTAACCAAATCAACTCCAGATCACTTGAAATTTGGGCTGACCCCCTTTTGACTGATTTTAAATCTATCCAAATCAAATCCAATGCTAAATGATCATTCTACCCTTGGTTCAAAGGTATCACATGAGACAAATCACCCATGTAAGTGGTCATTTCTATTCCTTGGCCACTTGGCACTCGCAAAATGGTCCACCTAGGCACCTAGGACACTGCCCAACCTAGTCCAAGCGGTGGTTAGGTCAGCCATTACCCATGGGGAGGTGAACTCACCTCACCTTATCCATTGGCACATTGGAAACCCAAGGACACCCATTATCCCTCCTTGGCAGCCACCTTCACACCTTCACCCACTCAAATTGAGCCTACTCGCCTCCTCCCTGCCACCCATGACCCCCTGAGGTGGCCAGATGGCCACGAGAAGCCAAACCTGATTGAGCCGTCCAATCAAGAGGAGGGGGTATACCCCCCACATTCCAACTCAAAATGAGCACTTCGACATCAGAGCCTTAGCTACCTAAGATGAGCCACCAGAACCATTTCCTAAGCTCCTAAGCTCATTCCCTCATCGAAAAACTTCATTCCAGTCTGTCCCAAAATAGGAGAGCCCCTCCTTTGATCCAACTCCCTCATTTCTTTACCAAACTCAAATTAACTTCATACACACCTTCTCCACTCCTCGTCAAGTAAGAGTGAATCACTTCCCAAGCTTCCCGACCACCGGAGGTAGGAGTTCGATCAAAACTGAGATCCAAAGTGATGGACTTTGGCCTTCCAAGATAATGAGGGGATATTGATCCATGCTCAACAGGGCTTCATCTCTTCTAGATGAAGCTTCCTCAAATTTGTCATCGATCTTGAGCTCCAGTGAGGTAATTCCATGAAAATGATCTTTTGGTGAAAATGGGTTGGAGCTTTTTGAAGGAAGCTTGCATGTTATTCGATTTTGATTGTTGGATCCCTTTGGATCCTTTGTGTGAAGGTGTGGGATCCATTTGGAGTTGTTCTAAGCTTGGGTGAGCTCAGATCGAGGGAGGAATGGCGAACGGCCTCTGTCTCTCATCACTCGGGGGATGATCAATCATGCACCATCCGCATGATTGGAATGAACGGTCATGATTATTCGCTAGTTAAATATTGATTTAATCCTTAAGGAACTATTGGTTCGATCTACAGTGTCCGATCTGAGATCGAGGCGAAGATTGCGTCGCCGTAGCAAGACCGAGTGGTCGTTAAGTGACTAATCCCATGGTACCATGTGGAAAGTACTCCATGTCAGCGGCCCACATGGTGTCGATGGGATTAGGCTTAATTATGGCTAATAAATTAATTTTTGTGGCTGAATCTTCCATTCTTCATAGAAAATTATAGAAAAATCCAAAAAATGCATTTGAATACTCATTTTAAATGTATTTCAAAGGAGAATCATTTAAAATTAATCTTAATTGATTTTCAATAATAATTAGAGCTTGATTTAAGTTTAATTAAAAACTTAATTAGCTTAATTACTCCTTAATTACTCAAGTAATTAATTTCAAATTTTTTGAGATTGTTTAGTAGGATAACCTCTACCTCTCATAATTTTCTTGGGGTTTGTCTCTTGGGTAATTAAGGAAATTGCTCATTGAAGACTTAATCACTCTTTTAATTAATTAAGTGATTAATTAACCCTTAATTAATAAAGAAATAAATTAATTAAGCATGTTAATTATTATTGAATAGTGAGTGGGAAAGGGAAATGAGACAAGGACCTCTTTTCCAATCTCTTTCCTAAGTCCATTTCATTTAAAAAGGAGATTAATTGATTTGAGATTAATTAAAGGTGTAATTAATTAAGTGAATGATTTAATTAATCAAATTAAAATCATAATCATTTCAGATCTAAATTAATTAATTCATGGGTAGATCTTTAGGTGTTTAATGGCCTAAATCTATTTAAGGAAATTATGGTTAACCCATATGTGTGGGGAAATCATAAGAGTACTTAACTAAGTTTCTTAATTTAATTAACCATTGATTGTGAGCCAATTGCATTAGACCCCTTTTATTTCCTAGGACCATTGCTAATTTAATTTTCAATTCATCTACATATCATGTTGGATCATAATTATTTGGATAATTATATTAGGATAACATAGGGAAAGGTTAATTAATGTATTTAATGCATATCACAACCTAATTAGCTCATAAAATCAACCTAATTACCTTTTCTTAAATAAAATCAAGTCATCGGTGTTGGAATGGGGTTTATGGCAGTAAATGATGAGTTCTCTTCCTCTTTAAGTTTAATCTAAAAAATCAAAATTAATAAAGTAACATTGGTTTTCTTTAAATGGGTTTATTTAATGTGATTGTCCTTAAGAATTAATATAATTGAATGAATCATGTGTTTATATTCAATTGTTCCTTTCCAAGCACATCAAATATTATGTGTCATTTGGTTTCATACATTCATACTTTCAAATTTAAATAAATCAAATGAATTTCCTTATGTAAGCTTGTAAGTGTTGGCTTACTTAAATATGTGTGGCTATTATCACTAAAAAATTCAAAACTATTTTATAAAGCTTATGAATCAATTATAATACTTAGAGTGTTGATAGTTATGAATACACATAGGATTTGCATTTGTTTATAGCTTAAGCATATTAAATAAAGCCTCTTTTATATAATTCATATATAGATTTCCATGAGTTTGAACAATAATGGGTATATTGTCTGGATATCTTGGGAATACAAGGCTTTAAGTAGCCCTAAGGACCCTGGTTTAACAATGACACATACTCATTTGATTTCATTCTTATGTACTTTGATATTAGAATTTAGATAGAGCTTTAATTCATATGTATAAATGATTTAATTAAAGAAAAATATAATCTTTGCATGATTCTCATCTGTATAGTTGTGTAAACACTCATATATATTTAAGATAGCAAGTGTTTAGTCTGGACATCCCGGGAATACGAGGCTTTAATTATCCCCAAGGAGGTCATTAGATTACCTCACTTCTTTGGTTTAACAATGGCACATACTTGGTCACATCTTTTATACACATGTATGTGTGCTTAATCAAAAATTGAAGATCCCCTTTTGTTACTATAAATAAATTAAATGCATTCATGTTCACCTAAGTCATTACCATGTGTGATATATAAATTAGTGCTTTCTTTTTCTTATTCATATATGGATTTACATAGGTTTAGAATGTTAATGGGTATATAGTGTGGACATCCTGGGAATGTGAGGCTTTAGATAGCCCCAAAGAGGTGATTTAATTAACAATTACACGTACTTAGGTGATTCTATTATTATGTATTTTGTATCAGAATTTGGATAGAGCTTTAACTTATATGTTCATATAATTCAATAAAAATAAATTCCAAACATACACGTTCATTATCATTTAAGTGTGGCAAAACATAATGTATGTATAGATATGCTAAGTATTAAACCATATGCATGTTACATGTGATGTAAAGGAATGATTTAATATATATATCATGTGATAGTAATTCAATTAAATTAATCCTAAAAAGCCTTTCATATTGAATAAAATCATTTAAATTTAACCTAAACTTAGGATTAATTAAAAATCATATAATAAGCCATTCACTAAAGAGAACTAAATTGAATTAATATGCTTTAGAAAGTGGCTTAAGGTAGGGATGAAAGAGGGTAATCCTCTTCCTTCTCTTTATAACACTTAGTTGCTAAGTGTAAATCATATGACACAAAATAAAATACAAATTAAAATTTAGAAATCCATTAAGTAACTTCAAGTGAAACCAACCTTCATGTTAACTTGAATGTTTTCTAAACTTAGAAAATCATAACTCTAATGCTTAGTTAAGACGTACCACACAAGTCCTTAACACACACATTAGAATTAAGTCACCACTTCTAGCTCTATGTTAGGATGGTGTATGATGTGTGAATATTTTATTTTATGATGTATTATTTTAGAGTGGGTGTTTGGGTGTATGCTTCATAGATTATATGGTAGGCTGATATTAGCCTAATCATATTTTCTACAGGGGATTATGCTTAAAGGGATGCTTAAAATAAATATGAATGCTCTCTTTGCAGGTTGGTTAAACCCCTAAGCATAATCCAAGTTAGGGCAGGTGAGCTTGGTTACCCATGTGCAGGGTGCTAAGTCCAAATTATACATATAACTGCTTGGTATTGTATGTGTGTTTAGCTAACCTCTATTTTGTAGGTGTAGTTAGATTTATTTTTCCTATATGAATGTAATTTTGCAATGAGAATTAGGATTATTACTATGGAGGATTAGGATGAGCAGTGGCCAGAAGGTTTTGTCCTGGGGTGCCTTATGATACCATTGAAGAAAGCACATCCAAACCAAGGAAAGATCATAACCAAATCAAAGGAGGAAGATGAGGTGGACAAGAAGAAGTGAAGAAATGAAGACACCCATAGCATTTAATAAAATTATAATTATTCTTTCACATACCGGGTTGTATAAGGGTAGAGCTTGACTACCCATCTTTTCTTTTTTGTGTTGTATGGTAGTACCCGACTGCACCAGCCTCTTATTATTTTATGATAGTTATAAAATTATTTGGTGATTTATTAAAATTTTTAATTAGGATTGCATCTTTTTCATAGTTTTCTTCATGTTTGATGCCTTAATGTGTGGCCTGGATACGTTAAGCTCTTAGGATAAAATAAATTTTCTACCCGACAAATCACTTATAACTAAATTTTAAACAACTCATAACCTCACCATAAGGCTTAGGCTATAATCAAGATAATAAAAAAATTTAGCAACCCTTTAGTTGTATGGTTGTATATCTCATATCATGTATATCATCTTGAATAACTCTTGTAAAATGAGGGCCTCCATCCTTATACGCATAAGGACCGCTTGGCCTGTAAGAGCAACCCCTACTGATGAAGCTTCACCCTCTCTCTTTTGATTTGGCCAATAATCTACTTCATCATGCATTTAGGCATATAAAAATCCTAAGGCCTTTGTCTAAACTACTGTCAAAAATAAAATAAAATTTGTAAAATTTTGCATTTTAGATTAAGTTATATGCTCATATCACTCATGCTCTAGTCTCTTAGGGAGTGGGTTTAAGACTTTAGTCTCTTTCAAATCAAATAACTACCACAACTATCTTGCAATTCATAAGACTAGACTACATGGTTTTAAAATCATAGGAGGAGTTAGCTGGTGGCCACTCCAGGTAGTTATAAGTCTAGAAGTCAGATGGTTTAATCTCTCTTGTGGAGGTAAACCATTGTGTCCACCTATCGCTTAGATTTAGGTCGTGCTTTAGTTTGTACTAAAGTTCCATAGATTTAGGATCTGAGGTAGCTATTTTTCTTAGGCTACAAGCATAAATCTCACCTCTTAGGCATTCCAGCAACCTTATGTTAGTGGATTATAAGCCATAGCAATCTAATAAAACTCAACTCAAATAAATAAATATCTTCACTTTCAAATATATAAAGCCCTATATGATAGATTAGAATGCTCACTAGGCTTCCTAGTATCATGAGCATTCCCTCATTCGTCCCTTTAGATTATAAAATTAAGTCTTTTCATTGAATTTTCCTAATTAATTTTTTAAACATAACCAATCCTTCAATAGTCTAACCTTGAAATCTTTGGAGATGATAATTATCTACTTTAATCTAGAGTATTCTTAAGAAATTTCATTCCCTATGATGTAATTAACTATGGAGGCTTGCTTCCATAGTGAACTTAAGAACTCAGTTTAATATAAACTTTATTTTATTCATCCATGTAAAGCAGGAGAAAAATCTCTAGTATATTCGAAGACCCATCATGCCTTAGGAGTCCTTATTATGTGATTAGGTCCATTGAAGGGTGATGCCTATATCTTTTGAGATGGTACATCATACCTTAATTCCATATACAATCACTTTAATAAGTACCCCATATGATCTGAGCCCACTTATGAAAATAAACATGATATATATATATATATATATATATATATATATATATATATATATATATATATATATATATATATATATATATATATATAAACCATTCCTTTCTATCACATGTAACATGCATATGACCCAATCCTAAGTGTATCGATACATACATTATGTTTTAGCATACTTAAATGATGATGAACTAAATATCAATTCAACTATAAATTAAATCAACCTTTCCTAAGCCATATCATTTAATCCTATGGACTTAGCCAAAGCTCCTTCAAGCCAAACCAAATTCAATTGATTTTCTCAAAGTCAATTCAACCCTTCAATCAACTTACCAAAATCAACAATAAAACCAACTTCAAACCAATTCAAATCAAACCTCAATTTCAAATACCAAATCCAAATCCAAATGTGTATATTTGGAATTATATTTTGATTTGATTAAATTTTATAAATATATAAATTAAAGCTCTATCCAATTCTAATACCAAAATACAAAAGAATAGAGTCACATAAGTACGTGACATTGTTAACCAGGGAAGTGAAGTAATCAAATGACCTCTTTGGGGATAACTGAAGCCTCATATTCCCGGGATGTCCAAATTGTATATTTATTAACATTCCAAACTTATGTAAATCAATACATGAATGAGGAAAAGAGAGCACTAATTTATATATAATATGCTAACAACTTAGGTTAATATGGATGTATGTATTTTTAATAACAAAAGAGGATCTTCATATTTTAATTAAGCACACATACACATGTATAAAAGTTGTAAGCAAGTACATGCCATTATTTAAATCATGGAAGTGGGGTAATCAAATGACCTCCTTAGGGATAATTAAAGCCTCATATTCCTGGGATGTCTAGACTAAACAATTGCTATCTTAAATACATATGAATTTATACACAACTATAAAGATGAGAATCATGCAAAGATTCTATTTTCTTTAATTAAATCATTTAGGAATATGAATTAAAGCTCTATCTAAATTCTAATATCAAAGTACATAAGAATGAAACCAAATGAGCACGTGTCATTATTATAAAATGACCTCCTTGGGGCTACTTAAAGCCTCATATTCGAGATGTTCAGACTATATACCCATAATTGTTCAAACTTATGTAAGTCTATATATGAATCATAAGAAATAGAGCTTTATTTAATATGCTTAATATATAAACACATGAAAATCATGTGTATTCATAACTACTATTACTCCACATTATTATCAATTTGTAATTTTTTTGAAAAATAGATTTGGATTTATTAGAGATAATAGTCACATATGTATTAAATTAGGCCAACACATGCAAGCTTACATAAAGAAAATTCATTTGATTCATTTATATTTGAAGACATGAATGCATGAAATCAATTAACATACATCATTTAAAGTGATTGGAAAGGAATGATTAAATATAAACACATGCTTCATTCAATTAAACAAATTCCAAAGGACAATCACATTAAATAAACCCATTTAAAGAAAACCAAAGTTTCTTTATTAATTTATGACTTGAGATTTTGATTAAATTTAAAGAGGAGAAGAATTATTTATTATTTTTAATCACATTCCCATATTGATGAACTTAATTGGTTTAAGAAGAGGTAATTAGGTGGATTTTATGAATTAATTAAGTTGGATCCTTTAATCAAATCAATTAATCACCCCTACTTATGTTTCTTTAATTTGATTAAACACTTAATTATGAGCCAAAAATGACATGAACATGTGAGGAAATAAAATTGGAATGCTCCTATAAGGACCTAATGCAAATACCTCATAATTAAAGGTTAATTAAATTAGAGAACATAATTAAGTACTTTTATGATTTTTTCACACTTATGGGTTAATCATAATTTTGTTAAGGTTCTTTATGTTATTAAACACATAAAGAAAAACCCTTAATTTCATTTTTAATTATCTGATGTGATTTTGAGTTCAATGTGATTAATTAATCTTTTTAATTAACTTATTAACCCTTAATTAATCTTTATGTTAATTAACTTTCTTTCAAAATGAAATGAACTTAGAAGCTAGGAAAGAGGTCCTAACCCCATTCCCTTTGTCCATTCATTGTTAGATAATGATTAATAAACTTAATTAATTAATTTGTTACTATTTGGGGTGTCAATTAGCCATTAAGTGGCTTAAGAGGGTAATTAAGGCTTAAAAGATCAATTCCCCTAATTTACCAAGCAATAAATCCCAAGAAAAATATAAGAGGTGAGGTCATCCCACTAGACTAACACACAAAGTTTGGAATTAATTACTCAAACAATTAAGGGTTAATTAAACTAAATAAATTTTTAATTAAACCCTAATTAAGGATTAATTACTATTTAATTTTAACTGAAATTAATTTTAAATAATTTTCCTCTATTTTAGCTTTAATATGAGTATTTGTTTGTATTTATTATATTTTTCTACAATTTGTTATAAATTTTTAAAAATTCAGCCATTAAAACTTATTATTAAGCCTAATCTCGTCAACGCCATGCGGACCGCTGATGTGGCCCGCTTTCCACATGGCACCGTGGGATTGGCTACTTAAAATTGTCTAACTCGCTTATGTGGCTAGCAGCGGACGCGGTTTTGTCCCCATCATCCGATCTAAGATTAGATGGCAGAGATTAAACCTACGATTCTTAAGAGATTTAATCGGATAAAATCTAATTGATTAATCATGATTGTTCATTCTGATCACGTGTAACGGATGGTACATGATCTATCGTCCCCCGAGCAATGAGAGATGAAAGCCGTCCACCTTCCTCATTTGATCCGAGTTCACTCGAGCTCGGATGACCATGAAATTGATCCCACACCATCATAAGGAAAATTCAAAAGGATCCAACGGTTAAAATTGCATGACATACAACTTTTCTTTGAAAAGGCCCAAATAAATTTCACCAAAGCTCAATTTTATGGAAATTACCTCTCTGGCTCAAGATCGGTGGCACGACACTTGAGGAACCTTTGCCTGGATGAGGCGAGGCCTTGCAGCACGCGTGCTAATTATTTATGGTTGGCTATGTGGACCATGAACGATCGATTTGCAGAGGGACGATGATCGAAGTAGGAGTTTTATTTGTGCTCAACAAAGTGTGGGGAGTGTGTGGGTGAAATTAATTTGAGTTTGGTTGAGTATTGATGGAGTTGGGTTGAATGGATGATTACCCTATTTCGACTTAATGGTTTTCGGTGAAGGGAAAGCTTGGGAGACTTGGGGAGAGCTCTAGGGATTTTGAAATCACTCTTGGAAACTCTCTGAGGGTTCAAGTGTTTGAATTGGCTTAAAATGAAGGGGGTATATCCCCATGCCCCACCCCCACCCCCCCTCTGGTCAGTCTCCATCCGAGCGTTTGAGAGGTCAACATCAATCCTATGTGGCTCAGTTTGGTTGGTGGGTCAAGCTACCTCCTAACTTGGGTCCAATAGGTTCAATCAAGTGTGGGGAGGTAATTTAACTCACCTCCCCTTGGTCAATAGCCGACCTATCCCACTTGGGTTGGGTTAGCCACCTAGGTTAGGTTCTATTTTGGGTGTTAGTGGCTGCTTTATTGAAAGGGGGGAATTGACTTACCAATTTTGGGTTTGATCTCATGTGGAGATTTCAAACCAATGGGTAAAGCCTTGGATTGGGTTCAAATTAGGTTGGGTTAGTTTGGGCCTAACCCAAGGTGAGTTTATGATGGGTTGGGTCAGATCCCAAAGGGTTTAGGCTTGATTCAAGTGAGCTTGGCTTAATTTGACCCATGTAGGTCAAATTGGGCTAGGTTGGGTTAGGTTGACCAGTTGGTCAAATTGGACCAAACCAAGGGTTGAGTCATGCAAATGATCATTTGGTATATTCTGGTTCAATTGGTTTGAGTCGGTTTGATTTGATTTTGGCTCTTTTGATTTCATATTAATCAAATAGGTCAAGTTGATCAATTTGATCAAATTATCCAAATTGGCTTGGACTAGGGATTGATTTAGGTTTGATTGACAATTGAAGATGATTGTAGGCTTTAATTTGGATTTGGTTTGAGTTTAGGTCAATTTAACCCTTGAGGTTAATTTGGGCTAAATGGGTCAATTGGGTTCAATTAGTCAAACTGTGTTTATTTATGGCTTTGGTCAAGTTCAACAATCAATTTGGAATGAACTTGAGCCATTGGTTGCAATCAATTTAAGATATATTTTTATTTGACCTAATTTGGCCCTTTAGGTCAAATTGGGTCAAGAGGGCCAAGTCATGTTTAGGGATTGATTTTAGGTTGGTATGAATCATTGATTTCAATTAATTTGACTTAGGTTGAGATTTGGCTAATTTGATTCATGTAGGTTAAGAGAGTTGACTTAGTCAAATGACCAAGTTGACTTAGTTTGACCTAGTTGATGATAATTGGCCAATCAAAGATGATTGACAATCATGATAAAAGGTTTTGGTAGGCTTAGTTCAATCAAATCTAGGTTGGATTGGAATTTGGCTTAAATATGTCAAATTGGTTACTTTGGGTCAAGTGGATAAATTGGGCTAAGTTGAATCAATTTTGGGTTAAATTGAGTTTATTTGGATTTATATATAGATTTAGTATTGATTCATAGCTTTGATTGCAATTGATTTGGATTTAAATGAATTTTGTCCTTTTTGAATATTTCAAGTCAAATGGGTTAGGTTAGGTTTGATTGAATTGATTTTGGGTTTGGTTCAATTGATTGTAGATTTGATTTATATTTGGGATGATGATTGAGAAATTAATTGATTCATGAAAAAATCAATTGAATTTGATTTGGATTGAAGGGAATTTTGGCTAAGTCCATGGGATGAAATTATATGGCTTAAGATTGGTTTGAATTTGGTTTGGATTTTGGCTTAGGACATGTGAATGTAGGTTTCATTTATATTTGGGAAGATGATTGAAGAAATAATTGATTCATGAGAAAATCAATTGAAATCAATTTGAATTAAAGGAGATTTTGTCTAAGTCCATGGGATCAAATCATATGGCTTAGAATAGGTTTGGTTTGGTTTGATTTTTTGGTTTGGTTGATTTGAATTTGATTATATATTTTGTATGGGTTGATTGGAGAGTTGAAATGACTTTGAGAAAATCAATTGAGTTTGGTTTGGCTTGAATTTGCTTTGGCCAAGTCCATAGGATTGAATTATGGGCTTAGGATAGGTTTGATTTGGATATGATTTTGATTATAGGTTTCAGTCATTTGGTTTTGGAATTTGAAGTTGGATTTGGCATGTGAATTAGGTTTGGTTTAGGCTAAAGAGGTAGGCATGGATTGGGTTTAGGCTAAAAGGTAGGTAAGTCTCCTTAAGTCCTTAGGCATAGCCTAATCCTATGATTAATCCTTCTAAGTCTCTAAGCTTAGGTTAAGTGTTCACCTAATTGCTAGAAGTGTCTTATGACTAAGGAGAATCTAGTATCTAGAAGACTAAATCTAAGAAGAGAAGATTGAATCCTCACTCCAAAAATGAGGTCAATAAACATATAAAGCCTTACCATAAGATAGGCTGGAGTGGTCACTAGGCTTACTAGTATCATGAACATTACCTACTTATTCTCTTTTGGATCTCAAAATAAGTCTTTTCAATTGAACATTCCCAATTAATTTTCTAAAATAACCAATCCTTTGATAGTCTAATCTTGAAATCTTTGGGGATAATAATTGACTACATTAATAGAGAGTATTCTTATGAAAACTCATTTCCTAGGATGTAATTAACTATGGATGCTTACCTCCATAGGAAACTTAAGAACGATATAAAATAAATCCTGATATACTTTTTCATATAAAGTAAGGAAAAATCTCTAGTATATTCGAAGACCCATCATGCCTTAGGAGTCCTTATTTTGTAGAGTGATGTTTCTATCTTTCAGGATAGTAATCATACCTCAATGTCGTATTTGATCATCTCAATAAGTACCCCCTACAATCAGTGTGGTGTCCACACAAACCATCCAAAAATAAACCCCGCACAACTATGAAACTCTTTTTATTTGAAGTAATTGTTAGAAACTAAACATTAGTTCTTATTAATCAACCAGTAACTACAAATTGAAGCTCCTTTTTTACTTGAGAAGCATTTGCTTTCAGATAGTTCACCTAGAATTTCAATATCATATGAGAAAATTGTGCTATCAGATGGGCCATCAAAAATAACATTTGCATCCCAATCTTTTGTAGTTTCACAAGTACGTACTTAGTCATTATTACAAATCATTTCTTTTTCATTTTCAGAACTTCTCAAAGAATTATTCTTAATAAGATCATGACTAGCAATATTGTTACTTAAACTAGATTGTCCAAGTAGAACTTCATCTTAGCATCACTATCCTCAGATGTATTACTTGGTTCACTATTCATTATTTCATAGTCATCATCAAACATAGACAACGGTACAGTGGGTTGCTCATGCGAATGTACTTCAGTAGGTATTGAGTTATGTGCAATAACCTTTAATATAATTAATAGTTTTACATACTAAATAATGTTATTTAAAGATAAATTTTTATAAATTAACTACTAATCATTGTTTTGATTCCTCGCAGCTCTGTTATATCACAGTTGTTGATGGAAAAGTGAACTCATGTGCATAATCTGAAGAAATGTTATGTTGCATAACAATAGAATCAATTGTAGATGAAGCACTATAGTAAGGTTTGACTTCTAAGTAAAGAACCAATGTTTGACAAGAAGCTTCATCCAATACAATATTGCAGACTTCATCATCAAAAATCATTTATGCTATGAATCTCGAGCCAATAGAGAAATGACATGTTAGATCAACTATAAAATTTTTTATATCACAGTGTAGTGATATCAAAACTTTTTGTTTTAAATTGTCCAAATTTGTGTGTCACGAAACTTGTATAGGATGATTTCTTTCACCGTTATAATTTGGAATAAAATGATCATCAATGAACAGTTTCTCATCATAGAATAGAATTAGGGATACGAGCTGGACTCATTCTAAAGTATGATTATCATCCAACATACAATATTGGATGACAAAATGTACATACTTAAGCCCAGATGATTGTGTGCAAAGTTGAATCAAAATTATTTAGAGCTTAACAATGCACAAATTATTATGTAAAGTGATATGCCACTTTTGCAATAGACATCACTAAGCAAATCATAAGAACCCTATGTATGTATGTATACTAAACTATATGTAATTAAGTACTCATACTTATGTTCCAAATTCATATATGAATAGTAAAATTATTCAAACATAAACCTTATATCCTCTTAAATCTCATGGATTAAGGGGCAGTTTGGCTGCACACAGGATTTAACTCAAGTAGGATATAGTAAATCCAATAAATCTAGATTTAGGAATATCGCATAGATACTTGAATAAAAGTTATAAAAGCACAATGGAAAAATAGTAAATGATAGTGATTAGCATAACCTCCACGTAACATAATATATCAATTAGTTACAAATCTAAAAATTAATCATAACGAATACGTCTATAGTAAGTACACCTAATTCAGTAAATTATAATTAACCTGAAATAATGTATTAAGTAAATATTACTTAAATAATTTAAAATTATATTTAAAATAAATTAAAATAAAGATAATAAATATAAAAATGGAAGTATTTAATGGGATTTCGGCATTCAAAAACTAATAAAGAGAAGGAAGAAAACGGGAAAGTAATCCTCGTCTTCTCTCCCATCATCCTTTGCGTGCTTCTATTTCTTTAAATCCCGTAAATCCACATACCAACAAGATTTATTAAATCTAGATTTAACTTGCCAAAGTAGCTTTCACAGGATTACAATTCTCACACATCTTTATAATAAAGTTAACTTAAATTCATCTCAAATTCTTCATTTAGACATCCATACATCTTAACAATGAAGTTAAAAAATCTTCTAGTAAATACACCTTCTATGTGGGGATGTTGAGTCGTGTTGGCTCGTGGTTGAGAGGGTGGAGCGGGGAAGGGTCATCGAAACCAGCACAAGGGACCACGGGGAAGTGATTTCAACTAGTGGATTCCATTAATGGGGTCGGTCGATGAAGGTGAGTCGCAGGAGGGTTCGTCTGTCAGGTTGTACGGTCGACTGGTCAAGAGAAAGAAACAATTCTCATTCGAGAGGAGAGTTTATGCCTTGAGCAAGTCTACTATTTAATGGGCGACTATACCGATTTCTAAAAATTTTTAATCATACTTAAAAAGTTAATTATTATTTATAAGATACTTATTTTTAAAAATTGCCTCAAAATACACTTTTTTACTTGATCAATGGCTTATTTGTTTTTTGATTATGAAGATTGAGAGATCGAAATAATATGCATTGAATATTAATTAGTGTTTGACAAATATCAAATGTTAGTGCCTGACATTTATCAGGCATCAAATATATGGGAAATTTAGAAGTCTAACCATGATGGATAGTGGGCTTAAACATTCTCTTTTAAAGTAAAAAGATTAATTGACTGAGAAGATGAACATCAAACTTTTGTGGTTGATGAGCATCACACATCAATCATCATTGTTAGTCATCAAGTGATGCTTAACAAAGAATAATTTAGTTGAAGTGATGATTGATTATCACCTCTGCTGGTCTCTAAATTAGAGGAGATATATGGTGATAAGAAAGATAACTGATAGATGTTGGTGGCTAAGGAAACTCAAGCATCAATAATTGGAGTGTGTGTGTTAATCAATGGTCAATAAAAAATTTCATATCTTTGCCATGATAGTCTTTGGAATAGTCAATGAATCAAGTCTGCTGGTGGGTTAATAGATGTTAATATTAGTCAACAATTGATGTTGTAAGGTGTTTGGTAAAGTTTCGATGTTCCCAAAGTTTGAGAATTTCTTAACCTCGATAATTCTCTCCATGAAACTTTTGTCTAAGAATGTATAGAATAAATAGCTATTTATTGATCTCTTGAAGGGATATTCTAGATATTTCTACCAAAAGTATATAGAATCCACTAGATAGTTTGTAAATGTCTCCCTTCATGTATTTTTTTAGACATCTTTGTGCTTTCATGAACTCATAATCAAGTGATCATATATTCATCTTATTGAGATATTTATTTTAAATATAAAAAATGCAAGATTAGAATTGGATGTAGCAAAGAAGTTAGTCCATGAAATTAGAATTAGAATAGGAACTTAGAATATAGGTACTCTTATAGATAAATTAATGGAATTAATAGATATTATGGTTCATAGGAAGATAAATATTTTATGTATTCAAAAAACTAAATGGGTTGGGGAGAACACCAAGGAGATTTATAGTTTAGGTTTTAATCTTTGGTATTCAGGTAGAAGTCGAATTAAAAATGGTATTGGTGTGATTATAGATAAAAATTTGAAGGATAAAGTTATAAATATTAATATATTTGGAGATAGAATTATAGCTTTAAAGATTATTATTGATACTAAGATTATCAATGTTATAAGTGTTTATACTCCTCATGTAGGTTTGGATGTAGCTCAAAAGAAAAATTTTGGAATGAATTAAAGGGATTAATATAAAAAATACCTCTTGAAAAAAAAAAGTATTTATTGGAAGAGATTTAAATGAACATGTTGGTAGAGTGGTAGAAGATTTTAAAAGTATTTATGGTGGCTATGAATTTAGAGTGACTAATGAAGAAGGTAGGATTATATAAAATTTTACTTTAGCCTATGATTTTATAGTTGCTAATAGTTTATTTAAGAAAAGAGATGAGCATGTTATTACCTATAAAAATGGATCTAGTAAGACATAGATTGATTATTTTCTGATAAAAAATAGATCATTTAGGCTGTAAAGATTATAAGGTAATTCAGAGTGAAAGTTTAAGTCTAACATCGACTGATAGTTTTAGATTTTAAGTTGAAAGATTGGAAGATGAAAAATAAATTAAATTATTTTCCTAGGATTAGATGGGAGGACTTAAAGAACACTAATTAAAATATTTTTAGGAGCAAGCTACAAGAGCTTACAATTTAAGATGTTCATAAGAAAGTTAATACTATGTGAGAAAAGTAGTAAGTGAAATTAAGCAAGTTGCAAAAAATGTGCTTGGAGAATCAAAAGGAAATACTTTTTTAATAAAAATAGTTGGTGGTGGAGTCAGAATGTGTAAAAAAAATAAAAAGGATTGTTATGAAACTTGGTTTAGATGTAAGAACTTGGAGAATTGGGAAAGATATAAAGTGGCCTATATAGATTCTAAGAATGTAATATATGATGCAAAACTTTAGCTTTTAGTGATTTATATAATAAATTGGATACCAAAGAAAGTAAAAGATATATGTATAAGTTAGCCAACCAAAGAGATAAAAGAAGTAAAGATCTAGTTCAAGTGAGGTGTATTAAGGATGAAAATCATAAAGTGCTTTTCTTAGAAAAGGATATTAAAAATAGGTGGATGAGGTATTTTGATAAACTTTTAAATGAAGGATTTAAAAATACGACTGATTTTAGCAACCTTAATAGCCTAAACAAAAATAAAGATTTTTGTTTTTATCATCGTATTAGGTAATTTGTAGTTAGAGAAGCTTTAAAGAAAATGAAATGTGGAAAAATAGTAAGACCTAATGATATTCTGATAAAAGTGTGCAAATGTTTAGGAGATCAAGGAATTTCTTGGCTTACAATTTCTATTTAATGTTATTCTAAAGACTAAAAAGATGCTAGATGGGTGGAGAAAGAGTTTGTTGGTTCCTATATTTAAGAATAAAGGTGATGCAAGAGTGTGCAAATTGTAGAGGAATTAAGTTAATGTGTCGTACATTATAATTATGAGAGAGTGTAATTGAGCATAGGTTAGATGTGATACAAAAGTTTCTCACAATCAGTTTGATTTCATGTCAAGTAGATCTACTATGGATGTTATACATTTGTTAAGAGGTTTGATGGAAGTATAGAAAGTAAGGAGGATCTACATATGATATTTATTGATTTAGAAAGCTTATGATAAAGTTTCAAGATGTTCTTTGGAGAGTTCTAGAAAAGAAAGGAGTCAATATTGGTTATATTGAAGTCATTAAGGAGATGTATACTAGAGTTGTTATTTTTCTCAAAACACAAGAAGGATTGACAAAATATTTTCCTATTTCAGTTGGATTACATAAAGGATCAGCTTTAAGCCCTTATCTTTTTTGCTTTAGTTATGGATGTTCTTACTAGGCATTGACAGGAAGATGTATGTTGGTGTTTGCTTTTTGCTGATGACATTCTTCTTGTTGATAAGACTAGAGATGGACTCCAAGAGAAACTTGAATTATGGAAGTCAACCTTAGAATCTAAAAGTTTTCATTTAAGATTATAGGGAGTCACCTTAAATGGTTTGTATAGCGTTGTAAATTCGATGATCCAATTAGAGAGTAGATCATTAGATTTGCTTTATGTTAAGAAAGGAAAGGATAGACCTAAAAGAACTTGGTTAAAAAAGATGATATGAATTAAATGAGGTGACATAATAGAACTCAATAGAGAAGAAGGATTCCCAATGGCACATAATGGGATAAAGGCTTCTTCTTATTGTTGTTGTATAAAAATGCATGATTTGGAATTTTTTTTTAATAACACTAATGACCTTGAGAAAATTTTTCTTATACTTCTACTCGCTAGACTCAAATCAATGTAATCTTGATATCATTGGTTTCATCTTATCTAAATATATTATCTTGATTATGAGTTTGCTTAAATGAATTTTGATTGATCTCATAGTTAATTATTAAAGTATTTAACCTAAATATTCTTATGCTTTTAAATTTAAAATGTGTCAAAACTTATGCTTAATTAGATGAATTTTTTGGGGATGTTTGGGATCAATTTTGTTTTTATGCTATTTTAAAAAAATATATGTTTGATGTGTTTTTTGTATTATTATTTTTTTATTTTTAAAAGCAAATAATATTATTTTTAGAAACACTCAAAATAATTTTTAGATGTTTTGTGTATTTTTAAAAACAACAATAATAACTATCAAATATATTTTACTTTGAAACAAAACATAAATAAAATAAAATAAAAACATAAAATAAAATTGATCCCAAATAGCCCCTCTTCCTCCTTATTCTTTGGGCAACAAAATCCAGGACAAAAATCATTTCAAGTCTTGAAAAATTTTTGAAGCAAAATCACAATTTTAAAAAAAATTTCAAGACACAAACCACTTTCAAAATATCAACCAAGTCCTCCCATCACAAAATATGATCAAATTATTCTCCCTTAATTATAATTTCATCCTTCGGTGTATTTGGAACATCTTTCATAACCAAGATGCAAAAACATTTGACTAAAAACCCTCTATAAAGGCTTCAATTGAACTCCGCTAACTCTGTTGGAGCACGAAACTGCTACAACGAAACAGTCGTTAAGGGTTATATAAATGTTCAAAAAGATCAATGTAAGCCTAAACAGACACAAGTAGGCTCACACCACACACTCTTAAACTGCTAGATACACAGTTGACCGCACAACTTGAAATTCCAAAAAAAAAAAAAAAAAGATTTTAGATGTTTTTATGCTTAATTTATCATTTTTTAGGATTCAATTTTTTTTGTATATAATAATAAATATAATTGGGATGAACTAAATGGAAGAAAATAAAAATAGACTATATGAATAAACAATTTACAATATTCTTCCTCAATCTTAGCCTATATTCTCCACTATATAAGATCCTGCTATCTTAAGCAATACTTAAATTTAAATTACACAAATTCAAAAGCTAGCTTTCAAAGTTTTTCTATTCTCTGTCTTTCCATCTGTGAAATTCTTCATGGTGTCAGAGACAAAGCCTAGCGGCCTCTTTGTCATCTTCTCTTTCACTATATCAACATGAATCACTCTAATGCCTCCTCTATTGACTGGAAAGCCCCCAACAAAAACTTCCTCATCACTATTAACCAACAATTTGACTCAACTAGAATTTCTCATAGATAACATCAAAAACAACATCTTCATCTAGCTCAATCGAGATAATCATCCAACTTGGAAGGCACAAATCTTAAAATTATTGTTGGTGTATGGCTATGAAGGTTTCCTAGATGGCACCTGGTCATGTCAACTAAAGTATAATGTTGATGCCAATGGTAACCTCACTCTCAACCCAGAATACTCAAAATGGATATTAATCGATTAGAACTTGATAGCTGATCTTTATTCCATCATTTCCTTTGCTCTTCTCTCATGTGTTCTTACACTTGAACAATACTTCAACATTTGAATGGTAGTATAAAAGCAAATTAAATCTTCCAATAGATCGAGAATCAACCAATTGAAAAATGAACTCCACAATATCACAATAAGTGGAAAAATAATGACACAGTTTTAGAAATCAACTCAAAGTAGATCTAGTTGCTGTTGTAAGAGCTCCACTCCATTCTAATGGCTTAGTACTTCATAGACTAAATGGCCTTCCTCAAAACTATAATGCTTTTAAAAGTTGCAATCAGAAGCAATCTTCAACCAATTAGTCTAAGCAACATTTGCACCCTCCTATGCGCTGAAGAATTAAATATCACTCATGAAGCATCTAAAGAAATGGAATATCTTCATCTTACTGGAAACTCTAAAATACTAACTACAATACGAGGATATTGGTTGTGCCAAACAACACAAAATGATAATAAATTTAACAGTAGGAATAGTGTCACACTTACCAAAAATTATGAAAATTATTCTTATACTAACATCAACACTAATTACAATCCTCTCAAATATTCCTCCTCTGTTATAATGTGATAGATATGCAATAAAAGTGGTCATTCTGTACTAAAGTGTTGGTATTGACATGAAAAAATACTATTAGCCATCTACTGCTTTAATTATTGAACACAATTTAGATAATAATAGGTACCTAGACAGTAGGGCAATTGCTCATCTAATCTTACATAAAAACCAACTATCAAATTCAATAGAATACATAAGTGATAGAACAATCATTATTGGCAATGGTTAGACCCTCCACATCACTCATACAGGACATGATATCCTACTTGATACCATCCAGTTTGTTTCTTCTTTCTAATCTTCATCATGAACCCAATCTAGCATACAATCTACTTTATGTTCATAAACTAACTTTTGGTAATTCTTTCTCCATTACCTTCACTGATGTAGGATACGAAATCAATGACCTCCAAACAAATCAAACATTGCTTAGAAGGACCTTACATCAAAGGATTTTATCTAACTCAGTAAAATAGTTATAATGTACCTCATGTCATTTAGCAAATATCTAGGTGGGAATACTCGCTTCTGGTTCTGAGGCGAACTGCATAATAAGCTGTTCAAACAACAGTTGTTGAGCTCGTAGTTTGTTATTCACCCTTCTTCTCTGCCTTCTTGTTAGTTTTTCTCCATATGAGGAAGCTTCATGATCATGCTTTCCTAGTACGAAAGTTTCAATTGGCAGAGTGGTGTTTACATGCATGACAAAGACTTTCTGCCCGACAACAGTTCTCTTCATAGTCAGAGTGTCAGAATATTCCAATCTTTGAAACACAAAAGCTCTCTTTTGGGGAGCTTCAGCAGTAACTACTTCAATAAATTTTCTCTATTGCACGGGCTGATGTGCATGACATGCAGATGTATCCTGAATTGACATGATATTAGCTTTAGTTGTAATTACTGGAAAGCCCACACTACCAAATTGAATGGTAGCTCCAGCATCTCCAGTGTTGATGATAGCATTAGACTGACGGATGTTAGACCCGTGACTCAGCTTTATAATGAACCGAGTGTTCTGAAGATCCATCTGCACAAATGAAAGATGAGGATCAATAATCAGAAATAAAAATTCTACCCCATACTTTCAAAATGCAAAAATATTGCATAACAAAAATAAAACAACTTAATCAAAAGAATAAAATCATACTCAACAAACTATAATGTTCATTAAAGATTTTATTTTATGTTACTTATACTCCACTGCTACTATACTCCAAATTTGACTAGACAAACATGGAAAGAGAAACACATTAATAAATGTGGCGAAAATTCAACATTGACCTCTCGATGAGAGTATGATTTGAGTGTCGATGAAATTTTTTAGAGGCAAATGGAATAGATAACACACTTAGATTTCATCCTCATTTTGTGAGGATTTTAGATCTGTTCGGGTTCTATAGTCACAACTTATAATTAATTACCCTCCCAATGCTTAAGAGAACTTTCGATTAAAAGCGTTAGATCGCTAAATCGTAGAAGTATAAGTAGCGATGAGTTTAGAATTTGGGGTTTAGAATTTATGGAATTCACCATTATTTAACTTAAAGTATATGGTTGGTGGAATGATGATGTGCCCGATCTAGATCCTATGGTTTCATCATTCAGGTATGGTCCAGTTTATTTAGTTAGAGGAGGTAGTCGACGGCCGAAGGATCCTTGTCGGCAGTAGCATGGTTGTCATAGTAATCCTTATAGGCTTAGTGGTGTTTATCCGAGGATATAATATTAAGTCTAAGCGATGAGAACTTTATCTTATCACCATGTAACTCAAAGGTAGAAACATTCTGATACATTGGCCAAGAATATAATGGTGTCATTTGCCACGTCCAGGACTAGTCTCTGAAAACTAATTATACAAGCAGAGATAAAGGACGCCGTCTTGGCGTGAGATTATTTGAGTTTGAATATAGTGATTTAGTTTACATTATCATGTGGTAGAGTTTTCTAAATCTGTCATCCCCAACAAACAATGATCGATGAGTGGATGACTTATTTACTTTAAGTATTTAAATAATAAATTTCATTTAGTTCAGGTATTCACTTAGTTAAAATTTATTTTTATGATAAATTAGTTTAGAGTTCAAATATCTTTTAATGATAATATCCCCTTTGGTTTGAGATTTTTAATCAATGCGGCCATCATCGAGGTATATAAATCTACTTTATCATTTAGTTTATTATTTTAGATCATATCGACTCTATTAATTAAATAATAAAGGATTAGATCTAGATTTATATTTTGAGTATTTTGAATTTGAGAAATATTGAATATAATATCATATATATTTTGATAATATACCTCCAGGTTGATATTTTCAATCAACTCAAATCATTTAATTTAACTATCTCTTATTTCTTGGTAGAGGATCGAGTCTATGACTTATGTGTAATTTAAATTCTTTAGAAAAGTGATATCATAACAGGCCTTGTCAACTCCATTGCAAATATGGAGGATTGGGACTTATAATCTAATGTAATTTAATTTACTTAGAAGTTGATCAGTTAGTAGACTCTATCAACACTATTTCATGCATAGTGGACTAGGCCTACTTTGATCATATTCTATGGAGTTGAATATTTATCTCTTTCATTGATTTGAATTAGCATATGGAGACATTCATTAACTTACCTGCATATAATCATAAAGGATTGAATTAATTTATTCATTCTTCCTCATTTTTTTAAAACCCGTAGCGTCCCGAACATCGAGTTTAGTACTTAATATAAGTATGTCTAGTGTTGATATTAGATTATTTTATTTTATTTTATTATGAGATTAATTTCATATTTATATAATCTCAACTTAGTCTGTGCAACCATTTCAAGCATTAAAATTTATACTTTAAGTCTCTATGTCCGAGCACATGCAGGTGCTTATAACTTAGATAATTTCATCTAATTAATGAAATAATTGATTTTGAAAATCATAATTAGACTAAATTTTTTTTATTTTTGGATTGAAAGAAGCTCCATAATTAGTGTACCATTTAATTTAGTATCGTTTTTTATCTGTTTGTACAAAAAGTTAAAGATCTGGTGGCATGGAAGGTGTCTTACATTGCTCTAATATCTTATTAGATCCCTTGGAATAACATATACTTAAGTGCCAAATTTATATTTTCTATCAAAATATTCAATTCGCTTCAAGTTCATAAATCTGTTTAAGTTTAATCCATCTTTCTTTTTTTTTTTTTGAAATATAATCTTCAAATTCATTCTCATTTGTAGTTCAAAATTCAATTTGATATCAATTTTATTTTAAGAAACTTAGCTCTTTTGTTTGAATTTTATTTTCAGTATGAATTTTGGATAAAATTTTAGCGAGAGATTTTAGCATCATCCCAGGTGTAGGTCGTGAAACTTTTGCTTTCTTGGTATGTATTAGCATGTAGGATGGTGTCTTCGCGACCATAGTCTTCATACCCACTAAGGCCTATTAAGCATTATTGGGGTCTTCGATCACTTGCATAAAAGCAAATATATATGTAATTTCAAATCATTCAAATTTCATTTTAAATTATTTATTTTTGATGTGCTCGATTTCTTTTTTTTAAAATGAATCTTGATTCATCCCCCCTTTTTTAAGTCCAAAATTTAATCAAAATTTTGGCTGCATTCGATAGTATTAGGCGTCGTCATTGAGAGCTACATTGATCTCTTTTGCAGTGCTATTGAATGGATGGTATCTTGGGACACCACGAGTCTTTCATTAAGCGTGAGCATTAGTGAGGTCTTCGTTCACCTGCATGTAGCAAATATATATAATTTTTATATATTTAAGCCTCTTTATGTTATGCCTTTGCAATGAGCAATGATGGCGATTATCAAGTGGTGACCCGTTACATTATTGAGCGTGGATCTTACGTCTTCATACTATTGAGCTTACTACGATCTTTGATTCCCTGGAAAGACAGGCCTGTACTGAACATAAGAATTAATACAAACTTGAAGTATTGATCTATGGACCATAAGGACTCAACCGTGCCTTATGCATAATTTATGAAACAAAAATTCAAGGCTGTTGGTGCCAGAACTGCATAGGAGAAGATAATGTCGACATAAAAGAGCACCGATGATCCCAAGACAATAGGACCTAGAAACCTTCTCTCATCCCTTGTCAGACCAGGAAGAACAAATGCTATAATCTCATAAAGAATCACTGGACTCCCTAACAGGAGACCACAATAACCTGAAACCTTTAATGTTGTAAAGAAAATAAAAGAAACTCCCTAGGACAAAGTTGCAGGAAATGAACGCCTTGAGAAGCAACAGGGGCTTCAAGGAGTTTGATCAAATCCTTAGAGAATGCAAACCATCCTAAGATAACATCACCCACTGCCAGAACTGACATAATAGTCGATCCCGGAGCTCTTCTAAATGATCAAATAGGCTCATCTCTTTGTCATCACGAAGAAGCACCTTGTTTGGCTAAAGAAAATTATGTAAAGTACTAAGCTCATTTTTTTCCGCTTCCAATCTGCTCGTCCTCAAAGTTTGAAAATTTCAACTTGAATAAAGGGAGGAGATCAGGTGATTGAAAGGAGATCGGGTAATTGAAAGGACTTCATGCTTGAGAGACACGCATGGAGAGAAAGCTGAGAGATTGAGAGTAAGACAACGGAGCACGTGCACGAGAAGCAGGCAGACAGCAGACAGAAGCTCTTCAGCGGGATGAGAGATTGAGAAGGGGCACACGAGGTAGAGAGAGTGCGAGATAGGAAGAAAGAATTACCTGTGTAGACGGAGGGTCTTTCCGGCTGCGGCTTGCAGAATTTTTGTGAGGACGAGAAGGAGAGTGAGGGCTGAACGGGTTTCGGCTTCTTCCCAATCGAGTGAATCGGGGACCTCTAGAGAACCCCCACTCGGTTCAATTACCCCTTAATCTCCAAAAAAATCTCGTTATTTGGCCGATTAATGGCTCTTAAATGCACGTTAATATTTCCCATATAGGCCTAATCAGGATTTAAAAATTTTGAGAAAAATTTTGAATGCGATTAAAAAGTTTTATAGAAAATATTTGATCTGATCAATAATCTCCATTCATAGAAAAATCCTAATTTAATCATTTTATGATTTAATTATTAAAATTAAATTGAACTGTGTTTAATTAAATTAGATGTTTGATATTCGTAATATCACATTAAAATTTTTGTGAATCTTGTCAAAATCAAATTCATATAATATGGGTATCATTTCTAGGTAAATTTGATGTTCTGAATTCAACAGCGTAATTCGTTTCATGATCGGAGATTATTTGGTTAAAGTCGATCGATTTTGGTTCAGTTCTTCGTCGTAAACTTACCATCGATATTCCACGCGCATTCTTGGGCTGCGGTCTCATTTGATAGGTTTTGATATTTCAACATATAATCAATTTAAATGAGCGGATGTCGTTCGGCATCATTACCTCCTACTTATATGCGTAGCGCGTGATGGATTTCCTTTTGATGATCGCGTCAATTGTATTAATATATTCTAATCAATTTCGACATTCTGAAAGCGATGGTAAAGTCCGTTCATCGATCAGAGATCATTCAGACTAGTTTCGGTGATATCGAGTGTATTTCAGCTTCGATTTGCGCATCGTTGCGTTGTCTTCATCCGTGAGCTCTTGATTGAGCATATATGTAGGTCAACAACCTTATGGACTTAGCCTTAATCAAATTCAAATCAATCCTAGTTTAATTGATTTTTCTCAAGAGATCAATTCAATCCTTCAATCATTTATCAAATCCAACTCCAAGTGATTGAAACCCAAAATTAAATTCAAATTCCAAATTCCTTTCCTAAGCCATATAAACCACATTCATATGCTTAGCCAAATCCCCCTTTAAACCAAATCAAACTTAATTGATTTTTTATAAATCAATCATTCTTTCATTTATATTCACAAATATAAATGAAATCCAAATTCAAATGATCCAAATCAAACAAAACTAAATCAAACCCAATTAAGACCTTTCTTAAGCCATATGGACCTACCTCCATAAGCTTAATCAAATCTAAACCCAAATCAATCCAAACTCAATTGATTTCCTTACAAATGAGTTATTCCTTCATTTATATTCACAAATATAAATAAAATCCACCATTCAATGACCAAAAATAAATCAAACTAAATCAATTCCCTACTTAAGCCTTTTTGACCTACATCCTCAAATTTGGTTAATTTTACTTCCAAATCACTCCAAACTCAAGTGATTTTTTCATAAATCATTTATATCTTCATTTATATTCACAACTATAAATGAAATATAAATCCACATGGCTCAAATCAAACCCAAATCAAATTAAATTTCCAATTTTAGCTTTTTTAGCCAAATTCTTGAAGTTGGCTAAATTATATCCAAATCAACTCAAAACCCATAGATTTCTTCACGAATCAATCATTCCTTCAATCACTCATCCAAATATAATCATAAACTATAATTATCAAACCAAACTCAAGTCAACCCAAGTTAGCCCTTTTGACTTGAAAACTTCAAATGAGCCAAAATCCATCATAGCCCAAATTGATTGTAGTTGAATTTATATTTTAATCCTATGCTCATATATGAGTTCAACTAAACTTGAATCAAGCCAAAATCAAACCAATTGATCCATTTAGGTCCACTTGACCCAAAGTGACCTAAAGACCATTTTGAGCCAAGTTCTAATCCAACTCAAATTGGATTGAACTACGCCCATCCAAACCTCATATCATGATCAACAATCATCCTAGGGTGATCAACTACCTTGAATTGGGTCAAACCAAGTCAATCTTTAGGCCAAATGAAACCTAAACCAGCCAAAACACACCATATACCAAATTGATTGAAACTATTGATTCAAACCCATTCATAATCAATGATTGAACATGACTAAACCATTAATTGAGTCAAACCAAGCCCAATTGACAAATTGACCTAAGTTGACCCAAATTTGAAAAATGGGTCAAATCATGATTAGATCCAAATTGATTGCAACCAATGGCTCAAGTTCATTCTAAAACACTTATTGAACTTGACCAAAGCCACAACTGAGCCCAATTTGATCAATTGGCCAACTTGACCCAACCTAGTCCAAATTGACCTAAAAGGTCAAATTGGTCAAAATCCAAACCAAACCCAAATTAAATCAAACCAAAGCCTACAATCAATTTCAATTAGCCAATTGAACATAAACCAACACCTAACTCAACTCAATTTAGTCAAATTGATCAACTTAGCCCATTTGACCTATTTGAATCCAAATGAGCTAAAATCAAACCTAAGCTAAATTAATCAAAATCACTTAAACTAAAACTCTCCAAATCATCATTTGAACCTAACCCAAGTTTTGGTTTGACCCATTTTGACCAATTGGTCAACCCAACTAAACAATGAACCCATTTGACCAAATGAAGCCAAACCACCCTAAACCAACCCATGGGACCCTAGAAGTTGACCAAACACAACCCAAACTAGTCCTAGATCACACCCAAACTAGTTGAAATACAAATGGGACCCAATCTAAGGGGATTTGCCATTGGACAAACCTCCCACATTGGATTCTTTCCATAAAAAGCAAACTCCACTCTCCCATCACTTGGGCAGCCATCTAAGTGCCAAATATGGTGTGCCTAGCCTTCCTAGCCCAACTTAAGCAAGCCTAGGATCAGCCATAGACCAAAGGGAGTTCACCTCTTCCCCTCTCAAGCCAAATTGAGCACCCCATGGACAAAGAAAATAAGATCTCCCCTATATTAGCCTTGGAGACTCTTGCCATAACTTCCTCCACTCCAGGCGAGCCATGTGGACCAAATGGAGACAAGTCCGACGATCTGATGGCGACTGGCCGGTAAAAAAAAAGGGATTGAATCCCGTCCGTCCACCTTAGAAATTGACGGGATATACCCCTTCATTTCAAATAGAAATCAAGCCATTCTACTTCATTTGAGTCAGCGAGAGTGAAGGAGAGTCTCCCATAACCTTTCCCCAAGCTTCCAAGCTTCCCCATTTTCTCCCTTCTCAATTTTACATCAAACCAAAATAGGGGAGCCTTCCCTTGATTTGAATCCATCCATCCCTCAACCAAACCCCAATTAAACTTGCACACACCTTCCTTGGACCTAATCGAAGTCAAAAAAATCATTTCCCAAGCTTCCAAGCCACCGGAGATAGGAGTTCGACCAAGACCAAATGCCAAATAGGAGGAGTTTGGCCTCTAGAGCAAACCACCTCAAATCAAAGCTCGTGCAGCTCAACAGAGCTTCATTTCTTCCAAACAAAGCTTCCTCAATCATTGGAACTGCTGGTCATAAGCTCCAGTGAGGTATGCCATTAAAACTGATCCTTGAATAAAAATAGTTTGGAGCTTTGTGAAGGTAACTTACATTTGAGCCCATCCTAGCAGTTGGATCCTTGTGGATCATTCGAGCGAAGGTGTGGGTTGAGTTTAGAGTGGATCCGAGCTCGATTAAGCTCAGATCGAGCGATCCATGGAGGACGGATTCTGTCTTTCATCGCTCATAGGAAGATGGATCATGGGTCGTCTGTTCTACATGATTCGAACGGACGGTCATGATCAAATCACGTGTAGCTCCCTTCATTTTTCCTTCGAAACTGCAGATTTAATCGTGGTCGTCCGATCTTAGATTGGACGATCCATGGGAAAGCGCATCTGCTGCAATCCGAGTTAGCATCCCGACGTGACTACTTAAATAGCCTATCCCTTCAAGCCATGAAAGCGTCGCGCATGCGCATTAGCAAAGGATTAGGCCTTTAATTAGATTAATTAATCCATTTTTAAGGCTGAAAATTCTAAAATTAATAACTAACCTAAAAATATATAAAAAATATAAATGAGGGCTCATTTTAAAGGTATTTTAGAGGCGAATCCCAGAAAATTATTATTAATTAATTTTGAACATTAATTTTTGCTTAATTAAAGTTTAATTAAAAATTTAATTAGGCTAATTACTCTCTGATTAATTATCCAACTAATTTCAAACTTTCCAAAAATATTTAGGGGATGACCTCTACCTCTCCTATTTTTCTTAGAATTTATTGTATAGGTAATTAGGAAAATTGATTGATTAAGCCTTAACTACTCTCCTATCTTAATTAATGATAATTAAGCAAATGAATAGTGGATTAATTAATTAATTAAGCTTATTGCCATCTATTAACAATGAAAAGTCTTAGGGAAATGATTTGGGTTTATTCCTTTTGACCATTTCATTAAGCCTCTTCATTTATTTCAAATTAATTAAAGCTTAAGTAATTAATTAGCCACTTAATTAATCAATTAAAAGAAAAGGAGCTTAATTATTTTAGAGCCTAATTGATTGTTTGAAATGACATAGGGATTGGGATTGAGGCCTCTTCCTTGATCTCTTTCCCTAGTTTAATTTCATTATCCTAATTAAAATATAATCAAAGAATTTAATTAACCAATTAAGGGCTTAATTAAATTAATTTTAAATCCAATTCACTCCTAACCTTAATTAATCAACCTTGGATAGTTCTTTAGATATTTAATAGTCTAAAGAAATTTAATGAAATTATGATTAGCTTACATGTGTGAGAAAATCATAAAATAATTAATTAAATCTCTTAAGCTTAATTAACTATTAATCATGAGCCAATTGCATCAGGCCCCTTTCATTCCTTAGTAGCATTCCTAATTTACTTTTCATGTGGTTGCATATTATGTTAGCTCATCATTAATTAGTTAATTAACTTAAGGTGATATAGGTAAGGGTTTAATTAATTATTTTAATTCATACCTCAACCTAATTAAGCCATAATATTAATTTAATTACTTTTAATTAAATCAAATTAACTAACACATGGGGAATTAGATTAAGATTAGCAAACCTCTTTCACATCCCTTAAATCAAATCAAACATGAAATTAAAATGGATTTAAGAAACTTTGGTTTATTTTAAATAAGCTTGTTTAATTAGGAATTAGTTGGATTGAATGAAATTACATGCTGTGGTTGCTTTATTTCTTTCCAATCATGTTAAAATATTGTATGTCACTTGATTCATGCATTCATCTCTTTCAAAAATTAATTAAATAAAATTATTTTTTATGTCAAATTTGCATGTGTTGACTTAATTAGAAATATGTGTGGCTATTATCACTATTAAATCTCAAATATATTTTTAAAAGCTTATTAATGAATGATGAAATATATTGTGATTTTAGCTATGTATACATAGGAGGTGCATGTGAATATAAGCTTAGTGTATGAAGTCATGTCTCTTTCTTACATTCATATGTTGATTTGCATAAGTTTAAATGTTAATGGGTATATTAGTTTGGACAGCCCGGGGATGCACGGCTTTAAGTAGCCCCAAGGAGGTTCCTACCTCACTCTCCTGGTGTAGAATAATGGTGACGTACTTTCATTCTTATGCATTTTGACATTAGAATTGGGATAGAGCTTTGATTCATTTACCAAATAAATCAAATAAGTCAAACTCTACTTTTGCATGGTTTCTTATTCTTATAATTGCTTATATATCCATATGTATTTAAGAATAGCGGGTATATTAGTCTGGACATTTCGAGGATGACCTAAGTAGCCCCAAGGAGGTTCCTACCTCACTCCCCTGGTGCAGAACAATGGCGACATATTTGCTTAAAACTTTCATACATTTGAATGCGTATTTAGCTAATGAATGAAAATTCCCCTCTTTTCTATTAAAAGACATGGATTCATATTTTGTTCAAGTGGTTAGATTGATTAGTCATATGATTTACAGTTCTTTTCTTATGCTTTTGTATAAGAATTTAGATAGAGAATTGAATTAATATGACAAAATAATTCAATCAAATGAAACATCAATTCTAAGAATATTGCTTACATTCATCATTTAAGTGTGCCAAGGTACAAATTGCATGTATAGTTATATTTAGAACTTAATCATATGCATGCTATATATGATGGAAAGAAATGAAAAAATATGTGTTATAAGTTAGTAATTAATTCCAATTAATCTTAAGATGCCTTTCTTATTGAATGAGTTTATTTAAAAGTGAACCTAAATTTAGGATTAGTTAAAATATGTAATAAGCCATTCACTAAAGAGAATTTATTTAATTAATTTTCTTTATATGTGACTTAAGGTAGGGATGAGAGAGTGACCCTCTCTTTTCTTCTCTTTATAACAATTAGTTATTTAGTGTAGGTCAAATTAAATAAAAGAAAACACTAAATAAAATTTACAAATTAATTAAACCATTTAAAGTGAAACCACCCTTTATAATTAAATGCCCTTCATACTTATAGAATGCTAACTCTAAAGCCTAGTTAGAACATACCACACAAGCCTTAATACGCACACATTAGATTAAGTCACCACTTCTAGCTTTATGTTAGGGTGGTGCATGGCTTATTATATGTTTATTTTGTGATGTATGATCGTAAACTGGATGTTAGGGTTTATGCTTCATAAATTGGATGTCAGGTTGTAATTAGCCTAATTATATTTTCTACAAGAGATTGTGCTTAAGGTGCTTAAAATAAATATAAATGCTCTCTTGATTTGTATAGGTGGACTTGGTTACCCATGTGCAGGGTGTTAAGTCCAAATTATACACTATTGTAAGTGTATAAATGTGTACATAGGTGTAGCTAGATTTACTTTTCATATTCTTGACGTAATTTTATATTAGGAATTTAGTTAAGTGTTATGGGGGTTAAGGATTAACATTGGCCAGAAGTTTAATCCTAGGGTTCCATGTGATGCCTAGAAGCCAAACAAATTAAATGAAGTAAATCAAATTAAAAAAGAAGGAAGCATGAAGATATGAAGACCCCCCATAACACTTATCATTTGTAATTGTAATTATTCTTTCATTTACTGGGATGTATAATGGTAGAGCTCGGCTACCCATTTCTTTTCAGTTATCTGATTAGGTACCGACTATTATTCTTTTACGTTGAGTTTATAAATTGGTTGATGATTTGTTTACATTGTGTAATAAAAATGGCATGTATTTTTCTTATTTCTTCATATATGATGATTTAATGTGTGGCCTAAATCTGATTAGGCTCTTAGAAAAAAATAAACTTTTTACCCCAACTACAACTCATAATTAATTTTCTAAATAACTCATAACCTCATTTAAATCCTAGGTATTAAATCAAGATAATTAAAATATTTAGCAACCCCTTAGCTGAATATTGTATGCTTAACATATTACATATCATATTATTTCACTTTTGCTAAGAGAGGGTTTCCATCATTGCACGATAAAGGAAGATTTGACCTCTGAGGGTCTCCTTTGTGGTGAAAAACACCTCATTCCTTCTGATTTAGCCAATAACCCTATTTCATCATGCATTTAGACATATAAAATCCTATAGCCTTTATCAAAATGAAGAGTTCAAAATCAAATAAAATTTGATAAAATTTACATTAGACTAAGTCATTATTCATACCACTCATGCTCTAGTCTCTTAGAGAGTGGGTTTAAGGACTTTAGTCTATTTCTAAATAATAACAGCCTAACCGTAATGAAAAACATATGACTTGATCATATGGTTTCAAAATATAGGAGGAGTTAGCTGGCTGTCACTCCAAGCGATTATAGGTCCAGCAGTCAGGTGGTTTACCCTCTCTTGTGGAGGTGAACAATATACCCATTTTTGCCTTAGATTTAGGATGTGTGTTGGCCCTCACTAAAGCTCCCTAGATTTAGGATCTAAGATTGTTGTTTCCTTTTAGGCTACAAGTATAAATCCTTACCTCTTAGCCATTTCCATAATCAGGTATTGTGGGATTATAAGTCCTAGCTTTCTAATAAAATTTTAACACAAATATATAATTCTCTTCAATCTTAAATATATAAATCCCAACCATAGGGTAGTTTGGGATGCTCAGTGGGCTTCTTAGTATCATGAGCATCCCCTACTCATCTCCTTTTGGCTTCAATAATAAGTCTCTCCTTTTGATCTATCCCACTTGATTTTATAAACATAGCCAATTTATTTATAGTCATATCTTTAAAATCTTTGGAGATAAGAATTATCTACATTAATCGAGAGTAATCTTAAGAAACTCACCTTCCTTAGGATGTAATTAACTATACGGGCTTGCCCCTATAGGGAACTTTTGAATCCGGTTTAAATAAACCCTACTTTATTCATCCATGTAAAGTAGGAAAAAAATCTCTGGTATATTTGAAGGCCCATCATGCCTTAGGAGTCCTTATTAGGTGATTAGGTCCATTGTAGGATAGTTTTTATCTTTTTAGATAGTGCACTATTCCTTGATGTCATCAATCACCCTCGGTGGTGGATACATATATATATATATATATATATATATATATATATATATATATATATATATATATATATATATATATATATATAATCCTTTGGCATTACATTGCTTCACATCCATCCATTAGAGATCATTCACTCTAATGTATGGGGATCTTCCCCCACTCTTTCACTTCAATCATATAAACATTATGTTCTTTAATTTATGATTATTCTCGCTACTCATGGATTTACTTATTTCACAATAAATTTAAAATCAACCAAGATTTTATTGAATTCAAAAATCAAGTAGAGAAATAATTCAATTATTAAATCTAAATTTTTGGCACCAATGGTAGAGAAGAATACAATAACTTTACCTTTAATAACCTTCTCAAGAAATAGAAAATTTCTCACCAATACAATTGCACATAAATGCTAGAGAAAAATAACATAGTAGAAAGGAAGCACTATGATCTAATCGATATGGTGTGAACCCTTCTCATCGAAGCCTCTCTTCGTCACTCATTGTGGGATGATGCACTATTAACAGCATTCTATCTCATAAATCTCTTGTCATCTCACAATACAAACTACAAAACTCGATATGAACTACTACATCACAAACTTCCTACTTATAATCATATAAAGATCTTTGTCTATGAATGTTTTCCATGGCTACTCTGTTATGCTAAGAACAAACTATACCCTTTATCCATCAATTGCATTTTTCTTTACTATTCCCCAGTTTAAAAGGATACAAATATTTTGACCCCAAAATCAATAAGCTCCATGTATCCTATCATGTTATCTTTAATGAGAATAAATTTTCTTACAAAAATCACTCCACATCAAAATCTCTTACTAACACTACAACCATAGTTTCTCCTCTTCTTTTAGTGCCCACTTCTAGCATGCAACAACCTCTCAACACAACAAATACTACCTCCCACCAAGCTACTCTAAATAAACCCTTCCTCCACCAATTTTTTGTATTCAACCAGTACACACTCAAACAACTCACCCCTGATTTCAACTCTTTCACCATTAACAACTCACTACATGTAAACCCGTTCAAAAATTGGAAACCTTAAACCCTCACAAATTCATAATCTCACTCATTAGCTTCACCAATCAAAACTTACCACATACAATGCAGCTGCTAAACACCCTCACTAATGTCAAGCTATGATAGAAGAATTTCAAGCCCTTTTTTCCCTAGACACATGTACCTTGGTTTTTCCATCACTAATTCAAAATTTATTAGGCTTCATGTGGGAGTTCAAAATCAAATATCATACTGAAGGATCCATTGTTTGCTACAATGCTTATCTTATATCAAAGGGATGCAAATAACAATAGGGCCTTGATTATCATGAAACCTTCAGCTCTATTGCCAAAATACCCACCATTCATGTATTCTTGACAATTTTCCTCATCCATCAATGGCAAATAAATCAAGTTGATGTCTTAAATTCCTTTCTTTACAACCATCTACCAAAAATCATATTCATGACTCAACCACTATGTTTCATGGATCCTTAGCACCCAAATAACATTTGCTTACTCAAGGAAGCTATATATGAGCTCAATCAAGCTCTCCAACAATTGTTTGCCGCCCTTTCTCGATACCTACATACACTTGGCTTTCAACCCAACTCTATTTATCCCTTCCTACTCTATCAAACTAAACAAACTATTCAAGTCTACATTTTTATTTATATGGACGATAAACTTCTCACTGGGAACAACCATACTACTATTGAAACTCTTCTACACTAATTACATTAACAATTCAAAATGAAAATTCTCAACAACATCGATTATTTATTTATTTTGGAATTTCAGCTCAAACCACATCCAATGGCCTACATCTGAGCCAAACTTCATATGCCAAAGACATTATATACGAATTTGGTATGATTAATTGCAAAATTTACAAAACACCAATATATAATAAATAATGATGAAGAATTTAAACAAGCATTCATCGACTATCATATTGTAGGCTCTCTACAATTCCTCCCTCTCACTCAACTTGATATCACCTTTATAGTCTATCAGGCATGCCAATTCATACATTGACCATTGAACGAACACTCTTCAACAACTCAAGCATCTTCTTCACTATATTTAAGTTGCATCCCCCATTTTTTGCACCCAATTTATAGCTTTAAGCATACACTAACTCCAATTGGACAGGAGATCCCATTGATAGAATATCCATCGTCGACTATTGTGTCTTCCTTTGCCAAACTCTCACTACTTGATCAGTCAAAAAGCAAAACACAGTTGCTCGCTCTTCCACTGAAGTTAATATCAAACTTTAACAATGGCTGCCACTGATATTGCTTGGTCAAGACATCTTATACCATATTTCAAAACATCTTCTCAACCTACCCCTTTTCTTTGGTCAAGACATATTATAAAATAAGAGTCAAATGCATGGCATGAAGGAAAACATTAATTATATGCTTTAAATAAGAAGTGATTGATAAGCATTTCACACATAATTGAGTGTCATCAAATGCTTGTGAGTAGAATTTGATAATTAATAAGATCTTCATAAATTATAATAATAAATATTATATTAAACATATTTATTATTTCAAGGGAAAAATAATGATCTTAATGATTTCAAAATTCTCTTACAAATGGCTAAAATTGACATTTAATTGATTCAAACTAATATGTTTCTACTTTCAAAACAGTATGTTTTCTATATAAAATAATATCAATAAATATTAATAAAAATTTAATTCAAAGATGAATTGTTTGCAGAATAAATTATAACAAATCATACATAATTATGTTTATATAATCGGAAATATGAAATAAATAACTACATGTTGTTTGGGATCATAAATCGTGGCATCTATAAAATGACAAAGTAACCAGAAATAAACAAATATTGGACAGTTTGGGATCAATTTTATTTATTTATTTATATTTTTATATTATTTTTAAGAGAAATCTACATACATAAAACACAATTCTTATATAATATATATATATATATATATATATATATATATATATATATATATATATATATATATATATATATATATATATAATGCTACTAAGTGTTCTTATTTTTAATTTCTGAAAACAAATGATATTGTTTTTAAAAACATTCAAAATATTTTTTAAAATTTTGAATATTTTTTAAAAAATAATTATCAACATCAAATATATTTTATTTTAAATCAAAATATATCCAAAACTGCAAACTTTGTAATTTATTATATGGCGAGATTGAGGTGTATGGGGTGCTCTTAATGAGTGAATCATGTATTAGTGATTTCTACAACTTGAGATGAATTTTTTTTTTTAATAATCAGCTGTTATTTGCATGTTTTGTGAAACTTATATATGGAGTTATACAATAAATTTATGCTATATATATATATATATATATATATATATATATATATATATATATATATATATATATATATATATATATATATATATATCTTATATATATATAATTTCTGAAAACAAATGATATTGTTTTTAAAACATTCAAAATATTTTTTAAAATTTTGAATATTTTTTAAAAAATAATTATCAACATCAAATATATTTTATTTTAAATCAAAATATATCCAAAACTGCAAACTTTGTAATTTATTATATGGCGAGATTGAGGTGTATGGGGTGCTCTTAATGAGTGAATCATGTATTAGTGATTTCTACAACTTGAGATGAATTTTTTTTTTTAATAATCAGCTGTTATTTGCATGTTTTTGTGAAACTTATATATGGAGTTATACAATAAATTTATGCTATAAAAGGGGGGATCTTTTTCAATTAACTGGAAAAATAAAGTTCAGATTTTTATTTTTGTTTCTGCACTTCTGTTTAAGTAGTACTGAGGCACCCACCGTCTCTTAGCTCAGTTGGTGGGCGAGCGCAGCCGGGAACTCCCTGGATAGAGTTCGAATCCTCTCCAGGGAGGAGACGCCTATACTTATGGTGGAGAAAGTAAGTGGGGACGTCATGGTGATGAATATGGCTGACTCACATGGGATTAGTCATACGTCACAAGAATAGGTGATTTGGGTGGATACTCATTACAAAAAAAAATAATGAGCCAAGTTTGTAAACTTCTTTCTCTAGATATTTGAACTTCATGCACACGTTAATTATTTATTATTGAGTATGAACCTCTCCATACAGCAGGTATATATATATATATATATATATATATATATATATATATATATATATATATATATATATATATATATATATATATATATATATATATATATATATATATATATATATATATATATATATTATATAATCTTCTTCTCTTAATAATATTAACAAAATAAGTTCAAATAGATTTTTTCCCCGCTTAAAAATTCAACCTGATTGTAATTTGATGGGTGCTTCACTTGACAATCAGTCTCATATTATGGCAGAAGCTACAGCAGTGCTCACATGTGCTGTCAATGGTTTTTTTATCTGCTGACAGCATAATGGCCATTGAAGCTGAACAGCCGAACCAACGTACTTCTTATAGGTCGATAATTTTATCGTATCAATTATTTTTTTAAATATTTTTATCTTTTCTAAATATTGGAGAAAAATGATTAAGGAGAGATAAAACTACTTATTAATAATTACATACTAATTTTTCAACCCATGAAAAGAATTTTAAATTTATCCACCATGAAATCTTCTAATTTTGCGCCTGTAATTATGTACATTGCAGAAGAAGATGACAGTAATATTAGAATTAGAAAATTTTTAGAACTAAGAAAATATTTAAGGTGAAGTGAAAAGAAAGAGGAGGTTATGATTAGACTAAAAGGTGTACATAAATGTACGTACTATTTTGAGAAGAATTTGTTTGTGATCAGCTGAGGATATAAAGGAGAATATTGAAAGAATAATCAGAAGATCAAAACAGGAAGACTGAAGTGAATACATTTCAGATAATATCTGTATACTCTAGCTAATTACAACAGTAGGTATATAAAGCAGGAAATGCCAGAATTTGTTATAGCTGAACCGTGAAGATTGATCCAATGATGGAGGATCAACGGTAGAGCAAAGCAGCACATTTGAGAGGAGATAAGGTCTTCTGCATATTATAACAAACTTATATAAGAACTTATCTTATCAGTGCCCTTCAAATTGAGCATTGAGAATGGTTAATTTATAGTTCTGAAAATGAGGGATGGAGAGTGATTTGGTAAGGATATCAGCCGGTTGATCAGAGGAGCTAATATGATGGACTTGAATTTCTTTTGATTGAATACGTTCCGTATAAAGTGATAATCAATTTCAATATGCTTAGTGCGAGCGTGAAAGACCGGATTATTAGCAATTGTCATTGCTGAGGTTTTGTCATAGTGAAGTCGAGTTGAATTTGGAAACAAATATTAAAATTCGGCCAACAAGCGGCGAGACAATGTCGATTACTGCGGCAGCCGCGCAATATTCTGCTTCAGTAGAAGACTTAGCCACTGTAGATTGTTTCTTAACAGTTCAAGAAATCAAGGTTGAACCAAGAAAGGTGCAGTGGCCCATTGTAGATCTTTGAGTGTCTGGATCAGCAGCCCAATCTAAGTCGGAATAGGAGTGTAATGAGAAGTCTCCTTTAGTTATAGGAAGCCCGAAGGTAAGAGAGCCGTGAATGTAGCGTAACAGCAGTTTTAATAGTTTGAAATGATTTTCAAGAGGATGATGCATAAATTGACAAAGAAAGTTGACTGTAAAGGCAATGTATGGTCGAGTAATTGTCAAGTATTGCAAACTCCCAACTAGCTGACGATAATATATTGGATCATGAAAAGGTACTGATGTAGAAGCAGTTAAGGAGTATTTGGACGGCATTGGAGAATTAATAGGCTTGCATGAAGTCATGCCTGATATTTGAAGTATATCAGCTGCATATTTAGCTTGACTAAGAAAGTATCTAGCAGCAACTTTATGAAATTCTATCCCAAGAAAATAGGAGATAGGTCCTAGATTCTTCATATTGAATTGTTGATGAAGATCATTTGTGAGATTTTTGAGAGCTGAAGAATCATTACTTGTGACAAGAATATCATCAACATATATAAGAATAAATATATGTGTTTTCCCATGTTGTAATGTAAGTAAAGATGAATCAAATTTGCTGAACTGAAAACCTTGATTAAGTAGGTGTGTAGTAAATGTAACATACCATCTCCTAGGAGCTTGCTTGAGTCCATAAATAGCTTTATGAAGTTTGCTAACATAATGTGGATATTGGCTATCTTGAAAACCTAGTGGTTGTTGTATAAAAACAACGGTATCTAATGATCCATGTAGAAAAGCATTGGCAACATCTAATTGAAGAACGGGCCAATCATTAGTAGCTACAATAGTTAATAAGACACGAATTATTGGCATTTTAGCCACTGGACTAAAAGTTTCTGAATAATTCAAGCCAAATTGTTGATTAAATCCTTGAGCAACAAGTCTTGCTTTGTACTTACTGATAGTAGCATCTGGATTAATTTTGATCTTGTAAACCCATCGGCAACCAAGAATAGGAGCATTGGTAGGTGGAGCAACTAAGGACCAAGTTCCCTGTTGTTGTAGAGCAAGGAATTCTTGAGACATGGCTTGCCGCCATTCTAAAGATTTACTGGCTTGAAGATATGTGATAAGAATGGAAGGAAAGGATTGTTTAGTGCAGATTAAATATCTGTTTTGGTTTCAAGGTTCCTGTCTTAAAATGAATCATCATGTGATGACCAGAAAGTGAAGGAGGTGGAATAGGGGAGGCAAGAATAGGGACAGTAGTTGAATTAGAGGATTGTGTAGTGGAAGAAGGAGAAATTACTGCAGGAGCTGTTGGGAAAGTTGCAAGAATTTTTGAAGTAGTGGAAGAAGGAGTGAAAGAAGAAGAATTAGGAAGCAGTAGTAATGGAGGAATTGAAGGAGAAGAAGAAGGAGAGGAAAACTTACTACCTAGAAAGGTTGTTTCATCAAAGATAACATGCCAAGAAACAAATAATTTTTGTTTGTCCTCGTTGAAACAAAGATAAGCTTTGTGTTGAGTAGAATATCCAAGAAAGATACATGGAAGAGACCTTGGAGAAAATTTATTAGAGGAATAAGGTTTGAGCCATGGAAAACAAAGACAACCAAAAACCTTAAAATGATTTTAGGTAATTTGCTTATTGAACAAAAGTTCAAATGGAGATTTCATCAAGGTTGTGAGAGAAGGTAAGCGGTTGATGAGGTAGATGGACATGAAGAGAGCCGCAAGCCAAAAGCTGGTGAGGAGATGTGCTTGTTGTAAAAGAGAGTGGGTGGTTTCGATGAGATGCCAATGTTTGCGTTCAGCAATTCCATTTTGTTCAGGAGTATATGGGGAACTATATTGATGGAGAATACCACGTTTGGTAAGAAAATTAATGAAGATGTGTAGTTTTATATTCAATACCACCATCTGATTGAAGGACTTTAAGCTTGGTATTAAACTGTATCTCAATCATACAAATAAAGTTTATAAGATGTTGAGATGTTTCATATTTATATTTCATGGGAAAAACCTAAGAATAATGGGACAAATCATCAATAACCAAAACATAATATCGAAAACCATCTATGGATAAAACTGAGGAAGGACCCCAAACATCGGTATGAACTAGTTCAAAAGGATTACAACAAGATTCCATATGCTTTGAAAAGGGTAATTTATGGCTTTTCGCCATTTTACAAGTCCAACAAAAAACACTATGGGATGAGATACATAGAGAACTATTTTGCCGAGCAATAGCTAAAAGAATAGATACATGTGGATGTCCTAGCCAGTGATGCCAAAGAGAAGCATTGGAAAGATTGGAAGACAAAGCTATTTCAGATGATGAATATGAAATAGGATAGAGTCCATTGTAACTAGTGCCCTTTAAAAGAACTTGATTGGTCGAAGGATCCTCGATGATGTAGCCATGTTTGTCAAAAGAGATATCACAGTTATTATCAAGAATAAGTTTATGAATGGATAAGAGATTGTGAGAAATAGAAGGAACATGTAAAAGACGTTTGAGTATAAGCTTACGGGTTGTATTAGGGGTAGGTAGAATCCCTTGGCCTATATTGGTTATAGGAAGAGAGGAACAATTGCCTACAATAACATCATAGTTACCTCTGTATGGTTTAGAATGCTGCAACTGATCAAAGTCAGATGTCATATGTGAGGTAGCTCCGCTGTCTAAATACCAATCACTGGTGTTAGATGATTGAGATTTGGTGAGAAAGGCAGTAGAACAATTTTGAGTCTGTTGTTCATTGGAATTTTTGTTGTAATGATACCAACAATGGACAGTTGAATGCCCCTGTTTATTACAGATTTGGCAAGTCAGATTTGCAGCAACTGCTCGTCCTCCTTTCTGAGATGACAGGTTTCCTCTTTTGTTGAAAAAATGACCTCCTCTCTGAGTATAGGAATTTCCTCGTTTATAAATGTGTCTACCTCTGTTTGAGACAAGAGCAAGGGACGGATCATCAACTGAGCTATCTTTAATTTGCTCATTACTTATGTTAATTTCTTTACTGATTAAGAGAGAATACAGATCTTTCAGAGAGATTGGCTGAAGTGTGGTACGAATTACAGTTTTGAAAGCATGATATTGTGGAGGTAATCCATTAAGAATATACAAAATAATATCCTCAGTATCAATGTGTGATCCAGCAGCTGTAATATTATCTACTAAGACCTTAACAGAGGACAAATATTGCATCATTGATTGATTTTTCATAGAGATATTATGAAGTTCATTCTTCAATTGAATGACTCGTGATCTGTTTGTAGGTTGATGATGCCTTTCAAGAGTAGTCCAAATATCAAAACATGTATGTAAATTGAGAATATAAGTTAAAATAGATGCATAAATTGTAGAATATAGAGCAGCAGCTAGATTTTGATCAATTAATTTCCATGAGTTGTACTCCGGCTTATGAGAGAACTCTTCAGTTTGAAGCATCATCTATTTTGATGGACAAGAAATGGTTCCATCAAGGTAACCCTCAAAGCCATTTGCTGTAAACATCCTCAAAATTTGCAGTCTCCATATAGGATAATTTTCTGTTGTTAGTTGGACACTAATGATATTCTTCATATTTGAAATTAGAAACTTCAAAGTATAAGGGATAATAAGATCTCCTATCATAAATTGAGAGGAAGGTTGAATTGTTTCAACAACAGAGTTTTGAGAATCACCCATACCTATAGCGGTAAAGCTCACTGCTCTGATACCATGAGAAGAATCTATTTGTGATCAGTTGAACATTCAAAGGAGAACATTGGAAGAATAATCAGAAGATCAAAAGCAGGGAAGGCGAAGTGAATACATTTTGATAATATTTGAATACTAGCTAATTACAACATAGGTATATAAAGCGAGAAATGCCGAGTTTGTTATAGGCAGGAAGTGGAGATTGATCCAATGATGGAGGATCAACGGTGGAGCAAAGCAGCACATGTGAGAGGAGATAAGGTCTTCTGCTTATCATAACAAACTTATATAAGAACTTATCTTATCATATTTAAATAATATAATGATAAGATAAGTATATTCTCACATAAATCTTTTATAAAATATCATTAAATTAAGAATCAATTTTTTGCTACCCTAATTTTTATCCAACCTAATGAAATGCAAAATAATTAAAATTACTAAAACTTAATAAGAGTAATTTTTGTAAATAGAACTTTTAGGATTTTTACTTAATTTTTGAAAAAAAAAAATACTCTAAATTTATGGTTCTTTCATTGTCCCTATAAAATTTTTATGTAATTTTCAATCAGAATAATTGAGTAATATTATCATTCTATCTCCACTGAGAGAAAAATAACCTAATCACTATAATTAATTAGTTATATGTCTATATAGGAATTGAAATAAGTGATTGCATTAATTTTAGCTATTTGTATGATTATAAATCCTTAAATATCATATGTCTACGTATATTTAAAAGATTCCATTCTATTTTATTCATTATTTTTCTAGGATTTTTTTTGATATCTCTATATCTCAATGTATACTAAGTTTGCAATTGAGCAAATCACAACTAAATTAGGCATTGAGAAAAGTAAAACAACATAATCATTCATAAAACAAAAATTTTACTTTAAACTTTATAATATATTATTACATAAAATAATATAAAGTCCACAAATCTAAAGTACAACACAAAATAGTTATCTATATTGAAAAGAGAGAATATTATCGTGTCATAATTGTAGAAAAACATTTGAAATAATCAAGAATGAGGAAAGATGGAAATGAGTAATAATCTTTTAAGAGATCTTCTTAATTCATTCATTTGTCTCCTAGTCTAAATCTCCCACTCTTAAATTTCCTCTTTTATTTTCTTCACAATAAACAAGATGTTGATACAGTAACACATTCACTTGGATTCTCACTCTCCAAGAGATATCACACTCTCACTTATATACTAGTGCAAACACATACTTGTCAAAATCTTTTTTTTTTCTTTTGCATTTAGTGGCTTATTTTTAATTGTTGCATAGTTTTATCAATTGTCCACCATGTCCTCTATAATAACTCCCTTGAACTTCCTTTGAAACTACCTAAACTGATCATTGAAATTGCTTGAAACTAATCTGTCAGCCGTAGCAACATGTCGCCCTATCTACAGTGCCAAAGCGTCGTGGTCTTTATCTTACTACTTAAATAATGACTGCTTTAGAGTAGTGGCACTGATATTTCAATGTCTAGGTGTTGTGCTTACTATCTTTATGCTAAATTTTCAGGGATTATAGCATCATGGCGCTGATCATTTAGTGCCTAAGTGTTCTGGTCACTATCTTTAAGTAGATTTTAGACTTCTGTGAGCTCTTTCTAGCATTGCTCCTTATTATCTCTATGTGAAATGATTATTATATTGAAGTCCAAATCTTTGCATATACAACACCTCAATGCTAATCATCCAGTGCTTAAAGGCTAACTTCTCTGTCTCAGCACCAAATTTTGTTCAATTCCAATGCTGCAATGTTGGCCATAAAACTTTTGATTTCTTCCTTTTTTTTACCTTTTTTAAGAATTTTTGTCAAGACACATAAAATAATAAAAACATTCATAACTAAACATTAATTAAATATAATTATACATATTAAAATACATTAAAATCACAAAATTTCTATGCTTGTCTACCACCCACAAACTTAAACTATTACTTGTCCTCTAGTAATTTTATGTATCTTCATAAATCCTTAAGTTTATTAGGAAGCAAAAAAAATTTTGAATTTAAAATCATTGAATAATAATTTTAATTAAATCATAGTCTTGCATGATTCATTATAAAAATGAAAAATAACCAAATTATAATAGCCTAAATTCTTACTTAAACTAATATTTCTTTTGAGTGAAGTCATTTCAGTGCTCAATAATAATATTTTTAATTCATATAAATTTTAGCCAATTAATTCTCATAAAAAGTTATTGTTTATTTTTTGAATAAACACAATATACTTCTTTCTCTTGAATTCAACCTATTTAGATTAAGTCGATAGACTCATTAATTTGCTTAGATTCTAAGAGAATTCTAAATAATATTATTATATGATACTTAGCCTCAAGTATTTTCTTCTCTGTTTAATTTTTTTTTCTTTTTTTTTCAAGATGATCACCTTATTGGCAAAGTATTTTTTCTATTTTTTATTTTCATACTTCTCATTCTCCTTACCTGTCTAATGTCAATTCAATAAAATTATTAACTCTTCACTAAATATGCTAAGCTCCCATTAATAGTAATAAGTATTATGTTATAAAATTATAATAACATAAATTTATAACAAAACAACCAACTAAATTCATAAAGAATTTTTATGTATGAAGTGTGCATGGAAATTTCTAACTAATTAGAAATTACTAATTTTCATAAGAAATTTTAGTTATTAAAAGTTTAAGTTATAATCCATCATTTAATAACTTTAATGTAAGTCTTATTTTTAAATTAAAACATTATTTAATTAGTTTATTTTCAAATTTTTTCTAAGGAAAATAAAATTTTAAGTTAGAAAAAATAACATACAATTAAATAAAACAAGTAATGACAAGAAATTGAAATTTTACTAAAACAAAATAATAAATTATAAATAGACTGTAACGCTGTCATCCTACACACATAAACTTTAATAAACAAAAAGATGACATAGAAAAATAACACAAATTACATATAACTCACCGCAAACTCAGCTTTTACATTACATTAAAATAAAATGATCACAAATATAAAAAGAGAAATCAAACACAAAAACAAAACAAGATAACAAAAATAAAGAAAAGGGAAACCATTTCTTCTTCTTCTTCTTCTTCTTCTTCTTCTTCTACGCTACTTCTTCTCCTTCCTTTTCTTCATCTTTAGCTGCTTAACTTTGGTTGGCATAGGGCTAGAACTATAATGTTGTAAGAACAAAGAAACGATTAGGACATACATTTAGTTAATAATTATAGACTATGTGGCAAGGCTGAGTTGTACTCAGCCATATATGAAAACTATTGCTGTTGTTGGTCCATGTAGTAATCAAATTTCCTTCCTATCTTTTGCTACAATCTGCTGCTTCAGCCTTATATTGCAACTCTAATGATAAGCCTTTACTTCATTGGTCATGCAAGCTGCAAAATAATTTATTAGTTTCTTCTCTCTCTTATTTCACTAAGTATTTGATTCCTAATAGTAAAGAACATAATAATCTCATCAAAATCAAAGTAACTATTGTAGTAGGTAGTATACTCATCAAATTCTATATATTTTTAGAATATAAATCCTATTAATAGTAACATTAAAACTGTAAAATTTTGATGCTCATTGACATTGGCATAAAACTCTCTAATTAGAGGCACTATACTAATCTGTATAACCAAAATTTTTCTAACCCCTATGTGTAATGACGCCCTCTACTTTCCCCCATGACTAAAGAATCTCCTCTTATGAATGAGGTTTTTATGAATGAGTGGAATAACGTACTTGTGAAATCAAAGCATCCAAATTTCTTCTTTTTGTGAATGATCTTGATTGATATTTTCTAGGAAATGATTTCTAAAAGGGAAATAAGATCTTAGCAAGAAACTCTAAGGGTTAAGGCTAAAAGTAGAATGAACTTTGAAATTCAACCAAGGGGTCTATTTATAGACTTTTGTAGCATCGCAGTGCTAGTCTTGCAGCACCTATGTGTTGTCCTAATTGTTTATCATTCTAAAGTGTTGTGCCACAATACTCCATATGTAGTTCCTAGGTGCTAGTCAATAATAAAAAAATGATCTAAATTCATGTTAAAAGGTAAATTGTACTCACTGAATACGAAACAACATTCATAATTATAATACAAAAAATAATGACAATCATTGAATATATTGATGAAGCACCATGGCACTACACCTACTTTGTCATTATACTAATAACTATGAGTGTTGGTTGGCTAGAGTTTAATAATACCAAAAATAATGACCATTGATTAGCGGTATGACATTGGTCAACCTAGTATTTAGGTGCTCTAACATAGTTAAAAGAACATGTGGCAATTTTTCATAATTTAAATAAAATGTGCAATTTAATCAAACTTTCATTTTTTTATAAAATTTTCAAACAACACAAAACACAGACAAATAAATTACATAACAAGCAAATATATCTTGGATTGTCTCCTATGAAGCTCTTGGTTTATAGTCCTCATCCTAACTCAATCATATTTTAATCATCTTGAATCTAAATGAATCAAATTGACTATTTAAGCTGATTTAATACTTAAATCTTTGATCATTTATTTTAAAATATTCAAAGTTTTAAGTCTTAAATATCTACACATCACAAGGGTCAGCTTTAAACCTTAGAAAGGTCTTGACCATCAAGACTTCAAATTCTCAAAAAATAATTTTAACTTGGAATTAAATAATAACATTTATTGTATAGGCTCAAATTGCTTCTTAAGAAGCTTCTTATCATGTCATCTTTTAATTTGTTCATTATAAATTCTGATATTTTCATAAGCTATCAATCTTATCGCATCCAATTCATTTAATTCTAAGAGCATTTTCTCCCTTACATCTTTAATATCAAAATTTAACTATTTTATTGCCCAACAGGCCTTATGTTCTACTTATAATAGTAAATGATTTTTTTTAAATAATAATAGAGAGCAAAACATACCAATTGAAGTTTGAATACTATTCTATAAACTTATAATGAATTATCCATTCTACTTGACAGGTGTTTCCTAGTTGGACCTACAATCTTGTCACAACCCAACCTAATGTAAATCGTCATATCAAGATGGGTCACATCATGTCAAGAGGTAACAGTTAGCAAAATACCCAAGATCTATTTGAAAGAATTTTTTTTTTAATTGCACAAAATTGAGATACTATTGTTATCAAAATATCAAAAAAAAAAAGTAGTCACATTAGATCATCTAACAATTGTACAAAAAATAACAATCATGGTATGATTTTTTCACTAACAAAACATATATACTATTATGACTGTCAAAAAGAGTATATCTAAAGTAGAAATATACCAAAAGTCAGGCTCTCAATAGTAACCAAAAACCTCTACTCAACCTAATTCTTACTCTTTCCTAAAATAATACATGCAAATATGATAAGGGTGAGCAACCACAACTCAGTAGGCTACTCAAAATCTACTATAATTTTCAATACATAAAATAAAAAAAAGAATTGATAATTACTAAAAATACCATTATATAAATTTAAATGAATTAAAATAATATTTCAACATGTCACATGTTATGTATATCAAATACAGTGCCAGTATAAAAATTAATATTTACTGTAAGCATACATCAAGTAATAGTGTAAATAATAAGATATCATAAATAACATAAGACAACATGAAATAATAATTCTTTTTGTTATTTATACTATTTTATAATTTTCTCTTTACATTTCATACCTCCACTTATTCATATTTTTTATTTGCCCCTTATATCTTCACTTCCACTTATACCTCCACTTGTTCACATCTGTTCAGATGTATAAAACACACAGATGAATAATTTTGTAGGTGCACGAGCCTTTATAACTCTATTTTTTTTTTTGACCAATTGGCCAATTGGCCAACTAGACCCAACTTAGCCCAATTGATCATGAACCCAACTTGACCTAAAAGGTCAAATCAAGCCAAAATTAAATATAAACTCTACTTGAATGCACATAATATACAACCATCTAGCCACTTGTACTTCCCCGCTTTTTTCCCTTTTTGTACATATACTTTGATATTTAAACATTGAATATTATTATTTTTAGCATATATAAATATTATTAAATATGTTAATAAAATATATACATATCGGTGATTACAACTAACAATAAAAAGTTTAGCTAAATTTATGTGTGTATATCAACAATCATAATTTATAAAATCATTAATATGTAATATCTAGCACATTATTTTGAAGTTTTTCTTATGTTACAGTAACTTTTATCAAGCTCAATATACTTATAAAAATATATAAAATGCTATACAATACAAAATACCTAATGAAAACTTTACTTTTCTATGTCAATATGTCCAACATAGTTCATTATATAACATATCAAAGGTTTCATGATAAAAAGTTTATAAATCTCTGTAGACCAGAGTTTGTTCAAAATCTAACTAAATAAATGCTAAAATTCACACACAAATGATGAAATTAAAATCTGAAGTAGGTAAATAGTAGCCTACCTAGAGCTAGATAATTTTTCCAACTAGCTCAATGGATGAAATCAACTCTATGCCCAGCGAATTGCACTTTCTCTCTCCTCCCTCTCCCTTTCTCTCTCTTAAACTTTTTTGTTTTCGAAAATGATGAAAATGAGGGAGTGGGTGGATATTTATGTTAAAAATATTTTTTATTAATTAAAAATGGGTATAAGGGTAATTATAGAAATTGTTATATTTTAATTATAATTTTACATAATTTCTTTTGTACATTTAAAAATAAGTGTTTAAAAATTATAGAAAATAATAAATAAATTCAACATCATGTGTATAATATGCTGGTAAAAATGATTTCAAAAATAGACACTAGATGGTATCAAAAAGCCTGCTTTTATAAGGAGGTCCAAATTTCCTAAAGAAAGATAATTTTAATAAGAAACCTTTTATTTTTGTACTTACGATGCTTATAAAAATAGATAAAAATATACTTAAAATAAAGTCAAGAGTGATCTACAATGTGGTAAAGATTATTTGTAGCTCAGACATAAAATGCATCTTGAAAAATTAACTAATATAGTAAGGTAATTTTCTCCGTGTTAAAATTTAATCCAATAAAAATTACAAAAAATATACTAATAACCAAACATAAAATTAAACTTGAAAACTTAAAATAAAATTAGTGGACACAAAATAAACATGCAAGTCATCCAAGTCTAATTACTATAGAATCAGTTGTTACTAATCTTTTCTAAACTTTTGTTAATCTTCTTATTTGAAATTTCTACTTGATTGCTAAATTGAGGAAGATAAGCTATGGCTACCTTATGCTTCACTCCATATTTTGTTAAAAATATTTTTACATTTTTATTGAAAAAATAAGTGCTCTCATCATTAATAATGACTCTAAAAGTACCAAATCTAATGAAAATATTTTTTTAGGAATTTCAAAACAACTTTAGAATCATTTCTAGGAGTAGTAATTGCTTCAATCCATTTGAATATATGTACTCATTTTCAAAAGAAGTAATAAAAGATCCCATAAAATTAAATTTCCAAATATCAAAATCTCAACATCAAGTATATAATTCAAAGGCATTTCATGTTGTTTTGATATGTTTTCTATTTTTTGACATCAATCATAATTCTTTGCATAATCATTAGCATTTTAAAATAGGATAGGCCAATAAAATCTATTTTATAAAACTTTAGCTATTAACCTATTTTCTCCAAAATGTCCCCCTCATATTTAAAACCATGACATAAACTTAAAATTTCATTTATCTCATCGTCAAGAACACATCTCCTTTTATTTTGGTCTAAACATTCTTATAAAGAAATGATTCATCCCAAAAATAAAATCTAACATTATGCAAAAGCCTTTTGTTTTGATGATAAGCTAACCCATAAGATAAGATCTCAATCACTAAATAATTCATAATATCAACATACTAAGGAATAACTTTATGTTCAAATTGAAGTAAGTGCTCATCATGAAATTCTTTTCTAATCTCTCCACCAGATTTATGATCTTGTCTTATTATAATATGAATAAATAGTCACCTATTTGACTTTTTTTTATTGCTCTTTTATGCTCAATTTCCAAACCAAATTTTTGCAGAAGTAGAATGCATCTAATCTCTCTAAGTTTAACATCTTTAGTGTCTACAAAGTATTTATAACTGCATGATCATTATATAAAATAACTCTATCACCAACTAAATAAGACAAACTTATCAAAGGTAAATACTACTACTACTAACTCCTTTTTAGTTGTAGAATAATTTAATTGGGATTCATTATAAATTTTAATATCATGGTAAATAACATGAAAAATCTTTTTCTTTTTTTCCCAAAATATAACACCTATTCCATACTCACTAGCCTTCCATATAAGTCTAAAAGGACTATTCCAATCAGGTGTAACAATAATAAGTGTAGAAATAAGTTTAGATTTTAATAAACTAAATGCTTTTAAATATTTCAGGGTAAATATAAATAATGTATATTTTTCTAACAAGTTACAAGGGGTTTTAAAATTTTAAAATAAACTTTTAATATAATTCTAGCATATCCTAGAAAACTTCTAATTCCTTTAGCATTAAGTAGAGGTGGCATTTTTTTATGAGTTGAATCCTTGCCTTTTCAACTTCAATTCTAATATCAAATATCTTATAATCAAGAACTATTCTCTCTCTCATCATAATAATTTTCAATCAAATCAAAAAATTAGCCAGCATATAATGTTAAAATGTAAAAGGAGCATTACATAATCCAAAAGGTATTCTCTTAAAGGCAAAAGTACTATAATGGCAAGTGAAAGTAATTTTTTCTTAATCCTTAGGTGCAATAGATATCTAATTATAAGATAATTATACATTTAAAAAATTAATAAAATGGATGCACAACTAACTTATTAAACTTCTAATTAATGAATGTTAATAATAAATGATTCTTCCTAATGACTTTATTTAATTTTTTATAGTTTATATAAATCCTTTAATCTATAATATTCCCATTGAATATAATTTCATTATTTCATTGATTATAATTATCATCCCAACACTTTTTATGTGTACAATAAACTAGACAAACTCATGAACTATCATAGATAGGATAAATGATAGATACAACTAGCCACTTTCTATGTTTAGTCTCCATTGATTATCAATAAAATGTTTGTAATTCTCTTTTATTAACACTCTATGCATACATACAAATTGGTTAATCTCTCTAATATTAGTAGTAGTCCAACCAAATTCCCTTTCATGACCTCAAAGAACACTCATCAACTTATCTTCTTAATTTAAATCCAAATATATAGAAATTATTTAAAGTTATTTTTTTCTAAGTTACCATATGTCAAAAAGGCTAAATAAAGGTTTGAACTCAAGCTTAGGTGCATCTAAAATAAATAACTTAAGACTATAGCTCTTATAGAAACATCTAAGTGCTCAAAATTTTTCTTAATTTCTTTAAGTGAAGATCTAAGGAGAGGAACCTACTCATTTTCTTTTCCATCCTCTATTAAAACTTGTTCTAATAAATATTCAATTAAAGATATCTCCAAATCCTCTACAACACTCTCTTCACTAAGCCTAATATTACAACATTCTTCATATTTTTATCATTAGTGAATTTCATAGAATTAAAAACATTTAATATAATTTCTTGATCTTGAGCTCTCATTATCAATTCTTTTTTCACACATTATAATAATCTTTCCTATTATTAAAAAAAGGTCTTTCTAAGATTATAGGAATCTCCTCATCTTCATCTAACCAAAACATCTTTTATAATCTCTTTAAGATAAGTCAAAGACCTATCTACTAACTAAAAGGTTATACTAGTGGGTTAGGTTACTTCTAATCCTACTTTTCCATATAGTGCATTGTATAGTAAAACTACCTAGATATTTAAGTTTTTTTAAGAAATTTTCATTTAATTATTGCATTACATTCCTTAGTTAATGACTTAGTTTATTTTCTCCCTATTTTCTTCTTTTATAAAGTATGTCCTTGATGAATTTTACATATATTGTCATTTGTTCTAAAACGTTTATAAAAAAAATATTTATAAACACATTCAAAACTTTAAAAATTACTTACTAAGATTTTGCTTTTGGAGTCTTCGAAGAGATGGTGGTGGCCTTTATCTTATTTTCTTAAATTCTAATCTATCAACTTTTACTTTCTCACTCATCCCAAATTTTGCTTCCTTTTTTTTCTTCAACAAAATCATCTAAATTCTCATTTTTAATTTTTAATTTCTCCACATCAATTTTCACTTCTCTAAGTTCTTTTTCACTTTTGAATTTTATGGCTTTACATTGATATTTATCTTTTTCCTTAGGTTTTACTTCATCGTTACTAAGTAAGCTATTATGGTGTTTTAGTTTGGAGTCATAGGGATACCACACAGATCTTAGGAGGTACTTATTGAAATAATTGAGTGTGGCATCTAAGATATAATGTACTATCTCAAAATATGAAAACACCACCCTACAATGGGCTCAATCAACTAATAAGGACTCCTACAAAAGATGAGTCTACATATACCAGAGATCTTTCTCATACTCTACATGGATAAGTAAAGTAGGATTTATTTTATGCCAAATTCTTTTGTTCCCTATGGAAGAAAGCTTCCATAGTTAATTACATCATATAAAATGAGAATTTTGTAAGAACACTCTTGATTAAAGTTGTCAACTAATATCTCTAAAGATTTCAAAGGTAGATAATCAAAGAATTGATCATTTTGGAAAGCAATCAAGAAGGGCCTAAATAGAAAGAGTTCTTAGCAAATTCTAAAAAAGAATAAGTAGGAAGCATACATTATAATAAGAAGCCTAGTGAGTGCCTCAATCTACCCTATAGTAAGGCTTTACATTTTTGAAATAGAGAAAATTATTTATTTGACTTAAAATTTTATTAGAATTTTAGAACTTAGATTCCAACAACACAAGATTATCAAAATAAGAAGCCTTTGAACCTATATCTAGAGTGCTCTAGCACAAGCTAAAAACTTGACCTAATTCTACTCAGAGGAATAAGATATATTAGTTTACTTCTGCTAGGCATAGTGGACCAATTCAGACTCTTATGGACTTATAACTACTTGGAGTGGGTGCTAGCTAACTCCTCTTATGATTAAAAATCATGTGGTCCAGTCTTATGTAAATGTAATATGTTTAGACTATTATTAATTAGAAAAAAATTTAGAGTCCTAAACTCACTCCCTAAAAAACTAGATCATGATGAGTATGCAAGTTATGACCTAAACTAATGCAATAAAATTTGCATATTTTTATTTCATTTTTGGCTCGTCATTTTGGACTCAATCTTGAGAGATTTTATGCATATATGCATAACAAAAAATGGTTATGGGCTAAATCAAGGAGAAAGGGTGTTCTCCACTATGAGGGACTGCTCTCACAGGTCAAGCCTATTCCCTATCATGCAAGAGTAGGGATCCCCTATTTATAAGAGTGAAACAATATATATATATATATATATATATATATATATATATATATATATATATATATATATATATATATATATATATATATATTTCTTTTAAACACACTTGAAGTAGGAATATGCATGAATTTTATAGCAAAAGGAATTTCATTTCATATTTATACACATATATAGGGATGTAGGAAACTATACAAGTACGTGCCTTCATTAAACTAGGGAAGTGAAGATATCTAGGACCTCCTTAGAGCTACCTAAAGCCTTGTGTTCCTAGGATATCCAGACTATATACTTGCTAACCCAAATACACATATACACATGCATAAATATAATGATGAAATTATGAAAAGTTGCAAGTTATTATTCTTTTAAGCATGAAAGACAAGTAAATTTTATTTTACTTAATCATTTATAATAAAATTTGTAAATACAAAGATTGGATCTAAATTAATTGATTAAGAGCTAGCATATGATTATTTATTAAAGGGAGAAAATTATTTGAAATTTATTAACGATAATAGCCACACCATATATTTATATCTTTCCATATCATGAAATTAAATGCAATATATTCTTTTTAAAATTTAAAACATAAATGTATGAAACATATGGAATGTAAATTTTTTATTATTGAAATAAATTAATTACATTATAAATTGATTTATTTGGGTTCATTAAAACTTAAGGACAATCACATCAAATAACCATACCTTAAGCCTAATCAAAGTTTTTTTTTATGATTTTAGTTTTATGGTTTTCAATTATTTTAATCCTAAAGAAGAGAAACAATAGTTAGTGTTCAACCCGTATCCATGTTTGTTTGTTAATAAATTTAAAGAGAATTTAAGTGGCTTCTATGATTTAATTAAGTTTGACTCATTAATAATCCATTTAATTACCCTATTAAAAATCTCATAATTTGATTAATTTTTAAGCAAGAGCCCACAAATCATGATGATATGCTTGGAAAATAAAATTTACAATGTCCTAAGGATTCTAATACAATTAAGCTCATATTTAATAAATAATTAAATTAATAATATTATGCTAATTACTTTTATAATTCCCCACACTAATGGAGAATCATAATTTAATTAAAGATCTATATATTAACTAAACACATAAGGAGGGTTAATTAAACATATTTTTATTAAATGAGTTAATTATGATAGTTTCATATTTAAATTTCATCTAGACATTTAATTACTTAACCTTAAAGGTAATCTTGAAAAATAATTTGGCAGAAGCTCCTAATTATTATTTTTTATTATATTACAGTTATAATGATTAATTAACACCCTTTAATCAATTTCATAATTTTTTTAATCTTAATAATTACTTCATTACATAAGAGAGATAATTTAGGTTTAAAATTTTGATTCTTTTAATCCACTTGAGAAATTATCTTAAGAAAATTATGAGAGGTAGAGGTCATCCTATATATTCAACAGGTTAAATCTCAAGTTAATTAACCAAATGATGAAATTAATTAAGGTAAATAGTTAAAATTTTAAACCTTGATTAGTCACTGTTCATTGGATGAAACCTAGAGATTTTATTTTTATTTAATTCTCCTTTGTCTAAGCTTTCCATAGAGGGTTTATTTAATTTTTTTTTCTACAATGAGTTATAATTTTTTAAAGTTATATGTAAGTAAAGTAATTAATTAATGCTTACTTAAACCATAATTTAATGACTTTTCTAATTTAGTATGATCCAAAAGGTCTAATAAATATTTTAAAATCTCTCATGTCTATTAAAGCGATTTAAATTATTATGATGAATTTTCATAATTTTATAATTTTTAATTATTTATTTATTTTAAAAATAGCCAATTGCTTTAAAAATTAATAACTTCTAAACTAGAAAGCTAACTAACTTAAATTTTTTATGATAGGTAGGAAAGAACATTAAGTTTCCTTTTTAAAATTGTCAAGTGGATTGGTTTAGTATTTTAAGAGTAATTAAAGAAATATAGATTTCACTAAAACTCAAATTACTCCTAAAAGATACATCTAAATTTAGGTTTTTTAGGTTCATTGGATTCCTCTTGAAAAGTTGAATCCATAGAGCCCTTTTTTGAATTTTTATTTAGTATTTTATTTTTTTATAATTTTTTTAAAGTTTTGGGTTAGATCTAATGAAATAAATCAAAAAAGAGATCTAATCATGGCCATCCATCCTATCCAAATAAGATGAACGGCCTGGAGGTTGTCTTCCTCATGGGAGCCTAACAAAAAAGAATTAGGTGGATGGAATCTACCCAAAACATCATCAAATCTCACGATCTTCCAATGATATAAGTCAAAAATTGCTATATTTCACATAGGGGAATTGAAAGTGCGAAAGTGAAATGAGATCTAAAAAAAATCCTAGATTCGTGTAAATCTTCCACATAAAAATACCTATAGTTAATCTAAAGTTTAGAAAAGATACCTCACCAAAGTCCACGTTCAGTGGATACTAGAAGATCTCCTCGGATCTCCTTCTTTGCCTCTCTATAAAATGCTCCATCCACCATGCACCACCACCCATTGCTAGAAATTTGTGGCTTTTGGACTTAGAGAGCACAAGAGGTGGGGAAAGGGGTTTTTTTGTTGGAGGAGGTGTGTGTGTGGTTTTTGGTGTGATATGATGAAAAGAAAAAGGTGTGTAGAAAACTCCATTTTTTTTTCTTCATGCGCTCACATGTGAAGAAAAAATATATATATTTTTTCTCCTTATGCTCACATCCCTCTTTCTTTATTCCTTTGTGTTTGGCATGCCCTTTTCTTTATTATATCTAAAATGTTGAATGGATTTGGTATATGGGGCGGTGAGTGAACTCATTTTGGGTTATGACTTGACTTGACTCAACTTAACCCAAATTGAGTTAGGTTGAGCCAAATGAGTCTTATTTGCCCAATTGATTTAAGGTTAAGTTTAAAATATATTAAACTAATTATTTATAATATCTATGATTAATTAATTTGATTTAACTTAAGCCTAGATCAACTCAATTTAATCTAAATAAGTCAAATTGGGTCAATGTGGGTTACTTGGGTCCATGGGCCAAACTGACCAGATTAGATAAATTAGAATAAAATGTAAGTTAAATTGAGTTTAATTAAATGTAAAAATTGATTTAAAGTAATTAATTTTATTTAATTTTAATTTATTTTGATTTTATCTAGATAGGCCCATGTAGGTCAATTTGGGTCAATTCGAATCATATTGACCAATTTACCAAATTGGCTAAATTGGTGCCATTGAGAGTTGAGTCATATTCAATAATCAAATTAAGAATAATTTTAAGAATTGGTTTGGTTTGATTTAGGTTGATTTAAGTTCTGATTTAAACTCATTTTTTACCCAAATTGGGCTTTTTGAGTCAAATTGAGTTCACGTGGATTAAATGACCAATATGACCTAAGCTGAAGTGTGTTTAAGATTCAATTATGTTTTATTGAGTATTTAAAATGACATGGAGTAATTGATTTTAATTAATTTATATTTGATTTTTATTTAGGCCTGTTTTGAGCTAATTTGGGCTTAATGGGTTAAATCGGGGTTTACTTGGGTCAAATGGCCAATTTGGTCAAATCAAACCAAGAAAAGTTTAAATTATGTTCAATAATAATTTTAAAGTATTTTGTACTATTTAATTTAAATTAATTTTAATTTATTTTGAGTTTATGTTCAATAGGATTGGTTTAGGTTCATCTAAAATAGATGACTCAACTAGGCCCTTTAAGTCATCATTATATTAAAAATGAATTAGTTTAGTGTTCTATTATATTAATTTGATAAATATAAGCATTTAAGATGTCTTAAATTGATCAAATCTTGATTAGTTTGATAATTTGGGTTGGTGGGGCTCACATGAATCAACTCTAGGTCAGACAACTTGATTGATCACTTTGAACCCCATCTAAATTTATTTTTGGGTTTATTTATACTTATGTATTGATTTTTTGCCTATGGTTTGATTTGATTTGATTTAGTCTAGATTTTACAAGATTTTCTTGAATTTAGCTAATTTTGAGCCCAAATGGTTTAATTGAGCTAATCAAACTTAATTACCTTAATCTGGATTTAGTTGAATTCATATTTTATTTTAATTTATTATTTTAATTTTTATTTTAGTTGAGATTGTGCACTTAGCCACTAATCACAGTATCCTAAGTTCCTAATTAGAAAGGTCATAATCTAAGGTCTAAGATTCTAATTCATTGAGATTATGGTAATTATTAACCTCACTTGAGGTTAATAGAATCTTAGTTCCTAAATTAAATCCAAGGTCTAAGAGGAGGGTTATCAACCTCACTAAAAGTGAGATCAATAAAAGGACCCCTAATAGGTGTGGTGTAACTGATAAGGCACACCACACATATTAGCGTTGATCGAGCTAGTCATGTCTAAAAGGTAAGTAAATTTAACATAAGCTACTATATAGATTCATTGAAAAATTAATATTCTTTGGAATTAGAAATTTTGGAATATGCATCAAAGATGCACAGAGTAGGTTATGACTTAGAGAACTCATAACTCAAGTTCACCAAAGCTTGAGTCTGGAGAGAATAGGGGAAAGTCCTCTAAAGATTGATTGGAGTTTTATTTAGATGTGTCAAAGACATGAGGAAGAGGCTCCCTGAAGATTAATTTGATTCGATTTGATTTGAGGAATTAAGGAGAAGCTTCCAAAAGATTGATTTTGATTTAATTTCATTTTAAGAACTAGGAAAAAGTTTTCTAAAGATTGATTTAATTAACTTGGTTTGAAGAACTAGGGAGAAATTCCCTAAATTTGGTTTGGTTTGTGATGGATTATATTAAGAAGTGGCCACAGGGTTTGATCTTCAACAAATATGGACCCATACTACTCTCTACCTGACATTATTCCAAACAGTGAGGTAAATATAGGGGAAGGATATGATCTCTACCTAATCACTTCTGCAATAGTAGAAATAGATTATTTAACATATGTCTAACCTTATTCGGATTAACAAATGAAGAATAAAGCATGAATGTCTTCCTGACCCTATTTGAAATAGCAAGAAAAAAATAAATCAAATATCAACCTAACCTCAATTGAGATAGCGAGATAAATGCAAAGGAAGAATCTAATCTCTACCTGACCATGATCAAAATAATAGAGATAGATTGTTCAACACATGCCTGACCTTATTCGAAATAGAAAGTGAAGAACAAAGCATAAATGTCTGCCTGACCCTATTCGAAATAGCAAGACAAAAATAAATCACATATTTGTTTGACCTCATTCAAAATAATAAGAATGTAGAGGAAGAATCTGATCTCTTTCTAACCATGTTCAAAATAATAAAGATAGACTGTTCAATACATGTCTGACTTATTCAAAATAGCAAGTGAAGAATAAAGCATGAATGTTTATCTCATCTTATTCAAAACAACAAAATAAAGATAAACCAAACATCTGTCTGACCATATTTGAAACAGCAAGATGAATGTGAAGGAATAATCTGATCTCTACCTAACCATGTTTGAAACAATAGAGATAGATTATTCAACAAATGCCTGACTTTATTTGAAATAACAAGTGAAGAACAAAGCATGAATGTTTGTCTGACCTTATTTGAAATAGAAAGACAAAAATAAATCAAATATCTACATGTCCTTATTTGAAATAGAAGATGAATATGGAGGAAGAATCTGATCTCTACTTAACCATGTTTGAAATAGTAAGATAGATTGTTTAACACATGTCTGACCTTATTCGAAATAGCAAGTGAAGAATAAAGCATGAATGTTTGCCTAACCTTATTCAAAACATTAAGACAAAGATAAATCAAATATCTGTCTAACCATATTCAAAATAGCAAGTTGAAGATGAAGGAAGAACCATGATTGAAATAGTAGAGATAGATTGTTCAACATATGCCTGGCCTAATTCAGAACAAGAAGTGAAGAATAGAGCTTGAATGTCTACTTGACCTTATTCAAAATAGCAAGATAAAAATAAATCAAACATCTACTTGACCTTGTTTGCAATAGTAAGATGAAGGAAATATACTCACAGAGTTGAGAATGATTTAAATTCAAATTTTAAGTTCGTAAGTAGTCTTGGTGGAGATAAAATAAATGCAGACTTCTTTAAGAACTATGACCCAGTTGATGTAAACACAAAGTTAACATGGAAGTATAATCATATTGATGAGATTTATTTTTAAATACAATCATGTGTAATACAACTTTAAATAAAGCTCATTAATGGGAAATATTAGGCGCACAACTTTTTGATTTATTAATTGATATGACCCCCTTGGTAGGCCTTTTCTATAATGAAAGGGCCCTTGGATTAAACTTACCGTCCACCATGCGATAACCTACAGTTGGTCTCCTTATAATTAAAATAAGCTCACCAACTTGAAAAATCTTAAGCAGACCAACTTGTTCTGAGCTTGAACCATCCATCCTTTATATAGCTCGAGATTTGTACAGGTTCGGAGGCGTCGCTCCTCAAGACCTTTGAGCTCTTCCAACCATAACTCAACATTTTGATCAATCGTAAACTTATTTCTTACAGCAATCCTTAATGATGGTAACTAAACTTCTCATGATAAATTGGCTTCAAACCCATACACTAAGGAAAAATGAGTTGATTGTATTTGGGTTTTATATGTGGTATACTATGTCCATAGGGCTTCAACCAACCAATCGTGCCACTATCGCTTATTATCATCAATTATTTTCTTCGGGATTTGGACAGAAGTCTTATTGAAGAATTTTGCTAGCCCATTTGTATAGTATATGGTGGAGTACCTCCAATCTATGTCGTGCCGCCTCTCAAAATTACTAATCTTCGTACTCTTAAAAGCAGTGACATTATCAAATTTTATCCGGCAGGGTATGCCGAACCTACTTGAAGAACTGAGGAACATGATTGAGCCTTGACTTCCCTTAAAGGGGTCACCTTTGCTCACTTAGAATAGTAATATGTTGTTGTTAATATAAAGTGAGGACTCTTGGAAGACGGAGGGTCAATTAGACCCACTATATATGTACCCCAACACTCGAATGGCCATGAAGCTATTATTGAATGGATAACATTAGGAAGTTGATGTAGGACCACTCCATGCATTTGACATTGGTGACAACAATGCACTATATCCATGTAATATGTAATCATTGTCAGCCAATAGTATCTAAATCTTTTAATTTTAACTTTTATCTTTAGACCGGATTAATGTACTCCACACAGTCTTGAATGTATCTCGGTCATAATTTTTTGGGCTTCATTTTTTTTTATGCAATGCAACCACATGTGATCAAAGAACTGTTATTATAGAGTGCCATCAATAAGAACATAAGATAATGCTCTTTATTTTACTTAATGGGCTTGTCATTTCTCCTGAGATAGTTTGCCTTTGTTCAGGTAATCAATAAAGTGTTGCATCCAGTCAATTCTTCATCCTTTTTAGTAATGACAACCTTCCCTTCAAGAGTATTTTTATCAATGAGTTCAACGTCAATAGGGGAAAGGACCTGGCGATTATGCACTTCTATCAATTTGAACTCATCATCCAAACATGCCATCTCTTTGGCAAGCTTGGCTAAAGCATCGACTATGACATTTTCTCTCCAAAGGACCCTATAAATGATAATCTCTGGGATTTAGGCCAACAACTCCATAATGTATTTGCGGTAGTGATGGAGTTTATGTTTCAAACCTTTGTAGAACCCAACGATTTGGTTGACACTAATTTTGAGTTGCTGAAGATATTAATATCTTTGATTTCTAGAGAAATGGCTAACTCTGAACCAATGATTAGAGCTTTGTATTCAGCTTCATTATTCGTACAAGGCTCTGATAGATGATACGAGAATCATAGTATTCTGTGGTCGGGGTTAAGAAGATTATCTATATCACCACTTTGCTTGGGAGGATGGAATGTGGTTCATTTCCTCTTTGAGAGGAGGCTGCACCATTAAAGTACAATTCCAAATGGCGGCTACATGCATTCTCTAAACTCATAATTTGCTCATTAAGGAGATCACCATTTAGAGGAGAATCCATGGGTAGGGGGTGCGCTACTAAAAAGTCTATCAATGCTTATCCTTTCATAACATTAAGTGGTATGAAAGTGATATCAAACTGTGACAAAATCATGGACCATCATGCCAACCATCTGGATAGCATAAGTCGTGTCATGAGATATTGAAGTGGATTTACTCTAGAGATCAAGTTAATCTTATGAGAAAGCATGTGATGTCTTAGCTTTTGGACAACAAATATGAGGGGAAGGCAATATTTCTTGATGAGCTGATAGATTGATTTTATAGGAATTAGGCGATGACTCAAGAAATAAAACACGTTCTCTTTTCCTTCGTCATTGGCTTGAGCTAACAAATCACCAAGTGAATCACCTAATGCAGCCATATACAAAATGAATGGCCTACCTGGGATAGGAGCAGCAAGTACCAGAGGGATCATCAAGTACTATTTAATGCTCTTGAAAGCATGTTGGCACTTTTCATACCATAGAAACTTAGCATCTTTCTTTATAAGTGTAGCAAATGGTTGACATCTACCAGATAAATTTTATATAAAGCGTTCTAGATATGCCAACTTTCCTTGAAAGGTCCTAAGTTATGTTAGGCTTTTAAAAGGTGGCATTTCCAATATTGCTTTAATTTTCTCTGTATCTATCTCAATCCCATGGTATCATACTGTAAACCCTAAAAACTTCCCTGAGGCTACCCCAAAGGCACATTTCAAAGGGTTCATTTTTAGGTTATAGCATCATAACCGTTCAAAGACTACTCTCAAATCATATAGCTGGTCTTCCATTTCTTCACTTTTAACTATGAGATCATCAACATAAAACTCAACCTGGTGATGAATGAGTTTATCGAAGATTTTAGTCATGGCCTGTTGATATGTGGCACCAACATTCTTAAGGCCAAAAACATTACCTTATTACAAAATATTCTAATCAGAGTTCTAAATGTAGTATTCTTCTCATCTTTAGGTGCCATCATAATTTAGTTATAACCATATGACCCATCCATGAATTAGAAGATCACGTGAAAGGAGGCTATGTTTACCATCAGCTCTAGTATGGTTAATGGCAACTCGTCTTTGGGACATAACTTATTTAGATCCTTATAATCGATATATATGCCTTCTTCTTAACTAGGATGATACTAGCTAACCAAATAGGATATTTTTTCTATCGGATTAAACTAACATCGATCAACTTCTTTACTTTAGAAATGACCTATTTTTCAATATCTAATTTCATGTGTTTAGGAGCTTGCTTGATGGGAATTGCATCAGGTTGAATTTATAGTTTATGAACTGTAATGTCAGAAGCTAATCTAGATATTTCTTCATAACTGCAAGTGATAAAATCTTTAAACTCTAAAAGTAGCCCAATCAAGTCATTGGTTTCAAATTCAATCAATAAAGAACTAACAAATGTTGGACGTGGATTATTTTTGGTACTCAAGTTGATTTCTTTCTCATCAATGGTTGACTTTATTTCTTCTTCTAGTTTCGGGGGTGCATCCCTAATTTGAAAGTCATCTGGACCATTTGAAGTTTCTAGATAAACTTATGCACATAAATTAGTGTGGTTTGAAAAGAACCTATTAGATTCCAGATTATTGGTGATGACTAGATAATATTCATCATCATCTATAAGGCTAGTAGTACCAAATCTTAGCCCTGATCTTGATTGTGCTTTCTTGCATTTATTTCTCCATATTTTCTCGAAGTAATCTGACTTATGCATGGACCATGCATGTGGTATCAATCCTTATTTTACTAAATTTTAAACACGAGAAGAGTAACAATCAAAAGGTAATTCTATTATTTCTTTGCAAGATTCATCCTCAAGTTTTACATGAACTCTAAGGATGATGTTCTTAAGTAAAACTTCTAAGGCTTGGAGTTTTCATTCAGTTGTGGTGTAGCTTTAACTATTAAACTATTAACAGACTCTGAGGAGAGTTGGGTTAGAGCTAGAGCACTCACATACTGGCTGATCCTCTCAAATAATGACAATTTAGATACATTATCACTTTGCTACATGACCCTTTCATCATCGATATTTGGCTCTACTGTTACCTCTAACTGAGTTTGTAGATGTGGGGAGCAAATGGTTAACTGATTACATAGAACGCATTTTTTGAGCTAGATTCTAAGTCTATGTAGATGGTGGGAAATTCTTGAGCTAGTTGCGAAGGATCTTGAGCTCGGGATGTATAAATTGATCTTTCTCCTCTCTTGCCTCGTCTGAGCCTGCCTCTTCCTTTTCTCATGTTAACCTCATTTTTAGAATGAGCTCTCAACCCCTCCATCTTAGACATAAGACTTCTCTTATACACTAAGAGTTATTTAGTCTTAAGACACTTCTAGTGATTAGGTGAACATTTAACCTAACCCTAGAGACCTAGAAGAGTTAGCCATAAGAATAGGCCATGCCTTAAGGGTGTTAGAAAAATTTACCCACCCTATAGCTTGAACCAAATCCTCACTTCCATCTTTCAAGTCAAACTCCAAATTCAAATTAACTTCAAACTCAAATCAATTCCAACTTAATTGATTTTCTCAAATCCAAATCAACTTCAAACTCAAATTAATTCCAACTTAATTGATTTTCTCAAATCCAAATCAACTTCAAATTCAAATCAATTTCAAATCCTACTCAAATTGGATTGAACTAATCCCACTTAAGCCTCACATTGTGAGTAACAATCATCATGAGAGGATCAATCACTCAGATTGGGCCAAACTAAGTCAAACTTAAGGGTTGACCAAGTCGACACTTAGCCAAAATGAAACATAAACTAGCCAAAATTTACCATAGGCCAAATTGATTGAAGCCATTGATCAAAACCAATTCATGATCAATGTTTAAACTTGACCAAGTCATCATTTGAGCCTAACCTAGCCTAATTGGGCACTTGACCCAAGTTGACCCAATTTGACATAAAAAGTCAAAATGTGTCAAATCTTGATCTAAGCCAAATTTATTGAAACTGATGGGTCAAGTTCATTCTAAATCACTTGTTGAACTCGACCAAAGCCTCAATTGGCCAACTAGACCTAACCTAGCCCAATTGACCATGAACCCAACTTGACCTAAAGGTCAAATTGAGCCAAAATCAACTCAAATCAAAATTGATTGAAATAAAAGCTTGCAACATATTTCAAATGACCAACTAAACCTAAACCAACCCATGACCTAGCCCAATTGGGTCAAATGGGTCAAATTGGTCAACTTGACCCATTTGACCTAAAAGAAATCAAATGAACTAAAACCAAATTAATTCAAATTAAACCAAACCAATGATTCCAACACATTTCAAATAGTCATATGAACTTTACCCAACCCTTAGTTTGACCCAATTTGACTAATTGGTCAACTTGACCCAAGTTGACCTATTTTTGACCTAAATGGGTCAACATGAGTAAAATGACATCAAATCAACTCAAAATTCCTTGAAATTTGGACCAACCTAATTTCAAACTATTCTAAATCTGCCTAAATTGAAACAAAAGTCAAATGACCATTTTAACCCTAGGTCAACGGGTAACCTATGGCCAATTCCACTTGGAATTTAGTCATATCCTTTTCATGGCCACTTTACACCCTCTTAGTGGACCAAATGGACACTAATGAGTGTGGTGCACATGACCCAATGGGTTTGGGTCAGCCAAACCCAACGTAAGGTCAAAACTGACCCTCCACTAGGAATTTCTCCACATGAGATCACTCCTCCACTCAAATGAGCACATGAGAACTTCACCACTCCACTCCTCTGGCCAAACCAAATCACTTACCACTAAAATGGTCTAACCAACTCAATCCATGGGATCAATTTGATCAAAATAGCATATGCAAGCTCAGCCATCCGATCCTTCTAAGGGGAGATATATTCCCCCTAAATTCATTTGAATTTCATTGATTCACACTCGATTGAGCTTAGGGAACTCAGAGCAAGCTTCTCCAAGTTCCTCCAAGCTTCTTCAACCTACTTTGAATTCTCCATTTTTCAGATTTCCTCAAGCCAAAAATAGAGGAGCTCATTGAAAATTCCAACTCATACATTGCTCAACCAAAAGCCAATTTCTCTTGCAAGCATCCTTAGAGGACCCAATCGAGCTGATCCAAAGCTTCTTCCAAGCTTCCAAGGCATGGGAGGAGGGAGCTAGACCAAAGCCGCAAGCCTAGCAAGAGGAATTTGGCCAATTGGAGGATCTACGCAACCTCCAAGCCCTCAAACCTTCAACATGGCTTCATCTCCACTAGACAAAGCTACCTCGATGATTGGGAGCACCGGTGAAAGCCTCCGGCAAGGTACTATTCAAAACCAAGCTTATGCTAGATTTTCTTTGGTCCTTTGTGAAGAGAAGTGTGACCTCAAGTGAATTTGACCATTGGTTGTCGTTCTTATCCCTTCTTTATGGTGTGTGATCAATCCCTTCTCAATTCAAGCTCAATCAAGCTCAGATCAAGCTATGGAGGATGGACGGTTGCCATCTCCCATAGGCGAGGGGAGGGATGAATCATGGACCATCCATCCCGCATGTTTTGGATGGATGCTCCTGATTAAAACATGTGAGATCCCTTCATTTATCCTATTAGAACTACGGGTGTAATACTGACGCCTGATCCTTGATCGGACGGTCCAAGAAGAAATCGTGTAGCACTGTCGGCTGACACGGCATAGGATGTGATAACTTAAATAATCAATCTCGTCGCGCCAAGTTGAAAGCACACACCGCAATAGCGGTCCACGTGGCACTGACGGGATTAGTTATATAATTAGGGATTTAATTATCTAATAATCATAGAATCTTCAAAAATACATAATTAAATATAGAAAAATTTAAAAATACAAACTCAAATGCATTTTAAAGATATTTCAAAGGGGAATAATATAAAATTAAGTTAATTGATTTTGAAGAGTAAATTTCATGCAATTTGAGTTTTATTGGAAACATAATTATGTTAATTACTCTCTAATTATTTCATTGATTAATTTCAAACTTCTCTGGTATATTTAGTGGGATGACTTATGCCTCCCTTAATTTTCTTGGAATTTATTAATGGTTTAATTAGGGTAATTATTTGATTCACTCCTAATTACTCTCTTAATTAATTAAATGATTAATTGACCTATTAAATAGATATAAATCCATTAATTAAGTTTATTAATTACCTTAGAATAATGAACAGACTTAGGGAATGAGATTAGGATTTTTTTCTTAAATCTTCTCTCCTAAGTTTATTTCATTTGGATAAAAATATAATTAAGGTGCAAATTAATTAAAGAGTTTAATCACTTTATTAGATGGCTTAATTAATCAAAATTTTAAAATCAAATCAATCTGAATTTAATCAATTCTTTCTTTGGTAGATACTTAGGTGTTCAATAACTTAAGTAACTTAAGGAAATCATATCTAACCCATATGTGTGGGAAGGGTTATGAAACTACTTAAATTAAATTCTTTAGATTAATTAATCATTAATTGTGAGTCAAATACATTAGGTCCCTTTCTTTCTTAGGTGCATTGCTCATTTAAATTTCTTGTGGTTTTATGTCATACATTGCCTCATAACTATTTGGTTAAATATGTTATAGTGGTGTAGGTAAGGGGTAATCAATGGACCTAATGTACACATTAACCTAAACAAAATATAAAATCAATCTAATGATTCTAAAAACAAACTAAATCAACTCACACATGTGGGAGATGGGTTAGGACCAGCAAACCTTCTCACATCTCCTAAATTTAAATCAAACTCAAAACAAAATAAAAATTTCCTTTAAACAATTTGATTCACTTTAAATAATCTTATTCCATAGAATTGTCTTTAGGAATTAATTAGGGTGAGTGAAGTTACATGCTTACATCACTTTATTTCTTTCCTTGCATGCTAAATGTGTATGTCATATGAAATCATGCATTCATGTCTTTTGAAAAATAAATTAAAAATGAAATGTTTCCTTTATGTCAAATTGCATGTTTTGGCTAAAGTAAGAATATGAATGGCTATTATCACTATTAAATCCAAAATTACTTTCAAAATGTATAAATCAAACATTGCAAATGAAAGGTATGCTACTTATAATTACTTATGAGCTTGCATGTGAATATAATATAAGATGTGCATTGTGTGACTTTCTTTCTCTTCTCTTTTAACATAGTTTTGATTAGGATTTGTAAAGTGTATAGTTCATTTGAAAAGAACACAACACTTGCTTAAATCCATTCCTATTCATTTCTATGTCATCATTTAAGAAGGGCCTTCACATTTGCACATATAAATTAAATAATCAAAATCAAACAAACAAACATAAACTTTTTGCATGACTCTTTTTCCATTCATTTCTCCTTTGTACATGCACATGTATTTAAGAAAAGTGGTATATTAGTCTGGACATCCCAAGGTTGCGAGGCTTTAATTATCCCTATGCAGGTCTAGTACCTTACACCCCTAGTATAGAAAATAATGGTGATATACTCACTTATGTCTTTCATACATGTAAATGTGCATATGAATAATGGATAAAAGAGCCCCTCTTTTCTACTTAACAAAAATATGCATACATAAACATTCCAAATTTCCTTAAGCAATATCTTTTAGCATTCATCATTAAGGTGTGTTAAATATTTCCATTTGCATGTATATATATACTTAGGATTCATCCATATGCATGTTACACAAAGAAATAAAGTGTGATAGTAATTAAACTTTACTTAATCTTAAAATGTCTTTCTTTTTGAATAGGTTTGTTTAGGGAAAATCTAAACATAGGGTTAATTAAAATATATAATAAAATATTCACTAAACAAAAATTCATTAATGAATCTATCTTACAAGCTATTTAAGGTAGGGAGGAAAGAGAAGTTCTCTTCTCTTTTCCTCTCTTTACAATACTTAGTAATTAATTGTAGGTTCATTCAAACTAAAATTAAATAATCAAATAAAAATCAACTAAATCACTTAAATGAAACAACTCTCTAAGTTGAACACTCTACATGTAGAAAACTTTAACCTTAAAGCTTAGGAAAGACATGCCACACAAATCTTAAATGGCACACACATAAGGCTAAGTCACCATTTCTAGTCTTATGTTAGGGTGGTGCATGGCTTGATGCTTGCTTTTATTTTTTGATGTGATATTTTAGTCTGGATATTAGGGTGTATATGCGTAAACTGAATGGTAGGGTGATCTTAGTCTAACCATGTCCTCTACAGGGGATTGTGCTTAAGGGGTGTTGTAATAAAAATATAACTATTTTTTTTGCGTGACCCATAAGCATAATCCAAAATCCTGTTACCCATGTGTGGGGTGCTAAGTCCAATTTATACATATACATGCTTGGGATTGTGTGGTTTTTTAGCTAATCTCTATTTTGCGGGTTTTAGTTAGATTTATTTTTTCCTATTTTTATGTAATTTTGCAATTAGGATTTGGAATGATTGTTATGGGGGATTAGGATGAACATTGTTCATAAGACTATGTCTTATGTATCATGTGAAGCCTTTGGAGCAACCACATTATAACTAACCAAAAGAAAGAAAAGAAGAAAGAAGAAAGAAGAAATGAAGAATGAAGATCCCATAACATGAATTCCTTCTTGATTGTAATTAATTCATTTATAATCTGGGTTGTATAAGGGTAGATCTCAGCTACCCAATTTATTTTTAGGTTTATACGGTGGAGCCCGACCACAAATAGCCTCTTATTCTTTTTAGCTAGTTTTATAAATTATTTGATATTTGTTTAGCTTATGCATTAAGATGGCATATTTTTCTAGTTTCTTTCTTACTTTGATGTATGGCCTGGATGACGATTAGGCTCTCAGGAAAAAAAATTTCTCTCCAACTAATCAATTCAAATTAAAAATAAACAACTCATAATCTCACCTAAAGCCTAAGTTATAAATAAGATAAAAGATTTAGAAACCCCTTAGCTGGATGTTGTATGTTTTCACATCATGCATGAAAAAGCATCTTGTTTCACTCTTATTATGGATGGCTTCCACCTTTGCTAGGGAACTTGGCTTGACCTTTGAGAGCCATGATGGAAATATACCTTCTTTTCTTATTGATTTTGGCCCATAATCTAATTTCTCATGCATTAGGTATTTGAATCCTAAAGCTTGTGTTAAATTGATTGTCCAAAATGAAAATAAAATATAACAAAAATTTGCATTAGATTTAAGTCATTAATCATGCCCTACATGATCTAGTCTCTTAGGGAGTGTGTTTAAGGGCTTAGCCTCTTTCTAAATAAACAACAGCTTAGCTATCTTGCAAAAGCATATGACTTGCCTACATGTATTTAAAATCATAGGAGAAGTTAGTTGGCGGCCACCACCAGGCGGTTGTAAGTCTAACAGTCAGGTGATTTATTTTATCTTGTGGAGGTAAACCAAATACTCATTTTTGCCTTAGATTTAAGTCGTGCTTTTGGCCCTTACCAAATCTCTCTAGATTTAGGTTCAGAGATTGCTACTTCCCTGTGCGGTCTACAAGCATAAATCCTCACCTCTTTGGTATTTTCATGATCTTGTGTCATAGAATTGTAAGCCCTAGATTTCTAATAAAAATTCAACTCAAATAAATGAATTCCCTCAATTTCAAAAATATAGATCCCAACCATAGGATAGTTTGGAATGCTTACTAGGCTTTCTAGTATCCTAAGCTTCCCCTACTTATTTTTCTTTGGCTTCGATAATAACTCCCTCCTCTTGATCAATCACACTTGATCTTCTAAAAAAACTAATTGATTGATAGTCCTATCTTTAAAATCTTTGGAGATAATGATTATTTACCTTAATAGAGAGTATTCTTAAGGAATTTCATTCTTTAGGATGTAATTAACTTGGGGGCTTGCCTTTATAGGGAACTTAACGAACCCGATTTAAAATAAACCCAGGTTTTATTTTCCATGTAAAGTAGGGGAAGAATCTCTAGTACGTCGGAAGACCCATAGTTCTTAGGAATCCTTATTAAGGTGATTAGGTCCATTTGTAGGATGGTGACTTTTGTCCCTCAAGATAATACATCATTCCTCATTGCCATACCCGATCACCCTAATAAGAACATTTACAAATCTGTGTGGTGTCCAACACAAGAAGTGTTTGGGAATATTTCTTTCTAGTTCTTCATTTATTTATTTTCTCTTTTCTCAGAAAAGATTAGATGAACAATCTTGAAAGTAATTTCACCACATCCCATGAGAGGTCGAGACATCTCGTCTGCTCATTGGAAAGGAGAGGTAAGATGTGAATGGTAGGAGATGTCGAACTCTACTTCCTTCTCCAAGTTTTCTTCTTTTTCTTTTTCATATTCTCTTTATTTTTTTTATTTTTTTTTTATTTTCATTTTTCTTTCTTTTTTTGATTGATATTATTTTGTACATCATAAGAGTATACACTTTTTCTCTTGGAGAGGTAGTTGGCTGCATCTTTATATATCTTAACCTTGTGCACTAAGAATGGCTTCAAATCACCTTTAATGTAGTATTCTAAGTCATTGTGCATGAACTTAATGCACTGATGGAGTGAGGTTGGTACTGTATTGTTGTCATGCATCTAGGGTCTCCCCAACAAAACATTGAATGATGTATCTGGATCTATAATGTGGTACTTTATCTCAATCTTCATGTCACCAATTTATAATAGCAAAATGATTGAGCCCAAAGCCCTCTCTTCATATTCATAGAATTCTTTCAACATCATCTTATCAGAGCTAAGCCCGGTGATGTCGATTCTCAAGTAGGAAATGATTCTTAGACTCATGATATTGACTGATGCACCTGAGTCAACAAGTACTCTGTACAATATAAACTTGTCCATGTTTACTGATATATATAGTGTGTGGTTGTGGTTAGTAGTCCCTAAGAGAAAATCTTCATCTGAGAAGATAACTCTTGAAATCTCTTTGAAGTAGCAAGCCTCTTATTTTGCTGTAAAGTAGCAATCAGCTGAGCTAAGCATATCTCAAGATCTAAAAGAAACTTTGATCAAAGACTCCCTCATATATTTAGATAAGATGAGGGTATCATATATGCTTAGCCTAGCTGGCAACTTTTAAGATGGGCTAGGATATTATAGTCAACTTTGGGCTGATTATCCCAAGCATATCTTATGTTGGAGCATCTTGTGGAATATTTATTTGTTCACTAAAACCAATGGCTTATTTTATCTTATCTTGAGGCACCATCATAGAAGGTAGAAATCTCCCACAACGGAGGCTAATTTCTACGATCTCTTAAGTGGAGGGAATCATAGTGGCATCTACTTGCATGTAGGGGGTGCCCAAAACTTCTCTTATTGGATCTTCAGAGTCAGATGACTCCAACTCTATCTTAATAGAGTCTCCCTAAAGATTTTAGATATGGATGTCACTATCAGAGTTGAAGTCATCATATGAAAATATTTGATCAGAATCATTTTGATTATTGAGATTTGAAGAGTTATTATAAGAATTAAGATTACAAGAATCATTTTCACCAAGGAGAGATAAGATAACTAAAATTATTTTTTATTACTTTATTTGCCTCTAATGGTACAAAATAAAAGTCATATAGAGTAAGCAGCATGTGTGGGTTGATGCTCCTATCCATAGATCCTATGTTCTTAAAAGTAGAGTTAGTAGGAGTGATAGGAAATGTTGACACTGATGTATCTCAAGTTTGTATGGGTTATTTGGGCTCAACATTCCTCATCTTTGAGTTAGCCTTCATAACTTGCAGACCTACCAGTGGTGTGGAGGTTTGAGTTGGTTCAGGTATCTATAGAGGGAGTTATGTTACTTTACAGATAATTTTGTGAGAGGTTTGAGATAAAGAAATGACCTAACCTTCTTCAATTTTGAGAGGATCAAATGATTCCCTAGAGATTGCTTTGATAAAAATTAGTGATATGTTATACTATGTATTTTTTGGGTATCACTATGGCTCTAGATCTATAGCTTCGGTCGAGCCAATCCTTGAAGGTAATACAATCCTCCAAGGCATGTCCTAGCATGCAGTGGTAGAGGCAAAATTAAGATTATTACCCTTGCCCACTTCCTCTAGCTTCTTGGGTTTAAGTAGCTGAAAATTAGGCTTCTTGATAAGATTATTAAAAAATTTCTTGATGACCTCCTTCTTAAATGAATAAAGTTTGTTTAACTTTTTAGTTAAAGTAGGTTGAGTTTAACTACCCTACTGTTAGTAGAGGCACTAGTATCAATGAGGTTATTGTGGGCATGGAGGTGGAAGTCGAGGTGGATGTGGTGGTGGCTAGGTCCTAGGTCTCTCGAGTTGGACCTGAGTGGGTTATTTCCCTTCATCAATGATAGAGACCATCCTAGGTCTTTCTCTAACACTTTATATAGCATTGGCTTATAGGATTGGTCTAAAAATGATACATTCTTAACTTCTTTCTGAAGGTTGGCTGCTTTACTGATCACTTTCTCAAATATTCTGATAGTGAAACCTTTGAGCATGAATGCCATTTGGCCATGAATATTCTTAAGCAGAATTTTAATGGCATGCTGTTCTTGAAGCTGAGGTTCACACTTTATACTAAGGTTCCTCCATCTAATAATATAATTAACTAGGGACTCATTAGGTTTCTATTTTTCAACTACTAGGTCTCCTACAGTCACCTTCTATTGGACTCCTACAAACCTCTTGATGAATAGTTTCTCTAACTTGATAAAAGTCTTTACTGAACAATTGGGTAGTTCTACGTTCCAATCAAATGCTACACCTGCTAGGATACTAATAAACTGTCTAAATAGAAGAGCATCACTACCTCCAGCATCACATCAACTAGCTCTGAAATGGGCAATGTGTTACCGTGGGTTCCCATTACCATCAAAAAATTTAAAGAATGGTGGTGCCAACCACTAGGATACTGCACTGTATCAAATTTCTTTAGGTAAGGTCTCCCTTTTGGAATTGATAAGGCCACTTGGGTTTGCACCAATGCTTCATTAAATTGTTGTTCCACTAACTGTTTGATATCTCGCTCATGAAGAGTTGTACTTTCTATACCCTTCCTATGCAAATTGCCTTCATCCTCATCTAAAGGCATAGTGCTTTTATTTCTATCCATTATATGCACTAGCTCAGGCTTATCTGCCTCCATAGGTGTGGCTTGGGGGATTGGAGTTTGTCCTTAAATAGATATGACTAATGACATCAACTCCTCCACCCTTCACTCCATACAACTAAGTTGGGCATCATTTTGTCTTAATTGGTGCAATAGTTATTGAGTCAAGTCTATCATCTCACCTTCCTCATTTCTAACATCTTGTACATTTTGGGGGTGTTGCTGTTCTCTATGCAAGGACCCTTGAGTGTCAACCATATGTATCTCTATTGTATTATCTAAAAGATCATTCTCATCAACAATTAAGCCTATCATGTCACTATATTAATCAGAGTGATCATCCCTAACTATCTCCCTTACTACGGTGCGATGGCCCTCCAGTATGACTTCCTAAGATCAATTATCTACCCGACCTAGGACTATTGGGTGATCACTATAATTAACTAGATCCTCTACCTACATCGGATCCCTCTCCTAAACTGATTGTTCATCTACTAGTATGGGTTGTGTGCAAACTGGTTGTTCCTCTTTTATTTCCTCCCTTGCTAGGTGATCATGGTGTAGCCATGGCTACACTCTTGGGTGGCTACACCCTCTTCTTTGCTGGTAAAATAGGATGTCAAATGGGAGATCCTGACCTCATTACACTGGCAAGAGAAGAGAAAAGTTGGCCCTCCGATTGTAGTCTAATCACGAGAGGGAGGGTGTGCCTTCCCTTAGACTATTTTTGATATTTTGTAAGGACTTCAAATGCTATCACTTAGGTGAGTGAGGTGAATCTATGAATAAAGCGATGTGGTGGTGACCACACTGATTGTGGTTTGATAGATGCCCACCATTCTAGGTTGGGCCCGATGAGTACAATCCAGTTAAATTCACCTCCACGGTTAGACTGTTGTAAACTATAGTGTATATCTATTAAAGTGGAGAATACCAACTGCCTAGCAAACCTCATCCTTTTGCTTTTAGCAGCATGAACTACTACTTTGGCCTTTATGGGCCTCCTTTTTCTCATATAATCTCATGCACTTCTCAAAATGGTTGTTCTTAAACTTCTCACAGCTTTAAACTCTGACCATTTGTTCTTCATTACCATACATTTAAAAATTGACCTCAAACCAACATAAGGTGTTCCTCTCCTATCCCTAGATGGTGTCTCATTCCTAAATAGACATGAGTGTGTTATGGTGATGCACCTAATGTCTTCTTGTCCCATAGATGTAGAGAGTGGGTGAAACTTACTTCCCCAAAGAAAGGGAGATGTCTCATAAGAGGACCCACTCTCAACCATCTGGGAGAAGGTGTCTACCTATTAAGACATCCACTTATATAGCTTTTTAAACTTTCTATTCTTGTTCCTCCACTGAGTCTTGGTGAGGGGAACATGACGAGAAGAAGAATTTACCTCAAAGATAGATGGGACAACTATTGCCTCAATTTTATCCTTTCTTTTGGAGTTTGAGGCTATCTTAGGTGTCTTCTTAATCTTTTTCATTCTACTAGTGATGGAAACATAGGATGGTAGGGGTAAAGTGGAAACCTCAATAGACTTTTTTTTTAGTGAGGGGAATTCTACCTCTGATCTCAGGTCAAACTGTGAAAGGGGATTCTTATCTGCCACCTCCTCATAATTGATTATAATAAGGGCTGGGACATCATAGGTGACCTTGAAGTTATTGAAGACTAGTCCAAACTTAATGACAAAAGAATTGGTGAGGAAGGCCTAATCCATAGCCAACTCCAAACCAGTGGCAAAGGAGAAAATGAGCTTGTCAGCTGACATAGTGTCGTGATGTAAGTTGGTTATTATTATAAGGGTGCATGATCTTGTTGAGAGAGAGAGAGAGAGAACAAAATTGATTATCTATTTGAAGTTTATAGATTTAATATTCTTAACCCACACTCATTAGATAGAGCTATGATGGGTGGGGTCTAAAAGGTTAGGAGAGATTCTTATTTGAGCTTCAAACCACACCATTAAGTGGATTTGGAAGATTTTATGAATTTTGAAGGTTCATGATTCTAGTTTGTCATGCTTGAGCATAGAAATCACTTTAAGGAGATGATCAAGTATTTCATTGGCTTTAGTGACTAATCAAAATTTTATTGAATTGACTAGTTAGAGAATCTAATGGGAAGTTCTAAAACCTACTCATTAGCTGGTGATTAACAAGAGGTTATAAAACCAAGAATAAATGTTGGCAACACTTTCCCAAAGAAGAAATGGACAAGACATCTAATGAAATGAATGATAGTCTGAACCCATGAGTGGCATAAGCATACTACTGATATTTAGAGATAATGATTGACTACTATAGATGGAGAGAGAAACTTTTTCCAGCAGAGTCGCTAGAAAAATTTGTGATGTTTTAGTTTGGAGTCATAAGGACACCACACAGATCTTAGGGGGTACTTATTGAAATGATCAAGTATGACATCTAAGGGATAATGTAATATCTCGAAAGATAGAAACACCACCCTATAATAGACTAAATCACTTAATAAATACTCGTATGACAGATGAGTCTATATATATACTAGAGATCTTTTCCCTACTTTACATGTATAAGTAAAGTAGGATTTATTTTATGTTAGATTCTTTAGTTCCTTATGGAAGCAAGCTTCTATAGTTAATTTTATCATAGAAAACAAAAATTTCTTAAGAATAGTCTCGATTAAAATAGTCAACTAATGTCTCCAAAGATTTTAAAGGTAGATAATCAAAGAATTGGTCATTTTGGAAAGATTGAGTGTGACATTAGGATATGATGTACTATCTCGAAATATAGAAATATCACCCTATAATGGACTTATTCACCTAGTAAGGACTCCTAAGATAGATGGGTCTTCACATATACTAGAGATCTTTCCCCCACCTAATATGGATAATGCTGAGCAAGGTTTATTTTAAGCCAGGTTCTTAAGTTCCTTATGAAGGAAAGCCCTTATAGTTAATTACATCCTAGAAAATAGATGTTTCTTAAGAACACTCTCAATTAAAGTAGTCAATAAATGTCTCCAAAGATTTCAAGGCTAAACTATCAAAGAATTGGTTGTTACTATAAATCAAATGGGAAGAGTTCAAATAGAAAGACTTATTTATGGATTCTACGGGAAAATAAAGGGAGCATCCAAGATACTAGGAAGCCTATCACATGCTCTAATCTATCTTATGATGATATATTTTTGAAGAAGAGAATTTATTTTTATTTAAGTTAAATTTTATTAAAGTGCTAGGACTTATAACTCAATAACACAAGATTGTGAAGATGCCTAAGAAATGAGGATTTATACTCATAACAAAAGAGAAACAAGCTGCCTCAAAACCTAAGTCTAAAATGCTTTAGCACAAGCTAGAAACATGATCTAAATTCTAATCAAGGAGAGTGAGATATAGTGGTTCACCTCCATAAGAGAGAGTGAACACATCCTGACTCTTCTAGACTTACAATTGCCCAAAGTAGCTACTAGCTAACACCTTTTATGCTTTAAAACTATGAAGGTTGATCTTACGTAGATGCAAGATAATTAGGCTGTTATTTAATTAGGAAGAAATCCAGAATCCTAAACTCACTCTATAAGAAACTAGATAATATTTGGTATGTAAACATGACTTAGACTAATGTTAAAAATTTACAAATTTTGGATTATTTTGACATATTTATTTTGGACCAAAGCTTTGGACAATTATGCCTACATGAATGATAAATTTTAATTATGGACTAAATCAGCTAGAAGAGGTGTTCTCCACTACAAGAGACTGCTCTCAAAGGCCAATCTTATCCTTTGTCATGAAAGAGTGAAGATTTTCTATATTCAAGAATTAAACAATATGGCAACCATGTTGTTATAGCATACAACCATTTAGCTAAAAGGTTTTTAAATCTTTTATTATCTTATTTATATACCAAGACTTTAGAGTGAGGTTGTGAGTTGCATTAGAATTTAGTTATGCCTAAAGAGTTTATGGTATCCAGGCCACACATCAAACATACACACTTTAAGAAACCTATGAAAAGCATACCATTTCTATTATACACCATAAACATAACAATCAAACATTTAGATTTTATAAAATAATAAAAGGTCGATCGGTCGTGATGTCAGTACTCAAAAAAAGAAGAGAAATTGGGTAACCGAGCTCTACCCTTATACATTTTGGGTTACATTTAAATCTTACAAATGAATAAAATGTTATGGAGGTCTTCAATCTTTGTTCTTATTTCCTTTTTTGGATTAGTTTTCTCTACGCTTCACAAGGTCTCAGGACTTTGCCTCCTAGCCACTGCTCATCCTAAATCCCATAACACTAATCCTAATCTTATTACAAAAATTACAACTTTATGAAAAAAAATCTAACTACACATGCAAAATAGATATTAGCTAAACAAACATACAAACTAAGTAGTTATATTTCACATATTTGGACTTAGCACTATGTACTTGGGTAATCAAGCCCACCTTGATGAATTGGATTATGCTTAAGGACATAAGCAACACCTGTAAGCAAAAGCATTTTATATTCATTTATCATTATAGCGGCCCCTCAAGCACAATCTCCTTCATAAAATATTGTTAGGATAATAATGACCTAATATCCAATCTATGCACAAACAATCCTAACATCTAGTCTAAAATATTATATTATAAAATAAAATATATCACCATAACACATAGCTCTAACCTAATACTAAGATTGGTGTTTTAGTATGCTAATGTGTGTACTAAGGCTTAGTGTGGTATGTCTTGATTGAGCTTTAGATTTTCAAAAGCTTAGGATTATTTAAATTACCCATTATGGGTGGTTTTACTTTAAGCCTTTTAGTAACTTGATAGGGTTTTAACTTATGTATTTTTATTTTGTTGACTTCCTACTTAAGATTTAATCATTATGAAGAGAAGAAAGAGACTTAACTCTTTCATCCCTAACCTAAGTTGATTTCTAAAGATTGATCATCATTGCTTTAACTTTTTAATAGACAACAACAACAACAATAAGCCTTTATCCCACTAAGTGGGGTCAGCTATATGAATCCTATGTCTCCATTGTGTCCTATTATGTGTCAAATTCTCATTTAATTCAACTATACTAAGGTCAATTTTTATACATCTTAACCAAGTCTTTTTAGGTCTACCTCTACCTTTCTTAACATAAGGCAAATCTAATGCATCTACTCTCCTAATCGTCAGTAGACACACTTTATGTGGCCAAACCATCTAACACGACTCTCTAATCTTATCTGCCACAGTTACTCCAACTTTTTCCTAAACATACTCATTTACGTATTTTATCTCTAAGAGTAAAGCCACTCATCCACGAGCATCCTCATCTCTGTAACACTTAACTTAGTCTTATGCTTCTCTTTATTGGCCAACATTCTCGCACCATAAGTCATTGCGGTCTTACCACCATCTTATAAAATTTTCCCTTAAGTTTAAGTGAAACTTTTCTATCACACAATAGGCCAGATGCATTCCTCCACTTCAACCATCCAACTTGAATTCTACTAATAACATCTCCATCTATTTCACCATCATTTTGAATAATAGAGACTAAATATTTGAATCACTCACTCTTATTAATGACTTATTCACCTAATGTTTCAACACTACCACTAGAACTTTTACAATAAAAATTACACTCCATATATTCAGTTTTAGATCTACTTAAACAAAAACCTTTAGACTCTAATGTTGACCTCCATAATTCAAGTTTCTCTTGGACTCCCTCTCTAGTCTTATCAACAAGAAAAATATCATCAGTAAAAAGCATACACCAAGGTACATCTTCCTGTAAATGCCTAGTGAGAACATCCATAACAAAGGCAAAAAAGATAAGGGCTTAAAGTTGATCCTTGATGTAATCTAATTGAAATGGCAAAATATTCTGTCAATCCTCCTTGTGTTTGGACACAAGTAACAGCTCTAGTATACATATCCTTAATGACTTGAATATAACCAATATTAACTCCTTTCTGTTCTAGAACTCTCCAAAGAACTTCTCTTGAAACTTTATCATAAGCTTTCTCTAAATCAATAAATATCATATGTAAATCCTCCTTACTTTCTCTATACTTCTCCATCAAACCTCGTAATAAATGTATAGCACCCATAGTAGATCTACCTGGCATGAAACCAAACTGATTGTGAGAAACTTTTGTATCACATCGTAACCTATGCTAAATTACTCTCTCCCATAATTTTAATGTATGACACATTAACTTAATTCCTCTATAATTTGCACACTCTTGTGCATCACCTTTATTCTTAAATATAGGAACCAACAAACTCTTTCTCCACTCATCTGGCATCTTTTTAGTCATTAAAATAACATTAAAAAGATTTGTAAGCCAAGAAATTCCTTAGTCTCCTTAACATTTCCACACTTCTATTAGAATATCATCAGGTCCAACTGCTTTTCCACATTTCATTTTCTTTAAAGCTTCCCTAACTTTAGATTTACTAATACGACGATAAAAATAAAATTCTTTATTTCTGTTTAGGGTATTTAGGTTGCTAAAATCAATCATACATTCAGATCCTTCATTGAAAAGTTTATCAAAATATCTCATCCACCTATTTTCAATATCCTTTTCTAAGAAAAGCACTTTATTATCTTTATCCTTAATACACCTCACTTGAACTAGGTCTTTACTTCTCTTATTTCTTTGGTTGGCTAACTTATACATACATCTTTCCCCTTCTTTGGTATCTAATCTATTGAATAAATCACTAAAAACTATTTTTTCATCATATATTGCTTTTTTAGAATCTCAACAGGCCACTTTATATCTTTCCCAATTCTCCAAGTTTTTACATCTAAATCAAATTTTATAATAATGTTTCTTATTTCTTTTTTTTCTTGCACACTCTAACTCCACCACCAACTATTTTTATTAAAAGAAGCTTTTTCTTTTGATTCTCTAAGCACAATTTTAGCAACTTGCTTAATTTTACTTGCTACTTTTTCTCACATAATACTAGCTTCTTTATGAACATCCCAAATTCTAAGCTCTTGTAGCTTGCTCTTAAAAATATTTTTATTTGTGTTCTTTAAGTGTCCCTATCTAATCCTAGGACAATAATTTGATTTATTTTTTCTCTTACAATCTTTCATCTTAAAATCTAAAACTAACAATCGATATTGGGTATTTAAAATTTTACTTGGAATGACCTTACAATCTTTATAATCTAAACGATCTAATTTTTTCATTAGAAAATAACCAATCTGTGTTTTACTAGATCCATTTTTATAAGTAATAATATGTTCATCTCTTTTCTTAAATAAAGTATTAGCAACTACAAAATCATAAGCTAAGGCAAAATCTAATATAGTCATGCCTTCTTCATTAGTCACTCCAAATCCATAACCACCGTGAACACTTTTAAAATCTTCTACCACTCTACCAACATGTCCATTTAAATCTCCTCCAATAAATACTTTTTCTTCAAGAGGTATCTTTTATATTAATCCCTCTAATTCATTCCAAAATTTTCTTTTGAGCTTACATCCAAACCTACTTGAAGAGCATAAACACTTATAACATTGATAATCTTAGTATCAACAATAATCTTTAAAGCTATAATTCTATCTCCACATCTATTAATATTTATAGCATTATCCTTCAAACTTTTATCTATAATCACACCTACACCATTTCTAGTTCGACTTCTACCTGAATACCAAAGTTTAAAACCTAAACTATCAATCTCCTTGGCCTTCTCCCCAACCCATTTAGTTTCTTGAACACATAAAATATTTATTTTTCTATGAATCAAAATATCTATTAATTCCATTAATTTACCTGTAAGAGTACCTATATTTCAATATCCTAACCTAATTCTAGTTACATGGACTAACTTCCTTGCCCGCATCCGTCCATAATGTGGGAACCCTTACTTATTTAACACTGCACCCGGGCGCCAATGCAGCGGCCCTTGCACATTTTTCACTGTATTCAGGCTATACAGTGTGTCACTTCCAGGAGACGCCCTAGCATTAACACAATGATTTAAAGGATTAATGTCATGATTATTTCGATAAGTTTTACGCTAGCTGTCGACTACCTATCGCAACCCTCCACTTTTCACATTATCCTTCAAACTTTTCTAATAGACTTTTCATGAATTTTATTTAACTTAAGTTTATATTAGTCTTAATGAATATTATCTAAACATGAGAGGCATCTTAAGACCAATGAAATTGAGTAACCATTACTTGAATAATACTCCCCTACTTCTTTTCATTATAAATAACATTCATATTCTTTCCTTTAGTTTCTATATATATATATATATATATATATATATATATATATATATATATATATATATATATACACACATATTTTTCACTTATAAATGTTGATGCATGGATTTGATAGCAATTTAACATATGTAAATATAAAACAAAAAACTGAGGATTATAAGACCTACTAGGGCTACTTAAAGCCTCGTGTTCTCAGGATGTTTAAACTATATACTTGCACATAGACATAGAAATAAATGAAAAGGTTATCTATAAATATCTTTCACTTATGTAAAGCTTAATGGAAAAAAGAAACGGGTTTTACTTTATGTTGTAATATATGCATAGTCATAAATGAAATTAAGAAAATACATGCCATTGTTAAATCTGGGAAGTGAGATTATCTAAGATCTCCTCAGGGATACTTAAAGCCATGTATTTCCAAGATGTCCAAACTATATACTTGCTGATTCAAATAAATGAATACATAAGTATGAACAAGGAGTAAAACCATCAATTGTCATCTTTTGATTACGAGTAAATGAACATTTTATTTTTTTTACATAATTAATTAATTATAATAAGCATTGAATTAAACTTCAAATTATTTAATTCACAGCTAACATATAGTTTCAAAATAGTATGATATTTACCAATGATAATAGCTACACAAAATAATAATGTTTGTCCAACTCATTCAATTTAGATGCAATCATATTCTTTTAACTTTATGTTGACCTCACTTTTGGAGTGAGGATTAATTCTCCCCATCTTAGATCTAGGAACCTTCTAGACACTTGGATTTCCTTAATGCTAAGACACTTCTAGTGATTAAGGGGACACTATAACTTAAACTTAGAAACTTAGAAGGCATAACCATAAGCTCAAAGTCTACTTTAGGACAAATAGGTTCCACCTATCCTATGGCCTAAACCAAGACTCATACCTATTCATACATCCAAACTTAAGCTCATGTAGATGGAGCTAAACCAATCTCAAACATATTCAATTAATCTTAATTTAATTTGATTTTCTAATCAAAGCTCCAAGCTAAACTAACTTAGACCTTAATCCAAGTTAACTCCACCATGATCTTATAACTCAATCCAAACCCATTCAAGCAAACTAAATTCAATTTGATTTTCTCAATCACTACAATTATTTATTAGATCATTTCAAGCCACTTCAATACTTGCAAACAAACCAATTGAACTAAAGGAAGGTCATCAACCCAAGTTAGCCCATTTGACCTAAAAGGTTCAAATGAGACAAAACCTAATTAAGCCCAAGTCAATTACAATCAAAGCCACCAATCAACTTCAAATTTACTATTGAACACACCCCAACCATCCATAACCCCAGTTGGTCCAAGTTGGCTTGACCTAGTCACTTGACCCAAAGTGACATAAAAAGGGTAATTAAACCAAACTCCAATTAAGCTCCCATTATGTTAAATCAAGCCATCCAATCCCTTCATAGATGATTGTAAATCATTATTAAAGGCTCCACTACAATCAATTGAATCTAATAAAGCCAATTAGACCATTTGACCCAAGTTGACCCAATTTAGCCTAAGGGATCAAATTGAACAAAATCAAATTCTAAACTAAATTAATTGAAATCAATGCTTCCAACCAATCACTAATACAATGTTAAACATAATTCAACCTTCTATTGCATCGAATTTGGTCAACTAAACCTAGTTAGCCCACTAAGCTCAATTTCACCTGAAGGGTCAAATTAAACCAATTCACTCCATAATCCAAATTAATTCAAATCAATCATTCTATTCAATCACTAATGATCAATTAAACATAGACCTAACCCATGCTCAAGCCAATTTGGCCAATTTTGGTCAAATTGATCAACATAACCCATTTGACTCAAATTGAACCATATTAGCCAAATTTAAATCTAACCTAAATTGAATCAAACTAATTGCATTTATTCACTCCAAATAATTAATTTAGCTCACCCAAATCATCATTTTGACCCAATTTACTCAAATTGGTCAATTTAGCTCAATTGAACCCACTTGACCCATAGGGGCCAACTTGAGCCAATCCCAACTAAATTAAGTCCAAACCCAACCAAACTTAGCATGACTCATTCTTGGGTTACCATGGGTGTGCCCAAGTGGACCCAGGCCATGATGAACTTGGTTTGAGTCAAACCCATTGAATTAAGCCACCCAAATGGGACAAAATTCCCATTTGGATGGGGTTTCCACCTCCTTACCCCATGGAAGCCTTATTTGGCTCTTCTTGAACAAGAAGACCACTGACCCAACCTAACCCAAAGGTCTTGGGCTTAGCTTTTGGCCAATAGAGGTTGAGTTCGCCCATGGCAACCCATTGGTCCACCTATAGGAGAGTATACACCTCATGCTAGCCCACTACACTCCCTCAGCCTCTCACCCTTAGCCACCTCAATAGTCCCTTATCATCTCCAGCCACCTACCCTGGTCGGTTGACTGCCAAAGGCTGAACCTATCGCAACCCTTAGTTCAGTTGAGGAGGAGCCATGGTTTTAAACTGAACACTCACCTTCCCTAGATCATTTTGCACAACCCCATACCTTCTCCCGAGCTTCTCATGCACTCCACCACCAGCGAGACTAGGTCTTGATTGAACCCAAGAGCTCAATCTATCAAAGTTTTTGAAACCTCCACCAAACCCAAATTAATTCTTCTCACACCTTCATCTCACTCCAATGAACTGAAATGAATTATTTCTTGAGCGATTCAACCACCGAAAAACTTCTCAAGACCAACTCCGGCGAGCTTTACAATGGTGTTTGGTCCATAGAGTGATCGACGAGGAGGCAACTCGTGATCTTCTCAATAGAGCTTTATCTCTTCTTGACCAAGTTGTATCTATCGGTGGACCACCGGTCTATAGCTCTAGAAATCATAGCTTTGGCCCCTAGGTGTTGGTCTTTTTTGAAGTCAATCATGCTTTCGTGCAATCTCCACTATAGGATCCTCCTATATTCATTCACTGGTCTTTTTTGAGTTAATTTCATCATCGAATGAGCTCTAGTGAGCTCCGATCGAGCGACAAAAGGTGAACGGCATCCGTCTTCTGGTGTTCGTGGGATGACGAATCATCAGTCATCCATCCTGTGTGATTAGAATGGACAATAATGATTAATCGCATTAGAAATTTTAATTTAACCTCTTTGAAATCATAAGATTATTCTTGTCCCTCCGGTCCGAGATCAGATGACCAAGACGATACCGCGTCCCCTACCACTGAGTCAGCTACCGCATCAAACAATTTAAGTAACAAATACCACAGTGCCACATGAAAAGCAACATCATGTCCACATGGAGCCAAAGGTTTAAAAGGTTAATTAGGATTTTAAAATGTAATTAAATGGTCATAATTTCAAAAAATGTAACTGATTATAGAAAAATCTCAAAAACGCAAATAAACCCATTTTGAAAAGGTTAGATAGAGGAGAATTTAAGAAAAATAAAATCCTTAATTTATGTCCAATGAACAGTGCTTAATTAAAGTTTGAAGCTTAGATTAATTAGCTAAATTAAGGTCAAATTACTTGGCTAATTAATTCCAAATTTTGTGGGATGATTCCATGGGATGTCCTCAACCTCACATAAGTTTTTTTTGGAATTATTTGCCATGTAATTTAAAGAATTTATAATTTCAATTCTAATTACTCTCATTAATTAATAAAATAATTATTAAAATTGATAAATAATAAAAAAAGTAATTAATTAATGATAATTAATCATTATAAATAGTGGGAATGGCGAGGAGAAGTAATTAAGACCCCTTTCCTAATTATTTTCCAAATTTATTTTCTTAAGGAGGTTAATTAACACAAATAATAATTAGGGATTAATTAGAAAAATTAATAATAAAATAAAGTAGTTAACCTAGATAATTAAAACATAATCCATTAATTTTCCTTTAAGGGTTTAATAGCATAAAGTCATTAAAGAAAATATGATTAACCTATTGGTATGAGAAAATCATAAGAGTACTTACATAGATTCTTTCCTTCTTTAATCTAATTAACTCTTAAACATGAGCCTAATTGCATTAGATTTTTTTTAGATGCATTACAAATTTTGCTTTCCTAAAATCATATCATTGAAGGCTCATGAGCAAGTAGTTAATTAAATTAAATAAGTTTAGGGAAGGATAATTAAGTTGATGTGCTTAATGGAACAAACCTAATTAATCAGTAAAACCTATTTAATTATTTTCTTTAAAAATATCAAATCACCAACATGGGATGGGGTAAATACTAAGTATCATCTCCTCTTTAGGTTTTAACAACTTAAATATCAAAATCAAACTTTATAAAAACTTTGGTTAGTCTTAAGAGATATTTATTTGACTTAATTGTCCTTAGCACCTAATGTAATTGAATATGTTATGTGACAATGTTTAAGTACTTCTTTTCAATCATTATAAATGTACATGCCTTTTTTTCACATGTTCATATTTTTCAAAAGAGAGAGAGAGAGAGAGAGAGAGAGAGAGAGAATCAAAATAATATGGTTCCATTTAAGTTGCATGTGTTGGATAAATATTATATGGTCTAGCTATTATCATTAATAAATCCCAAATTACTTTCGAAACTATAAGCTAATGATGTAAAATTTAAGTTAATGTTGGCTAGCAATGTTTAATAAAGTTTACATTTAGTTATAATTTAAGGATTGTAAAGGATTGTTCTATTTTCATGATTCATATGTATGCTTACATATGTTTGGAGTTGGCAAGTATATAGTCTAGACATCCTGGGAACAAGAGGCTTTAAGTAGACCTAAGGAGGTCTTAGATAATCTCACTTCTCTGGTTTAACAATAGCATGTACTTTCTTAACTTCATTCATGTGTATGCATATGCTGAAGTTTGGGATAAAACTTTATTTAACATGAATAAAAGATTTGCTTTTATATACCCTTTACATGATTTTCATTTATATGCTTATGTATATGTTTACATGTATTTATGTTAACAAGTATATAGTCTGAACATCTCGGGAATACGAGGCTTTAAGTAGCCCCAATGAGGTCTTAGATATTCTCACTTTCATGGTTTAATAATGGCATGTACTTGCTTAAATCTCCAATACATGCTAACATATGCTTAACTATGAAATGGAATCTTTCTTTTCTACCAAATTCATGCATTAATTATCATCAAGTGTGCAAAAATATAAATATATATTGCATGTATAAATATATATATTAAATCAAATATCATGAATAATAAAAATGAAGAAGTGTGTATGCTATTGATGGTAGAAAGAAGTAGTGGAATGTTATTCATGTAATAGTGATTCAATTTTATTAATCCTAAGATGTCTTTTATGTTTGAATAAGACTCCTTAAGACTAACCCAAACTAGGCTTAATAAGAATTCTTATGAATAGTTCACTAAAGAAACTAAAGTCATAATAATATGCCTTTAGAAAATAACTTAGGGTAGGGATGAAGGGGGTCAAACCCATTTCTTCTCTTCATAATAATTAAATGTTGAGTACACATTAAATGAAACAAGAAAGCATAAATTAAAATTAATCAATTTATTCCAAGATTTGAAGTGAAAGCTCCTCTAATGTTTAATTTAAATAATTATAAACTTTAGATAATCACACACTTAAAGCTTAGTCAAGACACACCACATTAAATCTTAGCACACACATTAGAATTCAAAGTCACCAATTCTAGTCTTAGGCTAAGCTAGTGTATGTTATGGTGTTGTGTTTTATTTTATGATGTAATGTTTTAAACTGAATGTTAGGATTGTTTGCATGTAGATTAGATGCCACGTCGCTAATAGCTTAATGATGTCTTATGGAAGGGATTATGCTAAAGGGGCCACCGTAATAATAAGTAAATATAAATATTCTTGCATGCAAGCGCTGCTTATGCCCCTAAACATAATTCAATTAGGATAGGTGAACTTTGTTACCCAAGTGTGAAATATAATTAGTTGTATTATATATTTATTTAGCTAATATCTATTTTACAAGTATAGTTAGATTTTAATTTTTATAAATATGTAATTATTGTAATAAGATTAGGATTAGTACTAGGGGATTTAGGATGAGCAGTGGCTAGAGGGTAAAGACCTGTGAAGCCTAGAGCAAACCAATCCAAAGAAGAAAAGAAATGGCCAAGATTGAAGACCCCATAGACTTTATATGGAGTGTATTTTTGGTTGATGTGTATATCTGCATATATGGGGGAAGACACCACACAGATCTGAGGATGTACTTATTGAGGTGATCGAGTATAACATCAAGGGAGGTGGTCGCTAATAGCCTAGTGATGTACCTAAAAGATAGAAATCACTTCCCTGTGATTGACCTAATCACCTAATAAGGACTCTTAAGGCATGATAGGTCTTCGAATGTACGAGAGAAATTTCCCCTACTTTACATGGATGAATAAAGTAGAGTTTATTTAAACCAAGTTCTAAAGTTCCCTATGTGGCCAAGCTCCCATAGTTAATTACATCCTACGGAATGTGAATTCCTTAGGAATACTCTCAATTAAAGTAGGCAATTATTGTTTCCAAAGAATTCAAAAATAGGATTATCAATAAATTGGCTATATTTGAAAGATCAAATGGGATAGATTAAAAGGTAAGACTTATTATCAAAGCTAAAAGAAGATGAGTCGGTGATGCTCATGATATTAGGAAATCTAGTGAGCATCCCAAATTATCATATGGTTGGGCTTCATATGTTTGAAATTGAGGAGAATTATATTTTTGAGTTGAAATTTTATTAGAATTCTAAGACTTATAATTTCACAATACAAGATTGTAGAAATGACTAAGAGGTGAGGATTTATGCTTGTAACCCTAATGGGAAACAGCATCCTCGGATCCTAAATCTAGGGAACTTTGGTGAGGCCCAAAGCACGACCTAAATCTAAGGCAAAAGTGGGTATATTGTTCACCTCCATAAGAGAGGGTAAACTACTCAACTACTAGACTTATAACTACTTAGAGTGGCAGCCAGCTAACTCCTCCTATATTTTAAAACCATATAGTTAAGTCATATGTTTTGCAAGATGGCTAGGTTGTTATTATTTAGAAAGAAAACTAAGGTCCTTAAACCCACCCCTAAGTGACTAGAGCATGAGTGGTATGAATAATGACTTAATCTAATGCAAATTTTGTCAAATTTTATTTGATTTTGGACTCTTTTTTTTTGACACAGACTATCAGATTTTATATGTCTAAATACATTTGAAGTTGATTATGGGCTAAATCAAAAGAGAAAGAGGTGTTTTCCATCATAGGCTCTCAAAGGTCAAGGCTCATTTTTATCTGGCAAAGATGGAAACCCTCTCTTAGCAAGAGTGAAATAAAATGTTATGCATGATATTAAGCATACAACATCCAGCTAAAGGGTTGCTAAATATTTTATTATCTTGATTTAATGTCTGGGCTTTATGTGAGATTATGAGTTTATTTTAAAAAATATAGTTATGAGTTATAGTTGGAGTAGAAAATTTATTTTTTTTAAGAGCCTAAATGGATCCAGACCACATAGAAATCATCAATCATTAATAAACTATAAAATACATGACATTTCTATCACACAATATAAATAAATCATCAAATAATTTATAACCTCAACGTTAAAGAATAGCAGGCCGGTGCGGTTGGGTGCCACCGTACAACCCGAAAAAGAAATGGGTAGTCGAGCTCTACCTTTATACATCCTGGTATATGAAAGAATAAATACATGTTACAAAATGATAAGTGTTATGGGGGATCTTCAAGTCTTCATGCTCACTCCATTTCTTCATTTGATTTGCTCCGTTTGATTTGATAGGCTTCTATGCATCACATGGCACCCCAGGATCAAACCTTCTGGCCAATGTTCTTCCCTAACCCCCATAACATTTAACCAAATTTCTAATGCACAATTATATTAAAAGAATGGAAAAAGTAAATCTAACTACACCACAAAATAAGTGTTAGCTAAACACACCATACAACCCAAGAAGTTATATGAATAATTTGGACTTAGAACCCTGCATATTGGTAACCAAGTCCACCTATCCTAATGTAGATTATTCTTAGGGGTTAAGCTACCTGCAAAAGAGAGCATTTATATTTATTTTAAGCGCCCCTTAAGCACAATCTCCTATAAAAAGCATGATTAGGCTAACCACAACCTAACATCCAGTCTACGCACATACACCCTAACATCTAGTCTATAATATTACATCGCATGATAAGCATACATCAAACCATAAATCACCCTAACATAAAGCTAGAAGTGGTGACTTAATCTAATGTGTGTGTTAAGGCTTGTGTGGTATGTCCTAACTAGGCTTTAGAGTTAAGATTTTCTAAGTATGAAAGACATTTAATTATCAAGGGTGGTTTCACTTTAAATGGTTTAATTATTTTGCAAATTTTACTTAACATTTTCTTTTGTTTCATTTGACCTACACAAAATAACTAAGTGTTATGAAGAGAAAGATAGAAAGGTTCACTCTCTTTTATCCCTACCTTATGTCACATCTAAAGTAAACTAATTAATCAATTCCCTTTAGTGAATGACTTATTACATGTTTTAATTAATCCTATGTCTAGGTTCACGTTAAAAAAACTCATTCAACAAGAAAGGCATCTTAAGGTTAGTAGGAATGAATTACCATCACATAACACATGTTTGTTCATTTCTTTCCATCATGTATATCATGCATATGATTAAATCCTAAGCATTGCTATACATGCAAATTTATATCTTAGCACACTTGAATGATGAATGTTACTGAATATATTTGGAATTAATATTTCATTTGATTGAATGATTTTGTCATATTGATTTAAAGCTATATTTAAATTCTTATACAAAAGCATAAGGAAAGAACCTTAAATCACATGAATAATCAGATAAACTAATTAAACAAAGTATGAATGCATGTCTTTTTGATAGAAAAAGGGGATTTTCATTCATTAGCTAAGTACAAATCCACATGTATAAAAGTTTTAAGCAAGTATGTTGCCATTGTTCTACACCAAGAAAATGATGTAGGACCTCCTTGGGGCAACTTAAAGTCGTGTGTCCCTCGAATGTCTAGACTAATATACCCGCTATCCTTAGATACATATGGATGTATAAACAACTATAAGAATAGAAAGCCATGAAAAAATTATATTTTTGATTTGATTTACTTATTTTGTGTAAATGAATTAAAGCTTTATCTAAATTTTAATGTCCAAATGCATAAGAATGAAATCAAGCAGGTACATCACTATTATTTCGCACCAAGGGAATGAGGTAGGAACCTCCTCAGGGCTACTTCAAGTCATGCATCCCTGGGATGCCCAGACAAATATACTCATTAACATTCTTACTTATACAAATCAACACATGAATGTAAGGAAGAGACTTCATTTCACACACTAAATTTATATTCACTTGCATTCCCTATGTATATGTATAACTAAATTTACAATATATATATATATATATATATATATATATATATATATATATATATATATATATATATATATATATTCAATCATTAGTAAACTTTTGAAAATATATTTGAGACTTAATAATGATACTAGCCACACACATTTTTAATTTAAATCAACATATGCAAATTGACATAAAGAAAAACATTTTTCATTTTATTAATTTGAAAGACATGAATGCATGAGTACAAGTGGTATGCAATATTTAGCATGATTGGAAAGAAATAAAATAACACAGGCATGTGATTTCATTCAAATTAATTGACTCCCAAGGACATTCATACTAAATAAGATTATTTAAAACAAACCAAAGTTCTTTAATGTCATTTCATTCTAATGTTTGATTTGATTCAAGGAATGTGAAAGAGGTTTGCTAATCCTAATCCCATCCCCCATGTGTGGGTTAATTTGGTTTAATGAAGAATAATTAGGTTGATTTTATGTCTTAATTAGGTTAGGGTACGAATTAAGTCAATTCATTAACCCTTACCTACATCACCATAAGTTAATTAACTAATTAATAATGAGCCAATATGATATGCAACCACATGAAAATTAAATTAGCAATGATTTTATAAAATAAAAGGGGTCTAATGCAATTGACTCATGATTAATAGTTAATTAGGCTTAAAGGATTTAATTAATTACTTTTTATGGTTTTCTTACACATGTAAGCAAACCATAATTTCATTAAATTCCTTTAGACTATTAAACATCTAAAGAGCTACCCAAAATTGAATAAAGGTGATTAGATGTGAATTGGATATTATATTAAGTTAATTAAGCTCATTAATCCATTTTATTAAGCTTTAAGCATGTTCAATTAATGAAATGAAATTAACTTAAAGGAAGAGATCAAGAAAGAGGCCTTAATCTCAATACCTAAGTCTCATATTTGATCACTTAAGCTTTGATTTTATCTTGAAGATTAATTAATTAATTAATTAATTAAGCAATTAATTACTTCATTAATAATAAAATTAATTTGATTTAAAAAAGTAAAGAAATCTTAGAAAATGGATTAGAAAAAATATCCCAATCACATTCCCTAAGCTCCCTAACTGTTCAACAGAAGTAATTATGCTTAATAATTAATTAAGCCACTTTCATTTACTAATTATCACTAGTTAAATTAAAATTTTAATTAAGACTTAATCAATTAATTTTCTTAATTAAGCAACTAATAAAATCCCAAAAATAGGAGAGGTAGAGGTCATCCCCCTAAACATACACAAAAAATTTGAGAATAATTAGGTGATTAATTAAGGAGTAATTAAGCTAATTATATTTTAAATTAAGCCTTAATTAAGCCAAAAATCACTATTTAAAATCAATTAATAATAAGTTTTCTAGATTCTACTCTGAAATATCTTTAAAATGAGCCCCAGTTTGCATTTTTTGAATTTTCTAGGATTAGTTATGATTTTTAGAAGTTTCAGTCTTAAAAATAGATTAATTAAGCCTAATTAAAGCCTTAATCTCATCGGGCCACGTGGTGGCTAACGCGGCATGCTTTGCACGTGGTATGATGGGATTGGCTATTTAAGTTGTCACATTCACTGCTAACTTAGATTGCAGCGGATGCGCTAACTCTACAGACCGTTCGATTTAAGATCGAATGGCCATGATTTGATCCGTGATTTAGAGGAGAAATCAAAGTGGATCTAACGTTATTTAATCAGGGACATCCATTTTGATCATACGGAATAGATGGCTAGTGATTTTTCTCCTTCGCGAACGATGAAAGACGAATGTCATCCGTCTTTCCCCATTCAATCTGAGCTTAATCGAGCTCGGATTGGGATCAAATTGATCCCACACCTTGAGAAGAAGGAGAGGAACACATCTAATGGTAAATAACACATGAAATTTGAATTTACTTCAAAAAGCCCCAACAAAAATTTTCTAAACCGACAATTTTAAAAAAGTACCTCACCAGAGCTAATGTCCGTCGGTGGCATCGATGAAGGTAACTTCACCTAGTTGAGGTGAGGCTCTGTTGAGAATCTTTGGGTTTGATTTAGTGTAGAGCTCTCGGTCAACCAAGCCATGCACATAGGAGCCTTAGCTTCGATCAAACTCTGATCTCAGGTGATCAGGAAGGCTCGGAGATGATTCAATTGGCTTTGACGAAGTATGAGGATGGTGTGGGTGCAAGGAATTAAGGTTTCATTAAGTAGGGGGAGGAGTATTGCATGGGAGAAGGTTGTCCTATTTTGGCTTTTCACGGTGAGGAGGAATGTTGATCAAGGAAGCTCCGGGAATGCTTAGAAAAGCTCTATGGTGTTTCAAAAATGGCTAGGGAAGTCTCACTATATGAATCGTGAAGAATCTTACTCGAATTGAGGGGGTATACCCTTGCACTTGATGGACGGATGGGATTCATTCCTAAAAATCCATTAATTCGTCGCCAATGGGTCATCAGAGGGGTCACCATCAACTTCATGTGGCACGCTAAGAGTGGAGGAAATGGTGGCAGGGAGCTCAAGGCAAGATATGGGCGGATGGTGTGGTATTGATCTTTGCCTTTGCCCATGGGGCTCGGCCATGAGTGGGAGTGGCTTGGCTTGTTTCCTGTGGTCCATGGTAAGTGCTAGGTGGCTTATATTGGGCTAGGGGAGTTTAGTAATGCCTCATATAGCAAGTGTAGGGCTATCATGGGAGAGGCAAAGTGGATTTTGCCTCTTATGAAAGAATCCAATGCAAATGAGCTTGTCTAATGGTCAAGTACCTTGGATTGGATCCCACTTGGATTTGGGCCAGCTTGGGGCTGACTTAGGATTAATTTGGGTTGGGTTGGGTTAGCCACCAAGGTTCCATAAGGTGGCTTTGGGTGATTTGGTTTCATATGATCAAAATAGGCTCATTTGGGTTATGTTGGGTTGGGTTGACCAATTGGTCAAATTGGGTCAAACCAAGGCTTGGGTTAGGTTCATATGATGGTTTGGGAAGTTTTTGTTCAATTGGTTTTGATTAATTTGACTTAGATTTGAATTTGACTCATTTGGATTCAAAAGGGTCAAATGGGTCAAGTTGACCAATTTGACCAATTTGACCAAATCGGGTTGGGTTAGGTGTTGAGCCAAGTTCAATTTGTTAATTGAAAAAGATTGTAGGCTTTGGTTTGATTTAATTTGTATTTAATTTAGATTTTGGCCAATTTGACTCTTTAGGTCAATTTGGGCTAGACTAGGTCAAGTTGACCAATTGATCAAATTAGGCTTAATTATGGCTTTAGTCAAGTTCAATAAGTGATTTGGAATGAACTTGAGCCATTGGTTGTAATCAATTTGGATTAAATCATTATTTGACCCATTTTAACCTTTTAGGCCAATTTGTGTCAACTTAGATCAAATGCTAATTGGACTTAGTTTGGCTCAATTTAGGGTTTGGTCATGTTCAATCATTGATTATGAGTGGGTTTGAGTCAATGGCTTCAATCAATTTGGTATATGGTGGGTTTTGGCTAGTTTGAGTTTCATTTAGGCTAAAGGTTGACTTGGTCAATGGGCTAGGTTGACTTGGTTTGACCCAATTCAAGATAATTGATTAACCTAGGATGATTGTTGATCATGATATGGGTTTTAGATGGGCTTATTTCAATCCCATTTGGGTTGAATTAGAACTTGACTCAAAAAGATCTTTTAAGTCACTTTGGGTCAAATAGACCTAAATGGGTCAATTGGCTTGATCATTGCTTGATTCAAGTTTAATTGAACTCACATATGGACTTAGGATAGAAATAAAAATCTAATTGTAAGTGGTTTGAAGTCCTATGGATTTTGGTTCATATGACAATTTCAAGTCAAAAAGGGTCAACATGGGCTTGAATTGGATTGACTTGGATTTGGATTGGTAACTATAGTTTGTGTTTATATTTGGAATAATGATTGAATGAGTAATTGAATCATGAAGAATCCATAGGTTTTGAGTATCTTTGGACATCATTTAGCCAAGTTCAAAAAATTGGCTAAATGGGCTAAATTGGGAATTTAATTTGATTTGGGTTTGGTTTTTGTCATTTGGATTTATATTTTATTTATTTTTATGAACATAAATAAAGATATAAATGATTCACGAGAAAATCACTTGAGTTTGGAGTGATTTGGAAGCTAATTTGACCAAATTGAGGGATGTAGGTCAAAAGTGAGTAAGTAGGGAATTGATTTAGTTTGGTTTAGTTTGATTTTATTTGAATAGTTTGAATTTAGATTTTATTTATATTTATGAATATAAATTAAGTAATGATTGACTTATAAAGAAATCAATTGATTTTGGGTTGCTTTGGATTGAGATTTGGTTAAGCATATGGAGGTAGGTCCATAAGGCTTAAGAAAGGTCATGGTTTGGTTTTATTTAGTTTGATTTGATTTGAATGGTTTGAATTTAGATTACATTTATATTTGTTAATATAAATGAAGGAATGATTTATTTATAAATAAATCAATCAAATTTGATTTGTTTTGAAGGAGGTTTTGGCTAAGCATATGAAGATGGTTCATATGGCTTACAAAAGGGGTTTGGAGTTTGAATTCAATCATGGGTTTCAATCATTTGGAGTTGGATTTGATTTGAGATTGGATTTATGATCTTGAGAAAATCAATTCAATTGGGGTTGATTTGAATTTGTTTAAGGCTAAGTCCCATAAGATAAATTCAAAGGGCTTATGAAGGAGAATTGGAATTTGAATTTAATCATGGGTTCCAATCATTTGATTTGGGATTGGATTTATGAACTTGATTTAAATTTGAGGTTTTATTTGGAAGAAGGAAGCTAGGATTGGGTTTGTGGATATAGGGTAGGCAAGTCTTCCTAAATCCCTAAGGCATAACATCTTCCTATGGCTAACTCTTCTAAGTCTCTAGGCTAACGTTAAGTGCTCACCTAATCACTAGAAGTACCTTAAGACTACAGAGTTCTTAGTGTCTATAAGAGTCCTAGATCTATGATGAGGAGATTTAGATCTCACTCCCAAAAGTGAGGTCAACAATTTATTACATTTATAAAAAATTAAATTGTAATCTAGATAGTATAAGGGTAGAGCTCGGCTGCCCAAATTTTTCTTTTTTTAGGGTGTATGGCTATACCCGACAGCATCATCCCTTTATTCTTTTACATAAATCTAAATATTTGATTATTATATTTAGATTACATAATAGAAATTATATGATTTTCATATGTTTTTTAAAATGTGATGATTTGATGTGTGGCCAGGATGCGGTAGACTCTTTAGGATAAAATTAAATTTTCTATCCTCACTAAAAATCCATAATTAAATTTTAATACAACTTATAACTTCATTTTAAAGCCTAGGCTCTTAATCAAGATAAATAAAAGATTTATAAATCCTTAGCTTACCACACCATGCATTTCAAATTATGCCACTCCTGAATAAGGAAGATCTCCACTCTTGCACGATAGGTGATATGCTTAACCTTTGAGGGTGATCCCTTGTAGTGGAGAAAACCTCCTTTAATTGATTTAGCCCATGACTTAATTTCATCATGCATATAGGCATAATTGCCCTAAGCTTTGTTCTAAATTAAATGTAAAAAATGGTTTATAAAGTTATAAATTTTGGCATTAGTCTAAGTCATGTTGTTAAATCAATCATGATCTAGTCTCTTAGGGAGTGAGTTTAGAATTCTAACTTCATTATTAATTAAATAACATCCTAGCTATCTTGCATCTACATAAGACCAGCCTACATAGTTTTAAAGTGTAGGAGGCGTTAACTACCGACCACTCTAGGTGGTTGTAAGTCCAGAAGATTGTGATGCGTCTATTCTCTCTTATGGAGGTAAACTGATATATCCCATTTTCCCGATTTGACTTAGGTTATGCTTCTATCTTGTGTTAAAGCATTTTAGATTTGGGTTCTGAGGCTAATTATTTCCTTTGGACTATGAGCATAGATCATCACCTCTTAGGCATTTCTATAATCTTGTGTTGTTAGACTATAAGCCTTAGCATTCTAATCAAATTTTAATCTAAATAGAAGTAAATTTTCTCTTTCAAAAATGTAAAGCCTCATTATAGGGTAGATTGAAGCACTTACTAGGCTTTCTAGTATCTTGAGTGCTTCCTACTTATTCTCCTTTGAAATAAGTAAATAAGTCTTCTTATTTGAACCTTCCCACTTTATTTCAAAAAGTATCCACTCCTTTGACAGTCTATCTTTGAAATCTTTGGAGATACTTATTGACTACTTTAATCGAGAGTATTCTTAGTAAATTCTCATTTCCTGAAATGTAATTAACTATGGAAGCCAGCTTCCATAGGAAACCCAAGAACCTGGCAAAAAATAAACTCTGTTTTGCTTCTCCATGTAAAGTAGGGGAAAGATCTTTAGTATATACGTAGACCCATCTACCTTAAGAGCCTTTATTAAATGATAAGATTCATTGTAGGATGATGTTTCCATCTCTCGAGATGGTACATCATATCTTAATGTCGCACACGATCACTTCAATAAGTACCTCCTAAGATCTGCGTGGTGCCCCTACAACTCTAAATTAAAACACCACACTTTAAAACATGAATACATGAATCACATGGTATATGCATTTATGATAATTGAATATTAGCAAACAACATACTTGATTTCATTATAACCTAAGGACAATCAAGTTACATATATATTCCTTAAGTCTAATCAAAGTTTCTTTAATATTTAATTTTAATATTCAAGTTGTTGAAACCTAAAGAGGAGAAAGCATTACATAGAATTCACCCCATCCCATGTTGGTTATGTAATATATTAAAGGCAGAATTTTAATTGTATTTTATGGATTAACTAAGTTCAATCTATTAATTATATCAATTTGATCACCCTTCCCAAACTTCTTTGATTTAATTAATCATCTAAACATGAGCCTTCAATGATATGCTTTGAAAAAAATAAAATCTGCAAAGGACCTAAAGATATCTAATGCAATTAGGCTCGTGCTTAAGAATTAATTAAATTAAAGAAGGAAAAGATTTAAGATAAATACTCTTTAATTTTTTCACAGCAATAGAAAAATCATAATTTCTTTAACAACTTTATGTTATTAAACACATAAAAGGATTAATGGATTGCACTTGAGTTACTTAAATTGATTTCATTTATATTTCATTATTAATATTCCAAAATTTATTCTTATTTATTAAACAAATCAATTGAACTCTTTAAGAGAATACATTTGGAAGGAGGAGAGGGGTCCTAATTAATTCTCATCTTATCCCCACTATTTACATTAATTACTTAATTTACTATTCATTAATTTTATAAATTATTACATCATTTAAAGAGTGTAATTATGATTGAAAATTTAGAATTTCCCAAACCACATGGCAAATAATTCTAAGAAAAATATTAGGAGGAGGTAGAGACATCCCATAGAATTAACATGCCAAATTTGGAATTAATTAGCCAAGTAATTTGGCTTTAATTAAAGTAATTAGCCTAAGCTTCAAATCTTAATTGAGCATTATTCATTAAATATTAATTATAAATTTTATTTTTATTAAATTTTTCTCTATCTAAGCTTTATAAAATGGGATTATTTGTATTTTTTAGATTTTTCTATAATTAGTTACATTTTTTTTGAAGTGGTGGCTATTTAATTATATTTTTAAACCTAATTAAATCATTTTAAACCTTTGGTGCCACATGGACACTGAAGCACCAATGTTGTCCATACGGTCCCATGGTATTGGTTATTTAAAATGTCTGACATGGCTACTGACTCAACGGTGGTGGATGTAATTTTATCTCGATCATCCAATCTCATATCAAATAATTAAGATTATTCATGTGATTATGAAGGGATTAAATGGAGATTTTTAATCTAATTAATCATGACTATCCATTCTAATCACGTAGAATGGATGACTAATTATCTGTTATTCTGTGAGCGCTAAAAACAAGACACTGTTCACCTTCCGCAGCTCGATCCAGACTCGTTAGAGCTAGTTTGATGGTAGAAATAAATCCAAAATGATCAAGAAAGAGATCTGAGGAGATGTTACAATGGAAATCATGTAAAATTACAATTCATTTAAAAAAAGACTGACACCTAATGGCCAATTCTATGGTTGTCAGATTTTTACCTCACTGGAGCTAAAAACTGGTTGTCCATCAATAAAAGTAGCTTCGTCTTGAAGAGATGAAGCCCTATTGGGAAGATCTCGAGCTGCCTCCCTGTCAAACAGTCTGTGGACCAAGCATCATTGTTGAAGTCTCCAGAGTTGATCTAGAGATGCCTTTTGGTGGTCGAATCGAATAAAAATCGATTAATTTTTATTTATCGAGGTCTGGGAAACATGTAGGAATAATTAATTTAAATTTAATAGATTTTTGATGACGTTGGACAAACAGGCTCTCAGGTTTGGGTGGAGCTTGGTCTCACCGGCGATGGGGGTGTACGGGGAGCTCGAGGAATGCTTGAGGACTATTCGAAATTCTCTAGGGAAGGTCTGTGGTAAGTTTGAATGAATGGGGAGAAGTATACTCTCCACCCCAACTAAACTAAGAGCTAAGATTAGCTCAGCCTTTTATGGTCATCCGGTCGGAGTAAGTGGCCAGAGGTGGCAGGGGACTGCTGAGGTGGATGTGTATGAGAGATAGAGAGAGTGTAGTAGGCTGCCATGGAGTGCACACTCTTTCTTAGGTGGGCCAATGGTTGCCCATGGGTGAGCTCACCCTCTCTTGGCCAAAGGTTGAACCCAACAGCCTTGGGTTAGGTTAGAATAGTGGTCCTCTATCCACAAAAAGCCAAAGATGATTGTCATAGAGTGGGGAGGTGGAGAACCCTTCTAAATGGGGATTTTATCCCATTTGGAGGGTTTGGTTCAATGGATTTGACCTAACTTGGGTTCACTATGGGTTGAGCCCACTTTGGCAAGCCCATGGTGACCCAAGGATGAGCATGTTAAGTTTAGTTAAGTTTATACTTGGTTTGGATGGGTTTAGCTCAATTTGATTCATGTAGGTCAATTGCATTCAATTGGGCTAAGTTGATTATTTTAACCAAATTGGGTCGATGTGAGAGTTTGGTTAAGTTTAATTTGTCATTTAGAATAATTTTGTGCAATTGGTTTGGATCAATTTAGATTATATTTAGATTTGGCTCATATGATTCAATTTGGGTCAAATGGATTATGTTGACCAATTTGACCAAATTGGCTAAATTAGCTTGAGCACATATTAGGTCCATGTTCAATTGTTCATTAGTGATTGATTGGAAAAGTTGATTTGAATTGATTTTGATTTTGGTTCAATTTAATCTTTTAGACTAAATTGGATTAAGTAGGTCAATTGAGTTGGGTTGACTAAATTGGGTCTAATTGAAGGTTGTATCATGTCTAATATCCAATTGGTGATTGGTTAGAAGTATTGGTTTCTAGCAATTTGGTTTAGGATTTTATTTGTCACAATTTGGCCATTTAGGTCAAATTGAGTCAAATTGGGTCAACTCAAGTCAAAAGGCCAAATTGGCTTGAGTAGGTTCAATTGGCTTCAATTAATAATTGAGTCATGTTTAATATTCAATTTGTCGTTGATGAGAGTCATTGGTTGCAACTAATCTGGCCTAGAACATGATTTTACCTAATTTAGCCCTTTAGGTCACTTTGGGTCAACTTGGTTTAAGTGGTCAAATTGTCTTGGTTTGGTTCAATTGGCTTAAATTAGTAGATGAGTCATGTTCAATATTCAATTTGTGGTTGATTAGAGTCACTGGTTGTAATTAATTTGGCTTAGAATATGATTTGACCCAATTTGTCCCTTTAGGTCACGTTGGATCAACTTGGCTTAAGGGGCCAAATTGGCTTAATTAGGTTCAATTGACTTCAATTAATGGTTGAGTCATATTCAATATTCAATTTATGGTTGATGAGAGTCATTGGTTGCAATTAATTCTATTTAGAATATGATTTGGTCCAATTTGGCCCTTTAGGTCATTTTGGGTTAACTTGGGTTAAGGGAAAAAATTGGCTTAGTTAGGTTCTATTGATTATAGTGGAGTGTTCAATAGTGACCTGCAATCATCAATGAAGAGATTGGATAGCTTGGTTTGATCCAATGGGAGTTTAATTGATGTTTGGTCTAATTGGGCCTTTTAGGTCACTTTGGGTAAAGTGGTTTAGTCAAGTCAATTTGGAACAATTGAGGCTATGGATGGTTGGAATATATTCAATGATAAATTTGAATTTGATTGGTGACTTTAACTATAATTTATTTGGGTTCAATTGAGTTTTGGCTCATTTGAACATTTTAGGTCAAATGGGATAACTTGGGTTAATTAAGTTTAATTGGTTTAATTGGCTTAGTTGCAAGTGTTGGAATAGTTTGAAATCCATTGGATAGTTAAAATGATTGAGAGAAAAAATTGAGTTTGGTTTGCTCGAATTGGTTTGAATGAAGTTATAGGATTGAAGTAGGTTAACTTGGGTTAAGATTCAAGTTAATTTGGCTTGGAGCTTGGATTGGAAACCAAATTCAATCATGATTAATTGAATTCAAATGAGTTTGAGTTAGTTTGGTTTCAATCATATGAGTTTGGGTTTAAATAACTTGATGGGTGTAAGTGTCAGTTTATGCCTTAGGGTGGGTGAGACCCACTTGTCTTAGGGTAAGCTCTAGGCCTAGGGTCATACACTACAAGCCTATAGCTCTAGACCTAGGGTCATGCCCTACAAGCCTCTAGGCCTAAGTTTAGTGTTCCCTTAATTAATAGAAGTGTCCTAGCACTAAGGAAACTTAAATGTCTTGAAGAATCCAAAACCTAGGATGGGAGTGAGCAATCCTCACTCTAAAAGTTAAGTCAATATAGACCAAATCAAATTTAATATTTAAAAAATAATTCAACTACTCCAGATTCTAGCAATTCAAACTAGCACAAATTATAATAATAATTTTAATTATTATTTTGATTTACCAATGATTTTAATGGATAAATCCTAACTGAATTTCCTATGATAGTAGCTCTTTGGGACAATGAATTATTTTGTGATTACCTGAAAAAAAGAGCTATTTGTATTCAAATCATGTAATTATTATATATGTACATATATAACATCTAAATTTGAATATTTACATATGTAATTCTTAAACCTTTAATATCACATCAAAATTATTACTATCAATAATTTTTTTAAAATAAAATATGTTCATTTCATATATAATAAGATACTATATATGTAATATATAAATATATAAAATTAAATGATATGCATGTAAATTTTCTTAGAAAAAAAATTTAAAACTTGAGTTAGAGTAAGACGATATATAGAAGCATGGTAGAGGTTAGCTTGTTAAGTTCACCAATCTTCTTTTCCTTTAATATTAAAATAATTTAAATGAAGTTATAAAAAACCATTAAAAATCATTACTTGTAAGGATTATTAGTTTTGAAACATTTGAATGTAAAATAAATAAAAAAAATGCATGAATATTAAAATTTTAAATATTTGATTGGATAAAAATTAACTTTGAAATAATTTATCTCATTTTTTCTTGAATTATAAAATCGTTAATTTCAGATGATTTTCAATGGACTGTTGCTTGCGTCGATTAGGATTATGTTTCGCTCTCCCCCTACCTCTGGCGATGGTGGCAGCGACTCTTCCTTTCAATCCAAATCCATGTTTTATTGCTCCTTCCTCCTGCTTCCCCTTCCCTTATTTAGTTCTTGACCTCCAGCCCTAGCGGCTAGAGGTCCGCTTTTTGCCTCTTTTTTTTATTTTTTTCTTCTCACTCTCTTCTTCCTTTTATCGAAGTCAATTTTTGGTTTCGATGTATTCTGAGGCTAGTTATGCTTCAGCTTTTCACCATCTTTCTCCCCCCTCTGTCCTCAGGGTTCCTCCACCTCCTCTCCGTCCGGGTTCTCATCAACCATTCTAGAAATACTTCCTTGCAGCTCATAATGATAAGAGCAAGCAATTGTCCATCTCTTTTATTTTGTAGGAGTCTGATGTTGTTAACTTCATGGAAGATGAGCTTATTGATGTCAAAAGTAATGGAAGTTGTCTTTGGTTGGGCATGTTGTAGGTAAACGTCTCTATTACAGTGCTTTACTCGCAGCCATAAAGAAAAAGTGGAAATTTAAGGGGACTATAGCTCCTTACACTAGAGGGAGATTTTTTTTCTTATTCAAATTCTCCTGTCATGAGGATTATGATCTTGTATGGGATCATGGCCCTTGCTTTTTAAACGGTAGACACTTTATCTTTCAAAAATGGTCATGAGACTTCAAGTAGTCTAAGAAAAATTTTGCAGAGATTCCACTCTGGATCAAACTCCCAAAATTCCCGCTCTGTTGTTGGAACGAAGTTTGGTTTTCTAAGGTTGCTAGTATGGTTGGTATCCCATTGGTGGTAGATAATCTTACAACATCTAAGTCAAGGATCACATTTGCTCATGTTTGTGTTTAGATCAACCCCTCCTCCCCCTTACCTCATTTAGTTTCTCTCAATCTCAATGGAGATAAATTCACATAGGATATTGTCTACGATTGGAAATCGAAGGCTTGTTGCAAATGTTCTTTTTTTTCCCATGACGATAACTCCTATCCCCTAAACCCCATCCTAGGGGTTGTAGCCAGAACCACCCTCCCCGTATTCTTAGGCCCTAATCGGCACCAGTACCTTGACTGTCACGCTAGAAAGGGAAGATAATCCAAACTCTAAAATTATTCTAACTTCTGATCATACATTACCTATTATGGAATAAGAGGCAGCTCCTACCTCTCAGACAATTAATGATCTGAATCATTCTCCAGCCCAATTGCCTTTTGTTGAAGAGGACCCAACCTTCAACTCTGCTACCTTATCAGAAGATAACTCCCTTTTGATAGAGCTCCAAAATTCCTTTCTATTACTTGGGGTGCCTACCCGTTCCTCTGCTGTGTCCCCATCTCGCTCTTACTCCACGAGGAACCAAGAGTCCTCAGCTAAAACCCCTAAGAAGAACCCTCAGGATCTTGACCTTCTCAAATCTTAGTCCTCCCAACATGCCTTGATGCATAAGCCCAATATCAAGAAAAAAGGCAAATAGCCTTCTCTATTTTTTCTTTGCTTTAATAAATTATCCATCAATAAGCAGTTAGAATGTTCATGGCCTTCTTGTTGAAGGTAGAATCAATAATTGTAGGCGCCTTGTAAAAGATTCCCAGATCAATATCTTCTATCTCCTTGAAACTAAACTTAATCCAGCCTCCCTCGAAGACCATATCACATAGAGGAAGCTTAAACTTTTTCCTTCGGAAGATAGTTGCAATAAGTTTGATTAAATGGAACTACTCTCTCATTCTCTCATTCTCAATTTCTTCTTTACTTTACTTCTTTCATAATGATGCATATGAAAGATCTCATATTTGGTCTCTCCTTAGGGAGATAGCCCCTCTATGAATGATCCTTGGATTATTATGAGTGATTTTAATTATGTTCTCTACTATCATGAAAAGTGTGGGGGCGTCCTATTCCTCTTAATCATACTATAGATTTTAAGGATTGTGTTCAAGATTGTGGACTTTTGGATCTACCCAGTTCGAGTCTCCTCTATACTTGATCCAACCAGCAGGTTGACAACCCCATCCAATCTAGGATTGATAGGGTCCTCTATAATGCTAATTGGGTTGAGGCATTTTATGATTCTCACTACAAAGTCTTACCTCCATTATCGTCTGATCATTCTCTCCTAGGTACAATTCTACAACATCCCCTTTTTTTTCCTTTGCACCCAGATTCATGTTTAGGAATTACTCGACTTGTTATGAGAATTTTAATATGGTTATCAATAAAGCTTAGAAAGTCTATGTTTCAGGGGACCCTCTCTTTGTCCTCTCCAAGGAACTCAAACTTACTAAAAACCTTCTCAAAAACTAGAAATGGAACTTTAAGTCTATTGCTCACCAACTTGAATTATTTAAAAGAGACCAAGAACATATCTTGTCTTTTCTGGAAAAGGATCCTAGTAATCCTGTCCTTGTTTGTAAAGCTAAGCTCATTAATAATAATTACTATGAGGCCTCTCTAAAGGAAAGCCTCTGGGTTAAGCAATGGGTGAAAGCCCATTGGTTATCTAATTTAGACGATGACTTGCAGTTTCCCTATAGCTCCATAAAAGAAAGGAGGAACTCAAATAAGATTCATTGCCTTCATACTCCTTCGGGAATTATCTCTGATCCCTCCTTAATTATTGATGAAATCTGTCATTACTTCTCCTCCCTCTTCAATGGTGGTTATAATTCCTCCCCAAATCTACACAATGTACCACTCAAGAATACTCTTTCACCTCTACAGGTTTGTGAGCTCAGAGAAATGGTTACGAACCCAAAAATTATTGCTACTCTTCATGATATTAATGAAAATAAGTCACTCGACTTAGATGATTTCAACTCAAAATTTTTCATTCATACTTAGACACTACGGGGAAGTAATTCTTGCTCGCTGCTCATTAATTTTTCAGAACTAAAAAGCTTCCTAACCTTTATAAGCATAGCCTGATCACACTCATCTGTAGGGTAAAATATGCTAACTTGCTTTCTAGTTTTAGGCCTATATCTCTATGCAATACCTTCTATAAAGTGTTGGGCAAAGTCCTTGCAAATTAGTTGTGAAGTGCCCTACCTCATGTGGTTAATGTGGCTCAATCTACTTTTATTAAAGTTAGGAATATTGCTGATAATATTGCCCTAACCCATGAAATCTGCTATGAGATGACTTCTATAGGGAAACCTAGAAGATTTATTGCCAAGCTGGATCTGAGGAAGGCCTTTGATTATGTCAATAGGAATTCTCTTCTTCACAAAATGTTGCTCAAGGGTTTCCCTCCTTTTGTAAGGCTGATTGGTGCTTGTAACCTAAATGTTCCTTTTTTTATCGTGAAAAATGGTGCTGCTCATGGCTACTTTGGCTCTTCTAATGGGTTGAGACAAGGCTGTCCACTCTCCCTTTTTATTTGTCATAGCCATGGATTCCTTCTCGTGCCTCCTTGATCAGGAGGTTAATCTACTTTGATATAATTCTTTTACTTTAGGTAATTGCATTGTATCCCATTTGCTCTTTGTTGATGATCATCTAGTCTTGGGCCACACCAATGAATCCACTGCAAGTTCCCTTCATACTTCAATTATCTCCCTCTCCTCTTACATGGGATTATCTGTGAACTTTGAGAAATCGATTATCTACATTTCAAAGGGTGCTCGTAACACTGCTTGCATATTTAGTACTCTCAATATTCAGGAAGGTGTATTCCCTTTTACATATTTGGGTATTCCCCTTATCATCGACCCCCTCAAAATGGTACACTTTAGTTCTTTAATTGACAAGCTTCAGGCATGGCTTGCGGGTTAGAAAAGCAAGTTTCTATCTTATGGTGGTCGTTACCAATGGGTCAGATATTCTATCAACAACCTTCTAACTTACTAGTTTTGTTTAGTCTCAATTCCTAAGACTATTCTGAAGAAAATTTACTCCCTTACTGTTAACTTTTTTTTTCATAGTGGTGAAGGAAAGAAAATGCATCCAATCTCTTAGGACAAAACTACTAGGCCACATGACAAGGGGGGAACTGGCATCACCTCGACTTCCCCTCTTAACCTCATATGTAAAGTTAAATAGATGTGGAAAATATTGTAGAAATCTGCTCCTCTAGAGGCATGGTGTATTAATAAGTATGGATAGCTCTAAATCTGTCTCTACTCGGTCCTCTGCCTGGTGGAGAGAGTTGAAATTCTATGCGAGCAGGTTCAAAAAGAATATAGCCTTAAAAGTTGGTAATGGCTCCCGCCTCTCTCTGTATTTTGATCCCTAGTGTAAAGGTTCTTCCTTGTTTGAAATACTAGGCAAGGGTTCTTCTCAATTTTTGGGTTCCCTCATTCCTCTAATCTTAATGTTATCCTTCCAAACGATCAATGGTCTTTACTAGAGGCCTTGCTTAGGACTAATCCTACTTGTTATTATGATATTCTAAGCTTAAGACCGAGCTCGGATTTGGATGTGGTGCTTTGGTTCAAGGGTCATGCTATTAATTTTTCTCTCTTTTGCTAGATGGCTTTCTAGAAAGGGTTGAAAACCTCGGATATTGTCTACTCAAGGGGATTGGGGCCTCCCTTGTTTTGCTTTCTCTGCTCGCAGGTTCCAGGAACTCACTCACACTTGTTCTTTGTGTGTTCAGTATCCATGAGCCTTATAAGGAATCTTCTTCTTAATGGGAACTTCTTTCTATTTCAAGCATATCTTGCTCAAGTTCTTCATGTTTCCTATAACTTGAAACATAAGGCTTTACGTAGGATGAGTTTGCTGGTCATCTCAGCCATTATTCACGGCATTTGGGGGGAACATTATGCAAGGTTTCATGGTAGGCCTGGTCTTTCTCTCTCTGCCCTGCCTGATAGCAAGAATTAAGTTGATTGTTGCTTACAAGCTAAAACACTGGAATCCTGATCCTTCTTGGCCTCTAGATGTCTCCTCTATTTTGGATTCTTGATGGAATTTGTCGATTTAATCCCGGACAATGATAACTCCCTGCAAACCTCCTACTTATTGCTATGGCGGCTTTGTTTGATGCCCCCTATTTGGATGACCTCCTTTGCAACCTAGGTTCTCTGCGGGTTTGTTTTATCAAGTGCATCAGGTATTCTTCCTCATTTTCGAATGGATGGCAAGGTTGGTAACCATAGCGGGGAGTTCAACTTTGGGTTGGGCTCCTTTTCTTCTCCTTCCCGCTGCTGTTAACCGTTATATTATGGTTTGCTTTCATTTTGTTTTTGAATGAGTCTTGCTATCTGAGTCCGATGATTGTTCGCTTTTTTATCTTGTTTTTAGATTTTCCTTCTCACTTTCCTCATCCAGTCTCTAGACCGACTATTTTTAGGGGTATCTAGGTTCTTTGCACGTTTGTATTATCAAGTGTATCAGGTATTCTTCCTCATTTTCCCATGGATGGCAAGGTTGGTAACTATAGTGGGGAGTTCAACTATGAGTTGGGCTCCTTTTCTTCCCCTTCGCATTGTTGTTAACCGTTATATTCTGGTTTGGTTTCATTCTATTTTTGAATGAGTTTTGTCATCTGAGTCTTCTCTTTTTTATCTTGTTTTTAGATTTTTCCTTCTCACTTTATATATTGTCCTTTTAAAATTTTAAATTTTAATTATTAATATTATTTAAAAATAAAATATTATATTTTTTAATATATATATATATATATATATATTATAAATGTTTAATTATATAAATAAAATTTTTTATTTGTTATTTATACTTCTTTTTATTCATAAAAAATAATTATAAATAATTTATTTTTAATTCAATAATTTTACTCTTAGTTGAACTTATATTATGACTATCTAATTTGATGAATAAATTTTATTATTAAAAGAAAGGATGGTTGAAAAAATAGTCAATATAAAGAAAGACAATCGATTATAAGTTTTTTTATCTATATATTTTTATATTTTTTTATAAATATATTCTAAATAAAAAATTGAGAGTATTATAGTTTGATTGTGCCTCAAAAAAATATTTATAACTTTGCCCCCGATCCTATCGGCCAATACCTGTAGCGATCAGTTGCCATCATTCCTCGAATTTTTAAAATGCATATATTTAAAATACATCAAAATATTATTACATTTAATTTAAATCCAAATTAATATTTTATATATTTTTAAATTATATATACTTATTTTTACATTGTTTCTAAACTTCAAATTCTCCCGATTGAGAAAAAAAAAATTATATATATATCACATAATTTTTATATATTTATATATCTAATATTTAAATTTTAATTTTTAAATATAAAATATTCTAATCTTTAATATCACATCAAAAATAATATCATTATTTTTTTTAATAAAATATATTTTTTAAATATAAAATTATTAGATAATTAAATATTTAAGTATTAAATATATAAATATATAAAAATTATATGATATGTATGTAAAGTTTTTTTAAAAATAAACTTAATACAAAAGTCAAAGTAGTTTGAGCCGGACAAATTGCAGTTCGTTTTTGACCTTAAGCTGTTTGGCGGTGCTACATTAACAATTTAATATTTATTTCTTTGGCGGATGGTTGATCACGTTTGTCTGCTCTTGCTCATCTTATATTTTATTTTATCGATATAGGGTCAAGGCGTGTTTTTTTTTTTTTTTTTTTTTAAAAAAATGACAACAAAGCCTATTATATTACCCAAAAAAAAAAAAAGAGAGAAAAAGAGTTACAAAGAAAAGGGAAAAAATAAAGAAAGGATCAATAAAGGATCCCAAAAATCAAAAATAGGACTCAGAGATAGATAATATTTTTTTTTTTGAAATGAGTATTCACCCAATACCTCATTCATCTTGTAGGTGAGAATATCATTGACTAATCTCCTCGGATCTAGATCACATTCATCATCCACGCATATCAGGCCCCCCTTTAATTTCTCCATCATTACGAATAGACGCCTCTAGGACTCTCAGATTGCCAGGACTAGAGACCATGTAACATCAATATAATAGAAATATAATGACTCCGGCATCAAAAGAGGGAAAAAAACCCATAAGCAAATCAATTCAGATGGGGGCAGAAATGATAAACAATCTGATATACAGGAAACTTGATATGCTGCTGATATAAGTGCTCAATCATTCCTATGACCTTATCATAACAGATTTCTGTTATTATCATAACAGATTTTTGTTCTTATCATAATAGATTGTTATGAATAACAATTGTTCTTATCATAACAGCCTTTTATACATCCTTACACAGGAACTCTAAAGCCAAAACACATCACCAGCATGCTATCTGTTGTTCAATCAATAGATCTAGCCTCTTATAAAGAAGCAGCCAAATACTCTGAATGGAGGCAAGCTATGAAAATTGAATTTGATGCTCTTCTAGCCCAACATACCTGGACACTTGTTCCTAGACCAGCATCTCAAATAATTTTAGGCTGCAAATGGCTTTACAAAACAAAATACAATGCTAATGGTACTATTGCTCGAATAAGTAACGGCGTAGCTCAAGGTCATAAAGGAATATGGTTTAAATTACTTTGACACCTTCACCCGGGCAAAACTTCCTACAATTCGCATGTTTATTACTGTTGCAACTTCTTTTCAATGGAACATACTACAACTTGATGTTTCTAATGCATTCTTACATGGAACATTGGATGATACGGTCTACATGTCACAACCATCAGGTTTTCGAGATCCAACTTATCCTGATCATGTTTGTTTACTCAAAAAGTCCATCTATGGGCTTAAACAATCATCAAGACAATGGTTTTCTACATTCACTTCTCATTTGAATTGGGTTTTCGTCTAGTTCGATCCTTCTCTATTTTTTCTAAAAAATCTAGACAAAGAAATCTTCATTTTAATATATGTTGACGACATACTTATCACTGGAAACAATGACACTGCAATACATCAACTCCTTAATGAATTACATAATCGTTTTCAACTCCGGAACCTGGGCAAACTTCACTATTTCCTTGGCATCGAAGCCTGTCATTCTACATCAGGCATATTTCTTCATCAAGCAAAATATGCCACAAGCATTTTACAGAATGCTAGAATGCTTCAATCCAAACCAGTGGCAACTCCCTCTCCACCGAAATATCAGTTAACCACTACTACTGCATTATCTTCTGCAGATTCCCGCATGTTTCGTCAACTCATTGGATCCTTGCTTCACTATCACGCTGCGACATATAGCATTTTCTCTAAATAAATTATCTCAACATATGCACAGCCCTACTATTCATCATTATCAACTCCTCAAACGCCTTTTACGCTATATCAAAGGAACTCTCTCATATGGATTACCAATATTCCCTGGACCATTGATTTTAACAGCATTTTCTGATGCTGATTGGGCTAGCGATCTCATCGACAGGCATTCTACAACTGGGTATTGTGTTTTCCTTGGTCATACTCTGGTTTCCTGGCAAGTTAAGAAACAACCAACTGTTGCTCGTTCTTCCAGAGTGAATTCAGCTTTGGCTTTCTTCGCTGACCTTTATTTGGTTAACGTCTCGCTCAAGAATTTGGCTTACCGACATCTTCTCCATCCCAGTTATATTGTGACAACACTTCTGCTCTCTCTTTGGCAACTAATCCAATTTTTCATGCTCGAACAAAGCACATTGAAATAGATTTTCATTTCATTCAAGAATATGTCAAAAACAAAATAATTTCAGTATCTCATATACCCTCCAGAGACCAACCAGCAGATATATTTACAAAACCTCTTCCGATTTCCGATTTATCTTCTTACAAGCTTCTCACATCTAGTGTCATCACTTGAGGGGATGATAAGCAATCGATAGAGAAACTTGATATCGCGATATAAGTGCTCAACCATTCCTATGACCTTATCATAGCAGATTGTTCTTATCATAATGACCTTTTATACATCCTTACCGTCGATTAAGTGCAGCAATCACCACCGTGCATCTATAACAAACTTTCCCTTACTCCTCTATATAAACAGACCACTATGCTAGGCAAACAGGATGATAGAATGTAATACTCTGAGAATGATAATAATATACTTTTGCATTCTGGAGAGTTTTCCTTTCAGCTCCTTTTTGGTATGTATCTCTTCAATATTTTCTTTAAGAAACACACCACCCATTCCAGGATTCAGCATTAACTTGTGCAAGGATGAAATAAGCGTCGTGCCGAAAGTCCTGGCCATCCAAGGGGATATCGCAAGGCTGATAGCTCATCTGTACGCCCAAAAACCTGTACCACCAATCACATCCTTGTCCAAAGAAATAAAAGAAAAAGAAGACTAAAATCTGTAGAGCAGCAAAAACCAAATCCGAACTAATCAAACTCAAAGACCCCACCCAAGAAACAAATTGAAACAATCCTATGATGCAGAGCTTCCATCAATATCACAGCAATAATTCCTCCAATTTTCCAAGTGTTGAAGTAATAAATACTTTGTCTTTATTGTCAATTTAATATTTTCTAATTAAGAGATAAATTGCTAAAGCTTTGGATAAACATATGAAATAAGTTTTAAAAAGTTTTATTTTTGTCTCAATTTTATTGCAAAATATTTGAATTATAAATTTCATTTGCTATTTGAAAAATTTACATATAAATCACATAATTCTTATATATTTAGATAACACTAAATTTTAATATTTACATATATAATACTTAAAAGTCTAATACCACTGTCAACTACTTTTGAAGTGAAATATATTTTTGCATGCATATGAAGGTCTTATGAAACTTAGGTGTTAGATATGCAAATACATAAAACTATATGATATGAATGTGGATATTCCATATATTTTTATGATAACAAAGCTAAAAATGCACATACCTCTCTAAAAGATATGTCTTTATAGCACCATTTTTATGCCCTTAGAGTGCTCACATCATTGTGAAACTTATTAGGCTAAGGTGATTTACTAAAGGCATTACCCTCACTTTTGCAATTTACAATTAGTAGATAGGCTTAAATTGAAGCCATTTCATTCATTTGAGTCAATTTAAGTCATATCAATTTGTCCAATGAAAATACTTCATACCCCTTAGTTTTGAGAGTATGTATGACAACTCTGATTCTAATCAATAATTTGTTTAATCTAACTATTTCTCAACACATTTTATAAAAATTAATATATTTTAAGATTTATGCCCTTCTTTTTATGACTAATCTCATGTAAATTAATATGGAGTAATCTCTCTATAAGTTACATCTCATTGTTTTGAATACTAAGAGGACATTTCATTGAGGATTTAACTCTAAACATAGAGGGTGCATATGCTAGAAGCATTTTATGATACAATTCATGCAAAGATAGTAGATGCAAAACTCACCCATTGAAAGCCTCCATACAAAATATGTAAATTTATATGTTGCACATTTATATTTTAATCTAAACAATAATCATTATAACAATAAAGAATAATTTGTTTCATTTATAGGGAGGTGATGGTCATTCATCAAATGGCTAATTTCGAAAGGACGTAGAATAAAAGAGAATAAAGCAAGAGAGAAAGGTTGTTTTGAGAAATATTATAAATTTATAATTTAAATACTTTATTTTGTTTTAATTTTTGCATAATATTTATGCCTTTGTTTGAATTAATAGTACTTTTAATGTTAGGTGATTTATGTTTGTTGAAAACTTTTTATATGCAATGTAATGGTTGTTTTATGTTAAAAGAAAGATGTTTAGATTATCATACACTATCTAGATGTTTTGTGACTTTGCTTGATGAAATATCCTTTGAAGTATAGGGCTATAAACTTGATAAATGTACTGAAAAAATCACCCTTTGAATGTTTTCTATTATTAATTTCCAAAAAACAGTTATAGTTTTATGATTATTTTAAACACCAAAAGCTAAAAATTATATGAGTCTACAACAATTATATATATATTGCTAAACTATAACAACAATTTTAACTACTATTATATGGCAATAATTAAAAACATCGTTATAGCTTAACAACAATTATAGCTACTGAAAATCTTATCTTTGTGAAATCCTTTACTTGATAATTATAAAATTATTATCAAAAGACATTACATCAAATTGTAATCATAATAGTTTTGCAAAAATTTTATAGAACTCTCAAAATGCAATTTTTTATTGCTAAAATCCTTCAAAATTATTACAAAAGCCATTTTTTAGTAGAGTTGATCTTGTCATGCTTAGGTGCTCTCGAACAATTTATAAGACTAATCACATCACCATACTAAATTATTGATCAAGTCAACTAAAGAAGAAATACCAATATAATGTTGGTTCAAGGGAAGTAGGTGACCATAGAGCGCTTATAAGAAAATATATATCGATAAACATGTTGAAGAAAGTATTATATTAGTAATCAACATATGATAGAAAATTGGTCAAATTTTATATTTTGTCCATAACATAATATCTTAATTAGTGTTCAAAGCCCTGATACATTACCTCCATCTGGCAATTAGTTTTGGGGTGATGGGTCACATTGTAGTGAAGTAAAATGCCCATTTCATTGAATAATGTCGGCCAAAAATTATCTATGAAAAGTTTGTCCTTATCGAAACTTATTTTCTTGGGAATACCATGATGATGATAAACATCCCTTATGAATAGTGTGACCACTAGTTTGAGATGAGATAAAATGGTAGGAATGTTAAATAAGCATGTTTCACTAGTTTGTTAATGATAACAAGAAAGTTTTACTTATTTTTGAATGTTGGTAAGTGGATAATGAAGCCCATCCCTATCCTTCCCAAGGACCAAAGATAATTAATAGTAGTTGAAAGATATCAATAAGAGCCAAATATTGTATTTTGTGGCATGGCAACTTAGGTAACTTATGACAAAATTTATGAACATCATCACTAAGATTAGACCAGTGGAATAATTTATGGAAATGATTAAGTATTTTACAAAAGCTTTAGTGCCTGCTAATAGTTCTTGAGTGGTATAACTGCAATGGATTATTTCATTATTACGAAAAAAAACAATAATAATGCATTTATTTTCTTATAAACTATCATAAATTATATATGCTAAAAATTTGTTGGATTCATTTTAATCTGAGCTTGGAGTTCCCTCAATATTGGAATGGCTATATTGCCTAATTTTAACTATTGTAAAAAATTAAGGATTGTCACAGTAATAATAATCAAGAGGTATAAGATTAAAAGAAAAAGATAGTAGTTTCTTTTAAATATAAAATAGTATCTACTACTTTATATGAAAACCTCAACTTATACTTGATCGAGAAGTCACAACCAAAAAAATTAAATGAGAAATTATTGTCATTTTTCCCCATGAAAATGGTGGAGATGTGGGGTATATCATCAAGGATCTTCTTAGCTCAACTTCTCCATCATTTTCAACCTTAATGAAAGAGTTTCTGATACTTAGCGAGAAGATAATCCTTTAATAGTTTCTTCAATCTAGTGATGCCCCAAATGATCCCTTAAACGACCCTGAACAATATTTTTTTCAAGAAATTGAAGTTTCTAATCCATCACCTCTACTATAAATATCTTGTTATAATCTCCTTTGAAGCAATATTCTATTAGCATTGACATGCCTATGGTGTTTATTTTTAGCGCAGATCGTAGGGGGTACTTATTGAAGTGATCGGGTATGACATTAAAGTATGATATACTATCTCGAAAGATGGATACATCACTCTATAATGGACCTAATCACATAATAAGGACTTCTAAGGCATGATGGGTCTTCTTATATACTAGAAATTTTTTCCTACTTTATATGAAAAAATAAAGCAGGGTTTATATTAAGCCGAGTTCTTAAGTTCTTTATAGAGGCAAGCCTTCATAGTTAATTACATCCTAAGTAATATGGATTATTTAAGAATACTCTCAATTAAAGTAGACAATTATTATCTCTAAATATTTCAATCATAGACTATTAATAAATTGGCTATTTTGAACAATCAAAAAGGATAGACCAAATGGAAAGACTTATTTTGGATCCCAAAGGAGATAAGTAGGAAATGCAAATGATACTAGGAAACTTAATGAGCATTCCAATCTATTATATGAAGAGGCTTTATATATTTGAGAGTGAAGAGATTTTGTTTGTTTGAGTTGTAATTTTATTAGATTATTAGGGCTTATACTCCATCAACGCAAGATTATGAAAATGCCTAAGATGTGAAGATTTATGCTTATAGCCTAAAGGAAACTTAGCAACCTCAAATCCTAAATCTAAGGAGCTTTAGTACAAGCTAAAGCACAACCTAAATCTAAACAAAAGGTGGCACAATGGTCTATCTCTACAAGAGTAAATAAACCTATCTGACTTCTGGATTTACAACTGCCTAGAGTGGCGGCCAGCTAACATCTCCAACATTTTAAATCCATATAGTCTGGTCTTATGAATTTATAAGATAGTTAGGCTTATTGTTTAATTAGAAAAAGATAAAAGTCCTAAACCCACTCTCTAAGAGACTAAAGCATGAGTGGTATGAGCATATGACTTAATCTGCAAATGCAAAGTCTTTTCAAGTTTTATTTTATTTTGGCTCATTCATTTGGACAAAGGCTTAGGATTTTCTTATGCCCAAATGCATGATGAAAGTTGATTGTTGGCTAAATCAAAAGGAGGGGTTACTCTGATGGGCCAAACGATTCCTATAGTGTAAGGACGGAGGCCTTCATTTTTAATAATAGTAATACAAGAAGCATGCATGTTGTTCTCACATACAACTTACAGCTAAGGGGTTGCAAAATCTTTTAATTATTTTGATTATATCCTAGACTTTATGATGAAGTTGTGAGTTATTTAAAACTTTAATTATGAGCTATTAGTTGGGTAGAAAATTTATTTTATCTTAAGAGCCTACCGTATCCAGGCCATACATTAAAACATCAAATATTAATAAACTATGAAAAGGATGCAATCCTATTATGAAATCTAAACAAATCATCAAACAATTTTATAGAATATTGCAAAAGAATAAGAGGTCGATGCGGTCGAGTACTGTTGCACATCCCGAAAAGAGAAAAGACAAGTAGTCATGCTCTACCCTTATATAACCTAGAATATGAAAGAATAGTTTGATAATTAGAATGAATACATGCTATTGGGGTCTTCTTTTCTTTATTTCTTCACGTCCTTCTTCTCTTCCTTTTGATTTGATTTGGTTGTATTTGCTTCTAAGGCATTACAGAGAATCCTAGGACAAAGCCTTCTGGCCACTGCTCATCCTAATCCCCCCATAACACTAATCATAATTCTTATTGCAAAAATTACATTTATATATGGAAAGTAAATCTAACTACAATTGCAAAATAGAGATTAGTTAAACATGCATACAATCCCAAGTAGTTATATTTATAATTTAGACTTACCACCACACATGGGAAACTAAGCCCGCCTATCCTAACTTGGATTATACTTAGGAGTTTTAGCAACCTGCAAATAGAATATATATATATATATATATATATATATATATATATTAAGCAACCCCTTAAGCATAAACCCTAACAAAAGACATGATTAGGCAAAGAGCAACCTAACATCCAGTCTACTAACATACACCCTAACATCTAGTCTAAAATATTACATCACAAAATAAAACATACATCATAATATACACCATCCTAACTTAGTTCTAATGTGTGTGCTAAGACTTTATGTGACATGTATTAACTAAGCATTAGAGTTATGATTTTCTGAATGTGAAAGAATTTAATTTAACATAAAGGTTGGTTTCATTTCAAGTTGTTTAGCTAGTTTGTGAATTTTAATTTATGCTTTTGTTGGTTTCATTTAACTTACACTTAGCATTAAATTGTTATAAAGAGAAGAAATAGGCTTAGCCTCTTTCATCCCTACCTTAAGTCATTCTCTAAAGCATATTTTTATGATTTAGTTTTTTTTAATGAATGACTTATTGCATACTTTTACTAATCCTAAGTTTAGGTTAACTTTAAATAATTCTATTCAATATGAAATGCATCTTTGGATTAATATAATAGAATTACTATCACATGACATATATCAAGTCATTTTTTCCATCACATGTAACATGCTTATAACTTTAACACTTAGCATATCTATACATATCATGTATTTTTGGCACATTTAAATGATGATTAATGCATATGTTTAGATTTTATATTTTTAGTTAATTAAATAATTTATACATGTAGATTAAAGCTCTATCTAAATTCTAACACCAAAATACATAGAAATGAAATCAAATAAATGTGTGTCATTATTAACCAAGGAAGTGAGGTAATCAAATGACCTCCTTGGGGTTACTTAAAGCCTCGTATTCCCGAGATGTCCTAACTATATACTCATTAACATTTAAGCTTATGTAAATTTATATATGAATCATAAGAAAGAGAACACTAACCCACATGTAATGTAGGACAATGGTTTAGATGATTATGGATGCATGTATTTTCAATAACAAAAGGGGATTTTCATTCTCTAATTAAGCATACATACACATGTATAAGAGATGTAAGCAAGTGCATGTCATTATTAATCAGGGAAGTGAGGTAATCAAATGACCTCCTTGAGGCTACTTAAAGTCTCATATTCTCAGGATGTCCATACTAAACACTTGTTATCTTAAATACATACAAATGTGTACACAATTATAAGGATGGAAATCATGCAAAAATTATATTTTTCTTTAATTGAATTATTTATACATATGAATTAAAGCTCTATCCAAATTTTAATACAAAAATACATAAGAATGGAATCAAATAAGTATGTGTCATTGTTAACTAGGGAAGTGAGGTAATCAAATGACCTCATTAAGGATACTTAAAGCCTTGTATTCTCAAGATGTCCCGACTATATACTCATTAACTTTCAAACTTATATAAATCTATATATGAATCTAAGAAAGATATCTTCACATTTATATGACTAAGCTATAAGCACATGCAAATCCTATGTGTATTCATAACTATCATCACTCTACATATTATTATTAATTTATAAACTTTGAAAAATAGATTTGAATTTATTAGTGATGATGGTCACACATATAATTAAATTAAGTCAACATATGCAAGCTTACATAAATAATTTTCATTTGATTCACTTAAATTTAAAAGAATGAATGCATGAAACCAAATGACATACAACATTTAAAGTGATTGGAAAGGAATAACTAAATATAAACACATGGTTCATTCAACTAAATTAATTCCTAAGGAAAATTATATCAAATAAAATTATTTAAGGAAAACCAAAGCATCTTTTGGATTAAACTTGGAGAGGAGAGGTTATTTACTATTTAAATCCCATTCCCAAGTTGGTAATAATTGATTTAAGGAAAGGTAATTAGGTAAATTTTATGAGTTAATTAAGTTGAATCATTAATCAAATCACTTAATTACCCTTTTCTATGTTTCTTTAATATAACTAATCATTTAATTATGAGCCATAAAATGATATGAACATAAGAGAAATAAAATTGCAATGCTCCTAAAGACCTAATGCAATTGGCTCATAATCAAAGATTAATTAGGTTAAAGAATCTAAATAAGTACTCTTATGATTTTTCCCACACTTATGGGTTAATCATAATTTTCTTAAGGGTCTTTATGATATTGAACACATAAAGAGGAACCTTTAATTTGATCATTGATTATTTAAAGTGATTAACATTTCAATTTGATTTAATTTAGCCACTTAATTAATCAATTAATCACTTAATTAATTTCCACCTTAATTAATTCTCTTAAAATGAAATGGATTTAGGAAAGAGATTAGGAAAGAGGTCCTAATCCCCTCTCTCTCTCTTCCACTCATTGTTAAATAGTGATTAATAAACCTTAATTAATTAATTCTTGCTATTTTGAATGTTAATTAATCACTTATTTAATTAAAGAGGGTAATTAAAGTTTGAATCATTAATTTCCCCTAATTATTAGGCAATAAATTCTAATAAAATCATAGGAGGCAGAGTCATCCCATTGAATGGACACACAAAATTTGGAATTAAATGCCCAAATAATTAGGGCTTAATTAAGCTAATTAAATTTATAATTAACAAAATTAATTGGAATAAATTTTAAGTAATTTTACTCTGAATTATCTTTAAAATGAGTACTTATTTGTATTTTTTATTTTTCTACAATTTATTATAATTTTCCAAAGTTTTAATGATTAAAATGAATTAATTAAGCCTAATCTCATTGGCGACATGCGGATCACTGATTTGGCATGCTTTCTATATGGTATCGTGGGATTGGTTTTTTAAACACGTCTGACATGGTGTCTACATGGCGGTGGCGGACGTGATTTTGTCCCCACCGTCCGATCTTTGATCGGATGGCAGGGATTAAACCAGCGGTTCTTAAGGGATAAAATTGAGATTAATTAGCAGATTAATCATGATCGTCCATTCTAATCATGCAGAATGAACGGCTGGTGATCCATCATCTTCCAAGCAACGGAAGACGGACACCGTCCCCTCTCTGCCACCCAATTTGAGCTTGCCAAGCTCGAATTGGCTCGGGATTGATCCCACATGTTGATGAGGAGAATCCTAAGAGATCTAATGGTTGGATTCACAAGAAATCAACATTCACTTTGAAAAGGCATAAGAAAATTTTGAAAAATCTTAATTTATTGGAATTTACCTCACTAGAGCACAAGACTGGCGGTGAACCGACTAAGGTAGCTTTTCCTTGACGAGGTGAAGCTCTGTTGAGAAGATGCTACAATGCCTCCCCATCGGTTGCTCTATAAACCAAATGACGCCTCAATCCTTGCTAGAGTTAGCCTAGGAGGTACTTATGATGGTCAAATCGATCGGAGGAGAGTTCTTTTCACTTCGACGGAGCTTGGTGAATGTGTGGGTGAAGTTAATTTGAATGAGGTTGAGTTTTGAGAAGGTTGGATAGAATGGGAGCTTGTCGATCGGGTTGTTTTTTTGGTGACTGAAGACGAGCTTCAGAATGCACGTGGAACTCATCTGTTAGGGTTCATTGAGGGTTAAGTGGGTTAATTTGATCAAATGACCAAATTGACTTGGTTTGACTCAATTGATTGTAATTGATTAATCAAGGATGATCAAGAATCACTATGGGAGGTTTTAGTTGGTTTGGTTCAATCCAATTTGGGTTGAATTTAAAATTGGCTTAGATAAGTCCATTATGTCACTTTGGGTCAAGTGAGCCTAAATGAGTCAATTGGCTTGATTGAGGTTTGATTTGTGTTCAGTTGAGTTTGAATATTTATTTGGAATTGATTTATAGCTTTGGTTGCAATTGATTTGGATTTGAATGATTTTTGGCTCATTGGAGTATCTTAAGTCAAAGGGGTTAGGTTAGGTTTGATTGGATTGATTTTGCTTGGTTGATTTGATTGTAGATTTGATTTGGTTTGGAATGAAGGATTGAATTGATTGAATTGATTTATGAGAAAATCAATTGAGTTTGGTTTGGATTGAAGAAATTTGGCTAATTCCATAAGATTAAATCATAGGGCCTATAAAGGTTATTTGAATTTGATTTGAGGAATTGAATTTGATTTTTGATTTGATTTGGAGGGATGATTGGAGGATTGGTTGACTTATGAGAAAATCAATTAAGCTTGATTGGATTAAAAGGGTTTTGGCTAATTCCATTAGATTATATCATAGGGCTTAGAATGGATTTGGGTTATGGTTTTGATTTGAAATTGGTTTGGAGGCTTGAATTTGATTGTTGATCTTGATATGTTGATTGAAGGGTTGAATTGGTTTTGAGAAAATCAATTAAGTTTGGTTTAAATTGAAAGAGTTTTGACTAAGTCCATAAGATTAAATCATAGAGCTTAGAAAGGATTTGAGTTATGAATTTGATTTGAGATTCAATTGGAGTTTAGTTAGGTGGATTTGAAATTGGATTGAATTTGATGTTTGATATAGGCTAAGGAGGTAGACATAATTTGAGTTTAGGCTATAGGGTAGGTAAGTTGTCCTAATCCCTAAGGCATGATCTAAACCTTATGGCTAATATTCCTCAGTCTCTTGGCTTAGGTTAAGTGTTCACTTAGTCACTAGAGGTGTCCTATGACTAAGGAATCCTTAGTGTCTAGAAGACTCCTAGATCTAAGATGAGAAGGATGGATCCTCACTCCAAAAGTGAGGTCAACAATGCCATAAATTTCTCATGGTCGTCTATAACTTTCAACTCCTACACCAGCTCAACTTGTAAGTGGGTGCTTTTTGTTTTGAAGCCTTTTATAGCCTTTGAAGATGTAACTTTTCACTAGCTTCAGTTCACCTTAAATAAATTTAGTATCATTAACACCAACATCAATGCTAAGCATTAACCCCAACATAGATGCATGAAATCACATATTAGCCAACCCTCAATTACACTAATGCTAACACATAATACTAATACTAATGCCAATGTCTAATATCAATACTAGTGTCGATACGTGTATTAACATCAACACTGATGAACGTCATTACCAATAATTTACATCTGCTAGCTCATATGACATTTTTGTTAGCCTTAAGTTTAGCTTCTTCTTCTTCTAGAATTTGTGCTTATGATTTTACTTGCTCATCTTAAACTTGATCAATATCTTGACACTAGCAAAAATTTTAATAAACATTAATTCTCAAATATTTAAAACTTTACTCCTCAATTCTCACAAAATTTCACAATGCTTAAAATATATACATACATTCATATAGGATTAAAGTAAAAAATTAAGAAGAAGGATAAAGTATTTAATAAGTATATAAAAAATTCTTACAAGATCTAAATTTGGAAATTCATTTAGTTATGATATCATTAATGCTAGAAACTTAACTCATTTAACTCCTTAATAAATTTTTATACTACAATGATACAAAATGAGAATACCTAATTGCTTAAGAAAGTTTTTCATAAAAACAACTTTGCCAAAAAATTTATTTATTTATTTTTCTGATAAATCTACACACCAAAAAATATACGATAAAATTTTTAGCTAATTTTCATGAATAATAAGTATTAAAATATGACATCTTAAATAAACAAATTTAATGAATTTATTATTATTATTATTATTATTATTATTATTATTATTATTATTATTGAATTTTATACTCTATCAAATAATAATATTTTGATATAGAATAATTCATAAGCATATCTTGAAATGTCATTAACACTCATATAAATTTAGAGTTTTTGATAATTAATTTGATTTTTGTAGTATGCATAATTGAAATAGATAAAAAGTAATAAATTTTTTATTTTAAAATTTATAAATTTTTATCAAATTTTTGCAATATTTAATCATTTTGATGTTATTTTAAAAAAATACCAAAAATGCTTTAGTTTTGAAAAATATTGTTTAATAATAAGATGCACTTTACCAGCCAATGATGCATATGGTGGCTAGCCAACTAGTTAGGAAGCTGTCCTAACCTACATCAAACAGGCATATTTAAATGTTTTTGGGCACTTAGAATCATTTTTAACTTGTTTGGGGCTAACGAAATCTCTATAAGCAATTTTGAACAATTCTATAAACTTTATGCCCATTTTTTTTTATATTCTTTGCAGCAAATTATATGTCTACTTCAAGAGAAGTTGAAATTATAATTAAGAAGTTAACTGTTTCATATTGTGAGAGGACATCCACATTAACATCAGAAGAGCAATTGTATCTCATAATTTTTCTAAAATTATGATATCACAATGTAGTTTTTTAAACCTAAATTATTTTTGGACTTGAAAACTTTGAAATGAAAATAGGGACAACAAATGTACCAGTAGAAAATTCACTAATCTTATATGGATCTTAATATAAGTATATGAACTTAAAATCTGCAAGATATAATTTTGACACTAAGTGAGTCGACAAAATTATAGTCAAACTAGACATTTTAGTAATACAACCTAATAGTCTCTTAAGTTCTTTTATTTGAGTCCAAATTATTATAATTCAAGTATTTGAAAGTATAATTGGAATTTTCATGATACTATTTCAAGGACTAAATAATTTTTAAATTTTTGTACTTGTATCAAAATGAGCATCTCGATGAGTGGAATTCAAAATCCTATGATCATTTAATTTCAATATTAATAAAGCACTTAAATGTCTAAGGGATTATATGATTAAGGAAATTAATAAATATAATCGAATGGAGTATACACCTGAAGCTAACTTGAAGTTGGAGAGAGCTTACAGAGTTTCTTACTAATCAATGTTAATGATCATCATTCATAACCATTAGAGGAGATAAAAATTGACCCGACACGACAACCCAATTTGAATAATTTTAGGTGGCCAAAAAATTGCATATTTAATTATTCGAGGAATCGGGTTAAATAACCTAAATTGACCTATCAACTAGGATTTAACTCATTGTTGATCCACAAACTTCGAAATTGACCCAATTTTTTCTCTGTGAATCCTAAGTTGACTCGATTTTGATCCGATTTTGAACTAATACATGTATAAATGATCGTCGCCAATCGAAGTTGGCGGTTGGTTGATTGAGATTTTGATTCGTTAATAAACGAAGTGCTCAGTCTATTGTGTCAAGTCAATTTTAACTCATACCCAAACTCGATCCGCCAACCTAAATTGACACCCCTAACAATCATCATCATTAGACGATCATCACTCAACTGCTATCACTCAAGTGCCCTCTCCAAATCTTTGTTATCTTTTTTTTCAGTTGACATCAATATTTGTTATACCTCATTGTCAATCAATTTAATTATCTCCATCATCCTTCTATTTTCTCCTCCTATTGATTAATATTGATGTTCATTATCACTCGCTATTTCTCCATATTTTACTACTATCACAAGAGCCAAATTAATAATCTCCATACTATAATCTCTTCTAATTTTTTACGTCTCTTATAAAGCTTCTCTCTCTCTCTCTCTCTCTCTCTCTCTCTCTCTATACACCAGAAGGAATCACGACTTGAGGAGTGACGGCCTCGTCCGCCAGCCTAACCGGATCTTCTCGACAGAGGCGTCGCTTTATTTAATCAACGATTTTCCTCTGCTGACCACTGAGTATCGACTATTATTATGTCACTGCTTTGTTTGGTTCATATTAGGTTATCTAATGCACTATATTATTTAAAAAATATACAGTTGAAAATAAATGTTTAATAAATTAAACTTATAAAATTATATTTCTATGCATGCAATGATCAGTCATTCTGATTAAAAAAAAAGCCAGAGATTCGAAACTTATCTAGAAGATTAATTATGAAGCTAAATTTGTAGCAAACCACCATTGTAACCTACCAAAGGTAATAATTACAACTTTATACGTATAAATATAAATATATGATGTTACACAAATTCATAATATAAATTTTACATAAAAATAAGGAGTTTTTGATATCAAATTTATTAATTTTGATTTTTATCGAAATACACCTTAATTTCTTTCTCTCTATCAGATAAGATCTCAACGTAAAAACCTCGATTGAAGATTGCCTCTTTCTATAATTGCAGGAGGTGATAACATCGACAATGTTGATATTGGGTTATGATAAATATTAAGAGTTGAACTTTGCCAAACATCGATATGAAATATTCATGTTATGAGTCACATGCATCAAGACAACAGGCAATAGGAGTATGATGTTGGCGGACATTGGGAGCAAGATGCTAATGGAAGTCAAGAGTTGGATAGTAGCATATATCAACTAACATTAGTTGTTGGATACAAATATTATGGGTTGATTTAGATACATGAAAGGCAGCGATGTGCACCGGTAAAAATATTGCCTAGATTTGGATGTCGGGTAATGTTGATTTGCAAATATCTAATGTTCAATGTTGATAAGCATTGGTGAATGAATAATGGATCCAAAAGTATCAATTAATGATTATGCATACAAGTGAGGTGTTCAAACAACCGGCAGGTGAAATTGAAAATTAGTCGAAATCAATAAATGTTAGGAGTTTGTTATAAGTAGATGTCGAATGGTATTGAATGTTGGGAGATGGATGTTGGTAGACATTGGTTATAAATAAAGGAGATGGGGAATAGAATTTTAGTGGAAGTAAATAAGTGAACATATGTTAATGATGAAGGGCAACAATTTGTAGGTTACATCAAAAATTGGTGAATAATATTGAATGTCAGATTTTTGTTATTAGTGAACATAGAACATTATTACATGTTGAATGTTGGGAGATAGATGTTGGCATATATCAAGAGTTACATATTGTTGATATTATGATACAATATGAGAGTGACTTATATGATGTGAACTTGATTATACTGATTATTCTTAAATCTTTACAAAAGAGTTATGCTAAATGCACACTACTATTGAACACAATCATAATATCAAAAATTTAATGAAGTTGAAATAGATTCAAGCTAACATTAAATTAACCCTAATAGAGATCTAATTCTTATAAGCATAAACAAAAGTTGAAAAGCTATGAATGATCTAATCTGTGATAGATTTAAAGCAACTAGCAGTGAAGCAGGGATAAGTTGGAGCCAACCTCTACAAATAGTTCATCATTATGAATATCTCATTTGTTCCTTAGAAGTCCTTTTCAAAGGGTTCCAGCTCACACACTCAAGTCCTTGGGAAGAGAGTACACAAAGAGAGAGTAAAAGAAACTAAAGAAAGATGATTTTATTTCAAAATTAAGTGTCAAGTATTACAATGGTCTCTCTATTTATTGGATTGAGAAGGAGGGTTCAAAATATGCAAAGCTAACTCAAAATCTAAACCTATCACCATCATAATCACACCTATCACCATTATCAAACTTACTACTATTATCATACCTACTACCATTACCATACTTACCACAAATGCCATGCCTACCACCATGAAATGGGCCATGTCATAAGAATAGCCCAATACATATAAATCCAAAATATAACAACATAATATCTAATAATATTCAACCTAAATTATAACATAAAAGCTAAATATTTATTGAATACATAAGTTTAAATTCTACAATGATAATGTCGATGATGGTTATGATAATGTCATGCATCAGCACTCCCCAACTTTAAAGGATTATCCTCTAAAGAGTAAAAATCCATGAACTTTTGTGATAACTATGAATCCAACTAATGTAACTTATCGAAAGTAAATTATGAATCTTTAAGTAGAGAACATTTCCAACGAACTAGAAATATTTCAATGCCCCCATGATGTAATGATAAATTGATCTTTTAAATTTTGATTTAGGCAATGTGATCTTAAGTAGCGAGTTAGTAGAGGAGTTAATAAAAAGTATCAACCTGCATGTTAATACTTTTTGAAGAGGAAATAATGCTATCCAAGGCTTACCCATGGCACAATGTTAAATTTGACATATTGAATATTGAAAAAAATCTAACATCAATTGAAAGATTTATTTTTATAAGCATTATAACTTATCTTCCTTACAACTTTATAAGGATCAAATTTCTTTGGAGTTAATTCCTTAAGAGTTCCAGTTGAAAATCTTTCAAGCCTAATGTTGACAAGAACCAAATCTCTTATTAAATTTTTCATATCATTTATATACATCAACATTAGTTTTATATTTATCATAACTTTAGATAGAGTTTTGTTGAATTTCTCAATGTAACTCATGCATGTTCTATGCAAATGCACTAGACCTATATGATGTAAGCAAATCAATAAGGTCAATTGATTCACACCAGTTAAAATGTCAATTAAACTCTTATAAGTATACTCCGCAGTAAAAAGAACTAAGTCCAAACTAATAGCGTGATCAATCATTAAATGCTTGAGTAAATTTTCTAGAATTCTATTAACAACTTTCATTTGCTCATTTGTTTGAGGATGATAAGCTGCAGAAAATATAAGTTTTATGCTAAGCTTTTTTCATAAAGTTTTCAAAAATAACTCATAAATCTCACATCATGATCAAACATTATCTTCTCAAGAGGTCCATGTAAACAAACTATCTTATGAAAGAAAGTAGACGTTATATAATGCATCTGATGTTTTATAGCATGGAATAAAATGTGTCATTTTAGAGAAATAATCATCAACTTCTAAGATAGAGTCAAAGTGTTACAGTGTATGGTAATCCTAGGATAAAATCTATACTAAAATCTTTCATGGTTTATGAAGAATTGAAAGTGGTGTATATAGGCCAAAATTTACCACACTCTTGCTACTTGACAAGTGAGACATTGCACAATAATACGAGCAACAACTTTCTTAAGGCTAGGCTAAAAGAATTTATGTTCTATCATGGCTATTATCTTATCACAACTAAAATGATCAAATACACCTCATGAATGTATTTTTTAATAAGAAAATTTTGAACTGAAGAATTTGAGATACATAATTATACACCACGAAAGAGATAACCATCTTGAAAGAGAGCTTTTTCAATAAAGTTTTGAAATAACTCATAAATCTCACATCACGATCAAACATAGTCTTCTCAGGAAGCACATGTAAACAAACTATCTTATGAAACAAAATAGATGTTGTGTGCGATGCATCTGATGTTTTATAGCATGGAATAAAGTGTGCCATTTTAGAGAAATGATCAACAACTATTAAGATAGATTCAAAGCATTCTACAGTGCTTGGTAATTCTAGGATAAAGTTCATATTAAGATCTTCTCATGATTTATGAAGAATTGAAAGTGGTGTATATAAGCCAAAATTTTGCTTACCACTCTTTGCTACTTGACAAGTGTGACATTGAGCAATAATACATGCAACACCTTTATTAAAGCTAGACCAAAAGAATTTATCCTCCATGATGGCTATTATCTTATCATGACTAAAACGATCCAATACACCTCATAAATGTATTTTTAATAAGAAAATTTTGAACTGAAGAATTTGAGATGCATAATTATACACCATGAAAGAGATAGCTTTTTTTAATAAAGTTTTCTAAATTAACTCATAAATCTCACATCACGATCAAACATAATCTTCTTAAGAATCTCATGTAATCAAACTATCTTTTGAAAGAAAAATAGATGTTATATGCGATGCATCAAATATTTTATAACATAGAATAAAGTGTGTCATTTTATAGAAACGATCAACAATTATTAAGATAGAGTTAAAACGATATACATTGTGTGGTAATCCTAGGATAAAGTTCATACTAGGATCTTCTCATGGTTTATGAAGAATTGAAAGTGGTGTATATAGGCCAAAATTTTGCTTTCCATTCTTTGCTACTTGACAAGTGTGACATTGCAATAATACAAGAAAAACTTTTATTAAGGCTAGGCCAAAAGAATTTATCCTCCATGATAGCTATTATCTTATCATGACCAAAATGATCAAATACACCTCATAAATATATTTTTTTAATAAGAAACTTTTGAATTGAAGAATTTGAGATGCATAATTATACACCACGAAAGAGATAACCATCTCATATTTGATGATTAGACTTGATAGTTAAAGCATCATAATTTAAAGATTAAATTTTTTTTTATAATCTTTACAATTTAAGTATCATCTTTAACATTTTCAAATCACGATATTTAATAAGATGCATATTCTACTTAGGGCATCTACTATTATGTTCTCAACATCAAACTTGTGTTTAAGAATAAATGTATATTCTTAGAGGAATTGAACCCATTTTGCATGATAAGAACTAAATTTCTTTTAAGTGTTTAGATATTTAAGCACTTCATGATCAAAATAAAATGTAAATTCTTGTGAAAGAAAATAATATTGCCAATAACATAAAGTTTGGAAGATACCAGAAAACTCACGATCATATGTGGAATATCATTGACGCACTTCATTTAATTTTTTACTAAAGAAAGCGATATGATGACTTTCTTGCTTAAGAATGTCTTTGATGCCAACTCCATAGCATCACATGACACTTAAATATCTAATCAAATATGGCAATTTCAATATTGGCGAACTTATTAAATATTTTTAATTTTAAAAGAGGCATCAATAGCTATCTTTATCCAAACAAATTCTCTCTTCTTAAGGCATTGAGTTATTGGGGTCATGATAGTGTTAAAACCTCTAATAAAATGTCATTAGCCCAATTCTTATATCATGAATTATGGTTGGGGTAGGCCACTCTTTAATAACCTTAATTATTTTAGGATCGTCAGAGATGCCATCACAAGAAATAATGAACCCTAAAAAGATTACTAAGTCACCATAAATAAGTATTTTTTATTGATATATAATATTTCTTGGTGAAACACTTCAAAGACATGTCGTAAGTGATTCTCATGATCTCTCTTATTCTGACTAAAAAATTAAAATATCATTAAAATACACAACTAAGGATTTGTCAATATAAGGGTGTGAGTCATCACTGATAAATGTACTTGGAGTATTGGTTAAGCCAAAAAGCATTACTAGCCATTTCTATAAACCATCTTTTTCTTAAATGCTATTTTTCATTCATCATCCTCTCACATACAAATTTGATAGTATCCACTTTTAAGATCAATTTTAAGAAAAACTATTGATTAAGCCATCATATTTAACATGTCATCAAGTCTAGGTATAAGAAACTTATATTTAATAGTGATGTTATTAATAGCATGACTATCTACACACATATGGTAAATACCATTTTTGTTTGGAGTAAGAAGGTAAGTAATACACATGAAATATACTTTTCCTAATAAAATTCTTTGCTAATAAATCATGAACTTGTCGTTTGAGCTCTGCATATTCATTTGGGTTCATATGATAATGTGGCAAAATAAGAAGTGATAATCTAGAAACTAACTCTATAGCACGTTGGATAGTTCTTAATGGGAGAAGCTCACTAGAAAGTTCATTAGAATAAATATCTTGATATTGTGATAAAAGTTCAAGCACTTCAAATGAAAAGAATTGAACACAAGGTTAATTTACAGAAGTTAGACCAACTAGTGCAAAAATGATATTTCCATTAATCTCTTATTGAAATTGATGGTTATTAATAATATGGAAGGACTTTTTGTATAGGAAAAAGAATTTTGAGGTTGATGTGAAGTAACTTCTTTAAGCTTAGCGAGATTTAACATAATTATTTTACCTTAAAATTTACAAGCATATATATTAGAACGTCCATAATTTGTGATATCCATGTCAAAAAGCCAAGGTCCACTTAGGAGTATATAAGCAACATTCATTGAAGGACATCAAACTAAATTTGATCACTATATTCTCTTGACTAAATGGGTACCAGACAACATTGAGATATATAAATGGAAGGTCTTATCTACCCAAGCAACCTTATAAGCCTAGCCTATTGGTGAGGCCTCTAGGGTGAGCTTCAGCCTAGCTAAAGCGAAGGTAGCAATAACATTTATAAAGCTATCACTATCAATGATTAATTTACACATCTTTTCACCACTCTTAAAATAAGTGTGAAAAATTGACGTGTGCCTCCAATCAAACTAGCTCGTGGGGTAGCCAACACAAAACAGCAATATGTGACCAATCTAATGCTTCGCATCATTAGCCTCTTCACAATGATTTACAGCAATTTGATTATCATTATTTTTATTTTGGTTATTCCATTCTCAAGATTGATGTGTAAGTTTTGTAGAAAATAAGTTCTTGTATAATGACCAATGAGCACATGCAAAGCAAAGTAATGTAGATGTCTTAGAATTAGATATTATGACTAAAGATTTTCCTTTAGTTTCACTAGATTCTTTAGGAGCTATTAAGGTAGTAGGAGTAATATGTGTTTGGGAGTTAATTCTAGATAAATTTGTGAATCTCCTATGAGGTTGGGATCTAAGATATTGCTTAATTTGAATCGCCACTTGAAATACATCCTCAAGAGAGTGAATTTCTCTGGACAATCTTTCATTATGAATATTAGTTCATAACCTAGATTGAAATCTAGAGATTATAGGGTGATGGTCCTCTCTCACATCACAATAGGCCATCAATTTATCAAAGTGTGTCAAATACTTAACAATAGTCAAAGATAATTATTTAAGCGTGGTCATTACATCCATTAATTGATCATGAAATTTTAATGTTACATATTTTTACTTTAAAATTTCTTTCATCTTAAATGTGGCTGTCCTAATCTTTGAATTTTTCATGTAGTATTAATCCAATAAGTCTTAGCATGGCTAGTTAATTTCATGCAAGCAAACAAAACTTATCTTTCTTCCAACATGGGCATCTAATTAAAATATTGATTCATATTTACTAATCAATCTATGAAATCTTTAGAATTAAGTCACCCATCAAAAGTAGGTTAATCAATTTTAATCTTATGAATCACATCATCATCAGGTTCTCAAAGGGTACATTGAGGGGCAACAAAATTAGATAATGACTCCTCATAATGTTGAAGTTAATGCTCATAAGGAGTTCAATGAACATAGCTATCATCTCATCTTAATTGTCTTCTTATTCGATGAAGTGAATGAGGAACTATCTCATTCAACTCTCAACACTCATTAAAGTTATTTGTAAGGCGATAGCAAGGTTTAATAAAAGAATATGAATGAGGAAGGAGAGCAAGAGTAAGGGGTTGGCGGAATGACCTCCCCTCCCTTCAAGTTAGTGTTTTATGATTTGGTTAGTTCCTAGTGAAGATGATGCTAGCAAAGATCTCAAACACATTTTTGAAATTCATTGTAGGTTTGTTAGTTCATAAGAGAGCTTTTCTATTTTTCTCCAGTAAAAATTCATAAGAGTCATATTTTTATTTAAAGCTTGATCTTGAAACCTAAGTGCACTACAAGTTGACATAATGATGCGCTAATAAAAAAATTGATATAAGTAAATATTTTATTTTATTATTATTTTTTAAATATGTGATGTAATGAAATTAAAGACATGATTAAAAAAATAAGTAAATAACCTAATTAAATAATAATTTTGTATTTTCTTAGTAATGGATTAAAAGATTAATCTAATGCAAAAAAAATGAAAATCAACATCAATCAAGATGTTCCCAAGGAAACATACTTGTTATGATATCATATATGATGCAGGATGAGAGTGACTTATTGTGATGTGAAGTTGATTACATGTACAATTCTTAAATATTTATAAAAAAGTAATAATAAGTGCACACTACTATTGAACACAATCATAATATCAAAAATTAATGAATTTGAAAACAATTCAAGCTAATATTATATTAACCACAATAGAGATCTAATCCTCACAAACATAAAGAAAAGTTTAAAAAGCTGTGAATGATCTAACCCATGGTAGATTTAAAGCAACCAACAGTGAAGCGAGCATAAGTTGGAGCTGATCTCTACAAATAGTCTATCATTATAAAGATCTTATTCTCTCCATAGAAGTCCTTTTATAAAAGCTGTGAGCTCACACAATAAAGTAGTCTGTCATTCGGGAGGAGAGCACATAAAGATAGAGTAAAAAAACTAAAGAAAGATAATCTTGTTCTAAAGTTAAGTGTCAAGCATTATAAGAGCCTCTATTCCAAAATACTCAAATCTAATTCCAAATTCAACTTACCATTATCATAATCACACTAACCACCATTATCAAACATACTACCAAACTTATCACTATTATCATACCACCACATTTATTATACCTACCACCATGAAATGGGTCATGTCATAAGAATAGCTCAATACATATAAGCCCAAAATATAACAATATGGTACAAAATATAAAATCTCAATAATATTCAACCTAATTTATAACATAAAAGCTCAATGCGTATTGAATATATAAGTTTAAATTCTTCAATGATATTGTTGGTGATGGTGATGATGATGCCCAAGATCACATTAGTTTACAAATAAGAAATATGACTGACATAGGGAATAAAATTTTAGCAAAAATTAACTAGTGAACATTAGTCAATGATGAAGGGTGATAACCTAGATTAGGCATAGGATGCTCATTGGTAGACATTAGCTAAAGACAAATGATGTGTGACATTAGTCAATAAATATTAATTGTAGTTAAGGCCATCAAAGTAATCTTCTAGATATCTAAAAAATAATCATATCCCCATAATACTTAATAACTTAAGAGTGATCCCAACTAAGAGTGAAAGAAAGAAGAATAAAGGCATATTTTTATATTTTGATGGGTATAATTTGGCCATTATTTTAAATTTTATAGAATATTCTAAATCACAATCTCAACTAATTGAAAGTGATTAGATAGTCTCTCAGTTAGGTCAACCTAATTAACTCACTTAGACCATAAATGAGTTGACCAAATAAACCAAGCTGAATCAAACAAGTGCTTATTTTAGCTTGTTTATAAATATCTTATTTAAGGTTGTCTTGAAGTTGATTTGATTCTCTCAACCTATTTATAAAAACCTATTCTGGTTTGCCTCAAGTTCAATTTGCACTTCATTTTATATTGAGATTGTTAAACTTATTAATAAGTAATTCATTCAATAAAACAAATGAGCCTTGTGAGGCCTTAATTGAACTTATTCATGAGAAACTTGTTTATAAAATAAATGAGTTGTTTCAAATAAAGCTTGTTATGCCTTAAAAAACTTTTAAATAATAATGTTCACGAACAAGCTTTAATCAAATCTAAATTGTGCATCTTAACAAGCTTATTTATGAGCATTAAATAAGATTATTCATAATTAAATTAAATAACAACCTATTTTGGCTTATTAATTTATCTACCAAGTATTTATGAAAGTGTTCAAACTTGTTTGATTAGTTAATTAAATAATCATGAAAAAACTCTAATTGAGTTGAGCTACAAGGAGCTTGACAAATATTTTGTTCATTTACAACCTAGGTTGAACAATTAATATGTGGTTAATGATTATTATAATGTGATGGTCATTCATGGCAAGATTTCCAATTAACGAATAAAATGTATCATCTTGAATCTCTTGATCTCATAAGTACAAGAGTGACAAAACAAAATTTTGTTATTCAAATTATCTAAAATAAAGCATAAAGTGCATGCTATAATTTATCATTAATAATAAATAACTTGTACTTGGGCTCAAACTTTGAATGAATTTATGTATCACGATGAGAGAAAAATCAATAGTTAGTACATTAGATGAATGTGTGAGTCATAATAATTTTAAGGTGTTAGATTCAAATTTAGGGTTGCTGATTGGGCAAATGATGCATACAAGTACAAGTATCGTTCAAGTAATATAATGATGAGTGGAGTATCGTTCTTACGAGATCGATTTAAAGATCTTTCAACCTTGATTTTTATCCAACTAAGTGAAAATTCAGAAAAGATAAATTAACAAAAAAATTATATAATCTATTTTTTTAATAAAATTTTTAACTTAATTTTAAAAAATATACTCTAAATTTATGGTTCCTTGATTATTTTCTATGAATTTTGTATTTGAAAAATAATTTCATGTAGTTGTCAATCAGGAATAATATTATCTTTTCGTCAAGGCCTAGGTTAGAAAGATATAATCAATCTCATTTAATTAAGCATATCACAATGCTTAATAACCTAAATGATTGCTTTAATATCATCTTCTTATATAATTGAAAATCCCCTTAATATCATACACCATGCAAAGATTTGTTTATTTCTCTAAAATTACTTCTCTGTCTCTTCCCATATCTCTAATTCACACTTAATTTTAAATTTGTGATTGTCCAAATTACAACTAAATTAAGCATTAAAATAATAAAACAATAAAATTAAATCAAAGCATAAAATATTTTCTTTAAGCTTCACAATACAGTATACATGGTAAACAATACGCAATTCCATAAATCCAAAGTATTACACACTTAAATATTCATTGAAAAAAAAAGAATGATAAATTTAGAGTTTTACTAATACATGATAAATCAAGTGTAAGGAAAGAAAAAAAAAATAAATCAAGCTCTGATCCTACATTTCTAACTTGCTTCTTACAAGTATCCTCTTCTAATTGATCTTCACTTCCCCAAAAAATACACATACACACTAACACTCACATATAAGAAAATATTACCATATTCACACACTACAAGATACTCACACTTGTCAAGAGAGAGAAAGAGAGAGATACCAAATCACATATTAATACCTCTTTTAAACTACCTCAAGTGTCTCTCCAAAATAACTGCTAAAATCAGCTTTGAAATTGCTTTGAAATTGAATATGTGGAGTCATACTGTCACAACACTAGATTTGTAACACCATGGCGCTGTGTTTTCTAATTTCTAGATTTAAATCTTTGGTTTCAGCTTCTGTGTGTTAAGTCTGGTAGTGCAGCGCTACAAATCTTGCATCATGATGCCGTCAGCTATGTTTTTTTAATCAATTTTTCTTCTAATACTAGCATTGTGGCACTATAAATGTAGCATCATTGCAATACCCTGAATTTCTGTATTTTCATTTTTTTTTCTTTCTCTAGAAAGAGATTTCCTATCATAAACACTTACAATTACAAAAATAACTTATGAAATAATATTATTTTGGTTTAAAAATAAATGCTAATTTTACTAATTTTTTTCTTATTAGTTGGGCAAGAAATATTGAATAAACTTCATTATTTTTGTGGAGAAGATTCTTCTTCTTAAGAGCAATCTACATCATGAATGGTTCATAATTTTGACATTTATGAAGATCTTAATGGCTTTAAAAAATTAGATATTTATCAAATTCAAACACATCAACTTAAGCCATAGTTTGTAGTGCTTTTACTATACTAAAGTATTTTCCATATAATCTTAAAATGAGTTATTATTAGAGCTTCCATATAGCAACTAACTACTTTAACGACATGCATATGCCTGATCTAATAAAAGTAGCATAAACTTAATATGATTTTCTCTTCATTATTCTTAGACAACTTAATTTTGCATTCCATCAATATTCTAATGGGTTCAAAGTCATTTGTATTAAACTTATTGAGTACTTTTTTAAACATAATCTTTTTAAGTGATTAGGTTGTTTTAGCTTTTTAATTTATTTTGATGGAATTTTTTATCAAAATAATTAAAAATACTATTTTATAATCAAGAGTGGCATAAAAAATAATTATATTAAAAGATAAAAAAATATTATTTCACTTTGAACCAATTAATAAAATAGTTTTGAAATTTAATTTTATATTATCGATGGTCTTCCTCCACTCAATACATTTATTTTGTTTTGTTGTACAGATTCCAAGTAAAGGAAAGTATTCATAGTTAGGAAAATTTACATACATGGTATAAAATTCATAAGCATTTACTTATCTAACACCTAAAATTTGATATTTACAAATAAAACTCCTTTCTTATGCTTCAAAAGGTGCATTTCACTTCAAAAAAATTAATAAAGATGCTATTTTTGATATAATAATAAAGATTGGTGTGCTAAATATGTAAATACCAAAATTTAGGTGTTAGATATAAATATGTAAGAATTGTATGCTATGTATGTAATGCCTCTTATAGTTAATTATATTTCAAAAGTGTTCTACCTTTGAGAAAATTCTTGATTAAAATAATAGGTTATATTTTTTTGATAAATTTAAAGATTTTATTCACTAATTTTATCATGAAATTTTAAGAAGAATTGAATCAATTGAAATTGATTTTATGAGAAACCAAAGGAAAAGATAAAAGTACTTGATTATAAGAAGCTCAAAGATACTTAAAATTATTCTACATTAGGCTTTATATTTTTTTTGATTAATTTTTTAGTTTTAAGTTGATCATTTTTATTTATAAATTATTTTAACAATATAAAATTGAGAAAATATTCAAAGATGAGGACTTATGAAATTATTGTTAAGAACACCAGCCTTAAATCTTAAATCTTAGGTGAGAATCACTTATAAGGTGGTAGCTTAGACCTAAATCTAATAAATTCATGTGACATAAATTGAAAACCTTACCAAAGGTTAAGTTAGTATAACCTTTAATTTTACAGCCTTGCATTAAAAGTATACTAATTAAACCCTCCTAAGCACTTTTAAAATGATAAGGTTTAACCTATGCATATGTAAGATAGGTTAGGCTGCTTTGATTTGAAAAGAGGACTTATAACTTAGCCACTTAAATTATACTACTCAACTATGAGGAGTATGTATACTAACCAAGCAATAAAGTTTTATTTATTATATAGTTTAGGGTTTAGGGGAAGTGTCTACATTACTCATAGGATGCCTAAAGGTGTGATTATCATAACATCTAATGAGTGTTAGATTATGTGGATGGCTATTTTATAAGTATGATGTTTTGTTTTTATTTTAAGAAGAGATTAAATTTATTCCGAGGGAAGATGCAATGAGGAGCATTTGAAATGAGCCATGATGATGTGAAGCAACAAGTAGATGATAAAGTGCGGTATGTGGGATACAAAAGAGGAAGACAACAGATGGAAGATTAGGTCTATAGTTTTATGCAAAGTAAAATGAGAAGGCTTATGTTCGAAAACTTAACTGGGAAAAGTCTAGAAATGAATTCGAGCTACTAAGCATGTGAACTTGGGTAGACAAAGGGAGTGAGCGGTTCTTTTTTTTTTTACTCAACTCTTTCTTCGGTTGCTATCTCAATTCTCTCCCACATTCAAAGGGTGAAAACTCATCTTTCTTAGCTCCTTGTAAAACATATTATTTGAAATTTATCACATAAAAAAAAAACTTTTATAAATTTAAAATCATAACTTCTAATAACATATAACCCTCAAATTCATACAAACTCTCATTGAAAGTTATGCCTTTTTCTTCTTATTCACAACAAATATTACTTACCTATCAAAATAATCACATTGTTTTATTCTTCACTTACTAATTTTATGATTTACACATTTATCATATATATTTCCTAAGTTTTTAATAAATGTATTTTTCAATACCCTCCCTTTAAAAAAAATAATTTATAACTTTTAAAATGCTTACTTGAGTAGTTTAGTAACAACATTTGCTACTTGATCATTGGATATTATATACTTCCATTCCACTTCTTTTGGTGCATTACACTCTTTCATATACTAAAATGGGTGCAATGTGCTTACTTCTATTATAAAAAATAAGATTCTTTGTCAACATGGGCACAAATTTGTCATTATATATCCCAATGGGAACCTCTTATGATAACTATAATTCTTTTAATAATTTATTATACATAATCCAATTTATATTTTACATATTTCAAACTTGAATATTTACTTAAATAAATTTTAAATCTTTATTATTACATCAAAAATACCACCCGTTATTTTTTCCAAGAAATGCCTTTAGAGAAAGTGGTAGTTTTGTAAATATATTCAAGTTTTAAGTGAAATATGTAAATGTATATCTATGTATGTAAATTTCCCTTAATAAATTTCTTATCCATAATATGTTTATAGTATAACAACGAGTTGCTTCTTTTATATCTAAGTGAGAATAATTTTTTTTTATAAAGAATACAATTTTGATGTTGGTTTTTATATCATCCAAATCTCCATAGCAGCCTTTGTCATTATATTAAATAAATTTATATTTATTAACAAATAGTAAAATAAGCCAATGTTAGTTGCACCTTTAATAAACTAAAGTATTCTCTATGTAATCTTCAAACAATTTATTGTTGGAGCTTTTATTAAAGCAATTAACTACTCTAAGAATATACATAATACCTAATCTTGTATAAGTTAAGTAGCATAAACAATTTTAAAAACTTTTATGAAGAGATACACCTTTTCTCCTCAACATTCTTAGATAATTTAATTCTACATTCCATAAATACTCTAATGAGATTAGAGTGATCCATCTTGAAAATTTTTAGCACTTCTTTATCATAGTCTTTTGAGTGATAAGGATGCTTTTATCTTATTGCTTTACCATGGTGGGATTTTTATCAACATATTTTTAAAAAATTATTTTATAATTGGCTATAGAATTACAAATAATTATCTTAAAATATAAAAATATTATTTTGCTATAGGCCTAATAATAAAATAAATTCATATCTTTCTCTACTTAATATATCAAATTAAATAAGATTTATTTTATTTTAATGTGTCAGTTTAATATAAAAGTAAGCTCTTATAGTTAATTTCATTCGAGGAGCATTTGTTCTTTGAGAAGATGGTTAAACAATTTTTACTATTTTAAATATTTCATTCAAGGAAGTGATATTAGAATTTAATGAGAGATTAAATCAACTTGAGATTGATTTATGTGAGAAAGCTAAAGGAGGAATATTAAGAAAAGTTTATTCTAAAAAGCTTAGAGGTAGTGGTGTCAAAAATTGACTCGACTCGATAACACGATACGAACCCGACTCGAAAAATTCGGGTTTGGGTTAAAAAAATTCAGGTCGGGTTGAAATTGACTTTTTTTCGGGCAGTTGACCCTCCAACACCCTAAGCCATTCAATCAAAATTGACCCGAAATCGACCCAAAATGGAGGATTAAGTGACATGTTATTTGTATATCAAATATTAAAAAATGAACATCATTAAATTTTTTGTTTGATTTCAAATATTTGTTATTAACATATGTCAAATAATAACAAACATCAGACATTAAATGATGGATATTGATTGATGTGAGGAGTTGGATATTGACAAACTTAGATTAATGAATAAGGGTGATTGCTGGTATAAGTAAGCAGACGTCTGTTAATATCGGTCAATATATATTTGTTAGAAAATAATAATCAATAATTATGAATAAAATTGTAACCAGATGTAACGTGTTCGTTGATGGACATCCATTGATCGTAAATGTCAAATAATACTGACCAATAAATATCAGATGAACCAGTAAACACTTGAGCGATTATTTAATATCACTAGAATAATCCAAAACACTAAAAAGTTTTGTAATTCTTAAATGCTTCTAATTCAAAATATAAGAAAATTTATTATCTATAAATATTTTAAAGGTAATTCAATTAATTCAATTCTTATCTTAAATTATCACATAATAGCCCTCATTCTTATCTTAAATTGATTTAAGAATAATTTGATGAAGTTGTCCTTCGTTTGATGCATTGATTTGTTTTACCCATAGCTGATAAGCAATAGATAAATGATGATTGCTCAATAAATAACTGCTGAATGCATGGAGTAAAATGAGGTCAAGGGAATGGTTAAACCGCAGAAAAGTAATCGAGCACACGGACGTGAAACCTACTTTTTAAACTGTCGATCTCCATGGAATCCGCTCCGGTCCTCGCCAGTCGCCAACCCACGGCGATCACCGATCCTCTGTAGATCTCTAAGATTTATTCTTCCCCTCTCCTTGAATTATCGTAACACGCTCACTTGGATCCTCGTTAGTGATTCAATCCAAGCTTGATCGGAAGAGGAAGCAAGAGAGATGGCGGTCGCCGATGGCAGAGTGGGGTCGTCAGATGGAAAACTCTGGGGGTTATGCAGGATTCCATTCTTGCAGACCGGCTCTTCTGGTGCCGGAGGTGGCGGTGGGACTTCTTCTACGAACTCCTCGTCGTCGTTGACCCATCATCAGCACCATCTTGCAGGTGGTCAGGTCGGCGGCGCGTTGGGATCGAGGGCGCAGCAGAGTTCTGGTGGTAGCTCCGTCTCTTCGGTGGCGAGGTCGATTTTGCCGACGCGGCGCCGGCTTCGGCTCGATCCGGCTAATAAACTTTACTTTCCATGTTAGTGAATTTGTTTTGGAAGGGATTTCGAAGTGGTTTTTTAATGGTGCATAAGAGATTGGGTTTCCGTGAAGGTTTCTATTTTTTGGTGAATTAGGGTTTTCAAAATTTTACTGGGTTGCCATTCTCGATCTATTTGTTTGTTTGATTGCAGGTTCTCGACTTTACTAATTCGTGTTAAACGCGGTCATGCTATTTTTCAGTGGAATCTCTTTTATTTTGATATTGTTAGGACGTCGGTGAATCCTGTGCTCTGCTGAAATGTCTGTTTTATTTTTTGGTTCATAGTCTATGGTGTGTGGAGGAAGACTTACAGTATAAGCTTGAATTTTCGTGGATCACATTTGTTTATTTATTTATTTTGGTAATTTTTACTTATGGAGGTGCTGTTATGTTTTTTTTAGGATGCACCTGTAAGTGATTAGTCATTTTGGTTATATTTAGTTTGTAACCATTATTTGAGTTTAATAATTGGATTTAATGAAGAATCTAGCAAATTTTAGTAAATTTGGATGAAGTTTCTGTGGAGTGCATCCTGTGGACCTTAAGAAGTGACCTCGATGGATCATTTCTCATTTATTAAATTTCTTGCTGCTACTAGATTAGGGTTTAATTAGCATTTATTAGGCGTGTTATTTTTATAGTTATCATATGAATTTTCATAGCTTGTCTTCTATTTATATGTTTATTATTAAAAAAAAAGACTGCTATCGTGATGGTATTTTTTTTTAAATGAGAGGAATTAACTTTAATCCTCTTAATTGAAGATGAACCTGGCAAGCAGGTTAGAAGTGCAATCAGAATAAAGAATACTAGCAAGTCTCATGTCGCGTTCAAGGTAACTAAGTTACACTTTAGGAATAAAGAAGAAATTATTCTGTTCTCATATTTGCAAAAAGAAACTGCAGTATTTTTGTTGGTTTTGTATTGTGGCATTTTCTAAATTTATAGATTGTTAACATCTGATTTTATTTTCTCTTTGTAGTTTCAAACAACTGCACCAAAAAGTTGTTTTATGCGTCCTCCTGGTGCAGTACTTTCCCCAGGAGAGAGTATCATAGCAACTGGTATTATGGTTTATTTTTTTGCACATTTCCTTTATGAAACTTGGTTCTCCTGTTAACTCATTTACAGCTGTTACATTGGGTTTTGATTTTATATCATTGATTGATGAACAAAGAAATTGTAATGGAAGCACTTTAATTTTCATCTGTAACTTAAATTCACAGTTTTCAAGTTTGTGGAGCATCCAGAGAACAATGAGAAGCCATTGCTTGATCAGAAAAACAAAGTAAGTTTAAGATCATGAGTTTAAAGGTGAAAGGGCCAATGGAATATGTTCCAGAGCTGGTAAGTCTTTCTTCAATTGTGTTGCCACTTATAAGCAAGTGATCTTTGGTTATGTTTTTGAATAAGAACCTCTCCTAAGTGGAGATATACTTTATACTGTCTTATTAATAAATTAGCAGCATATTAAATGGCATGAAAATGCTATTTGATGGTAGATGATCCAATTCATCAGCATATGATATAGAAGTTTGGTAGGATATATACACACAGAAAGCTGAGAGATAAAATTAATTTTTAAAGGGTTTGAGAGAAAGGGCCATACCAACGTGATTTATTCAAATCCGAAATTGTTAAGAAAGGTTTATGATAGGAATACTTGTAGATTGTTTTGTTGGAAGGTTAAAAATAGAGAGCTACACTTAAAAGAGCAAGGGATACAAGGAAATTGAAGGTTGTCCTCAAGTCTAAGGGGGAAAAACATGGGAGAACCAGATAGAGGAAGAGAATGGTATTGGGATTCTATATTTGCATAAATAGCCATACTCCCCATCTGTGGCAGAGTTAGGATTTTTTTTCTTGGGAAGACACAATCTGATAATTTAGAAAGTACCTGCAACCCTCTTATCTAGGCTTGGGATTTGCATTGGAAGTTTTAAAATTATTTTAGTTAGAATATATTTATAATAAAAAATATATAATTAATGATGTTTACTCTTCACATTTTAAAAGAATTGATTAATTGCATCATCGTTGATATCATCCAATATATCTTTCGTAATATACATAACTATAACATCATTCATCAATTGATTTTCAATTTTATTTTATAATTGATTTTTTATATTACTCATACACTTGTTGTAGCAACTATTTGAGTCAATTCTAGTTTTAATAATTTGGAAACAAGAAGATATAAAGTGTCTTTCTTTCTTTCGACAGTTTTCTAAGCAAGCATTCCAATATCTTCTATGAATAAGAATTATTCATCTAGCCAATATCCAAAATGTAAGTTTCCAACTCATTATTCATGATCATTAAATCTACTGATGTAAAATCATTTGGATTAAGATGCACCATTTTGATTAATTTATCTTTGTTGAATGCACTAAGAGAATTACTTAGATTTAAACAAACCATACATAAAAGCAAATCTGTATTTGCCTTTGTGAAACGATTATTTAACTCTTGAAGTTGCTTCTCTTCCTCGATGGATAGAGCAAAAGGGGAGAAGGATATTCGGACGCTCAAACCCATCAATGTTATCAGTAGCGAGCTCCTATCACCACAAGAGGGGGGGTTGGGGAGGAAGGAAATTAATTAATTAATATTATTTATAATTTATTTAATTATATAATAATATTTATATTTAGTCAGATCTAAAAATTTGTAGCTAATGGTTAATTAAAATCTTATATTATATTAATTTTAATTAACAATTAATTATAATATTATTTTAAGTTTTATTATTTTATTTTAATATATATGTCAATAATAAATATTTAGATTATATATATATATATATATATATATATTTAATTAATATTATTTATAATTTATTTAATTATATAATAATATTTATATTTAGTTAGATCTAAAAATTTGTAGCTAATGGTTAATTAAAATCTTATATTATATTAATTTTAATTAACAATTAATTATAATATTATTTTAAGTTTTATTATTTTATTTTAATATATATGAAAATAATAAATATTTAGATTATATATATATATATATATAATATTTTTAGACAAATATAAAATTTATTTTTTAATAATCTTAATAAATAAATTCTAAAATTTTGGAGGGAGTATACTATGAAATTCTATTTATGAAAGTAAAATTAAAAATAATACTAAAATATTTCTTTTTTTTTAGGTAGGAGCGGTGGGGAGGGCAAATACGTTCATTCTCTTCGCCATTACTCTATATATGGTACCCAAATAACTAACTACCCAATATAAGGTTGACATGTGGACATATTATGGTTCCCAAATAACTAATTGCCTAAAGTGACTTGTGATACTCATTCTTTACCCACACCACGACCCTGTTTAACTTGTTGCCACATGGAAGTTCCGTAGCCATCTTGATGGTTTGCATTGGCAGAAGAGAACTTGGTTCGCTAGTTAGATTCATAATATCTTCTTGTCTTCCATCAACACTGGTCTTGCTTAAAGGTTGTGGTGGGGGGAAGCATTCCTGAGCTCATCTTCAAGCATTCAACTTGCTACTTTGTGTGGAAGATTGCAGCATTAATTTATGTTTGACAGTGTTTTTTGATATGGTGGGGGTTGTAAATGCCGTTTGGTTGCATTAGAAGATAATTTTCTCAAGTTGCAAATTTTGGTGATAGTCTTTGAGGGAAATGTGGAAAAATGGGTGTATGTGGGATTGTGGCTCTAATGCGAATTTATATGCAACTAGGCTGACTCTTTCTAGCATCGTATATAGTCTATAGTATCATCTGTAGATATTAAAATATGGATGTTGTTGAATGGATGATTCCCAATACTTTAGAATATGGTTGTTGTTTAATGGATGATTGCCAATATGTTTTGTTGCTTTATGACAACTTGATCACTCTACTAAAATTCTTGGTCATGATGATTTTTGCCCATGAGGCTTTTCATGCATTGTTGTGCCCGTTGAAGATGTTGAGATTTCGTAGCGTGGCTTCATGTTGAGTGAGAAAAGGTTGTCATTAACCTCCATTGGGGATGATCATCCAAAGAAAAGGTTGTGTTGATTGTTGAGTGGAAGGAGCTATAAGAGAACTTAGTCTGAGGCTAGCATTGGACTCATTAAGGTGAGTTGTCCATGACATAACAACACAAGTGTCTTTCGCTTGTTACTTTTGTCTGGCCCTTAATTTTTGAGTGCTGTGTAGTAATGTTTCCAAGTTTTGTGTTGAAGGTTTTAAACAATGTCGTCTAAAATTTGTGAGGAAAACCCTTTCCAGTCACATATTATGATATTTGGAATACCATGATGTTTGTAAATATTAATAATGAAAATTAAAGCTACTATGATTGTTGTGAATTGTAGTGGTAAGGCAAAGAAATGAGTGTATTTGGTTAGGTTGTTGATTACAACCATGATTATTGTCTTGTTGGGTGGTATCTGCAATTTTATGAAGTCATCATTAAGCCTTCACAAGCTACTTTGGGTAAGTGCTGTAAGAGATCAGTGGGTGCAGGTGGTTGATACATTGTTGCTTGACTTACTGGGTAAGATTGCATGAATTGTTGGATGTCCTATTTAATTTGAGGCTGGTAGAAGGAATGGCATTGCAGTGTTGTGTTTTTCAGGCACCACCATGACCTTTCATGATGCCTTAATGGTATTCATGGATGACCTTTTTTTTTTACTTGGGAATTATTTGGGAGGATGATTCTACCATTTTTTTAATAAGCTCATCTTAGAATAGGATTTTGAGATAGTATATTGGGTGATTCTAGATATTTATGATGAATAGCTATTACTGTAGAGACATTGTCTTTACTTATTAAATTCACTACAGTAGGTGAGCAATCATTGTTGAGATTAGAATAGTTAATTTAGTAATTTCCCCTATGGTGTTAGAGTAACCTTGCAAGAGTGAGAGTGTGTCTACGGTTTTATTGGATTTGCCTAGGATTGTATCTTATTTTGAAGTCCTAGCTTAAGAGTTTAGCTAGGAAGCATTATTGCTTTGGCTTTTGTATGACCTAGTTAATGAGTTCACTTTGTATGACCCAGCTCGTGAGTTTAGCTCCTAATAGGTATTATCATTTGGTAATGGCATCCATAATGGTGAACGTCTCGCGTGCATAGGTAGAGGCTTGTTACAATTTTTTTCTGGTTTAGTTTGCTACTATAATATGCAAAAGGTTAGCTGCTTTGGCCAAGATCATGTTGTTGTAAAGCCTTGATGTGTTGGTATCAATGATGAGTGCTACTTATTGGGATAGATGTGGGTGCTTTGTGATTTTTTTGTTTTTTGGTTTCTCTTATTGCTTTTCATTTTGATTGGCTCGTCCAGAGTACTCAGGCAAAGGAAATATATCATGATGAAGTTGTTGAACTTCATGATCCAAAACACACTCTAATATCTCCTCATAACTCAGATCTTCTTAAATCAACAATGGGTTGAATTAAATTATGAGAATCGTCATTCATGTAATGTTGTAATAAAGAGACATAAAAAATATCATGCACTCTTATAAATCTTAGAAGAAGGGCCAATTGATAAGAAGAGTTATCAACTGTTTCAATCACCAAAAGGACCAATAAAGCATGGTTGAAGCCTTTCACTCTTGCTAAATCATGTAACTCTGCCTATAGGTGAAACTTAGAGAAAGATATTATCTTCTTCTTGGAACTCTATCTTTCGAAGCTTAGGATCAAAATATCTTCCCTGGCGCTCTTGAAATGAATAAAATTGTTTTAGAATAAGATAGATTTTCTCATTAGCTTGATCAATTTGTTGAGATTTTAATAATTTTTCTTCACCAATCTCAAACAAATACAAGGAGATGTACATTTTCTATGATAAAAATCCTCGTAAAGTGCAATGTTGATATAAGTTTATAATTTATTGTTTTAAGCTCTCTTTATAAGTGGAATGTAATCTTCCCAATTATTTTTAAATTCAAGAATATAAGCTTGTGATAAATCTATGAAGGTTCAATTGATACGGTTTGATTGACGGTCTTTCTGAAAATGAAATATTGTATTTTCTAAAGATGAAATATAGTATTGTAAGTCTAACCTCATAAGTAGAGCCTCTTGCAGTTTTTCATAGCATAGAAGTAAATATTCCAGTTTATTCAAGTATGATGATGATTAGTATTCAATGCAGTCAAATAATATTATTCATGTAGATACTTATTAGCTTCTCTATTGAATAAATTTGCTTAATTAGTGAAAAATGAGTGATCTTTGTGAGTTCACCAACTACTACCTAAATTGCATCATAATCTTTGTTTTATATATCTAGACAAGTCAATCTTAAAATTCATTGTAATATCTTCTTCTTTTTTCTTTCTTGAATAAAAGAGATTGCTATAGTCTACTAGATCTTTGATGTTCATTCTTAGCTATCTGATAAGTCAAATATTTGTTACAAAATTTTTCTCATCATTCGTCATGCCAGGCTACTAGAAAAAACTTATTGAGATTTTAATACATTTTAGTACTCTTTGAATGAATAGAATAAAATATGGTGCGTGCTTCTCGCAGTATCTTATGTAGAAGTCCTACTTAATTAGAAATATATAACTGCTCTTTAAATTTTAATTTGATTGATGGTAAACTCAAGTTTCAATTAATTTTGAACTTATTCTCTAAGTTGCATCAAATCAACATTATATGCCATTATTTCATTTTGGAGATATTATCTCAAGTTGGAATCGCTCTATCTTAAGTATCAATTGTTTTTTTCGAGTAATCATTCAAGCTACAAATGTTAAAGATTTTTTTGCTTAAAGTGTATGTGACCACATTAGCTTATCTGCTTAATACTCAATTTTCAAATTATAATCTTTCACCAACTCAAGTCATCTCCTTCCCTTAGGTTCACATTTTTCTTAGTAAAAATATTGGTAGGGTAGTTCTTATCATGCACATTGAACTATCTAGAGACATAGGCCACCACTTTACCTTGTTACGTTAGGACACAACTCAAATCTTGATGTGAAGTATTACTATAGTTCTAAAATTCATTAGTATTAAGAATGAATAGTGAGGATAAGAGATGACACCTAGACAATTCTAAAAGCTTTGCTCATATGCATTGTACCACACAAACTTTATCAACTTTGGGCCAATTTAGTTAAATGTGTAGCGATATGAGAAAAATCATGGACAAATCTATTATAATAGTTGGGTAGATCAAAGAAATTATGAATTTTGGTAACAATGCTTCATCTCAGCTTATCCATCACTTCATTAGCTCTGACAAAATCAAAAAAAGTTTAAGCTCCAGTGACAATGTGTCCTAGAAAAGTTACATCTCAAAGCCAAAATTCATAATTAGATAATTTGGATAGAGTTTATTCTCTGAAAGAATTATTAATACTGCTATGAGATATTGTGTATCCTCATCTTTGCTCTTAGAGTAGATCAGGATATCTTCAATGATTACATTCATAAAATTGAGTAAATAAGATTTGATGGTCCTATTCATATGTCCATAAAAGCAATAGGAGTATTTGTCAATTTGATCAGTATTATCATAAGTTCATAATAGCCATATTAGATTAGAAAGCAATATTACATGCATCATCATTCATCTTTTTCAACTAGCATTATCTAGAAGAACGTAGAAAAAACTTGTAATTGATCTAATAAAGCATATATATGAGGTATAGTATATTTATTCTTCACTATCGCCTTATTCTATTCCCTATAGTTGATGCACAATTTCATACTTTTATGTTTTTTTTTACGAATAAAATTGGTGTTTCTCAAGATGAAATATTGGGACTTACGAATTCTTCATCAAGCAATTTTTTCAAATGAACTTGGAGTTATTGGAGTTTAATGGTTGTCATGTGATAAGCTTGAAAAATTAAAGTGATACCCGAAACTTGATCTATGATGTACTCGATCTTATGATTAGGTGGTAAGTCAAACAAGTCATTATGAAATGTAGTGAAATTTTTTTGAATCATTGGCACTATCTAAATTAGCACTAAGTTTGCTAGTATCTATTATATAAGCAAGATAATAAACACACTCATGAGAGTTTATATTTTGTGCTTTAATTGTTGATACTAGAGAAGATATTGCCCCTTTAACAACATTAAAACTAAAAGGCGCTATATTAGCAATCCAAAAGTTCAATTTTCTTTTGTGATAGTTTATAATAACATGGTAGGTAAATAACCAGTCCATTCTCAATATTACATCATACTCAATTACTACAAATATAATTAGTGTAGAATGCATATGCATTTCATTAACAATACAACAATACAACAACAACAACAACAAGCCTTTATTCCACTAAGTGGGGTCGACTACATGAATTCTTTATCTCCATTGTGTCATATTATATATCAAATTCTCATTTAATTCAAGTATACTAAAGTCATTTTTTATACATCTTAACTAAGTCTTTTTAGGTCTACCCCTACCTTTTTTAACATAAGACAAATCTAATGCATCTACTCTCCTAAGGATCATCGGACGGCCGACGCTTTATGTGGCCAAACCATCTAAGGCGACTCTCTCTAATCTTATCTGTCACTGGAGCTACTCCAATTTTTTCCCGAACATACTCATTTCGCATTTTTATCTCGAAAGAGTAAAACCACTCATCCACTTGAGCATCCTCATCTTTGCAACACTTAACTTAGTCTTATGCTTCTCTTTTATTGGCCAACATTCAGCACCATAAATCATTGCAGGTTTTACCACTATCTTATAAAATTTTTCCTTAAGTTTAAGTGGTACTTTTCTATCACACAACAGGCCATATGCATTCCTCCAATTCAACCATCCAACTTGAATCTACTAATAATATCTCCATCCATTTCATTATCATTTTGAACAATAGAGCCTAAATATCTGAATTGCTTCTCTTTTCAATGATTTGTTCACCTAATGTCACAATACTATCATTAGAACTTCTGCAACTAAAATTTCACTCTATATATTCAATTTTAGATCTACTTAAATGAAAACCTTTAGATTCAAAGGTTGACCTCCATAATTCAAATTTCTCTTAGACTCTCTCTCTAGTCTTATCAACAAGAAGAATGTCATTAGCAAAAAGCATACACCAAGGTACATCTTATTGTAAATGCCTAATAAGAACATCCATAACTAAAGCAATAAGATAAGGGCTTAAAGCTGATCCTTGATGTAATCCAACTGAGATAGGAAAATATTTTATCAATCCTCCTTGTGTTTGGACACAAGTAACAGTTTTAGTATACACTATCCTCAATGACTTGAATATAACCAATATTAACTCCTTTCTTTTCTAGAACTCTCCAAAGAACATCTCTTGAAACTTTATCATAAGCTTTCTCTAAGTCAATAAATATCAGATGTAGATCCTCCTTACTTTCTCTATACTTCTCCGTCAAACCTCTTAACAAATGTATAGCATCCATAGTAGATCTACCTGGCATGAAGCTAAGAGGTTGTTTGGGATCAATTTATTTTTTGTTTTTTATTTTTATTTTTATATTATTTTTGAAAATACGTTTGTTTAGAGTATTTTTTATGTGTTTTTATTTTTTATTTTTAAAAATACTCAAAATAGCTTTTAGATATTTTGAGTATTTTTAAAAACAATAAGTACAATCAAACAAGTTTTATTTTTAAGCAAAATATAACAAAACAAAACAAAATTATAAAATAAAAAATAAAAAATAAAAGTGATCCCAAATGGCCCCTAAGTAATTATAATTAACAAACTAGATTATATAATAATAGATATATGATTTTGTAATTGTGAAATTGATGATTTGATGCACCGTTATTTGATATGAATGAATATGATGCCTTATAGTAACAAAATTTTTATTGGTTGCTTAAAAATAGAAATTATATTGTTACCATATCAATAGCCTCACAAGCCTCTTGCTGAGCAATGGTGAATACACAAGATGGAATTGCTTGTTTAGGTTGCTTGTTAGTTTGGGTTGGTTGCATTGACTGATATTGTACCACTTACTATTGTTGATATGTTGCTATTGATATTACAAGATAGGAGGCTACTGTCAATATGGCGTAGGCGTTAGTAATTGATATGACTGAATGAGGTTGGAAATAATAATACATTATATTATTTGTCATTTTATTTTTAATGTCAACTTTCATTAGATATTTTGCCATTTATTTTTATGTTGCCATTAAATATATACATATAGGAGCCATTTCAATTTTTTGGAAACTTATGTATCAATTGAAAACAAGGTAAAGAATTATATCATACGCACACATTATATATATATATATATATATATATCATGATCATTAAATGATATTTGCTAAAATATATATAAGCAATAACTGATTGTGAAAGCTATAACTGACAACCTATAAAAATATTTAGAAATCTATTGCAAATATCAAAAGCAATACCCGCTCCTAGACAAAAGGGCACATTTACCTTTTCCAAAAAGAAAAGTTATTTACCTTAACGAAAATGGTATGAAGCTCCAATTTTTGTTGATACCTAACAAAACCAAGTGGAACTCAACTCTAACATCCTATACAATACAAATTCTAAATCTATCACACACGTACAAATAGGCATTAAACCAATAGTTAATGAATTGGGTGTAGCCTATTCAATTAAGCAACCTCATAATCCATCTGGATTAAATTTAATCCTTGCTAGAATTAAATCTAACCTTACTGTTTAAAATAGGATTTTTATAATTCTATTATCAATTACGAAATAATCTTAATCATCTAAATAAAATTTAAACTAATTAAATTTGACCTGAACAATAAACAATGATAAAAAGATTAATTTAATCCACTTAACAATAAGACGACCTAATTTCATTTAAAGCTTAAATAAATAATTTTAATAGATCTATAGTTGTTTAATACCTTACAAAAAAATTGGTCAATGAATTAAGAGGGTTGAAACAACAAACAGGTTGCATCAGAAAGGTCTTCAAATCACAAGTAACGTAATAAATGAGTGTAATAAGACAAATGGATTAACAAGCTTTAGGTTATTCATTGTTTGGAGTTAAAGAGGAAAGAAGTGGAGAAGAGAGAGATAAGGGAAGGCGAGACTCACTATTGCTAGAGATGGAACGGAGGAGGACAAAATGAGGGAGATGGCTATCCCGTCAAAGGAATTTGGCAGTTGCAGAGTAACGAATGAGAGGTGACTGTGATCCTTAGTCTTTAAATCAAAAGTTGAGGCAGTAACAAGTGCAAGATTATGCTTGAAGATCGTGGGCTAAGGTGGGGGAGAATCAAGCAGTTGTGGTGAAATCACCGCTTTGCAAGAAGAATGCCGAAGACTGTTTGGGTCAATTGAATTGTGATTAGTTTTCGGATTAGAAGGTTCAATTTGCTACACCTTGATTGTGGATCAAGTATCATCTACCATGGTGGGGAGGTTCAACAAAGAGCACCAAAGTGATAGGATATATTGTATTGTTGTAAGGTTAAAAATAATGAGCTACACTTGAAAGAGTAAGAGATCTATGTTGATTAAAGGGTGTCCCTCAGAATAAAAACCGTACAGAGGAAGAAGAATGTAGTGGGTTTCTCTTTTTGCATAAGCAGCCATATTCTACACCATTACTCTATATCATGATACCCAAATAACTAAATGCCCAATACAAGGCTGACATGTGGACTACCCTTCAACAAAATACAAAGAGACTTGCAATGCTTATTCTATACCCACACCACTAGCCCATTTAACCTGCTGCCATTGAAGTCCTGCAGCCTCCTGGCAGTTTTTGGTGGTCAAGAGCTTGGTTCACAGATTTGCCGGTGGGTGTGTAACAATTTAGCTAAACTAGTTTGAATGACTAATCGTGCTTGAAACAAGCATAATTAATGGATAATGGTTATCAAAGTCAACGTGTATTGCTGACAGATGGTTGATGATGATCACAATAAACAATTTAGCATCCTTAAATGATTCTGATTTCTGGTCTAGTGCCAAAATATAGGCTATTGCTATATTTTTTCTATGGACTGCTTAAATTTTGTGTTATTTCTTCCCCAGTTCAGTCCAAGACAATTGTTGCATAAACTATGTTACTGCATTTTGGTTTGGGAAATTTCATTTTATTTTATGTTCTCTCCCATTGTATGATTGATTAATGCGTACAGTTTGACGAGCATAAGGATCAGGTTTCAATTGAGCAAATTCTGAAAGTTGTCTTCTTGGATGCTGAGCGCCCCAGCACAGTAAGCTAGCATCCTACTCTGCCATTTTTTTTTAACTTGTCCTATATTTTTTACTCTTTTTTACGTGATGAGAATTCTCAATTCTAATGAAGCAATTGGAGAAATTGAAGCGCCAACTAGCTGAGGCGGAGGCTGCTCTTGAGTCACGCAAGAAACCTGCTGAAGACTCAGGTCCACGGATTGTAGGTGAAGGCCTCGTCATAGATGAATGGGTAAATCATTTCACATTCTTTCTCTCTCTCTCTCTCTCTCTCTCTCTTATATATATATATATATATATATATATATATATATATATATATATATATCAATGGACCTTCTATTTGTTTGTTTAATAATTTGATGTCGACTTCATGGAGCATCATTTGTTTTGGAACAGAAGGAAAGGAGGGAGAGATATCTTGCTCGGCAGCAGGTTGAGGGCGCAGTTGATTCTGTGTAAAGAGCATGTTACGGTAAATTTAAAAGAACATCTGCTTCCTCATTATTTAAAAGATTTTCTTGGAGATATTTAAGTCTCTCAATGGAAGTTAAATATTATACTATGAGTGCATAAATGTTTGTAGAAGTTTTCAGAACATTCATTGGCCATGATCTTTGTAAATATTGCATTTGTTTATCATTAATGGAAAACTGCTAGTTACTGCAATTGTTACAATTAGATCTTACTGGCCTACTTTATGCATTTGTGCTTCGAACATATCATATTCTGTAAAACTTCTGTATCTTATGTTTAGAAGATATTTTGATGTTAATTATGCTTTTTACCTGTTATTGGTAAATGTTTACCTACTTAATAAAATTAGTCCAAGCAAACTGATTTAAGTAGAACTATGCTACAGCAGATATAAGATTTGAACTCATCTTATTTCAAGAAATGTAAGCGGCCAAACATTAATTTCAAAATTAAATTTAAGTTACATGTATTCAACAAAACAAATTTAAGCAAATATTGATTTTAGGAAAATATATTTTAAGCATAATATAGTTTCAGTAGCAGATGCATTACACATAGCATCCTTTTGTTAATACTGATTCTATTTGATAAGAACCGTTATTGATTGAAGTGGAGATTGGCGTAACCCCTAATGATCTAAAGAACGTCCAATAAAAATTAAAATAAGTCCAAGAGAAACTAACCTCTGCAAGTGAACACAAACCAGTAGAGAATATGCCTGTCAATAAAACAGGAATCCAAGGAAATGAAATAACCTAATCACGCAGATCAGATCATACACGTAACTTTTATAGGGATCTATGCTAAGTGCTTCTTCTTAGATGTTTATTAAGCATCTTAGAAGGTTACTTGTGATTATAATATATAATCCAAAGCTAGCTCAACTTAGACCTAATGCTTGTCACCCATTTATTATACATTCATATAATTTGTTTATGCCAATATGTTCCGATCAACTTGAATATGGCTCATTGAGGTGATGGAAACCTGTCTAGCTAGGAAAAAGAAGCATTTTAGACTTTATTTTAAATGGGTTATTTTTTTGTTGATTGTGGGTTTTTGAGTCAAGTTTTATATTAGTCTATATTTTAAACTAATATGTATATTATTATAGTCAATCTTGTGGGCTCTGAAAATTCACATTCGACCTCTCGATGAAGAGAGTTTGAGTTATGTTGGTCAAATTTTCAAAAGGCAGATGAGACAGTAGATAAGATACTACCTAGAGATTTCGTCCTCATTTCTTGAGAACTTTAGATTTGATTCCAAGTTTTTCATAGGCGCAAGTACCTATAGTTAATTACCTTTCCCAATAAGTGAGAGAAAATTTTCGATTAAGGTTAGTTATTAGGTCGCTTAATGCTTAACAAATAGTAGCAATAAGTGGAGTATTGTCAATTTAGAAAATCCATCATTTATTTAGTTAAAGTATATGGTTGGTGGAATGATGTGTCGATCAGATCCATGGTTCCATCTTCGGGTTGTCGTGATCCTGGTTCTTTAATTAAGTAAAAGTCAATGAAAGGATCTTTCGAATCATGAGTTGCGTCATTTATTTATTTAAAGTATATGGTTGGTGGAATGATGATGTGTCCGATCAAGATCCTATAGTTACATTATCTCGTATGCATGATCCCTGGTCCTAATCATAGGGTTGATTCAACATCGAAGGATCCGCAAATCGCATGGGTTGTCGTAAGTAATCCTTAGACTTGGGATAGTATTTGTCGAGAAATCTTAAAGTCTATGGTTAAAAGGCTTTATCAAATATATTCTATGATTCATGCTCAAAGGTGGCCGTGGGGAATATACTCTGACTGATTGTGGCAGTAGTATAGTAAATTTCATGGATCAAACCAGTCAAGGACTCACGTATGCTTTTTATGTGGTGTCATTTAGAAGAAAGACCATGCGAACAGAGGACACTGGCCACATTTTTACTGGCATGAGATTGTTTGAGTTTAAATATAATAATTTATTTAATTTAACATTAACTCTTTTATGAGCCAAAGTTTTTTTAATCTATTATCCCCAACAAACGATGAATGAGTTGATGAATTATTTGCTTTAAGTTTGTTTAGTTCAAATATATACTTAGTTAAAATTTAATTTTAAGATGAATTAGTTTAGAGCTCAAGTATCTCTTGATAATAATATCTCTTTTAGTTAAAATTTTCAATCAATGTGATCATCATCGGGCTAGACCTTGTCTCAACTCTGCTTATTTATTAGTAAAGTATTGGTTTTACAGCTTACATGTAATTTAAATTTTTTAAAGATTGATCATTTAGTAGACCCTATCAACTCTACTTTAAGTACGGAGGATTATATCTATTATAATCACACTCTATGAAATCAAGAATTTATATCTTTCGATGACTTAAATTTGTTTAAAAGGCATTAGCATATTAAAATATTCATTAACTTGCATGCATATAGTCATAAATGATTGAATTTATTTTATTTTTAACCCATGAAGCATCCTCAGACATTTAGTTTAGACATTTGTCACTGTGTCAGGATCCATGCAGGTATTTTTAGAATACTTGTATGAATTTTGGAAAGGCTCAAGTTGAGTTGAAGATTGTTTTATACTTCGTATAAGGATTTAATTCTTTCAAATGATTTCACAAATTATTAAACACTTGACTTTGAACAATATTTAGTTTCATAATTTGTACAAGATTAACACACTTGAAACTTATTTAGCACTAAAGATCAATGCCTTCTGTCTGCTTGTATAAGTGTGGTGCAGATCCGGTGGCGTTAAAATGCATTTTAAGTTATTCTAAAAGCTTGTTAGATCCATTGGAATAACATTTAATTGCTCTTTTTTATCAGAGTTTGACTAGTATTTGAATGTTTAATAGACTCATTTATATCTATTGACAATCCTCAAACTCATCATAAATTCTATTCGATTTCTTATTGATTCAATTCAAGTATTTAATAAGACAAATAGTATGCTTCGAATATTTTTCAAGAATTCCTTGATTATATTTATTAGCAACCCTTCAATCTTATTAAGAATCTCTTGTGAATTCTTTAATTTTCTATTTATTTGGAGTGAATTATGATTTGATTCAGAGTTTATTAGAGAGCTTATTTATACTTAATATTGAGCTATTAAGTTCAATATAGATGTTCTATACTATTTGTATTTATATTTGGAGATTATACTTTAATTATATTGTAAATCTTATTTGATGTGAATTATATTTAAAAATTATATTCTAATTCCAAGGAGATTTCTTGTACTCTAATTAGATATTCAATCAGATCATTTTCCAAATCAATTGAAATAAGATATTGTATTGTTAAGTTTATATTTAAGTTTATATTTATTGGTAAAATATTAAATTCTTTTCAATTGCTTCATGATCAAGTATCTAAATATTCTAAAATATTGCATATTTCAATCTCAAAGCCGATTATATTTATTGGCAATCAGATCATTTTCCAAATCAATTGAAATGAGATATTGTATTGTTAAGTTTATATTTATGTTTATATTTATTGGCAAAATATTAAATTCTTTTCAATTGCTTCATGATCAAGTATCTAAATATTTCAAAATATTGCATATTTCAATCTCAAAGCCATTTTTTTTTTATTATCTCAATATGAATTACAAAATAATTCAAATATTGAGTGAGAGATATTTGTCCATTTGAGAGCGTTAATCAATTTTTGATTTCAATTACAATCAAATTTTGATAAATTTTTTTACTTCAAAATTTAGCAAGCTCAGATTAAATTTGAAATTAATTTGATATTCAATTTTAGATTTATAATTTTTAATTTAAACTAATTTATTTGTTCTTTGTGGTAGTATTTTGATAACATCGGTCGTCCCTCATATGGGGGTTCTTGAGTATTATTCATCCAAAGCGTGTATATGATACACCAGAATCGTGCCATCCCATCACCAAAAGTCATGTATGGGTCTTTGAAGTACCTACATATAACGCAAAGTTCTACACTATGTCAAAAAAGACGTGTACAAGTATTTATGTACCTGCAGTGTTAGATTACATATCAAATTTAAATTTAAGCTCATTTTATATTAAATTATCTAAGCCTCTCGTTGATGTAAAATCCGGTAGCATTTTGACAGCATTCTAATGTCGTCTCGTATAGGGGGTTATTTCGAGTATGTTGGGCCTTCTCCCCACGTCATGAAAAGTGGGTGTGGATAGTTTAAACTGCGACCGAATGCGTCATCCCATCATGCCAGAAGGCATGTATGGGTCTTTAATCCTGCAAAAAAAATCACAGATTTCTCCATCACCCCAAGAAAAATGTGTATGAATACTTATATACTTATAAATAAATACAATTTTTTTGCTGCGTCAAGAAAGATGCGTGCGGATATTTAATTTTAACAATTCAAAATTATTGTTGGAGAGATGGTTTATCAATTTGGAGGCAAAGATTTGAAGAAAAAAAAAAGTGATGACTATAAGTCTCATATAATTTTATACTCAATCCCTTCTTTAGTTTATTTCAAAAATGTTATTAATTTTGATGCCAAGATTTGAACTGAATTTGACTCAAATTATGTAAAACGGCATAAATAAGCATATTGAATCCTAAAGAAATTGACATCACTCCTCTTCCCTGTATGTTTACTCTAGCCATGAAAATAAGAAGCGGACAAGAATTTTAAACTGCAGCACAAATAATAACTTCAATTCCAATAGAATTTTATCTCTTCCCACGTTTTGCCACAAACCTTAGATATGACAAATTTAGGCAATGGGCCAAATCTCTTCATTGGGCCTTGCAGCAAATAGATGGAAAGGTGATGAGGAATATGTAATCAGCTACGTCAGATGCGAGGGCAGACGGGATTAAGGGAAGATGGGATTAAGAAACTATAAGCAAATCAAGAATTAAAAAATGAAGACGGGCCTGAAGGCTTCGATGGCCTGATTCCGTCGCTCAAGCAGAAAGCAGTGCTCAGTTTTCCTTCTCTTGTGTGAACAGGGGACGGGAGATTGGCAGTGGGGTGCTGGTTGAGACGGCTGGAATCGGGAGTTGCGGGTGGATTTGGTTCCGTTAGGAGGAAAATAAGAGAGAGAGAGAGAGAGAGCTTGCGATTAGTTCCAGGGTGATTGGGGCGAGAGAGAGAGAAAGAGACGGAGGGATGATCGACGGTCATCTGGTGCGAACTCTGTGAGAAACAGAGGCGGTGGGAAAAGAGGGAGATTGGAGTTTTAAGTTTTTTGCAGTAAGAGGAAAATAGGCGTTGGCTATTATAGGATCCGGGAGGGAAAGCAGGAGATTAAGCCCTCTTATGAGTTTAGGCAGTATTTTCAAGAAAATTTGAATGAAATTGGAGCTATTTTGAAAATAATTTATACCCGGATTTTTTTTTGAATTAATTCTGAAATAATTCAAATATTAAAATAAATATCTGAATTTATTTATTTATTATGATCATATTTATGTAAAAATGCATCAGAAATTAATCTCGTGCAATATGGATGTTATTTCTAGGCAAATTTGATATTTTAAGTTCAACGATAGTTAGTTTGTCGAGAATTCTTGGCAATCGATTGGTCGATTTAATTTGATCGTCGTTGTATTATTGCTTGTCATTTACATCAAACTCGACCAAATCGATCGCAGAATATCTCATTTGATAGATTTATTCATTTTGGTGATGACGCAATCGAAAAGGTCGTTCGATAATCGAAACGATGCTAAATTCATGGTATTTGTTTTCTCTCATCGGATGGTAATGGATCGACGTGAAATATCAATTTTAATTGATTTTGATGTTCTGAACGTATTGGTGCAGTTGATTTCATGATCGAAGGGCATCTCGATCAATTTCGTTCACGATCAATACGCTGCAACCCCAATCTACATGATATCACATTCGATCTTTACCGATTTCAATATATTTGTTCAATTGTACTCATAAATTTTATTTATAGGTCAACAAATCTACCCGTATTTTTTAAATTAGGTTTAGATTGATTTATTGATATGGGATATTTATATAATGATATTTTTAATCATATTAAATTTGATCTTCATAGCTGTCTATTTTCATATGAACTAAAACTATGGATGTGATTCATGGTGAAGTGTGGGTTATGTAACTTCAAGGGAATACTTGAGAATGGTTCAAATTTTTGGTTGGTTCCAACAAAGGGGTTTACTGGAAATGACTTTTATGATACTGCCATTATCTATGGCCATCTTCTATCATTATCAAATTTGAACACCCACCATCTATGAGTATGGAAGATACTTTACATCTCCAAGTCTCAAAGCTATATTTGGTGATTAAAAAAACACCTTATATAACTGAATGGAAGAAATTAGAAGCAATCCATCTTCACAACTAAGTTTAGTTATCAAGAATTTGCTCACAATTGTAGTGTATAAGATTTTAATTTCCTTTAAGAAAAAAGATTTATGCTTTCCAGTAGTGTTTCATGTTAACCCTTTTCATGATATTTAAGTAGTCAACTATCTTATTTTTTTCTATGATTGGATTAAAAGGTGATCCTAAGGTGTGAAGCACTAATAAAATTTAAAGTGGTTAGAGATCTGATAGTAGACCTGCAGTAAAGTAGGAAGTATGTTTTTAATTTTGAACTGAAAGGTAGTCACTTTTGTTTTTCTATTTAATAAAGGCTTCTTTTAGAGTTTGTGCATTTCTATGTTCAACTTTATTTTTGATTTGAGATCTTAGTCTTATTTCAAATTTATTTGTTAATTTTTTTTCTAATTAATAGCTTTTAAAGTGTTATAATAATTGGTTATTTATATTATGTCTTTTTAAGTGTTAGGAGTTCGCCATGTAGATGTTTATTGGGATATCTTAGATAATACCTTAATTTTAACATTAATCGACATTAAGATGCTAAGAACATTAATGTTAGTTTTTAATAGTTTTAAAAATTATTGTTGATGCTAAGATTATTAATATTATAAGTATTTGACCTTCAAATAGGTTTGATGTATGCTAAATTTTTTTTTTTTTTTGTTGAAATGATTTAGAGGAATTAATATAAATGATATCTCTTTAAAAATTAGTATTTATTAGATAAGATGTAATGGATATGTTGATTGAGTGATAATAAATTTTAAAAGTATTCATAATAGTTATGGGTGTAGAGTGACTAATAAAGAAGGTAAAATTATATTGAATTTTATTTTAACTTATGATTTTATAATTATTAACATTCTATTTAAAAAATAGATGAATATATTATCTCTTGTAAGAATGGACTTAATAAATTATAGATTGATTATTTTTTTATAAGAAAAATATATTATTTATATTATAAAGATTACAAGATCATTTCGGGTGAAAGTCACCTAGCATCAAGTATTAGTTTTGGATTTTAAGATTAAAATTGAAAGATAAAATTTAAATTGAAGCATTTTCCTATGATCAAATGGTTGTATTTAAAGAATGCTAATAAAAAATATTTTAAAAAATAAGTTGCAAGATCTTTAGATTTATGATATTTATGAGGAAATTAATATTATGTGAAAAAATATAATAAGTGAGATTAAGGAAGTTGTAAAAATTATGCTTGGATAATCAAAAGGAAAAAAAAACTCTTATTAATAAAAGTTGAGAAAACATCAATAATAAGAAATTTTGTTATAAAATTGGCAGAGATATGAGAAAGATATAGAGTGACTCGTAGGAATTTTAAGAAAATAATAAGTGTGTAAAGAATTTAGTATTTAGTTATTTATATAATAGATTAGATGCTAAAGAGGATGAAAGATGCATGTATAAGTTTGCAAAGTTAATAAATATGAGAAGTAAAAAATTTAGTTTAAGTAAAATACATTAAGGACAAGGATCATAAAGTGAGAGAATATAATTAACTTTAGCGATTTTAATACTCTAAATAAAAATAAAGATCTCAATTTTTATCATTATATTAATAAAATTGAGGTTAGAGAGGCCTTAAAGTGTTAAAAAGTAGTAGGATCTGATGATATTTTAATAGAAGTGTAAAAATATTTAGGAGATTAAGAAATTTCTTGACATACGAATCTTTTTTTAATATTATTTTACAATGAATGTTATACATTTGTTGAGAGGTTTGACGGAGAAGTATAGAGAGAGTATGAAGCCTTTATATATGATATTTGTTGATTTAGGGAAAGCATATGCTAAAGTTTCAAGAGAAGTGCTTTCAAGAGTTCTAGAAATGGAAGGAGTTAATATTGCTTATATTCAAGTCATTAAAAATATGTATATTGAAGTTATCACATGTGTTCCAATGCAAGGAGGATTGACCATTTTTTTTTCTATTTCAAATGGATTACATCAAAAGGATCAGCTTTAAGCCAATATATATTTGCTTTAGTTATGGATGTTCTTATTAGACATATACAAAAAGATGTACTTTGATGTATGCTATTTGTTGATATTTTTTTTGTTGATATGAATAGAGAGGGAGTTCAAGAATTATGAAGGTCAACCTCAAGAGTAAAGGCTTTTATTTGAGTACATCTAAAACCAAATACATGAAGTATAATTTTAGTTATAAAAGATTTAGTGGCAGATTGATGACAATAGGTGATTAAGTCATTTAAAAGAGTGAATGTTTAAGATATTTAGGGTATATTGTTCAAAATTTTGGTGTTATTAATAGAATTCAAGTTGGATGGTCGAAGTGGAGGAATGCATCGAGCGTGTTGTGTGATAGGAAAGTACCGACTAAACTTAAGAGAAAAAATTTATAAGATGATGATGAGACCTATAATGATTTATGGTGCAGATTGTTGGCCAATAAAAGAGAAGCATAAAATTAAATTAAGTGTTGTAGAGATGAGGAGTCTTAGGTGGATTAAGGGCTTTACACTTAGAGATAAAATAAGAAATGAATATATATGTTATAAAATTGGAGTAATTCTAGTGCCAAATAAGATTAAAGAGAGTTATCTTAGATGGTTTGATCACATAAAAAGCTGGACCTTTGATGACCCAGTTAAGAGTGTAGATCAACCTATGTTAAGAAAGTTAAAAATAGACTTAAAAAGACTTTGTTAGAAAGTATAAAAATGATCTTAATTTATTAAGATTAAATGAGAATAGAACACTTAATAGGACATTTTGCAGAAAAAAATGATTCATATAATCGGTCCCATGTAGTGGGTTAAGGGCTTGTTCTTGCTATCAAGATATTTCTTTCATTAATTTTCTTCATAGGCCAATGTCCAATTAATTTCATTTTTTGCAAAATATATACTTTGATAATCATTTATGTTATGTCTATTTTAGGTCATTGATGTGAGGTTCATCGAGATCTTAATGTCTATTTTAAGTCATTGCCTTTGAAAATATTGTGTTCTATATTATAGTCCTCGTGGATTTGATATTTTTCAGTTTTTTATTTCATTTGAAAGAGTTTAAAACATGTTATATATATAAAATATCAAATTTATCATGTAGTTCCATTTTTATAATTTTTAATTGTTTGTTTATGGATTATAATTTTTTATTAGTAGACTTAGTTATAAGATCTAAATTTTTTCAGTACTAATTTTAACACTTACACCTTAAATCATGCCTTGTAAGTCATCCAATTGATCTATTAAAGAGAATGCTTTAGGGATGCTGAAGAAATAGAAAATATAATTTGATGCTTAGGGGTATCAATTCGGATCGATGCATCGAGTTTGAGTCTAACCCAACCCGAATAAATTTGACCTAAACTCGATCCGTTAATTAAACGGATCAAAAACTTCAATCCGAACCCGATCTAACTTCAACCCTAATAACCCGACACGACCCGAATGATCTATTTATATATGTATTTTAAGTCAAAATCAAGTTAAAATTGAGTCAAATTCGAATTCGTGAATAAAAATCAAATCAATTTGAATTCATGAGTCAAAATTAAATCAATTTCTAATTGGTGGATCAACCTGAACCCGACTTAAAATATTAAACGAGTCAATTTCTTTAATTTGAATCCGACCCGAAAATTATTCAAGTCAGTCTCAAATTTTTTTGGTCGAGTTATGTCATATCGAAGATTTTCATCTAATGCTTTTAAGAAGATGATAATCCAAAGAGAGAGTTGGAAAGAAAAAAATATATATAGTTTTTTGTTGTTTAATATACAATTATGAAAGATGATGGAAAAATAGGGTTATTTTAAGCACTTGTAAGGTAATTCCTTTTTTTTGCACTAATAAATATACTATCGCTTAATACATTAAAAGCAACTTTAAAAAATGTACTATATAAATAAGAATTAAATCTTTAATATTGTCATCATTTACTAGAACGTGACACATGGCTTGAGAGTATGACAACAACAGATAAGAGTACTACTGAAAAAAAAAAATTGAAAATTAAAATAAAAACATCACTTGTTGATGGGTGTGTACAAAACCTAACATATAACATAGCTTTCTGTATGAACCATTGACAGTCTGTCCTTACCTGAAACCAAGGAATACAAATACATCAGATGGTGAGCAATACCACTCGATAGCATAAAATTCAATCAAACGACAAAATATGCATTCATGTTGATCAATTTTTTTTTGAGATTTACATACATATGCGCAAACTTTATTTTTCTTTAATTTTTACTTAAATAACACTTAAATCTTTATTATTACATTAAAAATACCACCCTTTTTTTCCAAGTGAAATCTTTTTTTACATATAAAGTCTTTTTTAAATATTTAAATTTGGATGTGAAATATATAAAAATTTAATTGCGTATATAAATTTCTCTTTTTTTATATATATATATATATATATATATATATATATATATATATATATATATATATATATATATATATATATATATATATATATATATATATATATATATATATATATATGAGAGTTTAACATTGAATGGTTCAACTAACATTGAACCAAGAGTTTAACCAATAAGAAAATAAATATTAAAATTATTTTAATATGATTCAAATAATATAATAATAATATATTCACTACTTTAATATAAGCTATTTTAATTCAAGGCATTTCATTATTGAATATTATTCTAAATTAAACTTTTAAAATATAATATTTTAATTACTTCTCTATTTTTAATTTAAATATTTTATTTCTAGCCATCTAATTAAAATCAAAAGATAATTTTTGATTAATATTAGAATTGATTGATTTTTAAAAAAATCTCAAAATTATCAATTCAACTATCAGCCGTGGCTAATTTCAATTGGTTCTGTGCATAATCGATTTTTTTAAGACATTTGAGCGAATTTAATCAAAAACTCATATCACATGTGAAGATTTGACTCACCTCTTTTGAAAATCAAAGTCTCAATCACTGATGAATGACTGCAGAATTTTAGACCACGATCAAAGAGAAAATTATGTAATTCCAATAAGAGAATGAAAAAGTCTTCCTCGAATCCCCTCTTCTATCTCTCTCTAGTAATTTGTAATGTTTTCATCTTACATCATAGCTAAAAACTTGGGCATTAACTTTTTGGCAACTCGAACTAGGATGGCATTATAAGGGCTCAATAATAATCTTCTCAATAAAGAAGTTACTCGAGTCTCTAGATAAAGTTTTCTCAAGAACTTCCTAAGCTCCTCTAAGCCTAACTAGACTTTAATTGATTTCGTCCAACAGCATTCCATTCTTGGGTTATCCCCTGTGTTTTCTTGATCAAATAATTGATCTTCTGATCATATCCCCAAGAGAAATTCTTGTCTCAAATGAGAACTTCAATCACTCTATTGGCAATCGTCTCAAAATTCTCTTGAATAGAGTCCAATTTATAGAATGATGCATCAATCTATTGAAGATATATTAAATAAGGCTTCAACCTATGTTTTGAATGTCAAAAAATTAAATCCTCTAGGCATGTGTGCAAAACTTACAATCAATCTGTAAATGGAAGGTTAAACTTTTATTTAGACTAGTTAGGATACCTATCACAACAATCAATGAAGTTACTAACTATATTCAATGTTGAGTCATCACAACACTCAATGACAACATAAAAAAAGATTTTTTAAGGAACTTTTTTTGAGAAAAACAACTTCACAAGCAAGAAAATTCCCTTTTTATCTCTAAATTTTTCATTTATAAACTATCTTCACAGAGTCTACAAAAAAGCATACTAGCTAGCACATATATAAGAAAAAGAAAAATACAAAGATATAAAAAGTTCGTAGTGTCATCAGCATATCTCCGACAAGTCATTATCGATTGATAGTCCTAACTCCTGCTCCTTACAGACATACTAATAGTATTACCAAGGATGTCAAGATGTCCTCCAATATGAGCCAATGCTCTGCTAAGTGTTAGTTATCATCCATTCAAATCTTATTATTTTTATATCGAGCGATGGCCTCTTGCAAGAACATGTCAACCCATCTTTGTAGTCAGTTTTCTAACTCTTGTCACTATTAATACTAATATAAGAAGGGGAATGGGTAATTTGAATTCTTATTTTAGAGTAAATAAGCTACAAATTTATTAAGATAGAAAATCAATCAATTTATACTCTCTTGAATCACCTCTTCTCTCTTTCATAATTCATTCATACTCCGTTGAGTCAAATCTCTCTATAATTAATCAAAAAGCTCTAATTAATTTATACTCTAAGGCAAGAATCTCATGCATTATTTGAATGGAGTCTGATTTATAAAATGGTACATCACCCTATTGAAGGTAAACCCAATGCAAGGCTTTCATCACATGTCTATGGCTACATGAGTTAAATCCACTAAGCATGTGTGCAAAAGTTATTTTGATGACTTTCATTTGAACGTCAATTTAGAGATGGAAGCTTAAGCTTCTCTTTATAATATCCATTATATCACAACAATATTCAAAAATTAATTACAGATAAGGGAGATCTATCCAAGATGATTAAGCTTAAAATTTCAGTGTACCCAAACATTTCTAAAAAAGAGAAGGGTTGCTTCTCCACTAATACTCTGTTTGCATGGCATAAGCATTAGCATATTTAAGAACACATCCACAATAACAAAAATATTATTATGACTACTGCAGATCATTAGCATACTCCCATTAAGTCCATAAAAATACTCTTCTATAATTAAGTCAACATGTACAATGAATATAATTTTTGCTTCCTATTTGAAGACTTTTAACATGTAGTAGAGTATGCATCCTTTCATAAAATTGGCTACACTAGGTGCATGCTTGACCAATGTACGAATTGTATAAGTTGAGAACCATTTTCAACACAACAAAGTGTCCAACCATCCTAGATGTGAATGCTTCCCTTATCTTCCATGAGAATTCATAAAATTTGCTGGTTGCTGCTTTCTTGCACTATCCTTACAACTATTCATACTCAGTTTATCAATTGCCACTTCGCCTGATCACCATCTTTAGAAACACAAAGTAAATTGCCCACGTAAATTTTTTTTTTCTTGATGATGTACTTATCGTCTCAAGATTCTTCCAAAAAGTCTAGAAAATCCTCATTAAGCTTGTAGAGGTCAACATACTCATCATCACTAAAAAATTACAATCAAATTATTGCCAACTACCTTGTCATGCACTCCTTTCCCATACCTATTGACCAAATTCAATTGATACAAATACATCATCCACATCATTTGTAGCACTTCTTAGAGCTAGAGTTGTGATTATGTATGTGAGTATTGAAGCATTTATGTTTGATATGAATCATTATTATTATTTTTTTAAGTAGATAAAGACTCCAATGATTTTCAACTGGATGAAGTACGAAAAGCTTCTTATAATAATTCTTCATAACGCACTGAAACAACTCAAAATAGTATGCTATAAACCTTTCTTCTTGCATCAGAATGACATTAAATGCATGTCTAAATGCATCAACATTGACTTTATAAAGATTAAGCAAAAGGTTAGAAGGGTGCTTTGCTTATCCGCCCTTTGAGAAGAAACATGTCCTTGTATCTCCTTTTCAAGTAGAATTCTAATTGTTTTTTATCAATAAATGTAGAGGTGTATTAAGTATAAAAAAGTTGCAAATGAATCTCTTTAAATACATACACACTCTCATAAAACGTTACACATAGATGATAGATCACACTTCATAGTTGAGGGCAAACTTTAATGACTTTCATCTTCTTAATGTCGATCATGATTTCTCTGCAACTAGCTTTGAACCACAAATAGAACAGAATATTTTTCCTAAAATTTCACTACTTCAAATTCTCCTTTAGACCAATACTCTAGTATTTCAAATAGGCTTCTCCAAACCAAAGATCAGAATGAAGCATTGACACACTTATTGTCATCTTCACTTGTCCAAACCCCCCATATTCATAGGCTAACATCCCTTGCTCTTATTGGCAAAATATAAAACACCATAAAAGTTGGTGCATTGTTGTGCCCATCAATCAATATACTATATCGGCCCATGGCTTCCAAGCTAATATGGCATAAAACTAATATGTTGATTTCACACTTTAAGTCAAAGCTCTATCAAAGTTTGAGTTTGTTTGGGGCAATTGCAGTAGTATGAAAATGTATTGATTTTTTTAAATAAAAAATAGACCACAACTTTTTTATAACCACCACAATCAATCAAGTTAGATTCTAAAAGTTTGCTTTCTCCAAAATACAGCTAAAATATAATTTCTTAAACAACACCTTGATGCATTTTCACACTACACTGCACCGACCCTCCACCCCAAATGCACCCTTCGTCGCCACTATTTTACCTACCTCATCTAATAATTCATTCACAACAATAGCCATAGATTTGAAAATATGTAAAATCACCTTCACGTTGGTAAGGTTGCCAACAAGCTTATAGGTGGCCAAGTTGAGCATAGTCACCTATCTTGTTGCCACAAATTCCTACAAGTTGTTAGATGATTGATGGTATTCACATCTAGGTCCAATGTTATTAACTTCGCTATTGCCATTAGGGCAAACTACTACCGGTCTGCTTCCTCCTTTATACAAGGAGATCTAGGTCCAAGCTTTTGTCATTGAGTGACTTCTCTAAGATAGTAATTATAACAAAAAAACTAGAACTAAGAACAAATATAGAGGCTATAAATCATAGGTATTAGTTGAAAATTTGTATGTATGCCAAAATATTGTTGCATGTTTAAATGAAACTCTTTCCATTAATTTAAATAATAACTACTACTTAAATCTTGCTTAAAATTGTCTTTCAATTTAATTACTTCTTTCAAGGTTACAAATAAGCTTCAATTGGTCAACAACATTATTCAAGTAAACTGGCCATCAATATATTTTCACTTTTAACTAAATAGAAAATCTCCACTGGTCACTACTCAACTTGTTACATACTAAGCCAGATCAAACCTACAACACCTTGGGGATGTTGGTGGGTTCTTTTTTTTACATTTTTTACAACTAATTATAAAAGCTAATTAATAGTTTATAAAAATCATCAATCATTTAAGATTAATGGCTATTTTTTCACAAACTAGTTAAAAATATTTAAGAATGTATCTTGAAAAGATCTCATTAGTACTTGAAATGAACAACTTTTAAATAAATAAATATAAAAATGGATTGCAAGATTTCTTAACAAAAAGATCATCGAAGAAAAACAGTTTAAAAGACTTATTCAAAAGAGATCATATAAACATTCAGGAGAATGCTTTGTTAACAAACCTTGTAATTTAGCTCAAAAATTCAATCCATCAGCCTGGACAAGGCCCACAACTTAGGCAACCATTTAGTGGCCGGAGATCCATCAGAATCACTGTCATCACTTTCAGAGAATGAAAAAGCTGAGTTATGTTTACTACGTTTGTAACTGTCTTCCACGCCTAGTAGATAATCAATGATGATGATAATAGACATGACCAACATATTAGTGACAATCTTCAAAGAAAATGATGTTAGAAAAGCAGAAAAGTAAACCATGACATTTATGTTGTTGTTAGAATCCAAAACCTAAATTTATTATTTCTTGAACAAAGAACATTTTTTGAGGTCAAAGTGATCCTTATTATGAGTGACATAATATCTTTAATTGAAAAGATACTTTGAGCAGTGTCGACCATAAGGAGAGGCACTTAACCCCTGATATTAAGGTTCAGGGTCATAGCTCTATTTAATCATAGCTATGATTAACGAGATGACCAAACGTCCCTCATATGTTGTTGCTTGGGAAACAACAAGATGACCTATTCATTTAGGACTTTGGATGATTATGTCATGATAATGATTTCTTATGCTCCAATATTATAGATTTTGGATTTCTAGTAGTCCACAAGGTGCATTAACCATGTAGCCATGGTCCAAGTGGAGGTGACCATGTAGCATGCACTAAGCTATTATGTTTGTGAAGTGGTTATCAACTAGGTCTATTAGTGATGGAAAAGAAATTCTCCATCCTTCCTATCTACAAGAACTAGGGTGGTGATTCCCTGTCATATGTTTAAAGACATACAACCATTCCCATAAACCTATAATCCTTGTGAGATGGTTGTAGATTGGGTTAATAAGTTGTCGTAGAACTATTCTCTATGCCTCTTTATTGGAAAGCATGAGGGTGGTGATTCTACATGCCACACATTTTGAGTTCTACACAAACTCTCCTAATCTATGTTAGATGTTGAGTTACGGGAGTGCAGCTTGAAGATGCCAGGCAATCTAAAAAAAGATGCAGAAGGGCATGGAGTTAAATCTTTGTTTGCATAGGTGCTCTTGTCAGATGGCACTAATGGAGAAGCACCGCCATAGTTTGTGGAAAAAAGATTCATCCCGTGATCTTCTATCAAATTATTGCCAACTAAAGATGGAGCCAACCTGAATCATTAACGAGAGAAGAATTCAAAGCCCTCTTGATTGAGTAGTCTCTTCATATCCTAATGCTCCAAAATTCCCAATAAATATCCCATCCATCAATGAAAGGACCTTTTTGGAGTCAACCCTAAGAGAGCAAGTAGAAAAACTATTGTTAATATTTGTATCTCTATCATTCAAAGTATCTCCACGGTGCCATTTATATTACTCACTAATACGTTGATATTGACACTCACATTTGGTCAACTCATTGAAATTGTTGGGGGAACAAATCAATTGGGAGAAGATAAGGATGAGATCATCACCAAGTAAGAGGAAGGCCATAGACAGGGATGGTCACTAACATACCTTACAAGGTCATGCTAGAACAAGCAGAGCCAATGAGGGCTACAAAGATTGCATTTCCTTACAACGTTCAAGTTTAACCAACTTGGTTTCCACATGGAAACATTGAACAAGTGAACACCTTTTCAAGTTTGATGACATAACAACCCTATATGTCATATCTAGAATCATGTACTTTAAAGGATGACACCTTGTAGATGATCTCCAAACTCCCAATGATAATTATTACATCATTTTACAAGTTTTATGTGACAATTCATCCGAGTTCTCAAACTCTTAAAAGCCAAAGAGTTGTCAAACCTCCTAAATATTCACCAAGAAAAACGTAAGTACTTGCAATCCACATAATGAAGTTCACATGAGATATATTTGAGGTCTAAGATCAAACCCCTTCAATCTTCAAGGTGACCCTCATCCAAGATCTCTGGGATGGAAATTTCAAGTTTTCCATGATCAAGAATTCATCAAACACGATGGCATACTCAATAATATTTATGCACTGCTTGATGATCAAGATCCTCAATAATTCTCAGGAGAGTGAAGAGAAGGAATCTAGTTCAATCATGGAAGCAAAACCTACCTCAATCAAAGGCCCAAATGTAGAGATTTTTTGAGTAAGCTCTAAGGAGAATTCAAACAAGATAAATAGGCAACCAAATCCCCAACTTGTGATGAGAATGAAACAAAAAACTATAGGATATCTCATTGGTTAAAGGTAACATCAAGTTAAACAAATCAATTTATTAAGGGGTTGTTTGGGATCACTTTTATTTTTTTATTTTTTTAATGTTTTAACCTTATTTTGTTATTTTGTTTTAAAATAAAGCACATTTAGTAATAATAGTTGTTTTTAAAAATACTCAAAACATCTAAAAGTTGATTTGAGTGTTTTTAAAAATAATATTATTTATTTTTCAAAACAAAAAATAAAAACACTTAAAAACACACTAAACAATATGTTTTTAAAAAATTACATAAAAACAAAAACAAAATCACAAAATAAAATTGATCCCAAATAGGCCTTAAAACTATGTCAAGTGTGAATATCTCTGCGAAGCTATTGGCTAGATGTCTTGCAGAAATAAGAAAATAAAGCAAAAAAGATTATAGTTGTCACTCAAGATGTATATTAAAATTATAATTAAGGTAGACAAGCTCCTTGCCATCGAGTTTAATCAAGAGATCCAATACACAAATTGGATCTCTAATGAAATAATAGTGAAGAAATTCATTACTAAATGAAGAACATGCATGGACTTCATCACTTAAACCATACCTACTCCAAAGATTCTTATATACTTCACGTCATTAATTCTCTAATGAACTTAGCAATCAACTTCAAATACTCAACCTTTTTGATGTCTCCAACTACCACCAAATCAAAATTCATCTTAAAGATGAAGAGAAAATAATTTTGATCAGACATAATGGCATGTATTGCTACACAATCATGGCATTCAAACTCAAGAAAATTGGCACCATCCAACAATGATTAAAGGAAAATGACTTTACAATAAAAAGGAAGGAGCAACAAAGTCTACATCAGCAACCTCTTAAATGAAGAGCAAGTTGTTACAGGACCACTAAAAGGATTTTGAAGAGACACGCTCAAAAGATCAAACATAATGATGTATGTTCAAATACCAATTAGAAAAAGAACTAAGTGGTTTTGAACATGCCTTCACCACCATTCTAGCCAAGTTATACTTCATTTTGTTACATATCTTTCATTGACTAAGTGGCTCTCCTTCATTATGGGAATTATTGATGGATATTGTCACGTGGAGCTTGGATATTTTTGCAGTAGTGAATCTCTCTCTCTATATATATATATATATTTATTTATTTATTTATATAGTTGTTGGCCAAGAGATTGTGATGGCTCAGGTGGTGTGTGAAACCCCTTGGTCAAGAAACATTTGATGGAAGAGAAGGGTCTTAGGATGAAGAGGCTATCATTATTAATAATTAAGTTTTGAGCTATATTCTAGCTTGCATTACAAGTTAACCTCTTTGGATATATATATATATATATTTGTCTTCTTTTATTGGGTTTTAAACATCTAATTAAGGATTTATGATGTGGACAAGCTAAACTACTGGATTGGTTTAGCAACTTAATCAAACACCTTTGGTTTTCTCTAAGAAATGTTTAGTTGGATCTTTTTAAAATACAAGCATTTTAGAAATGTGGCGTAATTTAAATGCATAATTTTTTGGTTGAATGCAAATCAAATGTAATCATTTTTTTTATTTGTTATGATGCATTTCAAATACATAAATTTCAAAAATATGACAAGTGACAGTCGGTGCTAATAGCAATGAGAGGCAGCTATGATTACAGTCATAGTTGGCAACGGCCAATGGCAACAAGCAGCTAGAGGGGATAGTAATGTGCATTTTGACTAGAGCAGTGGCAAATGATGGAAAGGCAGGTAGCAAGAAATAAGGAGCTGACAATGAGTTGGGGCAATGGTGTGTGGTGATGGCTACTACGGGGAAGGCAACGTAGAATATTCAAAAATTGCCCAAATTGGGTGATTTTAAAATACATAAAAAATGAACTAAGAGGAGAGTTTTGAATTCCTCAAAAATCTACGATGAATATATTTCTCAACCTACTAAACACCTAAATTTCTAAAACCATGCATTTAGAATACACTAAGCCAACCTCCCTCTAACCAAACAACCTCTTAGTGAACACCAAATATAAAACAATAAGTTCGCAACAAGAACTATAAGCCATTAAACTAGGAACATCATTGTTATTTCATCAAAAATTCATCCAAGGCATAAAGTGGGATAGACCTATAGCTACAATAATCTAGAATAAAAGTTAGGATAAGGCCTTCAAGGCCCTTCAGCCCAATTTTAGATCACCAAGGAAATTTAAAATCAAAATGATGAAAATTGAAGGGAAGCCATCAAAACCAACAAAAGGAACAGGCAACCACATGATACAGTCAAGACTTGACAAGAGAGCAGATTTAACTGCAAGGTTGGTGCTCACCATTCACAAAAACAAATAAAACTCTCTCTTAGATGTAAGAAGAATTGATTAAAGTATAATTCCATATAAATGGTGTCTTACCATATAAGCTGGAATAGGATTGATTTTTATACTGCCTCGTTCACTTTTAGGACAATGGTGAGGCATATCACATGTTAACCCACTGAGCCAGATTATTGATTCACAATGCATGCAAACTGCTCGGTGTGGTCGAGATCTCCAAGCAGAGCAATCTGTAATAGAGTATGTACAATCAGCAATCTTAAAAAAAATCTACGGTTTCAAGTGTAACTTGTGATGAATGCTATTGCAGAATATGCAAGCAAACAGGTAAGCAAATGCAGGAAGATATACGTTACAACATAGTGCACTTGAATCTGTTTCCAGTTTATGCTTTCTTCAAAATATTTAGTTAAATTCAGTAATTTAAAATCAGTTAAAAAATACCACGATGTTAATAAGCAACCAACAAAAGAAACAAAGTAGGCTAGAAAGATAATTCTTGAAATTGTTTGCTAGAAAAAACTGAGAATATGTTTAATTAAGCGTAGACAAATAGAAAAAAAATGTAATGCATATGCTATCTTCATTGAATATATACAATGGACCAGTAAATAAACTTGAGCATTGGCTTAGGCGGCCAATACAATTTGCTCCACATAAAAATCCCTGTACTTTTTAACAGCTATTTCCATGAGACAAGACAACTAAATTAAAAATCTCACTAAAACACAAACCCCAGGCTATTACCATATCATTCATAAAAAACAGGTGCTCAGATAACACGTGGAAAATCTCAAAGAATTTAATATGTTTGTCAGTATAAACACAAGTAGCATTAATTAGGGTTGGGATGATAAGTCTGTCACTTAGAAAAAATCAATTTTTTAATTAGGGTTCACAATTTGATTGTAATAGAGGAAATGCTGTCACTCAAAAACGTAGAGATGAAAGCAAGAAAAAACCAATCTCAGAGTTTAAACTTCAAACAATGATTTTCAAATCATTCCAACACTGAATGCATGCATTTCATATACTAACTATCAGAAATTATTTTTTCTCCAGAAAAAATATATGCATATGCATTTGTATTCTAGTAAACTATGAAAAAAATGCGAGCAAATCTGATCAAAATAACAGAATCCAGAAAAAAAAAAAAAAAAAAGAATTCTCAACCTATTCTTAACCTAGCATATTAATGAATGAATGCTTACGATACCTAAAATAGTGATCCAAGATCAATCTGGGGTGAATGTTCCAAAATTCTTGATTCAAATTTAAGATTAATTGGGCTATGTGGGAAAATTTCTTAGAAAGAGTTTTTAACCCTTGCAACCACAGATCTTAACCCCTTGGCTTTCACTTAAGGATAAAGCATTTTTAGAAAGATTTACATACATATCACATAATTCTTATGCATTTACAAATCTAACACCCAAAATTAGTTATTTACTTAACACTTACCTATATTTGAAAAAGTGGATTACACTTTAAAAAGGGAGTGCTAATGGTATTTTGAATTAATATTAAAAAATAAGGTGTTATATATGTAAAAATTAAAATTTGGGTGTTAGATATGTAAATAGATAAGAATTATGTTATATGTATGCAAATCCCCATTTTTTTAAAGCAAATCTTATAATAGTACACAAATGACAATTATAATGAATCACCAGATCACAATGTAATGGTAAAAAAAATGATAATTAAAGGATAATAGTATGACAAAGTAAGAAAATATTCATTTGTTAGGTAAAGAGATCCATGATAGGCTCTCATTTGTGCCTCTTCGCATAAAACTTAGTGAATATTGAAGAGTGATGATAGTTTTTTTTTTTTTCTTATTTTAGCCCCTCGTGGAAATCAAGATCTGAGACCTTACATCCATTTAGGTTTCAACACTAAGAAGACACTATGAATTAAAAATCTGCTCAAACTTGATGACATCAACATCCTTTACAATATTAATGGGATCAAAGGATAACTCCCCAAAGGATCTATAACAATGATGTTGAATGCAGAAAAGATTATATTAATTTTTACATGACTTCTTTTATTATGAGGATTGAAGGATAATGTTATAAATATTAATAGGATTGGAGATAGAATTATAACTTTAAAAATGATTATTAATGTTATAACCGTTTATGCTCCTAAAGTAGATTTGGATGTAGACTCAAAAGAAAATTTTTGGAATGACTTAGAGGGATTAATACAAAAGATACTTTTTGAAGAAAAGATATTTATTGGAGGAAATTAAAATAAATATGTTGGTAGAGTGGTAGAAGATTTTAAAATATTCAGTGGTATGAATTTGAACTTAATGAAAGAAGACTATTTTAGATTTTCTTTACTTATGATTTTGTAATTTAATATTTAAGAAGAGATGAATATTATTACTTATAAGAATGAATCTAGTAAAATGATTGATTATTTTTTATAAGAAAAATAGATCGTTTAGATTGTAAAATTGTAAGTCATTAAAATTGAAGTTTAAACATCCAACTCGATTATTAGATTTTAGATTTTAAGATGAAAGATTGAAAGATGAAAAATAAATAAATTATTATCAAAATGGATAAAAAATTAATAAAAATAATTTTAAAATATTTAGAAAAGAATTTGGGATGTTCATAAGAAAGCAAATGTTATGTAAAAAAAAATAAATAAATTAAGCAATTGTAAAAAATATACTTGGAGAATCAAAATAAAAAACTTCTTTGAATAAAAATAATTAGTGGTGAAGTCAAAATATGCAAAAAAAAAAAAAAAAATTGTTATAAAACTTAGTTTAGATGTAAAAATTTGAAAAATTATGAAAGATATAAAGTGACCCATAGAAATTCTAAGAAAATAATATGTGATGCAAAATATTTAGCTTTTAGTGATTTATAAAATAGATTGGATACCAAAGAAGATGAAAGATGTATGTATAAGTTAGCTAAGCAAAGAGATAGGAGAAACAAAGATATAGTTCAAGTGAGGTGTATTAAAGATGATAATCATAAAGTATTTTTTTTAGAAAAAATATATTGAAAATAAGTTGATGAGTTCATAAACTTTTCAATGAAAAATCTGAGAATATGATTGGTTTTAGCAACCTTAGTACCCTAAAAAAATAAAAAATTTTGTTTTTATCATATATTAGTAAATTTGAAATTAAGGAAGCTTTAAAGAAATTGAAGTATAAAAAAATAATATAACCTGATGATATTCCAATAGAAGTGTAGGAATGCTTAGGAGATCAAGGAATTTCTTGGCATATGAATCTTTTAATATTATTTTAAAGACAAAAGATGTCAAATGAGTGGAGGAAGAATTTGTTGGTTCCTATATTTAAAAATAAAGGTGATGCAAAAGAGTGCAAATTATAGAGGAATTAAGTTAATGTGTCATACATTAAAATTATGGGAGAGAGTAATTGAGTGTATAGGTTACGATGTGATACAAAAAGTTTCTCAAAATCAATTTGATTTTATGCCAAGTAGATATACTATGGATGCTATACATTTGTTGAGGCTTGATGGAGAAGTATAGAGAAAGTAAAGACGATCTACATATGATATTTGTTGATTTAGAGAAAGCTTATGATAAAGTTCCAAGAGAAATCCTTTGGAGAGTTCTAGAAAAGAAAAAAATTAATATTGGTAATATTCAAGTCATTAAGGATATGTATACTAGAGCTGTTACTTGTGTCCAAACACAAAGAGGATTGACAAAATATTTTCCTATTTCAATTGGATTACATAAAGGATAAGCTTTAAGCCCATATCTTTTTGCTTTAGTTATGGATGTTCTTACTAGGCGATGTACCTTGGTGTATGCTTTTTGTTGATGTCATTCTTCTTGTTGACAAGACTACAGCGGGAGTCCAAGAGTTATGGAGGTCAACCTTAGAAGGTTTTTTGTTTGAGTATATCTAAAACTGAATATATGGACTGTAATTTTAGTTTTAGATGTTCTAGTGATGGGGTTATGACTTTGGGTGAGTCATTAAAAAGAGTGAGCGTTTTAGATTTCTTGGTTCTATTGTTCAAAATGATGGTGAAATAGATGGGGATGTTATTAGTAGAATTCAAGTTGGATGGTTGAAGTTGAGGAATGCATCTGGCCTCTTGTGTGATAAAAAAGTACCGCTTAGACTTAAAGAAAAATTTTATAAGATGGTGGTAGACCTGTAATTATTTATAAATGTTGGCCAATAAAAGAAAATCATAAGACTAAGTTAAGTGTTGTAGAGATGAGAATGCTCGGGTGGATGAGTTGCTTTACTCTTAGAGATAAAATGCGAAATGAATATGTTCGGGAAAAGGTTGGAGTAGATCCAGTGGTAGATAAGATTTATTAGAGAGAGTCAACCTTAGATGGTTTAGCCACATAAATCGTCGACCATCCGATAACCCGGTTAGAAGAGTAGATATATTAGATTCGCCTTATGTTAAAAAAGGTAGAGATAGACCTAAAAAGACTTGGTTAAGATGTATAAAAATTGACCTTAATTTATTAGAATTAAATGAGAATTTGACTCATAATAGGACACAATGGAGAAGAAGGATTCATGTAGCCAACCCCACATAGTGGAATAAAGGCTTGTTGTTATTGTTGTTGTTGTTTTACTAAAGAAAGATTATAAAGGCTCTAACTCCACAATAACATCTAAAATTTTGTATGCATGCCTAAATTGATGAACACAAAAATGCTCTTGCCATATGCGAAAAGAGATTTTAATCATTGACAAGTTCCCTATATACTTAACTACAAGAAGTGATGATAAATGAATTTATCAACTCTATATGAGCTTTGAAGTAATCCATGTAGTACCGTACAATAATTTTGCAATTGGTACAATACAAAAGAACAAATCAAATATAACCTTTTGCCAATAATCACAACAAAATGAGCCAATTCAAATCTCACTGCCCAAAGGCTGGTACCATCCAATTCAACTAGAGCCTAACCACCCATAGAGGAGAGTGATAATAGCATCTACTTCCAAAGGTTTTTCAAAAACAGAGTCCAAAGAATATACTGTAGACTAATTAAAATAATGAAGACAAAGTCAAGAACAAGAAATCCAAAGTAGAATGATGGAAATTCCATAGATGAGTCAAAATGAGGATACAACTTTAACATTCATATTAGGAAGCTATTCACATAATAGGACTGCCATGAAAACAGTCTAATCTACTTCAAAGGATAATCAAATAATATTGCAAGATCAAGGAGCCAAAATATTTTCCAACCAAATGCTATGAATGAAAGTATAATCTCAAGACTAGAACATCCCATCAAGAACTTGCATGCTATAAAAGGAAAATGAGAAAATGAGCTAACTAATTCAGATATCTCTAAATTGATAAAGATGAGAATTGGTTCACCTCAAAACATGAAAGGTTATTTATGATAAGATCTAGACTTTAATAAAAAAATTGTGAAAATATGGTAGTCTAAAGTCTTGAAGCCATCATTCCTACAACAGCTCTATGAAGGATCGAGGGATGCTTGCAATAGGTGGAAATGTTAGGAATGCAAGAGAAGCAGCAAAGGAGAGAGTGAACACTTAAACTAATGATGTTGAAGGAACAACCATGATAGGAGAAATAGCCTAAGGGACAAGGTAAGAAGACAATGCATTATAAGGAACCCAATGAACAATCAGAAGTAAGAGGAAGCATGAAAGCATGATATTGGATATTAGTTGATAAACTAAAATTCATAGAAAATGAGCAAGATCAAGACCACAAGGATGACATCTAGGCAGCAAGTATGGAGATTGCATGGAGCCCTAAGGCACGTGCTCCATACAAGAAATGGAGAAATCACAAGGCAAACAATTCAATGATGAGTAAAAGGAATGCCATCAAGCATGAGAACATAGGATGATCACATTAGTGCAAGGAAGGCTCTGACCATGATTGAATGTGATCGAGAGCATAAAAGGTGTGAGCACTACTATTGCAACACATGCAAACATCAGCAAAAGAGTGACCAAGCAAGTGACAAAGCACAAGGTAAGGGAGCAATGAGTGCATAAGCAAAGGTTGGCAAACGAGGCTAAAACTCTATTAATTTTATCAATAACCTAAATTATAGGCACCCAACTCAAAATTTGAAGTAACTTCGAAAGTCTTGTAAACTTGATTGCATCAAGGCATGATTTTAAGATTTTCATGCAATTTCATGATTTTAAACTTAAAGATAATAAAAAAAGAAAAAAGATCAATAGAATTAGGTTAAAAATAGCATCTTAATAATAATTACTTGCACCATGTACCTTCTTTCTCTTTTCATTGCAGATGATGACCCCCTATTAATTGCATAATATCTTCTCCTTTCTAGCATCTTATTTCTTGCTTAGATTTAATTCTCATTCCTCCTTAAGTTCACAATTAAAGAGATAATGAAGGAAAAATAAACTAAAGAGAGATATGGAAAAGAGAGTTTGGAAAGTAGTAATTACTTTTTCATTCAACATTTCCATGAAAATGACAATGAAGGAGGGTCTATTTACAGACCTTCCCATCATATACGAAATTTCAAGATAAAATAAGTAGATAATTCTTATGAATAAGTATAAAACTTTAATTAAAGAACAAAAAACATGAAAAATGATATAATCTAAGCTATCCTTTTTATGCCTCTCATTTCCCTCTCTTTCTTACTTTCAAAGGTCGTTTGCATGTCATTTTAGAGAAAAAAAGATGGTAGCAAAATATTAGAAGATAACCTTACTTATTTCCTATTACAATATCTTTTGTAGCCCTTTTATGTGCTCCTTCTACTCATAATGCCAACTAAACATAGTCATCCTCCATGCAAGCTTGATTTGGACATATTGGCAATTATCTTGTTTTTATATGGTTAAACTTAATAAATAACTTTAGCACCAAGTTGGCCTACTTACTTAGCTTGACTATTAAGCAAAATCCAATGTTGGTGTTGACTGCCGCTGCACATTAAATTAAATAAATAAGGTGGATTTTAAAATCCCTTAAATCGCGATCGAACGATCAAATTCGTTTTAATTGACGATTATTGCAATCGTCACATTAAAATAATTAATCGAAAAAGATCGATTAAGGATCGATCGGATAATTAAAATCAAATTATCATGAAATTGTATGCTCAGTCGGAAGCCGACGATGCCTACGACCTCCGTTCGCCAAAACAAATCGCGTGTGTCGAAATGTCGAAACCTATCAAGCGACACCTTCGCGGAATCGGCAAAGTGTGCCGAACATCGGTCAATTCAAGATGTCGCATAATTTAGACCTAATTTCATCCGACGGCCGACATTGCGACGACCTCGATCCGAAATTGATCAGGTTGCGTTCGGTGAAACAACTTAAATTGACACCCATATTGCTAGGGTTTGTCAAAGTAACAAAATCATGAAATATTTTTAATAAAAAAAAAAAGCATATTAAAGCATTACTTAATCCCTCTTAAATCCCTTAAAATCCCTCTTAAATTCCTACTTTTCGCCGCTCCTTGACCAATGAGACCACTCTAAGGAGGTTGACCCTCATTCGGCATTTCCCCTTCGACATTTCCTCTCGTTTTTCGGTCTCTCTCCTTGAAGCTCCCCTCTTGACCCTCCTTGGCCTTGCGGCTCCCTCGCACGAAGCTCCCTCTCTCGGTTTCCTCGTTGCTCTCGGTCTCTCCCTTCTCGGCGAAACTCTTCTTTCTCGGTTTCCAGAGCTCTAGCACTCCTCCTCATGAAGAACTCTCTCTCATTCTCGGCTCTTCTCCCTCTCGATTCTTCCTTCCTCTCCTCAGTCAGTCGCATACGGTGAAGAACCGGAGCACTTGAACCCCAACCAGTAGAAACCCCTTTTCCTCCTTTCCTCTTAGCATTGAAACCTCAGGTTGTTTTCTCTAAAGCTTGTTTTATGCATTTGAGCTTCTTTGGAAGTTAGGGTTTTCTTTGAATATGCTATATCTTATGCTTGGGATCATGCTAAGAGTTTCCTTTAGGGATTTGGGATGATGTATGGCCCAAATCTCATTTTATTTCCTATTATCTAGATTTTATGGTGTTTATCTTGCTGAAAATGCTTTGGGATAATGTATGGCCCAACCATTTTTCTTGCTTCTTTGTTTCTAGATTTCATTTGTTCATCTTGCTCAAAATTGATTTCTTACGGGAGAAATGGTACATATTATGCCTCTTGCACATGATTGGATTGAAATCTAAAATTAAAAGAGGGGTTTTCAAATTATTGCATGGCTTAAATCCTAGGCCCTAATATCATGATGCTTGCTATGTTCTATGGATATCTATGCATTTATCTTGCTGAAATCAAGTGGAAGTTGTATTGTTTCATTAGTTAGTAAGTATGTTGCTTGCTGAAAAAATTTCGGCATGTGGGAAAATGGCTGAAATTGGTTTTACCTAAGAGGAAATTAGATCATCTTGTTATCTAAGGGCATGATACATGCTGAAATCGTTTTACCTAAGGGGATCCATTGATTGGCTTTTCTAAAGGGATAATGCATGCTGAAAATATTTTTATTAGAGGAAATTGAATCGATTTGCTTAATGTGTATGATACATGTTGAAAGTATTTTTTATGAAAGGGAAAGCTATTAACTTGTTGTTTAGAGGCATGAAGCATGCTGAAATTTTTATAGATTATGATTGGCTTTTCTAAAGGGATAATGCATGCGAAAATATTTTTGGGAAATTGAATATTTGCTTGATACATGTTGAAAATATTTTTAAAGGGGAAAGCTATTAACTTGTTGTTTGAAACATGCTGAAATTTATTTTATGTAAGGGAAATCAAGACTTTCTATCTAAAGATGTGGTGCTTGCTGAAAATATTCTTGAATCAATCATTTGGTTATTTGATGAGTATAAGGCTTCTCTTTCTTATCTGAAATAATTACTTTGTGTTTGATGAGATATAATCGTTCTCATGAATTCCATGCTTCTCTGCTTCAATTTATTTCATATGAAGGGAATTATATGCATCATACCTCTTTCATACAAGTTGAAATGAAATTGAGAGGAAGAAGGTCGATTGACTTTGTTAGCATTGTGCTTGTTTTCCTCTCTTTTGTGATCACTAAGTCATGAGCCTTTGAAGTCGACTTGAAATGTGGCTTTGTGCAAGTTTAAAGCTTTCATTTTGATGCTTAGTTTCATTAAAGTTGCATCTTGCCTAGTACTTGTTCATACTTTACTCAATTGCCATGTCTCTATCTTGCATTAAAACAATTATATGTTGTCCATGAGTATTTGGAGGTTGGAATCATCACGAGATACATTGTTCTATGCCTTTTCTTGCTCTTGAATTATGAGAGTGAAATGGTGATGAAAATGCAATGCTCATAAAATCTTTGTCTTGTTTTATATATGCAAAATATGAGTTTTAAATTTGTGATATAAATTCTACCATGTTTTCCAATATGGTAGGAAATCTTATCTTATCAAAATTTGACCTTGATTGTCTCACATACTCTTTATTGTCTTTGACATGGTGGACGTGTCTCTGGCAACACTTGTGGGGAAGAGGGAGAATTTGTTGTAAGATGCTCTAATCAAATTTATTCGAGCGACTTTCTTTTTTGTTTATATGCAAATGTGAGCTTTAAATTTGTGATATAAGTACTACCATGTTTTCCAATATGGTAGGAAATATCTTATCAAAATTTATTTGATTGTCTCACGACATACACTATACATGTCTTTCTTGACATGGTGGCGAGTCTCTCATGTTGTAACTTGAGGGGAAATTGTAAATTTTGATGCTCTAATCAAATTTAGGCGACTTTCTTTTGTTTATATGCAAATGTGAGCTTTAAATTTGTGATATAAGTAACCATGTTTTCCGATATGGTAGGGAAATCTTATCTTATCAAAATTTGGTAGGTCTCTACACATACATGTCTTTCTTGACATGGTGGGGCAGTCTCTCATGGCAACCACTTGTGGGGAAAGCCGGGAGGCATTGTAAATTTGATGCTCTTCAAATGTTTATGACTTTCCTTTTTTATTTATATGCAAATGAGCTTTAAATTTATGATATAAATTACCATGTTCTCCAATGGTAGGAAATATTATCTTATCAAAATTTGGTAGCGGTGTCTCGCATATATGTCTTTCTTGACATGGTGGTGCGGAATCTCGTAGCACTTGTGGGGAAGAAGCGGGAGCTTGTAAATTTTGATTATTTTGCTATCATGCAGTACCATTTGTTGCGTGGGGAAACCATGAGTACGTTCACGTTGTTCCGGCGTGGCGAAATCTGTCTTATAAACTTTCGTTGTTCCGGTGGCAGAAATCTTGTCTTTGTCGCACCATACGCCTTTCTTGGCGTGGTGGTAAATAAAGGCAGCGGTGTCTCATGCCCTGCGCCTTTCGTGGTGGGGAAGCCTGTAGGGATGGCTGGGAGAGGCGAAATTTTCAAAATAAAAGTTGAAATGTCATATAAATGCTTATACTTTAATTTCATATACATGTGAATGCAAATTTATTGCCTATCTTTATAGTACCGTTGTTCGATCGTGAGAAATCTGTGATAAGTACTTGCGTTGTTCCAGCGTGGAGAAATCTTGTCTTTGTGCGACCATACTTTCTTGGCGTGGTGGGTAAATAAATTCGATCGGTGTCTCACGACATACGCCTTTCTTGGCGTGGTGGGAACTAGTCCAATATCTTGGGGATGGCCAGGGAGAATTTCTTGAAATTTTCTTAAAAAAAAAAAGATAGAAAAGAAAGGATGAAATGCTTAGGTTCACATGTTGGCTTAAAGTGCTTCTTTAGGTTATATATGAATACTCATACCTCCTACTTTACTTGTCATTCCAGTGATTTACATACATAAATGAGATATAGTGAAGACTTGAAGCAAAATACATATGATAAACTAAATCTATAACTTGACATATATCAAGAAGATAAAAAATTGTTGAGTTAGAAAAGAAACTCACAAGTATGTGTGGCCTTAATCCTCCTTGCAAGGTTGAAAGAACTTAAACTTGTGGCTTAAGGGAGAGAGGAGAGTAGAAAATGTAAGTACTTTGTAAAGGAAACCCCTCTATTTATAGGCTTTCTTGGCCCTTTCCTTTTGCCATCTACTCTTATGGAATCGACATGTGGCCTTGTCATAAATTGCATGGAAACTATCTAAGGTGATGCCACTTGTCATGTTATGCATGGACATGTAATGGCATGCATGTGCATCTTATCCTTTCTTTGAAAAGGAAAGTAAAGTCTTTCATACCTCTTTAATAAATTTAATGAGTTTGTGTCCTCCACTTGCTTGCATGTGAGGGAGGTGGATTTTAATTAATCCACTTGCCTCTTTTAAATGAAATATGACAACTACTCATATTTTTTATTCCCCTCCTTATCGAGAGAAATAAATGGGCTTGATATTTGATCATATGGGCCTCTAAATCAATTATTTTCAATGCTTTATGTTGGTGATTTGCAACATAGGGAGGGCTATTAGCTAAATCAAATTGTCTAAGCCTATTTTAGGCCCATTCTTATTATTTATGATCTATGCAATCAATTATTTTATGTTGGCTGATTTGCAACATAGGGAGAATCAAATTAATAAGCTATTTTTGGGCCCATTACCTTATTTATGATCATATGGGCCTCTAAATCAATTATTTTCAGCCCTTTATGTTGGCTGATTTGCAACATAGAAAGGGTTTTTAGCCAAATCAAATGCTAAACTCATTCTAAGCCATCACTTGGTGATTGATC